>CM062807.1:998328968-1000749700 GCA_031772625.1 Pinus tabuliformis | reverse complement strand
TTCTAAGTTACATCATTAATATACCCTCTTTGGTCATTGCAGGTTATACTTCTCTTACTGGTGTACAACGACCTGGTCAGGCATTTTAATGTGTATCAATTTTTCCTCTTTTGTGGCAAAGAAGTTTTATAAAAATAAATGGAGTTGGAATGTTTAATCTTAAATTTACAAAATCATCAAGAATTAGGTGGTGGTAAAAGAAGACAAAACATGTCAATTTAAATTCAATTTCATGTCATATTTTTTCTAAAATTTAATATATATTTTTTACCTAATTTATTCATTTTCTTTAAAAGATATTCATTAATATTTTACATAAATTTTTAAGTAGCGACAAAACTACGACCCCCCATTTCTCTATTGATTTATGTTTTTTAATTCCAATTTCTTTAAGAGATGTGCTGTAAGCATTCTAAAGATTGCTAAACAAATTTAAAAATAAAAAGTAAGCATATTTTTTAACTATTATTAAAATACTAGTAAAAATGATAATCTTTTTGTATATATAAAACCACAACCCAAGAACTATCCTTTCAAGTTTATAGAATCAATTTTTTTAATAGAAATTTGAAAATAACATATAATAAAATGTTAAAATTATTTTTTGAAATTTTTTAAAATATATTTTAAATTTTTTATTATAAATTTTTTAAATATGATTATAATAGCATATTTTATATTATTCAAAATATAATATATAAAATTATTAGTTTAGAAATTCTAATTCTAATTTTATATATATTTTTAAAGAGTTTTAGAATTTCATTTAACTTTACATATTTAAATCTATATATTTAAAAAAGTTATTTATATTTTGTAAGTGATTAACCATAATTTTTACCAATATTTACTATCAGTTGACTTATTTACAAGTTGAGTATTTATTTTTTCTAACATTATTTATATTTTTTGAACCCATTAATAGGTTCACTATAGCTTTTACCAAAATTTTTTGTCAGTTAGCTTTGTTACAAATTTAGCATTTATTTTTTATAATTAACAAGTATGAAACTCAACTCATTTAATTGATATTTTTATATTATTTTTTAGTACTTTTTTGCTTTTGCCATATAATGAGACACATTAACGTGCTTTTACTTTCTATTGCTGCTTTTCAGTGCAACTGAATATATCATACGTCTAGTGTGTGTTGTATATGTGAAATTGTAAAGTTCTAAAGGTTAGAGGATGAATTGAATTTGAATATTCGGGAGCTTGAATTATAGTTGTAAATTAAATTCTCTTTGTGCAATAAAGAGTAAAATATCCATTCCAGAATTCAAGAGTCAGCTGAGCTCGTCATCTCTTGTGTGCCGAGGACAAGCTGAGAGCACAATGGCTAACTGTAAGAATTTTTTTTCGTTTGCTTTTTAATTTTCATGTCGTCTTTCTGACTTTGAAATTTTTTCTATAACACATAGGACCAAAACTTTCCCTGTTTTATGATGGTATTGCCTGTTCGATACAATGTTTTGGAGGAAACAGTGTTTATTACGAGTTGTAAAATTTTACATATTATAATTCATTCCTATGTTTGGTCTTTCTTTTTTGCTTCCTGCAGTGAAGTTTTTATATTGCATAGGGGTAGATTCCTACACAGTGGCAATGGTGATATAAGGTAGAGTGGTGAGGTTAAGAGGCTTTTGTTGTTCTAGAGGTAAAGGCGAGTGCTTTCTTATGTATGATTTTGCACCCAATGGCAATCTATTGCAGTTTCTGGATGCAAAAGATGGGAGGGTACTTGATTGGCCTGCCAGGATAAGGATTGCACATGGTGTTGCGAAAGGTAAGTCTCAAACCGTTCTTTGTAGGGGATTTCCTTGTTGGTTAGATTTTGGTTTGTTTTCAGATCTCAATGTTTACTAGGGAAGACATGTATTAAGTTATTAACCCAGATCTGATATGCATCTTCAGATAGCCAAGCCCAACGACGCATATGTCCATTCAAATATTTCATATAGATAGGCCATTTTGCACAAACACAATGCATTCAGGCACCATCTAGATTTTATAGATTTAATGCATCTAGCTTCTATACACATGTACACACACAAAAAGGAATGGAACAATTGTTTTCTCTTTTAGAGGTCAGGTAGGGAAGGCAGACTCGCTCACAAAATTGATGGATCACTCTCACTCTCATTAGAATTGAACTTGCACTGCTACTTTTCCATCTAGATTTAATTCACTGACACTAAATGCAAACACAAAAATATATAAAGAATTGATGGATCACTGAATTGATGGATCACCCCACCCTCATTTGGTCTAATCTCACTTCTTGAATCTCTGGCCATGACTAGAAACTAGTATAGATCCATCTAACTCTGGGTTCAATTCTAACATTTTGTCCCAAGTTGTGAAGTCAGGAGATGCATCCTCAATCTTCACAACCTTCAGGTGCACATCCGACCTGGGTTTAGATGGGTCTATGTTATTGTCCACATCCAATGCTCCAATGCACCCAATATGTTATCTAAATTCAATACTCTGCTGCACAGAGGTACACACAAATAGAAAGAGTTAATGAATTATCTCACCCTCACCTGAGTTGTAGAATGCACTGCATTTCTCTGGGTGCACCAACTAATGAAAATAAGCGTTGGGTGTATGCATAAGCCACAACCAGCTTTCTTTGATCATAAGAATACTAACTACTGGAATGTTATACAAAATTCCCCTCGCAAAGAGAAGTTGCCACATATGCAGTTCAACCAATGTTCCAGATTTTCAAACACACTTCCTAGCCCTTTGGGACTTCTGGAAATCATTAAACTGGTGGTATTTAAGGTTATGTAAAATGGAAGAGATTTGTCCGATCTGTTACATGCCCAGAGATATCAAATTTCTCGAGGTGCTAATCTCAATGTTTTCCTACAACTGCTTAAAGCGTATCCTATGGAGGCAAAAAAATTAAGATTGACATTACCTCCCTCTATATAATAACTAGACAAAGAACATATTTATAATACCACATTCACACCCACATTCACACTAGGGCTACATACAAAAAACAAGAAGTGTTGATAAATGTCTAGGGCACAAAAATATTGAGCAGCAACCAACTCCATAGGTTCATGGAAAACATACCCACATTTAAGTATTTGGAGTATTGCCTACATTTCTAATCAAAATTCTCCACGAAATGAACATGTTTTGATATAATAACTTGTAAATGAGATAGATAGATCATTGGTATGGTATATTTTAAGCCTGTCGTTTATTTATGTTGATAGTCACTCGCTGTTTGGTTTTGTTATCTGGTATCAATCTGCGCAGGCATTGAGTATCTGCATGAAGGCATAAGCAAAGCTGTCGTGCATCAAAACATCTCAACTGAGAAGATTCTTCTTGATCAACACTTAAATCCTCTTCTTTTAGATTGCGGTTTGCATAAACTTTTAGCGGATGACATAGTGTATTCAATCTTGAAATCTTCTACAGAGATGGGATATTTGGCCCCAGAATACACCACAATTGGTCGTCTTACAGAGGAAAGTGATGTGTATGCTTTTGGAATCACACTGCTACAACTTCTCACTGGAGAAACAAGGATAAACTCTTCTTCAATAAGGCCTCTTGTACAATCTGGGAGGCTGGATGAATTCGTAGATATAACTTTCGAAAAGGAGTACTCAAAAGAAGAGGCTTCTAAATTAGCACGCATTGCATTGGATTGCACCAGTGAGGTTGCTGCTCAAAGGCCTCCTATCAATGTTGTACTGCAGAAACTTGCTAGGATTGATGAAAAAGAGCAATGGTGACTACTTCAATTCACTTGATCAGGCATGGCAATTTTAGAATGTGGATTCATCCAAACATCTTTGTTTGGTCTTTCGGTTAAAGATCCATATCCATGTGTAAAAGGTTTTGCATTACTTGAAACATTCATTAACATTCAGAGATCCTTCAAACCCTTTGATATGAAATTCAAATACCTTTTTTTCTTCCTGTATAGATTATACAGATGTCAACATTTAATCAAGAAAACAAATTAACCATTTCGAAAGTGGATTTTAGTTTGTGAATTTCGATGTTTAAATTATGCAAATATTTTTCAATATTTTAACTGTTTGGCACAACGCTAACCAAGGGTTGTACCCTTACCTGGGAGCTTAATTTTCAAGATCTTCATCCAGATTCTTATTAAGAAAATATTTTGTATGTTATGCATGGTCATGCAAGCTTGCCACTTTATTTGGTTGTATTTTTCTTATATTCAGGCAATTCATGCCCTGCATATTGTCAAGATATGTTGTAATTAAGCCATACTTCTTGGCTCACAGTTTTTCAGGAAGTCAGAATGGTAATTTTTTTTGGTTGCATAATTTAGTTACTCTGTCTAAATGTATACACTTGGCATCACTATTCTTTTGTTTTACTTTTGAAGAGAGTTACCCCTTCTGAGGGTTTGTATTCCTCTATTATTGCTATATATTTTGGCTTAAATGATATAAGTGAGTGCATTCTCTCAGTTATATTATAGTTCTCTGTTTGTGTACTATACCGTATAAGATTAGAAATTTATAATATATTAATCCCTTATTTTCCTTTAATTATTTCACTCTTGTATTGTGATTTGATTACCAAGAATTACCTGTTTCATAACTATTGGTTGGAATCCTTTGGCAGATGACGGAATAGGATGTGAACGCTTCCCGAGCTATAGATTCAACTTCGAGGAAATTGAATCTGCAACACAGTATTTCTCTGAAAAGAATCTACTAGGGAAAAACAACTATTGTGCTGCTTACAAGGGGTATTGAGAGACGGGTCTTTTGTGGTCATCAAAAGCATCAGTATAATGAGTTGCAAGACGGAGGAATTAGAATTCCGAGAGGGTCTCAAGACTCTTTTGCTACTTGGGAATGAAAATGTGGTGACATTAAGAGGCTTTTGCTATTCTAGAGGTAGAGGCGAGTGCTTTCTTGTGTATGATTTTGCAACCAACGACAATCTATTGCAGTGTCTGGATGCAAAAGATGGAAGGGTACTCGATTGTGCTGCCATGGTAAGGATTGCACATGGTGTTGTGAAAGGTAAGTATCAAACCCTTCTTTGCAAGGGATTTCCTTGTTGGTTAGCTTTTGGTTTGCTTTTAGATGTGAGTGCGCTTATGAATCATACGTATTCTGCCTTAACTAACACATCCACAAATATCTTCAAGAAATTTTACTAGGGAAGACCTGTATTAAGTTATTAACCCAGATTTTATATGCATCTTCAGATAGCCAAGCCCAACAATGCGTATGTCCATCCCAATATTTCATATATATAGGCCATTTTTCACAAACACAATGCGTCCAGGCACCATCTAGATTTTATAGATTTAATGCATCTAGTTTCTATACACATGTACACACACAAAAAGGAATGGCACAAGTCCTTTCTCTTGTAGAGGTCAGGTAGGGAATTTATGGATCACCGAATTGATGGATCACTTCACCCTCATTTGGTCTGAGCTCACTTCTTGAATCTTTGGCCATGACTAGAAACTAGTATAGATCCATCTAACTCTGGGTTCAATTCTAACATTTTGTCCCAAGTTGTGAAGTCAGGAGATGCATCCTCAATCTTCACAACCTTGAGGTGCACATCCGACTTGGGTTTAGATGGGTCTGTGTTATTGTCCACATCCAATGCACCCAACATGTTGTCTAAATTCAATACTCTGCTGCACAGAGGTACACACAAACAGAAAGAGTTAATGAATTATCTCACCCTCACCTAAGCTATAGAATGCACTGCATTTCTCTAGGTGCACCAACTAATGAAAATAAGCTTTGGGCTTATGCATAAGCCACAACCAGCTTCCTTTGATCATAATAATACTAACTAGTGGAATGTTATACAAAATTCCCCTCGCAAAGAGAAGTTGCGACATATGCAGTGCAGGCAAGTAGATGATGGTGCATCATCATATAAACATGTTCAACCAATGTTCCAAATTTTCAAACACACTTCCCAGCCCTTTAGGACTTCTGGAAATCATTAAACTGGTGGTATTTACGGTTATGTAAACTGGCAGAGATTTGTTCGATCTGTTACATTCCCGGAGATATCAAATTTCTCGAGGTGTTAATCTCAATGTTTTCCTACAACTGCTTAAAGCGTATCCTATGGAGGCAAAAAAATTGAGATTGACATTACCTCCCTGTATATAATAACTGGATAGAGAACATATTTATAATACCACATTCACACCAGGGCTACATACAAAAAACAAGGAGTGTTGATAGAGGTCTAGGGCACAAAAATATTGAGCACCAACCAACTCCATAGGTTCATGGAAAACATACCCACATTTAAGTATTTGGAGTATTGCTTGCATTTCAAATCAAAATTCTCCACGAAATGAACATGTTTTTATAAAATAACTTGTAAATGAGATAGATAGATCATTGGTATGGTATATTTTAAGCCTGTCATTTATTTGTGTTGATAGTCACTCGCTGTTTGGTTTTGTTATCTGGTATCAATCTGCATAGGCATTGAGTATCTGCATGAAGGCATAAGCAAATTTGTTGTGCATCAAAACATCTCAGTTGAGAAGATTCTTCTTGATCAACACTTAAATCCTGTTCTTTCATATTGCGGTCTGCATAAACTTTTAGCAAATGACATTGTGTATTCAATCCTTAAATCTTTTGTAGGCATGGGATATTTGGCCCCAGAATACACCACAGTTGGTCGTCTTACAGAGGAAAGTGATGTAGATGATTTTGGAATCATACTGCTATAGCTTCTCACTGGAGAAACAAGGATAAACTCTTCTTCAATGAGGTCTCTTGTACAATCTGGGAGGCCAGATGAATTCATTGATATAACTCTCGGAAAGGAGTACTCAAAATAAGAGGCTTCTAATTTAGCACGCATTGCATTGGATTACACCAGTGAGGTTGCTGCTCAAAGGCCTCCTATCAGTGTTGTACTGTAGAAACTCGCTTGGATTGATGACAAGGAGTAATGATGACTACTTCAATTCACTTGATCAGGCATGGAAATTTTAGAATGTGGATTCATCCAAACATCCCTGTTTGGTATTTTGGTTAAAGATCCATTTCCATGTGTAAAAGGTTTTGCATTACTTGAAACATTCATTAACACTTAGGGATCCTTCAAATCCTTCGATCTGAAATTCAAATACCTTTTCTTTCTTCTTGTATAGATTATACACATGTCAACATTTAACCAACAAAACAAATTAACCATTTCGAAAGTGGGTTTCAGTTTATGAATTTCGATGTTTACATTATGCAAATATTTTTCAATATTTTAACTGTTTGGCACAATGCTAACCAAGGGTTGTACCCTTACCTGGGAGCTTAATTTTCAAGATCTTCATCTAGATTCTTATTTAGAAAATGTTTTGTATGTTATGCATGGTCATGCAAGCTTGCCACTTTATTTGGTTGTATTTTCTTATATTCAGGAAATTCATGCCCTGCATATTGTCGAGATATATTGTAATTAAGCCATACTTCTTGGCTCATAGTTTTTCAAGAAGTCAGAATGGTATTTTTTTTTGCTTGCATAATTTAGTTACTCTGTGTAAATGTATACACTTGGCATCACTGTTCTTTTGTTTTACTTTTGAAGAGAGTTACCCCTTTTGAGGGTTTGTATTCTTCTATTACTGCTATATATTTTGGCTTAAATGACATAAGTGAGTGGGTTCTCTTAGTTATATTATAGTTCTCTGTTTGTGTACTATATTGTATAAGATTAGAAATTTATAATATATTAATCTATTATTTTCCTTTAATTAGTTCACTCTTATATCGTGATTTGATTACCAACAATTACCAGTTTCATAACTATTGGTTGGAATCCTTTGGCAGATGAGGAACAGGATGTGAACGCTTCCAGAGCTACAGATTTAACCTCGAGGAAATTGAATCTGCAACACAGTATTTCTCTGAAAATAATCTGCTAGGGAAAAACAACTATTGTGCTGCTTACAAGGGGGTATGAGAGATGGGTCTTTTATGGTCATCAAAAGCATCAGTGAAATGAGTTGCAAGATGGAGGAATTAGAATTCCAAGAGGGCCTCAAGACTCTTTCGCTACTTGGGCATGAAAATGTGGTGAGGTTAAGAGGCTTTTGTTGTTCTAGAGGTAGAGGTGAGTGCTTTCTTGTGTATGATTTTGCACCCAACGTCAATCTATTGCAATTTCTGGATGCAAAAGATGGAAGGGTAATCGATTGGCCTGCCAAGGTAAGGATTGCACATGGTGTTGCGAAAGGTAAGTCTCAAACCGTTCTTTGCAGGGGATTTCCTTGTTGGTTAGCTTTTGGTTTGTTTTCAGATCTCAGTGCGCTTATGAATCATATGTATTATGCCTTAACTAACACATCCACAAATATCTACAAGAAACGTTACTAGGGAAGACATGTATTAATTTATTAACCCAGATCTAATCTGCATCTTCAAATAGCCAAGCCCAACGTCGCGTATGTCCATCCCAATATTTCATATATATAGGTCATTTTGTACAAACACAATGCATCCAGGCACCATCTAGATTTTATAGATTTAATGCATCTAGCTTCTATACACATGTACATACACGAAAAGGAATGGCACAAGTCTTTTCTCTTTTAGAGGTTAGGTAGGGAATTGATGGATCACCGAATTGATGGATCACTTCACCCTAATTTGGTCTGAGCTCACTTCTTGAATCTCTGGCCATGACTAGAAACTAGTATAGATCCCTCTAACTTTGGGTTCAATTCTAACATTTTGTCCCAAGTTGTGAAGTCAGGAGATGCATCCTCAATCTTCACAACTTTGACGTGCACATCTGACCTGGGTTTAGATGGGTCTATGTTATTGTCCACATCCAATGCACCCAATATGTTGTCTAAATTCAATACTTTGTTGCACATAGGTACACACAAATAGAAAGACTTAATGAATTATCTCACCCTCACCTGAGCTGTAGAACGCACTGCATTTCTCTGGGTGCACCAACTAATGAAAATAAGCTTTGGGCATATGCATAAGCCACAACCAGCTTTCTTTGATAATAAGAATACTAACAAGTGGAATGTCATACAAAATTCCCCTCGCAAAGAGAAGTTGCCACATATGCAATGCAGGCAAGCAGATGATGGTGCATCATCATATAAACATGTTAAACCAATGTTCCACAATTACAAACACACACCAGCCCTTTGGGACTTCTGGAAATCATTAAACTGGTGGTATTTAAGGTTATGTAAACTGGCAGAGATTTCTTCGATCTGTTACATGCCCAGAGATATCAAATTTCTTAAGGTGCTAATCTCAATGTTTTCCTACAACTGCTTAAAGCATATCCTATGGAGGCAAAAAAATTGAGATTGACATTACCTCCCTGTATATAATAACTGGACAGAGAACATATTTATAATACCACATTCACACCAGGGCTACATACAAAAAACAAGAAGTGTTGATAGATGTCTAGGGCACAAAAATATTGAGCAGCAACCAACTCCATAGGTTCATGGAAAACATACCCACATTTAAGTATTTGGAGTATTGCCTGCATTTCTAATCAAAATTCTCCACGAAACGAACATGTTTTGATAAAATAACTTGTAAATGAGATAGATAGATCATGGGTATGGTATATTTTAAGCCTATCGTTTATTTATGTTGATAGTCACTCGCTGTTTGGTTTTGTTATATGGTATCAATCTACGCAGGCATTGAGTATCTGCATGAAGGCATAAGCAATTCTGTTGTGCATCAAAACATCTCAGTTGAGAAGATTCTTCTTGATCAACACTTAAATCCTCTTCTTTTAGATTGCAATCTGCATAAACTTTTAGCAGATGACATAGTGTATTCAATCCTGAATTCTTCTGCAGGCATGGGATATTTGGCCCCAGAATACACCACAGTTGGTTGTCTTACAAAGGAAAGTGATGTGTATGCTTTTGGAATCATACTGCTACAGCTTCTCACTAGAGAAACAAGGATAAACTCTTGTTCAATAAGGCCTCTTGTACAATCTGGGAGGCCGGATGAATTCATTGATATAACTCTCAGAAAGGAGTACTCAAAAGAAGACGCTTCTAATTTAGCATGCATTGCATTGGATTGCACCAATGAGGTTGCTCCTCAAAGGTCATGCATTGAAAATGTTTTGTATGTTATGCATGGTCATGCCAGCTTGCCACTTTATTTGGTTGTATTTTTCTTATATTCAGGCAATTCATACTCTGCATATTGTCAAGATACATTGTAATTAAGCCATACTTCTTGGTTCACAGTTTTTCAAGAAGTGAGAATGGTATTTTTTTTTTTTTGGTTGCATAATTTAGTTACTCTGTCTAAATGTATACACTTGGCATCATTGTTCTTTTGTTATACTTTTGAAGAGAGTTACCCCTTCTCAAGGTTTGTATTCCTCTGTTACTACTATATATTTTGGCTTAAATCATATAAGTGAGTGGGTTCTCTCAGTTATATTATAGTTCTCTATTTGTGTACTATATCGTATAAGATTAGAAATTTATAATATATTAATCTCTTATTTTCCTTTAATTAGTTCACTCTTGTATCGTGATTTGATTACCAAGAATTACCTGTTTCATAACTATTAGCAGAGTTTTATGATTTTGGGGCCTAAATGTTCTTTTAAATCTAAGAACCGTTATGTATATGGGATTGATGCTGTTCCTTTTTGGCTATAGGGTCGAACATTGAGCCATGTATCTCTCGTCTAGGTAAAAGACCCCTTCCCTTCTTTTTTCTTACAAGTCCTTAAAGTTTGATCCTGGCTTTGTAATGACTTCAGAACTCGATCAATTATAGTTTCAACAATATTATTTAAGGCCCTTGAATCTACAAGCAGCATTAATACAGTCCAAGCTGATGGGGAAGATGACCAGGGAGCAAAAGAATAAGTCTAAATAAAAGCTTGCTATAACCAGTCTCCTTGGTATAAAGACATAGCCCATTTGCTCATCACAAGCCTTTGCCCACAAGGGCTTTACAAATCCCAGAGATTCTCTTTGAAGCTCCAGACTGCTAGGTATTGCGCTGTAGGGACTGAGCTTCACTGGTATTGCCATGATGACTTTCCCTACTTGGAGTCCATAGTGAATTTATAAACTCAATTACTGTTTTCTTATCGTACTTCAAATAAATCTAAGCTTAGAACCATTTCTCCATGCTGTATGCCATTAGACATCCAATTTTCCAGGCACCATATATTCCTGGAGAGCATCCACAGGTGTGCAAGCTATTATAATTTCATCCAGTACAAGTGCGATCTAGTGTCATGGGCTCTACCCAATACATTGAAGGTTTTATTTATGCATGTTTTTCTTTGAGTCACATTTAACTCCTTTGCATATATTTTGATTTGTTTTCTCATAACTCCGGGTGAAAAGAAAGCTCTCTGTTCACTCCTCCTACTCGCTCTATCGCGCCATGGCAGAAAAGAATCCTACCCCACTCAATGCAGGGACTTGCTGCCTTGCAACTTCCCTTGTTTTAATAAGAATATGATTTCATTGCGTTACATTCACATTTAATAAAATATATTCACAATGGAAAGAAAGGCATTATATTTTATTTTAATAGGAATATAATTCTTAAAATTCTTTGTTTCATCATTGTTGTGAGTAAATATTAATAAATGAGAATGAATTTAATTTATTTTAAAAAGTTTTGAAAACTATATTTACTAATGTTATTATAAAACATACAATATTAACAATAAGGAACCTTTGATGTATTTTCCCAAAGTACACCCCTTGCATGTATCAATTTGCTCTAGTGTACCATTCAAAAGACTAGTAGAGAACTACTACATGATTTTCGAAGCCCCATGATGCAAGTGGCCCAATCGTCTGTGCCACAACTTGCCAACATCTCGACTTTGCATCTTCTCTGCTTTTGTGCTCAAAGTAGCACAATCCTCTACCTCCAACTTATAAAGATTCTTAACTGGAATCCTTATCTTCTTTACTTTACCAGTGGCTATGTGTCGAAGGAACATTGTTCCTTTTGAGGAAATCACATCATAGCCTCTATCCTCTAGCATGGCGACTGATACTAAGTTCTTCTTCAACCCCGACATATACATAACATCCCTTAAGGTGATAGGAGCACCTTGCTCCCTCTAAAAAGTAATCGTGCCCAATCCAATAGCACTATACGTTCCGTTGTCAGCCATCTCAATATGCATCTAGAGATCTTTCTCCTCTAGGTGACTGAACAACTCCTTGTCACCAGTCATGTGGAATGAAGCTCCACTGTCAAGGTACCATACACTACCCATCATTGGTGACACCATGCATGCAATGAGAGTAAATTCCAATTCGAATTGAGAGGCCAAAGCCTCACCCACAGCTCCTCCTGAGGACTTCTTCCTGAACTTCTTGAGTGAACAATTTGTAGCAAAATGGCCTAGCTCGTGACAATGAAAGCAGCTAAATTCCGTCATGTATTTCTTCTTACCTACATCGCAATAATCCGATTTGGAATGGGATGCCTTCCCTTTCCCTTCCCTTGCCTTTCTCGCTAGGGAACAATTTTCCTCATCATCATTCTTTGATGAGGAACCATATATGGCGTTCTTTATGATCTCCTCATGTATCAAATCCCACCACAGTCATTCCCAATATGGCGGCTTCTCCCTTCCATTCACTGAGTCCTCATAGCTATTCCAACTCTTAGGAAGGCCTAGGAGAGCTAGGCTCACCATATCTTCCTTGGAAACGGTTATTTCAACACTTCCAAGCTCATCATGATAATAAGTGAATTTGGTCAAGTATTTTGGAATGGTATCGCCCTTCTCCATCTTTATTTTTCGAAGTTTGTCTTTCAGTGCCAACTTCCTATGGTCACTATTGTTCTGGAATAGGTATGTCAATGCTTTCCACAAATCATATAGTGTTTGCTTCCCATGGAGACTCGAAACAATTTGGTCTCGAACTCCCTAAAGGATTATCTACCTCGCCTTCGCCACACATTTCTTGCATTTAGCCAGATTCTGTGCATTCGATGTTGTTGGCTTAGGAATTTCTTGATCAAAAAATTCCTTCAAGCAATTATCCTCCAGCACAACCTCCATTTTTTCCTTCCAAGCTATATAATTCGATCTGTGTTCCAAGGCATACTCAAGGCGCAAACCGTAGAACGTCATCTGTCGATCCTGAAGTATGTATTGCAAATTTGAATTTCACATGTAATCCAAAACTCAAAACTTCAAAATCTCCTCTACTATATTATCTTTAGCTCTTATACCATTTAGATTTTCCTGTAGATTCATAGCCCATGTAATTTACTAAAACACAAGACAAGAATCTACTCTACTATTTAAACAGCAGAAACCAAGAACCAATGAAAACAATAATCAACAAGAAGAAGATAATCAAAGACACATAACACAATTGTTTCTATAGGGAAAGCCACCACTCGAAACCTCGACTATCTATTGCATTAATAAGAAATCTGAGTGATAATACAAAGCTTGTTCTCACAAGAACAATTCCACACAAGTATGATCAACTCTCTGCCTCACAAGCCCACACTAACCAACACTTAGCCAATTTTTTCTGCCTACTGAACCCCTATTTCCTTGCGCAATTCGTGTGAGGAATAACCCATATTTAATTGGGAATTCCTTTTTCGATAACTACGCAATCCAAAACTAGTTCCTCTTATGATTGCATGCATGATCTGTACAACTCGAATCATTCTACAACTGATAATACATTGTCCCTGCCCTCTAGTCAATTGGGTCTTTCTTTGAACTGAGATGCATGAGTTTTTCATGAGGGAATCTTCAGTTAGCTCGAGGAGCACTAAGGATGCACCAGTGCACTAACTTACTACTAATCCTCCACTAGTTCCACAAACAATTAGAACTAGTTTAACTGTCTATAACTAGGTCAAACTGATTTATCTAACTACAACTCAAATAAACTCATCTTGAACCCCTAAAATTTAGCGGGAACATATACATGACTACAGAAAGACATCCAAATTGAAATTCCTAAGCTAATTAAGTCAATTAAACTTAATTAACTATTTACAAGTTGCTATGAAAATAAAATTTGATTTTAATTCCGAGTTTAATTGAAGGACAAATTAAACTGAAATTTCTTGTTGTCATTTCTCTACACTAAAGGCCAATTGAAAGTATCAAACTAAGCTTCGCACAAGTCTTGTCAATACCCTTGTCTTAGCTTCACCTCCATACATGTAATAATGGTCAAATATATAATGTAAAAAAAAATGAATCCATTAAATTAATGCTTCCAACTACTCAGTACAATCAACTTGCCACCAAAACTTAATAACTTGATTCTAATGCATTATTTTATTTTATTTTTATTTTATTTTATGTCAATAATAACCATTTAAATAAATAAATATATATATAAGTTATGTTTTGGTTCTTTCAAATTTGGATATATATATATATATATTTAATTATAATTTTGATTAAAATGTGTTATGAGATTATATAGATTTCACCATTCGAACTCACAATTCCAATCCATTTCTCCGATTTCTTAGCAAAACTAAGAAAAGAAATACCAAGAATCAAAACTTAAAAAATTTATACTGTCACTTTACTTTTTTTTAATAAAATAAATATTGCGGTGACTCGCGAGAGGGAGCATTAAACACGGAATACATTTCTCGTAAATATAAACGATCAGTTTATTATTTTGTGAAGATACTATGGTTCAAATCTCCATGGCGAATCTTTCGGGTCAGGGAGCTTTCTACATTTTATATTTATTAGATATATTTTAGTTGCTTGCATTATAAGTGCAACCATCACTATCTCTTTGCTACACGCAATACTAATTGCGATGTAATACCAAATAATAAGTTCTGCATGATGATTGAATTTAAAACCATTCGAATCCGACAGCATATATAGGACTCTATATACTATTTGTAAAACCCAACAAGGTGACTTGAGGGTAATGCCGAAGACACAAAAGCATAAAACGATTTTGTCAATTAGTTTTATTTCCCATTTTGAGTTTAGGTGGGAGACAGTAATTATCATTGTTGGATGAGTCATAAAAGAATAACTCACTTTATTTTTTCTAATTAAATTAAGATTAGTGGAATCCTAGATGAAAGCACGATTTGATTTCATAAACCATGCTATTTCCCATTTTGAGTTTAGGTGGGAGACAGCAATTATCACTGTTGGATGAATCATAAAAGAATAACTCACACTTTATTTTTTTCTAATTAAATTAAGATTAGTGGAATCCTAGATGAAAGCACGATTTGATTTCATAAACCATGAATTTACGCTATTTCCCATTTTGAGTTTAGGTGGGACACAGTAATTATCATTGTTGGATGAATCATAAAAGAATAACTCACACTTTATTTTTTTCTAATTAAATTAAGATTAGTGGAATCCTAGATGAAAGCACGATTTGATTTCATAAACCATGAATTTACGCTATTTCCCATTTTGAGTTTAGGTGGGACACAGTGATTATCATTGTTGGATGAATCATAAAAGAATAACTCACACTTTATTTTTTCTAATTAAATTAAGATTAGTGGAATCCTAGATGAAAGCACGATTTGATTTCATAAACCATGCTATTTCCCATTTTGAGTTTAGGTGGGAGACAATAATTATCACTGTTGGATGAATCATAAAAGAATAACTGACACTTTATTTTTTCTAATTAAATTAAGATTAGTGGAATCCTAGATGAAAGCACGATTTGATTTCATAAACCATGAATTTACGCTATTTCCCATTTTGAGTTTAGGTGGGAGACAGTGATTATCATTGTTGGATGAATCATAAAAGAATAACTCACACTTTATTTTTTTCTAATTAAATTAAGATTAGTGGAATCCTAGATGAAAGCATGATTTGATTTCATAAACCATGAATTTATGCTATTTCCCATTTTGAGTTTAGGTGGGACACAGTAATTATCATTGTTGGATGAATCATAAAAGAATAACTCACACTTTATTTTTTTCTAATTAAATTAAGATTAGTGGAATCCTAGATGAAAGCACGATTTGATTTCATAAACCATGAATTTACGCTATTTCCCATTTTGAGTTTAGGTGGGACACAGTGATTATCATTGTTGGATGAATCATAAAAGAATAACTCACACTTTATTTTTTCTAATTAAATTAAGATTAGTGGAATCCTAGATGAAAGCACGATTTGATTTCGTAAACCATGCTATTTCCCATTTTGAGTTTAGGTGGGAGACAATAATTATCACTGTTGGATGAATCATAAAAGAATAACTGACACTTTATTTTTTCTAATTAAATTAAGATTAGTGGAATCCTAGATGAAAGCACGATTTGATTTCATAAACCATGAATTTACGCTATTTCCCATTTTGAGTTTAGGTGGGAGACAGTGATTATCATTGTTGGATGAATCATAAAAGAATAACTCACACTTTATTTTTTTCTAATTAAATTAAGATTAGTGGAATCCTAGATGAAAGCACGATTTGATTTCATAAACCATGAATTTACGCTATTTCCCATTTTGAGTTTAGGTGGGACACAGTAATTATCATTGTTGGATGAATCATAAAAGAATAACTCACACTTTATTTTTTTCTAATTAAATTAAGATTAGTAGAATCCTAGATGAAAGCACGATTTGATTTCATAAACCATGAATTTACGCTATTTCCCATTTTGAGTTTAGGTGGGACACAGTAATTATCATGGTTGGATGAATCATAAAAGAGTAACTCACACTTTATTTTTTCCAATTAAATTAAGATTAGTGGAATCCTAGATGAAAGCACAATTTGATTTCATAAACCATGCTATTTCCCATTTTGAGTTTAGGTGGGAGACAGTAATTATCACTGTTGGATGAATCATAAAAGAATAACTCGCACTTTATTTTTTCTAATTAAATTAAGATTAGTGGAATCCTAGATGAAAGCACGATTTGATTTCATAAACCATGAATTTACGCTATTTCCCATTTTGAGTTTAGGTGGGAGACACTGATTATCATTGTTGGATGAATCATAATAGAATAACTCACACTTTATTTTTTTCTAATTAAATTAAGATTAGTGGAATCCTAGATGAAAGCACGATTTGATTTCATAAACCATGAATTTACGCTATTTCCCATTTTGAGTTTAGGTGGGACACAGTAATTATCATTGTTGGATGAATCATAAAAGAATAACTCACACTTTATTTTTTTCTAACTAAATTAAGATTAGTGGAATCCTAGATGAAAGCACGATTTGATTTCATAAACCATGAATTTACGCTTCAGATTTCAGTAGGATTGTTGCAACAAAAAATGAAAAACAATACTTTCACATTTGTTAGCCTCTAATATACACACTTCATCACATCAAAGGAATAGAAATCATACCGTACAGTTGGATATATAAACCATACATAGTAAAGTCTTATTCAAAATTATTTTGACTTCAGAGATTATTATCGAAAATGATTCGGTTCCTATTTTGTCAGGTAACAAAATTTAGTTGCGGAGGTATTATTCTTGGGTGCACATTTGATCATAGGATTGCTGATGCATTTTCTACCCATATGTTTTTATTATCGTGGGCAAAGCTTACTCGAAAGGAGTCCATTGAAATGTTGACACCTAACTTTGATAGATCACTATTACTCCCTCGACGGCCTCCTAATTATTGCTCTGCAATTGATGAAATGTATACGAGACACTCTTCGCTGCCTTTAGAAAAATCCAAGAAACAAGATCCTCCTCCTTCTCTAGTTAGCAGGATCTATTACCTCACCGCCAAAGATGTTCAGTTTCTCCAAAGTAATGCAAATCAACACGGTAAACGGTATAGCAAATTGGTTGCCTTTTCTGAAGTTACTGATCCTTAGTCAGGAGATCCACAATGATCGAAATTGTAGCATAGGTGTAGTTATAGATGGTCGTACCCGTTTAACAAACATGGGAATACCATCTAATTACGTCGGCAATGTATTATTATTACCCTGTGTGGAAGCTCAGGCCTCAGATATTAAAAGCCAACCTCTTAGTTGGAGTGCTAAGCTCATTCATAACGTTATATACAGAGCTGCAAATGAGGAACATTTTCAAAGCTTAATTGACTAGGTGGAGATCATCCGACCTGACCCTGGCTTGGCTACTATTTATTGCAATAGGGAAATGGCAGAATCTAATGGTCCAAGCATTTTGGTTTCTTCTGGTTTACGTTTCCCTTTGTCCAAGATTGACTTTGGATGGGGAAATCCTTGTTTTGGAAGCTACCATTTTCCTTGGGGTGGAGAAGCCGGTTACGTAATGCCACTACCAAGTCCTTTAGGGGATGGATGCTGGGTGGTTTACATGCATCTTCCTATGAATCAGCTCGAGGCGATTGAGTCCCATGTTCACTGCCTTTTTCGTCGTATTACTTCAAACTTCCTAGGAATGTATTGATTACTAAAACCTTTTATATTATGTTTACCGTTCTGTTTCCTTTTCATTGGGGATGTTACTCTAATTTTTCTTCAAAATGGTATTAGTTTATTATCAAAATAAAACATTATGTTTGTACTTCTTTCTTTTTTAAGTTTAACACGTAATTTTGTTTTATGTCAAATTTGTCTTATTTTAAAAGGTTATATATTAAGATCTAAAAGATAGAATATGTATGTCTATAAATTTAATAATTAGATAGTTGCGCTGAGCTAAGTTCATGTTCGACAACAGTTTGGTGTGAGCTTGGTTCTAACTTTAAAAACAATTCATTATCATTATTATGATTATGATTATTAAATGAAGTTTATTGATATATGCCAATCACATTTACTAATGTGATTGTAATAATGACAAAAATTGTGTAGATCATTAAATAACAAATGATGATGAGTGTATCAAGCACATTTACTAAACATAGTTGTTATATGGTCAACATCACTTGAAATTTGACCAGTATAGGTCTATATTAACCACATATCTACCAAGAAGTAAGAGGGATCAAATCTCTTGATATGCAGAAGGATTTACACCTCAAGAGAAGTAGTCCCTTTTCGTGGTTACCAATGATTTTTCGAGAGGGATACCTCTCAGTGCAAATTTTAGTAGATCCATGGTTAAGATAGGTCTATAGGGATATTTAAATGAACATTTAAACTTTTATTTAATTCCTATATTGAGTTATTTATAAGTTAAATATAAGATATTTATTTTTTTAAATTTTAAGTATGTTATCTCTTATAGTTGATATAAAATATAGGCATTAGGCATAATCAGTTGTAGAATGTGCCTATTGTCGCAATAATTTGCATTGCTTACATAATTTTTTATTTGATAAGTTGCATGGAAATTTTATAATTCTATTAGGTAAATTTTAAAAAGTAAACATGGATTTAGAGATGCAAGGTTGTTAATACTTGAAATTCCAAAAGAATGAAAATATAATAACTATAATACGATATTCCATACATTGACATGGTTCTAGTTGTCCTGCATGAGGTCATGGTATGTGGTTGGTATGGTCATGCATTGATGAATAGATAATGGTTGGAAAGACGTTCATACGTTGTTATGATTATGAATATACATGTATCATCCTAATCCAGTTGATCTTGTAGATGAGATATCCTCCCCTTAATTATACCAAGGTATGTTGGTTATGCTTATGTTTTGGTTTAGCTGACATTGTATACTTGTAGGAAAGAGATCAAAGATGACTAGCAATATGGTAGACTACAATTCACGAAATGATCCCTATGGATCAGATGAGTAGCGTGGTGGTGCAAATTCTTCTGACTTAGAAGAAACATTGAGAGAGCATCAATTGCATGCTAAGCTCAGTAAATGAAATTTATTTCAGACAAAGATACATTACTTGGGGCATGTGGTATCCAAGGAAGACATAGTAGTGGACCCAGAAAAGATAAGTGCTATCATGGAATGGGAAGCTCCTAAAAATGTGGATGAGGTAAGATAATTTATGGGGGTAGCAAGTTACTATAGGAGGTTCATCAAGAACTTCTCACAGATTTCTTATCCTATTACATCATTGTAAAGGAAAGGTAAGAAATTTGAATGGACAAGAGAAAGTGCATCAAGTTTTGAGTAGTTGAAACAATTTTTGACAAATTCTTAAGTGTTAAATATGGCAGATCTCGACAAAGAGTTTGTGGTATGTACAAATGCTTGCAAGAGAACACTTGGTGGAGTCCTTATGCAGGAAGGATAGGTAATGTGCTATGATTCATGGAAACTGAATGAGCACGAGAAGAATTATATGACACATGATCTTAAGTTGGCCTTAATCATCCATGCATTGAAGATGTGGAGACACTATCTTCTTAGCAGGAGGTTTGTATTGATGAGTGATCCTAGTGGATTGAGATTATTTTTTCATGAGCTGAATCTGAATGTTAGGAAATCTAAATGGTTGGCCATGATCAATGAGTTCGATTTTGAGATCAGGTGCATCAAGGGAAGAGAGAACAGGGTTGCATATTCTCTTAGCAGGAGGATAGATGTGAATTATATTACAGCTATGAGCTCTTATGGGATACATCTATAGTATCATATCTTACATGAAAGACAACAGGATAAAAGGCACATGGAGCTTATGCACATGTTACAACAGGGTTTAGGTGATCAGGATGTGGACTATGGTCTCACAATAGATGGTTTGATCATATTTAGAGGCATGGTTTATGTAGCATATAACAGTGAGCTCAAGAAGCTTATCTTGGGTAATTTCATGTTAAGACATATTTAGGTCACCAAGGATATCAAAAGACATTTAAAATAGTGAAGAAGTTTTATTATTGGCTGAATTAGAATAAGGACGTGGCAGAGTTTATGGCTAGATGCTTGGATTGTCGGCAAGTGAAGGGAGAATGTAAGCATCTAGTGTTGGCATTATGATACAGGTTTGGCTCAATGACATAAGTGTTGTCCTTGATGGCAACTCACTCAAAGTGCAGATCACAAGTTCAGGCTCTCAAAATAGTAGAAAATGAGATACCCGCAGGTTCCTGTTCACAAAGCCACGGACATACGCAGGTGCGCTGAACAAAAGCTGCGAACATGTACGTAGGTGCTCCGAACAAAAGTGCAGACGTAAATTACACGCACTTTCATGCAGAGAAAAGCACGCACGGGGGAAATCTTATGGTTAGTCCATGGTATTTAGTCCGACATTTTTGATCCTATGGTTTTGGTCCGTGCTTTTTGCATCTAAAGTATTGAACCCAGGTTTTGGGTCCCTAGTATTGGATCTCTATGGTTTTGGACCATGGTTTGAGCAAGGCCTAGACTATAAAAAGGAAAGGAGATCATTTGGCTAGAACAACTAATGTGTTGAATATCTTGAGATGAGTAAGATCTAAAATACTAGTGATCGGTTGGTGAGTTATAGCTGGACCTAAATCAAGGAGAAACCTGAGCATTACAAGACAGATCTACTGATGGGTCGAGATCTCTTTGGTGCATGATCAGATAAATCTGATAATTTGGGGTATAATTGAAGTCTGATAAATTTCTATACCCGCAGGCTCAACACAGCATAGGCGCGGATACCCGCAGGCTCGACACAACGCAGGCACAGATACCCAAAGGCTCGAGGCAGCGCAGGTGCGGATACCCACAGGTTCAACACAGAGGAGGTGCGGATACCCGCAGCCCCGGCAGAGCGCAGGTGCGGATACCGCAGGTTCGACACGGAGGAAGTGCGGATACCCGCAGGGTAAAGAAGGGAATACTGCAGATATACGCAGGTTTCTATTGGTGAAGTTGCGGACTTTTCCCTTGTAATATGTTTTAGCTGCTTTTATCTATTTCTGCAGTGTTCAGGGTTCTGACTTAGTGTCTGGTTACTGGTACTATGTTCTGAGAAGTTATTGATTCAGTATTTGTACAAGGAAGTTGGTTGATTGCAGATCTATTTGATGTTTGATTGATATTCATCGATCCAGTTTGAAAATTTATGAAACGTGGTCCCTGGAAGAAAAGAGAAGTTTTCTGTAGGTCAGTACCTACGTACTAGTACTTCAACTAGTACAAGAGGTAAGGGGGTTGTAGCTCCCTTCCAGAAGTGACTGTAGAACGAGAGAAGGTTGTAGCCTTCTGCAGGTTGAAGCCTGCGTGCTAGTATAAGATTGCACCAGTACATAATCATTGTAAAAGGAAGTTTCTAATTGAAAGAAGATAGAGACATATTGCAGTAGGTGGTTTTCACCCACATTGGGTTTCCACCTTATATCTTGTGTTCTTTTGTTTGACTGTCTGCTCTACTTTTCTGTTCCTGCTTACTGTTATATGGTTCTGACAAACAGATTAATGATCAACATCTGAAAAAGAAAAAAAAAAAAAAAAAAATCAATTATAAGTCTGGAAGGTATACACAAGTTTCATTAGTCAGATCTACTAATATTTATATAAGTTGAAAAAGAATTTGATAATACTGATTCACACCCCCCCCTTCTCAGTATTATTTTCAACATCTAGGTGGACTAATTCATATGATTCCAATTCCAGAGTGGAAGTAGGAGGTCATTTCCAGAGTGGTAGACCTCGACTGGTGTATGGCGCGATATACGGTAAAGCCTGGAGGGTGGAGTCTCAATTATGCCTAGGAATCCTTGACTAGTGCATGGCCAAATATATGGTAAATCCTAGAGACTAGAAAGTAGGAAAATTATTCACTATGTAGGTGGAGAAATCTGGTAGCATCCATGCTTTCTTAGGGCCTAGTGATCCAGTTGTGATGGCAATAAACCTTGATTATATTAATGAGATTTGAGGTGTTTTTTCCTTTTGAAGCCTTATTCTGGTTTGGTTGTGAGTACCACATTCATGCTTGGAATATGGCACGGGGGTGATTGGCTGAAAAAAGTTTTGGTTTAGCCAATCTATGGTCCGTTAGTTCTTGGAAGTCCAGAACTTGGTTGACCTATTCATTCATCAATAACAACTCTTTCTCCTTGGTATTTTATGTGTAGATGTACTCGTTCACATGTGATATTTATGGCTTCTATATCTTTGTTTTTTATGTTGCTTATATGTTGGTTATGAGTATCCTCCATGACAGACTTCATGTATGGATATCATGATGATTTGATTAGTATTTGAAATTAGAAAGAATATATGACCTAATAGATGATTATACAACTATTTTGATATGGCATCAGTGCTTCTTGACAAATCTCAAATAAGTATGAGAACCCTATGCTTAAATTAGATTTTATGACCTAATGATTACACATTTGTGATATGTTTCACGAAATTTTTGTCACGTCTACTAGGTTCGGGTGAAGTACTTGTATCAACGTTTGAATTAATACCTTTTCTTTCCATGTTATTTTATTATTCTTGAAGTTTTCATGAAGTTATAGAATGTGGCCTAAGTCCCGGCTCTAAAAAGGTGGCACAAAATCTAGGGTCGCTGGCATAGAACTAGCTGGAAAATTCCACAATTGTTGGCATGCCTTGTTGTGGGAGTGACTGGAAGGCCTTACTTTCTTGTCAAGCTTTTCATGGGAGTGAAAAAGGGTCTAGGTCAGTCAAATGATTTGTTATCTCAGTGGTTGATCATCTTGAAGGGTTGGTTGGATCCTAAGGGTTCTGTTGCATGTGTGGAAGGTCATATGGGTTGTGTTTGTGAGTTCCACTTCCTTAAGGAGAACTCAGAGGTTGAATCACATCATAGTAGTCTCTTGTCACATATTTACCACAGTGGACCAGTTAGCTTGGGTAAATGTGGGAGGAGGGTGTTACAAATTTATACTTGCAAATACAAAATATGTAATTAAAGAATAAAACAACATTAAATAGTTAATCAAACGTGTTGAATAAAAATTTGAAATGAAAATATATTTATAATACTTAAGAATTATTTCTAGTAAATATAACAAATTCTATCTAAGATTGTATTTATTTATTAATACATATAATTAATTTTTTTTAAATCGTAAAATTATTATTTTTTAAATAACTTGGATTAGTGTGAGATATAAAGTTCATTCTAATTATTACTATCATAATTGTTTTTTTACTATGTTGAATTGATAACTTGTTGGCTTAAATTACTAAGAATTTATGATTTTTTTTATAAGTAGGTTGGGTTAATATTTGTGTAATATGGAGTCCATTTAAATCAGAACTCTATAAGTATTTTTTATTTATTTTTTCTTATTTGTGACATCCCATTTTACTAATCACTCCTCTCAAAATAGGGGACATTAGGTGTCCATGACTACCCCTAATAAGGACATGGGTAAACTTAGGTTTGAACTATCAACTTTTATAATAAATTTCTTGACAATGAACCTTGTCACAAATGGTTCCATAACCACTTTTACAAAAAGACTAATTTTTATTCCACTAGCTATAAAATTATTTTGAGTTGGAGAAGTGAGACTATCTTAATTCATAAACTATTTTTTAAATCCTTTTTTAAATTATATTTGGAACCTTGTGCATAAATGATCTCCTAATATTATATTTATTATTATTTATCTCAAATATATTTTACAATATACTCATCATACCCTCACATAGAATACATTACATGATAATTTCATGGAAAAAATGATGCATTACAAAAACATGAAGAAAGGCACCATCAATAAAGTGAGTGTGCCAAATTGACTATATGACCTAAGTTGACAATATTAACTTGGTCATAATATTTTTATTACATATATCTCAATAATAGGCCTTATAACAACCTCAAGAAAGTTTACCCATGGATAGAATTTACGACTTTGACCGAACTTCTGACAATGTTTATGCATCTCCCACACATTTTGGCATAGAGTGCTCTTGGTTCGACTTTGATATCAACATAATTAAAAGAGAGAGAAATAAAAATATAATAGCAACACATAAATGCAACAACACGTGGAGACAA
Organism: Pinus tabuliformis; assembly: GCA_031772625.1. NCBI lineage: Eukaryota > Viridiplantae > Streptophyta > Pinopsida > Pinales > Pinaceae > Pinus > Pinus tabuliformis. Next base: position 1,000,724,832 of record CM062807.1, on the reverse strand, counting down.
TACATGATCTTGCAAACCCTTGTGGGAAAGCTAGCTCTTAATAATAGATCTATTATTCTTTAACCCTAACGCATATTACAATACTAAAACAATGGAATTAGCATGCCCTTAAATAGACGACATTGCATGATAATAGCATGAACAAAATCATGTATTACCAAAGCTTCCATCAAAGAGGTGGTAATTATCAAATTGGCTCTATGATTGACTCAATCTTATTATATATTTTGCATAAACAATCAACGGTAAGTATCAAATTGACCCTATAATTAAGTCAATTTTACTCTAAATGATATGTATATGTGTGTGTGTTTGTGAGTGTGTGAGATCATTTTTATTTAAACTCAAATTTATATTACATTTTTTTGTATATAAATGACAAATATATAGATAGTTACATGGATAATATATTTATTTTGAAATAAGGGTTTCATTATTATAATTTAATTATTAATAATTACTACGTGGATGGTATGGATTTAACATTCACAAAAGATCCATGGAATACTTTTAGTACTATTGAGGATAAGAGGGTTTAGAATTATTTGAAAGGTAGTTCTAGACATTTTATCTTTCAATTTAACTAGCAAAGGGGCATGTTTACAAGGTAATTCTTATTGCTTATTGTTATTTTACTATGTTTTTATTGTTACTATTTTTTTTGCTAAAGCAAGTGTGGATCCTTCCATTTCATTAAGCCAAAAATTAGTGTACAATTTTTACAAATGTCCATCCGACGCCAAGGAATCAGAAAAGAAAGAAAAGCCCAAGCCACCAAGGGCTAAACCTCCTAGCCTTACAACAAAAGACCTGAACCCAAGGAACAACCAACAAAAATAATGCCTAGCCTCCTAAAAGCCCGCGAACTTTCCCACTGCCCCACTGTCGAAAAAGCCCGAACCATCTGAGAGGTCCAAAAGAAGCAAAAAGATCAATTGCTCAGGAGGATATTGCGCAGCCCAAAAATACCAAAGTTTAGCTGTACTGCCCCACCAAGATGCATGATCAAACTCAACCATTGATCCCCTTCGACTGAATCCTACGGATGAGAATGATATCGCACCGGACAAGATGGTCTGGCATTAGTGTACGAAAAAGGGCGGTTTTCGGGACCCTCACCCTGCCACGTGTTGTAGGTTGAATGGAATCACTGCGAAATCGCCAAAACCGTTTTCCACATGAAAGCGGTGCGATCAGCCGAAAACCGAATGGGAGGCAGTTTTACAGGCTAGGACCCTGATTTCTGAAAAATTTGACTGCCAGAATAAACAGGGTTCTTCTTGTGCCTATTAATCTCCGTCTCCTGAACCTAGAACCTTGTAAAGGTTAGAGGCTTCCCATCGAATGAAGACTTGAGGGATTCTCTTCGTTGCCACCGATGAACTGAGATCTTCATCTCGCTAACTCCTGGAGTATGAGCGACTAGACGTGGTCTTCTTCCCGCCAAAGAACAGTAAACCAGATATTGGTGACACATTCAGGGGAAAAAACAAATCTAGTTGGCCTCCATGGCTTTGTGTCTAAACACTTCCCTGTCTTCTTCCGCTTGCTCGCAACATAGGGATTTCAGTTTGCCCAGATGCAACTCCTGCCACTTTATCGACACCTTATTCTCTATGCAGGTGACCCCCTGGTTGGCCAGAAGATCCGCCAGCTTATTATCCTTTCTGTGAACATGGTGGAAACTGACAGTGCCAAGGCCCTGAAGATGGATTTGAATTCTTTGGTAGACCCGAATTAATTTCCAATGTTTAAAGACTTTCTCTAGTGCAGTTCCATTATTTATTTTTTGCACTGAGTTGATGATTAACTCAGAATCCGCCTCTATCATAACATTGAAACAGTTGTCTTGACTCATCTAGGCATTGCTCCATAGCCATTAGTTCAACCATGTTGTTGGTGGTTGTACCTAGGTGCCAATGGAAGATGGAGATAATACTTCCCTCTGCATTTCTGAGGACACCACCATACCCAGCTATTCTCGGGTTCCCTTTTGAAGCCCCATCAATGTTAAATTTTAAATAGCCTTCCAGAGGAGGATACCAGAATTCCTTCTCCGTATCCATAGAAATAACCTTCCTGTCAAGTCCTAGGGGAGTGAGCCCCTGCAACCCTAGCTACCTGAGAATTTTTAAATCTAAATCTGAGGGAGGTTTTTTAGGGTAGTTGTGAACCGTGGTTCCCACAGTCTCCTTGAGCTATTTTAGGATTATTTCTAACAGGCGGTGTGGGGGCGTCTTTTCATCCTTAAATATTCTTTTGTTCCTCTCCTTCCAAACGTTCCATAAAATGAAGCTTGGAATGAGAATCCACGTTGAGTTGAGAATTTCATAATCCAAAAAATTTCTTCTCCAATTGGTGAGGGTATTAATAATGCTCCCTCTGTCTCTATCAGATTGCTAAAATATTGTAGCAAAAATGTCCCATAACTAGGAAGTGAAAATGTAGTTGTTGAGTAAATGTTCCATAGTTTCTTCTTGAGCCTCACAGAGCTGGCATCTTGAAGGCCCCTAAACACCCCTTTTCTTGATGTTGTCCCAAGTTAGTATTTTCTTATGATATACCAACCACATGAAGAGTTTGATTTTCATCCTCCTTTGCTGCCTCCAAAGGTTTTGCCAGATTTTGTTTGGAACCTGGGGATCTAGCTCAAGGAGAATGCCTTTTTCTTCCTTAAGATTAAAGGTGCCCTCTTTGTTGTTGCCCCATCTTAGTTGATCTTGTCCCTCTGCAACTAAGATCTTCCTTTGTTCCACTATTTTCCTGAGCTCCTCTGCTTTTGTTTTCAAGAGATTGTTATCTCTGCAATCAATGTTTCTCTAGATTCTCCACTTTTCCGTATGATGAGAATGATTCCAGAAGTCCTTTACCTTAATTAGTCCTTGGGAATCTGAATCCTGCTTAAGATCCATGAATTCTTCTTTTAACATAATTGATTCTTGTTGCCACTTGTCTTCCCAAAAAAGAGCAAGATTTCCTTCCCTGATTTCCCAAAAGCTGTTTTCTTGTACTAGTCTTCTATTCTCCCAGGCTTTGTTCCAGATATATGAGCCCTTTATATTTCCTGACATTCTTATGAGATCATTATTTTTCCAAGAGCTAGCATATTTTTCTTTCCAGATATTTGCCCATTGAGTCTCTGGATGCTGAACCCACTGCCACCAAAGTTTGGCCCCTAGAACTTTGCTGAGTATCTCCTGATCATCCAAACCTGGCCCTCCTTGGTTCTTGGGCTTACAAATTTTTTCCCAAGACACTAAGGCCCATTTCTTCTTGGTCTCCTCCTTGCACCAAAGGAATTTTCTTTGAATATTTCTGAATTTTTGAAGGACTCCTTTTGGAGCTGGGAGGGCAGATAACATAAAAATAGGGATTTCTTGCATAATAGCTTTAGTAAGAACTAACCTGCCAGCAAGATTTAAAGATCTGATGGTCCATTTACTGACTTTTTCCTGCAACTTATTGATCAAAGGTTCCCAAATTCTTTTGAGCATTGGTTTAGTAGTGAGAGGAACTCCCAAATATTTTGAAGGAAGGGAATCCCTTTGAAAGCCTAGAATTTTGGAGATATTTTTCTGAATAGCAATATTGGTATTGAAGAAAAAGATTTTTGATTTAGAGAGATTTACTTCCATACCTGAAGCCAAGGCAAAGAGATTCATAATTTTTTTGTAGGTTGTAGCTTCTTTGACTGTGGGGATTCCCTGTAACATGGTATCATCTACAAATTGTTGGTGAGTCAGGGCTTGACCATTTTCTGTTAGCTGCAGACCTTTAATCTTTCCTGTTGCTTTCACCTGCTTTATAGCCCTACCCAGACCTTCCATCATGATGATAAAAAGAAAAGGAGAGAGCGGGTCTCCCTGTCTAAGGCCTCTTGAAGGACTGAAAATCTCTGAGGGAGAGCCATTAACTAATATAGAAAAACTGGAGGAGGTCACCAGTGCCATAACCCATCTGACCCAATTATGGTCAAATCCAAAGGCAATCAACATTTTCTTTATGTAGGCCCAGTTTACCTTGTCATAAGCTTTGGCAATATCCAATTGCATGATCATGCTCGCCTGCTTCTTGCTTGTTAATGAGTGCACCACCTCTTGGGCTTGAATGATGTTATCAAGAATTTGTTTGCCTTCCACATAACCTGATTGTTCCCCTGAAACAAGAATCGGAAGCAAAGGTTTGAGTCTGTTAGCCACAACCTTGGATATAATCTTATAGATTACATTGCATAGGGATATGGGTCTATATTTATTTGGTGTATGAGAAATGCCCTGTTTGGGTATCAGGGTGATGAAGGAAGTATTGAGCGCTTTCATAATGGTTTTGTTTAACCTGGAGTCCTCCACCACATTCAAAATGTCATGCTTAACAATATTCCAGCACGCTTTGAAGAAGTCTACATTAAAACCATCCGGGCCTGGTGCTTTACCATTCTGCATTTCTTTGAGGACTTCACTAAGCTCCAATTCTGTTAATGGTCTATTAAGGTTGAAATTGTCCTCTCTGGACACTAGTTTCGGTATATTGCTAGTTACCTCCCTGATGAATTGCTCTCTATCTGAATTGTTCTCCTGGGTTATACCTTGGAAGTGGTGGACTAACACAGTTTCTATAGCTTCATGGGAGATCTGAAGCTCCCCCTCCTCATTCTTGATTGAAGAGATTCTATTGTGAGTTCTATTGGCCATGGTGATTCTATGAAAAAACTTAGTGTTACACTCTCCTTCTTTGAGCCATTGAACTCTGGACTTTTGTCTCCAGAATATTTCCTCTTGTTTACATAGATTCTCCCATTCTTGAAAATGTTTATCCACTTGATCACTAATGCCTTTATCAAAGCCTTCCTTGATCAGAGCTTGGTTGAGAACCTGCATTTTGCTCTCAACCACTTTTTTCTCCTCAAAAATATTGCCAAAATCCTTCTTGTTCCATTCTTTAAGCCGGAGCTTGATGTGCTTTAGTCTTTTGTGAAGAAGGTACATTCTAGTCCCCTGAATCTACAAATATTCTGACCACCATTTTTCAATGTTGTTGATGAAGTCTGGGTGTGACAGCCATATATTTTCAAATCTGAAGGGTTTGTTCCTGGGAGTGCCTATACCCTTAATCTCCAACTGAATTGGCCAGTGGTCTGAGCCTCCAAAGGGAAGAACTTGCGTTGTTACCTCTTTATCTGTCAGCATAAGATTCTCAGAGATGAGGAATCTGTCTAACATAGAGGCCACTTGGGAACCTCCTCCTCTTTTGTTATTCCAAGTAAAGAGGCCAGTATTCCAATTAGTGTCAACAAGATTCATATTGTCTGAAAAGGATTGGAAAGCTAAGGAGTCTTTACTTAGAGCTCTTGTTCCTCCTTTTTTCTCTGAAAGAGATTTGATCATGTTGAAATCCCCTCCCATGATCCAGGGTATATCTGCATGTATGTCCCTGAGATCCACCAGGGAATCTAGAAACTTGAGTTTGTCATCTATTCTCTGAGGACCATACACATTTGTGACCAGAAGAGTGTCCCTTTCTCTTATCAGTTGAATAACATCTGATAAATAATTTTTGGAAGCCTTAGCATCTAGAATGCCTAATTTGTGGGGGTCCCCTAGGGTGAGTATTCCCTCTGCTGTATTCTCTGCTTTGACTTCAAGAAACTCAAATTTGCTGAGCCATTTGCTATGAATTTGTCTTAATTTTTGAATGGAACATTTTGTTTCTTGGATGAAAATTATATCCAGCATTTCGTGTTTCATTATGTTACTAAGCATTCTTTGCTTTCTCGTACTCCCTAGACCTCTAATATTCCAAGATGCGAACTTCATTATTAAAGATTTGTAAAGGAGTAGCTAGCTAGATCTTTCATCTTACCTGAATCAATCATTAGCTTTCCACACTCCATCAAGAGTTCATTCTGCTTTTTCCTCCCTCTTTTCTTGCCTGGGTTTCTAGTGGCTAGTCCCAGAGTAGTTTTCATCATTTTCACACCTCTGTTGTCCTGCTTATCACTGGTTTTTCCTCTTTCCAGCGCTTTAGCCTGCATTTTCCATAGAAACAACTGTTGTATTCTGTTGAGCTTTTCTTGAGGTAACAAATCTACTCCTCCCGTGGTTCCCTGCATCAAGAACCCTTCTAGATCTAGGTTTTCTTTGTCAAGAATTTCCTTTAGTTCATGGTCCTCCTGGTCCATTTCATTCTGGGTCATTTCCTGACCCATTTCTTGTTCAGCATCACTCATTGTAGCTTCTTTCTGGTACTCAAAATTTTGTGTTTGTTCCCAGTTTTCTTCCTTTTCCTTTTCTACAGTACTTTCTTCCATTGCTTGATCTTCTTTTGTGATGTCTTCCTCTTCCTAAAGCACTTGGAATCTATTATGCCTGGACTGTTTTCCTTCATCTTGAGGTTGTTTCGGTCCTCTTTTACCTCCTTTACCTTGATTAACCACTTTCTGGAAGCTGTCTATTTCTTTCATTGTGTTAGTTTTGCTCTTGTTTACTTCTTTGATGAGCGGACAATCTTTGAAAAGGTGTCCATGTTCATGACATTTGCGACATCTGAATGGAATGTGTTCATAGTCTACTATTTGCACCCATTCTTCATCATAAACTTCCAAGATCACCTCATTTGGTAGAGCTCCTGATATATCCATTTCCACACATATTATAGCAAAGGAAGTATATTTTCCCCTTCTAGTGGCTTCAGAGGCTTTAACATATCAACCTAATTTATTGCCTATGGCAGCTAACGATTCATTTTGCCAGTAATCAAGAGGTAGAGAATAGAGCCTTACCCAAACCGGAACTGAAGTAAAGGTTTCCCTTTCTGGAACAAAATTCATCCTCCATGGTCTCATGTAGAGTCCCGCTACAACATAGAAGTAAGGCCCTCCTTCAAATAGTCTGTCCTTGTCTTCAATATTCGTGAACACCACCGTGAAGAATCCCTTAGACCCAAGATGTAGATCTATGCTCCCTTTAGGTTTCCAGTGGTATTTAATCCATGACTGTAAAGCTTTTTCAGTGGGCCATAGACCCATGAACTTACAGATGATGGCATATGTCCGCATGTGCTCTCTGTGTGCCTGTAGAGCTGGATCATTTAAAATGACCCTAGGTGTTATCTCTGCTTTGGGTTTGCAGGGTCCTTTTTTTTTTGTCTTTAGTTCCTTGTTTTTTGTCTTATGTCTCTTTGTCTTTTGTGCCATTCTTTTCCTTATTTATGGATTCTTATATTTCTTCTTCCATATTTCTTTTCCCTTCCTCCCAGTTCCTCTAGCATTTTCTAGAGGTTTCTTGCCTTTGCTGGCCACCACCTCCTTAAAGGAGGGAGTGGAGCTCCCTCCTCTACAGCCCTCCATAGGGTTCCCCGACTGATACTACGTGCAAGCTTTGTTGTTCACCCTCGTTGTTCACTCTCGTCTTGTTTTTATTGTTACTTTACTATGTTTTTCTTTGCTACATTTTTTTTTAATATATATATCTTTACTTCATATATTAATTATTTTTATAATTAATAATAATAGTAAAGATATAATTTATAATTTTTTTATGATTTTTCTACTCTTGAAAATTTGAAATGTATCATGATGTCGTGTATGGATTTATGTATATAAATATTTACTACACTAATTATAATTTAAAAATTGTATTAAATATAAAATCACACAATTTTGATATGCAATTATTTATAATTTGAAATACAAAAATACAATAGAAAAAGAAAAGAAAAACTAGTGACACATACTAATAAATCCTACATAATAAGTACATTCAACTGTATTTTTTTACTAATTACTTACATCCATCTTAAATCTGATCCATGTTAAATCTGGATCCACCAAATGCTCATAAAGATCAAATCCAAAGTCTAAATGGATCTAAGCTAAAATGTTGGCATTAGATAAGCAAACAGCCTACAAGGTGCTGCAATAGGGCTACTACTGGCCATCAATCTTCAAAGACTTCAAAGCCTACGTTAAGAGGTGTGACAGTTGCCAAAGAATAGGGATACCAATAGTATCAGATGAGATGCCACTTAAACCACAAGTGCTCATAGAACCATTCAAGCAATGGGCTCTAGATTTTGTGGGACCAATAAATCCACCATCAAACGGAAAGAAGTACATCTTGGTATGTACAGATTATGTAACTAAGTGGGTGGAAGCAAAGGCGATCGCAAGGGAAATAGAAAATACAGTGGTCACATTCCTCTTTGAGGAAATGTTTGTTAGATTTGAGGTGCTCAGACAGATTGTAACTGATCAGGTTACACAATTCACTTCAAAACTTGTTCGGGATCTTACGGAAAAGTACAAGATCAAACACAGGAAATCAACACCGTACCATCCTCAGGCAAACAGACAAGTGGAAGCAACAAATAAAGTCCTAGAAAACATAATGACAAAGACAGTACAGATGAATAGGAAGGACTGGTCAGAAAATTTAAGAGATGCACTATGGGCATACAAAATAACATGGAAAAACGGAACTGGGTTTTGTCCATACCAATTAGTGTATGGAAAAGAAGTCTTATTGCCCATAGAATTTCAGATACACACATTTAAGTTGGCAGCAAAATTAGGACTAAAACTGTCTGAAGCACAACAACAGCAGATAATGGAATTGGACCAATTGGATGAACAGAGACAACAAGTAGTAGAACACACAACACTAGTGTAGCAACAAAGAATGAAATGGCATGACAGATTCATCAAGAACAAGACATTCAAAAAAGAAGATTGGGCATTACTGTTTGACTCAAAATTCAAAGATTTCAAGGCAAAGTTCATGACTCATTGGCTAGGGCCATATGAGATAGAAGAAATCTTCGACAATGGAGTTGTTCAGATCAAAACAATTGATCAAGAGTCTACATCATTTTTAGTAAACGGACATAGGTTTAAAGTTTACAATAAGCCTATCAATAGAGAAGATTTTGTGAAACAACTGACACAAGAGACAGATCTGGAAGTAATGGAATGACATAGCCATATTCCTTCAAGTACCCCAAAAGAATAAAAAAAGAATAAATAATAATAATAATAATAATAATAAAATTAATAAAAATTTTGCTAGTGAAAACCAGGGAACTGGCACTAACAAAACATGAATTCATAAAGGAAAACTGTCAGGCCAGGGTAACTCCAGAATAGGCAGAAGAAAAACTGATTGCATAATTCATTAGCTAACTATCATTTATATACATAAATGGGACGGATCAGTTCATCTTCTTGATGACTGTTCGCGTTCCAGTTCACCCATCCGTTGAGGATTAGGTGTCAACATTCCCCCCCTTAATCTGAAGGGATGTTGGTGAGTCCAAGCATCGTTCTGAATCTTTCAAGCTTTTCTCTTCCAAGCGCTTTGGTGAAGATGTCTACAGTTTTCTCATTTGTGGAACAATGATGGAGATGGATTGTTTTGGCCTCAACATGATGTCAGATCAGATGATATTTAGTATTGATGTGCTTAGTACGATCATGGAACTTTGGGTTCTTGGCCAACTTTATTGCAGAGGTGTTATCAATCATGAGTGGAGTTGATTGTATTTGTTTTACCTGCAAATCTTCAAGAATTTTCCTGAGCCACACAATTTCTTTCGTTGCTTCAGCTGCTGCCACATATTCTGCTTCTGTTGTGGAATCTGCTGGCACTGATTGTTTGCGTGATCTCTAGGAGACAACTCCTGATCCAAGATTCATAGCATATCCTAAAGTAGATACCCCAGTTTCTTTGTCTCCATCGAAGTCTGAATCGGAGTATCCAATCAAGTTGAAGTCGTCCACCTGTGTATACTTGATTCCAAGGTCTTGAGTTCCCTTCAAGTACCTTAGAACTCTTTTTGCAGCAGACCAATGTCCCTCACAAGGCTTTTGCATAAACCTGGAGAGGATTCCAACAGCAAATGAAATGTCTGGTCTGGTAGTAGTGAGGTAGATGAGACTTCCTACAAGCTTTCTATACTTTGTTGCATCCTCAAATTCCTTTCCTTCAATAGATGTGAGCTTCAAGTTTTGTTCCATTGGAGTAGAAAGAGGATTGCACTCTGTCATGCCAAATCTATTTTAAAACAAATCTCCAATGTATTTCTTTTGAGAAAGAAATATGGATTTTGGATGTTGGGTTACTTCAATGCCAAGATAGTAATGAACATAGCCCAAATCAGTCATTTCAAAACTTTTTCCTAATTCTTTCTTTATGGATACAATATAGCTTTCATTGTTCCCTGTCATTAAAAGATCATCTACATATACCACAAGATATACGACTGTTTTGCCAACTTTCTTGACAAATAAAGTTGCATCATCAAGATCAAAATGTTTGAAGTTGAGTTTCGGAAGATGCTGAGTTAGTTTTTCATACCAGGCTCGTGGTGCTTGTTTGAGGCCATACAAGGACTTCACAAGTTTGCATACTTTGTGTTCATGTCCTTTCACAGCAAATCCTTCAGGCTGGGACATAAAGACATTCTCTTTTAGATCTCCATTCAAGAATGCAGTTTTTACATCCATTTGATGGACTTTCCAACCGTTCTGAGCAGCTAGTGCAAAGAGTGTCCGGATGGTGGCCCATTTTGCTGTGGGGGCAAAATTTTCCTCATAATCGACCCCTTCTTTCTGTGCAAAACCTTTTGCCACAAGCCTAGCTTTGTGCTTGTCAAGTGAGCCATCAGCTTTGTACTTGTTCTTGTAGACCCACTTGCAGCCAATTGGTTTGGTTCCAAATGGAGGATCAACCAACTTCCAAGTGCCATTCTTTATGAGGGCATCATACAACTTCTGCATCGCTTCTTTCCATTCATCATGAGAAGCAGCTTCTTTGAAGGAAGTTGGTTCAAAATCTGTAGACAAGTTCAATTCACAATCATAAGTAACATCCATATCAACAGGTGAATTAGAGTTATCTACATCACCTCCATCTTGTCGGTTTGTATTTCTGGTTCCTGTTTTTCCAATTTCATCAGGATGAACACTTTCAAGTGTCTTTGTTAGCCACTTTGGGGGACCTTTCTGAGATGGTCCAGGCTACTCTGTTGATTGAGTTGGGATTGAATCAAGATTGAGTCTCCCAATTCTATCAATTACATCACTTAAAGCATCATCCGTTGTTGGAGTTTCATGCAGGGGAGATTGTTCTTCAGAAGAAGATTCCACATGTTGTTCTAGTATAGGAATCCCCCCTTCAAGATGTGGAATCTGATTATCAAACTCTTGAAATGATTTCGGTTTTGTGAATCTATCCAAGCAATCAAGTTGCCGCTCAACAACACTGTCAGATTTGGATGATTCAAGAAAAATGACATCTCTAGATACAACAAACTTTTTATTTACTTCATCATAGAGACGGTATGCTTTAGATGTGTTTGAATACCCCAAGAAGATACAGTTACGACTTGTAGCACCAAGTTTGTTTCTATGTACCTTTGGTATTAAAGCATAACAGGTGGAACCAAAGATCCTGAGATGTTTTACCGAAGGAACATGTCCATACCACAATTCATAAGGAGTCTTGTTTCTTATAGCACTACATGGACATCTATTCTTTATATATGCAACACATAGAACAGCATCAGCCCAAAACATTATCTTTACATTTTTGAAGAAAAGCATGGATCGTACCATATTCAAGATTGTTCTGTTCATTCTTTCAGCTACACCATTCTGTTGAGGATTATAAGTCACAGTTGTTTGATGTTTAATCCCATGTTGGCGAAGATAGTGTTAAAATTCATTTGATGTATATTCTTTTCCATTATCAGTGCGAATAGACCCAATATGAGATTGTGCATCATTTTCAATCCATTTATGAAAATTATTGAATGTTTGAAAAGCATCAGATTTGTTCTTCAATAAATAAACCCAACACATTCTGGTGTAATCATCAATAAATGTCATGATATATTTATTTCCATTTGCAAAAGGAACAGGCATTGGACCACATAAATCTGAATGAATGAGTTCAAGCTTCCTATGTGCTCTTGAATGTGAATCATGAAAAGACTGTTTGCTATGCTTTCCTAGAATGCAAGCATCACATTGCTTATGTTTTCTAGGAATTGTAGGCAAACCAGCAACACCATTTTTCTTTAATAAGCGGAGACTGTTATAGTTTAAATGTCCAAATCTAGCATGCCATAATAAACTTGATGGAAGTGTACCTTCTTCATGATGAGAAATATATGAGAAATGTTGTGCATGAGCAGAATTTCCTTGCAGTTTAAGAAGTCTTTCTTCTTCTATACCCCTCATGACAAGTGAGTGGTCAGATGCCTTTCTTACCTCAAGCTTGCCATCAAACATATGAATGGAGTGACCTTGCTGGCGGATGTGGACCAGGGACAGCAAGTTTCTCTTGAGCTGTGGGAGATATAGAACATGATCCAGAAGAAAGTCTGGAAGACCAGGCAGTTTAAGCCTGATTGTGCCAAGCCCTGATGGCTTGATTTTTGACTGATCTGCAAAGTATACTGCTCCATCAACATTGTCAGTGAAATCTTCAAAAAAATCTTTCCTATGAGTCATATGACAGGTTGCTCTTGAATCAAGCAACCAGTCATTTTTCGAAGAAGCAAGTGAAGTATTAAACAAATCTTCATTTACTCCAATGTTACATTGTGCCTCAATATAGTGAGCGGATTCAGGTGCTTTACCTTTGTCTGTATCATTAGTTTTACCTTTCTGCTAATTTCTTCTCTGCTCAATTTTATCCCATGGTAGCTTGCATGTAGAAGCATCATGTGATCCATTTCGTTTGCAGCGAATGCAATGCAGATCTGCCTTTTCTCCTTGAGAATGTCTGCCCCCCTGCCTCTGAAGTATCTTCCTCTTCCTCTTCGTCCACCTCTTCCTCTTGTAGAATCTTGAGTAGGATGCTTTTCTTTATGAGCAAGGCAAACAGTCTCTTCAGAAGATTCAGGGACTGTTTTCTTTCCAAAGGCTTTCTCTCTTTCAGCAAACTTTTTCACAATAGACTCAAAGGTTATGTATTTAAGATTTCCATTTGCTTGTAAAGACTCAAGATAATTGGAGTAGGTAGGATAGAGTGCTTTGAGAAAGGCAATAAGAGAGATATCCAGCTCAACCTTAGTGGATTTAATATCATGCATTATAGATTTTATTTCAGATGCAAGGGCAAGGGGATCATTATTTTTCAGTTCAAGAGTGAAGAGTTTAATCATGAGCTGAACAACTTCAAGTGCAGAATGTGAATCATAGAGTTCTTTCAGCTTTTGTAAAGCTTCAAAGGCAGTGGAATAGGATGAAATATGACGACTTACTTCTTCATTTACAGATGCTGCGATCAATGCATAGGCTTTGCTGTTCTTGTTTTCCCAAATGACAAGTTCTTTATCTGATGTAGGCTTCACAGGGGCTTTGTCTTCTTCTCCGACACACACTCCTTTCCACAACTCATTGTAGATGAGGGTGTGTTTTACCATCTGGGACCATTCAGGATAGTTCTCCTTGCCAGTGAGAACTATTCCTACCATAGAAATGATTGAATGCATTCTGTAAAAGAATATCTCTGCTAAAAAAAAACTTTTGTTGATAAAAAAAAACTTCTGCTGAAAAAATCCTTATGCCACAGCCTTATGCACTTTATTTTCTTCTAACGTTTGCATCAGCATTTCTTATATCACTGCACTATTACTATGTTTTGAAAAAAAAAATGCTCAAGGGATCACTTCAATATATATCAATATATCACTTCAATATATATGTAATGCTACAAAACATTCTGGAAACACCGCAATATTTTGAAAGCTTTGAATCATATAAACTGCGTATATCATGAATTTAATAAACTGCTCAACGCTATATAGAAACCGCCATACTGAAGTTTAAAAAATTAACTGCATAATACTAAAGCCCTTGCAGTCTTCGTAATACCCAGCGTTACTGGCAACTGTTGAGGCTTCTCGCGTTCTGCGAAAATGTCTTTGATTGTAAATGATGAGTTTCAACGCATTCTTCGTTTCCTCAACACCAATGTTGATGGGCGACAGAAGATCATGCTTGCCCTGACTTCTATCAAAGGAATTGGTTAGCGTTTGGCCAACCTTGTATGCAAGAAGGCCGATGTCAGGCCGAACCACTCAGGTGGTATCCAATGCTCTTGACATGAAACTCAGGGATGACTTGGAACGCTAATAACTCCACTCTTTGCCGACGGAAATTTGCAGAGAATGAGCGTTATCAGTGAACACACTGCGAAATGGATGCAGTCGGTTTCTTTGAAGATCAGGAACCAACGCAGTCTTCGTTACTACTGGGGCCTTCGGGTGCGTGGACAGCACACAAAGATCACTGCTCGCAAGGAAAGAGGGTAGATTACTGCAATATAGTAACGAATGCACAGAAAAAAATGGAGACTCTGCTCATGTAATGCAAATTTTTGACGATGAAACCCGAGCCAGGCAGTCGGCACGTAATTCATCATACATGCTTGATGAGGCTTATGCTACTGGAGTGGCTGTTCTTTCAAAGTATGCAGAACAAAGAGATCGTTTGAAGCAAGCACAGCGGAAAGCTCTAGACATTCTCAATATTGTTGGTTTGTCTAATTCTATACTGAAGATAATCGAAAGACGACATCGGTTAGATAAGTGGATATCTTACATTGGCATGTTCCTTACAGTTGTAATCATCGTAATTGTTTGGAGATGAGCTGTACAACAACCATGGCGGCGAATGTCTTCCAGGAGGTCTGCAGATAATTCACAAAGGGGACGTGCTTCTTTCCGTAAGGCTTCAGAAGAAACCGTCGGCCTTCTTACTGCATAGCAGGCTTTGAGTCTGTTAGGGCAGAAAATACCATATGCCGCATTCAGGTTGGCATGGAAAGGGCGCGTCAGAGTAATGAGCGAGACAAGCAACAGACAATGAAAACTGGCGTGGAAAGGGCAGAGCAGTGCTCAGGACTGAGCAGTGCTCAAGACAGAGGAGCGCTCAGGACAGAGGCAGGAGTTACACTTTTTTTAGAACCTGGGACCTGTGCTCTGATACCATGTCAGGCCAGGGTAACTCCAGAATAGGCAGAAGAAAAACTAATTGCATAATTCATTAGCTAACTATCATTTATATACATAAATGGGACGGATCAGTTCATCTTCTTGTTGACTGTTCACGTTCCAGTTCACCCATCCGTTGAGGATTAGGTGTCAACAAAAACCAACTTGCTTTGGCCTGTATGAATTCACAATTTTTGTTCTACTCTCACAACAACTTGAATTTACAGAAGATCCTCCAAAGAAACAAGACTTGAGGACAAGTCTTCAGATAAGCAAGGGAGAAGGTCTCAAAAGAAACTTATTTTGCGCAGTTGAATTGACGAGAGAACTTGTATTGTATGGAAGTTGGGACCTAAAACATTTTTGAAACCATTGGGCAGAAGGGACCTGAGATGTTAGAAAGAAATATGTATATACTGCATAAAAATGTGCATGAGAGTAGGGACTTGAGTTATTATGAATCAATTGCAGATGGGACCTGAACGACATCAACAACCAATGGACCGGAATCAATGAAGGATGCTAGAATAGAAAGGAGAAATAAATTTTATTCAATCCATCTAGATATTTCATCAAAAGACATTTGACTAGAAGACATCATAGGCTTTATCACAAATTATCAAGGATTACAAGTACTGTAAGTACAAATTTCTGCTCTTGAAAAATCATTTTTTTTAGAAATTTTTAGAAACATGTTAAAATTACAATTAGTACCTGAAAGCATAATTTTACTTACATTTTCATTTCACTATCCTCATCCTATAATTTTTACTTACTCATTTCACTACTCTTATCCTATTATCCTATTCATAACCATTATCCTATATCTAATACTATTATGGTCTATATTTATAATTCCATACTCCATTCCATATCCATTTCGTCTCCTAACCATAATTTTTTTTGAAAGCAAAAAGGATCAGAATAGAGGGTTCAACAACTGAAACCCTAAGAACCTGCACAACCAATACCAACATTAGTATCATGGAATTAATTTTAAAACATGACCTAAATGTGGTCATTTTTAAAATTAAAATGAGTTATATTGAAATACAAACCTATGGAAGCATGCACATTATAACAAATACAAAGTGGAAATGATTTATTGTAATATGTTATAATGGCACATAAGAAATGATACTATTAAAGTAACGAGGGTTATTATAAACACATACAATGCACATACATGTCATTATGATAATCAAACAATGCATGTTATGAATGCTTTGGAGGAATAAGCAGAAGGCAATGGAGGAAGTGGATATATGGACGATGACAGTTGAATAGGGATAGGACCATACAATGTGTAATCAAAACCATTCAAATGTAAATCAAAACATAACGCATAACAAATACGAACCAACAATAATGAAACATATGGTTTGCAAATAATACGATGGTATAAGTGGCATATCAGTCAAGGTCAAACAATGAATGTCGCGACAGTACTAAGGAATGGTATGTGGGACAGTCATGACAACCATGATGGAATAAGGGACGGCCACGATGGAAGCCATCAAAGCAGGTAAATGGTCAAACATAGTTTTAAATACAAACAATAGAGGGTTCAAACACCATCGTGAGTTTGCAAACAATCTACCATTGAATACACAGGGTTTGCCATTGTATACATAGTTGTTGTGAATATCGTTCCCTCTCCACCATCACAGCCATTCTGAGGGCTGAGGGAGAGCGACGAGATATTGCGAAAGCATATTTTAGCATATGGTTGTGAGCTTGATATGCATGTTTGAGTGAAGATACACGAGAAAAGAGGAAAATAAACCAAGAAGGCAAGCCAGAAGATATAGTGGTTGGGGATTAGAGTGATAAGGAAGAAATCCGGTGAGATCAAGAGATAAACCTAGAAGACTAACGGGGAAAGTGGAGTTAGTTCAAAGCAATCTCGTGTGAAATAAGGTAAGATCGAAACTTGATTTTCCTCATTTAATGCAACAGATGGTTATGAGGAAATCACACGATTCTTTAATTAAAATAGAAGTTAAACTCTAAGATAGGGAAGTGCTCCAACTTCTATTGATTATTGTCATTAGCCGTCTCTGCCATCATTCAAAGAATAGATGTTTTGAACCGATATTTAACAAGTGCCAACCATAATAAAATGCAGTTCAGTTGAGTCAAAATCAAAGGAAATCAATATAAGTCATTATGGCCAGGTAACTCCATTAAATCACCAAATTGAATGTTTGATTGCAGAACCAAACATTTTTGTTAATATTTGAGTAATGTCACGAAGGGTTTAGTGTAGTTATGAATACATAAACACAGACTTTTTCCAAGAATAACGAAAACGAAGTGTTAAAGTGCAGTTTTGAAAACACATGTTGTCGCCAAATTAAAACATATAATTTGATTGTAATTTTGATTGCATAAACACGTGTTGGGTAATGAAACAGAATGATGAGTTAAGGTCTGATTTCATAAGTGTGTGTCTACACCAAATTGGTCAATAAAACAGAGCATTGAACTTGCAAAGGAATGCATAAAAATGGTTCGTTAAATACACAGTGAGTTCAAAAACCATGGTTTTATTGTGTAAACAGTGAGTTCAAAAGGAAAAAAATCAAGGGTTGAATGCATAGACAATGGATTTAAATGCATAAATGGTAAATTTGATTGCATAAATAGTAAGATTATTTGCATACATAGTGTCATAAATATGACCAATAGTAAACGAAGGAAAGAACTCCAGTTTATTTATGAACGAGATCTGAATAATGGTGTTGACATATGATTTTTTTACATAAGAATGAGTTAAGAGAAGTCACAAGGAATTTCAAAAAGAAAAAAATCATGATATGATTTTGTTTAAAAAAAAAACAAAGATCTATTTCCAAGTCTTCATTTATAAACAATGATATGCATGAAGGAATAATTTTTTGTATGGATAGAATAGGGATGTGGTAGAAAAGGACAGAGCTGAGAATGGATTTTGCATCAGAAAAGGTAGTTTGATTTTGATTTTCAGTCATAGATGTTAATAAAAAAACATTGATTCATTGATTGCAGAAAAACAGAGACAAAAAGAAGCTTGGTTTTATCATTCTAAAGAATAACAAGAGAGAGGTAAGCCTTCTACAAACTCAATCAAAAAGGATTTGTATGCACAAATGATTGTTATTTTTTGTTAGGGTCCCACCCTAACCCCATTATTTATGTAGTAGGATCAAGTCATAGTTATAGTTAAGTAAAGAGTCAATAAAGCCCATATTAATAATTGTAAGTGGTTAACCTGCATTTGATGACGGGACCATAGTTAGTTGCAAATGGGCCATCGTATTAGATAGATCGTATTAATAAGAACCATGGTATTTCTCCATGGTATTACATGTATGAGTCATATATAAAGGATAGAGACTCCCTGCAAGGAGCATCGTGTCTTATTTTCTAATCGAGCTCTGCTCTATTGGAGGTTTCCCCCTCGAAGAGGCAAGTGAACATTACTTTCTGAATACTAAAATACCTGCTATTATTTCTCACTATTCTATGTTCTGGGCATATTTCTGTGCATATTTGGTATTCTTGTATCATCTTGGAGGTTAATATAATAACAAGTGGTATCAGAGCGCTGTCTAGGGCCGGTGGGATCTCCATTTTTTAGCATTTTTTTTTTGGCTAGAGACGTGTTCTGGCGTCTTTAAACCATGGGATCTGTCGTTGAGCACATAAACCTGCGGATTCAGGGAGGCATGCACACAGGAAATACAAGAGGTGGTCACGCTTGTTGGACTCCCTTGTAACCCCTATGGGTACCCCTTCGAGTAGTAGCACATTAGACAGAACCATGCATGGACTATCTTCCAAGTACCCTTTAGTATATCAGAAGTCCACTAGCTCCCTTGAAACCTCGCCATATATAAAACATCGACCATCTGGCTACTACAGTACACCGAGAATAGCACTCAGAGAGATTACTCGCCCATACGATAGGGTAGTCGGGATGTACGACTAAGGGTACGGTTGATCCTCCTTGGTTAGTGCCCCTGAAAAATTGGGCTGAGTACTACTGTCAGACCCTTATGTATATTGCGATCTATAGCACCTGACACTCCTCGAGACCACAGTTCCCTTTTCTATCTCTGGATCACGCATAATCTCTGCCAGATCAGATCTTGCAAGTGGGGTTTGCAGCAACAGCAGAAATCAATCCCACAGCTCAGATCCATAGATTCATAGCAGCAATCTATTCCACCACTCAGATTTATCCGATCAACCATTCAGATCTCTCAGATCCACCAGAGCTGCCATCCAGATCTGAGTAGTTGTGTGGGTTCCTATACTGGGGCATGATTTTCATAGGACTTTTGGCAGCATTGACATTTTGGGGATTCGACTACTACAGTATTCCTAAGACCCCTCGGGGCGCTTATTGGTGATCTAGCCCATAAGAATCAGGACGACGAGCTGAGCAAGGTGGTACCATTCAATTGTTAGTGAAATTTTTTTTGGGTGGTCCCAAATCTCAAGTACATCGGATCGGTGCATGGTAGAAACTAGAGCTCAAGCTATGGCCAATAAGAAGATCGAAAAACTTGAACAATCCTTGAAAGACCTCTAAGATCAACTGACGACACTAACTAACGCACTCTCAAAGGGCAAGGCGGAAGCCCGCAAGGAGGCATATATTGGAAATGAACACAGTGAGGGTGATTCTAGCCACTCTCTTCACCTCTGGGGCACCCACCAACAATCCCGTCTGCGACCACCCAAGTTGGATATGTATAAATTTGATGGTTCTCACCCAGCAGCATGGGTATCACAAATGGAGCAGTATTTCAATCTGAATTACATCTTAGATAATGAGACTCAGCTTATGGTGGGGAGCATGTACTTGGACAATGAAAGATGGAAATGGTGGCAATGGCATCAACGTTGCAATGGAAGGTTCTTGACTTGGGACACCTTCAAAAAAGCTCTTATAGAGCGCTTTGATCATGACCCTACTTTTTTGGGTCGTCTCACTAAGCTCTGATAGACTGGCATAGTGGATGAATATATTACAACCTTTGAAGCCTTAGCTTTCCGCACTACGGGTCTCCAAGATGCATTCTACACAGAATGTTTTATCAGTGGTCTTAAAGAGGCCATACAAGCTCACGTCCGATTGCACCAGCCTCCCACATGGTCGGAGCCTTGCAGGGTAGCTCGTAAAGTTGAACGTGCATTAGAGGCCCAGTCCAATCGCCCAAATTTCACCGCCAAGGGTTGCCCCCCACAGGCTCACAACACTACTCAAACACTTAAGGTTCAAAAGGTGTCACCTACAGAAATGGCGGAAAGAAGAAAGCAGGGATTATGTTACTACTGTGATGAAAAATACTCCCTAGGTCATAAATGCAAGGAGCCCATCTTTTTTCCAATTGATGCTACCGATTACAGCTCATTAGAGGAAGCCCCACCACTTGAGGAACCTGAGGAGGAAGAAGAGGACAACCAGAAGGACAATGTCCCTGACGAACCAGTTATTTCGCTGCATGCTTTGGCAGGGATTTCTTCACCTCAAACTCTCAAAATCAGAGGTTTTATTAAGCACCACCCAGTAGTAGTCTTGATTGATAGTGGAAGCACACATAATTTTATCCATCAAAGAGTCGCAGAAGTAGTGCATTGTTTTGTATGAGCCGTTTCTAACTTCCAAGTCCAAATTGTGGATGGGGGAACAATGAAATGTGAAGGTCGTTGTGAAAATGTCAAACTTCAAATGGGGGATTATCAGTTGAAGACCCACATGTTTGCCATACACATGGGAGGGTGCGACATTGTCCTCGGTGCTGAATGGCTTCGCACACTTGGGCCAATCACAATGGATTTCCAGGAGTTATATATGAGCTTTAAGCAGAACAACTCCACACATACCCTCTACGGACTCCAGGCTGGAGATCCCTCTATCATCAGCTCACATAGGATGGAAAAATTGTTAAAAAAGGGCCATCATGGAGTTATAGGTCAATTTAATGCCATCTAGGCCGTCGAACCCAATTCGCTTCCAATTCATCCTGAGATGCAACAGATTTTAAATAACCATCTGCCAGTCTTTGACAAGCCTCATGAGCTTCCACCCTCGAGAGGGGAACATGATCATAGCATCACTTTGGTCCCAGGGGCCCAACCACCAAATGTGTGCCCATATCGATATCCGTTCGCCCAAAAGAATGAAATAGAAAAAATAATCAAGGAACTTTTGGAAGCCAGAGTCATTCATCCCAGCATTAGTCCTTATTCATCACTGGTGGTCATGGTGCTCAAGAAAGATGGGGAATGACGTATATGTCCACGTTTCAGGGCCCTCAATAAGTTGACCATCAAAGATAAATTTCCCATCCCGGTTGTTGATGATTTTCTAGATGAACTAAATGGGGATCAATTCTTCACTAAGCTGGATCTTCGCTCAGGCTACCACCAAATTCGCATGAAAGAAGTCGAAATTCCAAAGACTGCATTCAGAACTCATGAAGGCCATTATGATTTCCTGGTCATGCCATGCGGTCTTTATAATGCCCCATCTACTTTTCAGAGCCTTATGAACCACCTCCTCAAACCATATCTCAGAAAATTTGTCCTTGTTTTCTTTGATGACAACCTCATCTACAGTTGCACTTGGGTTGCACATCTTCAGCATGTAGATCTGCTCTTGCAACTGCTCCGCAAGCATAAATTATTTGTTAAGATGTCCAAGTGTTCTTTTGGCATGGAAGAAGTTGAGTATTTGGGCCACATTATGGGGCGTGAAGGTATCAGGGTGAATCCCAAAAAGATCCAGGCAATGCAGGATTGGCCTCAACCTAAGACCTTGAAGAGCCTGTCGAAAATTATGGTCGCATTTCGAAACCCCTCACTCAACTCCTCAAGAAAAATTCATTCCTCTGGAATGATGAAGCACAACAGGCCTTTATAGCTCTAAAAAATGCCATGTGTTCCACTCCAGTCTTAGCACTACCCGACTTCACCAAATATTTTGTCATTGAATGTGGTGCTTCGGGTACGGGTATTGGGGCGGTCTTAATGCAAGAAGGCCGACCCTTGGCCTTCACAAGCCAACAACTATGTGGGAAGAATCTGGGACAATTTACCTATGAGAAGGAAATGATGGCCATCTTACATGCAGTAGATACCTGGCGACCTTACTTATTGGGGCGACGCTTCCAAATCCGCACAGACCATCATAGTCTTAAATATTTTTTGGAGCAACGCCTATCCTCACCACAACAAAATAAATGGCTCGCCAAAATGCTGGGATATGATTATGAGATCATTTACAAGAAAGGGCATGAAAATATTGTAGCAGATGCATTATCTCGCCAATTTGAGGAGGAAAGTACCCTCCTCGCAATTTCCCTTCCCATTCTAGAATGGATTGAAGAGGCTCGCAGGGAATGGTTTTCACATCCCTGGCTCTCCCAACTCATTACTCAATTGCAGGCGGATCTAAATTCCACCAAGGGCTACTTGTGGCAGGATGAGATTCTTCGCTACAAGGATAGAGTCATAATATCACCAACATCCAACCTCAAAAGCCGCATTTTGGTGGAGTTGCATTCATCCCCCATTACAGGACATTCAGGCTTTCAGAAGACGTATGCTCGCACTAGAAGATCATTTTTTTGGAGAGGCATGAAAAAGGACATTCTTACTTTTGTAGCGGAATGTGATGTCTTTCAGTGCCACAAAGGAGAGACAGTCAAAGCACTAGGCACATTACAACCATTGTCCATCTCAGCATCAATATGGACGGAGGTTTCTATGGATTTCATTACAGGTCTTCCAAAGTCAGGGAACAAGTCAGTCATCATGGTGGTTGTGGAACAACTTTCTAAGTATGCTCATTTTTGTGCCCTACCCCACCCTTTTACACCGACTTTGGTCGCTCAATCTTTCATGGATCAGATCTTCAAATTGCATGGCATGCCCACTTCTATTGTGTCTGATCGTGACCCAATCTTCACCAGTAATTTTTGGCAGGAACTCTTCAGGCTACAAGGTACCCAACTAATGCTCAATACTTCCTATCATCCACAAATGGATGGTCAAACTGAAGCAATCAACAAATGTTTGGAAACCTACCTTAGGTGTTTCACTTCAGAAAATCAACATCTTTGGGTATAGTGGTTACCTCCAGCTGAATGGTGGTATAACACCAACTATCATGCCACCACCAAAGTGACTCCCTATGAAGCA
The DNA here is from genome assembly GCA_031772625.1 of Pinus tabuliformis. Lineage (NCBI taxonomy): Eukaryota > Viridiplantae > Streptophyta > Pinopsida > Pinales > Pinaceae > Pinus > Pinus tabuliformis. Next base: position 1,000,701,639 of record CM062807.1, on the reverse strand, counting down.
GTTTATGGTCAACTCCCTCCTTCCCCTACTTCTTATATCAAGGGGTGCTCAAAGGTACAAGCAGTGGATCAACTCCTACAGAACTGCACAACCATGCTCGCCATCTTAGAGAGAATCTTCATCAAGCTCAAAACCACATGAAGCAACAGGTAGATCAGCATCTCTTAGAATGCCAATTTCAAGAAGGGGATCAGGTATTTTTGAGGCTGCAACCATATAAGCAAACATCACTCAAAGACAAGGGTTGTCAGAAACTATCTCCAAAATTCTACGGACCATATCGAGTAACTCAACACATTGGAGAAGTGGCCTACAATCTAGCTTTGCCACCCACTGCAAAAATCCATCTAGTTTTCCATGTCTCATGCCTCAAGAAAGTGATTGGGAACAATTTCAGAATTCAAACCAATCTACCTAAATTGGATGACGAATGGTCAATGTGGCTCCAACCTGAACAGGTCCTCGACACATGAGAATAACACTTGTGTGGCCGCATGATCAAGGAAGTCCTCGTTAAGTGGAAAGACACCTCTCCGAAAGATGCAACCTGGGAACCAGCCACTATTCTTCAATAGTTTCCGCAGCTTCAGCCTTGAGGACAAGGCTATTCTTAAGGGGGAGGGCATGTTAGGGTCCCACCCTAACCCCTTTATTTATGTAGTAGGATCGAGTCATAGTTATAGTTAAGTAAAGAGTCAATAAAGCCCATATTAATAATTGTAAGCGGTTAACCCGCATTTAATGACGGGACCATAGTTAGTTGCAAATGGGCCATGGTATTAGATAGATGGTATTAATAAGAACCATGGTATTGCTCCATGGTATTACATGTATGAGTCATATATAAAGGATAGAGATTCCCTGCGAGGAGCATCGTGTCTTATTTTGTAATCGAGCTCTGCTCTATTGGAGGTTGCCCCCTCGAAGAGGCAAGTGAACATTACTTTCTGGATAATAAAATACCTGCTGTTATTTCTCAGTGTTCTATGTTCTGAGTATATTTCTGCACATATTTGGTATTCTTGTATCATCTTGTAGGTTAAGAGCATAACATTTTTATTGCTCAAAATGAAGTTAATGACAGTAGAAGGGTATATACACTGGTTTTTAGAAAACATGGCCACCAAGATAAAGCCAAAATTTCAAATAGAACAATGGAAGAAGGAAACAATAGAAAAATTGTATCAGGTAGGACTTATAGGGTTTTTACAAAGATTCAATGGTCACAGTGTGGGGATAACCAAAGAATTTGTGAATAACTATACTCAGGAGAAAACAAGGGTAGGGAACCTACTTATTCCAGTGACTCAAGAATAAATTTCCCAAGCACTAGACCTTCCATTTACAGGGGAAAATTATCACAAGGGTATACATTTCAAGGAGAAAGCCTGGACTTTCTTCTTGGGGAAAAATAGGAAAGGAACCTTTGACAAGGCCAAAGATATGCCTAGGGCGTGGTTCAATGAGCCATGGGGAGAACTAGTATTGATTATTCAGAAATTCTTCACTTTTGATAGGGGAAAAAGTGTGGCACACTTGTATCATGTTACGCTCCTCCAACACATTAAGGGGGAAGTCAAAATAAACCTGTCATACTTCTTCCGAAGTCTCATTAAGATGATAGAATCAACAAGAAATGAGAATAAACCAAGGGATGCACAAGTCTATCATCAAGGGCTCATAAAAATATTTGTAGAAGATCAAGTCAAAACACAGGGCATAACTTGGAGAGAATTTTTAAATCAAAAATAGTATCAGGAACAAGTCATTGAGGAACAAAAAACAATAGAGCAGGAAACCAGGGGCATTATGACTTCACCATTTTATCCCAGAGCAAGATCCAAGAAACAAACCAACACTGTCATGGGTTAAAAGGAAACATCCACCATATCCACTCCTAGGAAGCCTAGGAGGAAGAGCCCAGTAGAAACAAGCAGCAAGGACCAAGAAGTACAAATTGTAGAAACATGTTCTACAGAGAAGCAAGTAGAGGATATCATTGAGAGACTGGAGAAAGAAGCTCTAGAGAAAGACTCTTATTTTGATGATGTGGCAGCAACATCATTTGTAAAAGACATACAGGAACTCGAAAAAGAGTTACACTTGAGCAAAATTAAAGACTTAACAGACTAGTTAGAAATAAATAAGATTCTAGAAAGGCACTTGAAGAAGGAAAACAAGGCAAGTAAGAAGAGAAATACAAAGCTAGTTAAGAAAAATGAAAAATTAACTGAAGAAATAGGCAAACTAAAGAGAAAGAATGACATACTTTGCAAACAAGCATTCAAGTGGTTTGAGGAAAAGAACATGTGGAAAGACAAATATGAAAAATAGAAGGTCAAGGCTACTTTGTATAAAGAAGAACACAACATGGGGATAGACTATCTGTTAGAGGTAGCACAGAAGGAGGCATCAAGGTCCGGAACAAGATACATAGCAAGGGTAAGGAGGTCCAAGAGGAAGAAACAACCATGAGGACATGCTTGAAGATCAGCAAGGGGGAGATGTTGGCCCTCAGTTTTGGTCCATTTTTGCTTAAGGAAACTTACTTAACTCTTATATTATCCATCCATTTTCCATCACATTCAGCTCATTTTGATGTATTTTATGCAAATTTATGTATTTAATTTTAATTTTGCAATTTCTAGAAGTTTTTATGAAAATTGAATTTCAAGTGCAATTTTTGGACAGAATCAGAAATTCCCGTAATAGATATATGGATGTCATACTTGAATGACACCTAGGCTCGAGTTGGATAAATGAATGGAAAGCTTGGGAACTAGGATTGAACTAAATCCAATTGGTTCAGTCAAAACAAGTGAAATCAGGCCCGGTCAAAGCTGGTCAAACATGACCAGTCATCCAGAAAATCCCTAGGAAATACGACAGTTTTGTGATTTCATGGGATTGCCCATATATTTAGTGATAGATTAGATGGATTCAAATTGGATAGATGGATATGAGTAGATAGAGTTGTTAAATAGACTTTATATCAGCTTGTTTCATGATCTTCTATTTAAAGCCAAAACTTTGAAGGCTTATGTGTGTAGGTTGTGTATAACTTTATGCTGAGACATTTGAATATTTGAAGATAATTTGAAGAACTTGTTCTACTTCCATTTTGTTGTTCATTGGTGTGGATGAGTGACTGAAGTTTCAGTAGTTGATAGAATCTTCAAGTGTGCAAGGCAAGGGTGGAGGGCCCCCACTCCAAGTTAAGTACACTTCATTATTAAACTAGCTTAAATTTTCATGTACTAGTTGTTTCAGAATTATTCACTTGTTTTGTTTCAGATTTTCTTACTTGAATTGACGAGTAATTATTTATATGGTTGATTAATCATAGTTTCTTTATCACTTTGATAAGAAGGGACAACAAAGGGTTCATGTTAAATCCTCCTTCTGTTGAATTAATGGATCAAAACTAGAATTCATCTTTAGTGTGTTTAAGTTGTTTTATGCAATTTCAATTTCTAACAATGGCATAATGATGAGTGAATTGTGATGAGGAATACCAAATATATCTTAAGTTACGAGTCTCCTTCATTGTTTATTCATGCATCATGAGTTGTTAATTAATGATTGTTGATTTCTTTTCATTAAGCGATATTGCAGAGGAAGGACACAAATGGATCTCTTAAGTTAAGAGCCACTTCATCTTACATACATTGCAGAAGTGAATTATAAATTGTCTAAATATATTTATATTTGTAATATGCACTTCCTTAAATCCTTATATTTTATCTTCTAAGTTTGGCTACATTTGATATCCATACATTGTGGACATGCCTCCAGTTTTACAAACCTGGATTGTTAATGAATACCTGTGTTAACTTGTGTTAATAAATTAGCTCAACAATTGAAATAGTAGTGGAATGATCCATCAACAATGTAAAGTTTTGAAAAACAGTCTCAAGTTAAATTGGTTTTATAATGCCCTCTTTGAAAAATATTTGGGAACTGATTTATCTACTAAACGATGATTTTATAAACTAAAATACCTCAAATAATGGCTTGATAAATCTACTATCATGCCTCTACACTATCAAAGTTCTATAATATACATAATTATAAATATCATTATCAATTGCAAGGTTTAGAATTACCTTTTTGCAACCATCTTTGGCCATAATCTCATATAGGTTCAAAGTTAGAACTAGACTGTTCTTTTAATAACGTCAGGGAACTCCTACACTTTCACCAAAAACCTTCAATATAGAAAAATGCATCCCAACATCGAATCTACACCATGAAAAAGAAAAGCTTCTAATCAAAATAAAACATTTACTACTTATAAGGGTTCTGGTGCAAGAAATGGAAGGATAGTACACAAAAGAAAGAATAGAGAACCAATCATCAACAAGTCGACCATCATAGTAAGTATTCTAAAGCTAGAAAACGTTCGATGGTTTCCAACTAACTCTAATTTATATCTAGTTTTGATCAACATACTAAATTGTAGATGACAAAACACAAATTATGACCTGAGCAATCTTGAAAAAAAAGATAGCTACAAATGACAAAAAAGAAGACATGAAAATGCAATATGTAAAGAAATGATTCAAAAAATTTTATACCCAATAAGAACATCAAAATAACAACAATAAACATATAACATTTGATTTAGTATTTAGAATGAAAAATGTAACATGCATAATGAAATAATCTACTTACTTGGCCAATGGAAAAAACATTCTCTATATCCTCTTTGTTCCAAAGATCTTCCTGCAATCATAAGCACAATGTCATTTATAGTACCATCTTTCTATCATTATACCATATCCATAGTTTAATATATATTCAAAGATATAATTGATTCTTCTAAAAAAACAAAATACAACTAATTTACAGAGGAGGCTTCACTATTTCAAATGACATGCAAATTGAAGGCTTTTTGTTCATGATGATGGACGTAATGTCCTTTCAAAATATCAGACATTTTACAAAATTTACACACAAGTCAATCTCCAAAATTCAATCATCACATGGTTATTTGTTGAAATCAATGCAATCCAAAGGCGGTGACAGGTATAATTAGTTAAAATGATCTCTCTAAAAAGTGAATCTTCTCAAAAACCACAACAGGAAAAGCCTTATCAATTTAAGGATAAGGATATATTTTAAGAAAATATGAAAGATAGGTCAGGTCATTTAAGGAATTATGTTTTGTCAATGTTCTTACCAATTTGTTTTGTTGAAGTTAAAAGTTCCTAAAATTTCAAACCCTACAACTGAAATCATAGTGTTTTATACGAATTATTTTTTTTTAAGATGAATTTTTTGGGTTATATAAAATTAAATTAAAATAAAATAAAAATTGTATACCTTCACCTATCATAAATTCTTATCAATGCTCCCAATACATTCTCCCTTGTTTTTTCTGCTAAAGTGATGTATTCTATGTGCCTAAACACCAATAGAAGACTCAATTTTGTGCCTCAAGAAATAAATTCTATCCCTTTACTTGAAGCAATGCAGTTTGTTCATTTGGCTAAAATACATGTTGTTGTTGAAAACCTTGAGATTGGAACAATTCCCTATGGATGTGCTTAAACCTGAATCAACCTGTCGGAAGATTGTTGTGTGTGGTGTGCCAAGGTTGCACCGATTGACTTCATAGTTCAACCATGAATAATTAATAATTGTGTATATTAATGATATATTATCATATTCATATTTATGTTCTACTATTATAGCATATATATTTATGTTCTGTTACTATGTTAATTTATATTGTCCAAACTTTTATGCCTTGATTATAATTTATAGGTGAAACTGCAGTGTTGAAGAGATAAAAGGTGTAAGGTAAATAACTTTCTTTTCCATTGCATCCATGGGGGGCATCATGCTTCTGCTATCTCAGTAGGAAGGAAGAGCTTACCTACCACCATAAATCCATCCATCACTAAGGAACCTCGAATATAGTCTCGCCAAGTCAATTTCATTTGTGGCTTTAATTCCTCTATATCTTTAATATGGAGGGAAAGCTTTCCCTTCACTAATAATTACATTGAAGGAGCCATGAAATTATATGTGTGTTAAACCAAACATAATTTCACTAAAACTTATGACATTATGGAATTATCTGGACCTTGCCATAAGCCATTATGATAGTTTAGGTGTTTTGAGGGAAATTATTGTAATCTAGAGTCATTCACTCTAATATCAATTGGAAACTGGATTACTACATTTCTATATCCTTGTTTAATGAATACCAAGGTAGACTTAATTGATGTGCAACATGATGAATATCCATTGGCTTGAATTTTGAAACTATCTTATGTGTCTTCAATTGAGGATAACTATACAAAGCTACATTGTCATACTTATTCCTATGCACCTTCAAGAGATCATTGATGGTATAATTAGTACTCAAAATAATTTTCTTATTATGACATGCAAAAAAAAGTTGGGAATAAAAGGACTGTCATTTCATGACAATAATGAAGTTGGAGAACAAACATTAGCTCCTCTGATTTTTCTAGCCTCTCAGAAACCCTTAGATCTTTATGAAGATTCATAATAGCTATTTGAAAATGAGACTAAATCACCACATTTTTTTCAAAGAGATTCACCCATTCACGAATATAGATTCTAGTCTATTCAACTTTCCAAAAATTTTATTAAACAATTCATATACATCCCATTCAGAAATGTTGTCAAACGTTTGACATGCATCCTGTTTAGAGAGTTTATTGAATAGTTCCCATGCATCGCAGGTTTTACAAACAATTCCCATGAATATTAGTTCCATCAAATTGAACCAAGGGGAGCACCCTAATACGATAACTTAATAACCCTATCCACCAATGGAAGATTGATAGAGAGATGTTATAGACCAATTGAAACTAACCATGAAAAAAATAAGCAAATTCCAAACACCAATAATTAATTGAAAATGCATGTGGCATGCAACAAAAAGGTTGAGCTAAATTTTGGAAAAAAATGAAATGTCATACCAGAAAAAAGTGATGATTTTGGAAAAATCACTAATCAACTAAATTCCACACTCTCTTCACCACTTCTTCAACATGGTTATCTAAATTTCCCTATAACATAGAGGAGACACTTAATATGCTTATCTACAATGAAGTTATTTAAAACCTGGATAAAAGAAAAACAAGGGTAGTTTTATGTGCCAACCAGACATCATAGAGCTCCCTATCCATTAGTTGTATTTATAATTTAGGGTTCAGACAATGGGGTCAGGTTAGGTCTGACTCTGCATTTTTGAACTGATGTACAACATCAAATACAACCTCTCAGAAACCTAGCTACTTGTCCTGTGAAATGGGAATTGAACGGAGTGGGATAATGTGTAAAGGGAATGGTAGAAATGTATAAAACGTTAATGGGTCGCACTAGGCTTTTTCATGTGTGACTGTGGATAGATCCTTCCTTCTTCCTGGGTGTGCCTAGGTAGGTGTAGGGAAAGCGAACAAAATGGGGTGGGTCAAAGTGAGAAAGGGAGAAAGGTTGTGGAAAGAAAGCATAAATGGGGAATGAAAACTCTGTGCTATTTTAAGATGCATCAGACACTGATTTTAGTGGGTCAAACGCCTCCTCTACCTTTATTTGTCTTTGACCCTGAACCCCTGATATCACTAAGCAATTTGCTACGAGAAGTCACCAATGCCACAAGGAAAGTTGATTCCTGGAGCCATGAAAAAGAGAATAACATAAATAGGCCTTGACTTTTATAAGAGCGAAAGAAAATATAGAAGGTATGGTAAATTCATACCACTTATTGTGTTCCGTGAGTGTAAGTGAATAATAAGAAGGTATAACGTTTTTTGTTTCTAGTCTCAATTCTTATATAAATAAAAAGAAATAGAACTTTACTTTGCAGAGCTAAAGGGAATTAGTCCCCTACTGAGCTATAGCAAAAAAGCTATAGGTTTTTTCTCTCTATCCACATTCTTTGATTGGAAAATCAACAACACTCGCCCTCAGTTCTTTTCTTCAGTAACCTCACATAGCATAGAGAGTAAAAGTTGTATTCTGTAGAGTAATAGCCCAGAGAATCATTACTTACGAGAGTATCACAATAATGAGACATGTACCCTGCTTAACCTGATTCACTTACCCATCAAAACGTTACTGGAAAGGTAAGTTTATAATGTTGAGATGAAAAATAATATGTAGATATCAAGACGATGTATATAGTATGCATAGTCAATAGAATCAGTCGCCGAAAGAAAAGTGATCAAGTTAACTCTTAAGAATGCTACGGTGCCCTGCTATTATAATATGACCGTCTATACATGAAAAATATTATGGTTACGCTACTTTATGGCACTTAACATTGATCAATGCAGAGTGGATGGATAGAATTACCATGAATGCGCTTTGGACTAGGTTTGCGATTGATTTGGACAGAATTACGGGTAACAGATAGCGAGTTGTAAGTGCATATGATTTTCACATTAAAGCCCAATAAAATTCTTTCCAATCACTATTTGCACAAAATCCTCCTTCGCACCAGGTTTACTAACAAGGGAGGGGAAGGAAGAACCTCCATATTAGAGAATCTTATAGATAGAGAGCTAGCGCAAGCCACCAAAGACAACAAAAATGTACTTTTCCTTGCTTAAAATCAAACTCAAAGGAGTATACTTTTTTTTACCCCCTTAGAGACAGAAGTGGGCCCTCTTAGACTTGGTCAAGCCCTTAAGCTCATCCCAGATCCCAACATTCCATCCCAGCAATAAAGTGTAAGCAGTTTCCTCTAATAAATCATATGAATTATATTAGGGCGGGCATAAAAATGACATATAGAAATATGGGTGTACATAAGAGAAGCCATGAGAACTAAACTTCGAAGATCAGTAAGGACTGGGGGAATAAAAGAAAAAACATGAGACATTCATTCTTGATTATCTATAGATATATATATATATATATATATATATATATATATATATATTTCACTAGCAAAGATAGAGGAGGGGTTATCGTCGTTGTTCTAGATATGCTATTGGGACTTGATCTTATACTTAGTATAGGACCCGTGGGGATATTATGGAATAAAAGTTGAGGATAGTAGTTGTGGATGGGAAGAGTCATCCTACCAGAGTGGTGGAAGAAGCCAGTTCATTTCATTTAGGTTGGCTAAGGCCCAAATTTATGCATATAAATAAACTACCCCAAATAAGGTTTGAAATCACTTTCCCACATCCCACACCAACCAAATAAGTACCGTAAAAAAGGTTTCTAACCCGCCGCCTTATGTTACCTATAAGTGATGGGAGTGGTAAGAACACCGGTTGATTCAGTGATAAGCGCCTTAGAACAGAGTTAGCACCTACCAGCGAGAGATCAGAGAGAATACAAAGAAAATCCCATTTGGGGTCTCTTCCAACTCCAAAAGCAGGTTCTCCTTTCCCCACACGAGATGTTATGAAATTTTTTATGATCCCAACCCCGTCTCAAACCCTTCGCTCTCAAAAAATAGTAGGTGTTATCATACAGTTCACTATCGAGATGTGTGAATTGGGTCGGTTGACTACCCCCCCCCCCCCCCCCCCCAATGGCCCTGAATTCTTTGACTTTCATTGCAGGTGCAGGTGGTATCTCCTTATCCCAGTATATCCCAGTGTACCCCAATGCTTCTGACCAATCCATACATAGCATATAGCATACCCCATTTGTGACTAAGTTTGTGTGAGAAGACTCCATTTCTCTTTAATGGAAAGCTTCCAAGGGCACCATGTTGTGTAATTCGGCCTTTATTCTATTATTACTCATATATAAAAGATTATAGAAGATTAGGCAGCTATATCTATGCCCATGGATGTAGGTAAGTTTGTATCTTAGCTTATGGTGAGCTTCCAAGGGAACCATGTTGCATAGTTGGGTCTTCATGCTATTATTACTTATATAAGATTATAGAAGATTAGGGCAGTTATGTCTATGCCCATGGATGTAGGTCAGTTAGTAGCTTGGCTTGGCTGTTCCATGAGGGGATTCTAATGGTAAGAAGAGAAAATAATAAAATAGTATAAGAATCCATACACCACGAGACTTAAGAGTAGAAAAAATTAATTAGGCTAAAATTCACCCAGAAAAACATTGCAGAGAGAGATAGTTATCAACAAATATGTGTTTAACCTAAAATAGGGCTATGCCAACTTCATCGATGCCCATTATAGAGGGACCGATGGCCCAATCAGGTAGAGAATTTGAACCCATGGCTTCTCTATGGAATTACACCCTCCTCTTCTGTCTCTTAATAAACTTTTGATTATCCTTACTTCTATATTTGCTGGAGAAAATTGTCTGCCAAAATCCACCACATTGTCAACCAAACTACCTGCCAAAACAAAACATAAACCATTTAAACTATGTATATAAATTAGGGAATGAATCAAATGTCTTCTCTTATTTTATATATTTATAATTTCATTTCTTATAGATTTATTTTATATTTATTCTCTTATTTTTTCATTGTTATGTTTTATATGGAAAGTGGTGTAATACATCATTAGGTTGTATAGGGTTGGGTTGGAAAAAATAATTTACATTGTCCTCACCTAGGTTCTATTCTTATAAGTGGCATGTCGAGATCATATCAAGTATATTGTTGTAATGGCTTCAAGCCTTTTATAAGGTCTTGAGCCTTGATGGATATCTTATCCTTGTCTACTTGAAATTACATTACACTTAAAAGATATCTTAATGATGATTTAGAAAGATCATTTGAAAACAAGGTGGTAGGTGCATGAGGGTTACTTTATATCTATGAATGGCGTATCAAATTCATCACTAATAAAGTAGCACAAACTTACACTTGACTGTGGTAATTCAATAGCCACCAATCCATAAATTAGAAAATTAATTATCGTTGGGCCCTCAAGCGCCCTCATAAAACACATGATTTTGAATACTCTTCCATCTGACTTTTTTCTAACCTCCACTTTGAAAAAAGATAAGAAATACTTGTGGCACATTTGAAATAGTGCAATGATTCCATATTCTTGAAAAGCATAACCATGTGGCCAATTCAAAATCTATTTTGGCTACAAGTAAAAAAGGTGGGACCTTAATTACTAGTGAACGAGAGTGATCTCGTGATTAACCTTTTGTAAGAATTAAATTGACTAACATAAAGACATAATTCATATTATTTCAATACTTGTTAAGTAGTCTTATTTTGGTTCCTGGGCTAAATTATTCATTCATGTTAGTCATTTTTAATTGTATTACTTATTAGCTAGTCGTAGATTTTAACCTGGGACTAAATTAGTCATTTATGTTAGTCGTTTTTAGTTGGTTCACTTAAGATTGCCAATTTTTGGTATTATTTCACTTGGAAAAGTTGTGGTGACTAACATTTTTGGTTACCTAGTCACTAATTTCTCATTTTCTACTAGTGATATAAAATGTTCTAGACAAGGAAGAAAGAGGATAACAAATCATGCAATAGCTTGTTGCTAAATTAAGAAGATGATGGCTAAGTGGCACTGGTAATGAGGATTGTTGAACACAAAGATATTGGGTATCTACAAATTTATTCAAATAAATGGACAACTGTCTAATATGAAATGCATATTGTGTACCACTATTTCTTATCAAGAAATCTTGGAGAAGTCTATCTATCAAATTGCATTAATAGTATGGTCTCGTTTTGAATATGGAAACATAACAATTGCATGAACAATTTATGAACTCTATGTTGCAAGGTCATGAGCTAGTGTTAAAATGGGGTATCAACATACTAATGACCTAGGTTCAGACCCTAGTACACATAGTACCTAAAAACATAATAGGTGTGAAATTGAGAATATTGTAACCTTCATTTGAGATGTATGTATTTGCATACTAATTGTTCAATTGGTTTTGGACATACACTAAATTATTCATGGATAATAAGGGTTGGAAGAAGTGTAAAAATAGCAATAGTAAATCATATGACATGATTAGTTTAAGTGTGGAGTACTTTTTGAGTACCAAACGATTATTTTCTTGGTTAAAGGCAAAGTTAAGGTTGTTATTAGACTTCAAATATAACATTGAATTCGATGCTAGACTAATTGTCATAGTCAATAGTCTGCATTATGATTAAGTGGAGGTCATATCCTATTGTTATTAAGATGCGGTCTAGTGACCGATTAACTTCCAAAACTCAAAGTTATGGGTATGATAAAGTTGTAGTATGCATAATTACCTCTATGATACTATTTTGTAGACATTTTATTGTAACCATAAGATAGATGAAAATAATTTTCTAAATAAAAGCACTTGAATATGTTGACATAAAATTATTCACTCGTTGTGGAATTTGAAGAGGTCCACAAAATTCCTTATTCTACAATCGATAAATTAAGCAAGATTTGATCAAACTTGCGTAAAAGTAATAAATAAAGGAATTTTTTGCATAATACTAACATGGTTGAAAACATGTGGATGAAGTATATGTCATGCAGGTAACATTATGGACATTGATATTAGGTACACATGTACAGGTGGTAATGTGTACAAATGGTACATATGGTACTGGTATGGATGCATGTATTCAATGATGGTATATTACATGTATAATTGTGTGTGTGTAATACACACTATGTGCAAGTGCGCATGAAGACACTGAGTGATTCCCTGCTAAGGAAACTGATCAAGAGTGTGTAGACATGCAGGATAAAAGTGGAAACTAAGGATAAGTATTTGTATTTTGTTTCAATCTTTGTATACACATGACATATGCTTATGCTTATGATGGTTACATATGGGGTATGATTTTGATGGTTATGTTTGAAGCTAATCTAAGATGATATTTTATACATGTTGATTAGTCAAATGTGCTAGTTTGACTTGTTGTGACTAATGCAGGGAAACTGCAGGAAGAAAGTGTTCAACAAGAACACAAAGGCATTGGAAGAATGCAGGGGAATAACATGCATTTGTTCAAATACAATGAACATGAGAAATCATATTTAAAGGGTGGGCAACGTAACCCATAGTTACTAAAATAGTAGTACTATATATCAAGTTATGATAATAATTGTGGTAAACAAATATGAGTTTCTGCATCTAAAATCTCTCACAAAATTTTTTGAAACAAATGTTACAGGTAGCGAGGGAAGGAGATGTGCTGGTAGAACTCCTTTATAATCAATACATATCAGAAGATCTGCATCAGATGGAAAGTCCACGGGACACTGTAATTTCAAAAGTAGCTACCTGTGAACGAGGAAATAATATTGTAAGATGCAGTAATACACCAAGGTCGGTGTAAATTTAAGGGGGGAGTATGGAACACCCCTCCATTGTATGTAAGACTTTGATGACCTAAGCTATGAAAATCTAGGTCTGATGTGTAACAATGAAAGTAAATAATTAATTATTAAAATAAAATAATCTAATCACTTGGAAAAACGAGACACCAAGAGATGAGATTCTTGCAAAATCACATTGGCGAATGGGAAGGAATAATTCTTTCATGATAAGACTTCTAGATTTAATTCTAGATAAACTAATGAGTTGGAGATAAATATACATTAAGCTACTTAGTTGGAGAAAGGTGCTAAGTTAATAAAAACATAAAATCCTTGTGGGAGAGAAAGGCAAGCGTTTATGAGGAAAAGCCTTGCAGGAGTGAAATGCGAGATTTTATGGGAAAAGCCTAGGCAAATGGATAAAAAAGATCCATAAAAGTGGGACGCCTCTAACGGAAACCATATCATGAAAGAGAGTATTAAATACCCATTGAAAAGATCAACAGAAGCAGTTGATTCATGGCAATAACTCTTGTCTCGCAGGTGAACTGGAGAAAGCCAGTTCTAGGTTCAGTGGCGGTCATCGATTCTCCAAGTGGCATTCTTCCCAATCTCTATTGTCTGAAGCACTTGCATGGATGTATTGTATGTTTACTCCTTACTTTTTATGTTATTGAATCACTAGGGACATGTGTCTAATGGTAGAATCTGCATGTGACCACTATGCATGAATATAATTGCTTGTACTAACTGTATTTATGAGATGATTATATACGGTTGCATGGGATATCTATTGAATCTAAATTTAATCTCAATCAAAATTAGTGAAGGAACATAGTACATCTCTAAAATTATGTGTTATGTCTGTTTTTAAGGTGGTAAATATTTATGCATGAGACAACTATGTATGCGGAATAATTATGTTTTTACGACGGGAAATTGTATAGCCTCGAGTTCAAATTGTTTAGGTTAAGAATTAAGCATCACGAGGCATGTTTTAGCTATTTATTCATAAGTCATATGATATATATATATATATATATATATATATATATATATATATATATATATATATATATATATATATATATATATATATATATATATATATATATACTTTCGACTATGCCTATAAGACGATTATCATGATATATGACAATGCTAACTATAGCGTATTCATGATAACGTTCCATTAACGCTTGTGTTGGGTCCTCACAGGAATAAGATTGAAATGCAAGAATTTTATTATGGTGAATGTCATGATTGATTCTTCTCTCCAAGTTGTAATTTATGCTTAAGGTTTGATTTCAAATGTAATTTTATTAATTGAGTCTAAAAGGCCACATCATGGATCTAGTAGAGCATAGAAGGAAATTGTAGTATTGTGCCTAGGGGGTATGTGACATAAATTTAATCATCGTCAACCATTGTCAATCATATTCTGTAAAATCAATCGTGGTCGACCATGGTTATTCATGGTCACCCATGTTCCTACATTACATTATGACAAAGATTGTCTCAATATGAAAACCAACCATTGTTTCAACCATGGTCGAATGTCATATTATGACAAAGATTGTTTCAATATGATAGTGATGGTTAACCATTATCAACCATGGTTAATCATGGTCAACCTTGGTACACCATGTTCAGACATGTTTTATAAAATCAAAGATGATCATCCATGGTCAATCATGGTCAACCATGGGCGAACATCGCATTGTGACAAATATTTTCTTTATTTGAAAATCAAACACGGTTAATCATTGTCAACCATGGTCCAACGTCACATTTTCACAAGGATTGTCTCAATATAAAAATCAACCATGTTAAGCCATGCTACACCATGTTTATTTTATTGTTTCGAATATTGATCTTAGGGATTATATAGCTTTGGATTATAATATTAATCCCTTGGGTTTAATATTATTACCTTGGCTTCATAATCCCTTTGGGTTTTAGTATTAATCCATTGGGTTTATAATATAAATCATGGTCTACCATGGTCAATCATAGACAACCATGGTCGAATGTTGCATTGTGACAATGATTGTCTCAATATGAAAATCAACCAAGGTCCAATTTCACATTATGAAAAGATTTTCTTAATATGACAATCAATCATGGTCAACCATTGTCTAGCTTAGCATTGTGACAAGGATTGTCTCAATATGGAAATCAACCATGGCCAACTATGTTTAATTTATGGTTTATGATATTTATCTAAAAGTTTATATACCTTGATTTTATAATTTTTATCCATTGGGTTTATTATTCCCTTGGGTTTATTAATCTAAGGGTTCATATTCCTAGGGTTTAATAGTATTCCCTTAGGTTTATAGTCCCTTGGGGTTTTTGTATTAATACCAGGGGCCTATTATTCCTTTGGGTTTATAATATTGATCCCTAAGGTTTATTATTTGCTTCGGTTTATAATATCAATCATGTCAACCATGGTCAACAATGGTCAACCATGTTTTATAAATTCAATAATGGTCAACGATTGTCAATCATATTTTATAAAATCAATCATGGTCAAACATGGTTAATCATGGTTAGCCATGCTATCACATCACTTTGTGACAAATATTGTTTCAACCATGGTCCAACATCATATTATGACAAAGATTTTTTCAATATGATAATCATGGTCAACCGTGATCAACCATGGTTAATCATGGTCAGCCTTGGTAAACTAGTTCATCCATGTCTTATAAAATCAAACATTATCATCCATGGTTAATCATGGTCAACCATAGTCGAACGTCGCATTCTCACAAAGATTATCTTGATATGAAAATCAACCATGGTTAACCATAGTCAACCACGGTCCAATGTCGCATTGTGACAAGGATTGTCTCAATACGAAAATCAACCATGGTCAACCATGTTTATTTTACTATTTATAATATTTATCTTAGGGTTTATATACCTTAAGTTTATAATATTAGTCCCTTGGGTTTAATATTATTCACTTGTGTTCATAATCCATTGGGTTTATTATTTCCTTGGGTTTATAATATCAATCATTGTCAACCATGGTCAAGCATGGTCCAACATTGCATTGTGATAGGTTATTCTCAATATGGAAATCAAGCATGGTCAACCATGTTTGTTTAAGGGTTTCTAATATTTATCTTATGGTTTATATACCTTGGGTTTATAATGTTTATCCCTTGGGTTTATAATATATATCCCTTTGGTTTATTAATCTAAGGCTTCATATTCCTATGGTTTAATATTATTCCCTTAGGTTTATAATCCATTCAATTTTTAGTGTTAATCCCTAGGGTTTATTATTACCATGGGTTTATAATATCAATCATGGTCAACCATATTTTATAACATCAATCATTGTCAACCATGGTTCAATGTCCCATTGTGACAAATATTGTCTCAATATGAGAATCAACCATGGTCCAATGTCGCATTGTGACAAAGATTCTATCAATTTGAAAATAAATCATGATTAAGCATAGTCAACAATGGTTATTTTAGTATTTATAATATTTATCTTAGGGTTTATAATATTAGTCCCTTGGGTTTAATATTATTCAACAATGGTCAACCATGTTTTATAAAATCAAACATGATCAACCATGGTTAATCATTGCTAACCATGGTCCAACATCACATTATGATAAAAATTATCTCAATATGATAATGATCATCAACCATGCTCAAACATGGTAAATCATAATCAATCTTGGTCAACCATGTTTTATAAAAACAAACATAGTCATCTATGGACAATCATGGTCAATCATGGTCAACCCTGGCCAACCGCCACATTTTCAGAAAGATTATGTTGATATGAAAATCAACCGTGATTGAACATGGTCAACCACGGTTTATAGATTACCCATAGTTAATAATTAATTATTATTAAATAATAACTTAATAATAATTAACTATTAATAAATAATGATAATGATAAAGATAATGATAATGATAATAATGATTATTATTATTATTATTATTATTATTATTTGATAAACAATAATTAATTTATAATAATAAAATGAATAAATAAAGTCTTGGGATAGTTTATTTCGTGATCGAAGTAATGTGAAATCTATGCAAATAGAGAGTTCCAATGTTCAAATCCCTTGTTTGCAACCCGATTTAGGGAGAGGAGAACAAGTCAAACCCCAAAAATGACTATAAATAAATAATTAATAATTGGTTATGAATTGATAAATAATTAGACATTAATAATGAATTAATAATGATTTTTTTTTGATCCAGTAAGAGTGGTACCTTCCATTAATCGAGAAAATTACATAATGTACATAATGTACGGGGTCAAGAACAGCATCACCAGCTCTGTGAACACTCAACAAACAGCTGGGTAGACACAACCCCTTACCTAACTCAAATAAACCTACAAAAGGACTGACTCTCAAACTTCCAAAAATCTACCCATCCTCAAAGCATCGCTCTGGAAAACCAGCGCATAGGATCCCTGCCTTCTTAACCCGAAAGAGAAAATTAAAGGGTTCTAAAGTTCTTTTGGGTCTGCTGAAAGACTTAAGTCTCAAGCATCAAAGAACTCGAAAGCCCTTGATGATGAGGGCCCACAGATCCTACGGCCCACAATGCAACAATATGTAACTAAAAACAAGCCTTAATCTTTGGTTGACTTAGCAGCCCAAAAACCGAGCGATCCAGCCCTCGCAGATCCAACGGTTAAGAATTGATTTCGGGTCACCAACTTTCCCACTCCTTAATTTTCCTTACGGACCCGATGAGAAGCCAAAACCATTGTTCTATAATTTTTCGGGTCTGTTTTAGGATTAACCTTCTATTAACTTTATGACCCGAATATCGTGTGATCTAGCCTTTGTTGATCTAACAGTCCTGAGCTGATTTCAGGCCGGCAACATGCCTGCTCTTTATTTTTCCATTCAGACACGATGAGTAGCATAAACCACCGCTCTAAATTTTTTCGGGTCCGTTTGAAGGTTTATCCTCCATGCAGTTATCCGCCCGAAATCCATAGGATGCCAGAGTTCACTGCAGTCGTTGGTCGGCTGCTTGTTAACCTGCCACTGTTTACCCCTTGTTTCTTTCATGTGATTGGTTCATTTTTTGTTGTTTCCATTGGTCTATTTACTGCTTATCTTTCATAGATTGATAATACTCCTTATCTTCGTTTTCCTGTCTGTGACAGTCCTCGTGCAAATTCCCTGAGGGTGTCAACTCCCAAGCATATCTTTTGTTGTTTCTGGTATAGAGCACTCCTTCATTTTCCAAACAATCCGCTAACCTATTGGCTGTTCTGCGCACGTGAACAAATCTGAGTGTTCTCAGGGTTCTCAGGTGGGATTGTATAAGTTGATAGACCTGCAATAACCGCCAGTGATTTGATACTTTTTCTGGTGTTGTGTCGTTGCCTATCTTCTTGACCGAATTGATTATCATTTCAGAGTCTGCTTCTATGATGGCATTGTGTAAATTGGAGTTAATCAAGATTTCTAGGCATTGCTCTAAGGCCATGAGTTCTGCCATATTATTAGTGGCCTTCCCCAAATGACTGTGAAAGATGACTTTTATGTAACCCTGCTCATCTCTTATGACTTTGCCATAACGAGCCACCCCAGGGTTTCCTTTAGAGGCCCCATCTATATTAAATTTCAAAAATCCATGAGGAGGTGGTTGCCAGAAGTCCTTCCCCATTGATGTATGTCTTACGGTCCTACTTATGCCCTGGGGGGCAGGCAACTGGAGACCCAATTGAAAGAGTATCTGAGCCTCCTGCTTTAGAGGAGGGTTCTCGGGGGGTTTCTTTAGAAGGGTGCTCACAGTTTCTTTGAGCTGTCTTATAATCTGAGCTATGATGCTCTGGGTTGAGCCAATTCTGTTCTTGAAAATCCTATTGTTGCATTCTTTCCAGACATCCCAGATCAAAAAACCTGGCACCAGAGTCCAGGCTTTGTTGATTATTTCATTTTCTGAGAAGTCTTTCCTTTAGTTCTTCAAACTGCTAGTGATGTTGAATTCGACCCTGTCAGTTTGCCTAAAGATTGAGGCTACCCAATTCCACAAGGTAGAGGTGAATGGGTAGAGGTTGATTAGGTGATCCATCATTTCTTCTTGCAGACCACATAACTGGCATCTAGATGGACCAGCTAAACCTTTTTTCCTAAGATTTTCCCAAGTCAGAATTTTCTTATGTTGCACCAACCACATGAACAGTTTGATTTTCATCCAGTGCGGGTTCTGCCATATGTCCTTCCATATCTTATCAAGTTTTGGAAAGTCAAGCCCAATGGAAATTCTTTTGGCTTCTTTGAGGTTGAAGTTGCCTTCGTTGTTTCTTCCCCATCTTAGTTGGTTAGACGAAGTTGAAGTCAAAATATTTCTCTGTTCCGAGATCACTGCAAGAGCTTCTGCCCAGGCCTTCAAATGGGTCTCTTCACTATATATTAGGTCCTTCCATATTCTCCATTTTCCCTTGTTCCTTGTTTGATCCCAGAAGTCACTTACCCTGAATAAACCTTTATTGTCAGTGTCATTCTTGAGAATGGCTAGTTCTTCTCTACACAGGTTAGGTTCCTATTGCCAGTTATCTTCCCAAAACCAAGCTATGTTTCCATCTCTGATCTCTTAGAAACTATGCTTCTGGATTATGGCTCTATTCTCCCAAGCATTGTTACAAATGTGGGAGCCCTTGATGAGCCCCATCATCTGAATAAGATCTCTTTCTTTCTAGTTATTTGCATACTTCTGTTTCCAGAGCTTGGCCCAAGGGGTTCTCATTTCCTTTAGCCATCTCCACCAAATTTTTGCCCCCAACGCTTTGCGTAGGGTATCCAGGTCATGAAGTCCCAAACCTCCATGGGTCTTGGGTTTACATAGCTTTTCCCAAGCTACCAAAGCCCATTTCTTTTTCTCTTCCCCTTTGCACTAAAGAAAATCTCTCTGGATGTTCCTCATGTGTTGTATAACTCCTTTAGGAGCAAGAAGAGCTAAAAACATGAAGATGGGAATGGTTGTAGGACAGCCTTTGTGAGCACTAGCCTTCCTGCTAAATTCAAAGATCTGGTTGTCCATTTCCTGATCTTGTCCTGCAATTTATTAGTCACTGGCTCCCAAACTTCCTTTCTCAGAGGTTTGTCAGTGAGAGGTATTCCCAGATACTTAGAGGGAAGTTTATCTCTTTGAAAGTCGAGGATTCTGGAGAGGTTTCTCTTAATAGAAATGTTAGTATTAAAAAAGAAAATTTTTGATTTGGTGAGGCTTACCTCTGTACCAGTTGCCATAGAAAAATCATTCAAGATTTGTTTGAAATCTTTAGCTTCCTTCAATGTGGGTGTACCCTACAGCATGGTTTCATCCACAAATTGTTGATGAGTCAAGGTATCCCCATTCAAGGTTAGTTTGAGACCCTAGATTCTTCCTTCTGCATTGGATGATTTGATCACTTTGCCTAATCCTTCCATCATGAGAATAAAGAGAAAGAGGGAGAGCGGATCTCCTTGCCTGAGGCCTCTCGAGGGCATAAAGGTTCTGGATGGGGAGCCATTAAGTAGGATTTAAAAACTAGCTGTGGTAACAAGGGCCATTACCCATCTTATCCAATTGTGGTCGAAGCCATATGCTTTTAGTACTTCCCTGATGTACGACTAGCTTAGCTTGTCATAAGCTTTCGCTAGGTCAAGATGTATGATCATACCCGCTTGCTTATTGCTCTTAAGAGAATGTACCACCTCGTGAGCTTGAATGGTGTTATTTAGAATTTGCCTTCCTTCCACATATCTAGCTTGCTCCTCAGACACAAGAGTTGGAAGAAGGGGCTTAAGTCTATTTGCAATTACTTTAGAAATAATTTTGTACACCACATTGCATAAAGCTATGGGTCTGAATCTATCTGGTGTCATAGATTTTTCCTGCTTTGGAATCAAAGCTATGAAAGATGCATTGAGCGCCCTCAAAACTGTTTTGGAACTTCTTGAGTCCTCCACAACATCAAGGATGTCTTGTTTGACTATTTCCCAACATGCTTTGAAGAAGTCTACATTGAACCCATCCGGGCCTGGAGCCTTCCCATTTTGCATCTCTTTGATGACTTCATTGACCTCCTCTTCAGTCACTGGCCTGTTAAGATAGTAATTGTCTTCCCTAGTTACAAGTTTTGGAATGTACTTTGTGAAGTTGTTGATAAATAGTGATCTGTCTAAGAGAGGCTCCTCAACTATGCTTTGGAAATGTTGTACCAGAGCCTATTCCATTTCTTTGTGGGTGCTGAGCTCTTTCCCTTGAGTATCTCTGAGTCTTGAAATCCTTTTATGCACCCTCTGATCCACGGTTGACTTGTGAAAAAACTTTGTATTTATTTCCCCTTATTTAATCCATTGCACTCTCGATTTCTATCTCCAGAATATCTCCTCTTGCTAGCATCTGTTTTCCCATTCATGTTGAAGAAAGTCATCTTGCATTTTCCTTTCTTCGATAAAGCCATCTATGATGAGGATCTAATTAATTCCCTATAGTTTCTTTTCAACTTCTCTTTTGGCTTTGAAAATGTTGCCAAATTCATTTTTGTTCCATTCTTTAAGCCTACTTTTGATGTGTTTCAGTCTTTGTTGTAGTAGGAACATCTTTGTGCCTTGAACATGCATGTCTTCCACCCACTATTTTCCAATATTGCTGATGAAATCAGGGTGAGTGAGCCAGACATTTTCAAACCTAAAAGGTCTATTCCTCAAAGTGCCTATAAACAAAGCTTCAAGCTGGAATGGCCAGTGATCCGAGCCTCCAAAAGGAAGGATTAATGCAGTCAAGTTAAGGCGAGTGAGAATGAGGTCCTCCGATGTTATGAATCTATCTAGTTTAGAGGCAACTTGAGAAGCCCCTCCCCTCTTATTGTTCGAGGTGAAGGTGCCATTTATTGTCTCTGTATCCAATAGCCTCATGTTGTTTAGGAAGTTTTGGAAGGCAATGGAGTCTCTGCCTAGTATTCTGGTCCCACAATTTTTTTCCATGAGAGATCCGATCATGTTAAAGTCCCCTCCCAGAATCCAGGGCATAACAGGATGTCTCTCTCTCAGCGCCTCCAGTGAGGTGAGAAGCTTGAGTTTGTCTTCAAGTTTTTGAGGACCATAGACATTTGTGATCATATATAGTTCCTTGTCACCCAAAGGTTGGATCACTATCGTAAGGTAGTTCCTGGATGCCTCAGCATCTAGGATTCCAAGTTTCTGGGGATTCCAAAGATTAAGAATCCCTCTTGTTGTGTTGTTTGCTTTAACTTCTAGATACTCGTACTTAATGAGCCATTTGCTATGTATCTCTCTGATTTTATCTATTGAACACTTTGTTTCCTGGATAAACACCATATCTGGTTTTTCTTCTTTTATTCTATTGCTAATATTTCTTTGTTTTCTTTCACTTTCTAGACCCCTAATATTCCAAGTTGTGAGCTTCATTATGAAATGTTTGTAAATGGGTAACTGGTAAGATCCTTCATATTGCCTGAGTTAATCATGAGTTTCCCACACTCTGTCAACAACTCATTATGTCCCTTCCTTCCTCTTTTCCTGCCTGGGTTCTTGGAGGAGTGTCCTGATGTTTCCTCCATTGGTTTTACCCCTCTATTTTCCTGGCTATCATGGTTTCCTCCATCGGTTTTACCCCTCTATTTTCCTGGCTATCATGGTTCCTTTTGACTCCAAAACCCTTTGCTTGAGATCTCCAGAGGAAAAGCTGTTGCACTCTATCAAAATCCTCTTGTGGTAGAGAGTCAACTCCTTTGATGGTTCCCTGCTCCAAGAACTTTTCTAGATCAAGATTCTCCCTCTCAAGAATCTCATGTAGTTCGTGGTCCTCCGTACTAACTTCACTTGGGGTCATCTCATGGTCCCTGCCAAGTTCCATAGTGCTTGGAAAATCCTCCTTTACTATGTTGTTCTAAGGTATATCCTCCTTGCTAGCATCTTTTTCCTTCTCTGTAGGATTATCCTCTGATGCTTGGTTCGTTCCATTGTTCCATCCTTCTTCTTCTAAAATCTTGAAATTGTTATGACTTGGTTTCTTATCCTCGTTAGCTTTCTTTTGGTACTTTTTTCCTTCCTTCCCTTTCCCTCCCACCTTGGTAAAGCCTGCAGGATCTTTGCCTATGTTGGTTTTAATATTGTCTGTCAGTTTGTTTAGTGGGAAGTCTCTGAAGAGGTGCCCGCGTTCATGACATTTACGACATTTGAATGGGACATGTTCTAGTCCACCTCCTACACCCATTCTTCATCATAGACTTTTAAAATTATTTCGTCCGGAAGTGCTCCCGATAGGTCCATTTCTACACATATGCAGGCGAAGGATCTGTATTTTCCTCACAGAGTCACATTTCATATTTTTAAAAAATGACTTAATTTATTGCCTATGGCTTTTAATGATTCTGGCAACCAATAACCTAAAGGTAGGGAGTAGAGTCTTATCCATATCGGTACGGAAGTGAATGTTTCTCGTTCCGGGACAAAATTCATCACCCATGGTCGCATGTAGAGGCCTGCAGCAGCATAGAAATATGGTCCTCCTTCGAACACTTTGTCTTTATCCTCAAGGTTTGTGAACACCACTGTGAAGAAACCCTTGGACCCAAGGTGAAGGTTTATGTCCCCCTTTGGTTTCCAGTGGTTTTTAATCCATGCGTACAAAGCCTTCTCCATTGGCCATATTCCCATAAATTTGCAAATAACTGTGTATGCTGCCATGTGATCCCTGTGCACCTGTAGCGCTGGATCATTTAAAACAACCCTGGGTTTAATGGTTGACCTGGGTTTACAGAGTCCTGTCACAATCTTGTGCTCAGCTCTCTGACTGCTGTCTCCTGTTCTCTTCTCTCTTCTGACTTCCTCATGATTCTCTTCCTGTTCATGAGATTTAATGTTTTCCGGTTTTTTTGTGCTTATTTCCTCCATTTCTGCCTCCATTGGTTTCTTGAATCGATTCGAACTAGCTTCCTTGCCTCTGTTCGCAACTACCTGACTGTAGGAGGGAGTGGAGCTCCCCCCTCCTTGCCCCTCCATTGTTACCAACCCTAAAGCCCTGTTCCAAACCCTCGTTCAGCTTGCTCGCGTCGTTCCCATCCGTCTACAAATTCTCCTCGGTTGACCTAGCTTCTTACTCTGTGCTCGGATCAACTTTTTCTTAGAATTAATAATGATTTATTAATAATAATATAAATTAATAATTAATAAAAAATTAATAATTAAAAATTATTATAATATTTTATAAATTATTATTATTATTAAATAATAATAATAATTATTTATTAATATTACTAATATTATTATTAAATAATTAATTTATATTATATAATTTAAAATTAAATAATAATAATAAATTGCATACAATATTAAATAATAATTAATATATATTATTATATATTAATTATAATGATAATATTAATATTTTTATTATAATAATATTTTTTGTAATATTATTTCTATTATTATATATTTATTAATGGGAGATCAATACTATATGAGTTCATGACCATTATTGCTTAGTTCATGAAAATTTCTTGTTTTATTCAATGTTGGCTGCCATTTTGACAACCCTAATTGACTAATTATTGAAAAGCACATTGTGTGGTTGATTTTGGAATCGATTTTCATCCCCTAAAAGAAATTTGGAATTTTCTTTAAATTATGACATTTATCACACATGTTGTTCTCAAATTAATGTTCCGTATTATAAAATAGATGTAGGACAGAATACTTGTGCAGGGGGATTCACATCAAAATGCCTTCGTCAAGATTTGTTTTCTGACACTATACATTTCATAAGTTCTCTGCCCTGTCGTCTTATTCATTACATGGGTATGTTCTCCAAATATATCGGACAAACAACTTTCCAATTTTCCTTCTGGGTTTTAAATCGAGGTTACCAGGGAAATCATCCTTACTAGGAAATTTTAAAACTGCGCGTATTGAAGTTTGACATAAAGTAAAGTGGCCCTAAAAGATCGTTGTAACAATTACGTGTTGGATATAATGTTGAGGATTTCATAATGTTATAGACATTTTTTTATGTATTGTGAAAAGCTTCTATAGTATTACTCTGAAAATTTGTTGTGCTATGAAGACGTTCTGCAGTGTTATGAATAACTTTTAGATTAATGTAAAAATTAGTTTAGTTAGCTTTGCGAGAAATAGATGAACAAGTTTGTCGAAAATATTTAAGTATGTGTGTAAGAAAATTTTCAATAATGTCATAGAGATCATGTGAACAATTGTGCTGGCCATATCTTAAAAATTGTACATAAAATATTTTAACATTGTTGTAAGGAATATTGCACTAAATATTTTAGCGAAGTTATGGAGAAAATATTTGAGAGATTGTATAGGGAATATTTTAGCAATAGGGTAAAAATATTCTAATAGAGAATATTTTAGATTTAACATTGTTGCAAGGAATATTGCAGTAAATATTTTAGCGAAGTTATGGAGAAAATATTTGAGGGATTGTATAAGGAATATTTTAGCAATGGGTAAAAATATTCTAATAGATAATAGAGAATATTTTAGTGAGTAGTGGGAAAGAATAACCAACTTACCTTATTGATCCAACAGCTTGTTAAACATACCTTTATTCTGTTCAACAAAAATAAGAAAGGGAGGGTCATGATTTACTTATATATTGAAAGAACATGGATGAATTCCGAGCTTTCGCAATTTCCACAATTGCATGGTTTAGGGATAAGAACTATATCAATAGTTAAAGGTTAATTATAAAGAATATATTATTTAATTAAAATTTAATATTTAAGTTGGATATCTTTTAAATTAGATTTTCTATAATTATTTTTCTTATTATTAATTAATTTTTTATTTACTTAAAATATAATAAAACTCATGATCATAATCATCATAAGTTTTTTCTTCTATTAATATATTTACGCCATAAGGTTTTCTCCTTTAAAAACAACTCCCCCAACTATCAACGTGTACCCATTTGCACCCTCCGATTACATGTTAGATGATTACATCTGATATCTCCACATTTGTATGGTTTGGCTAATGGTTGTTCATTATTAACCCCGTGATAATAATCTGCAATCATGGTGGGAATGATTCCCTTGGTGGTTAGGGTAACCACCTATGCTGTTAAGGTTTCTCCATTTTCTGCATATTCATGATATGAGGAAGCCTCTTCTCGTATTCAAATCATTCACAGTCTAAATCCTTTTTTCTCCTCTGTTTTCTGGCGAGATGTGAGCGACTCTGTAACAAAAACCATTCGGCTTGCTAGGGTAATTTTCTCGCGAGATCTGAGGGACTCTATAACAAAAACCATTCGGCTTGCTTAGGTATGGATGATTCCCTCTCCGAAGAATTTGATCGCCTTTTTCTCCAACGGGTGAGGGTACACAACTGACTGTGCTCGCTTGGTGTTTTTTCAGGAATACATTTAGCTCCTGGACGTGAGGACGCAGTCGCTATTGTGCCATTTATAGGTAAGGGTTCCTTCCTGTGTTTCCTTTTTCTTACCTTCAATTGTGTTTAATCCTCAGAAGGCCTTTGAGATATTTTCTGTGGCTCCTGGACAAGAAGCACATTCCATACCTCTCACCACAAATGTCACCTTCCTCACATCCAAAGCATCTATGTCTACTCGTGAAGCCCAAGAAGCACAACTTGGCACACACATGGATGAGGACGATAAAAAAAGAGTTTTCAGGTCATCCTTGCATTCTGCCTTCGATTTCTGCCACAGTTGCATATTTAATCCCAGGAAGGCCTTTGAGAGCTTTTTCTATGGCTCCTACACAAGAAGCACATTCCATACCTCTCACCTCGAATGCCACCTTCCTCACATCCAGAGCATCTATGTCTACTCGTGAAGCCCAAGAAGCACAACTTGGCACACACATGGGATCTTGTTTGTGCAAAAAGAAACATGTTCTTTGATTTCAACATGATAAAGCCATGCAGTGAGAGCTTCCTCTAGAAAGTATTTTTACTTTATCGTGTTCAACGTTTTCCTGGGAGTTACATTAGGTGCGACCTTGTATGAGTCCCTCAAGGAATTTGAAAAGAAACCTAAATCAATCGTTACGTTGCTTGGCAATTCTCTTCTCACAATTCTACCTTCTTCATTAGTTTTGCTAAGCTCAGCTAAGTTGGGTTTCCCTTCCCTTTCAATTTAATGAAACTATTTTCTAGTTTTCAGTCTCTAAAAGAATTTGTTGTTGGTTTGCTATGGATGAGATGGGTTTTGTTCTTCAGGTCTTTATGTCTAATTTCCTTCATATTTTAATTGTCCTTTTAAATAGGTTTTTTGTAAGCTATGGGCCTGAACTTTCTCGCTTACTGCTACTAGTGATATACCATATCAAGAGGAAATTTCTTTGTAAGACTGAAGCAAAGGTCGAAGAGGCTTGGGCTCCTGGTGGTTTTGGCTATGCTACCAGAGTTCGAATGACATGTTAATTATCACTATTTCTCCCACGATCCTTCCTTTTGCCTTCATGTACTTCATTTTGGGATGGTTTATGCTTTGGAATAAGGTGACTCTCTCTCTGTCTCACAACTTTCTTTGTTTTAATAAATGGAAATTGGTGCCCAAAAATTCCATACAAACTAGACTTATGATAATAAGAGAAGCTAAGGAACGGGTTGAGGCTAGTTTGAGAATCCATCAATTAATTTAAGACAATATTTGATTTATTTTTTGTTCAAGTTTTTCAATGAGGGATAATCAGTTAAACTCTTAAATGATAAATCTTTTCTTTGAACTAGAAGTCTAGATTTTATAATTTAAATCAATATCATATTTACTAATATGTATACATGGATTACTGATTGTGTTAGTTCCAACAAGGGAGCTTGCAGAAAAGGTAACCTTTTAAAACGTATGGAGCTTTGTCTATCATTTGCAGTCGGACTTGATTTCAACATGATAAAGAGCATAATTATAACCATACACAAAAAAAAAAACGTGAATCCATCTACACCTTTAAAAACCTTAGATTACCATTGCCTTCGATCATTCATAATTCAATTTCACTTTGAAACTTTTGTCACATTACCCTGAAAGTATCTCTGAATTGAATCAGAGAAGGAATATTTCTTTTGCATAAAGAGGAACAAACCCCTTAGCAACTTTTACATGGACAACAAAAGAAACATGACTTGTCTATAATGGAATGCATGGTCCATGACTATGCAACATATTAAACAAAAAAAGAAATTGTAAATCATCAGATTTCAAAGATGAATGATGACACAGAATGAAGTTGATCGGTGGAGAGTTCAATGTTTTCTAAAAATTTGAAAAAATTAAGAGAAATCATAGCTTTCTTGACTCAGATTTTCCCAAGTGCAATTGCAATAGATTCTGAGCAACTTGTGAAAGTCATTCACCTAATTCTTATACGACATACTACCATGATACTATCCTCTGTGCCATCCTCAGTTAGTTTTGCCTCAAACCCTGCATCTTCTATTGCTTCTTTAATGAAATTTTTCTGCATAACATTCAAACTCAACAATTACACCATATAGGAGTACAATTGATGAGGCTCATCAATGGGTAAATTATATGGACCTTAATGCCACTCTCCAGGTTATTAAAATCAAATTTTTCTCACACTTCCTTACATGTTTTGTTATATTTTTCTTAGTGACAAGGGTAAAGATGAGATGTCATGTCTTGTGGTCTAATGTGCATTAATTGTTGGTTTTGGAGCAAATTTTGGCTAATTAAAGTGTAGGAATTCGAAGTAGACAAGCAAGAGGGATTTTAGGAGATTTGATTGATCTGTTGTTGAATGTTAGCATTTTTGTGCTAATTTCAACTTCAGATTAAAAACAAATGCTCATCCATTGCTTCGTGTGCATAGGTTTTATTATGGTGTTTGTGAATGTAAACATGTAAATTTATATCAAGTTTTATATGAAATACATGAGAAAGATAACATGAAATACAAGTGTTGAACATCAGCAAGTAAATGAACAACAAACTCATGACAACAAAATGATAAAGGCATTCACCCCTCCTGGGCTACATCTCCTTCGACCTGCTTCAATGGTTAGGCCCTCTTTGGATTAATGGTCAATTCTCTTATTTCATGCACTTGCAATGATCCAAAGGCTTTGAAACTTACTCCATTGGATTCAAAAGACCCAAAACCCCCAAAAATGACTCTTCAAGATCTACAATTGGTCTCCAACTGATCTAGGCTTGACCTCCTTTCCTGGTGGCCCTAGGCTTCCTTAAACTTCAACGTGGAAAATTCACATATAGAAGTGCCTCTCTGCCTCTACAACCTATTCCATTGTTTTCATAACATCCAAATCATCTAGGAACACATTTTCTTGATCCTCATTTGGTCGAATTGTTTCCAAAGTTATGACGGAAACTATTTCTCCTTGTAAACCTCCACTAAAACTGGAGGAACTCCAGTTAGTCCCGCTAATTTTGAAGGTATCTCCAGATTTTTCGGGTTCGCCGATTTCTCTTCCAAGTTAACTCTGGGTTTAATTAGTAGTTAAACATGATTAGCGCATAATCCATGTTTGTGGTAAACCACTAGCGTTAAGTGTTGTAGTGGTCACATGTGTTGGCGGTAAAGGTTATGGTTATTGTTTAGTGTTGCAATTTTTCAGTGAACTATTAAACATAGTCGCTGAATATGTATTCACATGTGTGGGTTGGCCCTTCTAACCCCTAAACGCATACGTTATAACATTTAAATATAAATTGAAACCATATGTTGTTAAGACTCATGGTGTGGGTGTAATGGTATGTCGCGTAGTCTGTGCAAAGGAGGTCATGGGGTCGAACCCCAGAGCCTCCATACAAATTTTAATTGGCCAATGAGAGGGTACGTGGCGGCCTCCGAGCTTATCTCGTGTCACCCTCTCATTGTTCCACCTTGACAATGCCTGCCCAATACCGCTCTGACACTTGGAAACCAATAATTTGTCCACCCGTAAGAATATTTTGGGAATATTCCTTTTGTTGACTAGGTTGTACTGATTCCTAGTCAACATCCCAGTCAGACCTGTACCAAAATTTACTAATTGTCAAAGCGGTCAGTGGGCTCTATCTTCCTCATACAAAATCTTTGTTGAACGAAATGAGTTGTGTTGGGATCGTATCGTTGAGGCGGACATGGTCGTTCAGGTTTCGAGTGATTCTAAGCACTTTGATTTTTGAGCTAATTTCTGCCTCTAATCCAGATTCCGATCACTCCTTCCCATTGACAGGCTTTTGGGCCCACATAACCTAGTTATCTGGTGAGAGTTGAATAATCTTATCCTTCCCAAGTTCTATCAATTAATTCTACTTGGACAAATCTCCATGACAACCACTTGGGCTTACTAACATGCCTTGCCTTGCAAATGGCTTAGCACTTCAACCAATGTTCTCCTTTTGTTTCTGACCTAACCCAACACTTGTTGGGTGCTTGCTGATTACCCTATTGTACCAAAGTGATCCCTCGGTGCTTGGGAAGCTAACTGATGGCCTTCCCACTAAGAAACATGTTCCCGCTTTGCAACACATGCATTCGATGCAAGCTTCTCCTTGGAAACCACTTTTCCAAGTTAACCCCATCCTAGCGAACTACAACAATGAGTTCCAATATCAATAATAACAAGAAAATAAATGACCATTCTCTTACCTCCATGGTTCCAAATTCCACATTTGGAAGAATGCATTCGCCATCTGTTTCGCTTCTTGGTGTTAACTCATCAAATCACATACAATGCCAACAACATTGTTTTGGCATTTTTGTCCACTTTCACTTCTTGATTCCATCATCCTCGAGTGTTAAAATGCTTCTCATGTCATGATTTGATAATGAAGGCTAATCATGAGCCTCTTTCTCAAGCATAGACCTTCCAAAATCTTGAGACATCTTATCACAAGAAACACACTCATCTTGTTTTTCAAAATTAATAGTGTTTGAAAAACACTTCATGCAAGAATATAACTTGCCAGCCTCTTCCTTTTGCTTCTTCAAAGAAAAAAATGTCACATCATGTAAACATCTCCATGTAATCTTACATCTTGGTGTATAAATTATTGACTAAACACAAGTCGGAAAAATATACTTCTTCAAAGCAACTGACTTTCAAGTCAAGCAAAAGCATTTACAACAACTTGATGATTTAAAACAAAAATTCCATATTCTCATGAAACAATTTGTCACATATTCTTTTCATCTTTGGAGACAAAATAAACTCTTCCAAGTCGATATAACATACATGTACCAATCAATCGACTACACAAGCCAACACTCATGCATGTGCAAATAATCAAAATTCTCAAGTTGACAACATACATGTTGACAAATAAATCAACCAACACAAGTCAATCACTCATGCATGTTCAAGCACAATGAAACTATCAAAAATTCCATTGTTCATACACACAAACTCTCATGCATGTATAACAATTCTCAACTCTCTCACAAGTACAATCACAAGTACAAGAATCCCATTGGTATGTACGAGTACTTAAAGAGATGAAATGACCAAAGTTGCTGCAACAAAGTGAGTCAACATACTCCACTTTTGAACACCTTCCTGGTGTAAACGTGCAAGTTCAAGAACGCAACATGCATGAAAATTTGTATTTACAAATTTCCATCTTTGTTGCATCTAAGTGAGTCAACATAACTCTACTTTTCCAACATCTTGCTTCATGCAATATGTAGCATACTTTCTGGAGAAAAGAAATGAATCCAAATAAAAATGAAATGCATCAATAAGGAAATGCAAATCTTGTCTTATTTGCCTCAATTATCAAAATAAATGCAAGGCCTTAATTGGTTAAGAAATTTAACCATATCCTTCCAAACCATTTCAATGGCGCTTCTTTGAGGTGCACTTCATCATGTGTATCATCCTGACCCACATCAATTATGGAATCATCTTTTCCATCTTTGCCAAAATCTCTCTCCACCTTCTTCAAATGTCGTCGATAACTTGTTTAATGTAAATTCTAAAACTTGTCTACAAGATGATCCTGCTTATGGAAATGAGTGCAAAATAATTGCAACTTGTTTTCAACATGATTTCCATTATTCAATGGACCTTTGGATTTATGTCTCCTTTGTTTTGAAAGTTTCTTGTGTATGGCTATCCTCTTCCAACACCTCAAAATAGTATGGTTATACAAACCACAAAAAGAACATGTAAATTTTCTCCAAATCTTATGTGAAGATTTACCATGTTTATCATAATCAAAAGAAACTTGATTAAAGGAAAATTTATACCTTGAACATTCACCTTTGTCACCTTCTTGAGGAGGTGAATTTGATGAGGTAGTGTCTCTCTTTAGAATACCAACAATGGTTTCAATGAACTTAGAGCTTTCAACATCTCCTTCTTTACCATTTCCACTAGTTACATGCTTATGAGCATCTTCTTGCAAAGTCGGAATACAAATTTTGCATTCCTCATGAATACAAACTTCACAAACTTGAGGCAATGAACATGTAATGAAAGTCCTTCTTGGAAGACCTTCATGTGCCTCCTTGTATTTGGAGCATTCTCCATCATGTTTTCCATAACCAAAACCTAAATACCTAGGTCTTTCCTCAACAACAATTGGCTCAACTATGCCTTGTGCATGTTTGACTAACCCTTTAGCTTCATAGCCCATCTTTATCAATAATTTGGACCCTATTCCTCTAGCATGTCTTTCAAAACCACCAAAAAATTCATTTTGAGACGAAATTGAACATAAAATTGAATTGCATACCTCATTTTCATGCACACACTTGGCTAGGGTTTCCTTGGCATCATGGAGTTGAATCTCCATCTGATGCATCTTTCCAAGAAGCTCTTGTTTCTCCTCCTTCATGGCCATCAACTGTTGTTGAAGTATAGTGTTCTCCTTCCTATTTTCATACAACTCTTGCACCATATCTCTCATCATGATAATCTCTTGCAACATACCTTCATCAAAGAATCTTGATAAGGAGGATGGATTAGAAACATCACTTGTTGAAGCTGCCATCACACTTGTAATGCATCAAAAAGCTTCACAAATCTGCAACCATTAAAACTTTAATTTCACAAATCTCAAACAATCAAGAAAATAACCTTTACTCTGATACCAACTTGATCTGTTGTTGAATGTTAGTTTTGTTGTGCTAATTTCAACTTCATATTTAAAAACAAATGCTTGTCCATTGTTTCATGTGCATAGGTTTTCTTATGGTGTTTGTGAATGTAAAACTAAATTTATATAAAGTTTTATGTGAAATACATGAGAAAAATAACATGAAAGACAAGTGCTAAACAACGACAAGTAAATGAACAACAAACTCATGACAACAAGATGATAAAGGAGTTCACCACTCCTAGGCTACATCTCCTTGGACCTGCTTCAATGGCTAGGCCCTTGTTGGATTAATGGTCAATTCCCTGATTACATGCACCTGCAATTCTCCAATGACTCTACAACTTGCTCCATTGGATTTAGAAGACCAAAAAACCCCAAAAATGACTTTTCAACTCTCCAATTGGTCTCCAGCTGATCTAGGCTTGACCTCCTCTTCTGGTGGCCCTAGGCTTCCTTGAACTTCTACATGGAAAAATCACATACATAAGTTCCTCTCTACCTATGGATCCTATTCCATTGTGTTTAGAGCATCCAAATCATCTAGGAACACCTTCTCCTAATCCTCATTTAGTTGAATTTTTTCCAAGGTTATGACATACATTGTTTCTCCTAGTAAACCTGCACTAAAACTGGAGGAACTCCGGTTAGTCTCGCTAATTTTGGAGGAATATATAGATTTTTCAAGTCCTCCAATATCTCCATCAAGTTTGTTGTGGGTTTAAGTAATGGTTAAGTGTGTTTAATTAACGGTTAAATGTGATTAGCGCACAATCCACGTTTATGGTAAACCGCTAGCATTAAGTGTTGTGGTGGGCACATGTGGTGGCGGTAAAGGTTGTGGTTACTGTTTATTGTTGCGGTTTTTCAGCTAACTGTTAACCGCGACCATCGAATATGTGTTCACATGGGAGGGTTGTCCTACGGGCTAGCCCTCCTAACCCCCAATTCCATACATTATAATATTTAAATATAATTTGAAACCATATATTTTTAAGACTCATGGTGCGGGTGTAATAGTATCTTGCTTGGTCTGTACAGAGGAGGTCATGGGGTTGAACCCCAACACCTCCAAAAAAAATTTAATTGACCAATGAGAGGGCATGTGGCGACCTCTGGCCTTGCCATGTGTCACCCTCTCATTGGTCCACCTCGATAGTGCCTGCCCAATACCACTCTGACACTTGGAAACCAATAATTCGTCCACCTATTGGAATATTCCGAACACGTTTTTCCCCTAATCCAGATTTTGATCATGGATCTCCCTCCTTAAGTCCTCACTCTGTTATAGAAATTTTTGTGCCTTACAGCATGAAGCATGAAATGTCGATAATCTAAGGGATCCAAAGTCCCTAAACATGTTGTTCCTACCCCTAGAGGAACAAGGTCAGCAAACCACAGCACTGAAAATCAGTTCTCCACCTGAAAACACTCAAAAACAAGCTAATTCTGGATCATGTCAACTGCTCCACTGAGCATCTGCGCTGAATGTCAACTACTCCACTCTGTACCTGCACTGAATGTCAACTCTAATGAAGGCTACCTACGCTGGGCGAGATTGGCCAAGTGGCACAGTCATTCTGCAAGGTGTCAAATGCCCAGGAAGCTTCCAAAATGACACTTGGATCAGGGAATTCGCCTTGTGATGAGTAAGAGGATCTAGATCTCCAAGTGGAAGCAAGAAACTCCAAGTGGACTCAAGAACTGAAGTATAACTGAAGTGGGAGAGGACACTAGTCAGCTTCATGCCAAACTCAAGCTGACTCATCCTTTCTCCAAATCTCCTATGTATAGAGCTCTCTCATGAGGTCTAGGGAGGCTGGAATCTTGTGAATGTAAGGAAGTGCTGTTGGTTTGAGTATAGAACTATTAGGTGATTGCTTTGAAGGAGGTGAAGAGGAGATTTCTTTCTGCTGGGAGGTGTTGCTGGATTGGGCCTATTATGGTTATAACACTCTCAGAACTTTACTTCTTCCATTAATAAAGTATTTGAGGTTCTTCTATATGCATGTGTCTTTGTGGCGTATTGATGCTTGTATATTTGATTTATTCTAATCCTTGAATCAATTATGGATGTATGCTTCTTGTAGTTTCCCTTTCTTGTGCTTTTGTAGGATCTTTGTGTAGCTGGGCCAGTGAAAGAGCAAGGAGCTGGGAGCAAGCATCAAGGAGAGAAGATTGGGTCAAACATTAGCGGAAGACAACGGTTAGTGGATCTCTTTCTCCCCTCTCTTACATCTCATAAAGAAGTAATCTTGAATAGCTTTGCATTCGGTTGTTGCTGAGGTACTATCACCCTTAGAGTGGGATAGGGTCATTCCGTATTGGATACTTTTCCCAACAACAAATTGGCGACTCCGCTGGGGACCGTATCTTGTTGGTTGTTTGTGTTTTTGCTATTCATTTCATAAACACAGGGAGTACCGAATCGAACTGCATTTGGATCTTTCAAATGCAAAGTAGAGGGCAGCTACTCTAGCTCAGTTTCTGGGCATGTTTATGATTTGAAGAGCTGATCCACAAGGACTCTGAACAGCTCTTAGTGATAGCTTTTCATCCTCCTAATTACCCTTTAGTGAGTACTTGACTGATAGCTTCTGATTTGGCCAAAAACTGTGAATTTTTTAGCAATCTGTGACCCGGAAACCAAGAGAAACGAAAGTTTCGTTCTTCAGTGCAGGCTATGTGAAGGTTGTCTGCATTTCAACACAGTTCCCGAAGGGGCTACCTACGCTGAATGTCAAACTGACAGTGTACTACCTGCGCTGAACCAGTCTTGCCTTGTGCTACTGGGGTTTCCTGCTGTTTCTTGCCCTGTTTTCATCCTTGTTTTTGCTGCCTGTTACCAGTCAATGTACCTATCTGAAACCAACTTTCCTTGCCACTATTCCGCCTCGGTTGTATAAAGAAACTGTGTTTGTTCTTTGTGTATTTCTTACATCATTTACAGTTTCCCATAACGAAAAGCGAACTAGTCTTGCTGTGGCCTCTTAGATCCAGAACTGTGATAAGTGTCGTAGTGATCTTAAGAGTTAGTTTGTTTGCTGTTCATAGCTGATTGAGCTTTTGCTTTCGTCATATGGTTTGAATTTATATATTTCTAGTGTCGAAACAAGTAAATCCTAAGGTGTCTTTTGATTTTGGACAAGCTTGTTTGCTTTCACTTAAAATTGAATTCGAAATTATACAACAACTTTCTTTTTGTAATACATCAACATTAAGAAAGAGAAAAGAAATAACTGCATTTTGCATTTGCATTTTGGATAAGTTTGCATGTTGATCTAGGAGAAAAGTGCATTAGCGTGTGCTTTGTGATCTGTGTGAAAAGATGATGTCTTTCTTTTCCCTCAGTAGTTAAGATTTTCATAAGTCGAAAAGATTGAATAAAGCTTGCTTATCATCTTAGACTGCATTTAGGAATTTGTACCAATACATCTCGTGGTGAACCTTGAAGGGCAAACTTTAAAAAGATCAACTTAAAATATATTGAATGAACCTAACAACGCTTTGCAACATAATGCTCACAGTAGAGGTCTAGGTAGAGACGTGTTCCGGCGTCGTTAAACGTAGTGACTGTCGATCTCTACAAAGGTGGGTGATTCCTCCTGAGGGACGATAGCACTAATACGGACTTGTGCTCCCACGTACCGTCGCGTATATATTGGGAGACCCCTATAGGCATATATCCTTTATCCTTAGGAAGCTGTGTCGGCCGCCCTACTGATCGCAATGCAGTGAACACAGCATTCACGAAGATCGACCACCCGTACCGTAAAACGTATTCTATGGTTTTGCGAAAGGTTTGGCACACCCTCTGCCTAGATCTCCAGAGCAATTTCTTTTGGCCTCTTTCAGACTCTATAACAGAAAAAGTCCAACCGAGCATTTGTCACTTTGGGCTCGTTAAAACATCGAAGGAGACTAGAGTCATCTTTAGCTTTTTCTCGACTCTTTAAAACTGAAAAAGAAAGTTGTGTCTAAAGCGTCGTTAACAATTTATTTTAAACGGAACAATCACCCTTTATTCCTGCGTTGATCTTCGAAGTTAGTCTACCTTCATCACAAAGTTCTTGTAGAATCGCTAGGAAATCTTTTGGATAGACTGAATATTTCTGAACAACCATCGACATCCAGGACTATGTCATCCGACACAGTAGCGGCAGAGCCTCTTGCTGCTACTCCAACGATGTTCGTTGGTATACCATCTGTCCCGGAAAATTGTCAACAACAAGCCAGAGTCCCATCAGGGACTGCTTCGACGACATGGTTAGTTCCTATTTCTTCATCCGAATTATCATCTGGTATTTCTTATGTTGAAACTCAACAAATTAATCCAATGTGTCTTCAAAGGCCAATCTGCCCTTTAAGTACTGGATTGTCACCATATGGAGGGTAGTATGCCTTTTCATTGTTCCCCCCCGGAGAACAACCATATGGGAGTTTGCAACAAAGTTCAGGTCAAACTAGAATTACATCCAGCGGATGGGTACCGATACTGCCTCAGCAACCAAGGGTTGCATATTCAATGCAACCAGTCCACCCTGTGTCGAATGTTGCCACTATACCTGGTATGTTGATTGCGTCGCAAATACAAGCGCTACCTGTTGTATGTCAACCCCAAGTTTCTCAGGTTGCCATACAACAGCCTCTTGTCTCGACAACTCAATCACAACCTCTGGTTAGTGCCTCCTTATCTGGAGCGACTCAGGCTCAAACGAGTACTATGACTCCTCATCTTGGTCAATCATCCAGTATTGGACAACAGCAAATGGTCTAACAACCAGAGCTGGTTCAAACTCAACAACCGCAATTCCAGCAATCATATCAAGTACCCAAGCAACAAGTCTTTGTAAGTAATGGGCAACCGTATAATAACGGTTATGCCCATAAAACTTGTCAAAGTTGCCAGCATCAAATACATTATGCTGGTATGCAAAGACCCACTGCTCAGGCGATTCCATCTTATCCTGGGTATGCTCCGCCTAACCTGAATCAACAGTTGCCCTTTGTAGCAACTCTAGAATTACCAGATCTAAACCGGCTGACGAATGATCCAATTGCTTATGCCCCTTGGTGGCCAGCGATTCTGCATAAACTTCCATCGGACATTCCTAAATTCAATGGAAATCCAGGTGAAGACCCATCGAATCACGTCATGACTTTTCATCTGTGGTGTTCGTCGAACACCCTGAACGATGATTCGATAAGGCTTCGCCTTTTTCAGAGGACTTTGACAGGTCCAGCGGCTAAATGGTATATTGAATTACCTAGAGCCTCTTTCGACAATTTCAGTTCCCTAGCCACGGCTTTCTTAATCCATTTTCAATTACCGATAAGGTATGAAACTGGAACAGAAATCTTAACCAATTTCAAGCAGACAACGGCCACACATATATCTGATCATATACATGAGTGGCATCGTCATCGCAGAATGATGAAGACTTCTGTTCCAGATCAGCTATTAGCTGAGTGGTTTATAAAGTCGCTACTTCCTGCTATAACGGAAGATGTGGCCAAGGGGGGAGTCGTAACAGAGGAGCAAGTTATTGCTCGTGCACAGTATCTAGACTTAGTGTATACTCAGTCTGGCACGCTCTACGACAAGATACCTGACGCCCCTAGACCGGAATTTTCAATTCCTCCTCCTCCTAAATCAAATAGTGACTCTCATGCCGGCGATGGCGTGATTGGCGCAACAGACATGAAATCAACAAAGGCTATATCTAAAAAGGCCCGTAAGATTTCCATTCAAAATGCAAATGAGGAACTTCTTGCCTCGGAAGTAAGTGCCGTGTCGGACGACAAGGGCAAACAACTGAAGCAACCAGGGGGCAAGAAGAAAAAGAAAGGGAGAAAAAGGAAACCCCCTTCGGGGTGTCATATATGCGATCAGGATCATTGGACAGCAGATTGTCCATACAAAGCTGAGCTTAAAAGATTCTTTAAGAGTTCAAAAACCTCAGCTGTGTTGACTGATCCGTTTCCAAGCCCGAGGACCGAACTGGTTGCTAATCAAAATGCTTCCCGATCCCAAGTGCTTATGTTGTCTGTATCAAAGCAGCAAAATGATGCTTTGACGAGGAATAAGGATTACAGGAATCCAAAGCTGTCGAACAACAAGGCTAATGAACAACCTAGTAGTTCGACAACAACTTTGACCGAAGTTGTGCCACCCATCATCCCTGAGCCAATGATAAAGTCGCAAAAGGGAGCAGTACACAAATCGACATTTAATCCTTGTGCGAAAATAACACAGAATTATAATATAGTAGAGGACCTGGCCCAATCGCCGTCCACTATGTCGACACTTGAGGTACCGCAAAATTGCCCCTCCCAAGAGCAAGATTTATTATCAGCAATAGGTGGGATTGGCCCAAGGGATTCCAATCTTGTGGCCTTTGATCATAAAGGATATGACCCTCAGTTACCAGCTCAACTAGCTTTCCTTATTCAAGTGAAAGCCCTCAACAAAACTGTTCATTGAACAATTATTGATGAGGGGGCATCTACATGTCTTATGTCGATGAGTTGCTGGAAAAATTTAGGCTCACCACCCTTGTCGAAATCGTCTACGACGTTAAAAGCATTTGATGGACGATCATACACTCCATACGGGATTTTAAGTAACTTGCAAGTTGAACTGGGGGGTAAAATAGTAGAAGTTGATGTTGAAGTAATCGATGGAAACCTCGATTACAACATCCTACTGGGAAGGCCCTGGATATATGCCATGGCCGCAGTTGTGTCGACCTACTTCAGGAAGATTGCATTTCCCTTTCAAGGAGGAATTACAATGATCGACCAACAAACTTTCCTCCCCGACAGTTCACAAGTTGCGGGAAGCATTCCAATGATCCATGGAAGCAATCATTCGCTTCAAAATATTGGAGTAGGTCTCCTAAAAGACCCTGCCTTAATGGGTACTTTTGCCCTACCGCCTGCAAGTGATCTGGCGGAAGTGGCCACAATGGAAACCTACAATATGAAATATTCTATATCTAATGGATTCGGAAGATTCCTAAACATTTTTCAGCATGGATCATCGCTCTGATAGAAATACTGTAAATACAGTGGGCTCCGAGGACAGTTCTTATCTCATGTCAACCTCGTTAAAAAATGAAACAAGGAGTCATGAGGATAGTTCTTTTACTGTGTCAACCTCATTAAAAAATGAAACAAATCTCCTTTCCGAATCTCAAAG
Organism: Pinus tabuliformis; assembly: GCA_031772625.1. Classification (NCBI taxonomy): domain Eukaryota; kingdom Viridiplantae; phylum Streptophyta; class Pinopsida; order Pinales; family Pinaceae; genus Pinus; species Pinus tabuliformis. The sequence goes on along the minus strand of CM062807.1, from coordinate 1,000,661,142 downwards.
GTAAACCTTCATTCCAACCACCAAGTTGAATGCAATGAAGCTTGGGGGCATGCACCTCGATTTGCGTTATTATGCTGGGGGCATGCAAACTTATCATCGAGCAGTTTTAGCACATAGTTCATGCTCGTTAAAAAATAGAAAAGCGAGATCCGAGCAGTTTTAGCACATAGTTCATGCTCATTAAAAAATAAACATAAGATTGAGCAGTGTTTTGGCGCATTCGAGCTCTTTAAAAAATGAACCCAGTGCTGGTAAATAACCATTGTGATCGTAAATTTATTAGCCATGAAAAGCCTTGGTCGTGTTTGCACTCGCCACCTCCATTCCATTTGGCCAATCGTTCACCTCCATATGATTGTTTACCTATTTTGAGGAACAGCTGCGAAGAGTGATTTCACCTAGCCATCCTTGTGACACTGTCGTGATTGGAAAATTCCAACCTGTACCTGGAATCTGCTGCTATCCCTGTTTATCACTCGTTCCTCAAAAGACGAGTCTTCTTTGAGCTCTTTTCATCTGACTCGTAAAATATGAAAAGTTTGCCGAGTTTTGGCCTTCCAGCTCGTTAAAATGAACGGAAGAGCTATCCCTCCTCTAGACTTTAATCTTTTTGGACCTGAGGGATTATTGCACAAAAAGGTCGAGCGCTTGTTTTATTAGGCTCGTTAAAGTTATCGAAAACTCATCCCTTCTGTATTGTTTTATACTTTTTCGGACTTAAGGGATTAGATGACGAAAAAGGAATTTTGGAGTTAACTTTCTGTACCTTTTCAGACTCTCTAAAAATGAAAAGGACCGAGTTTTCCTTGTTGTTAGACTCGTTAAAATGATTAAATAGCGACAAACTTGTCTTTAGACGAGAACGAGTTTCCCTATCGCTAGGCTCGTTAAAACATAGCGATGGGCAGGTTATAGAACAAGCATATGTTATCCTCCTCAAGCTTGACAAAAATAAAGAGGTACTGGTCAGAAATGACTGGGGAAAAATTGGGAGAACCTCAAAGCTTTAATGGTAGCAAGTCGCTCTTGAACATGACACTTTTCCTCCGTACCACATCGGGTTGGGTTGTTTCATTCACCAGTCTCATCACCATGGTCTTCGCCAAACCATCCGCATTTGGGGTAATGCTACCGATCCATCACATCAGTGTCGTTATATGTTCAAGAGATGTTGTTCAGAAAGAGTCAACCGTGTCCCATCCACTGCCATACATTATCCTTCATCCACCCATGATCGCCACCCTGAATCATATTTCACAGATTGTTTTCACCTCCACTAAAATCATTAGCTCCGTTCCACGTCACTGATGTGGGATTCATTAAGGCCCTCCTTTGACGGATCTCTTCTTGTCGACTTCAGCTCATTATCCAAGAAGTTGATCTAGGAACAACCCCCTCAGTACTTTGAAGCTTGCGTGCCTCAATGGCAAGTTTCTCACTTCCGGCGACAGGTATACATCAATGACCTTCGACCAGAAGATTTTGCGTGGTGTTCGACGCCAAGTCCTTTATTCACACCATGTGAATTGTACTGCAGTACCTTGAGGGTCATTGTCATTATTGGTGATTCCTCTCGCGCTTGTTAACGGTTTACATTATTGACCGGTAATCAAGCAATGTCTTTCCATGTTCGACTTCAGCGCAATTCTCACATGGATCGACTTGTACTTAGAGTGAAGATCGAACGAGTTTGAAGACCCCGGATCTAGTTTCATCCATCCGAGCTGCAATATATATTCAGGAAATATAAAGACATTTGATATGTACATCATTGCAGCAGATGATCATCCTACTCAAAGGATGATAATTTCAGCAGAGAATTATCAGTCTACCATCAGACGATCGTCTGTTCTATGTACCAAAATGAATTTATAAAGCTGAGCATGGGAATGCCCGCCTCAGCTAGATCATGAAAGCATAATGAAAAATAATGTATTGTATTGTATTCTATTACAGGGCACCTCTCAGCGATTGAATGAACTTCGGATCCTCTTGATAAAGCATTTCACCCGATAAACGACCTCATACTTTAGGGGGCAACTGTTATAGACATTTTTGTGCCTTACAGCATGAAGCATGAAATGTCGATAATCTAAGGGATCCAAAGTCCCTAAACATGTTGTTCCTACCCCTAGAGGAACAAGGTCAGCAAACCACAGCACTGAAAATCAGTTCTCCACCTGAAAACACTCAAAAACAAGCTAATTCTGGATCATGTCAACTGCTCCACTGAGCATCTGCGTTGAATGTCAACTGCTCCACTCTGTACCTGCGTTGAATGTCAACTCTAATGAAGGCTACCTGCGCTGGGCGAGATTGGCCAAGTGGCACAGTCATTCTGCAAGGTGTCAAATGCCCAGGAAGCTTCCAAAATGACACTTGGATCAGGGAATTCGCCTTGTGATGAGTAAGAGGATCTAGATCTCCAAGTGGAAGCAAGAAACTCCAAGTGGACTCAAGAACTGAAGTATAACTGAAGTGGGAGAGGACACTAGTCAGCTTCATGCCAAATTCAAGCTGACTCATCCTTTCTCCAAATCTCCTATATATAGAGCTCTCTCATGAGGTCTAGGGAGGCTGGAATCTTGTGAATGTAAGGAAGTGCTGTTGGTTTGAGTATAGAACTATTAGGTGATTGCTTTGAAGGAGGTGAAGAGGAGATTTCTTTCTGCTGGGAGGTGTTGCTGGATTAGGCCTATTATGGTTGTAACACTCTCAGAACTTTACTTCTTCCATTAATAAAGTATTTGAGGTTCTTCTATATGCATGTGTCTTTGTGGCGTATTGATGCTTGTATATTTGATTTATTCTAATCCTTGAATCAATTATGGATGTATGCTTCTTGTAGTTTCCCTTTCTTGTGCTTTTGCAGGATCTTTGTGTAGCTGGGCCAGTGAAAGAGCAAGGAGCTGGGAGCAAGCATCAAGGAGAGAAGATTGGGTCAAACATTAGCGGAAGACAACGGTTAGTGGATCTCTTTCTCCCCTCTCTTACATCTCATAAAGAAGTAATCTTGAATATCTTTGCATTCGGTTGTTGCTGAGGTACTATCACCCTTAGAGTGGGATAGGGTCATTCCGTATTGGATACTTTTCCCAACAACACACTCACTCTAAGATTCCTCCACCAGATATCATTAGCTCAGAGTAACAAGAAGTCGGGCCATTAAGGTCATTGGCAGCCAAGCCAGTGATAGTTGAAGACCAGTTGTTCTTGAGTTGGGAGCCAAGCCTCCCTAAATTTAAGGAAGTTGTTGGTAGCTTCAGTTGTGTAAATAATAAGGCCTAGAGCCTCATTAGGATTCAATTTTTTTTGTTGTAGCCAAGAGGCACCTTCGAGCTAAGACATTGTGATTGATCACTCTTATGTATTTTTTATATTTTTATAAAAATGAGAGGCATTCCCTTGATCCAACACTGATTTGAATCACAGGGATGAAGCTCTTGGTTTAGGGCCAAACCCTAGTAGCAGAGGTTCCTCTTTTTGTACATATATGCTTAGGTTACATTCATAATTAGTTGCTGAAATGATTTTGGTTTTGTTAATTTGCAAGTATTTGGTTGATTAATTAGTTTGCTTTCATTTGTGGATAGTTAGATCAGTGATATCACAGTGACAGTAAAAACTTCAGAGAATCTTGTGATAGTGGCTTTCACCACACCTTCCTTATAGGATCATGACTTGAGGGTTCCATTCACATAGCCCAAAAACAGGTTTCTTGTTTGATTACTACATAATCTAGGGTTTCTTATTGAGTATATCATTGTTTTTGAGTTTCTTATAAGTATTTGCAATTGTAATTTTGATCTCTTAAGTTTTCTATGGTTTAAAAGCACTTCCATTCATGAAGTTATCCATTAACTAATCATAACTTTGTTTTCCTCCATTCAACTCATCTTTTCCATGTATAGATGAATTTGTGTATAAATTAAGAAAAGAGTGTATGTTGTTGCAGGAGCTTCCAATTTGCATGGAGACATCATCTCATTAGCCTCATCCAAGTCCTATCTAACCATGTTGTCAAGGTCCACCAAACCCTAAATCTGAATTCTTGTCTTGTAAGAGAAGTTGTCATTTCCATTGAGAAAATCCGACCATCTCAAAGAATTTGATTGAGCCTTGGATAATGTGCACCTCCTACATCCCTTATTTCCCCATCAGACACCTTTTCCACACTTCATTCTACCTTTCCTACCATCTTCTAATATTTCGACCTTTCAATATGTTTTAATCCCGAATTTAGCAAAAATTGTTATCTGATCTTAGATTAGGCCTCCACTTGGATTCCATACCCTTGAGAGTAGTCCATACATTTCCCTCCATACCTTTCTCCCCTGCCAAAGAAGAAGTGAAAATTAGCATTTACATTCATAAAACTAAACATAATTTTTTTTTTTCTTCTGTAATTTCTAAATTATCACATGCATGCAGCAGTTATAATGCTTCTTAGATTAGATTCCATGTTCAGTTAGTCTAGATCATTAGATGTTATAAACAAGGTTAAGCTAGGTTTACTTGTCAAGAAAATGTGTAAATGTTTAGCTAGATTATTTCATGTCACTTTATAACATCTTCCAATTCAATATTTCTATCAGGCCAGGCAGTAACTCCATGGGGCAGAAAATAATTGACTGTATTATTCCATTAGGTAAGTCCTCATTATATACATGAGGGAGAGACTGTTCAGTTCATCTCCCGATGACTGTTCATATTCCTATCTATCTATTTACAATAATTCACCCAATCACAAGGATTAGGTGTCAAAATTCCCCCCCTTAATCTGAAGGGATGTTGGTGAGTCCAAGTATCATTCTGAATCGTTCAAGCTTTTCCCTTCCAAGCGCTTTGGTGAAGATGTCTACAATTTGCTCATCTGTGGAACAATGACAGAGATGGATTGTTTTTGGCCTCAACATGATGTCGAATCAGATGACATTTAGTATTGATGTGCTTCGTTTGATCATAGAACTTTGGGTTCTTGGCCAAATTTATTGCAGAGGTATTGTCAATCATGAGTGGAGTTGATTGTACTTGTTTTACCTGCAAATCTTCAAGAATTTTCCTGAGCCACACAATTTCTTTTGTTGCTTCAGCTGCTGCCACATATTCTGCTTCTGTTGTGAATCTGCTAGAACTGATTGTTTGCGTGATCTCTAGGAGACAGCTCCTGATCCAAGACTCATAGCATATCCTGAAGTAGATACTCCAGTTTCTTTGTCTCCATCTAAGTCTGAATTAGAGTATCCAATCAAGCTGAAGTCATCCACCTGTGTATACTTGATTCCAAAGTCTTGATTTCCCTTCAAGTACCTTAGAACTTTTTTTGCAGTAGACCAATGTTCCTCACAAGGCTTTTGCATAAACCTGGAGAGGATTCCAACAGCAAATGAAATGTCTGGTCTGGTAGTAGTTAGGTAGTTGAGACTTCCTACAAGCTGTCTATACTTTGTTGCATCCTCAAATTCCTTTCCTTCAACAGATGTGAGCTTTAAGTTTTGTTCCATTGGAGTGGTAAGAGGATTGCACTCTGTCATGCCAAACCTGTTCAAAAAATCTCCAATGTATTTTCTTTGAGAAAGAAATATGGACTTTGGACGTTGGGTTACTTCAATGCCAAGATAGTAATGAACATAGCCCAAATCAGTCATTTCAAAACTTTTCCCCAATTCCTTCTTTATGGATGCAATGTAGCTTTCATTGTTCCCTGTCATTAAAAGATCATCTACATATACCACAAGATATACAACTGTTTTGCCAACTTTCTTGACAAATAAAGTTGCATCATCAAGATCAAAATGATTGAAATTGAGTTTCAGAAGATGCTCAGTTAGTTTTTCATACCAGGCTTGCGGTGCTTGTTTGAGGCCATACAAGGACTTCACAAGTTTGCATATTTTATGTTCATGTCCTTTCACAGCAAATCCTTCAGGCTCGGACATAAAAACATTCTCTTTTAGATCTCCATTCAAGAAAGCAGTTTTTACATCCATTTGATGGACTTTCCAACCGTTCTGAGCTGCTAGTGCAAAGAGTGTCCGAATGGTAGCCCATTTTGCTGTGGGGGAAAAAGTCTCCTCATAATCGACCCCTTCCTTCTGTGCAAAACCTTTTGCCGCAAGCCTATCTTTGTGCTTGTCAAGTGAGCCATCAGCTTTATACTTGTTCTTGTAGACCCACTTGCAGCCAATTGATTTGGTTCCAAATGGAGGATCAACCAGCTTCCAAGTGTCGTTCTTTATGAGGGCATCATACTCCTTTTGCATTGCTTCTTTCCATTCATCATGAGAAGTAGCTTCTTTGAAGGAAGTTGGTTCAAAACCTGTAGACAAGTTCAATTCACAATCATAAGAAACATCCATATCAACAGGGGAATTAGAGTCATCTACATCACCTCCATTTTGCCGGTTTGAATTTCTGGTTCCTGTCTTTCCAACTTCATCAGGATGAACACTTTCAAGTGTCTTTGTCAGCCACTTTGGGGGACCTTTCTCAGATGGTCCAGGCTGCTCCGTTGATTGAGTTGGGACTGAGTCAAGATTGAGTCTCCCAATTCTATCAATTACATCACTTAAAGCATCATCCGTTGTTGGAGTTTCATGCAGGGGAGAGTGTTCTTCAGAAGAAGATTCCACATGTTGATCTAGTATAGGAATCCCCCCTTCAAGATGCAGAATCTGATTATCAAATTCTTGAAATGATTTTGCTTTTGTGAATCTATCCAAGCGATCAAGTTGCCGCTCAACAACATTGTCAGTTTTGGATGTTTCAAGGAAAATTACATCTCTAGATACAACAAATTTCTTATTTACTTCATCATAGAGGCGATATGCTTTAGAGGTGTTTGAATACCCCAGGAAGATACACTTATGACTTCTAGCACCAAGTTTATTTCTATGTACCTTTAGTATCAAAGCATAACAGGTGGAACCAAAGACCTGAGATGTTTTACCGAAGGAACATGTCCATACCACATTTCATATGGAGTCTTGTTTCTTATAGCATTAGATGGACATCTATTCTTTATATATGCAGCACATAGAACAACATCAACCCAAAACATTATCTTTACATTTTTGAAGAAGAGCATGGATCGTACCATATTTAAGATTGTCCTATTCATTCTTTCAGCTACACCATTCTGTTGGGGATTATAAGGCACAATTGTTTGATGTTTGATCCCATGTTGGCGAAGATAATTTTTAAATTCATTTGATGTGTATTATTTTCCATTATTAGTGCGAATAGACCCAATATGAGATTGTGCATCATTTTCAATCCATTTATGAAAATTCTTGAATGTTTGAAAAGCATCAGATTTGTTCTTCAATAAATAAACCCAACACATTTTGGTGTAGTCATCAATAAATGTCATGATATATTTATTTCCACTTGCAGAAGGAACAGGAATTTGACCACATAAATATGAATGAATGAGTTCAAGTTTTCTATGTGCTCTTGAATGTGAATCATGAAAAGACTGTTTGCTATGCTTTCCTAGAATGCAAGCATCACATTGCTTAAGTTTCCTAGGAATTGTAGGCAAACCAGCAACACCATTTTTCTTCAACAAGCGAAGACTGTCATAGTTCAAATGTCCAAATCTAGCATGCCATAATAAACTTGATGGAAGTATACCTTCTTCATGATGACAATTGTATGAGAAATGTTGTGCATGAGCAAAGGTTCCTTGCAGCTTGAGAAGCCTTTCTTCTTCTATTCCCCTCATGACAAGTGAGTGGTTAGATGCTTTTCTTACCTCAAGCTTGCCAACAAACATATGAATGGAGTGACCTTGCTGGCGGATGTGGACCAGGGACAACAAGTTTCTCTTCAGTTGTGGGAGATATAGAACATGATTAAAAAGAAAGTCTGGAAGACCAGGCAGTTTAAGCCTGATTGTGCCAAGCCCTGATGGCTTGATTTTTGTTTGATCTGCAAAGTATACTGCTCCATCAACATTGTTAGTGAAATCTTCAAAAAAATCTTTTCTATGAGTCATGTGACAGGTTGCTCCTGAATCAAGCAACCAATCATTTTTCCAAGAAGTAAGTGAAGCATTAAACAAATCTTCATTTACTCCAATGTTACATTGTGCCTCAACATAATGAGCTGATTCAGGTGCTTTACCTTTGTCTGTATCATCAGTTTTACCTTTCTTTTGGTTTCTTTTCTACTCAATTTTGTCCCATGGTAGCTTGCATGTAGAGGCATCATGTGATCCATTTCTTTTACAGTGAATACAGTGTAAATCTGCCTTTTCTCCTTGACAAAATCTACCCCCCCTGCCTCTGAAATATCTTCCTCTTCCTCTTCGACCACCTCTTCCTCTTGTAAAATCTTGAGCACGATGCTTTTCTTTATGAGCAAGGCACACAGTCTCTTCAGAAGATTCAGGGGCTGTCTTCTTTCCAAAAGCTTTCTCTCTTTCAGCAAACTTTTTCACAAGAGAGTCAAAGGTTATATCTTTGATATTTCCATTTGCTTGCAATGACTCAAGATAATTGGAGTAAGTAGGATAAAGTGCCTTGAGAAAAGCGATAAGAGGAATATCCAATTCAATCTTAGTGGATTTGATATCATGCATTATAGATTTTACTTCATATGCAAGAGCAAGAGGATCGTTATTTTGCAGTTCAAGAGTGAAGAGTTTAATCATGAGTTGGACAACTTCAAGTGCAGAATGTGAGTCATAGAGTTCTTTCAGCCTTTGTAAGGCTTCAAAGGCAGTTGAATATGATGAAATATGGTGACTCACCTCTTCATTTACAGATGCTGCGATTAATGCATAAGCTTTGTTGTTCTTGTTTTCCCAAATGACGGGCTCTTTGTCTGAGGTAGGCTGTACTGGGTCACTGTCTCCTTCTCCGACACACACTCCTTTCCACAACTCATTGAAAATGAGGGTGTGTTTTATCATCTGGGACCATTCAAGATAGTTCTCCTTGCTAGTGAGAACTATTCACACCATGGATATGATCGATGCATTCTGTAAAAAAAAATACTTCTGCTGATAGAAAAATACTTCTGCCAATATACAGTAAAATTGTATTCAAAAGAGCATTCTCAAAAGATTTCAGATCTCTTCCTCATATACCAATATGTACGTCAATACCTCATGCTACAACTTTATGCAACATATTTTCTCCAAACTTATTTTCTTCAAATCCCTCCAATGTTTGATATAAAAGCATCCAGCATTTCATTCAAATATTACGTATTACATATCACTTCAACATTTTAAATGTAATATACGCCCATTACATTTACATATTACATATCACTTCAACACTTTAAATGTAATATACGCCCATTACATTTACATATTACATATCACTTCAACGCTTTAAATGTAATATACGCCCATTACAAAATATTACATATTTCACTTCAACGTTTTATATGCTCTAATGGTAATATTACATATTACATTACCATACAATGAAACACGCAGGCGTGATGATTTCCCACGGGTGAGGAGCAGCAGTGCGTGGTCTCTTAAGATTTTGTAGTGGCAGGGCTTCTTCCGTCGGGAGCTTGGCCTCTTTGGATGTGCCTTATCTCGATTAGCCACACAACAATGGCATTCAAACGCAAGTCTCCAGGCATAAGGATTATGGAAAGGGACCAGCGATGGTCGCAAGAATCGAAAAATACAGCGGTTCTTTACACAGGTAAAAATAGAATAGTAGTTCGTCAAACGAGGAGACCCTAGAAATCTTTATTAACATCTCTCAGGCGATGCCAGAAGGATTATGCAATTGCAGCGTTTCTAGAGCCAACGTATACGCTTTCAAAACAGCGTGATAGCGTTTCAAAACAACCATAGTACAAGCGCTGGTTAAAACGCAAGACCTCTGCGCAGTTTTGAACAGTCAAGGAGACACACAACACATGGAAGTCTGTTGCAGTAGGGTCGAGGTGGACATAGCAGCGTATGAGCGTATGGGAGCCAAACGCAGCAGAGTAACGTAGCAGCAGTCAATGGTGTAGGTAGGCTCGACATAAAATGTTAGGGAACTAACACCAACGAATATATGGGCAGCGTATTGTATGGAGCAGGGTGCAGGTAATGGAATATTGAGCAGAGCGCAGGTAATGGAATATGGAGCAGAGCGCAGGTAATGGAATATGGAGCAGAGCGCAGGTAATGGAATATGGAGCAAAGCGCAAGCAGTACAGGCACTCAGTCAGACAAGGGAGTTACAAGGCATAAGAGCTAAAAAAAGGAGCTGGCTCTGATACCATGTCAGGCTAGGTAGTAACTCCATGGGGCATAAAATAATTGACTGTATTATTCGATTAGGTAAGTCCTCATTATATACATGAGGGAGAGACTGTTCAGTTTGTCTCCCGATGACTGTTAATATTCCTATCTATATATTTACAATAATTCACCCAATCACAAGGATTAGGTGTCAACAATTTCATTCCCTAGAGTAGGCAACATCCTTTTCTTTCAAAGGATAATTTTCCCTTTTCCATTTGGTAGTCAAACTCCTTCTAGTTAATAGAATATTTGTTTGAAAAACCCTAGTGGTCTATCGACTCAGTTGAAAAGTGACAAGAGTATACCATTGCATCTACTATGCGTAAAACATTGTCACCTCCAAATTTTTATGAACCCCGGGTTGATGAAGTAAAGTTGGTAGCCCCAGGAGTTGCAACATTCTCGCTGCAATACTAGTGCTCATTAGTTTTTGGCATCATTTCTAGGGAGGTGTCTAAGTAGATTTGATTTCATCCCTCTTTCTTTCTTTATTTCTATCTAATTCTGCAAATAGTTCCATTCTACAAATAGTTACAATCTTTTTCTTTCTTTCCAATTCTGCAAATAGTTCCATTTAGCAAGTAGTTGCAAATTCGTTTTCCTTTCTTTCCATTCCACAAGTAGTTCTAAAAAAACCCTAAAAAGAAAAAAGAAAATCCTTTCATGCCTTGTAGGAGTAGAGAGATCTCAGGGAAATTTTTTCCAAATACCCCCACTACATCAAACAACCAACCTTACATCTTCTTTAGTGGTTGTGAGCTAGAGGACCCATTAGGCGAACAACTAGAGATTTTTAAAGAGCCTATTCAGGAAGAAGAAGAGATCATTCCACTAACCTACACCATGGCTGAAAATAGAAATGGGATTAGCGATAGAGAAGGAGCTAAGAATAGAGCTGAGGGTGCTTTTCCCATTAGAGAAATGAATGGGGATCCTAGGATGAAAAAAATAAGCCCCTTTGCCCTTCCTCACTTCCATGGCTTGAACTTAGAGGACTCGGATACCTTTTTGTTTGAATTTGTTGTAATATGAAAAACTTCTCATTACACCTCTGATGACCAGAAGTTGTAATTGCTCCCATCCACTCTCAAAGACGCAACCTTGCACTAGTTCATGGGTTTACCTAAGCACAACATCACCACCTAGACTCAGATGCAACAAGCCTTCAAAAATAAGTATACGGACTACTGTAGGTCGAAAGGTACCAAAGAGGAAATTTTTAGAATGACCTTGGGACATGATGAATCTTTAGAAGATTATAAGGAAAGATTCAAACTCAGCTACAAAAGGGCCAGGTGCACCCTTGATCCTGAATCGCTTAAGCTAGTCCTTCTGAGAGGGATCAGGGAAGATCTCCTAGAAACCCTAAACCTACTTTCAGGAGGGGACACCCATCAGTTACCCTATGACGATATCAAGATAATTTTAAAAAATTATTCTAGAGCAGCTAGAAAGAAGGGTAGGGCTAGTGAAACTTTTGCCAGTTCATCCTCCTCCAACACATCCATAAAAAGTGAGATTGGGAAACATGTCGGAAGACTTTAAGAGTGAGATGCGGCATACCCTTGCTCTGGAAATGGACACCATGCAGATCAACAAGAATCAAGAAGAGGCAGAGAGAGACTTAGTTGTCTTCTACCCTAGATTAACTAGGAGGCACCCTAGGAACACATGTCCATAAAATTGTATAGAAATCTACTCAGTATGTGAGGAAAACCACTCCACAGACAAGTCCCCTTCTCTTCCCGAACTAAGAGTTGTGTATTAGGGAACTGAAGGGGTGGCTGAATAACTCTGCTATATGACCCAAAGGAGGCCTCAAGGACCTTGACCATACCAGCAAGGGATGCAAGGCCCATCCTATTCATATTACAACCCTAACCAGAATACATCCATTCCACCTTGGTGCCCTCCTACTCATCCTTCATGGTCCACACCTTCTCCCTGATCTTTTGCACCTCAATAACATTCCCACCTGGCCAACCAACCATTTCATCCATATGTTCCTCCACAACCTCAGTGTAATGCACCATCCCAGGGGTGGAGGCCCCCATACAACCAAGATGCAGTTTTACTGCCTCCACCTCCATCTCAGCCACAACTCCCATTAGAGGAAATTTCAACTCAAAAATAGCCACCTAAGAAAAAATTAAGAAATTAATTAAATAATGGCATGTAGATATTTTTTTAATATATCATTTTTATTATTTTACTTTTATCAAAATTACGCAAATAAATGTGACGTTTATCAAATTAACTGTGAATATAATTTATCTTTAAATTAAACATAAATTAAATTTAAAAGTAAATTTAAATTACACAAATTTAAATTAAAAAGGTGAATTTAAAATATAAATTTAAATGAAACAAATAAATGCACTTATATATATATATATATATCTATATATATATATATATATATATATATATATATATATATATATATATATATATATATATACAATATTTAATAAAATTTAAATTCAAAAAGTAAATTTAAAATTTGTATTAGTTACGCATCATTAAAAATATTATTGATACTAAACTTTTATAGAATAATATATTAATTTTATTTTTAATATTTAATGTAGTTTTGGGTCACTTGCACCATTCACACTTAAGATTGGTAAATTATATTATTAAAAAAAATGTCCAGTGTCTAGTCATTCCTGTATCTCTTTTGAATTTTAAAGTATTTTGATTGGCTTAGGCATTATGACATGGAAATTCGATGTTAACCTTTTAAAATGAAATTTCCTCTAATGCTACACCCCACTCCATCTAAGCAACCTCAGATGCCTACTCAACCAAATCCGAACCCGAACAATAGACATGCACAACAGGTCTATAGTGGAGAAGCATCTTACCCTGTCTATGAAGTAGAAATTCAAGAAATTAACCTCAAGTCTGGAAGGGTGCTTCCAGATAATCAATTTACATTTCCACCTGAGGAGCATGAAGAGGAAAGGGAGGAGATTGTTGGTTAAGAAAATCCACCTCCTTTTTCTCAGAGATTAATTCATCATGTCTATTACCCCTTAGAAGAGACTGAACTTCTCGGTGAATTGAACACCCTGCATGTTAAAATCCCACTTCTCCAAGTTATCAAGGATGTCCCCATATACAATAATTTAATCAAGGAGAAATGTTTCAAACTTCCTGGGAGGTGAAAGAAAGACACCCGTACCATTAATGTCATTGGACAACTGTTTGAATTAATATTGGGGCAAGTGATTTTCCCAAAGTATGTAGATCTTGGAAGTCCTGTGGTAGATGTACACATTGATGGCATCATTATACCCCATACCTTGATAGATCTTGGGGTTTGCATCAATGTGATGACTAAGGAGACTATGGTTAAACTGAATCTCCAAGGATCCATAAGAAAGACCACAATAGTCTTGCAGCTTGCAGATAGGTCCACAATAGCTCCTGAGGGAGTTGTTGAGGATGAGATTGTCTCCATTGATTTCTGGTAATACCCTGCTGACTTCTTAGTTCTTAGTTCTCCAACCTAAGACCAAGTTCAATGGCTATCCTCTCATCCTTGGAAGACCATGGTTAGCCACTCTTGATGCTTACATAAGTTGCAGGGCTAGGAATATGACCATTAAAAATTGGCATTTGTCCAAACAATTGGTCTTGTACCCTCCTGCTCAATCATCTTTGGATCATGACTTACCTTTAAGGTTAGAAGAGGAGGAAGAAGATGAAGTCTAATATTCCCCAATCTGTACCGTAGATGCTACTATAGGAGGGGGGCAACCTGTTGAAGATGACCTGATTGAGAAATTCCTCTAGAATCAGCCCCCAACACCATGTTGCTTCAGGAGTTAGTGAATAAAGCTTAAGATAACCCTTGGACTGATCTATGCCTAGTTGACTCAAGCCCTACTCATGTCAAGATGATAGAATTTGTCCTGTAAATAATATTGAAAATCAACCCCTCTCTCTGTACATCAGGAAGATGAGTTATGTGACATGCTAAAAAAGCATCTAGATGCCTTTGCCTGGAGTTACAAGGACATGAAGGGAGTGCACCCTTCGGTGTGTACTCACCACATTTAGATCAAAGAAGGAAGCAAGCCAGTGTGCTATGTTTAGAGTAGAATGAACCCAACCCTTAAGGATAGTCAAAGAAGAATTACAGAAGTTGTTGGATGCATGGTTCATTTACCCCATCTCATATAGTGAGTGGGTGTCTCCTCTGGTTCTGGTTCCAAAGAAGAATGTGAAGTGCAATATCTGTGTGGTTTACAGAGAGCCAAACAAAGTGAAAAGAAAGGACCATTTCCCTCTACCTTTCATTGACCAAGTATTATATGGTCTAGTAGGAAACAAGTTCTTCTCTTTCTTGGATGGATTCAATGGTTACAATAAGATCCAGATAAACCTAGAGGGCTAGGATAAAACCATCTTCACCTATCCCTGGGGTACCTTCTCTTATAGGGTCCTTCCTTTTGGGTTATGCAATGCCCCTCCAACTTTTTAGAGGGCAGTCCTGAGCATCTTTGTAGAGCTAGTCCATGACTCTATGGAAATTTATATGGATGATTTAACCCCCTATGGGTGTGATTTCCTAGAGGCTCCCTCTAACATGGGAAAAGTATTAAACAGATGCATTGAAATGAACTTATTCCTTAGTCCTGAGAAGTGTGAGTTATTGATGACTGCAGGGATTGTTCTAGGTCACTCAATATCCCAAGAAGGACTGCAAGTAGATCCAAATAAGATAGCTATCATAAGGAGGGTCCCTACTCCTTAGAAGAAGAGGGATGTACAAAGTTTCTTAGGCTTAGTTGGATACTACAGGATATTCATAAAAGACTTCAACAAGGTATCCTCACCTTTGTTTGGACTAGTGGCCAAGGACTCTCAATTTTTATGGTCAGAAAGCCCCGAAGAGGCCCTAGAAACCCTAAAGGACAAGTCGAATACTGAACCTATACTCCAAGGCCAAAATTGGGCTATTCCTTTCCACATCCATGTTGATTCCTTTGAAAAAGCTATAGTTGCAGCTCTTCGCCAGATATATGACCAGTTACCTTATGCCATTTACTTCATCAACCAAAATCTCTCCAAAGCTGAGTTGAACTACACTGACTAAAAATTAGCTCCTAGTTGTTGTCCATTCCTTGAATAAGTTTACATGTTACATTACTGGTTACCAAACCTTTGTAGATACTGGCCATGCTACTATTAAATATTTTATGAACAAACCTAATGTGAATGCCCAAATTATTAGATGGTTGCTTTTGTTACAACAATTTGATCTAACTATCATTGATAAGCCTAGCAGAGAAAATATAGGTGCAAATTTCTTTTCCATATTGGCTTTGGCTGTAGGTGAGGAAGGAATGGTTGATGACCAGCTACCAGATGAGAATTTATTCGCCATTTCAGTTCTCTCTTCGTGGTTTTCTAGCATAGCTAATTACTTAGTAGCTACACAATTCCCTCCAAATCTATCCTCCAAGGAAAAGAGCAGAATTCTAAGGAAAAGTACCCCATTCACATGGATTAGGGGAAATCTCCTCAAGCTAGGCCCAGATCAAATTCTGAGAAGATGTGTCAAGGAGGAGGAAGTTTTTGACATCCTTCTAGCCTATCATAGTGGGCCTTGTGGCGGTCACTTTGCAACCAAAAGGACATACTTCAAGGTACTACAAGCTGGCTACTATTGGCCCACTCTCTAGCAAGATGCAAGAATATATAGCAACCAATGTGATTAGTGCCAAAGAATGGGGAAACCTACTCCCAAGGATGAAATTCCTTTTCAACCTCAAATGAATTTTGAGCCATTTGACAAGTGGGGCATGGATTTCATTGGCCTCATTGATCCTCCATCAGGACAAAAAAGTACACCATTGTTTGCACTGACTATTTAACAAAGTGGGCTAAAACCAAAGCTATCAAGGTAGCCAGAGAAGAGAAAATAGTTGACTTCTTGTGGGAGAATGTGTTTTACATGTTTGGATACCATAGAGAGCTAGTCATTGATCAGGGCCCTCAATTCACCTCACACATGATTGAGAATCTCTTAAGACAGCATAAGATCAAGCATATGAAGTCCACTCCTTACCACCCTCAGGCCAATGGAGAAGTAGAAGTTACCAATAGAGCATTGGAAAGCATTCTGAGAAAGGTGATGAGCAGTAGCACAAAGGCTTGCACTGACAGACTAGTGGAGGCCACTTGGATTCACCCCTTATGATTTGGTCTATGGGAAGAAGGCTCTGCTCTCAATAGAGTTTGAGTACAACACTTTAACGATCGCATCATAGCTGGATATGGATGTTACAAGAGCATAACGAGATAGGCAGCTCCAACTCAATGGGTTAGATGAATTCAGGATACAGGCCATCCTACACACAGAAAGAAAGGTCTGGCATGTCAAAAATATCAAAGACAAATTGTTTCAAGAAGGTGATTGGGATCTGCTGTATGACTCCAGGTTCAAGGATTTGAAATGCAAGTTGATGACCCAATGGCTCGGCTCATATGTGATAGAAAAGTGGCATGAAAATAGGGTTGTTTAGGTAAGAACCATTGATGAAGAAGGTATCCCCTTGCTTCTCAATGGGTGTAGATTGAAAACCTACAAAAATCCTCTATCAAAGGAGGAGTTCATCAGTATTATTAGCAAGGCAATAATGGTGACTGAAGGAGTCTCATCTTCCACCTCACCGAATTCTTGAAGACTTTTGAATCTTTGAAAAAAAGAAAAAACAACAAGAGACCTAGGAGAAAACATCCATGAGGCACCTAAGGCCCACTTTTGGGTTGAAAACCTCCTTGAGGCAACCCAAGAGTGGAAAAAGGAAAAAAATGGAAAAATAAAAGACCCCTGGGTGAAAACCACCTTTGAGGCGCCTAATGCAGGTAACCACGATGAAAACCTCCTTTGAGGCGACTTGGTTGTATTTCAAGAAAAAAAGGAAAAAAAAAGAAAAAGAAAAATAATGTTAGGGACCTCAAACCTACCCACTTATAACAGTTCTTGTTTTTGCAAGTTTTCAAGAAAATAATCGACACCAAGTTTAGAGGGAAGCAAGCCGTGTAAAACTCCCTTTTTCCTTCACTCATTTCATCTCCTCCATGACCACCATGTTTCATTCATCAATAATAATCTCCAGCCATAAAAAAAATCCAATTTTTAGGCAATTTTGTGACTTCTACAGGATTTCCTGTAGTTACTATAGGAGTTTCATGTAGTACTCCAAGAATTCTTGAAAATCTATAGGAATGGAATTCCGATTGAAAAATCATGATGCAGGCCCATTTTGGGTGGAAAAAGGAGGCCATTGAATTCACCACATCTCAACCAACACCATTTCATCACCATGTCACCCTCTGTGTCCATCAAGAAATCCACTGAGAAGAAGAAAAAATATTAAAAAAAACAAAAAGGAAAAAGAAAAGAAACAATGAAAAATCAAAGGGCCACACCACCTGTAGCCTACCTCACTTACCACTTCATGGCCACACCTTCCACTCCTACTTCAAAATCTATTCACCTTCCAAGAAAAATAAAGACCAAATAAATTCAAAAATAGGTAGCTACAGGATTTCCTGTAGTACTATAGGAAACCTTGTAGCAGCCTATATTGAAACAACAATAGTCTCTACACTCATCCTTCAACACCCATACATTGGAAGAGTAGCAGCACACCTGTAGGCACTATGGCACCTCTTCGAAGCTCAAAAACAATAGAAGAGGCCAGGACCTCCACATCACAAAAAGAAGACAACCTATTAGAAGACTAAAATTAACAAAACGAGAGAAGAAGAAAAGATGTACCTAAACCATAAGAAACATAGCAGAGCCACCCTCCATCATGCATCAACAAAGAAAAGGAAGCCATAGGTATGTCACCTAATCCACACTCTCTCCTAAGTACGAATATGATTAAACCTATAGGAATATGAACAAGTTGGTTTTATAAGCTGAAGGTGGCCAGTAAACTTGGCCACCCTCAGCCCAATAACACAAAGTTAAAGTGCTAGTCAAATGAACAGGTGGCAACATCACATCAAAGAAAATAATCGAAAATATGATTGAGTTATGTTGTACATGAGTGGGTGATGATTACGAGAAAGGGTCGCAGGATAACTAATAGTGGGCCAACAATCCAAAAAGAGAAATTATATACTCAACCTACTAGCACATCACTCAATGAAATCGACCATAAGTAGAAATATTCCCTAACTTTCATGCAAGACATCCTTCATTTCGATATTTTGAGAGTTGGGACCACCTGGAAGAGTCGTCGAAGGAGAAATATAGTCTTGGCCATCTTACAGTGAGAACATATAGGAAACGTAGGAAAACTATAGGAAATAGTGAGGAAACATAGTCTCAACCATCCTACAGCTAACACCTATAGGAAACACAGGAAAACTACAAGAAACAGTAAGAGTTGGAAAAATTCTACAAGGGGGTTCCTAGGGCCGAACTATTCAAGAATTATCCTCAACCAAAGCATTGCAGTGAAAAGTAGGTGCCCATATCCTCTGTGCTTTCATTTGTAAATAGAAAGAGAAAAGAAATTTTCATTTCTTTTAGTAATACAGTGTGAATAGAGATAGACATAATTGTGTGGAGGATTGAGTAGATTAAAGGGAGAATTGTAGTCATCACCCTCCTAAACTCTAAACCCTCAGTCACCTAGGAAATCTCTTAAGCTATAGCCACCAAACTTCATACAATCATATTGATAGAGAGAGAAGATGACAAGGGGTTTCAACAGAAGGGAGCCCACCATAACAACTAGAATACATCAACATCCTCTTGTGGTAGAGATCTTTACAAGGCATCAATGGTTGGGATTCTTCGAGCTACTTAGAGGATATGATGATGATGTAGCTAGGGAATTTGCAATGTCACTCATACCTCAAGCTAGAGTCAGTGCCATTGCTGTTGTCAAAGGATTGTCAATAACAATTACCCCTGAAAGCATTAGCATAATCACTACACTTCCTCTAGGTTTACAATGGAGAAAAGAGGATAAAGCTAGCAACACCCTTGCCAACAAGAACTTTTTCTTAGAATATGAGGAACCAATTGAGGACAAAAATGAGATTAGAAGGGAGAGCATTCCATATCGTTGGGATGAAGTAAACTATCACATTCTCAAGTATATTTCTTGTGAGGGAAGGTTCAGTATAGTCCATTGTTAGTAGTTTAGACTCCTCCATGAGATGATATTTGGAGAAGAGTTACATCCTCATAGAAGACTTAGTGTGCCCTACGTTTTGTTGCAATTAATGATAAACATGAGCATCAAGGTATAATAAAGGAACCATCCGCAGTTGGCACATCATGCACTGATCAAGATCATACTAGAACATTCCCTAAGCCAATTAAGAATCCTTATTATCTGGTCGACATTTGCAGACATGAACAAAGAATATGTAACTCAAGCCATTGAGTATGAAAGACACAAAAACTCTAGTGGTGAGGAAGAGGAAGAAGAAATGAAGAAGAAGAAAGCAGTGGGAGGAAATAGAGAAGCATGAACAATTGTATCCACAAGAGGAGGATACAACAACAGAAGCCTGGAATGTCAAGGAGGCCACCAAAGTGATAAAATAGATGGACATAGATTGAGTTGCTCAGAGGATGAGCAACACTTTCACTGGGGGGTGATGATGAGTCTCATCAATGGGTAAATTATATGGACCTTAATGCCACTCTCCAACTTACTAAAATCACTCTTTCTCACATTTCTTTACATGTTTTGTTATATTTTTCTTAGTGAGAAGGGTAAAGATGAGATGTCATTTCTTGTGGTCTAATGTGCATTAATTGTAGGTTCTGGAGAAAATTTCGGCTAATTAAAGTGCAGAAACTCAAAGTAGACAAGAAAGACATATTTTAGGAGATTGGATCTCCCTCCTTAACTCCTCACTCACTCGAAGATTCCTCCACCAGATCTCATCGGCTCTAAGTTACAAAAAATTGAGGCATTAAGGCCATTGGCAGCCAAGATAGTGATAGTTGAAGACCATTTGATCTCGAGTTGTTGGTAGCCTTAAATGTATAAATAACAAGGCCTAGAGCCTCAATAGGATTTGACTATTTTTGTTATAGCCAAGAGGCACTTTCAAGCTAAGACATTGTGATTGATGACTCTTATGTATTTTTGATATTTTAATGAAAATAAGAAGCATTCCCATGATCCAACACTAAAGGACTAAATCTCTTTGGTTAGGGCCCAACCCTAGCAACAAAGGTTGCTCTTTTTGTACATATATTCTTAGGTTACGTTCATAGTTAGCTACTAAAGTGATTTTGGTTTTGATAATCTGCAAGTATTCGAGTGATTAATTACTTTGCTTCTATTTGTGGATAGTTAGATCAGTGATATCATAGTGACAATAAACACTTAAGAAAATATTGTGATAGTGGATTTCACCTCATCTTCTTTATAGGATCATGACTTGAGGGTTCCATTTACACAATTGAAAAAAATGTTTCTTATTTGATTACTGCATAATCTAGGGTTTCTTCTTGAATAGATCAGTATTTTTGAGTTTCTTAGAAGTATTTACAATTTTCATTTTGATCTCTTGAGTTTTCTATGGTTTAAAATCACTTCCATTCATGAACTTAGCCACTAACTAATCGTAACTATGTTTTCGTCCATTCAACTCATCTTTTCCATGTGTGGATGAATTTGTGCATAAATGAAGAAAAGAGTGTATTTTCTTATAGGAGATTTGAATTTGCAGGGATACCTCATCTCATTCACCTCATTCAAGTCCTATCGACCCCTCCTACCAAGTTGCACCAAACCCTAAATCTGAATTCTTGTTTTGTAAGCAAGGTTATCATTTCCAATGAGAAAATCCAACCATCTTGAAGCATTTGACTGAGCCTTGGATAGTGTGCACCTCCTCCATGCCTTATTTCCCCATCATACACCCTTTCCAGACTTTATTTCTACCTTTCCTACCATCTTCTAAGCTTTCAACTTGTTTCCTGTAGTAAAACAGGACATCCTGTAGTAGAACTAGGACATCTTGTAGTACTACAGGAAACACTGTAGAAGCATGTTTCAGGCTTGAATTTAGCAAAAATTGTCATCTGAGCTTAGATTAGGCCTCCACTTTTCTTCCATACCTTTGATACTAGTCCATACCTTTCCCTCCATAGTTGTCTCCCTACCAAAGAACAAGTGAAAATTAACATTTGCATTCATAAAACTAAACATAAAAAAAGGCTTTTCTACAATTTCTAAATCAGCACATGCATGAAATAGTCATAATGCTTTTTAGATCATATTCCATGCTCAGTTAGTCTAGATTATTACATGTTATAAACAAGGTTAAGCTAGGTTTCTTTTGCAAGAAAAATGTGTACATGTGTAGCTAGATGATTTCATGTCACTTTATAACATCTTCCAATTCAGTCTCTCATTTCCTAGAGTAGGCAACATTCCTTTTCTTTCATTAAGCATAATTTTCCCTTTTCCATTTGGTAGTCAAGCTTGTTCTAGTCAATACAAGACTGGTTTGAAAAACCCTAGTGGTATATCACCCCAGTTGAAAAGTGACAAGAGTAGACCATTTCATCTATTGTGTATACAACACTGTCACCGCCAAGTTTGTAAGAACCCAATGTTGATGAAGTAAAGTTGGTAGCCACAAGAGTTGCAATAGTCTTGCTACAATACTGGTGGTCATCAAGAACCTTTTCTATGCAAATTTAAGACTCAAGGGAATGGGATTGTGACAAGCTCCCTATTTAGCAGGATTGGGCATTGAATCATATACCATTGAACTATTGTCTCCATCTTACCTCCTATATATAGAAACATCTTACTTCCTACACATGGCAATGGCGCAAATGCAAGATGAACTATGAAGCAATATAAGACTGATGCCCCTATACATGATTTTGTGAAAATAACAGGGGAAATTTGTTGACTAGGGTACACATAAAGTAACTCACTTAGCTTATGTCGGTGCAATAAAATCTACACAAAATTTCTCGGCAACCTAGCTCAAGTAAGGTTTGCATTTATTGGTAAAGTTTGAACCACAAATCTTAGCTAATGTGCATAGGAAATTCCTACTCTGAGACCATTTACGTGTATTCTGTTACTCACAATATTATAAAATTACACAGATTTCCATTATATAAAAATGGAGGAGGCCTAGTGTCTGTTAAATATAATTATGGAAACTGGACAAATACTAATCCCTATGTGAACTTACAACTCACTATAACTATATCTTTTAGAAATAAAACAACTAGAGCTTTGGAAAATCCACCTTTGTTATCATTGAATTGACAACCTTATCAGAATTATTAGCCAGGTTTCTCGCATCAACCTACTTGGATTTCCCAATTACCTTTTGGTGTGGATTCTCTTATCATATGCCTACTTCCTTTATTGAAATTGATTTCAAAGTTTTTTTCCTCCTCAATATTTTTCCTCATCTCTCGAGGGATGACACTAATCATGGATACAACTTAGATAGCAGAGCAATTGTTTCACCTCCTAGATTATCATCCCATGATTATTCAACATCCTTCACCCGACAATTTAGATGATCTCCATAACACATGTCTCCAACATTGTCCTGATATGCACAAACCACACACTTCAATTGTTTTTCCCATATGAATTATACAATCCTTCACCTTACATGCATTGAGCTTACTAATTTCTCTACATTGTAAGCCACCACCCGTGAAATTAGCTGCATCTTTTCATTAAGAGATAGATGGATGAAGATGAGGGTGAATTAATATACTCATTTACTTCTACTATTAGCTCAAAGGAAAAGTTTATTACTTCATAGTTTGTCTATGTTCCGATTTATTTCTCAAATTGCTTTTCATCAGAAGTTTCTTATAAAACATTCCAAGAAAAAAAGTATATACTAGAAAGTAGGTACTAAATTTCCATTTGAGTGTTACACTATTTTCTGCCAGAGTCCAATTGTAAGAAAATTGTTGACTTGTTAAAAATTCTAAATCTCTAGATTGATGAGAAATTTGTTATGCACCTAGAATATCGATAATTGGCAAAAACAATGAGGAAAATATGGATGAGTTAATTGCATACTCTTATGGATCATTTATTTGCACACTAATCATATGTTAGGCAAGTTTGGAGTGAACCAGTAAAGAGAGAAAATGGGAAAAATGACTGGTGAGGAGAAATGTTGTTAATCTGCTCTGAAAATTGGTACCAGAGATAAATCAGTAGTTGTGTTCATGGGAGCCTCCCATTATTTGTTTTGTGAGGGCTTTGGCTTGCTAGAATATCCCAAGACAAAGATAGTCTAGCTAAATAGGTATGCCATCAAATTAGATATGCTATACAAAAAACTTGAAAACATTTT
The DNA here is from genome assembly GCA_031772625.1 of Pinus tabuliformis. Taxonomy (NCBI): domain Eukaryota; kingdom Viridiplantae; phylum Streptophyta; class Pinopsida; order Pinales; family Pinaceae; genus Pinus; species Pinus tabuliformis. The sequence continues at coordinate 1,000,637,516 of CM062807.1, read as the reverse complement.
GTCACCAAGAATTTTGAAAGCTCCATAGATCAACGAAAATAAGGCTTCAGGTTTTTTAGATGGAGCCTTTCATGGAACTCTAGGTAGATGTGGAGTTGGTGGCATGTTACATTTAAGGGGAACTCATTATATTATTTTCAAGAATGTAGCAAGTCAGGGGACAAATAATAGTGTTGACATCTTGGCTTTATGGTAACTTCTAAAATGGGCAATTGAAAAAGGGAATGACTAAATCCAAGTTATGGGGATTCTAAACTATTATGTATTAGGTGAATGGAAGAAGCGATATAGAAAATTTGATGCTAATTTCATTCTGTGTTTTAGAGCCAGGGTTGGAATTTCAAAATAGACCCACTGGTCAAATTTGACAGTTTTCACATTTCTCTAACCCTTATTCACAATTTCAAGGAAATATCTTCACATTTAAAAAAAAAAATAAACCGTATTTCATGGCAGAATCACCCCATGACAAACAGTTTTCCAGTCAAATTCTATCCCTATTCAGAGCTAAGAATGAAGTTTCCAGAAAAATTTCTTACACTCATATTGCTAAAAAAGAATGAAAATTTAAAGGATGTATTATCTGCAAAAGTACTATCAATGCAGGAAGGAACTCTCATTTAAATAGGAATTCAAGGAAGAAGCTATCGTTACAGAATCCCTTCAATTTTTATAATGAATTCTAGAAAGCAGACTAGTAAACTGTCTCAATCTGAATGATTTTGAACATTCTATGAAAATCCCTTAGTTAAGGCAAAGATCATAATGTAATTTTGTGGTGTTATTTTTCAAATCCAGAGAAAAAAAATTCCCCTAGGATGACTAGAATATTTTGTTGTATATTACCCTTGAAGCCTTTTTGTGTTGATGGAAGTTTACTCACAATATTATAAAATTACATAGATTTCCATTATATAACATTGGAGGAGGCCCAGTTTCTATTAAATATAATTATGACAATTAGACAGATACTAATCCCTATGTGAACTTACAACTCACTATAACTAGCTATTTGAGAAATAAAACAACTAGCTCTTTGGAAAATCCACCTTTATTGTCATTGAATTGATAACCTTATCAGAATTATTGGCTAGGTTTCTAGAAGCAACCTACTTGGGTTTCCCGATTACCTTTTGGTGTGGATGCTCTTATCATAAGCCTAATGCCTTTATTGAAATTGATTTCAAAGATTTTTTCCTCCTCAATATGCTCATCACACTTAAATTTTTCCTCATCTCTCGAGGGATGACACTAATCATGGATAGAACATGGATGGGCAGAGAAACTGCTTTACCTACTAGATTATTGATCCATGATTGTTCAACGCCCTTCACTAGATAATTTAGATGATCTCCATAATGCATGTCTTGAACATTTCCTTGATATGCACAAACCACACACTTCAGTTGTTTTTCCATTTGAATTAAAGAATCCTTCACCCTGAATGCATGGAGGTTACTAATTTCTCTACATTGGAAGCCATCATCTATGAAATTAGTTGCATCCTAGCATTAAGATATATATGGATGAAGATAAGGATAAATTCATATATGCATTTACTTCTACTGTTACCTCAAAGGAAAATTTTATCACTTCACAATTTGTCCATGTTTCGATTTCTTTCTCAACTTTATTTTCATCAGAAGTTTTTTGCAAAACATTCCAAGCAACAAAGTCTATACTAGAAAGTAGGTACTAAATTTCCATCTGAGTGTTATAGTATTTTCTGCCAGTGTCCAATTGTAAGAAAATTGTTGACTTGTTAAACATTCTAGATCTCTAGATTGATGATAACTTTGGTATGGACGTAGAATATGCATAATTGGCAAAAACAATGAGGAAATTGTGGATCAATTAATTTCATACGTTAATTGCATATTGTTGTGGATCATTTATTTGTGCACCATTCACATGTTAGGAAAATTTGGAGTGAACCAAAAAATATATCAAATGGGAAAAATGATTGGTGAGGAGAAATTATGTTAATATGTTCTGAAAATTGGTACCAGATATAAATTAGTAGTTGTTTTCACGGGAGCCTCTCATGCTTTTCTTTGTGAGGGCTTTGGCTTGCTAGAATATCCCAAGACAAAGATAGTCCAACAAAATAGGTATGCCATCAAATTAGATATGATATACAAAAACTTGAAAACATTTTGTCACGAAGAATTTTTAAAGCTCCATAGATCAACGAAAATAAGGCTTTGGTTTTTATAGATGGAGCCTGTCATGAAACTCCAAATAGATGTGGAGTTGGTGACATGTTACATTTATGGGGAAATCATTATATTAATTTAAATAATGCAGCAAGTCAGGGGACAAATAACAACACTGAGATCTAGGCTTTATGGTAACTTCTAAAATGGGCAGTTGAAAAAGGTATTGACTGTATCCAAGTTATGGGGATTCTAAATTATTATGTATTCGGTGAATGGAAGAAGCGATATAGAAAATCTGATGCCAATTTTAATTTGTGTTTCAAAGCCAGGGTTGGAATTTCAAAATAGACTCACTGGTCAAATTTGATGGTTTTCACATTTCTCTAACCCGTCTTCACAATTTCAAGATAAGATCTTCACATTTTTACAAAATTTTAAACCATATTTCACGGGAAAATAATCCCATGATCTGAAATTTTCCCATCAAATTCCATCCTTGTTCAAAGCTAATAATGAAGTATCCAGAGAAATTTCTTTCACTCATATTTCTAAAAAAGAATGAAAATTTAAAGGAAAGATTATTTGTGGAAGCACTATCAGTGCAAGAAGTAACAGTCGTTGAAATATGAATTCAAGGATGAAGCTATCCTTACAGAATTTGTTCAATTTATATATTGAATTCCATAAAACAGACTAGTAAACCATTTCAATCTGAATGATTTTGAATGTTCTATGAAAATCCCTTAGTTCAGGCAAAGCTCATAATGTAATTTTGTGGTGTTATTGGGCGAAGCCAAAGAAAAAATTGTCCAAGGATGACTATAATATTTTGTTGTAGATTACCCTTGAAGACTTTTTTGGTTGACGAAAGTTGAAACTTATGTCCTCTCCATGTTTCGAAAATACATGTAAGCCTATATTATGATTTCTTCTATGAAATATCAAATTTCCAAGTCTGTTTTTCCGGAAAAAGATACTAGAAAACACATGTAAACCTGCATTCTTATTTCGTTTATGAAATGTGAAATCTAAATATCTTTTTTTCCAGAAAAAAATAAATCTTAAAACTAGTAATTTTCCATGAGTGTTTTAAGTATCATTATATCATATTTAAATTATGAGAAAGGTGTTAACTTGTTCTACATGTGGATTTGTTAGATTGATGATAAATTTGACACACATTCGTAAATACTAAATTTATTTAAAACTGAAATATAATAAATGAATAATCACTTACTTGGAAGGTACATGATAGGTATTGGATGAATGGCTAAACATTTTATCTTCCCACGGAGTCTTAATTTGTTTTGAAATATAAAAGTTAAAGCTTCTCATTATATTCTGAAAAATAAAAATAGAGGAAGATTATTGTTTGAATTTTTTGTCAAGCAGGTTTTAAACATTTGATGTAAGAAGAAAGTACCATTAGTGATGCTATAAAAGGTGTGCATGGTGAATGTAAAAGGTGTGCATGGTGAATGTAGTTATTTCTAAATCCTCATTTTAGTTGAGAAATATGAAAATGTTCATTATGTTAAAGTGCCCATAACTATTAAAAACACCCCATAACTATTAAAAACACTTATTTAGGAAGTGAAAATGATACGAAAACAATTATAGATAAGAGCCATCTTCTAAAAAAAACTCAAATAAGAAAAGGTAGAATATTGATATAAATTGCATTTTCAATATAGGAATTTTAAGTATTTATTAAACTTGGTGATATCTACAAAAATTTGCAACCTATAAGTTCATTACATATATATATAACAGTAAAATCTAGACAGAAGTTTCAACTTATAAGTTCATCAATCACAGACATAGGAGTAAACTCTATGTTTTGTGTTCATTAAATTTCAATATAGTTGTCAAGAATATTGTAATAACCATCCAACTATATACAAAGAGGAGCTTATAAATGCTCTAAATATAGGTTGATAGACAATGCAAACATATAACAATTTGCAAATGTATTTTTAAAATAGCTAAACATTTAAGAGACAAAAATTCCATCACAACTATATAGAATGTATAAATCCAAACAAAAGAATGGCTAAAGATCCAATTTGAAGCCACAAGGGATATCAAACTCTCATTTGAAGCCAAAAATTATATTCACGAGATGTTTAGGACGCGTGGTTTGGAGTGTCAATAACCTGCATGTTCAAATTAATCACTATGAGTTCTTTTTGAAACAACAAAGTTGTAATTCTTTCCTCACAATGATCAATTTGTCATTTGAAGAAATGATCCTTCTCTGCACTATTTCTTCTAAATTGGCAAGTATATTTTTTAGGGAATGAACTTGCAACTAATTGTAAACCAATGTTTAAGAACTGTCTTGTGAGAGAAAATAAGAGTGTGGTTCTTCTTGGAGATTTAAGTTTGGAAAAATCGAATACCATTGAACATTATAGCGAATGGATATTTTCAAGTGTTGCAAAATTTCCACGGTCTTCACACACACATACTAATAATCCTTTTCCAGCTATATACAAATAGGAGCTTATAAATTCTCTAAATGTAGGGTGATAGGGAATTCAAACATATAGCAATTTGCAAAACCATACAGTGGTTTGTAAATGTATTTTTAAAAATAGTTAAACATTCAAAAGATAAAAATCCCATCACACCTATATAGAATGTTTAAATCCAATCAAAAGAATGGTTAAAGATCTAATTTGAAGCCACAAATGATATTCAAAGGATGTTTACGACACTTGGTTTGGAGTGTCAGCAATCTGCATGTTCAAATTAAGCATCATGAGTTCTTTTTGAAACAACAGAGTTGTAGTTCTTTCCTTGAAATGATCAATTTTTCATTTGAAGAAATGTTTTGGAACTATCTTATGAGAGAAAATGGGAGTGTGGTTCTTCTTGGAGATTTAAGTTTGGAAAAATTGAATACCGTGTAACATTATAGTGAATGAATATTTTCAAGTGTTGTAAAATTTGCATGTTCTTCACACACAAATACCAATCATCATTTTCCGACAATATACAAAGAGGAGCTTATAAATGCTCTAAATGTAGGTTGATAGGCAATGCAAACATATAAAAAATTGCAAAATCATATAGTGGTTTGTAAATGTATTCTTAAAATAGCTAAACATTTGAATGATAAAAATTCCATCACATCTATATAGAATGTATAAATCAAAACAAAAGAATGGTTAAATATATAATTTGAAGCCACAAGCGATATCAAACTCTCATTTGAAGCCACAAATGATATTCAAAAGATGTATGGGACACGTGGTTTCAAGAGTCAACAAATTGCGTGTTCAAATTAAACATTGTGAGTTCTTTTTTAAACAACAAAGTTGTAGTTCTTTCCTCGCAATGATCAATTTGTCATTTGAAGAAATGACCCTTCTCCGCATTATTTCTTCTAAATTCGAAAGTATATTTTGTAGAGAATAAACTTGCAACTAATTGCAAACTAATGTTTGGGAACTATCTTGTGAGAGAAAATAAGAGTGTGGTTCTTCTTGGAGATTTAAGTTTGGAAAAATTGAATATCGTAGAACATTATAGTGAATGGAGATTTTCAAGTGTTGCAAAATTTGCATGGTCTTCACACACACACACACTAATCATCCTTTTCCAATTATATACAAAGAGGAGCTTATAAATGCTCTAAATTTAGGTTTATAGGCAACGAAAACATAGAACAATTTGCAAAAGCATACAATGGTTTGTAAATGTAGTTTTAAAATAGATAAACATTTAAAAGATAAAAATTCCATCACATCTATATCGAATATATAAATCCAAACAAAAGAATGGCTAAATATCTAATTTGAAGCCACAAGGGATATAAAACTCTCATTTTAAGCCACAAATGATCTTAACAAGTTGTTTAAGACACTTGGTTTGGAGTCTCAACAACCTGCATGTTCAAATTAAGCATTGTGAGTCCTTTTTAAAAGCCAAAGTTGTATTTCTTTCCTTGAAATGATCAATTTTTCATTTGAAGAAATGACCCTTCTCTGCACTATTTATTCTAAATTGACAAGTATATTTTTTAGAGAAAACCTCCAACTAATTGTAAACTAATGCTTGGGAACTATCATGTGAGAGAAAATAAGACTGTGTTTCTTCTTGGAGAATTAAGTTTGGAAAAATTGAATATTGTGGAACATTATAGTGAATGGAGATTTTCAAGTGTTGCAAAATTTGCATGGTCTTCACACACATACTAATCATCCTTTTGATTGAGTATGATTGTAAATTTGTTTACAAATATTTTCTTCTAGTAATGTCCCAGCGATAAGATCAGCGTGGAAAATATATAGTTCTAGTAAAGATGGACATCTACAAAGAACATGTTAGAAGTGTACGAGGTGATACTTAATCTTTGTAGACCAACATACTCGTTGGAAACTTCATTGAGCTATTGCACTTCTATTGGTAACCTAGATGGAAGCATTGAAATGCTCACCGTCGTGTTAGTAGTCAATATTAGTATGGTAGTGATAAGGAATTATTTGGTTGTTTATTGCTTGATAAAATTGGGCTAACTAGGTTTCAATGTCAGGGGCTTCTCACAAAGTCATAGAAAACCAAAAATGTGTATAATATTTCCAATCATAGTTCTATCTTTGTTTTAGTTAAAAATAAAAAGTCCTTTTGTTCAACAAATCAGGGTTCAAATGCAATACTCTCCATCCTAGATTGGTAAAATTAAAAAAAAAAAAAATGGAGTTTCACCATCTTTTATTTAGGTTTTTCTTCTTAATGGACTAAGTGTAATCATGTCTTAATTGAAGGATGTTTAAAAAATATCCCATATATTAAACACATTTTTCCATGGTAATAAGATTTTTATATTTTTTGATAAGGAACTAAAATTTGTGTCATGATTGTTCCCTGATGCAGAAGATGTGAAGCGATAAAATATGGAGGCTTTAGATCCATTCAATCGTTTCATGGAAGTGATGCGATTGGATTTATTTTAAAATCAACCTTATCTCATAAAAAGGAGAGAACCATTGCAAATATTTCACACAACGTACATTGTTTTCATTAAGCCTCAATTCATTGCAAAATAGAAAAGTTATTATTGATCTTGCAACCTAGAAATAACACTTGAAAGGCCTACCCTTCTTAGTGATCAAGATTCAACATCCGATGATGTAGAGATTGGTGTAGATGACACGAATCTCCTTAAATAACCAACAATGTAGTGGAAAAGGAAGACAATAATCATTTTTATGGCTTTTTATTCAGCATGAACTCCCATATAGCTTGAATACAATCCAAATTTGTACAGTATATAAATGAGTTCTCTTGTTGGGTTTCATAAACGTAACTTGGTACCATTCTTGTGTTTCTTTATACCACATTACTATTGCTTGCTAACTTAGAAAATGACTACTTTAGATAACAAGAGCCACGTTCTGGCAATGTCACTACATTTGTTTTATGGATATTGCACCACTTGATTTTTGTTTTCAAAAAAAAAAAAAAATTAAAATAATATTTAATAACTTTTTAATTAATAATTATAATTACTATTTTAATTGTCAATTTTAAATCAAAATAATATAACATAACATTGTGATTTTACAATATCTCAATATAAGTGAGAAATATAGAAATAGTGGGAAATGTTTGAAGTTCAAGTCTTTCTGAATTGCCACAGACAAATTCTCTATATTTATGGACTTGCAAAGGCAATGAAGAACATATTCTAAAAAGACACCTGTAATTAACCTTTGTTAGAAATCTTATAATATTAGTTAACATGGATGACAATATGGACAAAGTTTTCTACTCCACTTACATGAAACCCAAAAACATTTAAATTTATTCTTTCGATAATTTCAAATTTTAATTAATAATTATAAATACTATTTTACTTTTAATTTTTTGTTTGAAATAACATGATATAACTCTAATGTTTAATAGATTTAAATATGTTTGTAAACAAATATTTGAAGAATTTAGAAACCAAACTTTTCAAACAAAAACCTCTGCACGAGAGAGAACTCCAGATGAGAGGGCCGACATTTTAACACCGACACATTAACAACCGAACACGGTACTGAAGGATGACAAGAATGCTCATTACAATGCATTTGAATGACGCTTTGGGTTACATCCTTCTGCCAGCTATTTTACGGTTTATACGAAGTCCTTGTTATGCATTATTCAATAATCATGTCAAAACTAATTTTTGACTAATCTTAATCGAAATGAATGGATGACTTTTTGTCATTTAGGAGCAAAGTTTTTGTTATTGTGCGGATAGGTGGACGAATTATATATTGTAATGTTAGGTTTATTAACATTAAAATTTTAGATTTAAAAATTAAAATAAAAACAATAATGGATTTATAAATTTAAAAGTGTTTATGTTTGTTAAGATGAAGTCTATTAAAAATTTAAGGAAATTTATTATAGAATGCCACTATTTTAGCTTATATCTCTTTAGACTCTGGATTTGATTTTTACGAGAATGTGGTGGATTTAGATTTAACATGGATCATATTTAAAATGGATGTAAGTAATTAGTAAAAAAATAGAGATGAATGTACTTATTATGTAGGATTTATTAATGTGTCACTAATTTTTCTGTTTTTTTTATTGTATTTTTGTATTTGAAATTATAAATAATTGCATATCAAAATTGTGTGATTTTATATTTAGTACAATTTTTAAATTATAATTAGTGTAGTAAATATTTATATACATAAATCCATACATTGACATCATGATAAAATTGTCAAAAGTAGAAAAATCATAATTTTTTTTATAAATCATATCTTTGCTATTATTATTAATTATAAAAATAATTAATATATGAATTAAAGATATATACATTTAAAAAAAATGTATCAAAGAAAAACATAGTAAATTAACAATAAAAACATAGTAAAATAACAATAAGCAATAAGCATTACCTTGTAAACATGCCCCTTTGCTAATTAAATTGAAAGACAAAATGTCTAGAACTACCTTCCAAATAAATCTAAACACTCTTATCCTCAGTAGTACTAAAAGCATTCCATGGATCTTTTGTGAATGTTAAATCCTTACCATCCACTAAAAATATTCCATGAATTTTTTTTGAATGTTAAATCCCTACCATCCACGTAGTAATTATTAATAATTAAATTATAATAATGAAAACCTTATTTCAAAATAAATATATTATCCATGTAACTATCTCTATATTTATGATTTATATACAAAAAAAAAAAAGTAATATAAATTTGAGTTTAAATAAAAATGATCTCACACAGTCACAAAGGCACACGCATATACATATCATTTAGAGTAAAATTGACTTAATTATGGAGTCAATTTGATACTTATCGTTGATTGTTTATGCATAAATATATAATAAGATTGAGTCAATGATAGAGTCAATTTGATAATTACCATTGGCTCTTTGATGGAAGCTTTGGAAATGCATGATTTTGTTCGTCCTATTATCATGCAATGTCCTCAAGGGCATGCTAATTTTATTGTTTAAGCATTGTAATATGCCTTAGGGTTAAAGAATAATAGATCTATTATTAAGAGCTAGCTTTCCCACAAGGGTTTGCAAAATCATGTATTGTGTCTTCGTGTTGTTGCATTTATGTGTTGTTATTATGTTTTTATTTCTCTCTCTTTTAATTATGTTGGTATCAAAGTCGATCCAAGATCACTCTATGCCAAAATGTGTTGGGTCCCTATAATACTAGTGATTACCCCATTACTATTGTAGTTATACCCCTTATTAATATTGTTGTGCCCCTATTGCCCCCATATTGTTATTACTGTGCCCCACAGAATCCCTCTATTGTTATTTTTGTGGCTTTATATTATTATTGTTAGGTCGGTTGGATTATATTGTGACTCTGTAGACTCCTATATATAGAAAGAAGGTTTTGTCATTTGAATCATCCAAGAATTGTTCATTTATGTATTGTAAAGGAGGTTGCCCCCTCGAAGAGGCTGAATTCTAAATCGTTGATCTATCTTTTCTATCTTTTCTTGAGTTGGTTTCATAACATTTGGTATCAGAGCTTTGGATTCTAGGGTTTCGCTGCTCCAAATAGGTCATCGTGGAATTTTCGCTATAACTTTTTTTCTGCAACGTTTCAGAAGTTTAAAAAAAAACCCATTTGAGAAGAGATCGTGCTGAACCGCGGCTCCAAATTTCAGAGATTTTCGCATTATATTTGTGGAGATATGATCTAAGGAAGTTGGTCTTTTTGCAAACTCCTGAATTACATTCCAAACAGGTGACCTGAGGAAAATCGTCATAACTTTCTCTCTGGGGATCGGATTGAAATTTCGTAATAAGGTACAGAAAGAGGACGAACTCTAGTTTCTTATATGAATTTTTCAGATCCAAAGGTTGAAACAATTACTCGTGCCACGTCGTACAAGTTTGCTCTACTGAACTAATCTATAATCAAGTCACTGTGAGAGATTTCGCATAACTCTTCCGTGGAGAATCCAATTTGGGTCAGACTTGTGGCATTGGAAAGAGGACATAGAGGAATACTACAGGTCACAAATTCAAAACTAGATGATCAAAAAGTACAGAGATACATCAGAGGCAATATCGAGCTCCTATAAAGTGAAAAACGGTGTGTAGATTTTCTTCAATTTTTGCTTAAGATCGGTTTGAAAATTATTTTGAAGGAATTATTATCAGTAACTGATGCCTCGAGGAAAGAAAATGCAAACACCTAGTAAGGAACCTGAAAGCTCTAGCATGACTCATGAAGAAGAAGGAAGAAATGCTACATGATATATCAAAATTACAAGAAAAAGTGCAACAAATGTCACGCTCACAAAAGCTAACAGAGGCTAAGATAAATGGCATGGAATCTAAGATAAAGAGCGTGGAAGCTAACATGGATGATTGGAAGAAAGATTTGAAGACAGACATGGAAGAATTGAAGATAGATTTGAACACAAACTTGAAGACAGGCATGACAGATATGAAGACAGATTTGACAAATTTTCTACAAGAAATACTTACTAATGGTGAAAAGGTAGTAAAGGAAACTCATGATGCGAAAAAAAGAAATGTTGATCATGATATCATAGACTCTAATGTTGGATCGAAGAATCACCATATTCCAAAAATCGATATGAGGAAGTTTGATGGCAAGGATCCCGCCACATGGATATTACAGATGGAGCAATTCTTTGATCTCAATAATGTGCAAAACACATAAAAGGTACGTATGGCAACTTTATATTTGGAACCAAATCAGTTTGTATGGTATCAATGGCTTTGCTCTTGTAAACAATTTATCACTTGGACAATTTTTACGGAAGAATTGATAGCACATTATGAGGATACAAAAAGAAACACTTTTTTTAGCCAATTGATAAGTCTCAAACAAAAGGGTTCAATAATGGAGCACATTGAGGAGTTCCAAAAATTGAACATAAGAGTAAAAGATATTCCAGAGGAGCATAGAATTCATGTGTTCATAGGGTCTTTAAAGGATAATATCCAACATGATGTTCGCCTTTGGGAACCTGATTCATTAGAAAAGGCATTCAGGTTAGCAAGAAAAATGGAAAGCAAAATTATGGCATCCAGGAAGCATACCACTCACAACTATAAAGACAGAAGCGTTGTTGCCCCTAGTCTTCCATAATCTATAAGGTTGACACCACAACAATTGGAAGAAAAAAGAGCAAAAGGGCTTTGTTACAGTTGTGATAGCAAATACACTAAAGGTCATAAGTGTGCTGAGAAGAAATTATTCTACATAGATTGTGAAGAAGAAGAAGAAAAGGAGTGAGAAAGGTCAAAAGAAGAGGATATACTCCAGGAACAAAGCCTAGATGAAGAACAAATAAATCCGACCATATCTTGTAATGCATTGGCGGGAATTACCACTCCTCAAACCATCAAGATAGAAGGACAAATCAAGAAGAAAAAGGTAATAGTGTTGATTGATTCAAGAAGCACCCACAATTTTATTCATTGTAGGGTAGCAAAAGAATTGAATTTCTTCCTATATCTAGAACTAGAGTGTCAAGTGATGATTGCAAATGGAGGAAAATTAAATTTCTCTGGAGAGTGCCATAATATCAAGCTATCCATGGGAGAATATGTATTGACTAGCCCAATGCATTCCATTCCAATGGGAGGTGTTGATGTTGTACTAGGAGTCCAATGGCTACAATCCTTGGGTACAATAGCTTTTAATTTTCAAGAACTTTTCATGAAATTTTCTGTGGAAGGAAAGGAAGTTGAATTAAGGGGTATTGCAGGGAAACCATGAAAGATAATCATCTCTAATGGTATGAAAAAGCTTCTAAAAAAGGAGCAAAGAGGTGTAATTGCACAATTATGTTCGCTAGATGTTTCCACTTTATGAGAGATTCTTCAGCGTAAATCACATAGAATATCATTTGTCGACGCGTTTCGAACCAACTAGTGTGGTTCATCATCAGGAAAGTTGAAGAAACAGATCCAGCTTAGCATGTTAAATAGTCTGAGCAGAGTCTCCAACGACTACTTCAACCAACGGCTAATTTTGACCTTGGGACGAGGGTCAAATTAATATTATTATTACTATTATTTATTTGTTTATTTATTATTATTAATATTATTATTATTCAATTTTTAATAAATAAAATAATTTTAATTGGTGTTAATGGTTAGTTAGAAAACTAATTCATTTATTTATTTAATAATTAATAATTATAAAGATTATAACATTAGGTTGTTAATAAAAGTTAGTTAGAATTAATAAAAATATAGGAATGAGGTAACTTAAAAATAATAATAATAATAATAAAAAAATTAATTAATTAATTAAAAAAAAAATAAAAAAAAATATTATCATCTATTTTTCTCGAGATCTCCAAAAAGTCCTGGAAAATCATTCCAAGGTATTTGATACTCCCAAAGGTCTCCCACCTATGCGTGATCATGATCATGCTATTCATCTGATTCCAGGAAGTGTTCCTCCAAACATCAGGCCGTACAGATATCCCTATGTCCAAAAGAGTGAAATTGAACGTATGGTTGCAGAAATGCTAGAGGCTGGTATAATTCAACTGAGTCAAAGTTCTTTCTCTGCTCCAGTATTATTGGTGCACAATAAGGATGGATCATGGCGCATGTGTCCGGATTATAGGGAGCTCAACAAGCTCACTATTAAAGATAAGTTCCCCATTCCTATCATTGATGAATTACTGGATGAAATGCATGGATCAATTTACTTCACCAAGTTGGATCTTCATTTAGGATATCATCAAATCAGAATGAAGATTGAAGACATTCTGAAAATAGCATTTAGAACTCATGAGGGTCATTATGAATTTTTGGTCATGCCTTTTGGCCTTACCAATGCACCTTCAACATTTCAAGGTTTGATGAATTCAATTTTCAAACTATTCCTCAGAAAATTTGTGTTAGTATTTTTTGATGATATACTAATCTACAACAAGTCTTGGAAGGATCATGTTGAACATGTTGATAGGGTGCTACAACTATTGGAGGAGAAACAATTATATGCAAAATGATCCAAATGTTTCTTTGGAGTCCAGGAGGTGGAATATTTGGGTCATATTGTATCTAATGAAGGAGTTAAGGTAGACCCTAGCAAAATTAAAGCCATTAAGGAATTGAAAATCCCCACATCCATAAAGCATCTGCGAGGATTTCTTGGGTCGACAGGGTATTATCGCAAGTTTGTTAAGAATTATGGGAGAATAGTAGCACCGCTAACAACATTATTGAAGAAAGATGCATTTTCATGGACTCCAAAAGCAACAAAGGCCTTTGAACACCTTAAAGAGGCAATGTGCCAAGCACCGGTCTTAGCTACACCAGACTTCACAAAAACCTTTATTGTCGAATGTGATGCTTCAGGAAATGGAATTGGTGTTGTTCTAATGCAAGACGAAAGACCCATTTCTTTTGAAAGTCATCCAATCAAGGGAAAGCTTTTAAGAAAAGCTATTTATGAGAAGGAAATGTTGGCAATACTCCATGCACTTAAGAAATGGTGACCCTACCTAATGGGAAGACACTTCAAGGTAAAAATGGATCATGATAGCCTTAAATACTTTTTAGAAGAAAGATTATCCTCTGAAGAGCAACAAAAGTGGGTCACAAAGATGTTGGGTTATGACTTTGAAATCATCTACAAAAAAGGGAAGCAAAATGTGGTGGCAGATGCACACTTAAGAAAGGATGAGGATGTGGAAGCATTGTTGTGCGCCATTTCTATTATCCAACCAGATTGGATAAACGAAGCAAGGGAGGAATGGAAGAATGAAGAAGAAGTGTGGGCACTTATTCGAAAGCTACAACAAGATTCCAGTACGTCTGATACATTTAGCTGGAAAAATGATTCGTTATGGTACAAAGATCGCTTATACCACTGTAAGAATTCCCAGCTAAAACAAAAGATTCTTATGTAATTGCACACTTCTCCCTTAGGAGGGCACTCAGGATTTCTAAGAACTTACCACAGGGTTAAGAAGGAATTTTTTTGGAATGGCCTTAAATCAGATATTCAAAAGGTTGTTGCGAAATGTTTGGTTTTCCAACAAAATAAAGTTGAAACAATTAAGACACCGGGTCTATTACAACCTTTTTCCATTCCAAGCCAACGTTGGGAGGAGGTTTCAATGGATTTTATCACAGGTTTACCCAAGTCTGAGGGAAAGAGTGTCATCATGGTGGTAGTTGACAAACTTACCAAGTATGCACACTTTTGTGCATTATCACGTCCATTTAAAGCCAGTACAGTTTCTACTGCATTTATGGAAACAATTCAAATGTTACATGGAAACCCAAAGATTATTGTAAGTGACAGAGATCCCATTTTCACTGGAAATTTTTGGACAAAATTATTTTCTTGTCTTGGTACTCAGTTAGCTCATAGCTCATCTTATCATCCTCAACCTGATGGGCAAACAGAGATAGTAAACAAATGTTTGGAAGGATATCTTCGTTGCTTTGTATCTGATAAACAAACACAATGGGTCAAATCGTTACCTCTGGCTGAATGGTGGTATAACACTTCCTTCCATACAACAACAAAAATGACCCCATTTACAGCACTTTATGGGTATCAACCACCATCCATCACATCATATTTAAGAGAAAATTCTAAGGTTCAGGCAGTGCAACATCACATCGAACATCAACAGCAAGTCCTCCAACTCTTAAAGGATAACCTCGTGTTGGCACAGAATAGAATGAAACAACAGGCAGATCAACATCGCAGTGAAAGAAGTTTTGATGTAGGTGATTGGGTATTCCTACGGCTACAAACATATAAGCAAATGTCCCTCAAGCAAGCTAAGAAGGATAATAAATTATCACCAAAGTATTATGGTCCGTACAGGGTGTTGCAAAAGATTGGTACTATGGCATACGAATTGGAGCTTCCTGCAGCTTCTCAATTGCACCCATTTTTCCATGTTTCATGTTTAAAGAAGGTTATAGGCGACAAGCTCCCAGTTCAAACAATATTGCCAGAACTTGACGAGGAAGGAAAAATTATATTGGAACCGGAAGCAGTCATAGAAACAACAATTCAACAGCTATGAAATCGAACAATTTCAGAGTATCTTATCAAGTGGAAGAACTTATCCGTTGAAGATTCCACATGGGAGGATGAGAATTTTATGCAAAAGTATCCAGAACTACTCAAGCGTTGAGGACAACACTTTTTTGAAGGCGAAGGGAATGTTGGGTCCCTATAATACTAGTGATTACCCCATTACTATTTTAGTTATACCCCTTATTAATATTGTTGTGCCCCTATTGCCCCCATATTGTTATTACTGTGCCCCACAGAATCGCTCTATTGTTATTTTTGTGGCTTTATATTATTATTGTTAGGTCGGCTAGATTATATTGTGACTCCTTAGACTCCTATATATAGAAAGGAGGTTTTGTCATTTGAATCATCCAAGAATTGTTCATTTATGTAATGTAAAGGAGGTTGCCCCGTCGAAGAGGCTGAATTCTAAGGCGTTGATCTATCTTTTCTATATTTTCTTGAGCTGGTTTCATAACAAAATTAGTGGGAGATGCATAAACATTGTAGAAAGTTTGGTTAAAGTCGTAAATGCTATTCATGGGTAAACTTTCTTGAGGTTGTTATAAGGCCTATTTTTGAGATATATGTAATAAAAATATTATGACCAAGTTAATATTATCAACTTAGGTCATATAGACAATTTGGTACACTCACTGTATTGATGGTGCCTTACTTCATGTTTTTGTAATGCATCATTTTTTCCATGAAATTCTCATGTAATGTATTCTATGTGAGGGTATGATGAGTATATTGTAAAATGTATCTCAGCTAAATAATAATAAATATAATATTAGGAGATGATTTCCGCACAAGGTTCCAAATATAATTTAAAAAATAGTTTATGAATTAACATAATCTCACTTCTCCAACTCAAAATAATTTTATGGCTAGTGGAATAAAAATTAGTCTTTGTGTAAAACTGGTTGTGGAACCATTTTTGACAAGATTCATTGTCAATAAATTTATTATAAAAGTTGATAGTTCTAACCTAAGTTTACCCATGTCCTTATTAGGGGTAGTCATGGACACCTAATGTCCACTCTTTTGAGAGGAGTGATTAGTAAAATGGGATGTCACAAATAAAAAAATAAAAATAAAAATTCATATAGAGTTATGATTTAAATGGACTCCATGTTACCCAAATATTAACCCAACCTACTTATAAAAAAAATCATAAATTCTTAGTAATTTAAGCCAACAAGTTATCAACTCAACATTGTAAAAAACCAATTATGATAGTAATAATTAGAATGAACTTTATATCTCACACTAACCCAAGTTATTTAAAAAATAATAATTTTACGATTTTTAAAAAAGTAATTATATTTATTAATAAATAATTACAATCTTAAATATAATTTCTTATATTTACTAGAAATCATTCTTAAGTATTATAAATATATTTTCATTTCAATTTTTTATTCAACATGTTTGATTAACTATTTAATGTTGTTTTATTCTTTAATTACATATTTTGTATTTGAAAGTATAAATTTGTAACACCCTCCTCCCACGTTTACCTAAGATAACTGGTTCACTGTGGTAAATATGTGACGAGAGACTACTATGATGTGAGTCAACCTCTGAGGTCTCCTTAAGGAAGTGGAACTCACCAACACAACCAATATGACCTTCCACACATGCAGTGGAACCCTTAGGATCCAACCAACCCCTCAAGATGATCAACCACTGAGACAACAAATCATTTGACTGACCTAGACCCTCAGTCACTCCCATGACAAGCCCGACAAGCAAGTAAGGCCTTTGAGTCTCTCCCACAGCAAGGCATGCCAACAATTATGGAATTTTCTAGCTAGTTCTATGCCAGCGACCCTGGATTTTGTGCCACTTTTTTAGAGCCAGGAGTTAGGCCACTTTATATAACTTCATGAAAACTTCAAGAATGATAAAATAACATGGAAAAAAAAGGTATTAATTCAAACATTGATACAAGTACTTGACCTGAACCCTACTAGCCATGACAAAAATTTCGTGAAACATATCACAAATGTGTAATCTATAGGTCATAAAATATGATTTAAGCATAGGGTTCTCATACTTATTTGATATTTGTCAAGAACCACTTATGCCATATGAAAATAGTTGTATAATCATCTATGAGGTGATATATTCATTCTAATTTCAAATACTAATCAGATCATGATGATATCCATACATGAAGCTTGTCATGGAGGAGACTCATAACCAACATATAATCAACATAAATAATAAAGATATAGAATCCATAAATATCACATGTGAACTAGTAGATCTACATGTAAAATACCAAGGAGAAAGAGTTGTTATTGATGAACGAATAGGTCAACCAGGTTTTGGACTTCCAATAACTAACAGACCATAGATTGGCTAAACCAAAACTTTCTTCAGCCAATCACCCTCCTGTCATATTCCAAGCATGAATGTGGGACTCACAACAAAACCAAAATAAGGCTTCAAAAGGCAAAAGCACCTCAAATATCATTAATATAATCAGGCTTTACCGCCATCACAACTAGATCACTAGGCCCTAAGAAAGCATGGATGCTACCAGATTTCTCCAACTACATAGTGAAGAATTTTCCTGCTTCCTAATCTCTAGGATTTACCATATATTTGGCCATGCACTAGTCAAGGATTCCTAGGCATAATCAAGACTTCACCCTCCAAGCTTTACCGTATATCCTGCCATACACTAGTCAAGTATTCCTGACCTAGTCAAGGGCACACACATCTAGGCTTAACCATGTATCCCACCACTCATTGGTCGAGGATTCCTAGGCCCATCAAGGCACACAATATCTGTATTTACCATGATTCGTAGTCTGGTTCAGGGATTACTAGACCATTTTTTATTATTTACAGACCACCTCACTCAGCTTCGAATCCATCTAAAAATCCATCTCGACGGAAACAAGAGAACCCCATCACACCATCACTATCTAGAAATGGCAAGGGAAGGCTAAAGAACATTATCACACTTAGAAAAACCCATGCCAATGAAAACAAGAGAACCAAGAACATATATGCATGTACCATGCATGCCAAAAATAGTAAGGAAGTCACACATTCAAATTGATACCTGCAAGTAAACCCATTATAGCTGCTTGATCTTGCTCTTCTCTGCTTGAATTTTTCTTCCTCTTTCCTTCATTTATCTTCATTTTCTTTCCTTGGTCCAATTCTAGAGTGCTCCAAGAATGCTCTAGGCATACAAGAGTGTGATAGAGAGAGAATAGAAAGAGAGAGAGAGAGAGCTCCATAGCTTAACTAACAAAATATGGCAACTGATCCTCAGAAGCATTTTTATTAATGAGTCCTCTATTTTCTTCAATTTTCTATTATTTTCCTTCATTTTTATCCTTACATGCAACCCATGGCCTTTCACCTTCCTTTTCTCCTAATTTCCATTATTTTCATAAATAAATTGCCAAAAATTCCATTTTTTCTTTCCAAATCCTTTGTCATTTTCCTTAGCCATAAAAAATCAAATGAAAACCCTCACAAGTATGTTTTTCCCAACGTTCAACTTGAAATAAGTTTCATGTGACTTTGGTTATTATTTTTTCCATTATCTACTTTATTATATGAAGTTTCAACTCGAGGTTATTCCAGTCCCCCCCCCCCCCAGGCAAACAGCATCCTCGATGTTGAATGACACTTACAACCAATAAGACTACTAAATGAAAGACATACTTCCCATGGAGCTTTATAATTTATCTCATTGCATTACTTACAATGATCAACCTGATGAGAAGCAAACCAACATGGCAACATAATAACGTGAAAACCATAATGACATGGCAACCATGCTACTTATTGGAGCTTTATAACATAGCTCATGGCAATATTTACATCCATGTACATATGTACATATACCAAAATATATACCAAAACCATTCACTCAACTAGTGAATAGAGAAGGATAGATAGCCTGCATCTAATTTTCCATCTCCCATGTAGCTTCATGAGGCCCAAAGTACTTCCGCTGCACTTTAACCTGCTCCACGAGCGTATTTTTCTGTAAACTAAATTGTGGTTCTAGTTGGAATTCTCCTTCTGTATCCACCTACAATAAAAACCAATCAATCACATGATCAATATCTTTAACATACTTATTAAGCAATGAAATGTGGAAAACATCATGGAATTTCACAATCAAAGGCAGTGCAACTCGATAAGCTACTAATCCAATCCTTTCAAAATACTGGAAGGTCCATAAAATCAAGGTTCCATCTTGGCAGATGATCCAATTCTCAAGGAGCTCTTCTTGGGCTTGATGCACAAGTACACCTATTCCCCAACCTAGAACTCCCTAAACAACCTATTCTGATAACGTTTTTCTCTATCCTATGTTGCCTTTAAATTCTTCTTGATTACCTGCATTTTCTATTCCATTTATGCCAACATATTTGTTCCTAACAACACTATGTTTATTGGATCACTCCAACTAATAGGATTATCACAACTCTTACCATAGAGTGCCTCAAATGGACTCATCCTCATAAACTCCTGATACCCATTGGTTTAAGAAAAATAAACGAACGAAAGGTACTCCTGTCATCTCCTTTGCTAATGCATCATAGGCATCCTCAAAATTTCCTTCAATATCGTATTGACCCTCTATGTATTTCCATCTATTTGCGGATGATATGTTGTAATGAAGGCCAACTCTATCCCCAAACCTACAAACAAATCCTTCTAAAACATGGAAGTGAACTTAGCATCCCTGTCCAATACAATCTTCCTTACAACACCATGCAACATCACCACATCTATGATGAATACCTATGATACATCCTCAGTTGAATAAGTGTATTCACTAGAATGAAGTTCACTACCTTAGTCAAATGATAAACCAAAACCATGATAGAATCATGCTATTTAGATGTATTCAGAAAATATGTGATGAAATCGATGGAAATGACCTCCCACTTCCACTCTGGAATTGGAATCATATGAATTAGTCCACCTAGATGCTTACATTCTCCCTTCACCTGCCAAAAATCAAAGCATCTAGCCATAAACTCAGCCACATCCTTATTCAGATTCAGCCAATAATAAAACTTCTTCACTATTGTCAATATCTTTTGATATCCTTGGTGACATGAATATGTCTTAACATGAAATTTCCTCAAGATAAGCTTCTTGATCTCACTGTTATCTACTACATAAACCATGCCTCTAAATATGATCAAACCATCTATTGTGAGATCATAGTCCACATCCTGATCACCTAAACCCTGTTGTAACATGTGCATAAGCTCCATGTGCCTTTCATCTTGTTGTCTTTCATGTAAGATATAAGCCTGTAGATCTATCCCATAAGAGCTCATAGCTATAATATAATTCACATGTATCCTCTTGCTAAGAATATGAAACCCTGTTCTCTTTTCCCTTAATGCACCTGATCTGAAAATCCCACTCGTTGATCATGGCCAACCATCTAGATTTCCTAACATTCAGATTTAGCTTATGAAAAGAGTATCTCAATCCACTAGGATCACTCATCAATACAAACCTCATAGTGTCTCCACATATTCAATGCATGGATGATTGCTGCCAACTCAATATCATGTGTAACATAATTTTTCTCGTGCTCATTCTATTTCCATGAATCATAGCATATTACCTATACTTCCTGCATAAAGACTCAACCAAGTCTTCTCTTGCAAGAATTTGTACATACCACAAACTATTTGTCAGGATCTGTAATATCTAACACTTAAGAAATTGTCAAAAATTGTTTCAACTGCTCAAAACCTGATGCACTTTCTCTTGTCCATTCAAATTTCTTTCTTTTCCTTTACAATGATGTAATAGGATAATAAATCTGTAAGAAGTTCTTGGTGAACCTCCTATAGTAACCTTCTACCCCCATAAATTATCTTACCTCATCCACACTTTTAGGAGCTTCCCATTCCATGATAGCCCTTATCTTTTCTGGATCCACTACTATGCCTTCCTTGGATACCACATGCACCAAGTAATGTATCTTTGTCTTAAATAAATTTCATTTACTAAGCTTAGCATGCAACTGATGCTCTCTCAATGTTTCTTCTAAGTCAGAAAAATTTCCACCACCACGCTGCTCATCTAATCCATAGGGATCATTTCGTGAACTGTAGTCTACCATCAAGCTAGTCATCTTTGATCTCTTTCCTACAAGTATACCATGTCATCTAATCCAAAACATAAGCATAACCAACATACCTCAGTATAATTAAGGAGAGGATATCTCATCTACAAGATAAACTAGATTAGGATGATACATGTATAATCATAATCATAACAACATATCAACCTATTTCCAACCATTATCCATTCATCAATGCATGACCATACCGACCACATACCATGACCTCATGTAGGACAACTATCACCACATCAATGTATGCGTAAAAAAATATAAAATTAACGTGCCTAATCAATTCATAACCGATATGAGCTCATGATGACCATATCCAATCAGTGACACCATCAACTTTCACATGGATAAAAAATTGCAACCATGACCAACATCATGCACACATAACAAGAATATAGAACATCAACATCAGAAATATGTATGAAACCGACATATACGCATGACCAACACCCCGCCCATCTAATCCAAGGGGTCAACCATGCTCTGATACCACCCTATGGTATTAGATATCACATAAAGAGAATGGAAACTAGACACCACCCAAAGAGAACAAAACTCGCTCTGATACCACCTTGTAACACCCCCCTCCCACATTTACCCAATCTAACTGGTCCACTACAATAAACATGTAAGAAGAGGCTACTATGATGTGTTTTAACCTCCTAGGTCTCCTTAAGGAAGTGGAACCAACAAACACAAGCAATGTGACCTTCCACAAATTCAACAAAACCCTCAGGAGCCAATCAACCCCTAAGACAAATAATCATATGATTGAGCTAGACTATCAGGCGCTCCAATGACAAGACCTGCAAGCAACTAAGCCCTCCAATCTCTCCCCAAGCAAGGCATGCCAGTGACTATGGACCCTTCTAGCTAGTTTTGTGCTAGCGACCACAGATTCCATGCCACTTTTTTGGGGTCACAGCTAAGGCCACTACCTAGAACTTCATAAAAAATCAAGAATGATAGATAAAATGGAAACAAAGGTAATAATGCAAACATTTATACAAGTAATTGACTTGAACCCTACTAACCATGATAGGAATTTCACCAAACATGTCACAAATGTGTAACCTACAAGTCCTAAAATCATACCTGAGCATAGGGGTCTCATACTTACCCAAGGTTTGTGAAGAAGCACTGATTCCATATCAAAATATCTACATAATCATCTATTAGGACATATATTCATTGTACTTTCAAATACTAATCAAAACATGACGAGAGTCATATATTAAGTTTGTCATGGAACATACTCATAACAAGCATATAATAACCATAAATAACACGGATATAAAAACCATAAATATCACATGTGAACCAGTACATTTACACATAAAATAGCAATGAGAAATAACTCTTATTAATGAATAAATAAGCCAAGCAAGTTCGGGACTTCCACGAACCGCCAAAACATAGATTGGTTGAACCAAATATTTCTTTAGCCAACCACCTCCGTGCCATATTCCAAGCATGAATGTGGGACTTAAAACCAAACCAAACCAGGGCTTCCAGTGGCCAAACCACCTCAACCCTCATCAATATAGCAAGGCTTTACTGAAATTCCAACCGGGCCACTAGGCCCTAAGCAAGAATGGATGCCACCAAATTTCTCCACCTATACCGTGTGGAATTTTCCTGCCTCCTAGTCTCTAGGCTTTACCATATATCTGACCATGGATCGGTCAACGATTCCTAGGCCTAATCAGGAGTTCACCCTCTAATATTTACTGTGTATACCGTCGTACATAGCTCGAGGATTCCTAGGCCTGATCAAGGGCACACACCTCTAGGATTTACCGTATATCTCTCCATTCACCGATTGAGGATTCTTAGGGCCAATGAGGCACACAATCTTTGGCTTTACCACCATCGAAAGTTCGGTTCAGGGATTACTAGGGCATGCATTCTTATTCATAGACCACATCACTCAACTTCAATTCCATCCAACAATCCAACTCAACCAAAACAAGAGAACCCCATCAGACCATGCCTATTCGGAAATGGCAAGGCAAGGGTGAAGAGCACTATCACACGTAGAAAAACCCATGCCAATGATATCAAGAGAACCATGAACACACATGCATGTACCATGCATTCCAAAACTAGCAAGGAAATCACACATGCAAATTGATACTTGCAAGTAAACCTGTTGTAGTTGTTTGATCCTTCTCTTTCTTGGTTAACATTTTATTCCTCCTACCTTCTTTTATCTTCGTTGACCTTCCTTGATCCAACGCTAGAGTGCTCCTAGAATGCTCTAAGTGTCCAAGAGTGTGAAGAAAAAAGAATAGAGAGAGAACTCCAAAGCTGAACTCACAGAAGGTACCCACTGATTCTCAGAATCCTTTTTATTAATGATGCCTCCAATTTTTTTCAGTTTTCCATTATTCTCCTTCATTTTCCTCCTCACCTACAACTTGTGACCTTTGACATTCCTTTCCTCCTAATTTCAATTATTTTCATAAATAAATTGCCAAAAATGTCATTTTGTCTTTCCAAAGCCTTTTCCATTACCTTTGCTAATTTCCTTAGCCATAATAAATCAAATGAAAACCCTCACTAAGATATTTTACGCAACATTCAACTTGAAATAAGTATCATGTGACTTTGATGATTAATTTTTCATTTATTAACTTTATTAAATGAAATTTTAACCCGAAATTCTTACAAAATTACAAACTGAGACATATAGAATAATCTATAATTATACTCTATAACATTATTCCTAAATTATAAACTATATAAATCACTGTATATATTAAAACCAACGTATAGATATAAAACATTGAACTCTACTCCTATATTAACACCATTTTACGATGTAGTCATCAACTACTTTGATACTTATAAAACACTGAACTCTACTCCTATATTAACACCATTTTATGATGTAGTCATCAACTACTTTGATATCATATCCATCTTGATTCTCCCATATAATTAAATTAGAATCTTAATAATGTAATAATATGTTAAAAAACATATCATTTCTATCACCATAAGGTTAAGGTTTTATCTTAGCATTTTCCATATCTCGGACATTGTATAAGTTAACTCTCCAATATTACATTGGTATTGGAGAAAATAGCTCGTATAAATTATCTTAATTTATATGTAAAACAATAATTAAAGAATGATAATACGATCTTCTATTCCGTTAAATATTTTAATGATATATGATATTTATATTTATATTTTTTTAATAAAATTTAATTTAAAAGATAATAAATAATTTAATATAATTTAAGTGGTTAATTGCAAGTATATCCTTTTAAAACAATTGTAAATTTTAAAACCCTAAAGAGTTTAGCATGTGTAGTTATCTTACATGGAAATTAGCACGTTTAATACGTTATGTTTTTCTTTACTTATAAAGTCACTTCATTTGTTTCCTGGGGAAAAGTAATTAGTTTTAGTTTTCCTTCTTTTCTGGCCTAATTAAGTTGTTGAGGAGTTTAAAATCCATTTTAAACTCTTATAAGGTTAATATATGAATGAGTGCTAATAATTTGAACAGGGCTTTTGTGCAAGTCGACAACATTTTGGCAATCAGGGAAGAACTCATGCTCGGGGGAAGGATGAAGGCGATCGGAGGCAGCAGGAGTCGACCTGAGGTCACCTAGGCCTTCGGCCTAGGTAGCTGCAGTACAGGTTCTAGGTAGGCTTTTGGCAGAAAGCGGCAGCAACGGTACGGGGAGCGAAAAACGGTGGTCAATCCGAGGCGTTGGCCGCTTAAGGGTTTTATTTTGGAAGGGCCGTTAAGGTAAATCTGGAGGTAATCTGCGAAACGGCGAGATTAAACATCAATCCGGAGAGGCAGCGGAGGGTTACTCTTTAGAAGGGCTATTAAGGGTTAATCGGAAGGTTATCTGTGAAACGGCGAGGTTAATCATCATTCCGGAGAGGCAGCGACTACTTACTGTTTTGGGGAAACCGGCGTTCCACGTTCCGAAGCGGCGTCGACAGTAACAGCTACGGGCTGCTAGAGGTGTCAGGTATTGGGCCTTTCACTGTCTTTTTTCACCATGATAAAACATACCGAATCTGTTGACCTAGAACCGGCCCCGGAGGATTTACTATCAGTTTGGGGGAAAGATGTAACTGCCCAAAACTTGGTCAAGTTTTTTGGGTCAGATGGCAGTCATGCAGCAGTGGAGCCGGTTGTGGAAGGCGTGTGGAACATCAAGAGGAAAAATGAGTAGCTAGAGGTTAAGGCGGGCGTGGATGGGTCGTGCCTCAAAGGAGGGAAGGATATCCTTTCACCGATTCTCCCAGAGAAAAGCCTGCACCATGTTTCAGTCGGTTTCCATGGCAGCAAGCTTAGACCTCTCTCAGGTCCAGCCAGGTTATCAGGAGGGCTCGAGGACATTATAAACTTCTCGTCCAAGCAAGGTATCTGGAGATCGGCTGGTGGGGTTTCGAAGTCAGGGATTGCTGGAATAGACGGGAGTAATCGGCATACAGAGATTAGATGCTCTCCCTTAAAACAAGCTCCCAATCCCAGTCTAAGTCTAGAAGGGCTTCTCACTGAGGGAAGCGAGGCGGTAAGGTCCGAGAAGGTGGGGAAACCTCAAATCAGCGGAAGGGAAACAGGGATTTCGGGGCATGGGGCAGCTGAGAAGGTGGTTTTGGACGCCGATCGTCAGCCTGCTCGGGGAGGAACAGCGAGTCAAGTCCCTGTAGATAACAGGGTGGGTCTTCAGGAGACTCAAGGAAATGCAACCCCTAATCTCTTAGGAGGGGATGTAGATCGTGGACAGGATAAGACTGAGGAAAATCGAAAGAAGGATTTTTCCTTAAAGAAGAAGACTATTGGAGGTAACCTGGTCCTCGGCATGGATGTCCAAGTTCAGGATGCTCTGACAGTGGCGGAATGCACCCTTGTAGGTCGAATCAGAGGGAAGGCCCTATCTGGCAAGTCATTGAATCAGTGGGCGGAGACCCAATGGAAAGAATCCTTGGCAAATTCTTTCAGAGTGGCTCGGTTAGTGAAGGGCTAGTTCATGGTCAGTTTTGATAAGAAAGAAGATGCAGATTGGGTAGCTGAGAGGAACTGGGCTATTGGAAATTTCCCGGTCATGTTTCAGAGGTGGTCGCCGAATTTTGATGCAAAAAGGGAGAAGGAGGACAAGTTCCCAGTATGGGTCAGAGCACCTGGTCTCCCTTCGTTCCTGTGGGTGGAATCAGTTTTTAAATCCATAGGGAATTTGTTTGGAACTTATCTTGAAGCTGATATGTCGTTCCTTCACTCCTACGAAAGAACAATGGCACGGATCTTAGTTCGATTGAATCCTAAGGATGGGTTAGCAGAGTCTATAAACCTTGAGTACGGAGAATATGTTTTTGAGCAGCCTCTGGACTATGAGCACCTTCCCTTTCGGTGCTACAGGTGCCACGAATATGGGCATTTGGCAAAGGATTGCCCTCTGGGTAATCGCAGAAGAAGGCCGCAGAAACAAGGTGAGCAGAGGGAGAAAAAGATGAGGAAGGAAAAGGACTTCGTGGCTAAGGACCCCCTGAAGGATGTGGCTATGGAGGAGAGGAATAGCGGGAAAGAGGCTTCGGTCAGAGAGGATATTAATCATATGCCCGAAGAGACAAAGGCCCAAGAGACCCCGGTGAAGGATGCCAAGGAGCCGCCTGCTGAAGATCCCGACACTGTAATGGAGGAACCTATTGGGATGCCTCATGATCATTGCAATGTTTCTTTTTTCCCTGATCATACTGAAAAGACTATAAACGAAGAATTAATCTCATGTAGGAATGTTGATCAGTTATCTGTTGAAAATCTTATTGATGCCATTCCCTCCATCGATCTGAATCGCGAAGATGTATCTCAAAATAACCAAAACCCGGTTCTCCCCAATCAGTGTTGTCATTATAATCTGAGATCTCTGGATAAAAGACAGGGTAAATCTTTAGAGTCCCCTGATCCGATTGGTGGATTAGGCCCTTGCTCTTCCCAAGCTTCCAAAAGAAAGGGTAGGGGTAGGAAATCGAATCTGTCAAAAGCACAGGTCAAAGCGAAGTTTGATGTAGCTGATGGGAAGCAAATGTCCATTACTGGGGCGCTTTGAGCAGCAAATCCCCCTGACCTGGTTGTAAAATGATCCTTTTGTCCTGGAATTGTAGGGGTTTAGCCAGTAAACCCAAAAAACTGGCTTTAAAAGAGTTAGTTGCTCGATACAATCCAGATATCCTTTTTTTACAAGAGACCCTTGGTAGGAGTTTAGAGGTGGAAACTATGCTCATGTCCTCATTCCGAGGATGGGTTTTTCATGCCATAGATGCTGAAGGACACTCGGGGGGTTTGGCTATTGGTGTCAGAGATGGTAGGATGATGATCAATAGCCTCTGGGGAATGGACCATGCTCTGGGCATGGAGGTCTCTTCTCCTGATATTGGTTTTTCTTTTTTGTTTCTAAATATCTATGGGCCATGTCAGGGCCGAGAATATTTCTGGAATAACCTTCTCTCTAAAACCCTTTTAAAAGACAGGAGTGTTATCTTGGGAGGAGACCTAAATTTCTCTATTGGGTCCGCGGAAGCCTGGGGTCCCTCAGCCAGGGAAGATCCGCTATCGGATTTTTTTACAAATGCTCTCCTCTCACATAATTTGATAGATGTTAATCCAATCAAAGTCAAGCCTACATGGAGGAACAGAAGGATAGGGGAAGGAAGAGTGGCAAAGCGGTTGGACCGTTTTCTCATAAGCGAAGATTTGATAAATAGCATCCCTATGTTCAGGCAGTGGGTTGGTGAAGGGGGGAATTCTGATCATTTTCCCATCTTAATGGAGTTTCAAAAGCCTCCCTCTAAACCAGCTTCTCCTTTCAAATTTAATGCCGCCTGGTTGCAGGAGGAATCTTTCAACATCCTCTTCAGGGATACTTGGAGACACTCGGGCAGCTCTCCGTCAGAAAGCAAAGGGGCCCATTTCTGGGATAATTTAAAAAGGCTCAAAAAAGCTACCATAGAATGGGCCAAAGCTAGGAAGGTGTCTCAGAATGAGGCGCTTTCCTCAATAGATGCTGAATTACGAGATCTCGAGGAGCCTGAGGCTGGCGGGTATGAAAACCAGGATTCAAAAGACAAGATCCTGATGTTAGAAAAACAAAGAAGTAAGATCCTTCTCGAGAGGGAAGAGGAGTGGAGGCAAAAAAGCAGGGCTATATGGCTGAAGGCTGGTGATGAGAACACAAAGTTTTTTCATAACTATGCAAAGGGCCGGAAAAATGCAAACACCATTTGGAAGCTAAGGGATCAAGATGGAAGAGAAGCCTCTTCTTTTGAGGACCTTTCCAGAATGGGAAAGGCCCATTTCCAAAACCTTTTTACAGCTCAAGGAGGGATTACTCTAGCAGAAGTTATCAGAACTGCCCAATGTTTTCCAAGGTTTGTTGAAGAGGAAGAAGCTGAAAGTTTAATGGATGTCGTGACAAAGGAAGAAGTTGAGCATATTGTTAAATCCATGGCAAAAGATAAAAGTCCAGGTCCAGACGGGTGGACCATAGAACTCTTCAATCATTTCTTTGATTCAATTGGTGATGAGCTAACTGATGTCGTGGAAGAATCAAGAAGGAAGGGTGAGATTCTCCCCCCTTTCAATGCTACTTTTATTGTCCTCATCCCAAAAAAGGAGGACCCTGACACTTTTGAAGACTTCAGGCCAATCTCCCTCTGCAACTGTGTCTACAAAATCATAGCAAAAATTATAGCTGTGCGCTTGAAGCCGGTCCTGTCAAAAAATATCTCAAGTGAACAATTTGGGTTCTTGGATGGAAGGCAGATTCACGAAGCCATAGGGGTAGCCCAGGAGACGATTCATAGCATCAGACAGACAATCAAGAAAGGGGCTGTGATCAAAATAGATCTATCGAAAGCATACGATAGGATCTGCTGGACTTACCTCCGGATGTTGTTGACCCATCTTGGTTTCAAGCTGGATTTTATCAATTGGATAATGGGATGTGTAACCAGTGTAAGTTTTGCAGTTCTAATCAATGGGGCAGCGTCTCCCTTCTTCAAAGGACAAAGGGGCCTGAGGCAAGGATGTCCCCTATCCCCTCTTCTTTTTCTCCTAGTGGCAGAGGGTCTTAGCAGGCTGATTATGGAAGTAAGAAGAACAGGTTTGATTAAAGGTTTGGAAGTAGCTGTAAATCTGTTCATTTCACATCTCCTTTTTGTAGACGATATTTTACTTTTTACTAATGGGAGCCTGAATGAAGTGAAGGAACTAAAGAATATCCTGGATCTGTTCATGAAAGCCACAGGAATGCAAATCAACCACAGGAAATCTCACCTTATTATGGAAGGTTTCAGCAGGAATGAATGCTCCCAGATCTCAGCTATTTTGCCTTTTGAAATTTACAACATGGAGTCTCCTTTCAAGTATTTGGGATTCTGGCTGAAGCCAAATTCTTATAAGAAGCAAGACTGGAACTGGCTGGTGGCCAAAATTGAAGCTAAGATTGCCCATTGGAGTTTCAAGTGGTTATCTAGAGCTGGAAGGTTGACCCTGGTAAACTCTGTGCTGCAGGCCATGCCAGTTTTTTGGGCAGCTTTGACCTGGATACCAAAAGGGACACTCCATAAGATAAAGAAGATCTGCAGCAGGTTTCTTTGGTCAGGGGCAAAGGAGGACTCGATTCTTCCGTGGGTAGCCTGGGATAAGATTGCCAGGCCAAAAGAATGGGGCGACTGGGGTATAAAGAATCTTAATGATTTCAGTTACTCCTTGGCAGCTAAATCTGGCTGGAGGCTCATATCCTCTGAGAACCTTTGGACAAGAGTAGTAAAGCGTAAGTATATAGATCCAATGCCTCTGGAAAATTGGATCCGTGACCCAAACAAAAAAGGGAGGAATGTTTCAGTGATATGGAAAGCTACCACTGAAGCTTTTAAAGTTATAGAACAAGGGCTGTCATGGCAGGTGGGCAGTGGTGAAAATGTAAGAATAGGCAGGGACCCTTGGGTGGGCTGCAATGATCGTTTTGCCTTATCTCCGGGTCTCATTAGACATCTGGATTCCAAAGGCATTTTTCATTTGCATCAGATAGAGAAAATAGGTCACTCCTCCATATGGGGGCAAGCTTGGAAATCTGGAGAAGAACTCGATCTCATCCCATTATGGTGGGATGAGTGGCAGATTTTTATTCAAGAACTGTCAAGATCCAGCGTAAGGATAAAAGATAGACCTGACCAGCTGGTCTGGGCCCATGCTGACTCAGGCTCTTATTCCCCGAAAGCAGGATACAGTTTTCTAATGACGAAGAAGGGATGGGAAGAACCTGCTTGGTGGGAAAAATCTCTATGGAAGCTTAAATGTCCAAAAAAATCCAGATTGTTTTTTTGGTGCGTGCTGAAGAAGAAGGTCCCATCCTGGGACATCCTCCAAGCTAGATTTAAGCAAGGTCCTGGTAGATGTCCGCTGTGCAAAAGTGACTCTGAGACCATTCTCCACCTGTTCCTGTGTTGCCCCTTCACTAAAAAGGTGTGGGAAGAGGTACAGGTCTTGTTAAAGAAGCAGAGTAGATGGGAGGGGGGCTCCATTATGGCTGCTTGGGAACAATGGTGGAATCAGAACTCAGAGGGGAACTGGAGGAATCTCCCGCCCATCATCTCCTGGGGCGTTTGGATAGCCATGAACAGAAACATATTTCAGGATATTTCTCTCCCAGCTGAAGTTATAGCCATTCAAAGCACAACCATCTTTTTAAGTATCCCAGAACAGGAGGAATCAAGAAAAAAGTCTCAGAGCAGGGAAGAACAAATCAGACCAAACATCCCGTGGGCCTACTTTGATGGGGCTTCTCAAAACAACACAGCAGGGGCAGGCATAATCATTCATTTAAATGACTCTCATTCTTTATCGGCTTCGGTGGGCATTGGTACTGGTTCAAACAATTTCGCTGAACTGTCAGCCCTTAAGTTGCTCCTCTGTTGGCTTATTCACAGACACATCTTCGCAATTCAGACTTTTGGGGACTCTTTAAATGTTGTTAAATGGGTTAATGGAAACAGTAGATGTCAAAATTATATGCTGAGGCCTCTCCTTGAAGAAATTATGATTTTAAAACAGTCTTTTAATGCCTTTTCAATTGAACACATATACAGGGATCGGAATGAAATCGCGGATAAATTATCTAAAGATGCTCTGCAGCAAGCTTTGGGCATTTGGAAAGTGACTGAAAAGCTTCATGATCAGATACAGGAGTCAGTTCTGCCTCCCTATGTTTAAATTTTGTTTACTGTTTTGTTATATCAGTCCTTCTTCGGGCACAGGCGCATGTATACCCACTTCTGCGCATTGAATACTGATGTTATCATGCTGATACTTTTACTCTCCACTGCCCAAGTGTTTCGGGCGTTTTTAATTGTTTTTAGTGGGCTGTTTTCCTCTCATGGAGGCCCACGGGATCAAAACAGTCGGAACAGCGTCTTGGTGCTTGTTACAGGCCGAGACTTTGTTGTGATTTTTGCTTTTTGCAAAAGGGATAGGCCTGTTCTCATCAACAGGGGATCTGGATGTTTTGATGTCTTTGGATAGTTTCAGAGAAGAGCCTCTTTTCTCTGGATCAGCTGAGGGAGCTTCCTCACTGCAACTGAATGCTTTGCATCTGATTGTAACTTTTTATCTATTTTATATATAAAAAGTTTGCTTTTTTCTCCGGAAAAAAAAAAGGTTAATATATGAATATAATTCATTTTCATTCCATGGTGTTAACAGAGAAAGGCAGGACATAAGTAGGTGGAAATCATTTTTTAATGAGTATTATATGATATTCCGCAATGAAAAGCCTTTCTCTGTTAACATCAGGAAAGATGTTCCGTAATAAAAAAATCTTCTGAATATTTTATAATAAAGATCCATATAGTGTCGTTCAATGGGGAGCATGACCTGTTGATTGTCAATTCGGATTTCTGCGTGTAGTTTAAAAGTACCGGGCTAAAACTACGGCATGCCCATTCATATCCAACCCCTCAACTATCTTGAGAGAGTTAATCGTGATTAAATATAGAATAAATACAAAGCATACAAGAATGGTGTTTGAATTTTATAGTGAATCAATAACCTTTTCTACAAAAAGCGGAGCGACATCATTCATGAAAAAAAAGTTGAATAGTAAATTAATTAAAGAAGTTAACCCATCACGTGTTTCAATGGTTAGAAAAGCATAAGTATATTGATGAGCATTCTTCTAGTGAATGTTTGCATGGTAATTTTTTTCTAATCCAAGAAATAGGAAATAGTTTGGCATATTCTTTCCGGTTCTTTTATGTCAATGAATATAATTCTAAATATCAATTATTTTTCATTTTGAAATTCAAGTTTATTTTTTGTTTTTTATATAATATAATTATAAAATTATTATTTAAATTATTAAATAATAAATGTTGTCATATACATAAATTAAATAATTAGTTATGAAATTATGTAAATTATTAAATAACAAATATATTTACTAATTATATACTAGCTATATTTGTTAATGTGGTTGTGCTAGTAGATCAACATAATTTAATATATGGAATTATATATAAATTGTGTTTAATTATCTATATATATATATATATATGTATATGAAATTATTTAAATGCATCAGCTAGATCTATGTAAATGCAAAGTATACAAAGGATGTCATAGTTTCAAATACAAATAAGAGTAGGATATGTATATCGAAGTAGGTCCCTTGTCCCATAAACAATGTGTATCACATATCAATGGGTGTTTGACTTAGTCATGACCTCAAAATTAAATTATTAATATTACTAAATGATGAAATTATGTAAACCTATAAAATGAACAAATAATAATCTTATACACGAAAAACATACTTTCACATCTATTGTGAACCTTAATATGATCTTTAATATGACAAATGGTGGCCCCCAATTTCATTGGCAATGAATGGTGATTATATGGTGAATTGTGATAATTCCGTGATGATTAGTAGCAAATGGTCATTCCGTGGTGATACATAGTATGGAATGACCACCAATATGAATATGCTCTATGACACTAAGCACACACAAGATCTTTTTTTTTAATGTATGGCTACCATCACATATTTGCTTAAATCTCAGTGCCACTTCTTATATGTAAATGTGAGAATTTAAGCATAGATTTAGAAAACAAGATTGGTCCATTGACTTAAGTGGAAGAGGAGAATATGTTGATATTTATTATTTGGTAAAAAGATAAAAATTTTAATTAATAAAGCACAAATATATTTGTAGGCTTTTTTATTGAATGATTGTAATTTTTTTTAATCTAAATCATTATTTTATGGTCATAAATGAAAGAGCTATTATATTCTTATTCTTTTGAAATTTCAAGTATTAACTACCTTGCATCTCTAAATCCATGTTTACTTTTTAAAATTTACCTAATAGAATTATAAAATTTCCATGCAACTTATCAAATAAAAAATTGTGTAAACAAAGCAAATTATTGGGACAATAAGCACATTCTACAACCAATTATGCCCAATCCCGATATTTTATATCCACTGTAAGAGATAACATACTTAAAAGTTAAAAAAAAATCTTATGTTTAACTTATAAATAACTCATTATAGGAATTAAATAAAAGTTTAAATGTTCACTTAAATATCCCTATAGCCCATCTTAACCATGGGTCTAATAAATTTTGAACTGAGAGGTCATCCCTCTCGAAAGATCATTCCTAACCACCGAGAGTGACTACTTCTCTTGAGGTGTAAATCCTTCTACATATCAAGAGATTTGATCCCTCTTACTTCTTGGTAGGTATGTGGTTAATAGAGATCTATACTGGTCAAATTTCAAATAATTTTGAGCATATAACAACTAGGTTTAGTATATGTGCTTGATACGCTCATCATCATTTAGTATTTAATGATCTGCACAATTTTTGTCATTAGTACAATCACATTAGTAAATGTGGTTGGCATATATCAATAAACTTCATTTAATAATCATAATAATGATAATAAATTAATTTTAGAGTTAAAATTAAGGTGACACCAAACTATTATAAAACATGAACTTAGCTCAACACAATTACCTAATTATTAAATTTATGAAAATATACATATTCTATCTTTTAGATTTTAATATATAACCTTTAAAATATGACAAATTTAACATAAACAAAATTACACGGTAAGAAAGAAAATACAAACATAATGTTTTATTTTTTATTTTGATAATAAACTAATACCATTTTGAAGAAAAATTAGAGTAACATCCCCAATGAAAAGGAAACAAAACGGTACACTCATCAAGGAAGTTAACCATATACTAAAAACATAATATAAAAGGTTTTAGTAATCAATACATTCCCAGGAAGTTTGAAGTAATACGACGAAAAAGGCAGTCAACATGGGATTCAATGGCCTCGAGCTGATTCATAGGAAGATGCATGTAAACCACCCAGCTTCCATCCCCTAAAGGACTTGGCAGTGGCATTACGTAACCGGCTTCTCCACCCCAAGGAAAATGGTAGCTTCCAAAACAAGGATTTCCCCATCCAAAGTCAATCTTGGACAAAGGGAAACGTAAGCCAGAAGAAACCAAAATGCTTGGACCATTAGATTCTGCCGTGTCCCTTTTGCAATAAATAGTAGCCAAGCCAGGGTCAGGTCGGATCATCTCCACCCAGTCAATTAAGCTTTGAAAATGTTCCTCATTTGCAGTTCTGTATATAACGTTATGAATGAGCTTAGCACTCCAACTAAGGGGTTGGCTTTTAATATCTGAGGCCTGAGCTTCGACAAAAGGTAGTGATAATACATTGCCGAAGTAGTTAGATGGTATTCCCATGTTGGTTAAACGGGTACGACCATCAATAACCACACCGATGCTACAATTTCGATCATTGTGGATCTCCTGACTAAGGATCAGTAACTTCCAGAGATAAGCAGAAAAGGCAACCAATTTGCTGTACCGTTTACCGTCTTGATTTGCATTACTTTGGAGAAACTGAACATCTTTGGCGGTGAGGTAATAGATCCTGCTAACTAGAGAAGGAGGAGGATCTTGTTTCTTGGATCTTTCTAAAGGCAGAGAAGAGTGTCTCATATACATTTCATCAATTGCAGAGCAATAATGAGGAGGTCGTCGAGGGAGTAATACGGATCTATCAAAGTTGGGTTTCAACATTTCAATGGACTCCTTTCGAGTAAGCTTTGCCCACGATAATAAAAACATATTGGTAGAAAATGCATCAGCAATCCTATGATCAAATGTGCACCCAATAATAATACCTCCGCAACTAAATTTTGTTACCTGACAAAATAGGAACCAAATCATTTTCGATAATAATCTCTGAAGTCAAAATGATTTTGAATAAGACTTTACTATACTCCTACGTAGGGTTTAATAAACTATTGCTTCTCTTATTATTGTGTGTGAAGGGATATATAGAAAGGCCTAACGCAGAATTAGCATATTGCATTGAACAGAGTTAAAAATACAGGGAAGCTTACCTGGGTAGAAAATACAGAGTTATTTGAAAGCATAGGAACGAGCTTCCCCTCAATGGTTTTATCTGGATTGTAGAAATCTAACTCAGCAAGTCCTATGTTCGCAGCAGCTTGAACGAATTCAACACCCTGGTCGTTGCAGAGCAGTTCTGGCTCGCCAGAGGTATTGCGTACCATTTGGCCAGCAAAAACATAGTAATAAGCCAATGCCTCTGACAACGAAATTTTCAGATCATGGGTAGCTTCCTCTGCAAAGGAGGATACTGATCTGGGGGTGGGCTGCTTATAACATAAGAAAAGACTCACCGAAACAGGAGGAATTGTCAGATCCAAATTGGACAGAGGAAGCCGATGCTCCTGCACAGGATGGGCATTAACTACAACTTCCTTGCGAACTATTTTTACATTGAATTCATCACGTGGGAGGGCAGCCATCTCTAAAACAAGCCAGAGCACGAGTTCTTCAGTTGAAGCAAATACAGATCCTTATTTGTAGGGCTGGACCCGACCTTTTCGCTTAATTCTATTTGAGTTATCGGCTGAATATTTCAGGTGACGGGAGCTGTGACTAGAAAGACATTACGTTGATAAACATCATGATAAGTATCAAAATTTTAAAAGTATTATTTTGTGGAAATTAAATAATATATTTTGAGTGGGTTTAATAGTTAAGAGAATGTATTTTTTAGAGGTCATATATTTAAAATGAAAAGAATAGAGTATGTATTTTTTTCTAAATAAATAAGTGAAATGGATCCTTTGTCTTATCACCAATGTAACGTTTAGCTTCATTTTTATATATTAAAATATTCACAAAAAATTTAATAATAATAATGTATATTTTTTTATATTGAAAAATTAACCGAAGTTTCGTACCCACTATCTGGTTGTAGTTTAATAATAATAATGTATCATTTTTCTATATTGGAAAATTAACCGAAGTTTCATACCCACTATCTGGTTGTATTATTTTAAACTACTAGCTTGGAACAACTATGTATGGTTTATATATCCAACTGTAATGTATGGTTTCTGTTCTTTTGATGTACTGTGTATATTAGAGGCTAACAAATTTGAAAGTATTGTTTTCATTCTTTGTTGCAACAATCCTACCGAAATCTGAAGCATAAATTCATGGTTTATGAAATCAAATCGTACTTTCATGTAGTATTCGACTAACCTTAATTTAATTAGAAAAAATAAAGTGTGAGTTATTCTTTTACAAATAGGTCTTCGTCACTACCCTCAAGTCACCTTGTTAGGTTTTACAAATAGTATATAAAGTCCTATATATGCTGTCAAGTCACCTTGTTAGGTTTTACAAATAGTATATAAAGTCCTATATATGCTGTCAGATTCGAAGTATATAAAGTCCTATATAAAGTCCTATAGTATTACGTCGCAATTAGTGTTGCGTATAGCAAGAGATAGTGATGGTTGCACTTATAATGAAACCAATTAAAATGTATTCATATTCATGTCTCCATAAAATGTAGAAAGCTCCATGATCCGAAAGATTCGCCATGGAGATTGGAAACATAGTATCTCCCCAGAATATTAAACTGATCGTTTATATTTACGAGAAATGTATTACGTGTTTAATACTCCCTCTCCCGAGTCAGCGCAATATTTGTTTTATTTCAAAGAAAATAAAGTGACCGTATAAATTTTTAAAGTCTTGATTCGTGGTATTTCTTTTGTTAATTTTGCAAAAAATTCGGTGAAATGGATTGGAATTGTGAGTTTGAATGGTGAAATCTATATAATCTCATAACACATTTTAATCAAAATTAAAATTAAAATTATATATATATATTTCTAAATTTGAAAAAACCAAAACATATAAAAATGTTAAAATAATTTATATATATCTATTTAAATGGTTATTATTGACATAAAATAAAATAAAAACAAAATAAATATTGCATTAGAATAGAGTTATTAAGTTTTTTGGAAAGTTGAATACACTGTGTAATTGGAAGCAATAATTTAATGGATTCATCTTTTTTTACATTACATAATTGACCATTATTACATGTATGGAGGTGAAAGATAAGACAAGGGTAGGGACCATTATTACATGTATGGAGGTGAAGATAAGACAAGGGTAGGGACCATCTCAACTGGTAGGACTTCTGCGAAGCTTAATTTGATACTTCCAATTGGCCTTTAGTGTTGAGAAATGACAACAAAAAATTCTAGTTTAATTTGTCCTTGAATTAAAATCACATTATATTCTCATAGCAACTTGTAGATAGTTAATTAAGTTTAATTGACTTAATTAGCTTAGGAATTTCGAATTGGATGTCTTTCTGTAGTCATGAATATGTTCCCCCCAAATTTTAGGGGTCCAGGATGAGTTTATTTGAGTTGTAGTTAGATAATTCAGTTTGAATGAGTTATAGATAGTTAAACTAGTTCTAATTGTTTGTGGAACTAGTAGATGATTAGTAGTGAGTTGGTGCACTGGTGCATCCTCAGTGCTACTCCAACTAACTGAAGATTCCCTCATGAGAAACTCATGCATGCTAGTTCAAAGAAAGACCCAGTTGAGACTAGAGTGCAGGGACAATGTACTATCAGTTGTAGAATGATCTGAGTTGTACAGATCATGCATGCAATCATAAGAGCAACTGGTTTTGGATTACGCAATTATGGAAGAAGGAATTCCCAATTAAATATGGGTTATTCCTCACACGAATTGTGCAAGGAAATAGGGCCTCAACAGGCAAACAAAATTGGCTAAGTGTTGGTTAGTGCGGGCTTATGAGGCAGAGAGTTGATCATACTTGTGCGGAATTGTTCTTGTGAGAACAAGCTTTGTATTATCACTCATATTTCTGATTGATGCAATAGATAGTCAGGGTTTTGAGCGGTGGCTTTCCCTAGAGAAACAATTGTGTTATGTGTCTTTGATTATCTTCCTCTTGTTGATTATTATTTTCATTGATTATTGGTTTCCGCTATTAAAAGAGTCGAGTAGATTCTTGTCTTGTGTTTTAGTACATTACATGAGCTATGAATCTACAGAAAAAGCTACATGCTATCAGAGTTGAAGATAATATAGTAGAGGATATTTCGAAATTTTGGGTTTTGGATTACAGGTGAAATTTAAATTTGCAATACATACTTTAGGATCGACAGATGACATTCTATGGTTTGCGGCATGAGTATTCCTTGGAAGACAACTCGAATTATATAGCCTGGAAGGACAAAATGGAAGCTGTGCTAGAGGATAACGACTTGAAGGAATTTTTTGATCAAGAAATTCCTAAGCCAGAACCATCAAATGCAAAGAATCTAGTTGAATGGAAGAAATGTGTGGCGAAGGCGAGACAGCTAATCATTGAGGGAGTTTGAGACCACATTGTTTCAAGTCTTGAAGGGCAGGAAACCTCATATGTTGTGTGGAAAGCATTGACAGACCTGTTTGAGAACAACAATGACCATAGGAAGTTGGCACTAAAAGACAAACTTCAAAAAATGAAGATGGAAAAAGGTGAGACCATTCCAAAATACTTGACCAAGTTCACTCATTGTGGTGAGGAGCTTCGAAGTGTTGGAATAATCGTTGCCGAGGATGACATGGTGAGCTTAGCTCTCCTAGGCCTTCCTAAGAGTTGGAATACTTATCAGGACTCTGTGAATGGAAGGGAGAAGCTACCATATTGGGAAATACTGTGGTCAGATTTGATAGAGGAGGAGATCAAAAGGAATGCCATATATGGTTCCTCATCAAACATTGATGGTGAGGAAAATTATACCTTAGCGAGTAAGGCAAGGAAAGGTAAAGGGAAGGCATCCCATTCCAAATCAGATTCTTGCCATGGAAGTAAGAATAAATACATGGCAAAATTTAAGTGCTTTCATTGTCATGAGCTAGACCATTTTTCTACAAATTGTCTGCTCAAGAAGTCCAAGAAAAAGTCGTCAAGAGGAGCGGTGGGTGAGGCTTTGACCTCTCAATTCGAATTAGACTTTACTCTCATTGCATGCATGGTGTCACCAATGACAGGTAGTGTATGGTACCTTGACAGTGGAGGTTCATTCCACGTGACTAGTGACAAGGAGTTGCTCAGTCACCTGGAGGAGAAAGATCTCTAGATGCATATCGAGATGGGTGCCAACGGGAGGTATAGTGTTACTGGATTGGGCACGATTACTTTTCAGAGGGAGCAAGGTGCTACTCTCACCTTAAGGGGTGTTATGTATATGTCGGGGTTGAAGAAGAACTTAATATCAGTTGCCATGCTTCAGGATAGAGGCTATGATGTGATTTTCTCAAAAGGAACAATGTTCCTTCGACACATACTCACTGGTCAATTAAAGAAGATAGGGATTCGAGTTAAGAATCTTTATAAGTTGGAGGTAGAGGATTGTGCTGCTTTGAGCAGGAAAGCAGAGAAGATGCAAAGTCGAGATGTTAGTGAATTGTGGCATAGGTGATTGGGTCAATTGCATCATGGGGCTTTGAAAATTATGCAACAGTTCTTTACTGATCTTCGCAAAGGTATGCTAGAGCAAGTTGATACAGGCAAGGGGTGTACTTTGAGAAAATACAGCAAGGGTTCCTTATTATTAATATTATATGTTTTATAATAACATTAATAAATATAATTTTCAAAATGTTTTAAAATAAATTAAATTCATTCTCATTTATTAATATTTACTCACAACAATGATAAAACAAAAGATTTTAAGAATTATATTCCTATTAAAATAAAATATAATTCCTTTTTTTCTATTGTGAATATATTTTACTAATTGGGAATGTAATGTAATGAAATCATATTCTTATTAAAATAAATATAATCCCTTTTCATCTTGTCCTCAGTACATTTTACTAAATGAGAATGTAATCTAATTCATTTATTATTTATTATTTAATTCATTTATTATTTATTATTTATCATGATGTAATCGGAAGAAAGAGAAAATGATTTTGATTCATTTTTATTTATTATTTATTATCATGTATTTACAAACCGAATGGATAAAGGGTTATGTTTTCTATCATGTTTTTATTATTAAAAAAACATTTTTAATTAAAACTACAATCAATTGTTTATTTTTAACATAAGTACATTAATTAGTGTTTTAAGTTAGACCTTGTTTAAAAAAATAAAAATAAAAATCGTACAATTCTAAATTTATTAAGTTCAATCTCCTCTATTTCCCATTCTTCCATTCAAATATGTTTTTGTACATATAAATTTTCAAGAATCATTTGAACAATAGGCATAAGATTTGGAGTTACTTTCCCATTCTTCCATTCAAATATGTTTTTGTACATACAAATTTTCAAGAATCCTTTGAACAATAGGCATAAGATTTGGAGTTACTGGATATGAATTAATTCTTTATTTTTTACATTTAAATATCATTTTTGTATAAATGTAAATATGTGTAAACTAAGATATTTAAAAAGCAAGTTAATTTTTTAAATTATTTCCTGGAAAACCACATTAAAATGCATTAAAAAATAAACACTAAAATAAATAGATAATCATTTTTTTGAAATATATTTTTAAAATTAATGATTTTTTTTTGTTAACAGAGGAATCAGCAACTGGAGTAGCCTCACAACTAGCATTGCACGGGGTCGATTCTGACCGCTACCACTATAACCTCTAGGAAACTACGCCCGCCCCTCTCCACAGCTTCGGGTTAGTCCGGGGGAATTGAACTCGTGACCTTCACTACGGAGCCCGCCTTTCTAATGAACTTCACTACATTGTCATTACCAACTCACCTACCCCCATGGGGCTAATTTTCAAAATTAATGATTATTAGATATTAGTTCTGTTGGCATTATGATGCAGGTGTTGTCCTTGATGGCAACTCACTCAGAGGTATGATACAGGTGGCAACTCAATCAGATGATAGATCATAGTACAGCAGGTCAAGAGAGAGGTATACGCAGGTTAACCTTGATGAAAGTGCATATAAATGTGGGTGATCAGACCAGAAGACGCGTATATGTACACACGCAGGTTCACAGAAGGAAAGGCGCGTACATGTCGGAAAACTAAGTTTTGGTCCGTGGTATTTGGTCCATGGTATTTTGGTATTGGTCCATGGTATTTGGTCCGAAGTGTTGACCCCAGGTATTGGGTCCAAGGTATTAGTTCTACATGGTTTTGGACCATGGTATTGAGAAAAGCCTAAACCTATATAAGGAGAAGATCATTAGGCCAAGGGGAGCAAGTGTGCAAGGATTGAATATCTGATGAAGTGTGAGATCTAGTATGCTGGTCATGGGTTTGTGATGCTTAGCTTGATCTGAACCAAGGATGCACTCATGTGGATGATGATGAACAATGGATCGGGATCTTAAGGCTTGGAATGTTTAGCATTATATGGTTTGATTATAGATAGACTAGATCTGAATTATTGACGTATGTTTTATTGTATGAATGTTATGATCTGGGTATGACTGATGTCTGGAACAGCTGCAAAGTTATGAGTAAGTATTTGCAGATCTATACACTTGTTGGCTTTGGTAAAAGCGCGTATGTACGATGGTTTGGTTCTTCATAGTAGCATATACATTATGAGATATGATATTTGAAGTTGCAGTTGGATCTGGTTATTGTTGCAGAGTTCTGTTGTCTGTTCTGTGTTCTGGTGACTGTGTTGTTGACAAAGTTTTAGTGGTTCAGTATTGGGTGAGTCAGAGATTGATGATGCAGGTATAAGTTGATGATTGTTTTGCAGTGGTGATTGTTTTGTATTTATGGATCGAGTATGAAAATGTATGAAATGTGGTCCCTGGAAGATCGTAGAGTTCAGTAATCCGGCGCCTACGTACTAGTAAACATATCAGCTAGCACAAGAGCCAGGGGGTTGTAGCTCCCTTCCAGGAGCAGCTGGAAAATGAGTGAAGGTTGGAGCCTTCAGTAGGATGGTGCCTACGTACTAGTAAATGGATCGGCTAGTACAAGAGCTAAGAAGGTTGTAGCCTTCTGCAGGTAGAAGCCTGCATACTGGTATAAGACTGCACCAGTACTATTGTAAAAAGAAGTTTCTTGTTAAAAGAAGATAGAGACGAATTGCAGTAGGTGGTTTTCACCCACATTGGGTGTCCACCTTATATCATGGTGTTCATGTGTGCTCCTTATGTGTGATGATCTATCGGTTTACTATTAATATGGTTAATAATGTTCTGATGCACTCATTGAAGATCAACTAATTGAATCATAAGTTTACTGGATATACGCTAGTTGCATTAGACACAGTTGCGTATATACGCGGGTATCCTTAACTGAAGTAGCATATATGAATATGAATATGGAAATGAAAAGTTATTATTGATTAGATAATACTGATTCACCCCCCCGTATCAGTATTATTTCCAACAATTCGTATCAGAGCAGGTCCTTTGGTAGAAGCTTGATTGCTTGAAGGAGATCCATAGAACAATGGGAAAGAAAGCGCGTCAAAAGAAGAAGACAGCTCAAAGGAAAAATGACAACCTACCGTTGAGTGGAAGTAAGCATTCAGATCCTGAATCACCTTAGATTGAAGATGAACAAGCAAATGAAGCATCAGATAAAATCACAGGTCAACAAGAGCTACTTAACAAAAGGGAGAGTGCACTCAAAGAAGAAATTATCAGCTTAAAAGCTTAGCTAGAATGTGCCTTCAGAGTTCATCAAATGCTGCAGGAGTTGAATGAAGAATAAGAAAAAGAGATTCTCAAACTAGGGCAACAAGTGGAAGAAGGAAGAAAGTCTGAAGAAATTTTGAAGAAGCAATGTCTGGAAAAGGAAGAACAACATCAGGTTGAGGTAAATATCTTGAAAGGTAAATTAGAAGAAAAGGATAAACCATGACGATTTCAAGATATTACTAAGATTTTGGATGATATTCTTAGTAGTCAAAGGTCGCCTGCTATCAAAACTGGTCTTGGTTTTTATGAATCTGTTGAAGGTGAATCTAGCTCACAAGGTGAGGCATGGAACTCTAATGATAAATCTGAAATGCTCAACAAGG
Organism: Pinus tabuliformis; assembly: GCA_031772625.1. Classification (NCBI taxonomy): domain Eukaryota; kingdom Viridiplantae; phylum Streptophyta; class Pinopsida; order Pinales; family Pinaceae; genus Pinus; species Pinus tabuliformis. The sequence goes on along the minus strand of CM062807.1, from coordinate 1,000,593,208 downwards.
AGATGAGAAAACAACCCCATCAACAGCCAAGGAAAGAAATTCCTCAAAGAATATCTTTTGCTCCTAACTCTGGAAGTGATAGATGATTATTTCCTTCGATGAATAATGTTGAATGTTATGTATGTCATAATCTTGGACATGTTGCAGCCAGATGTAGAAGTAGAATGGTTCAAGACTATCACTCAGAAAGATCATTAAGTTCCAGATACTTTAAGGGATATTGTTTTTCTAGCAATATGTTTGGTCACAAAGCCATTGACTATTTTAGGAGGAATATGAAACATGTAAGATGTTATGCATGCAACAAGCCTAGACATATAGCAAAAGAATGTAGGAGAAGATTGTGGACACCATACCAAAAGGAGAAAACATCATCACAGTTGAAGATATGGAAGAAAAAGGAAGTACAACGAGAAAGACGTGGCATAGCAGAGTACACAAACATGACAGACTCAAAGGAAGCTGGAAGAGTGGTACATCAGTGTTCTAAATATCATACGCAGGTTTCATGAAGACAAGTCGCGTATATACGCGAGTTAGACACTGCACAGTCGCATATATGATGTTCTAAAGAAAAGCAACAGTACAAAAGTCTGATATGGTTCAATATATGATGGTTGGCACAGGCTCAGGGGGAGCATATGCATCGAATAATGAATTGTTGGCATTATGGTTAGAAGTCCTTAGTGATGATGCTTATTGACATATCTTGCTACTGATTGGTGATTGACAAAGAGAATGGATTGCAGGTTAAGATGCTCATAGTGTAGATCATATAGTGTATGATAGTTGTTGATAACTGTCATGGTCTTGTTTAGGTCCTTGGTCTTTGTGAGTCATATGATGTATCTTGTTACCCGACTATGCATGGGATGGATGATGTAATGGTTCTTGTGTTTGAAGTCAAAAATGGTGTATCGCCACTTGGTTGGGAGATTGATGTATGTATGAGTCTTTAGGAAGGTCATTGGCAATGTATGTATAGAGTCATGTTATGCTCAGGGGGAGCATGGACGGATTGGTACATCTTAGCATGTACAAAGGGGGAGCTCAATCAAAAACTTCAGCATGTACTCAGGGGGAGCATGGGCAGCAAAATGTATATCAAAGAAGTGAATATCATGGTTTGCACTTTGCCCTTGATGTCAAAGGGGGAGAGTGACTTGGTGTGGTGGTTGCCATCAAGTCCAAAGGGGGAGATTGTTGGCATTATGATACAGGTGTTGTCCTTGATGGCAACTCACTCAAAGGTATGTTATAGGTGGCAACTCAATCAGATGACAGATCATAGTACAGCAGGTCAAGAGAGAGGTATACGTAGGTTAACCTTGATGAAAGTGTGTATACATGCGGATGATCAGAACAGAAGACGGGTATACGTACACACGCAGGTTCACAGAAGGAAATGCGCGTACATGTCGGAAAACTAAGTCTTGTTTCGTGGTATTTGGTCCATATACACGTGGATAATCAGAACAGAAGATGCGTATACGTACACACGCAGGTTCACAGAATGAAAGGCGCGTACATGTCGAAAAACTAAGTTTTGGTCCGTGGTATTTGGTCCATGGTATTTTGGTATTGGTCCATGGTATTTGGTCCGAAGTGTTGACCCCAGGTATTGGGTCCAAGGTATTAGTTCTACATGGTTTTGGACCATGGTATTGAGAAAAGTCTAAACCTATATAAGGAGAAGATCATTAGACCAAGGGGAGCAAGTGTTCAAGGATCGAATATCTGATGAAGTGTGAGATCTAGTATGTTGGTCATGGGTTTATGATGCTTAGCTTGATCTGAACCAAGGATGCACTCATGTGGATGATGATGAGCAATGGATCGGGATCTTAAGGCTTGGAATGTTTATCATTATATGGTTTGACTATGGATAGACTAGATCTGAATTATTGATGCAAGTTTTATTGTATGAATGTTATGATTTGGGTATGACTGATGTTTGGAATAGCTGCAAAGTTATGAGTAAGTATTTGGAGATCTGTACGCGGGTTGGCTTTGGTAAAAGCGCGTATGTACGTTGGCTTGGTTCTTCATAGTAGCATATACGTTATGAGATATGATATTTGAAGTTGCAGTTGGATCTGGTTATTGTTGTAGAGTGTTGTTGTCTGTTCTGTGTTCTGGTGAATGTGTTGTTGACAGAGTTTAAGTGGTTCAGTATTGGGTGAGTCAGAGATTGATGATGCAGGTATAAGTTGATGATTGTATTACAGTGGTGATTGTTTTGTATTTATGGATCCAGTATGAAAATGTATGAAACGTGGTCCCTGGAAGATCGTAGAGTTCAGTAGGCCGACGCCTACGTACTGGTAAACATATTGGCCAGTACAAGAGCTAGGGGGTTGTAGCTCCCTTCCAGGAGCAGCTGGAAAATGAGTGAAGGTTGGAGCCTTCAGTAGGGTGGCACCTATGTACTAGTAAATGGATCGGCTAGTACAAGAGCTAAGAAGGTTGTAGCCTTCTGTAGGTAGAAGCTTGTGTACTGGTATAAGACTGCACCAGTACTATTGTAAAAGGAAGTTTCCTATTAAAAGAAGATAGAGACGAATTGCAGCAGGTGGTTTTCACCCACATTGGTTTTCCACCTTATATCATGGTACTCATGTGTGCTCCTTATGTGTGATGATCTATTCTGTTTACTGTTAATATGGTTAATAATGTTCTGATGCACTCATTGAAGATCAACTAATTGAATCATAAGTTTACTGGATATACACTAGTTGCATTAGACACATTTGCGTATATACGCGAGTATCCTTAACTAAAGTAGTGTATATGAATCTGAATATGGAAATGAAAAAGTTATCATTGATTAGATAATACTGATTCACCCCCCCCCCCCCCCCTCTCAGTATTATTTCGAACAAGTTCTACAAAATAAAATGCTCCAAGTGAAAAGATTAGTCTGCCTCAACTTTTTTTCAAAACAAGTCTTCACATAAATTTTAAATATAATTTATTTACCTTAATAATGAATTTTTCAAAAGTAAACATCCAAAATCAAATAACAAATCTGGGGTAAGTAATATCACAAACTGTAACATTGTTCAGTTAATCTATATTAATATTTTATATTATTTAAATTATTATTATATATATTTTAATTCTTAACTACCTTTTTATATATCAAATAAAAAAGTGCATACCTCTTATGAGTAAGAAAAACCCGCCTTATTATATATCGCAGCTATTTAATCATTTTTTAAAAATACATTTTCAAAATTAATAATTATTAGATGTTAGTTCTACAAAAATAAAATAAAAAATGCTCCAAGTGAAAAGATTAATCTATCCCAATTTTTCTACAAATTGTCCGCTCAAGAAAACTAAGAAAAAGTCCTCAGGAGGAGCAGTGGGTGAGGCTTTGGCCTCTCAATTCGAATTAGACTTTACTCTTATTGCATGCATGGTGTCACCAACGACGGGTAGTGTATGGTACCTTGACAGTGGAGGTTCATTCCACATGACTAGTGACAAGGAGTTGTTCAGTCACCTGGAGGAGAAAGATCTCTAGATGCATATCGAGATGGCTGCCAATGGGAGGTATAGTGCTACTGAATTGGGCATGATTACTTTTTAGAGGGAGCAAGGTGCTACTCGCACCTTAAGGGGTGTTATGTATATGTCGGGGTTGAAGAAAAACTTAGTATTGGTCGCCATGCTTCAGGATAGAGGCTATGATGTGATTTTCTCAAAAGGAACAATGTTCCTTTGACACATAGTCACTGGTTAAGTAAAGAAGATAGGGATTCGAGTTAAGAATCTTTATAAGTTGGAGGTAGAGGATTGTGCTACTTTGAGCATGAAAGCAGAGAAGATGCAAAGTCGAGATGTTAGTGAGTTGTGGCACAGGTGATTGGGTCATTTGCATCATGGGGCTTTGAAAATCATGCAACAGTTCTTTACTGATCTTCCCAAAGGTATGCTAGAGCAAGTTGATACATGCAAGGGGTGTACTTTGAGAAAATACACCAAAAATTCCTTATTATTAATATTATATGTTTTATAATGAAATTAGTAAATATAATTTTCAAAATGTTTTAAAATAAATTAAATTCATTCTCATTTATTGATATTTACTTACAACGAAGAGGGTTTTAGGCCGAGCGCTCTGCAGCCTGCGAGATCCGCTTTTTGCGTGATCTGGGACTGCGAATGCGCCCTCTCTTCGCATGTTTTGAGCCTGCGAGTGAGATCGTAGAGGGTTCTTCTTGGAACCTGCGAGCGATTCCATGGAAGGATCTGCTTTGGCCTGCGAGGGACCGCCAAGAGATCTACTGTAGGCCGCGGCCTCCTTGGCTGGGTTTGCTAGCTCTCCATGGAGGAGCCACCGCCCCTTCCTCCTTCATCTTCCGTAGTAGAGGCCTTCAAATCCCTGTTGGCCTCCTTGCCTAAGAAGAAATGCATGGAAGTAGCAAAGTTTGTGAAAAATCTGGATGATATTCCTGAGATCGCCCTCTCGCCAGAAGGACCGATCCAAGTAGATATTTCTCTGGTAGATTGGGCTCTGGTTGGATAGTTTACAGGACTTTGGCCTTCCCCTAAGATGACCAAGAACTGGGTAGCCAGGAATTGGGCACCTCTGATTCAAAACAAGGTAACCTCTTACTTCCTCGGGAGAGGATATTTTTTGTTTGAATTCTCTGCAAAAGAAGACAAAGATCTCATTTTCAGGAATGGCCCCTACTTCATGGGCCCCCAAGGGCTGTATTTAAACAAATGGATGCCAGACTTTGATCTGGCGGTGGATGTGCCTATAGCGGTGCCGGTGTGGGTGAGACTCCCCAATCTCCCAGTTCATTGATGGAACTGGGATTCTTTGAAGCACGTCAGAAATACCCTTGGAAAATTTATAGATAAGGCTAACAGTAAGGACCAGTATGATTGTGCTAGAATATGTGTGGAGGTAGATCTGGAGGTTGGACTACCGGAAGCCATCAAAATAGTTGTATGTTCCTAGACCCATATAAAGAAACTGGATTATGAGCAGCTGCCATTCAAATGTCGGAAGTGCCACGTCTACGGGCACTTTTCCAGAGGCTACCCATCCAAATGGGTGGAAGAAAAAGGAAAGGAAGAAGGATGGAACCAGGAAAAGCACTCTAAAACCTCTCACAAGAAGAATGCAAATGGAAACGCCAAAGCCCCTCAAGCGGGCCCTTCTCAGAAACCATCCATGGAAAGCCAAGGGAACAAATTTTAAATCCTTGGATCTGAAATCATGATCACCCAGGAGGAAAAAAACATCAAGGAGGCCTCTCCCTCCAAAACCTCCCCTTCCACCAAAAATGTTCCAGAGAAATCCAAAGGGAAGATGTCAGAAGAGGAGGAGGAAACCCAAGAGTCTGAGGAATCGGAAGAAGAAGGGGAAATAGGCGAATCCCAATCCTCTCCTAGAAGATCTACAAGAGGACGTAAGTTTGCAAACGAAAAAAGAGAACAGGAAACCTACAAGGACAAGCTCTAGGGTAGCCAACCAACATTAGAGAAGCTCCTAGCAAAAACCCCGAAGACGACGAGGATTCAAAACCAGAGCTCCAAGGGAGCTAAACAAGGCAAAAATAAATGATGAAGATAGTCTCCTAGAATTGTAGGGGAATGGGCACCATAGCTAAAGAAGAAGCAATGAAGAGTCTAATAAGACTGGAAGCCCCGGATATCCTCCTCATCCAGGAGACCAAATTGGAGGACACAACTTTCCTCCAAGTAAGCAAAAAATTTTGGAACAAAAGTGGAGTGCATGCAATTTCCGCCCGTGGAGCATCGGGAGGACTTGGATTGCTCTGGAACACAAATAAGTTCTCATTAATCTCTGAGTCCCTGAATACCCATTGGATTTTTTTAAAAATGCAACATCTAGAATCAAAGGAGATTATATGTCTTTTCAATGTTTATGCTCCTAACAATGCAGGTGAGAAAAAACATTGCTGGGACTCCATCAAAAGTCGGGCAGATATAGAAAATTTGGAAAACATAATCATAGACGGAGATCTAAATCTCACCCTTCTCTCATCTGGAAAAATAGGTGGGAGTATAGTCCGAGATCCGGCTAGAAAATGGGTGGAAGATCTCATGCAAGATTGGGATCTGCTAGATATAAAGTTGATCAAAGGCACGTTCACATGGTCGAATAAAAGAATTGGACCGGGCCACATAGCAGCAAGACTTGACAGATTTTAGGTTCAAAGCTCCTTCCTTCTCCTTGGGTTAGATGCTAGAATGAAAATTCTTCAAAGCATCATTTCAAATCACAAGCCCATCAGCCTTGAGCTGTTGACCCCAAAAAATCTGGGGCCTATACCATTCAGATTCAGTCCCCTTTTGATTAAAGAAAAAGATTTCATGGAAAAGATCAGAGACTGCTGGAAAGAGCCAGTTAAGGGATCAACGTTTTTTGTGTGGGAGGAAAAGCTCAGAAGAGTTAAAGGTATGCTAAAAAACTGCACTAGGACCCTGCCAAATCCTACAACAGAAAGGAGAAAAACTCAAAGTGCGTTAGAAAGACAACACCTACATATTGAAACAACTGAAATCACTAACGATGAGTTGGAAAAGGAGGCCAAACTTCAGCAAAGCTTCCACAAGGCATGTGTGGCAGAGGAAGAATACTGGGGGCTCAAGTCCAGGAGCCTCTGGCTCAAATCTGGGGACAGAAACTCCTCCTTTTTCCATAAACAAGCCCAAGATAGGAAAGGCCACAACTCCATCAGCGAAATAAAAGAAGACAACCACGTTTTAAAGGATTTTACCAGCATAAAAAAGGAAGCATTAGATCATTTTGAACAGCTGTACAGAGAAGAACCAGACACTGAATATAACGCTGCCCCATTGGACGCAGTCCCCAACATGATTACCTCTAAAATGAATCAGACTCTTGAAGCCAAAATCACGCAGAATGAAATTAAGGAAGCTCTCTTCGCAATGGATCCCGATAAAGCCCCGGGACCAGACGGGTTTACGCCCAGGTTTCTCCAGGCCTATTGGTAGATAGTAGAAAAAGAATTCTGAAAAATGATACAGAAATCTCAAGACTGTCAAAAGATTGGTGGTTGTACAAACTCGGCCTTTGTTGCTCTCATTCCCAAAGAGAAAGGAGAAAACACTTTCAGTATATTTCGCCCAATTTCCTTATGCAACATTGGGTACAAAGTTATAACTAAAGTGATAGCCAACAAGTTGAAAATAATTCTCCCCAAAATCATCTCGGACAATCAAGGTGGATTTATTCATGGCAAGAAATTGGTGGACAACTTCGTTCTGGTCCAAGAGGCGATCCATTCTAGTCTGCACCGAAAGGAAAAAGGTATAGTTATCAAACTAGATCTTGCAAATGCTTTTGATTGTGTTAGACATAGTTTTTTGTTTAAGGTGTTGCAAAAAATGGGGTTTGGTCCAAGCTTCATTAAGTGGATTAGAGCCTACATATTGAAGCCTTGGATTGCCCCTTTGGTGAATGGAAGGGCAGCTGACTTCTTAAAAGCCACAAGAGGTCTGAGGCAGGGGTGCCCCCTTTCACCACTCCTATTCGTTATTCAGGCCTCTGTCCTCAGTTTTTACCTACAACAAAAGCAACAAGAACAAGACATCATTGGCATGTGCATAGCTAGAGGAGTCAAAAGTATCAATCACGCTCTCTTCGCAGATGACACTCTTCTGTTGGGGGCTGCAACTCCTCATTCAGCGTCCAAATTCAAAGAAGTTCTGGAAGATTATTGTAAGATCTCGGGAAGTGTTCTAAACAATGCCAAATGCCATATCTACTGCTAGAATATTCCTGTCTCAACTGCAAGCTCCATTTTCCATTGCCTCGGCTTCGCAATCTCAACCTCTTGGTCCTCTTTCAAATAACTGGGACTACCCATTTTCCATTCAAGGGCTTTGAGTAAAGACTGGTTGCCTCAGTTAGACAAATTTAAATAAAAAATGCAAGCCTCGGGGTCCTCCTGGCTAAATATAGTTGGAAAATTAGTGCTCATAAAAGCAGTGCTCAGCAGCCTTCCATTATTTAAATTCTTGGTTCTATTGGTGCCTGTGGGAATCATAAAAAAGATGGAGGAATTAATAAGAACTTTTTCTGGAAAGGAGGCAAACAAAACGAGAAAAAAATTTCTCTAGTAAATTGGGACACAGTCACCATACCGTTTCAGGAGGGAGGTCTGAATTTTAAAGATCTAAGTGCCCAAAACATAGCCATGGGAGCCAAATTAATTTGGAAAATCATAGCTCCAAATCCTGGTTGGGTGAAAATTGCGTTGTGGAGGAAGTACTTCAGAGGGCCAAGAACTAGATGTTTGGATCAGCCTGAGAATCTTTTCAACTCTCCTTTTAGTAGGTTCATCAGCAGAACCAGTTCGTTGATAAGGAACCATTCATTCTGGATACTAGGCAATGGAAAACGCATTCAAATCTAGAATGACAACATCCTAAACAGACCCCTGCTGGTAGAGTCAAAGGACTTGCCTGAATTGCAGCGCTGGATGTCAGAGGCCAGCATAAACTCCCTGTGGGATCTTTCATCATGGAATGGAAATTTTTGGTCTGGTTGGAAGCAGCTCGCAGTTCCATCCAATCTACGCCCTGACCTGAAAACGTTAACCACGCAGCTGCATGGACTAGCTCCAATTCTGGCAAACAAGCATGACGTGAGAGGCTGGGGAACAAGTCGAACATGATATTCTGTAGCCCAGGGCTATGTCAAATGCCTTGAGAGGCCCCACGTGCCTCCCAACCCTACTCCCTAGACTAGCATTTGGAGAATCCCTTCAATCCCTAAGGTAGATCACTTCTGTTGGCTCCTCTGCCACAAGAAAATTCTGACTGAAGATAGGTTTCAGAAAAGGGGCTTCTATGGGCCGTCTAGATGCTCTCTTTGTAATGAAAATTCAGAATCTGCTTTCCACATCATGATTGAATGCAGATTCGCAGTCTCCATATGGCAGGAGCTTCTTGCCTCCTGGAATCATAAATTCATCTTCCCATCATCAGTTTCAGAATTTTTTGCAGGTTGGATGGCCAATTACCCAGGCTATTCTCCAAAAAATAAAACAATTAGGTCAGCATGGAGTGCACTACCAAAATTCATCAGCTGGCAAGTCTGGCTGGAAAGGAACCGAAGGATTTTTCGAAACAAGGAACAGGACTTCAGATTAGTGGCTAACGCAGTAAAATGTCAGTTAGTTGAGTGGCTGGAAGATAAAGGGGACGACACAAATTTAAGTCAACAAGACATAGAGCTGGGAACTGCTCTTAATTTCAAATTTCCAAAAGCAATCAGCTCTCCCTCTCCTTGCAAAGATTGGAAAGTCAGAAAAAATGAAAACGATTTTCAAATCTAGATGTCCAATCAAACTCTCCCTTCCCTCTTCTTCGATGGGGCTGCTAAAGGGAACCCAAGTATTGCAGGAGCCAGAGGTATTATCATCATTCCAGATGGAACAGATGTCCTTATATTCGCTTGGGGACTAGGCCATTCCTCAAGCATACAAGCTGAAGCGATGGCCCTCTTCCAAGGAACTAAATTCCCCAAAGAACTGCGCTGCAAGGAGGCAAATGTCTTCGTAGACTCCCAGGTGATCATCCAAGCTTTGGCGAACAAATCCAAGCGAGGGGACCTACATCTTGCAAGAATAATTTCAAGGATCAAAGGTACGACAAAGTCCATGAATCTGAAGTACTTTCATGTTTTGAGAATGAATAACAAAGAAGCAGTAAACGAGGCAAACAAGGCAGTACAGTTAGATGCCGGTTCCCTTCTCAGAGATAATGAAATTCTTTGGGACCCAATTCCCTAAAGTGACATGTTTTTTTGCCTCCTTTTACAACAATTTGTTTGTATCTTCCATTTCGGGAAATTAGCAGCAGAAGCACACTTTGTTAAATGTAAAAAGAGGAGCCTGTTAAGTGTAGGTGGTATATTTCGCTGGCTGAAAAGTTGTGCAGAACTTTACCTCTCATTTTGTAACTGAATTTGGTGACCACCTAGTTAATGAAGTCTCATAGCCGCTTCTGTTAAAAACAAAAAAATTATTTACTTACAACAATGATGAAACAAATTTTTTTAAGAATTATATTCCTACTAAAATAAAATCTAATTCCTTTCTTTCCATTATGAATATATTTTACTAAATGGGAATGTAATGTAATGAAATCATATTTAATGTAATGAAATCATATTCTTATTAAAATAAATATAATCCCTTTTCATCTTGTCCTGAGTACATTTTACTAAATGAGAATGTAATTTGATTCATTTATTATTTATTATTTATCATGATGTAATCGGAAGAAAGAGAGAATGATTTTGATTCATTTTGATTTATTAATTATTATTATGTATTTACAAACCAAATGGATAAAGGGTTATGTTTTGTATCATGTTTTTATTATGAAAAAAACCTTTTTAATTAAGACTACAATCCATTGTCTATTTTTAACATAAGTACATTAATTAGTGTTTTAAGTTAGACCTTGTTTAAAAAAATAAAATAAAAATCGTGCATTTTTAAATTTATTAAGTTCGATCTCCTGTGTTTCCCATTCTTCCATTCAAATATGTTTTTTTACATATGAACTTTCAAGAATCATTTGAATAATAGGCATAAGATTTGGAGTTACTGGATATGGATTAAGTCTTTATTTTTTACATTTAAATATCATTTTGATATAAATGTAAATATGTGTAAACTAAGATATTTAAAAAGCAAGTTAATGTTTAAAATTATGCTTTAGAAAACCACATTAAAAAATAAACACTAAAATAAATAGATAATCATTTTTTAAATATGTGTAAACTAAGATATTTAAAAAGCAGGTTAATGTTTAAAATTATGCCCTAGAAAACCACATTAAAATGCATTAAAAAATAAACACTAAAATAAGTAGATAATCATTTTTTAAATATGTGTAAAGTAAGATATTTAAAAAGAAGGTTAATGATTAAAATTATGCCCTAGAAAACCACATTAAAATGCATTAAAAAATACACACTAAAATAAATAGAGAATCATTTTTTTAAAATACATTTTCAAAATTAAAGATTATTAGATATTAATACTACAAAATAAAATGCTCCAAGTGAAAAGATTAGTCTGCCTCAACTTTTTTTCAAAACAAGTCTTCACATAAATTTTAAATATAATTTATTCCTTAACAATGAATTTTTCAAAAGTAAACATCCAAAATCAAAGAATAAATCTGGGCTAAGTAATATCACAAACTATAACATTGTTTAGTTAATCTATATTAATATTTTATATTATTTAAATTATTATTATATATATTTTAATTCTTAACTACTTTTTATATATCAAATAAAAAAGTGCATACCTCTTATCAGTAAGAAAAACCCTCCCTATTATATATCGCAGGTTTTTAATCATTTTTTTAAAATACATTTTCAAAATTAATAATTATTAGATGTTAATTCTACAAAAGTAAAATAAAAAATACTCCAAGTGAAAAGATTAATCTATCCCAATTTTTTTCCAAAATAAATCTTTAAACAAATTTTAAATATAATTTATTTATGAATGGTTCTAAAATAACATCCAAAATCAAATCACAAATCTCAAATAAAATAATATCACAAACTATACTATTTTTCAATTAATTTGTATTAATTTTTTATATTATTTAAATTATTATTATAAATAGAGAAACAATTGTGTTATGTGTCTTTGATTATCTTCCTCTTATTGATTATTATTTTCATTGATTATTAGTTTTCGTTATTGAAAGAGTCAAGCAGACTCTTGTCTTGTGTTTTAGTACATTACATGAGTTGTGAATCTACAAGAAAATCTACATGCTATCAGAGCTGAAGATAATATAGTAGAGGATATTTCGAAGTTTTGAGTTTTGGATTACAAGTGAAATCCAAATTTGCAATACATACTTCAGGATCGGCAGATGACATTCTACGGTTTGCGGCATGAGTATGCCTTGGAAGACGGCTCGATTTATATAGCCTAGAAGGACAAAATGGAGGCTATGCTAGAGGATAATGACTTGAAGGAATTTTTTGATCAAGAAATTCCTAAGCCAGAACCATCGAATGCAAAGAATCTGGCTGAACGGAAAGAATGGGTGGTGAAGGCAAGACGGATAATCATTGAGGGAATTTGAGGCACTACAAGAAAAAAGGTCATTGGTGAGGGTCATGCTTGTGACAAACCTTTAAGGTCCATCACCAATGTTGCATATGGCGATGGTCTTTAAAAAATCATTGTTGTAAGTGTATATAGTGATGGTCCTTTAAGGTTTGTCACCAAAGCCATTTTCAATGATACTTTTGGTGAGGGTCGTTAAAGGCCCATCACTAACTCTCTCTTTGGTGACTCTTTCGGTGAGGGTCGGTAAAGGCCCATCACTAATTCTCTCTGTGGTGACACTTCTAGTGATGATTTTTATTGACCGTCACCAATGATATTTTTGGTTACTTTTGGTGACGGTTAATAAATGTTCGTCATCATTGATCATTCCAATGATTTTTTGATGACGTTTCATGCCTGTGACTGACCTTTAAGGATTGTCACCAATGTCTCATATGGTTATGGTCTTTAAAAAATCATTGTTGTAAGTGTATATAGTGATGGTCCTTTAAGGTTTGTCACCAAATCCATTTTCAATGACACTTTTGGTGAGGGTCGTTAAAGGCCCATCACTAATTCTGCCTTTGGTGACACTTTTGGTGAGGGTCGTTAAAGGCCCATTACTAATTCTTTCTTTGGTGACATTTCTAGTGACGATCTTTTATTGACCCTCACCAATGCTCTTTTTGGTTACTTTTGGTGTTAGTCAAAAGATGTTCGTCATCATTGATCATTCCAATGAGTTTTTGATGATGTTATGTATCTATTACTATATTTGTTGTCAAAAGATAATGATTTAAGACCATTGTTGTGAAGTCTTTTTCATGATGTGTCCAAGGCCATAGTGGTTATAATAGTCAATAAATTTGTTAAGAATTAATTAGTGTGTATCATTTCCCTCAAGTCATAAGAATATAGTTTTCCTATGAGTCAACACATGATTCATCTCTATTAGGTTTATTATCTAGCAAATTTCCTTTAAATAAAGTTCGAGTAGTGTGTGTAGGAACTATATTATTTAACACATAATCAAACTCTGTCAATTCTATTAATGAGAGAGACCTAACACTCTTATTCATTAATTTTCATTCGTTTTTACCTAGTGCTCCCTTGTGTTTCCCTAGAACTCCCTAACACTCCTAAGCACACATTGGCACACCTTGGCACTTGACACATCTTGGTATGCTTACCTATCATTCTATCATGACTTGGAACTACCTATCATACCTTGTCACTCCCTCCTTAGCACACCTGGAACTCACTGACACTTCATTAATTCCATGCATTTGAAACTGGTACTCACTTGTGTTTCCCTGGTACTTCGTCCTCACACTCCCTAGCACGTGTTCATGCCACACCCTGGAACCTGACACATCTTGGCATTCCTATAATACCTTGGAACCATCTAGCATCTGCTAGTACTTCTTGAAATTCCCTGACACACCTTCGTACTCCCTAACTTTCATTCCCTCATAGATAGCCTTACTTTTTTTGTGACTTGGAAACCCAACCAAGTCATTGGAAAAACAAATATTGTACCCAACCCAAAGTCTCCGTTTGTCTGAAACTGCTTTGTCTAACCCCTTATCATAACCATAGGACTGCCTACTACAAGTATTATTCTGACCTTCTCCTAACACACTTTTTCCTTAAGATGCTTGGAATCAATTGACACTCCTTGACACACACTCTTATTTGTCCATTTCCATTCATTTTGACCTAGTTCTCCTTTATGATGTTTTGGCACTCCCTAACACTACTCAACATGAAATGAAACTGTCTGGCATGTGTTAGCATACCTTTTCATTCCTTGGCATGCCCCAACACTCCTTAATATCATGCCCTCACAACTACCCTTACCTTTTTTTGGACTTGGGAATCCAACCAAGTCTTTACAAAGTCCATTCAGGAATTTCTTCAAAGTTCAAAGTTCAAACAATTAACATGTAGCCTAAAACACTTAGATTTGAAAAGGAGATAACCTTGTTATCATCCTATACCAATAGGTGTCATATTTCATGATTGACTCGTAAAAAGTCCCCAATATGTTCATCCTTTCCCTGCTGCAAAGGTTTCCATATTTTGAAAAGATCAAAAAATTAAAAAATTAAAAGAGGGTATGCCCTAAAAGAAAGATCAAAGGGCAAAAAGAATCAAATGGTAAAAAAGAAACGAAATGAACCCAAATAAAGGAGACCAAGAAAGTGTGCTAGTCCAAAATGCCACTACTATTCTATTTTTGCAAAGAATCTCATTGTGTGTAGTTAGTTTCACTCTTGCCACAGTTGATGGATGGCCAAACAGCTTAATCTTGGCCAGTTCATGTTTGAATTTCTTGTTTTAGAAATAGAGAATAAAATATGTCCAAACAGTTCAATCTTGGTAGATAAATAGTTAGATAGAGAAGCAAAGGTGCTCAACAACTAAATCTGAGCCCTTGGAAGAAATAAGGGTAGACTTAGATAGGATTGCAGTTAAAAGAAAAGAAGGGAGTAAGGGTTGGCTAGTTTAAATGCACATAAGGAAAAAGGAAGAAAAAATGTTAGGTATAATAGGCTGGGTAGGTAGTTTTGATGTTGCAGAAGCAAGCTTATGAGTAATTTTGTCTTTCAAAGATGATTTATCTTATTACTATCATAAGTACCATGGTAACTATGTTGTTACAGATCAAATGATGCATGACTAATTTCCCTTCACATTTCCCCCAAAATTCACTTACTAACCTCCCCCAAGGATATTGAGATCTGTTCAATACTCCTAAAAATCACTCCATTTCAGGAAAAAACCTAAGTAAAACCACATTCTTACTTTAGACACACAAGCCACATTTCTTGTGTAAAAATCCCTGTTTTCTCCTAAGCCTAAGTTGTTAAAACATTATAACTTAGTGCTTATTCTTTTAAATATATCAATTTTCATATTAACTTTAACTTTATTATATAATTCCTATATAATTTGTTCCCCCCCGTATTATATAAATATATGAAAAATCCCCAAAAAATTTAATATCCCACCCCTGGTTAATCTACAACCATAACACTATATAAACGAGGGGATTCAAGGTTTATCCGGAACCTGTGAATAACCCTATCAACAACCTCGGGATTGATTAACCACCCAGGTTAATCAATAACCTTACTAAACCCTCCCCACGCGCAAATGTTCAAAGGTTAATTGACATCCGGTTAATTAACAAGTTTAAACCCCGTAGCCAATCAAACTGCCTGATATATTTAAATCAATGTTATTATGTGATTGGGCCCCGTGCCATAACCCTTCGTCACCTCCAATGAGCGCTGACCGTTGGATCCGGGCCTGTTGATCGGACGGCTCCAGATCATATCGCGCCTCCCCCTCCATCCGATGTTTACTACCCGGGAAGCCGATGGTATTACCGCCGTACCTGGGACACGTGGCGCCCTCTTGGCATGCTCGCGGCCCCTCCACCCAAAACCACCTTAGCACATAAGCGGTGTGGGCTGATATCGCTTACCGCCCTCCCGCTGACCCCGCCCGCTGATGTCATCGCCACGTCACCTCCACCTCAGCATTCTGTACCTCGCATCACGACAAAACGTCACGTCTCGATGACATCAGCTAACCCGAAAAGCGCCAAAAGCCCGCCAAAGCCAAAATTTTGTTAAAAAACCCGTGAAAGTGTCATTTTCACTCATTTTCATCCATTGTTTCTACAAGACTGTTGCATGCAAAATTATGTCCAACATCTACAGAAGTTCCAGTCCGCCACTCCGACCAGCAAAGACCAGTCTCCTGCTGCTCAACTTGTCAGTCAACCTGCCAATTACACTAGTGTGCTTCCAAAACACAGGTATTTACCCAATCTCACCTCCCAAACCTGTGTTTTTGGTTTTCCTCTGCAAAATTGTACCTGTAAGAGCCAAATTCAAGCCAAAACAGTCCATAATTACCATACCAGCCCATTTAGAACTGCTCTTTTGTCCTTTTTTCCATAGAAATTCAACCGCCGGCTTAAAAGCATAGATAATTGAACAATGGAAACCCCAGTGGCCCTCAATGTCGCACCTCTCGATGCACCTCATACAGACCAACATCATTTACCCTTGGCCGACAAAGATTTCCAAATACAAGACCCGATTAGTTGCCAAAATCATCTTCATACCTTCTACCTAGTCAGAAACAGTCATTTGAACAACTTTGATATCTATGGAATATGGGAATCCAATCTCCCCACGTATTACCTTCCCTCAATCAATATATTCCTAGATATTATTCGCCACTGCTGTGCCAGTTATGACCCTGTCAGTAAAGCAGTTACGACTCCATCACAAACTGTGCTCTTTTACATAACTGCCGAGTCTATCAATGAAATGCTACAATTCCATCCAGTTTAGCCTCTTTCTCCTCTTTCCATGGGATATTTGGTAGAGCAAGGCTCTCAACTGTCCAGTGTAGAAATAGCCCAGATTGCTAAGTTATTCATGGAACCAAATTGCCAGCCCCAGGGCCCTCCTCCCTATCTACATGTCTGGTTCAATGAGACTGGAAGAATTATTCTTGACATGATATCAGGGATCTTGGGATTTAGGTCCAGTGAATATGTGGATGAGATGGTCTTGGTTCTGTTATCCACCTTTACTCCAGGACAGCCCCCTGCTATTAAGTATGACTATGCCTCCCTCATTGCTGACAAAATCCATGCTCAATTTATGAATTTGGAAAGAGAATGAGTGTTTAAATACACAACTTACATATACCACCTACTGTTATATTATTACCCAGACAGTTTTATATTTCCCATTAGGAAATTGGATTCCAAAGGAGAGAGGAGGTCTGTAATCTTTTGGACCTCTCTCTTCCACATAATTGGTGAATCCGCTTATACCTACTGTGAGTTCATTAACCTGTTTATACATCCTGCTTCCACTCTATTGACAGGAAATTATCCTCCTAGGCTCTCTGATGACATGAAGAAGATTTTTCAGCTCTCTAAAAGCTACAGAATAGGTGACTGGTACTTCTACCATGATCACACTGAAATAAGGATATATGGCTATGAGCTGTGCCCTTATAAGCTGCCCAAATATGTGCCTATGAGACTGTTTGCTCTAGAGTATTTCAGGCAACTTATTAATGTAGATTTAACTCACTTTTGCAATGTCAAGAAAAAGGCTCAGCTGAGAATAAGAAATCAATTAGGCCCTTTTATCATTAACAAGAGAGAAGCATGGGAAGATGCTGATAGGATATTGGGGGAAGAACTTAAATTGAAGAAAAGCTTCTGGTGGGTGCCATATGACCCAAATAGCTTTATAAGTGACAGAAGAGTAAGAAACTAGCTGTCAGCTTACACACATCCTAGGATCCCTGGAGTAGAACAATATGCTAATCAGGATGAGTGGATAGAGGGTACATTAGTAGAAGAACTTACTCGGCAAGATGTTATAGCTCCAAATCTCACTCTTATGGTTTGTGATGCTGTACTCATGGCCTAGGGCAACCCCTCCTTCCAGACATGGTCCTACAATTTAAAAAACAATGTTTTATCCCTTATACGCGACATTTCCCTGAGTTAAACGCGTGTATATGCGGGTATGTATGTAGCCAACCCGCGTGTATGTATTAAAACACTTAAAAAAATATAACACTCCTTATTTTCGGGCGGAGATCGCGGGTTTTACCTGCTGATCACCTGTTAGTGCCCGTGGCCCAACTGTTCCCAACCAACTCCTAACTAAAAAACTACTTTGGAGATGGTATAAAAAGACCTCAAAGGGAAGGCCTAAGGGAGAGAGGAGAATAGAGAGAAAGGTTATTATGCTGAGATTTTTCCCTTGACCAGGTCTGAAGTCCCTTGTGCCTTCCGCACTTCCCCCATTTTGTACAGGAAACCTTTGTTTCCTTGTGTGTTGATGTTCATCCACCATTTATGACATCATGGAGAGAGTCATGGAAGGAGTTTTGTTAGAGGCTTGAGGCTGGAACAGATCCAGAAGGAAGCTTTGCTTGGAGCCTGCTGAAGGTGATTCAGGTGAACTTATTCCTTTTTATGTACTTTATTTGTCTATAATAAAAGAAACACATGTCTTGGTTCCCGACATGAATCTTCTTTATGTAGTCATGTTTAGAATTCATATGTAAATGGTTGTTTGGATTTCATAACTAACTACCTTTCTTTATAGCATGAAGATGGTTTCTTTATAAGTTTTGTCCATGTACTGCTGTGTTCTTTGAATTGGTTGTTTTGCAGGACAAAAGAGAAGAAGGGAACTCCAAGAAGGGTTTGGACCCTAAAGGCCTTCTCAAACGTAGGACCAAAGGTATGTACCCTTATCATAGAATTTGCTTACAATAGCATAATCGTTGTATGAATGCATGTTTCTTTGAATAGATAAATTTCAGTCTGCTAGGGTTTCAACCCAAAAAGCCCTAGGGGAGTAATTCCCTCTATCAAAATTGGTGACTCGCAGTGACTAGACTTGTGCCCCCAGCATGACTAGCGGTGGCTGAAGGCTCATCTCCAACATGACTCGTAGAGGTTGAATATGAAATGCTAGAATTATTCTTCTTCTTTGACTTCCTCTTTCTCCTCTTTTTAGATTTCTTGTTACAAGAAGGAGGCGAAGGAGGAATCCCAGATTTCTCTTTGAAAGAAGATGAACAATTAGCACCCATGTGATGCCCTTGAAATAAAGCATTCAACTGAGAGGCTTCAAGAGCATTTGGAATATTCGGAGTGGACCATAGCCAAATGGGTAGTCCAACATTCAACCCAGGAATATTCAAAGTGGCCATCAAGGGAGTACCAACGTTTCCAAAGAAAGGAAAAGCACAAGGATCCCCTTTTGGGAGGGCACCTTGGTTGGTTTCCATAGGAATATTGGCCATATCTAACTGTTCCAAAGACCCTTCCTCTACGGGAATATTGAAATAACTTTTCAAGGAATATGGATAAGAAATCAAAACCTTTGCCCTCGAGGAGGCAACTCCACAATTTCTGAAAGAACGACCAAAAGCCTTTCAAGATCAGTAGAGTGGTAAGCCAGTCACTCAGAACACAAAGTCCAAACATGACTAGGCAAAAATACCTAAAGCCAACTATATACAAGGAGCAAAGAGCACTCACTAAAAAATCTCTAAAGATATCAGCCAGTCAAACAACTTCCAAGTATTTCCGCTCCGGGTGATGAGGACCGGACACCAAAATACAAGAAAGTGGAGTCGGGGCCTTCCGAAGATAGTCTGGGATAATGACGGCCTAGTCCTATCAGCGAAGGTAACAGAGGAAGTTACGCTGACCTCCTAACAACAGCCTGTGCCGGTGCAAGCCCCCGAGCTTCGCAAGGGTGCCCTCCAGTAGTACTGTCGAGAGTGATGCAACGTCAACCTCAGGTGCCATGGGATTCCCCTCCGCAGCCACCTGTGTAGATCCCTAGGAGTAGAAACTATGGATACCAACTCGTCGCAGAAGCCAGGCGGAACAGTCGTGAGGTAAGTTCGGACAAGTAGGAGAGGGGGTATCTCTCTTCCCTGTCTTCACAAACCCTCGTGCTTAACTCCTAGATCCGAAGCTTTCCTGGTCTTCCTAACGCTATTGGATTTTCTCTCGTTATTCAGACTCCAACGTTTGACGTTTATATGGCCTTGGAGAGTTAACTCTCCACTCGCCTAATCCAAGGCCCTAAAATCCTAATATTGTTGGTGTAACTGACTAAAACAAAAAGTTCTAGTGAATTTTAGTTAGGGCTTGATTTTATTAGGCTGTTCTTTAAGTCACAAGGTAACGTAAATGAAACTAGTGGTGTTTTTTGATGCAAAAGAAATTAATAAAAACTTAACTACATGCACATGCACTTGTTTTCATTTTTCGTTGAAAAGTAATCTCTACAGGGTTCAGAGGAACTTCAAATAAACAAATTTTTCTTTTTCTTTTCAAACTCCACAGTCACAAAAGTTAACAAAACTATGGATGCCTAAAAAGATATGCAAATCTATCCTAATGCAACAAATATATGCTGATGCAACAAAAAATGAAAGTTGCTTGCTTATCAATCTTTATCTTGCCACTTAAAATGCCTAGATGGAATATGAGATGTTACCATCCATTTTGTCTAAACACTAAAAACAAGTACTAAGACAAACATAAAGCACTTTCACTTCACTAAAAGGAAACCAAATGAAAAGCAAGTTCAAGAAAGCAAAACTAAGATTTTCAAAATATTTTCTTCAAAGCAGCAAACAAAAGAGTCTTTTCAAAAGATGCTCTCAACACTGAAACTTGTGATTGAAGAATAGGCAATCAAACACTTTTGTGAATTGACATCACTCAATGGATGAAAACTTAACAAAAATAAATGTGTTTAAAATCGCTCTTAACAATGAAAAGCAGCAATGAAAGCTTTGGCAATGAAAACCAAACGATCAAAAAGACAAATTCCAAGAAAGTGTCAAACAACAACTTTCATGAAAGAAAGAAGTGAATGGTCACAAAAAGCGATTTTGTCAAGCAAACAAAAAGTCACCAAAAGCAAGATTAACACAAAGATTGTGATCAATCTCCCTACTCTGATGAATCAGAGCAGCTAAGATTCCTAGCAAGAAATCTTGCGTGCTTTAGCAAAAAACGATGACGCTTGCAATCAACAAAAAACGAGACCAATACTCCTTATAATCAGAGAGAATTCAGAGCGAGATGCTCACTGTAAAACAAATAACTGATACTGGAAAATGACTGTTTCAGACTGACTCAAACCACTAGACAAGCCTTCAGAGACTAAAAAGATTTATAAATCTTGAAAATTGCAATATATACGCGACTGTACTGAAGTACAGATGCGTGTATACATGACTGTGTTTGAGGAAACCTGCGTATACGTGGGTTTACTTAGAGAAACAAGCGTATATACGCCTCTGTAGCTAAGAAAAACAGCGTATATGAAAAGATTCAAGAAAAATAAAAAACAAACTGAAGAAACTGGCAAAGCTTAAAGTTCAAGAACAGACCAGACAATAACAACAAGCAGACAAGGCAGCTGAGCCCTCATTGGCTTGAAAAATACCCAAACTAGGAACAACAAGAGTGTTGTCCCCAGTGGAGTCGCCAATTCTGATAGAGGGAATTACTCCCCTAGGGCTTTTTGGGTTGAAACCCTAGCAGACTGAAAGTTCTCTATTCAAAGAAAAATGCATTCATACAGCCGTTATGCTATTGTAAGCAAATTCTATGATAAGGGTACGTACCTTTGGTCCTAAGTTTGAGAAGGCCTTTAGGGTCCAAACCCTTCTTGGAGTTCCCTTCTTCTCTTTTGTCCTGCAAAACAACCAATTCAAAGAACACAACAGTACATGGACAAAACTTATAAAGAAACCATCTTCATGTTATAAAGAAAGGTAGTTAGTTATGAAGTCCAAACAACCATTTACATATGAATTCTAAACATTTCTACATAAAGAAGATTCATTTCAGGAACCAAGACATGCGTTTCTTTTATTATAGACAAATAAAGAACATAAAAAGGAATAAGTTCACCTGAATCACCTTCAGCAGGCTCCAAGCAAAGCTTCCTTCAGGATCCGTTCCAGCCTCAAGCCTCTAACAAAACTCCTTCCATGACTCTCTCCATGATGTCATAAATGGTGGATGAACATCAACACACAAGGAAACAAAGGTTTCCTGTACAAAATGGGGGAAGTGCAGAAGGCACAAGGGACTTCAAACCTGGTCAAGGGAAAAATATTAGCATAATAACCTTTCTCTCTATTCTCCTCTCTCCCTTAGGCCTTCCCTTTGAGGTCTTTTTATACCATCTCCAAAGTAGTTTTTTAGTTAGGAGTTGGTTGGGAACAGTTGGGCTACGGGCACTAACAGGTGATCAGCAGGTAAAACCCGCGATCTCCACCCGAAAATAAGGAGTGTTATATTTTTTTAAGTGTTTTAATACATACACGTGGGTTGGCTACATACATACCCGCGTATACATGCGTTTAACTCAGGGCAATGTCGCGTATAAGGGATAAAACACTGTTTTTTAAATCGTAGGACCAGGTTTGGAAGGAGGGGTTGCCCTAGGCCATGAGTACAGCATCACAAACCATAAGAGTGAGATTTGGAGCTATAACAAAAGAAAAAATGGAACAGGCTATGAAAGATTTAGAAAAGACCCTTGACTTGGACTCTTTTGGACAGGTATCTTTCAAGCTGCCTCAACAAGTTGGAGTGGGTACATCTTCTGCTGGGACTTCACAGCAACCTGTACAAGAACCCAGCACACCAGTTTTGGGTTCTGTTGTGACCAGCAACAACCCCCCCTTCTCATTTAAGTGTTATCCAAAATACTAAATGTGTGGGGACCCTTAGTTAAAATTTAGGAAAAGCAAGAGTAGGGCTTAGCTTTATTTTCCTCAAAATAAAGTTACCATCATAAGCTTAGGAAACTCCTTCGAATACTTAAAACCTAAAGTTTATGATGAGGAAGAAATCTTTAAAAAAGCATCGTATAACGGTAGTACAACCCCACCATAAAAGTACAATCCCGGCATGTGCGAGATTGTGGTATTAAAACAGCTATCGCGTCGCAATAAGTAAAACTTATAAGAAAAACTTCAAGATTTACCGATTTGCGATGACGCCGATCACAAGATCGCATATCGCAGGAAACAGGTTAACTAAATTTGTCATACATAAACTTCTACGATCTGCGATATTGCAATATCGCGATATAGCGATGGTTGTGATGTCAAGCCAGACCAACGCTGCGATATTACATTTGTGCGATTTTACGTTATTACGATGGTGTGATCTGCGATGTTGCGATCTGCGATGTTGCGGAGCAAATCGCAAAATCGCTCCATCGCAAATCGTTCGGGCACGATATTCAAGAAAATCTACTTGCCATAAGCTGACACATAATTACGCGCTTTAAATGCTAATACAAGAGTTAGTTGCCAGTTATTAATAAAATATGGACGTGTGCTTTTCAAAGAATCACTTCACGTAAGGTGGTGTATTTGGTATGTCTGCGGCATTAAAAGCTATCCCATCACCCGTCCGGGTCATTCATTTCCATTTCACTTGTGAATTGTAGGAACAAAGAACGAAGGATGATACAAAGTGATACGCAGGTTGAAATGGGGAAGAAAAACAAGGCTCAGAGCTCCGAAGAGAGGGAAATGGCACCTTTATATACAGACACAGCTTGTAACAGAGACGCGGGAATATCAACATGGGAAGGCATGTACAGACTGCTCGAAGAAGAAAATCCCAGAGTAATGAAGGTTACTGCTGTCGCGGGCTCACAGGGCTCTTTTGAAGCATCCCTAGAAGAGCTAGCATGCTCATTCCTACATCAGATAGCAGCGAGGCCCAAAATTCTCCCATACACAGACATGATCAAGTGGATACTTGATAGCACAGAAATGAAAAATAGACAGTTCAAGATTCATGGTCAAGGGCTCATCGGGTCATTCACTACGCAGGATTTAAAGCTTATGTATCATCTGCCTGAGCCGCAGGCAACTTATAATACGCAATTCATAGAAAAATTTGTGGCGGAGAACCCGAACCTGTTGGAGACCAACAAAGACTGGTCCAGAAAAGATGAACCTCTCAAGAAAGATAAACACGGTATGTACAATACTGGTTCCCTTACCTCCCCATATTGCTTTGCTGCTGCCATGCTCTGTAGATTATTTGGAATGCCAGATATCAACAAATTTTCATCTGAATGGTTACCATTACTAGATGCTGCCACAAATGCCACTATTGTAGATTGGGCCAAGATTTTATCTGATAACCTAATCACGGCTATTGTCAGTTACCGGTCCAAAAGATCTACGTCTCAAAGGATTTATCCTCCTTTTTACCTAGCCGCATATGTTATGGATTCAATATGTTATGTGTCTAAATTCCTTGTTATGGGTTGGAAGTGGACAACTCAAGACCCCTTACCCATTCATGTCTATCATAAGATATTGTGGGACTCTCAGTTCACTCCATATTTCTACCAGATTTGTCACGGACTCATGCTGCCCTTGTATAGAATGTTGTATGATAAAGAACCCCCGAGGTGCTCGCCTGAAGCACAGATAGATATCCTCCCCATCGCAAGATGGTTCGGAGAAGAATTGTTTACTTATGTTAGAGTTTTTGGAAGTATTGTACCCCCTCATGTTCTACCTTTGTATATCCCTAATAAGCTCCTAGCTCAAGAAATTGCATATCAAACCTGTTCAGAAGGTGGCCTAACTAAAAACTTAAAGGACAAAAAGAAGGCTATATGGCCATAGTTTCCTGTGGCTTGTGGGGCCTTTTCGTTGTTTGATGTAGGTCATGCGTTCACTGAAGTACAGAATATGACGTGTTTACAACTATTTAAATTCCCGGGAAGACCATTTGACCCAAATGAGGTTGCCCATAATTTCACAACTATAGTCAAGATAAAAGTGTTCTTTCGGAAAAAGGATTTATTTGATGATATATTCCAAAATCAAAGCTCACTTCAAGAAATTTTGTGTGAAGTCCAATTGCAATTGTCTCTAGAAGACTTTCAAAAGTTCATGGTATACAGGGAAAGAAGACTAGCCAGTGTTCCTCTAGAAAAGCTGCGACTATCTGCAAGAGAACCAACTCCAAGCGTTCGTCTCAGTGGGAGTTCAAGCACTAATAGATCTAAAGCTAAGTCTGTACAAGAAATGCCCGAACATTCTAAAAGATCTGCAAACGACCAGCATAGGAGCGAGGAGTCAGCTAAAGACACCGCGTAGTCAATGGAACTTCCACAATAGCAGGTTATTACCTCCTCGCAAAGAGATCCTCCCCCTCTCATCATTGAAGCACCACCCATCATGATAGAATTAGATAAGGAATGGGAAACCTTCAACGAACTGATCAATCTTGAAGGACAAGCCCCAAAAACACCTGTGAGCAATACACAGGTAGCACAGGAAGTGGTCCCAACCATAGTCAACGATGTCTCAGAAACAGAGCATATTCCTATCGCTCCATCTTCTGAGCTTCTACTTAATGTAGAAGAAATTCCCCCTCTGGACATATTTTATAGTCCCCAACATAAAGCAGTGGTAAGAAGACAGAGAAAGAAGAGGAAGTTAGAAAATACACTCTCTCAGGATGCTGAGCAATTAGACATCTTATGGAAAGATCCCACCAGTAATCCGACTGAAAATCTCACCAAACTATCTCAGATCGCAGGAGCGTATGCCTCTGCGACTATTGACAAAGCATCAGAAGTACAACAATTGTTGAAAGAGTGAGAAGATCAAATACAGGTACTGCAACTACAATTGCAACAAGCCAATACTAATAATGAGGCACACAAACAACTTGAAAAGTTGCAGGAAGACTTCCAGCAAATGCAGATAAGTTATCAGAGAAGTTTGGACGAGAAGGGAAAACAGTTACAGGATGTACAAGAAATGCACAGGGACGACCCTAAGCTTACAGAGTTTATTTCAGAATCTATTTCCTTGAATGAACAACTACTGCAGCAACAAGAAGTGTTGGGCCAAAAGATGTCACAGTGGAATTATTATTGCGAAATGAGTGATAAGATCACTAATCAAGTGGTCGACTTATGAAGTGATTATGATCTGATTGACAAACGAGTGATTGAGTACTTGGCTTGGCAGGATGAAGACGAGGGAAAAAGAGCAGGCGCACCCAGGATAAATGAGAATCATAAAGAGCTTCTCTTTAACAAGTGGGATGATCAAATCAGGGAGGCAGAACAAGTGGCAGAAACAACAGCCATGACAGCAAGCATTCTTATTGACTGTGTAAATGAGAATTTGCACAGATCAAATTTAATCGCAGAAACCACCTCGGGGTATTTACCAAACAAACTACAACTAGAGGCGGAATGGAAGCAGAGAGTGCAAGAAAAGGGAAAGGCAATCCAAGCACTAAACAGGTTAAATTGGGAATGTTACTAGACATACTTGGTGAAGTTGCATAGTCAGTGGATGACTGTGAAGTGTATCATAAATGTAGCCGAAAATGTGGTACCAGCTCTCATCGATTTTGTTTTCACAGCCCAGCTCAAAGCAGAAGTCGGCTAGCCGACTCTCCTTAAACCAATGCTGAATACATGCAGTTTTAAAGACCAGATACAAAAGTAGTTTAGTTCTGAATTTAATTTTCGCTTTAAATTTTTCTTAGAAAAAGGGTGGTCATTTTAAAACCGCATCCTGAATTTTTGTAAATAAACTATTATTAGATTTAGGAAGTAGTATTTTAACCCTTCTCATGCATTTAGAGAAGGGTCCAGATATTTATCAAAAACTTGTCCTCAGAACATGCACTTTTGCGCCCTCAGAGGAGGTTTTGGTAAATGAATGGATCAAGATTTGTTGATGTTTGCGTTTGATATCTGCTACTTATGTTGCACTTTTGTACTCTTAGTAGATGTTAGAGCAAGGAGAGATAAATCATTGTTGCTTGAAGCTTATGAGTAGGACCAGTCATAAATGGTACTTTTATCTCTTGACCATTTCTGCTTATATGTTAAAGTGATACACAGTTTTTAGTTGTTTATATGTTATTGCATGAATGCTTGAGTTATCATTTGGCACTTTTGTACGGTGGTAGCTATTTATTTATGTGTAATGTATGAATAGCTTATTATGCGATATGCTATTCACAACTGTTTTGCCTAACTTTTTATGCGAAATAGTTCATCTTAATTGATTTCCTTTCTTATAATCGCTGAATGATCTTTATTACCAGTTGTTATTTGAAATCTCTTTAGATCGCATAATAAAGGAATTACATCCTGGGTTAGCATAGATTAGATGTGTTGTTTTTATTAGAATACAATAGCATAGAATTATATTAAAGTTTGAATTAGAATAGCTTAGATAGGAACTGTTAGTTCAGTAACATCCAATTCTACACACACACACCCATAGATTGGGAAACTGGTCCCATTATCCCTAGTCGGACCCGCTATACCAAACGGATAAGGAGCTGCCAACCAAGGTCCGGACTGGGTGGCTATCCCCCTTGTTGTCGACCCGATTTTCGGGGCTTCAACATAATTGGCGCTAGAAGGAGGGCCTAAACATGTTGTCTGTTGGAGTTTGTTTGCAATTGTGACATTTGAATTAGGATGGCTTCTCTCAAACTTCCCATTTGGAGTTGTATCCATGTTCATGCCTCTTCCAACACTCCACCCGAAGTGGTAAGACTCTTGTCTCAGGTAAAATTCAATGGTAGGAGTAATTCTTCTGCTTTTAATCATGCCCTTCAATTTATTCAAAATGTTTCAAATTCAAATTTTCAAGGAATTGATGAAGGCATTTTATGCAAAATTTTTACTCTCACATTCATAGTGGAAGCTAGAAACTGGTGTAGAACCCTCCCAGTTGCCTCAATTCACAGCTGGGAGCAATTTGTCATGGCTTTCATTTGTAAATTTGATTGCTATGATTACGATCAGGTATATGATGAAATTCAATATCTACGCAAGGAAGATGAGTCTGTTAGAGATTTTAATATTCGATTTCATCTTAATTGTTTGAAGTATGACGTTGAGAATGAACTCATGAATGAAGAATCATTAGATTGTGTTGAGCATAACTATTCCCTGCCTCCTATCCCCGATCCAGTAGAAATTAGTCCCAGCTTTGTTCCATTTTCTTCTAATGTGAATGAGAATTCCAATTTGGATGTGCGAATAAGTCATGATGAAGAAAATTCCCAAAGCTTAGGGGACATGCCTGATCCAATACAAGAAGACGAAAGCGGGAATGTTAGAAGAAAGCCTGCCTTGGAACCAGAAAGCAACTTTGAGACAAAGTCAGATAATATGATCGCAAGTCGACAAATGCAGATGCCAAGGTTAGAACAGCAAAGTAATCCTCTTTCAAAAAACATAAGCACACAAAGGTATGATCTAAAGCCCGAAATCTACGATGAATGTGATGAACAAGGGTTTTTTCATGATGATACTTTCAAATGCATTATTTCAGAGTCTCATTTTTCTCTTTATCCTGATGTTTTTAATGATGATAATTTCCCCCCCCAGTATTAATGATATCTCAGAAAGTACAGAGGATTATCCAAATGAATCACCATTAGGTTTTCAAGATAAAGAGGCAGCTATAGAACACCCTTTTGTCATTTACAAACATGAACGACTTGACCCCCCTTGTTTGAATATACTGGATGAAAAAGAGAAATCTAGGGAATCCTGTAAAGTCATTTATGATAGCTACTTTGATGATGAAGATGTTGATTTATCTCGAGTAAATCAACAGAAATCTGAGAATGAGGGATATTCTAATTCAAGAATTATTTCAGCCAATCCTCATTCCAGAGTGGCAGATCATTTACATGATTTCACTACCCAAGAGAATATTCCAATCTATGATTCATATCATGAACAAACCTTCACGCCTGTTCCCAATCATAATTTGTTTTCTAATTCGCAAGATGGAATTCGAAATTACTCGAATCCCATAATTCTGGCCAATCCTTGTGAAAGAGAAAATATTTCAAAACAATCCCAGTTGTGCTATAACACTAGTTGTACAGATAGTCATTGCATTCTTTTTCGCTTGCACTCATTTTGTATAAAATCGGATTTTGCTTTAAATTTTAATTTTCAGACTCTTGATAGATTACTATGGCATACTGAGCACCTTACTGACAAACATTTGAGTGATGTTTTACCATTTTGGAAAATTGAATTGTGTCAAGGAAATATAGAACTTTTTCGATTCCAAGTCCAATCAATATCAGCTTTTCTTGAAAAACTTCTATCTTATCCAAAACATCATCAACAAAAGAAGGTATTTTTGGAAAATTGCTGACAATTCAGGTTAATTGATAATTGTCTTTTGAGAAATTTCCATCCATTCTTCATTGATTCATTCAGTGAGATATATTTGGAAACTTTCCTTTCATTAGAAAAAGTCGAAGGCCTAACTTTCACACATAATAAAATACAGGCTATTAAAACCAAAAACTCATATTTACAACCCAGCCTGTCATCTTTCCTATTGCACGATTACCAACCCATAATGGAAACTCATCCTGATTTTTATGATCCAATAGATATCCAATTGGAAAAAAGATTTCATGAGAAAGAGATTTCAGGAAAAGTTCTGATCACAGTTACACTTTCTAATTCCACATTCAACATTTTCAGTCCAGAAATTCTTTTTCCTTAATACTGATGTTTGAAAGGTATACACATGTAGGAATAAAAATGGAAAGATGGTTACACTAGAAATATCATTATACCTAGTCGATTTTCTGTGTATAGTTAAAATAGGAGTAGAATTAATTTAGCCAGGTTGTTAGGTGGATAGTTTATTTTTAACAGTTGGCAGGCAAAATAAGGGAAGTAATTATCCCTATCATGTACATAATCCAAGGGAATAGTTACCTCTCATTTCCTTAAATATGTTTTTCCCTAATAAAATCTGCTGTCGTTGACAACATTTGACATTTACTAAAAGATGCTAGCTCTCTTTCAGATTTTGAACTCTTCGCTTGTATAAATAGCAAATCTTTTGGAAAACTGATCTTTATTATTGATAGATACAGTTAAAGACTCTAACCTAGATATAATACTAGTTTCGACTTCATAAAGTTTGACGATAGCAACCTTTAGTGAAGAAATTGTTTTATCTCAGTACAATGAAAGGTATCAATAACAAAATAAAGATTCTCTGTAGAAAAACTGTTTCCAAAAAACTCTATTATTGTCCTCTAGAGCTATCTTAAGGAAAAAATGACTTCCTCCCTACTAAGGAAATTGCATCCTTTAGAGGAATAATCCAAGGACACACTATGTCTTGAAGAATAAGAGGTCTCATCACGAGCCGACTTATCATGATCACATATATTATAACTTGCTGACTTTGCCAATACTGTCCACCACAACAGGGCAATGACTCAAGATTGTTGCAATCAAAAGACAAGGGGTCTCATTACGAGCCAGCTTGTTCAGCAAAGTTATGAATCAAGTGAGTGACTGTGTCATAATTTGGCTACCAAACCAAGACATTGTTCTTTAAGAATAAAAAAGAAAATCAAAGCAATAATTATCGATATCGAATTTTCTTTGAAAGTTCTAGGTCACCTTGAGTAGGATAAAGGATCATTGCTGGGTAACAGGTAACCCTGTCGAGGCTATAAACGCCTGCTGGCAGCAAAGGCTCTACCTACGACAAATGAGCATATTTAAAACTGGTTTACAGAGGAGACTTTATTTTATCTTTACAAAACCAAGTAATGGCTGATATAAATACAAGGACTAGCCTGAGGAAGCTAATAGTCGAAGTAGAGGAAGCTTGAAACAAAATATCATTGACAGTTTAGAGCATAATGTGCTTTATCTTTCCATAATGAAGTTTAATTTTCTGAAAAATTTCCTGTTTTGGAAGTTTGAAAAATTCAATAGAAAAACAGAGATAACTGGTTCTCCCAAGTGAATCGCCAATTGTTGTGACCAACAACAACCCCCCCCTTCTCATTTAAGTGTTATCCAAAATACTAAATGTGTGGGGACCCTTAGTTAAAATTTAGGAAAAGCAAGAGTAGGGCTTAGCTTTATTTTCCTCAAAATAAAGTTACCATCATAAGCTTAGGAAACTCCTTCGAATACTTAAAACCTAAAGTTTATGATGAGGAAGAAATCTTTAAAAACGCATCGTATAATGGTAGTACAACCCCACCATACAAGTACAATCCCGACATGTGCGAGATTGTGGTATTAAAACAACTATCACGTCGCAATAAGTAAAACTTATAAGAAAAACTTCAAGATTTACCGATTTGCGATGACGCCGATCGCAAGATCGCATATCGCAGGAAACAGGTTAACTAAATTTGTCATACATAAACTTCTGCGATCTGCGATATTGCGATATCGCGATATAGCGATGGTTGCGATGTCAAGCCAGACCAACGCTGCAATATTACATTTGTGCGATTTTAGGTTATTATGATGGTGCGATCTGCGATGTTGCAAAGAAAATCGCCAATTAGCTCCACCGCAGATCGTTTGGGCACGATATTCAAGAAAAGCTACTTGCCATAAGCTGACACATAATTACGCGCTTTAAATGCTAATACAGGAGTTAGTTGCCAGTTATTAATAAAATATGGATGCGTGCTTTTCAAAGAATCACTTCATGTAAGTTGGTGTATTTGGTATGTCTACGGCATTAAAAACTCTCCCATCACCCGTCCGGGTCATTCATTTCAATTTCACTTGAGAATTGCAGGAACGACGAATGAAGGATGATACAAAGCGATACACAGGTTGAAATGGGGAAGAAAAATAAGGCTCAGAGCTCCGAAGAGAAGGAAGTGGCACCTTTATATACAGACACAGCTTGTAACAGAGATGCAGGAATATCAACATGGGAAGGCATGTACAGACTGCTCGAAGAAGAAAATCCCAGAGTAATGAAGGTTACTGCTGTTGCGGGCTCACAGGGCTCTTCTGAAGCATCCTTAGAAGAGCTAGCATGCTCATTCCTACATCGGATAGCAGCGAGGCCCAAAATTCTCCCATACACAGACATGATCAAGTGGATACTTGATAGCGCAGAAATGAAAAATAGACAGTTCAAGATTCATGGTCAAGGGCTCATCAGGTCATTCGCTGTGCAGGATTTAAAGCTTATGTATCATTTGCCTGAGCTGCAGGCAACTTATAATACGCAATTCATAGAAAACTTTGTGGCGGAGAACCCGAACCTGTCAGAGACCATCAAAGATTGGTCCAGAAAAGATGAACCTCTCAAGAAAGATAAACACGGTATGTACAGTATTGGTTCCCTTACCTCCCCATATTGCTTTGCTGCTGCCATGCTCTGTAGATTATTTAGAATGCCCGATATCAACAACTTTTCATCCGAATGGTTACCATTACTAGATGCTGCCACAAATGCCACTATTGTAGATTGGGCCAAGATTTTATCTGATAACCTAATCACGGCTATTGTCAGTTACCGGTCCAAAAGATCTATGTCTCAAAGGATTGAATATGTTATGTGTCTAAATTCCCTGTTATGGGTTGGAAGTGGACAACTCAAGACCCCTTACCCATTCATGTCTATCATAAGATATTGTGGGACTCTTACTTCACTCCATATTTCTACCAGATTTGTCACGGACTCATGCTGCCCTTGTATAGAATGTTGTATGATAAAGAACCCCCGAGGTGCTCGCCTGAAGCACAGATAGATATCCTCCCCATCGCATGATGGTTCGGAGAAGAATTGTTTACTTATGTTAGAGTTTTTGGAAGTACTGTACCCCCTCATGTTCTACCTTTGCATATCCCTGAGAAGCTCCTAGCTCGAAAAATTGCATATCAAACCTGTTCAGAAGGCGGCCTAACTAAAGACTTAAAGGACAAAAAGAAGGCTATATGGCCACAGTTTCCTATGGCTTGTGGGGCCTTTTCGTTGTTTGATGTAGGTCACGCGTTCACTGAAGTACAAAATATGACGTGTCTACAACTATTTAAATTCTCGGGAAGACCATTTGACCCAAATGAGGTTTCCCAGAATTTCACAAATACAGTTAAGATAAAAGTGTTCTTTGGGAAAAAGGATTTATTTGATGATATATTCCAAAATAAAAGCTCACTTCAAGAAATTTTGCGTGAAGCCCAATTGCAATTGTCTCCAGAAGACTTTCAAAAATTCATGGTATACAGGGAAATAAGACTAGCCAGTGTTCCTCTAGAAAAGCTGCGACTGTCCGCAAGAGAACCAACTCCAAGTGTTAGTCTCAGTGGGAGTTCAAGCACTAACAGATCTAAAGCTAAGTCTGTACAAGAAATTCTTGAACATTCTAAAAGATTCGGAAACGACCAGCATAGGAGTGAGGAGTCAGCTAAAGACACCGTGCAGTCAATGGAACTTCCACAACAGCAGGTTATTACCTCCTCGCAAAGAGATCCTCCCCCTCTCGTCATTGAAGCACCACCCGTCACAACAAAATTAGATAAGGAATGGGAAACCTTCAACGAACTGATCAATCTTGAAGGACAAGCCCCAAAAACACCTGTGAGCAATACATAGATAGCACAGGAAGTGGTCCCAACCATAGTCAGTGATGTCTCATAAACAGAGCATATTCTTATCGCTCCATCTTCTGAACTTCTACTTAATGTAGAAGAGATTCCCCCTCTAGACATATTTTATAGTCCCCAACATAAAGCAGTGGTAAGAAGACAGAGAAAGAAGAGGAAGTTAGAAAATACACTCTCTCAGGATGCTGAGCAATTAGACATCTTATGGAAAGATCCCACCAGTAATCCGACTGAAAATCTCACCAAACTATCTCAGATCGCAGGAGCGTATGCCTCTGCAACTATTGACAAAGCATCAGAAGTACAACAATTGTTGAAAGAGTGAGAATATCAAATACAGGTACTGCAACTACAATTGCAACAAGCCAATACTAATAATGAGGCACACAAACAACTTGAAAAGTTGCAAGAAGCCTTCCAACAAATGCAGATAAGTTATCAGAGAAGTTTGGATGAGAAGGGAAAACAGTTACAGGATGCACAAGAAATGCACAAGGACGACCCTAAGCTTACAGAGTTTATTTCAGAATCTATTTCCTTGAATGAACAACTACTGCAGCAGCAAGAAGTTTTCGGCCAAAAGATGTCACAGTGGAATTATTATTGCGAAATGAGTGATAAGATCACTAATCAAGTGGTCGACTTACGAAGTGATTATGATCTGATTGACAAACGAGTGACTGAGTACTTGGCTTGTTAGGATGATGACGAGGGAAAAGAGCAGGTGCACCTAGGATAAATGAGAATCATAAAGAGCTACTCTTTAACAAGTGGGACGATCAAATTAGGGAGGCAGAATAAGCGACAGAAACAGCAGCCACGACAACAAGCATTCTTATTGACTGTGTAAATGAGAATTTGCAGAGAGCAAATTTAATCGTAGAAACCACCCTGGGGTATTTACCAAACAAACTACAACTAGAGGCGGAATGGAAGGAGAGAGCGCAAGAAAAGGGAAAGGCAATCCAAGCACTAAACAGGTTAAATTGGGAATGTTACTGGACATACTTGGTGAAGCCGCATAGTCAGTGGATGACTGTGAAGTGTATCATAAATGTAGCAGAAAAGGTGGTACCAGCTCTCATCGATTCTGTTTTCATAGCCCAGCTCAAAGCAGAAGTCAGCCAGCTAACTCTCCTTAAACCAATGCTGAATACATGCAGTTTTAAAGACTAGATACAAAAGTAGTTTAGTTCTGAATTTAATTTTTGCTTTAAATTTTGCTTAGAAAAAGGGTGGTCATTTTAAAACCACATCTTGAATTTTTGTAAATAAACTATTATTAGCTTTAGGAAGTAGTATTTTAACCCTTCTCATGCATTTAGAGAAGGGTCCAGAAATTTATCAAAAACTTGTCCTCAGAACATGCACTTTTGCACCCTCAGAGGAGGTTTTGGTAAATGAATGGATCAAGATTTGTTGATGTTTGCGTTTGATATCTGCTACTGATGTTGCACTTTTGTACTCTTAGTAGTTGTTAGAGCAAGGAGAGATAAATCATTGTTGCTTGAAGCTTATGAGTAGGACCAGTCATAAATGGTACTTTTATCTCTTGACCATTTCTGCTTATATGTTAAAGTGATACACAGTTTTTAGTTGTTTATATTTTATTGCATGAATTCTTGAGTTATCATTTGGCACTTTTGTACGGTGATAGCTATTTATTTATGTGTAATGTATGAATAGCTTATTATGCGATATGCTGTTCAAAACCGTTTTGCCTAACGTTTTATGCGAAATAGTTCATCTTAATTGATTTCCTTTCTTATAATTGCTGAATGATCTTTATTATGAGTTGTTATTTGAAATCTCTTTAGATCGCATAATAAAAGAATTATATCCCGGGTTAGCATAGATTAGATGTGTTGTTTTTATTAGAATACAATAGCATAGAATTAGATTAAATCTTGAATTAGAATAGCTTAGATAAGAACTATTAGTTCAGCAACATCCAATTCTACACACACACACCCATAGATTGGGAAACTGGTCCCATTATCCCTAGTCAGACCCGCTATACCAAACGGATAAGGAGTTGCCAACCAAGGTCCGGAATGGGTGGGTATCCCCCTTGTTGTCGACCCGATTTTCAGGGCTTCAACAGGTTCTTCAAAGGGCAAGCAAGTGGCAGGAACAGAGAAACAAGAAATGACTGATCAGGAGGGGCAAATTCCTCCAGTAGACACCAAAGCAGAAAATATTTCTGCACTACAGACTCCTCTAAATGAGGAAAAAGGCAAGAAAATGGACCGAGAAGAGGCCACACCCATCAGTGGACCTGTAGAACAGTTGGGTGCAAAAAGGCAAAGATTGGATCCTCTATCTGAAGAGGAAATCATTGAGGAAACCATAGAAAGTTTAAGAGGTGAGAGGGTTGCCTAGCAGACTTCCCCAGTGGTGGACACATCAACTAGCTCACACAGGCAGGAGCTAGAAAGGCAGCATAGTGTGGAAGTTTCATCCACTAGACCATCAAGTAAGCAGACCTCTGATGTCAAAAGAACATTCACAAAGATAAAGGCTAGAAATGATCCATTGAGGCTGCAAATTTATGACCAATATCTTAAGATGGCCCTCGCAAAACAGCAAAGATTAATGTCTGCCTATGACATAAAGGTAACAACAGTGCCTCCCACTATCTCAGCATCAACAGTAGGAACAACATCAACAACAACAGCACCAGCCAACAATACAGCTATGACTACAGAGCAATTAATAAAAGGCATGGAGGAGTTGAAACTCCAAGTATCTGAATTGAAGTAAGTCAAAGAAAAACTAGCAAAGATCGAGCAAAGCTATGATAGATCTAAAATGAATGTGGCAGAGAAAACAAGGGAAGTCAAAGCATTGGAGAATAAAGTAAGAGCCTTGGAAAAAGATCTCTCTCTGCATAAGCCTCTAGCAGAAATCAGAGGAATTTTGTGGACGAACATAATTCAATCACTTAGTGGTGTATGGAGGTCTATTCAGACCATTTATGAACAGATTGATTTGATAAAAGTAGCCCAAGTAGAGATTCATAAAACAAGAGCCATATTGGGGCAAATGCCTGATCAAGCTAACAGGCTAATCCATTTTTTGAATACCAAGAGCAGTGAAGAACTGGAAGCACTGGACATTAGAGAAAGAACAGGTACCATTTTGGACATTAAGAGAGTTATAACCATGAGAACTCTAATGAAAAACTTGGACAGAAGATGCCAGGACATGCAGGTAGAAATAGCTTTTTTCACAGACAAATTTACAGTCCTGAATCAAAAGGGTTTGCCAAGTCCTGTGGGAGATAATGATCGTTTGATGAAGCACAAGGACTATGTACACAAATTAAATACATTTTCTGTCAATCAAGCTAGTGCATTTTCAAGTACTTCAATAGAAAAAGCACTTCCATCTGGCCAGTCCCTGTATGATAGCCTAGAAAATCTTTTTTACATAGAGCATGAGGTGAAGCATCTGTTCACCATCCCACCTAATATTTTCAGGTACACAGACGCTGATGAGACTTTAAGGAAGCTGCAGAGACATAAAATACCAAGACCAGAGTGGTGGCAGAGCATGTTAGAAATCTTGTAAATTCATCTTTAGTCAAACACAAAATTGTGCACCATGTATTACAATGCGCAGAATAGAAATAAATCAGAGTTATGCGGGTCTGGGCACATCACGACAGAAGTTAAAGGAAGTCCGGCCAAGGCAGAATAGCCAACACAGAGGATCAATAGAAGATAGCTAAGAACTGACTTGCAGCACCTACCTCCAGTACCTCTCATAAAGGTGGATCAACCAGCGCAGCACAAATTTATTGCATCTATTTATTGTCTCACTGTTTTCGAGACTGTTTGTCTCTATCTATGTAAGAGAAACATTAATTGTCAGCAGATATTTATTTCTATCAGATATTTTGCATAATATCTTGACATTTTGTATAAATACCCTCCCCTCGACGAAATATTTGGGGTTGGTTGGTTGATGGTGGATGCTCATAATTTTGACTGTAATACTGAAGATTTTTTGGAATAAAAGCTGTTGGAACCAATTTTGTCTGGTTTACTGGAAAAGGAATTGATGCTAAGGACCATGTTACAGAATTCTTGAATCATCTCATGGATCAATAAGTCTTTCTAACTTATGTTTTATAGTTTCTGTGTTTTATATATCATCTATGTTTCATCATCTAAATAACAGGGAAAAAGAATAACTCAGAACTTGCTTGATTGCACTCTGTGTTCAATCTTTGTTATTATTAATGTTTTCTTCGGAATTAATATAAACAGTGAATTCTTGATTGCTCCTGTTTCCCCTGATTCTTACATCTTGAATATTTGTTAAGGAATTCTTAATTTCTTCTTAGCAGTACTCAGCCATGTTCCCTCTGTCAACATGATGAAGGATTCTTGATTGCCCTTCATCCATTGACTCCATTCCACCCTATTCCAGCCTATGAATTTTTCCATGTTTGATTACCTTTGTTATGAAACCAGCTCAAGAAAAGATAGAAAAGATAGATCAATGCCTTAGAATTTAGCTTCTTCGAGGGGGCAACCTCCTTTACATTACATAAATGAACAATTCTTGGATGATTCAAATGACAAAACCTCCTTTCTATATATAGGAGTCTAAGGAGTCACAATATAATCCAGCCGAGCTAACAATAATAATATAAAGCCACAAAAATAACAATAGAGGGATTCTATGGGGCACAGTAATAACAATATGGGGGCAATAGGGGCACGACAATACTAATAAGGGGTATAACTACAATAGTAATGGGGTAATCACTAGTATTATAGGGACCCAACATGCCCCTCTCCTTCAAAAAAGTGTTGTCCTCAATGCTTGAGTAGTTCTGGATACTTCTGCATAAAATTCTCATCCTCCCATGTGGAATCTTCAGCGGATAAGTTCTTCCACTTGATAAGATACTCTGAAATTGATCGATTTCGTAGCTGTCGAGTTCTTGTTTCTGTGACTGCTTCCAGTTCCAATATAATTTTTCCTTCCTCGTCAAGTTTTGGCAATATTGTTTGAACTGGGAGCTTGTCACCTATAACCTTCTTTAAACATGAAACATGGAAAACTGGGTGCAATCGAGAAGCTGCAGGAAGCTCCAATTTGTATGCCATAGTACCAATCTTTTGCAACACATTGTATGGACCATGATACTTTGGTGATAATTTATTATCCTTCTTAGCTTGCTTGAGGGACATTTGCTTATATGGTTGTAGCCGTAGGAATACCCAATCCCCTACATCAAAACTTCTTTCACTGCGATGTTGATCTGCCAGCTGTTTCATTCTATTCTGTGCCAACACGAGGTTATCCTTTAAGAGTTGGAGGACTTGTTGTTGATGTTCGATGTGATGTTCCATTGCTTGAACCTTAGAATTTTCTCTTAAATATGATGTGATGGATGGTGGTTGATACCCATAAAGTGCCATAAATGGGGTCATTTTTGTTGTTGTATGGAAGGAAGTGTTATACCACCATTTAGCCAGAGGCAACCATTTGACCCATTGTGTCTGTTTATCAGATACAAAGCAACGAAGATATCCTTCCAAACATTTGTTTGCTATCTCAGTTTGCCCATCAGATTGAGGATGATAAGATGAGCTATGAGCTAATTGAGTACCAAGACAAGAAAATAATTCTGTCCAAAAATTTCCAGTGAAAATGGGATCTTTGTCACTTACAATAATCTTTGGGTTTCCATGTAGCTTTTGAATTGTTTCCATAAATGCAGTAGAAACTGTACTGGCTTTAAATGGATGTGATAATGCACAAAAGTGTGCATACTTGGTAAGTCTGTCAACTACCACCATGATGACACTCTTTCCCTCAGACTTGGGTAAGCCTGTGATAAAATCCATTGAGACCTCCTCCCAACATTGGCTTGGAATGGATAAAGGTTGTAATAGACCCGGTGTCTTAATTGTTTCAACTTTATTTTGTTGGCAAACCAAACATTCCGCCACAAAATTTTGAATATCTGATTTAAGGCCATCCCAAAAAAATTCCTTCTTAACCCTATGGTAAGTTTTTAAAAATCCTGAGTGCCCTCCTAATGGGGAAGTGTGCAATTCCATAAGAATCTTTTGTTTTAGTTGGGAATTCTTACAGAGGTATAAGCGATCTTTGTACCATAATGAATCATTTTGCCAGCTAAATGTATCAGATGTACTGGAATCTTGTTGTAACTTTCGAATAAGTGCCCACACTTCTTCGTCATTCTTCCATTCCTCCCTTGCTTCATTTATCCAATCTGGTTGGATAATAGAAATGGCGCACAACAATGCTTCCACATCCTCATCCTTTCTTGAGAGTGCATCTGCCACCACATTTTGCTTCCCTTTTTTGTAGATGATTTCAAAGTCATAAGCCAACATCTTTGTGACCCACTTTTGTTGATCTTCATAGGATAATCTTTGTTCTAAAAAGTATTTAAGGCTATCATGATCCATTTTTACCTTGAAGCGTCTTCCCATTAGGTAGGGTCGCCATTTCTTACGTGCATGGAGTATTGCCAACATTTCCTTCTCATAAATAGCTTTGCTTAAAAACTTTCCCTTGATTGGCCGACTTTCAAAAGCAATGGTTCTTTCCTGAAGCATCACATTCCACAATAAAGGTTTTTGTGAAGTCCGGTGTAGCTAAGACCGGTGCTTGGCACATTGCCTCTTTAAGATGTTCAAAGGCCTTTGTTGCTTCTCGAGTCCATGAAAATGCATATTTCTTCAATAATGTTGTTAGAGGTGCTGCTATTCTCCCATAATTCTTAACAAACTTGCGATAATACCCTGTCAACCCGAGAAATCCTCGCAGATGCCTTATGGATGTGGGGATTTTCCATTCCTTAATGGCTTTAATTTTGCTAGGGTCTACCTTAACTCCTTCATGAGATACAATATGACCCAGATATTCCACCTCCTGGACTCCAAAGAAACATTTGGATCTTTTTGCATATAATTGTTTCTCATCCAATACTTGTAGCACCCTGTCAACATGTTTAACATGATCCTTCCAAGACTTGCTATAGATTAGTATATCATCAAAAAATACTAACACAAATTTTCTAAGGAATGGTTTGAAAATTGAATTCATCAAACCTTGAAATGTTGAAGGTGCATTGGTAAGGCCAAAAGGCATGACCAAAAATTCATAATGACCCTCATGAGTTCTAAATGTTGTTTTTGGAATGTCTTCAGTCTTCATTCTGATTTGATGATATCTTGAACGAAGATCCAACTTGGTGAAGTAAATTGATCCATGCAGTTCATCCAATAATTCATCAATGACAGGAATGGGGAACTTATCTTTAATAGTGAGCTTGTTGAGCTCCCTATAATCTGGACACATGCGCCATGATCCATCCTTCTTGTGCACCAATACTACTGGAGCAGAGAAAGAACTTTGACTCGGTTGAATTATACCAGCCTCTAGCATTTCTGCAACCATACGTTCAATTTCACTCTTTTGGACATAGGGATATCAGTACGGCCTGATGTTTGGAGGAACACTTCCTGGAATCAGATGAATAGCATGATCATGATCACGCATACGTGGGAGACCTTTGGGAGTCTCAAATACCTTGGAATGATTGTCCAGGACTTTTTGGAGATCTGGAGAAATAGATGATTCTGATGTGGAAGCATCTAGTGAACATAATTGTGCAATTACACCTCTTTGCTTCTTTTTTAGAAGCTTTGTCATACCATTAGAGCTGATTATCTTTCCTAGTTTCCCTGCAATACCCCTTAATTCAACTTCCTTTCCTTTCGTAGAAAATTTGATGAAAAGTTCTTGAAAATTAAAAGCTATTGTACCCAAGGATTGTAGCCATTGGACTCCTAGTACAACATCAGCACCACCCATTGGAATGGAAAGCATTGGGCTAGTCAATACATATTCTCACATGGATAGCTTGATATTATGGCACTTTCCAGAGCAATTTATTGTTCCTCCATTTGCAATCATCACTTGACACTCTGGTGCTGGATATAGGAAGCAATTCAATTCTTTTGCTACCTTACAATGAATAAAATTGTGGGTGCTTCCTGAATCAATCAACACTATTACCTTTTTCTTCTTGATTTGTCCTTGTATTTTGATGGTATGAGGAGTGGTAATTCCTACCAATGCATTACAAGATATGGTCGGATTTATTTGTTCTTCATCTAGGCTTTGTTCCTGGAGTATATCATCTTCTTTTGACCTTTCTTGCTCCTTTTCTTCTTCCTCTTCACAATCTATGTAGAATAATTTCTTCTTAGCACACTTATGACCTTTAGTGTACTTGCTATCACAACTGTAACAAAGCCCTTTTGCTCTTTTTTCTTCCAATTGTTGTGGTGTCAACCTTATAGGTTGTGGAAGACTAGGGGCAACAACACTTCTGTCTTTATAGTTGTGAGTGGTATGCTTCCTGGTTGCCATAATTTTGCTTTCCATTTTTCTCGCTAACTTGAATGCCTTCTCTAATGAATCAGGTTCCCAAAGGCGAACATCATGTTGGATGTTATCCTTTAAAGACCCTATGAACACATCAATTCTATGCTCCTCTGGAATATCTTTTACCCTTATGTTCAATTTTTGGAACTCCTCAGTGTGCTCCATTATTGAACCCTTTTGTTTGAGACTTATCAGTTGGCTAAAAAAAGTGTTGCTTTTTGTATCCTCATAATGTGCTATCAATTCTTCTGTAAAAATTGCCCAAGTGATAAATTGTTTACGAGAGCAAAGCCATTGATACCATACAAACTGATTTGGTTCCAAATATAAAGTTGCCATACATACCTTTTGTGTGTTTTGCACATTATTGAGATCGAAGAATTGCTCCATCTGTAATATCCATGTGGTGGGATCCTTGCCATCAAACTTCCTCATATCGATTTTTGGAACATGGTGAGTCTTTGATCCAACATTAGAGTCTATGGAATCATGATTAACATTTCTTTTGTTCTCATCATGAGTTTCCTTTAGTACTCTTTCACCCTTAGTGACCATTTCTTGTAGCAACTTATTCATATTTATCTTCAATTCTTCCATCTTATCATCCATGCCATCAATTTTAGTGTCCATGCCATTCACCTTAGCTTCCATGCCATCCATCTTAGCTTCTACACCTTTCTTTAAACCATCCATCTTAGCTTCTACATCTTTCCTTAAACCATTCATTTTAGATTTTGTTGCTTTTTGTGCAAGTGACACTCGTTGCACTTGTTCTTGTAATTTTGATATATCATATAGCATTTCTTCTTCTTCTTCATGAGTCATGCTAGAGCTTTCAGGTTCCTTACTAGGTGTTTGAATTTTCTTTCCTCGTGGAATCAGTTACCGATAATAATGCTCTATTATGCCCTTTGAATTCCTTCAAAATAAATTTTCAAACCAAGCTTAAGCAAAAATTTAAGAAAATCTACACACCTTTTTTCACTTTGTAGGAGCTCGATATTGGATGCTTATGGTTCGAGGTGCAGCATTCAATCAATGGAAGAACTAGGGTGGCCCAAAGATTGACGGGCCTCTGATGTATCTCTGTACTTTTTGATCATCTAGTTTTGAATTTGAGACCTATAGTAGCCCTTTGTGTCCTCTTTCCAATGCCACAAGTCTGACCCAAATTGGATTCTCCAAGGAAGAGTTATGCGAAATCTCCCACAGTGACTTGATTATAGACTAGTTCAGTAGAGCGAAATTGTACGACGTGCCACGAGTCACTGTTTCGACCTTTGGATATGAACAATGCATACAAGAAACTAAAGTCCGTCCTCTTTCTATACCTTCTTACGAAATTTCAATCCGATACCCAGAGAAAACGTTATGACGATTTTCCCTAGGTCACCTGTTTTGAATGTAATTCAGGAGTCTGCAAAAAGACCAACTTCCTCAGATCATATCTCCGCAAATATCGCGCTAAAAGTTCTGAAATTCGGACCCAAGTTTCAGCGCAATTTCTTCTCAAACGGGTTTTATTTGCAACTTCTGAAACGTCACAGAAAAAAAGTTATAGCGAAAATTCCACGATGACCTTTTTGGAGCAGCGAAACCCTAGAATCCAAAGCTCTGATACCAAATGTTATGAAACCAGCTCAAGAAAAGATAGAAAAGATAGATCAACACCTTAGAATTCAGCCTCTTCGAGGGGGCAACCTCCTTTACTTTACATAAATGAACAATTCTTGGATGATTCAAATGACAAAACCTCCTTTCCATATATAGGAGTCGAAGGAGTCACAATATAATCCAGCCGACCTAACAATAATAATATAAAGCCACAAAAATAACAATAGAGGGATTCTATGGGGAACAGTAATAACAATATGGGGGCAATAGGGGCACAACAATATTAATAAGGGGTATAACTACAATAGTAATGGGGTAATCACTAGTATTATAGGGACCCAACAACCTTGCTCTGTAATACCTCCTATGTTAAGAAACATAATCCAAGAAGCTATCCTTATTTGATTCCCTTTCTTACAACTTTAGGGAACAACCTGAGTGATAACATCATTGGCGACTCCACTGGGGAATCTGAATAATTGTTTGTCACTGCTGTTTATTTCATAATTTACAGATGGAGCCTGAAGTAAGCCAGGTAGCCTTTGAAACTGCTTTTGTTTTGCAATTGCAGGAGTAAATAAATGCTGTTTCAGTCTATCTCCAGTCTAGTTTATGTTCTGGACATCTAGTCCAAATACTTGATCAGTTGCTCTTTTTCAATCAGTCCTTAGGAAAGTTCAAAACTCCCATATTTAAAGCTTCCTACAAGACACTGTCAAAAGTTGTATCCTTCAAATATTTCAAGAAAAACCAAAAAACATACTCAGAAGCTGGCTCCAAAGAAAAAGATCCGTTACACCAGATCAAATCCAGATCCAAATCCCCCACCTATCTTTGAAAATCCTAATATGATCCCTAAAAACCGTAGAAGCCAAGAAAATCAAGAAGATCCTACTAGTTCATACTTTGACACACCTCAGCAGAACCCTACCCAAACTGAGCTTACCTCTGGAAAATCGCAAATCCATTATGCCATTACTGTAGCTTCTTCAAGCTCACCATCAACACTTCAAACCATTTTTTTCACTCCCCCATCAACAGAATATATT
Source organism: Pinus tabuliformis (assembly GCA_031772625.1). Classification (NCBI taxonomy): domain Eukaryota; kingdom Viridiplantae; phylum Streptophyta; class Pinopsida; order Pinales; family Pinaceae; genus Pinus; species Pinus tabuliformis. The sequence goes on along the minus strand of CM062807.1, from coordinate 1,000,548,943 downwards.
TCCACTGTTATCCCTGTTCTTCCAGCTGTTACACTTATCTCTGCAAATATGGCGAACCGATATGCTCCCCTGTAGTTACCTGCAAATCCAGGGGCTATGCCTCAAGATTATCAAAGAAAAATTACTTATTTTGATGGTACTGGCACTTATACAGCACAACAACATACCAATAAAATGACAGATTATGTTGAAAACTATGAGATTGATGCCGATGATGTGAGAATGAAGATCTTTGTTCAAAGTTTGACTGGCGATGTTAGGACCTGGTTTAGGGCACTGCCTACAAACACTATTGCTGATCCAGAAGCCCTTTATCAGACTTTCTTGAACAGATGGGAAAAGAAGAAGGATCCTCTACACATCCTATCAGAATATGAAAACTTGAAAAGAGGCCCACAAGAAACTGTTCAAGATTACTGTACCAGATTTAATAATGTATACAATGCTATCCCTCAGAATCTCAGACCTCCACCAGATTTGGCCTTGATCAAATTCCCCGATGGATTTGACTCTGACATGGCATACCAGCTTAGGGAAAGAGCTCCTTGAAGCCTAGAATACATCCAAAGTATAGCTGTCATTGTAGAGGCCAATATGATTTCTAAACGAGCTCGAGTTAGAGTTGAAAGGAGAACACCTTTCAAAGAAGAACCCTTTGCATTTGAACAAAAATTAGATGCAATTATTAAAGGAATGGATAGACTGGGTGACAGAGTAGAAACGATTGAGAGGAAATCCTCTTGGGATGGTCAACCGAGCAACACTGGGAGAAATCCAAACTTCAGAAAAAATCAGAATCCCAATACTGGGAAGGCTGGCCCTGACCAAAACATTAGACCTTCATTCCAGGAAAACTATGCTGAAGCTTCAACTTCTAGTGAGCCAACAGAAGACACTCAAATCAACTTAATGGGTCTCAATAGTGAACAACAATTTTTTTTGACACAGGATGACCAAGAAGCTCATACTTTTAATCAATTTCAAACCCAATCAGGTGAATCATTCGATTTTAGGGAGGGATATGATACAACCATCTATGAGGTTCACAAGCAATATAATCTAAGAGGCAAAAGGATAGATGTTCCTGAAAGTAGTAAGCAGAAAGAAACCAAGCAACCTACCAAAGCTAAGGTCAGGAACCCTCTTATACAAACTATTCCTAAAACAATCCATAATCCAAATCATCCAATAGTTGAAGATATCTCAAACAATCAACAACCTAGCAAATAGCCTTCAACCTCCATTCCTCCTAAAGGAACTATGGAAGAGCCTCCAGAAATGGACTTGGAAACAGATTCAGCTCATAACAACACTCCTGAAAAGGAAAATAACACAAAAAATACAGCAGGGAAAGAAAATCTTGCTGCCCGAAATGCAAAAATTCAAACAGAAAAACCTTTCAACCTTGAGACCGAGATAGGCAAATTAAAGATAGCCATTCCACTATCAGAATTGCCCAAGCATGATGTCTATAGAGAACAAATCAGCAGATCACTTCAAATTTCAGAAAACAGAGATGCAGTAAATGTCCTTGATGACCAACCATAATTAATTTTTGGCCCTAAAGTAAATGGAAAATCAGTAGATGGAGGAGTTTCTCCTTTCTATGTAAGTCTGAATATTCATGACAAAGTACTTCATAATGCAATGTTTGATTCTGGAGCTTCCCATAATCTAATGCCCAAATCTGTGATGGAAAAGCTGGACCGAGATATCACCAGGCCATACAAAGACTTGTTCTCTTTTGATTCTATCCAGGTCAGATGTCTAGGATTAATCAAAGATTTATGTGTATCACTAGTTCAATACCTTGCCAAGACAATTTTAATGGATGTAGTGGCAACTGATATCCCACCAAAATATGGCATGTTGATGTCCAGATCTTGGGGTGCAAAGCTCCAGGGATCTTTACAGTTGAACATGTCCTATGCTACCATTTCAATATTTGGTCAGCCAAAGAGATCGTACTGGGAAAATTTGATGAAATATGTGGTCAGCAGCCAGGAGAAACCCCAAAATTTTCCCATCTATTCCATGCATTCTGATATGGACTCCTTCATTCTATACAATGCTGGAATTTATCCCCCAACTGATGTCAATGTTTTAGCATTAGAACAAGAAAAAAGCATAAATGAAAAACCTGGTGATCAAACCCAAGAAATCTCTGAAATGATTGATATGAGAAACACTCAAGAGAAACTAGATGAAACTGAAAATCCAAATCTCCCTAGTAAGCAAATTTCCAAGACTCCTAATACTGCCTATAATCAAGAAATCCTATGGTATTTTGAATTTGACGGATCAATCAATAAACTAGGAGCACGGGCAGGGATTTGGATACATAATATGGAAAATGATCATGCCGAAGGACATGCATACAGGTTTAATTTTAGATGCACTAACAACATGGCTAAATATGAAGCCCTTTTGCTAGGACTCAAATTGATCAAAGGCTTAGGGGTAGTTAGGATATCAATTTTGGGAGACTCTGATTTGGTTATTCAACAAATGAAAGGAAATTTCCTCACAAATGATCTCAGATTAAGATCTTATAGAGGGGCAGCAATTGAAATACTTAATACCTTTCTGGAAACACAGCTTGCCAAAATTCCAAGGAAGCACAATTTGCATGCTCACAGTTTGGCAACATTTTCCAGTACTTGTAAACTTCCATTTGAGCCTAATCATCATTTTACAGCTGAGATTAAACACAGACCAACTGTACCTGACAACATAAAAAACTGGCAAGTGTTTGACAATGACACTCAAATTAATAATTTCCTAACCTTAAAAGAAGAATTCTCCAGCACAAATATAGACACAGGCACTGTTTGTGAAGATGATCAAATAAACAAAGTTCAAACACACATTTCAGCTGAAACAACAACTCAGATACTACATCCAACAAAATTTACCAGCAAAGAGTTGCAAGAGCTTAAAGAAATAGACTTGAATGAAACTATTGGAGGAGAATGTGAAGTTCTTGATTTAAAAGACAATTTTTTACCCACAGGATTAACTCCTCTGGAAGACATTTTGGATTCTAATGATATTCCAAGAAAACCCAAAATGCAACCTCTAAACGCAAACATTTAAGACTATAATATAGTGACTAAACAAAATCCTAAAATGATAAAATTGTCCAAAACTTTGCCTCCTGACCAAAAGCTTAAATATGTTGAATTGTTTAAACAATTCCAGGATGTTTTTGCGTTGAGCTATGAAGATCTCAAATCCTATGACACTTCTATCATTCAACATACAATACCCCTCAAATAAAATCAAAAACCTTTCAAGCAAAAACTCAGAAGGGTCAACCCCATACTCCTCTCTCTAATTGAAAAAGAAGTCAAAAGAATGTACGAAGCTGGGATAATTACACCCATTAGGTTTTCAGAATGGGTCTCTAATTTAGTGCCCACTAGGAAGAAAATAGGAGAAATCAGACTATGTGTTGATTTGAGGAATCTAAACAAAGTTTCTTTAAAAGACCACTACCCCTTACATAAGATGGACCACATTTTACAAAGAGTAGTATGTGCCTCTATAATTTCGCTGTTGGATGGGTTCTCAGGCTTCAACCAGATTTTAGTTCACCCTAATGATCAAGAAAAAATTGCTTTTGCAACTCCATGGGGAACTTTCAAATATGTGAAAATGCCATTTGGACTCAAGAATGCAGGGGAAACCTTCCAACGTGCAATGGACATAGCTTTTGCTAAATAAATTCATGATTTTCTAGTCATATACTTAGATGATCTCACTGTATTTTCCAAATCAGATCAGCAGCACCTAGATCATCTCAGACAAGTGTTTTTAACCTGCAGAAAATATGGTATATCACTGAATCCAAAGAAGTCATTATTTGGCCTAGAAGAAGGCAAATTGTTAGGTCACATAATCTCAAGAGATGGCATTAAAATTTGACCCTAACCGAATAGAAGCCATTTTACAAATACAACACCCTAGAAACATCAAAGAACTTCAAGCCTTGTTAGGGAAAATTAACTTTTTAAGAAGATTCATACCCAACTTGGCTGAATTTATCAGATTGTTGAATAATATGGTGAAAAAGGATTCCAAGGTCAAATGGATAGTAGAAGCTAAGCAAGCATTTGAAGAAATCAAAATAGCCTTGACCAAAACACCAGTCCTTACAAGCCCAAAATTTGACAGAGACTTTATAATATTTTCATTTGCATCAGAACACACTATTGCTGCCATTTTGCTACAAAAAGATGATCAATGATGTGAAAAACCCATAGCCTTCTTTAGCAAAGCACTGAGGGATGCACCTTTAAAATACCCAATCATGGAAAAACAAGCTTATGCACTTGTGAAAGCCATCAAAGATTTCAGAGTCTACATACCGTACTCTCATATAATAGCATATGTGCCAAGCACTGTTGTCAAAGATATCCTAACCCAAGAGGGGATTGAAGGCAAAAGAGGTAAATGGATTGCTACTATATTATAATATGACATTGAAATAAAACCTACAAAGCTTATAAAAGGACAGTGATTGGCTAAACTCATGACTGAAACCAATTGCCAAGCCCTAGATATTAATGAACTAGATAATGAATAAGAGATGGTGACTCCACAAATAAGTTAGGCCTTCCTAGAATCACCTTGGTATGCTGATATATGTCATGTATTATTAAACCTGCAGGCTCCTCCAGGGTTATCCAGAACGAAGAAAAGATTTATAAAGATGAAAGCTTTAAAGCTTTGTATTTTAGATGGTACTCTCTTCTGGAAAAATCATGAAGGTGTTCTATTAAATTGTCTAATAAAGGATGAAATTGACAAAGTGCTCAATGAATTTCATGCAGGGGACTGTGGTGGACATTTGTACTAGAAACCAACTGCTGATAAAATTTTAAGGGTTGGTTTTCACTGGCCCTGCTTGTTTGCTGATGTCAAAAAGTTTGTTACTGCTTGCCATAAATGTCAAATATTTGAAGGCAAGAGGAAACTTTTGCCTCTACCCCTTAAACCAATCTCCACTGAAAGACCATTTCAACAATGGGGTTTAGATTTCATTGGGGAAATTCACCCTCCCTCTTCTGGCCAGCACAAATGGATTTTGACCGCCACAAACTACTTCACCAAGTGGATAGAGGCCATCCCTTGTAGACAAGCTAATGATTCAGTGATCATGCAATTCTTAGAAACCAATATCCTGTCTAGGTTTGGCTATCCTGAAAAGATTATAGCTGACAATGCTGTTGCTTTTAAATCCAAGAGAATAATCAATTTCTGTCACAAATACCACATTACCTTAGGCCACTCCACAGCCTATTACCCTGCAGGTAATGGTCTAGCTGAGTCATCCAATAAAATCCTCATGAATATCATTAAGAAAGTATTGGAAGAAAACAAGAAAAATTGGCATAAAAAGTGCATAAATGCATTATGGGCAGACAGATTGACTACCAAGAGATCCATTGGAACTAGTCCCTATGAGCTTGTCTATGGTATGGAGGTTGTATTTCCATCCTCCTTGGGAATAATTGTAATGAAATTGTTGCAAGAAGTTCAAATACAGCCTAATGACATTCAGAGAAGAATAAATTAGACTATACATTTGCATCAGACTAGAGAAGAGGTATATCAAAGATCTCAAGTGCTACAAGAAAAACTCAAGAAGATATTTGATAAGCGGACTAAAGCAAAGGATTTTTTCATAGGAGACAAAGTTTTGAAATGGGACTCCAAGAGGGAAGATAAAGGAAAACATGGGAAGTTTTACTTCCTATGGAGAGGACCTTTTATTTTTCAGGCCTCACAAGGAAACAATACCTACTTTTTGAAAAGCCTGGATAGTGCAGAAGCAGAAGATGGACCAATTAATGGTCGAAAGCTGAAACACTACTTTGATCCAGTTTGTTGATGTGTCAGAACTCTAACTTGTACATAGGATGCTTAGTTTCTACAGCTTATTACAACAATAAAAATGGGAAGGAATATGTAGGAAATTTTGAGGAGCAGTCAACGAACTTTACCACCTTTTTGTTACCTTTCTTTAGTTTAAACAGAAGTTGAAGAAGAAGACTTGGGAGCTGAAAATATGAGAACAAACATTTAAACAAAGTATCCAAAACAGAGGTACAATTCCTTGGATCAGCTCATAAGGAGATGTGTATATTTTACAAGGTCTTATGTACAGTTTGTTTACATCAAAGGAAGATTTCACAATGCAGCAAGAATTGAAGCCATCTGACCTGCTGTTCTTGACTTTTCACCAGGAAAATCCATCCCTAAGTGGAGCTAGTTACGCTCCTATACCAATAGGTGTCATATTTCGTGATTGACTGGTAAAAATTCCCAAATATGTTCATCATTTCCCTGCGGCAAAGGTTTCCATATTTTAGAAAGATCAAAAAATTAAAAAATGAAAAGAGGGTATGCCCTAAAAGAAAGATCAAAGGGAAAAAAGAATCAAATGGTCAAAAAGAAAAGAAATGAACCCCAATAAAGGAGACCAGGAAAGTGTGCTAGTCCAAAATGCCACTACTATTCTATTTTTGCAAAGAATCTCATTATGTGCAGTTAGTTTCACTCTTGCCATAGTTGATGGATGGCCAAACAGCTTAATCTTGGCAAGTTCATGTTTGAATTTCTTGTTTTAGAAATAGAGAATAAAATCTATCCAAACAGTTCAAGCTTGGCAGATAAATAGTTAGATAGAGAAGCAAAGGTGCTCAACAGCTAAATCTGAGCCCTTGGAAGAAATAAGGGCAGACTTAGATAGGATTGCAGTTAAAAGAAAAGAAGGGAGTAAGGGTTTGCTAGTTTAAATGCACCAAAAGAAAAAGGAATAAAAAATGTTAGGTATAATAGGATGGGTAGGTAGTTTTGATGTTGCAGAAGTAGGCTTATGAGTAATTTTGTCTTTCAGAGATGTTTTATCTTATTACTATCATAAGTACCATGGAAACTATGTGGTTACAGATCAAATGATGCATGACTAATTTCCCTTCACATTTCCCTCAAAATCACTTACTAACATCCCCCAAGGATATTGAGATTTGCTCAATACTCCTAAAAATCACTCCATTTCACGAAAAAGCCTAAGTAAAACCACATTATTACCTTAGACACACAAGCCACATTTCTTGTGTAAAAATCCCTGTTTTCTCCTAAGCCTAAGTTGTTAAAACATTATAACTTAGCGCTTATTCTTTTACATATATCAATTTTCATATTAACCTTAACTTTATTATATAATTCCTATATAATTTGTTCCCCCCCGTATTATATAAATATATGAAAAAACCCCGAAAAATTTAATATCCCACCCTTGGTTAATCTACAACCATAACACTATATAAATGAGGGGATTCAAGGTTTATCCGGAACCTGTGAATAACCCTATCAACAACCTCGGGATTGATTAACCACCTGGGTTAATCAATAATCTTACTAAACCCTCCCCACGCGCAAATTTTCAAAGTTTAATTGACATCCGATTAATTAACAAGTTTAAACCTCGTAGCCAATCAAACTGCCCGATATATTTAAATCAACGTTATTGTGTGATTGGGCCCCGCGCCGTAACTGTTCGTCGCCTCTAATGAGCGTTGACCGTTGGATCCGGGCTCGTTGATCAGACAGCTCCAAATCATATTGCGCCTCCCCCTCCATCCGATGTTTACCGCCCAGGGAGCCGGCGGTATTACCACCGTACCTGGGACACACGGCGCCCTCCCGGCATGCTCGCAGCCCCTCCACCCAAAACCACCTTAGCGCATAAGCGGTGCGGGCCAATACCACTTATCGCCCTCCCGCTGACCCCGCGCGCTGACGTCATCGCCACGTCACCTCCACCTCAGTATTCCATACCTTGCGTCGTGACAAAATGTCACGTCCCAATGACATCAGCCAACCTGAAAAGCGCCAAAAGCCTGCCAAAGCTAAAATTTTGTTAAAAAGCCTGTGAAAGTGTCATTTTCACTCATTTTCGTCCGTTGTTTCCGCAAGACTGTTGCATGAAAAATTACGTCCAGCATCTACAGAAGCTCCAGTCCACCACCCCGACCAGCAAAGACCATTCTCCTACTACTCAACTCGTTAGTCAACCTACCAATTACACTAGTGCGCTTCCAAAACACAGGTATTTACCCCATCTCACCTCCCGAACCTGTGTTTTTGGTTTTCCTCTGCAAAATTGTACCTGTAAGAGCCAAATTCAAGCTAAAACAATCCATAATTGCCATACCAGCCCATTTAGAATTGTTCTTTTGTCCTTTTTTCCACAGAAATTCAACCGCCGGTTTAAAAACACAGACAATTGAACAATGGAAGCCCCAGTGGCCCTCAATGTCGCGCCTCTCAATGCACCTCATGCAGACCAGCATCATTTACCCTTGGCCAATAGAGATTTGCAAATACAAGACCCGATTAGTTGCCAAAATCATCTTCATACCTTCTGCCTAGTCAGAAACAGCGATTTGAACAACTCTGATATCTATGGAATATGGGAATCTAATCTCCCCAGGTATTACCTTCCCTCAGTCAATATATTCCCAGATATTATTCGCCACTGTTGTGCCAGTTATGACCTTATCAGTAAAGCAGTTATGACTCCATCACAAACTGTGCTCTTTTACATAACTGCTGAGTCTATCAATGAAATGCTACAATTCCATCGAGTTCAGCCTCTTACTCCTCTTTCCATGGGATATTTACTAGAGCAAGGCTCTCAACTGTCCAGTGCAGAAATAGCCCGGATTGCTAAGTTATTCATGGAACCAAATTGCCAGCCCTAGGGCCCACCTCCCTATCTACATGTCTAGTTCAATGAGACTGGAAGAATTGTTCTTGACATGATATTAGGGATCTTGGGATTTAGGTCTAGTGAATATGTGGATGAGATGGTCCTAGTTCTGTTATCCACCTTTATTCCGGGACAGCCCCCTGCGATTAAGGATGACTATGCCTCCTTCATTGCTGACAAAATCCATGCTCAATTTATGAATTTGGAAAGAGAAGGAGTGTTTAAATACACAACTTACATATACCACCTGCTGTTATATTATTACCTAGACAGTTTTATATTTACCATTAAGAAATTAGATTCCAAAGGAGAGAGGAGGTCTGTAATCTTTTGGACCTCTGTCTTCCACAGAATTGCTAAATCCCCTTATACCTACTGTGAGTTCATTGACCTGTTTATACATCCTGCTTCCACTCTATTGATAGGAAATTCTCCTCCTAGGCTCTCAAGTGACATGAAGAATATTTTACAGCTCTCCAAAAGCTACAGAATAGGTGACTGGTACTTCTACCAGGATCACACTGAAATCAGGATATATGGCTATGAGCTGTGCCCTTATAAGCTGCCCAAATATGTGCCTATGAGACTGTTTGCTCTGGAGTATTTCAAGCAACTTATTAATGCAAATTTAACTCACTTTTGCAATTTCAAGAAAATGGCTCAGCTGAGAATAAGAAATCAATTAGGCCCTTTTATCATTAACAAGAGAGAAGCATGGGAAGATGCTGATAGAATATTGGGGGAAGAGCTTAAATTGAAGAAAAGCTTCTGGTGGGTGCCATATGACCCAAATAGCTTTATAAGTGATAGAAGAGTAAGAAACCAACTGTCAGCTTACACACATCATAGGATCCCGGAAGTAGAACAATATGCTAATCAGGATGAGTGGATAGAGGGTACATTAGTAGAAGAACTTACGTGGCAAGAAAAAATGGAACAGGCTATGAAAGATTTAGAAAAGACCCTTGACCTGGACTCTTTTGGACATGTATCTTTTAAGCTGCCTCAACAAGCTAGAGTGCATACATCTTCTGTTGGGACTTCATAGCAACCTGTAGAAGAAACCATCACACCAGTTTCAGGTTCTTCAAAGGGCAAGCAAGTGGCAGGCACCGAGCAGCAAGAAATGACTGATCAGCAGGGGAAAATTCCTCGAATACACACCAAAGCAGCAAAGATTCCTACGCTACAGACTCCTATAAATGAGGAAAAAGGCAAGAAAAGGGATAGAGAAGAGGCCACACCCATCAGTGGACTTGCAGAACAGCCCGGTGCAAAAAGGAAAAGATTGGATCCTCTATCTGAAGAGGAAATCATTAAGGAAACCATAGAAAGTTTAAGAGGTGAGAGGATTACCCAGTAGACTTCCCCAGTGGTGGACACATCAACTAGCTCAGACAGGCAGGAGCTATAAAGGCAGAATAGTGTGGAAGTTTCATCCACTAGACCATCAAGTAAGCAGACCTCTGATGTCAAAAGAACATTCACAGAGATAAAGGCTAGAAATGATCCATTGAGGCTGCAAATTTATGACCAATATCTTAAGATGGCCCCCAAAAAACAGCAAAGTTTAATGTCTGCCTATGACATAAAGGTAACAACAGTGCCTCCCACTGTCTAAGCATCAATAGCAGGAACAAAATCAACAACAACATCACCAGGCAGCAGTACAGCTATGACTACAGAGCAATTAATAAAAGGCATGGTGGAGTTGAAACTCCAAGTATCTGAATTGAAGCAAGTCAAAGAAAAACTGGCAAAGATCGAGCAAAGCTATGATAAATCTAAAATGAATGTGGCAGAGAAAACAATGGAAGTCAAAGCATTGGAGAATAAGGTAAGAGCCTTGGAAAAAGATATCTCTCTACATAAGCCTCTAGCAGAAATCAGAGGAATTTTGTGGATGAACATCATTCAATCACTTAGTGGTGTATGGAGGTCTATTCAGAGCATTTATGAACAGATTGATTTGATAAAAGTAGCCCAAGTAGAGATTCATAAAACAAGAGCCATATTGGGGCAAATGCCTGAGCAAGCTAATGGGCTAATCCATTTTTTGAATACCAAGAGCAGTGAAGAACTGGAAGCACTGGAAGTTAGAGACAGAACAGGTACCATTTTGGACATTAAGAGAGTTCTAACCATGAGAACTCTATTGAAAAACCTAGACAGAAGATGCCAGGACATGCAGGTAGAAATAGATTCTTTCACAGACAAATTTACAGTCCTGAATCAAAATGGTTTTCCAAGTCCTATGGGAGATAATGATCGTTTGATGAAGCACAAGGACTATGTACACAAATTAAATACATTTTCTGTGAATCAAGCTAGTGCATCTTCAAGTACTTTAACAGAAAAAGCACTTCCATCTGGCCAGTCCCTGTATGACAGCTTGGAAAATCTTTTTTACATAGAGCATGAGGTGAAGCATTTGTTCACCATCCCACCTAATTTTTCAGGTACACAGAAGCTGATGAGACTTTAAGGAAGCTGCAGAGACATAAAATACCAGGACCAGAGTGGTGGCAGAGCATGTTAGAAATCTTGTAGATTCATCTTTAGTCAAACGCAAAATTGTGCACCATGTATTACAATGCGCAGAATAGAAATAAATCAAAGTTATGCGGGTCTGAGCACATCACCACAGAAGTTAATGGAAGTCCAGCCAAGGCAGAATATCCAACACAGAGGATCAATAGAAGACAGCTTGGAACCAACTTGCAGCACCTACCTCCAGTACCTCTCATAAAGGTGGATCAACCAGCGCAGCACAAATTTATTGTATCTATTTATTGTCTCACTATTTTCGAGACTGTTTGTCTCTATCTATGTAAGAGAAACATTAATTGTCAGCAGATATTTGTTTCTATCAGACATTTTGCATAATATCTTGACATTTTGTATAAATACACCCCCCCCCGACGAATTATTTGGGGTTGGTTGGTTGATGGTGGATGCTCATAATTTTGACTGTAATACTGAATATTTTTTGGAATAAAAGTTGTTGGAACCAATTTTTCCTGGTTTTACTGGAAAAGGAATTGATGCTAAGGACCATGTTATAGAATTCTTGAATCATCTCATGGATCAATAAGTCTTTCTAACTTATGTTTTATAGTTTCTGTGTTTTATATATCATCTATGTTTCATCATCTAAATAACAGGGAAAAAGAATAACTCAGAACTTGCTCAATTGCACTCCGTTTTCAATCTTTGTTATTATTAATGTTTTTGTCAGAATTAGCATAAAGAGTGAATTCTTGATTGCTCCTATTTCCCCTGATTCTTACATATTGAATATTTGTTAAAAAATTCTTGATTGCTCCTTAGCAGTACTTAGCCATGTTCCCTCTGTCAACATGATGAAGGATTCTTGATTGCCCTTCATCCATTGACTCCATTCCACCCTATTCCAGCATATGAATTGTTCCATGTTTGATTACCTTGCTCTGTGATACCTCCTCTGTTAAGAAACCTAATCCAGGAAGCTATCCTTATTTGACTCCATCATGCCCAATGGACTGAAACTCTTCAGTTTTACCTCACAGTTCTGTTGAATTTCCATCCCTCCAACCAAACACAAAACAAAACCCTTGCACTTCATAACTAGCCTAACATAATTCAAAACAAAGATAAATTATAAAGAGAGAGCCCTCTCTGGATGTAGATTGGCTAGAATCTACATCTAAAAGATTGGTCTGTGGTTACCTCGGCCATATTCCCTTTCTTACAACTTTATGGAACAACCTTAGTGATAACAAACCCAAAGACGTAGATTATATATCTCACATTTATATATCCTAATTTCCAGACATTAAAATGACACTTTTTAGCATAACATTGTGAATTCAGCCTAACGAATGAATTAACAACAAAGCCAAGCAAAAGCAGAAGCAAAAATGATAGCAAAGCAAGCAAACAAACAAGCAAACAAAGCATGAAAGCAAACAAGCATGAAAGAAAACAAGCATGCAAGCAAACAAGCATGCAAGCAAACAATTGAAAGAAAACACCACTCCTACTCGTACAATAATAGCACATGAGCCTGATCACATGAAGTGATACTTCCAATGCAACCATCGACGCATTGGTAGACCCATGTGGCTGAAGGCTTTCTCCGCGAGCAACCCATTTGTGTGGACCAGCATATAAGAAAGTTATAATAGCGAAGACAGCCACACTTCATGTTTCAAAGTGCCCATGGGACATAGGTGAGTGCATGTCCATGACGAACAGTCCTTGGACTTATCATGGTGTTGTGTGACACTATGTGCAACTTTGAGGCAAAAGCACACTCTTGACTGAGACATGCAAGCAAACGAAAGAAACAAAGATAACTTGCATCGCGAACGAGTGTTGCAATGTAAAAATCCTCCAATGCATGAGAAATGGGATCGTGCAGCTCAAGTGGAGGAAGTGTGATCTGTGTGTGAGATGGATCTTTAATGCATACAGACGAGTGATGAGGAGCCTTGCGTGATTGAATAGTTTCATGATCGAAGGTGAGACTGACCCCAAGAGAGCGAGGGCCTTACATAACCATCAGCTCGGGCTGAAGTGCCTCGACAGTTTTGGGTGTCTCAAATTCATCATCAGGTAGATCATCATAAACTGGTGGCTTTGAAAGATCAATTGTGATAGATTCATGATCGTGATAAAAGATGGAAGCAAATGGACCACGACCGCCATGATCAGAAAAATCAATGAATTCTTCAGCATCCTCATGATCAGATGAATCAAATTGAGGGGTAGATGAAAAGTGAATGAACTCATCCTCTGTATTCCCAGAAAAGATAAATGAAGGATCAAGTTAGTCTTGAATGAATAACTTATCCTCTCCGTTGTCTAATGATGGACTAGCATCCGGTGAGTCCTGCGAGTGATGAACAATGGGTGCATCCATGGATGAAGACACACATGAAAAATCATGGATGGAAGGTTCACCAGAGAAGCTAGAAAAGAACGGAGGGGGCTCAGACGGAAGGGAGTCATCCTTTGCCGAGTGTTGATGTTCAATCTCCCACTCATACTCTTCATGAATGACATCGCATGTTGGTTGTGCAACACCAAATTCATCAGTGGGTTGTTCCTCATTCACAACAAGTGAAGAGTCTAGAATGGATGAACACAAGACAACATCATTTGGAGGAACACCTGGGTACGAAGACGAAGGTCGAAGAAAATAATCCATATGGGAACTCGAAGGACTCATAACCAACTCTGCGCAAAAATTGAGTGGAGTGATATTAGGAGGGTGTGAAGGGTGAACAAATGTGTGGACATGATCCTCAGCATCACTGAGTGATGATGGAACTATTGAATGAGAGGGAGGCAGACAGTCCATTAAGACAATCCCTGCTCCCACATGGGATTGCGTGGTTCCATTAACAAAGAAGGTTGAGCGAGGCTTGATGTCAAACTTTCTCTTGGGACAAGAAGATTTGTTAAGACAGTACTCGAACCGGTCCTAGAGATAAACGAACTTCACCTGGCTCTTTGGAGCTTGAGATTGTAAGTCACGGAAGTGCTACCAAAAATAAATAACGGATTCATGCGGAGCCCTCCGCCGCTGTAGCAATTTCCTGTCAATATGGTCCAGATCAAAATGATGGAACGTGTCTTCAATAAGATCACAGAAGTGCTCACATGAGTGCATGATGTTAGCTGGTAGGCTGAGCACCCAATGAAATGGGGATTCGTGAAGTGTGAATGCAAGCAGCAGACTAGCCTGTTCATTAGTAAACTCATCTTCCTCATAAATTATGGAAAGGAAGTTATGTAAGTGCTCAGGCTAGGCCACTTTTCCTTCACCATCATACGTGTGAGTGGACAAGAGATTGAAAAGCTTCCCTGAGATGGAGACATCTTCACAATTTGAAAAACACCTCAAGGGAAGAAGAATGCTAGACTCCATGAAAGATATGCAAAGGTTCAAAACTGGATGAGAGGACATTGCTTGTCATCAGGCCCTCCTTCTAGTGCCATAAATGTTGACGGTGTTAGACCCACCAACATGTCAAGGGGATCTCTCGGGTAAGAAGTCCCAATTAGACCTCAGACCATTTGGTGTAGGAGTCCCATCTGTGGGTCATAAGGTAATGCCTTGATCGCGATGTTGCACAGAGGCAAGTAAGATAACTCTGTCAGTACCAAGGGTGTGCCTGATGCAGTGAGTTAAGGAATGAGTATGAGAGGTTCCAACACTTCGAAGGGAGAGGAAGGTGAAGGTTACTTCCAAATTGAAAGGGATCAGTCCCGACGTGGCTAGGAACACACAACACAAAGGACTTGCATAGCTTCCGGCAGAGCAGTCGACATGGATGCGGTAGTCACAACATACAAGGTAAGATAACACGAACAACACTCATGGATCAGTCTGAGATGAGTGTGACAGTTGATATAACATGGTTTAGAGAGAGGTATGTCTGATGTCTAGCAGAGTAGTTGACACGGACGGTGATGACATTAACAACATATGCAACACATTAACAACAAGATTCATATAATTGCATACAAATCAATTCATATACAAGTACGTAAGTTAAACAACATATATCATTAAGGAAACTAGAGCAGTCCAACTACAATAACAACATATGCATGAAAATATGTTGGCTTTTATTATATAGAGAAGTGTAAGTCACAATCATACAATACACCATGTAAACCTGCTAGCCCCATCAGTGGAACATTACATCCACATCTTCCTGCTACTCCAAAGAGATGTACTAGCTCTATGTATTGGAGAAGCTAAGGCTAGTTACAATATTGTCCAAGCCTTCTTCAAGATAGTCTTAGTAGAAGCTTAGCTGAACAAAAGCCCTTACAATGAGTTATGAGGGACTATTTATAGCAAAGGGTGGGGTGATCCTTGACATTCCCCTTTATGAAAGTTTAACTACCCTCATGACTCTTCACCTACTCTATGACTGTTACATCCAACTGTCGACACTCGACTTACACTTGACATGAATCACATTACAATGCACATGTACTCTTGTAAGACAACATGGCTTGAGCAAGCCTTGCAAGACATCACTGACACTCGGTCCGTTGTGATGAGACTAACTCTTTGACATGCTTGTGATGGTGAAGGTGGTGAGATAATGCCAAGCTTGGTCATCCGTGATGATGTGCGTGCACCTCATGGTAACATCTTGCTGAAGCAAACTCTTGCCTCTGTTACAACTGGTGCATTGGTTCAGCCCCTCCATCCAACTCGTCTGCTAACATGTGCATGGTCTTCTTGGGTATGGTTGAACTGGAAACAAACTGATGTATAATGTCTGTGATGATCTTCAAGTGTGTGTTGGTAGTCATGCACATCAACTTGCCAAAGTACATGTTCAGTCCCAGTTGGATTTTATTCTTTTCTTCGCCGTGGTGAGTGTGTTCAATCGGTTGCATTGCATGCGTGCGCTCAATGACATGCATGCTGCTAGATCCCTTGCATGCGATCAACAAAATTTCTTACCATGTTCTCTCTGTGTCAGCTGCTGGGATAGATCCTTAACTCGTACTGGTGCAGTTTCATCCACGAATGCATGTTACACCCGCTGTTGTTCATGTTCCTACTACAACTCATTGGAATATCTGTGCAACTTCATGTTATTCCTAAGTTTCTACTTCAGCACATGCAACTCCTTCTTTGTTCCATCTTCTGCCTTCGTGCACTCTTCATGTCTTGTTGTCACTTCATAGCCTGAGTCTCCAAAGTTTCTTTCATTATCAGTGGATCTACTTGATCTTGCAACTTTGCTTCGCATATATGTTGTTAACAACCTTCCTCTTGCATTCGTTGCATTCACTACATTCGGTATGCTTCCTTTAGCTGCTATTCATGATGCTACTCACTATGATACTGCTGCTTGATGTCCTTGTCCATGAACAACTTGATGTCTTCATGAGTAGGTAAGCCCATGGAAACTTGATCGACTACATCCCCAAGCATGCTTTGAATGGTGTCTTCGTCTTTGCTCTCTTGGAAACCATTGTACTTGTACTAATGAGAGGCAGATGAACACCTATGATACTTGGAGACATGGAAACACTCATAGCTAGCAATCTGTTAGTCGAAAACCAAAATGAACATGAGAACTGACTTGCAAGATACCTAGGTGAATGATCATGAAGGTTGTGCAATTTTGGCTGGGAGGCTGAGTGACTGGCTGCCAGAACTGTGCAAAATGCAGTCTGGACTGGCTAGGAAACTAGAATGGTTGTTGGATTTGCGAAATGTGCAATCTAGTTGGGCAATTGGCTGCTGGGATTGTGCAATGCACGATTTCAACTGGGAAATACTACTGGCCGAGGGACAAATTTACACAAATTTTTGGGCCAAGCAGCCAGTGATGTCCAGAAATGCGAAATTCAGTCCAGGAGGCTAGTGCTAGGACAAAATGCAAAGATCTGGAGAGGAAGGTGAGCCTTCCTTCTCCAGATTGTGCAATGCAGCCTTGGTGAAGGTAGAGACCGGGCCAAGGTTGGCCCGACTCACCGACGGGTAACTGAAAGCAGGTAAGTCGATGAAATGCACGGTGACACTAAGTGATAGCAGAAGTGATAAAAAGTGCATGCAAAACATGAATGGAAGATTGAGCAAACATATCAACATGCATGTGGGTGAGGCAGTTCGTCAGTTGGGCGAACATCCATGCAAAACAGTTTCATACATGTGATATTAGTGAGATAGCAATGAAAATTGAAACAGAGCTAGGACATACTATAATACATGTAAACGATAGTAGGTGTTGAAAGAAATCAAGCAAATAACACTCACACAAGCAAATACACAAAAGGTGACAGAAATGCAACATAAGGCATAGGAAGCAAGCTTACCCCAAAAGAGCTGAGATGAATGTGTCAACCGCTCCTAGATGTGATGTGGGATGACAAAGCTACAACGTTGATGTGAGGAATGAGCTCTATAGGGTCCGATTGATGAGTTTTGATAACATCGAGGTTATGATGCGCATGCCACAAATCTAGGGGAAGCGACACTTGGAGGGAGGTCTTTGAATTGTTCCTTGCATGTAACCTCCAACTAATAAACATAGATCCATGAGACAAGGGATGCATTTGCATGCTTCCTTGGGAGAAGTAGCCTATGCATGTAAGTCTGTTTTGCTCGGTCTCGGAGGGAACCAGTTAACTCAGCTACACATGCAAGTGATTGCTCGAGTGCTGGATAAAAATGCGCATTTCCAACTGGGAGCTGCGATGGATGCCTAGGAGATTTGCATAATTTCTGGGTAGAGCAGCTGACCGATGCCCAAATTTGCACAAATCTTAGGCTGAACATCCTACTATTGGGAAAATTTATGCAAATCTTGCTGGGAGGTTTGGCTGGCAAGATTGCGTAATCCTGGAGCCCAATAGGCTTTTGGAGAGGATTGTGCAATTTCTGGGTGAGCAGCCTGTGTAGGGAAAAGATCCAATTGTGATCGACAAGCTGCCTTTGAGCAAGAAAGACACTGAAGCTTGAGGACTAGATGAAGCAAGGCAAGACGCTGTGAAGGTTGGTGGAGAGGCTCCAAAACAGGCTAAGGAAAAATTTTGGAGGGTGTTTGTAGCCACTACAACACACTTTGAACAACTCCTTTTGGCAATATAATTGTGGCATTGAATTCCTCTTTTCAATAGGACCAAAATCGATCTAAAGATCATCAAAGTTGGATAAGTAGAAGTGGAATTTTGAATTTATGTTTCTCTCATGTAAATTATTTAGGTCGGCCTAACTATATGTCAGATTAAGAAGATCAAAAGTCACGTCCCCTCAACTCCACTAAATTGTATATATAGAGGAACATTCTCTCTCATTTGGGACACATCAATAAAAAAAAAAAGATATCTTTGTGGCAGCGAAGATTAAGGAAGATAAATTCTGGTTATTTTTCATATTGCCATCCATATCCCAGACAGCAATACAATGAATCCCATATGAAACAAGTCACAATCCATATATAATATTGTCCTTGACCATAGAGAAGTATTTCTTCCAAACTCAGACATGTTATGACAAACCCCTAACCAAAACTATCCCAACAATAACTAGAATTTAATCTCCTTAATCTTCGTTGCCACAGAGATATATTTTTATTTTGATTGATGTGTCCCAAATGAGAGAGAATGCTACTCTATATATAAAATTCAATGGATTTTAGGGGGCGTGACTTTTGATCTTCCTAAGCTGACATATAGTTGAGGCCAACCTAAATAATTTACATTAGAGAAATATAAATTCAAAATTCCACTTCTACTTATCCAAATTTGGCGATCTTTAGATCGATTTTGGTCCTCTCAAAAATAGGAATTCAATGCCACAATTATATTCCCCAAAGGAGCTGTTCAAAGTGGAATTTTTGCCTATTTTCCATTTTTAACAAAAATATCCATCAATATTTTTTTCTAGCATTTTGGCTAAATTCACAATAGTATGCTAAAAAGTGTCATTTCAATGTCTGGAAATTAGGATATATAAATGTGAGATATATAGTCTACATCTTTGGGTTATCTCCTTTTCAAATCTAAGTTTTTTTAGGCTACATGTTAATTGTTTGAACTTTGAACTTTGAAGAAATTCCTGAATGGACTTTGGAACCCGACGAAGTCGTAGCACACATTGGCACTCTATAGTTGTTATTCCCTTATAGATAGTTGTACTTTTTTTGCGACTTGGGAAACCAACCAAGTCATTGAAAAAATAATGTTGTGCCTAGCCCAATGTCTCCCTTTGTCTTAAAATGCTTTGTCCATCCCCTTATCGCAATCGTAGGCTTGCCTCTTGCAAGTCCCATTCTAAAATTCTCCTAACACACTTCATCCTTGGGACACTTGGAATTCACTGACACTCCCTTACACACACTCTTATTCGTTCATTTCCATGCATTTTGACATAGTTCTCCCCTATGATGCACTAGCACTCCCCAACAATCTTCGACATGCATTCACACTATCTAGCATGTGTTAGCATGCCTTTCTATTCCTTAGCATTCCCTCACACTCCTTAGCTATCATGCCCTCACAACTACCCTTACTTTTGTTGCAACATGGGAACCCAACCAAATCTCACCTCGACTACAACAGCTTGAATAAGTTATAGATACTACAACTAGACTATGCCTTGTTCACTTAAGAACTTCCTATAACTCATCTTAGGCTACTCATGTTGAATCTCAAATCATAAAACCTAACATGTTACAAATACAAGGCTCACATCCAACCATGGTCGCAAAACAACTAAGAAACATACTTTACATCTTGACATGCCATAACACCTGGCACGTCTGACAATCCCTTGGCACTATGTGGCACATTTTAACATCCCCTGCATTCCTTGGCATGCTTTGACACTCCTTAGCACATCCTAGTACTCCCTAACACCTAGCACACCTAGTACTCACTAACACTCTCTATTAGACTCTTATTCATTCATTTCCATGCATTTGAAACTAGTGCTCCCTTGTGTTTCCCTAGCTCTTGGCCCTAACAATCACTAACATGTGTTGGCGCTTGGAACATCTTCGCATATGTTAGCACTTGGCATGCCTAAAATGCCTTGGAACTGTCTATCATGTGTTAGTACTTCCTCGCATTCCTTGGAACACCTTGGAACTCCCTAGTTGTCATGCCCTCGTAAATAGCCTTACTTTTTTTGTGACTTGGGAATCCAACCAAGTCATTGGAAAAATAATGTTGTACCCAACCCAAAGTCTTCCTTTGTCTAAACTAAATTTCTCCAAGACTTATCACAACCATAGGCTTGCCACTTACAACTCCTATTCTGAACTTATCCTAACACACTTCATCCTTAGGACACCTATAATTCGCTAACATTCCTTAACACACACTCTTATTTGTTCATTTCCATGCATTTTGACCTAGTTCTCCCTTTTGATGCCCTAACACTCCCTAACACCCCTCAGCATACATTGACACTGTCTAGCATGTGTTAGCATGCCTTTTATTTCCTTGTCATGTGTTGACACTCCTTAGCTATCATACCCTCACAACTACCCTTACATTTTTTGAAACTTGGAAACCCAACCAAGTCCTGTGTCAACTACAACAACTTGACCAAGTTATAGTTACTACAACTAGACTATGCCTTGTTCACCTAATAACCACCTATAACTCATCTCAGGATACTCATGTCCAATATCAACTCATCCCACTTAACAAGTTACCAAGTCAAGGCCCACGTCCAACTATGGCCATAAAATGGCTAAGCAACATAGTTTACATCTTGACATGCTATAACACCTAAAACGTCTAACAATCCCTTGGCTCTATGTGGCACATGTTAACATCCCATGCATTCCTTGGCATGCTTTGGCACTCCCTAGCACACCCCATCACTCCTTGACATGCCTTGGAACTCTAGCATGCCTTGTTACTACCTGACATATAACCTTGTCACTCCCTCCTTAACACACTTGGAACTCACTAACACTCCCTATCACACACTATTATTTGTTCATTTCCATGCATTTTTAACTATTTCTCCCTTGTGTTTTTGTGGAACTCCGTAACACTCCCTAGAACACATTGGCACACTTTAGCACCTGGGACATCTTGGCATGTTTCCTTGGCACTCTAGTATTCAATGGCACTACCTAGCATACCTTGTCACTCCCTCCTAAGCACACCTAGAACTCATTGACACTCCTTGTCACCCACTCTTTTTCATTCATTTCCATACATTTAAAACTAATGCTCCCTTGTGTTTCCTTGACATTACATAACATTCCCTGGCATGCATTGGCACACCCTAGCACTTGGCACATCTTGGCATGCTCCCCGACCTCTAGCATGCCTTAGAACTACCTAGAATACTTTTTCACTCCCTCCTTAGCACATATGTAAGTCACTGGCACTTCCTATCACAATCTCTTATTCATTCATTTGTATGCATTAATTTGACCTAGTGCTCCCTTGTGTTTCCTTGGTTCTCCCTAACACTTCCTAGCACATGTTGGCATAACCTGACACCTGGCACATCTTGGTTGCATGTTGCCCTATCACTCTAACATGACTTAACGATGCCTAGCATACCATGTCACTCCATACTTAGCACACTTGAAACTCATTGACACTCCCTGTCACACACTCTTATTCATTCATTTCCATGCATTTTGACCTAGTGCTCCCTTGTGATTCCCTGGCATGCCCTAACACTTCCTAGCACATGTTGGCACAACCTGGCACATGACACATCTTGAATGCATGTCACCTTGGCACTTTAGCATGAATTAGCGTTGCCTAGCATACCATGTCACTCCGTCCTTAACACACCTAGAACTCGCTGACACTCCCTGCCACACACTCTTATTCATTCATTTCCATGCATTTTGACCTAGTGCTCCCTTACGTTTCCCTGGTACTCCCTAACACTCCTTAGCATGCAGTGGAACACCTTGGCAGTTGGCACATCTTGTTATGCTTCCCTATCATTCTAGCATGCCTTCACACTACCTATCATACCTGGTCACTCCCTCCTTTGCACACCTAGAGCTCACAGACACTTCATTTCCATGCCTTTGAAACTAGTTCTCCCTTGTGTTTCCCTGGCGGTTCACCCTCACACTCCCTAACATTTGTTCACACCACACCTTGGCACCTAGCACATCTTGGCATGCCTATCATGCCTTGGAACTGTCCAGCATGTGTTAGCACTTCCCAAAATTCCTCGACACACCTTGGTACTCCCTAGCTATCATTCCCTCATAGATAGCCTTACTTTTTTTGTGACTTGGGAACCCAACCAGGTCATTGGAAAAACAATGTTATGCCCAACCCAAAGTCTCCCTTTGTCTGAAACTGCTTTGTCCAGCCCCTTATTATAACTATAGGATTGCCTCCTATAAGTCTTGTTCTGACCTTCTCCTAACACACTTTATCCTTAAGACACTTGGAATTCATTGACACTCCTTCGCACACACTCTTATTCATTCATTTCCATGCATTTTGACCTAGTTATCCCTTGTGATGTTTTCGCACTCCCTAACATGCCTCACATGCATTGCCATTGTATGGCATGTGATAGCATGCATTTTCATTCCTTGACATGCCCCGACACTCCTTGATTATCATTCCCTCACAACTACCCTTACTTTTTTTGGGACTTGGGAACCCAACCAAGTCTTGCCTCAACTACAACAACCTGACCAATTTATGGTTACTACAACTAGGTTGTTCCTTGTTCACCTAAGAATTGAATATAACTCATCTTAGGCTACTCATGTCCAATTTCAACTTATCCCACTTAACAAGTTGCAAGTTACCAAGTCAATGCTCATGTCCAACTATGGCCATAAAACAACTAAGAAACATAGTTTACATCTTGACATGCCATAGCACCTGGCACGTCTAACAATCCCTTAGCAACATAGTTTAAATCCCGAGATGCCATAGCACTTGGCACGTCTACCAATACCTTGGCAACATAGTTTACATATTCTTGACTTGGGTGTCCTTATTTTGTAAATGTGACCCTTGACTATGCCATGAAAACCCTCCAAGACATTCTTAAATGATGGGAACTCCTCTTCATGTGTGAAGATAGTGAAATGTCACAAGTCATCCAAGATACCTCCAAATATTTGATTTGTGCCTTAGGGAATGTGAAAGATACACTGAATAGAAAACATGAATAAAAATATGTAGGCAAGTGCCCCAAATGTGAGATGTTTCCACTTGTGCAATTGTGCTTCCAAATATGTGAACTCAACAACAAAACATGCCATAAAATACATGAATATCTCTCAACATGTGAAAGAAAAAGCAACCCTTACCCTAGTGTTCCTCCATTGAAAATTTGGGCCTTTTGTCACAAGGTATCTTCTCTTCTTTGGAAAGAGGAGATAAACAAGCTTTTAGATGTTTCTAAATGGAGTACTCTTCACTTATGTCCTTCTACTTTATGCCACGTGATAGAAATTCCAATTTTCATATTATTGACTATGGCTTTGTTCTTTTATACATGTGACCCTTGACTATGCCATGAAATCCTCCAAAATCCTTCTGAAGGATGGGAGCATTTCTTCATGCCTGAAGCTAGTGGAATGTGACAAGTTATCCAAAATTCCTCCAAACATGTGATTTGTGCCTTGGGAAATGTTAAAGGTACCCTCAATGGAAAAACACATAAAGATTTGTGGGCAAGTGCCCTAAATGTGCGATGTTGCCACTTCTGCAATTATGCCTCCTTTTGATGCTCAAATTGGCAACCTAGTTGTGCAAGACTCACGAGGTGTCACTTTGGGTCAACTCAGGGTTGTTGGCACTGTCACCTTATCAACGAATCCTCTCAATTTGGATTACTTATTGAATCTTGCGGGTATCCCAAAGAAAAAATTTATGGGGTATTTTATGTGACTAGATCACTAGAACTGAAAACCATCTTTACATTGGATCATTAAACATCTTGATGATCCCTATACTATTAACCACAACTTTTGTATTCATTATTGCTTTAATTGGAACACCTCCAGTAGATATTGATGGTGTTCATGAGCATATTTATGGTTCTCTTCTTGATGGAAACAATATTATCTCCAACGCCACTATTCGATGAATGGCTACACAACAAGGACTTTATGACCAAATAATTCATGTTGTTGATGTAGTGCCCATACAACACAAACTTTCAATGGTATATCATATCCAAACACTCTATGATGGGTTTCATAGATAGCTAGCCTATGACAACGAGTTGCATTCTATTTCCAAAGCCTATAATTAGTGGAAGAATTATATTTTACCAAAGGAAATGACCATCCACACCAATTGTAGGCCTTTTCCTACTCTAGATAATCCTTGGGAGTTAGTGCCCATGAATTTTATGTCATGTTTTCCCTCAACCAAGCATGGTAATAGACGTGTTTTTGTTGTTGTTGATTGCTTCTTTAGGATGGGAATTTTGGCACCTTGTAAGAAGATTTTTGCAACAAAATCCACTCATAATTTCTTCTTCGAGCATATTTTAGTTCACTTTGGGTTTCCAAATGCCATATTTCTTGATAGGGATAGTAGGCTCCTTAGAATTTTTTGGTTTAACCTTTGGTCCATGGTGGACATCAAGCTTGATCAAACCCACTACCTTCCATCCCTAGATTGATAAATAAAAAGTAGTAGTCAATAGGATTATTATAGATGTCTTTAGAGTATACAATTGCGAGCATCCACATACACGTGTTGAAAGCCTTCCATATTCTCAACATAAGTTCGACATAGCTCTTCATATTTCTATTGGTCGCAAGCCTTTTTAGGCGTGCTTGGAGTCCCAACAATTGACACAAATTGATGTATCTATATTCATGGTATAACGCATGAAGATACCTCCTATACTTGGAATGAGGTAAGTAAAGCAACTAATTTTGAGGAACATATCTAACTAATTCAACAATAAGTTCATGATATTTTGTAGAAAGTTACCAACTCCAAGTAAAAGTAGATACACAATCCAGTGGGTTCTCCATAAGTTTAAGGTTGGTGACGAGTTATGGTTGGACTTGCATAATGTGGAATTGAAAAACTCCCATAAGAAGCTCATACCACTTTGATATGAGGCTTACACCATCACTAAAGCTATGGGTGATAATTTTTTTTAAGATAACCATAAGATGATTTATATTACTTCAAAAGTATATATCAAAAAGATTTTTTCTTGATAAGGTGCATGTCTAGAAAAAGTTCCTTTAAAAAATAAAAGAAATGATCCCACCATTACTAACCTAAATTATTGTGATAAAATGATCCCACCATTGCTAACGCAAATTATTGTGATAAATAACTACACAAGAGATTTTCAAAATTAACAATTTTAGAGTTTATTTTATATCAAAATATGTAAATCACTGACTAAATTTTTTAAATATTACACCCGCTCTGCTATTATTTCTCTTATCACTAAATTTTTTAAATATTATCACTCTAATATTATTTTTCTTATGACTATTTTTTTTTTAATATTTCACTCTAATATTATTTCTCTTACATTCTCCACGTTCTAGAGTTTGTGTGTATGAAAAGACCATTGCAGGCAGGCCATATCTCTGCCTTGCTTGTTTTACAGTCTTCTCTACCTCAGATTTCCATAACCCAAAACATTTTTCTATCCATTTGGGGGATGAAATTTCCTCGGCCAATGCCAGGGCGGGGGGAGGGAGAGGCCGGTTGAACCCAGGAATCTTGCTATCAATTTTGACCTCAAACCATACCCAGTTGCAAGCACATATGAATACGAGGGATCAGATTCGAACCCCACCATCGCGGTTGGTGTGACGGTGTTGTTGAAGGAGTTAGGGCAAAAATGTGAATCTAGATGGATTGAGGAAAGCTCCACTTTGCGTTTCCAAAGCATTCAATGATGGAACAAGAGGTATGCATTTAATATGCCTATTTATTTGTACTTTTCTACATACTTTTTCGGGTGATTTGTTTATATATATATATAAATTTAGATTTGATGGCCTCCTATTATCTATTATTGGTGTTGTTGGTATTTATTGAGGACAAAGATCAAACCTCTTTTCTCTATATATATTCAATTGAAAACTATCTTTCCTCACATCCCCTGTGTTGCTACATTTTTCACAATTGTTCAATCATGTTCAAATCCACCAGGGCAAGCACAAACAAAAATATCGAAGGGAAACACTGCCACCATTAAAATCGATAATTGATTCATACCCTGTTGAATCGTGCGACTTAAACTACATGTACAGATTTAAGTGCTAACCTATGCTCCTAGTTGGGGATGTGGGCCTCTCTCATCTCTCTAGAGCACATGATTACCACAAAATCTTATTCCATGCCTACATCCAAACATCGATTCTCCATATTTTATAAATGCAATACCTTCTTCCCTTTTGGGTGAGGAGCATGCAAAACCATCACCTCTGTCATAGGAGGAACTTGGATATATTCATATCGGGGTATTCATAGGCCGTTACCTCTGTCATATATAGTCCAAAAAAGAGTAAAAGAACTTCTTCCTCTTTTATGTAAGGATGTCTAATACCATTTATATCGCTATTGTTGAAGATTTAATGTAGGTACAAAAGGGGTGTGTTTTATCATTGCAAATACTGTACCCATCGAATTTGGTATGATGTTGTACAAATTTTTAGAGTGACAAGTCCTTTTCCCTTTTGGGGGACAGAATGACTAATTCATGAGGATAGTTTATCATACATAAGTGTAAAACTTTTGATTCAATTCATATTTTTCGATCCGGATGTTCATCTGATTCAAAGTGAGACCAACTCCATGTTCCTCAAGTGCTGAAACAAACTTTCGAGAAATCTTAGCCAACATAATACAGAAATAAACCAAGCTTTCTCTAATTTCATATGATGGTATCTGAACATATTTTTTTTTCAGTTTTTGGGACCTTTTTAGTCATCTTCTATTATAAGTAAAAGTTTAGTTTGTTGGATGTGATCTATTTTTTACCTTGTAAAGAGTTCTATTTTTCCTTTACAACAATACACTTACACAGACATGCATGTATTGGTATTTGAGGTGTTTGAGTCATCACATATTTCAACTTTTACTGTGAGTAATAAACTTTGTGTTGGCAAAAGTTTTGTTTTGATTTCAGAGAGGCATTGGAGTCATTTTTCCAAGATGGCAGAAATTTTTCAGTTTTTGGGAAATTTTCAATCTTCTTTTATTATAAGTAAAAAAATTAGTTTGTTGGATGTGATCTATTCTTTACCTTTTAAAGAGTTCTGTTTTTCCTTTAGAACAATACACCTACACAGACATACATGTATTGGTCTTTCAGGTATTTGAGTTATCACATGTTTTGACTTTTACTGTGAGTAATAATTTTTGTGTTGGCAAGAGTTTTGTTTTGATTTCAGAAGGGCATTGGAGTCATTTTTCCAAGATGGCAAATTTTTTTCCATTTTTGGGAACTTTTCAGTCGTCTTCTATTATAAGTAAAAATTTAGTTTGTTGGATGTGATCTATTATTTACCTTGTAAAGAGTTCTATTTTTCCTCTAGAACAATACACCTACATAGACATACATGTATTGGTCTTTGAGGTGTTTGAGTTATCACATGTTTCAACTTTTACTGTCAGTAATAAACTTTTATTGTAAGTAATAATTTGTGTGTTGGCAAGAGTTTTGTTTTGATTTCAGAAGGTCATTGAAGTCATTTTTCCAAGATGGCAGAAATTAGAGAACCATTTTCTATGGACCTTGAAGCTGTAGTCTTTAGTTAAGGAAAAATGCTCGGAAAAATGTTTGTCAAGGAATTTTAATACTAACCTCATTATTTTTATTTTGACAGTCATCAGAAACAAATTCATGGATAGGTTATATTATTGCAACAGTTGTTGGAAATTTAAAAATATCTATCAGTAATGTACATCTACGAGGATGCAGTGAAGTAAATTAAATGGTGTGATTTTTCCTTTAGAGAAATACACTTGCACAGACGTACATGTATTGGTGTTTGACCTGTTTGAGTTATCACATGTTTCAACTTTTACTGTGAGTAATAATTTTTGTGTTGGCAAGAGTTTTGTTTAGATTTCAGAAGGGCATTGAAGTCATTTTTCCAAGATGGCAGAAATTGGTGAACTATTTTCTATGGAGTTTGACGCTGTAATCTTTAGTTAAGGAAAAATGATCAGAAAATTTATGTGAAGGCATTTTAATACTATTCTCATTATTTTTGTTGTGACAAAAATAAATTCATGAATAGATTCTATTATTGCAACCGTTGTTGGAAATTTAAAAACATCTATCAACAATGTACATGTAAAATATGAGGATGCAGTGAGGTAAATTACATATTGTGATTTTTCCATTAGAACAATACACTTGCACAGACATACATGTATTGGTCTTTGAAGTGTTTGAGTTATCACATGTTTCAAATTTCACTGTGAGTAATAATTTTTATGTTGGCAAGAGTTTTGTTTAGATTTGAAAAGGGAATTGGAGTCAT
Source organism: Pinus tabuliformis (assembly GCA_031772625.1). Taxonomy (NCBI): domain Eukaryota; kingdom Viridiplantae; phylum Streptophyta; class Pinopsida; order Pinales; family Pinaceae; genus Pinus; species Pinus tabuliformis. The sequence goes on along the minus strand of CM062807.1, from coordinate 1,000,520,194 downwards.
TTTTCCAAGATGGCAGAAATTAGAGAACTATTTTCTGTGGAGTTCAAAGTTGTAGTCTTTAGTTAAGGAAAAATGCTTAGAAAATGTCTGTCAAGGCATTTTAATACTAACCTCATTATTTTTGTTGTGACAAGGCATTTTAATACAAACCTCATTATTTTTGTTGTGGCATTTTAATACTAACCTCATTATTTTTATTGCAACAGTTGTTTGAAATTTAAAAATATCTATCAGCAATGTACATGTACGCTAGGAGGATGCAATGAGGTAATTTAAATGTTGTGATTTTTCCATTAGAATAATACACCTGCACAGACATACATGTATTGATCTTTGACATGTTTGAGTTATCACATGTTTCAACTTTTACTGAGTAATAATTTTTGTGTTGGCAAGAGTTTTGTTTTGATTTCAGAAGGGCATTGGAGTCATTTTTCCAAGAGGGTAGAAATCAGAGAACTATTTTCTGTGGAGCTTGAAGCTGTAGTTTTTAGTTAAGGAAAAATGCTCAGAAAAATGTCTGTCTAGGCATTTTAATACTAACCTGATTATTTTTGTTGTGACGGTCATCAGAAATAAATTCATGGATAGGTTCTATTATTGCAACAATTTTTGGAAATTTAAAAATATCTATCAACAATGTACATGTACGCTACAAGGATGCAGTGAGGTAAGTTAAATGTTGTGATTTTTCCATTAGAACAATACACCTGCACAGACATACAACTTAAAATAGAAAACTCACACAACTTAATTAATTCAATTGCTTAATTACATCACACTTATATAGGAAAACTTATGCAACCAATTCCTAACCACTCACAACTAATTCTTGTTCAACTGCTCATAACTAATTCTGTTCAACTGCTTCATAACTAAATCTATTTCTGCATTATTTTCACATCCTCCCTTAATGGAGAAATGGATTCTCTACAATACCTAACTGACTTCTAAAAACTTCAAATTTGATTTTACCAAGGGGCTTAGTAAATATATCAGCCACATTATCCTTGGTGTTACAAAATATCAATCCAATTTCATTTGACTCAATTTTCTCACGGACAAAGTGGTACTGTAACTCAACGTGTTTTGTTCTAGCATGGTAAACTAGATTATGTGCTAATTTGATAGCACTCTGATTATCACAATTGATACATGTTGCACCACTTGCGCTTCTTCAAGATCTGCAAGAATTCTTCGCAACCAAATGGCTTCACAGGTGGCATTGGTCAAAGCTTTGTACTCTGATTCTGTTGATGATAAAGAAACAGTTGGTTGTTTCTTACTACTCCAAGATACGACTCCTGATCCAATATGAAATGCATAGCCAGAGGTAGATCGTCTGTCATCTGGATTTCCTGCCCAATCTGAATCAGAAAAACCTGTCAGTGCAACATCAGATACATCAGTATACATAATACCAAGATTCACTGTTCCCTTTAAGTATCGAAGAACTTTCTTCGCAGCAATCCAGTGATTTCCTGAAGGCTTAGCCATGAATTGACTAAGGATACTGACTGAGTATGCAATGTCTGGCCTGGTAGTGGTGAGATAGTTCAAACTTCCCACTAACTGACGATATAATGTTCCATCTGCCTCTTTCGAACCATCTTCTTTGTACAACTTTGCATTCTGTTCTAAGGGAGTTGACATAGCTTTACAATCTGTCATATTGAACTTTTTAAGAATCTCCTTTGTATATTTGCTTTGAGTGATCAATGTTTTACCAGTTTTTCTCCATACCTCAATGCCTAAACAGTAATGCATTTCACCCAAATCTTTCATTTCAAAAACCTGTGACAACTGAACTTTAATTTCTTCAATTAACTTGTGAGCACTGCCTGTTATAATGAGATCATCCACATATAAAGATATTAAAGCAACATTTCCTTTTTCATCTTTCTTAACATACAAGTTAGGATCATTTTTGCTTTTCACAAACCCATTCTGAAGAAAGAAAGTATCAATCTTTACATACCATGATCTTGGTGCCTGTTTCAAACCATACAATGCCTTTCTTAACCTGCAAACCAGATGCTCCTGTCCCTGTTTGACAAACCCTTCAGGTTGAACCAAATAAACTTCTTCCTTTAAATCACCATTGAGAAAAGCAGATTTGACATCCAATTGATGTATATTCCAATTATGTTTTGTGGCTAAGGCAATCAGTAATCTAATTGTATTCAACTTAGCTACTGGTGCAAAAGTGTCTTCATAATCAATTCCCTCCTGTTGAGCATATCCTTTTGCTACTAATCTTGCCTTAAATTTATCAATTGTACCATCTGCTTTAAATTTCGTTTTGTACAACCATTTGCTTCCAATTGGAACTTTATTTTCAGGAAGTTCCACTAATTCCCATGTTTGATTTTTCATAATAGAAGCATACTCATCATTCATAGCATTAATCCATGGTTCATGTTGTTTAGCCTGCTCATAATCAATTGGTTCTTCAACATTCATTATATTAGACATTAAGGCATAGTCTCTATACCTTTCAGGAGGTCGAGTCTGTCAGGACGACCTTCTTGGTGTGGGTGTTCCATCCATGATTCGTCGGCTTTGAGGTGTATCACCCCCATGTGATGACTCACTGCTGCTAGATGTGCTCGTACTGTTGCTATCATCCTGATCCTGTACCTGTACCTGGACCTGTTCCTGTTCCTGCTTAATCAAAGTATCAAGCTTGAGATGTGCATCATTAGAAATATGCCATGTATCATTCTTTGTGTTACTTTTATCAGTCTGCTCATGAAACAATACATCACGACTTGCAAATAGTTTATGGGAACTTGGATCAAACAATTTATAGGCTTTCTAATCCGTACAATATCCAATGAAAATACACTTGATGGACTTGGCATCAAGTTTGCTTCTGTTAGCCTTAGGAATATGAGCAAAAGCAGTACATCCAAAGACTTTGAAATGACTCACATCAGGTTTATAACCATAAAGAACCTCAAAAGGAGTTTGAAAAACTAATCGCTTAGTGGGACATTGATTCTTCAGATAAACAGCAGTGTTAATGGCTTCTGCCCAGAAACCATTAGAGATGTTCTTACCTTGCAGCATACTACGAGCAGATTCCACCAAGGTTCTATTCCATCGCTCAGCAACACCATTTTGCTGAGGGGTATGTGGCACTGTGAATTGTTGTTGAATTCCATTAGATTTACAATAGGTGTTAAATGCTTTTGATTTATATTCACCCCTTGATCAAATCTGAGTATTTTAATGCACTTTCCTGTTTGTTTTTCAACCATATTTCGAAACTCTTTAAAATACTCAAATATATCACTTTTCCTTCTAATGAAATAGACCCAGGTATATCTAGATCTATCATCAATAAAAATAACAAAGTATGAAGCACCACCAAGAGACCTAGTTTGCATAGGTCCACATACATCAGTGTTAATTAATTCAAGTATATCATACTTTCGTTTCTCAGTATGAACAGGAAACTCTTCTCTATGCTGCTTACCAAGTGCACAAGCTTCACATGGTAAATGTTCACACTTCATAACAGGAAGACCTTCAACCATTGATTTCCTTTGTAACAACGATAAATCATTGTAATTTAGGTGCCCATACCTGTGATGCCATAATTCTGCTGTCGATGTCTCTTGGGATGTCAATGCAACATGGCGCTTGACTGTCACATCCAATCTGTATAATCCTCCAACCCTGGTACCTGTAGAAACAACCTTGTAGTGGTCCTGAACATCTTTCACTAAACACCCCAATTTACCAAATTCTACTTTTAAATTATTATCAGTGATAGTGGAAACAGATAGCAAATTCTTTTTGAGAGCAGGGACATACATCACATTATGAATCTGTCACATTTGTCCATTAGGTAAGTACACATTTACTATGCCATAGCCTTGAACTTGAAGTGACCTATCATCTCCTAGGTAAATGTGTGTACCATCAGATTTCTCATAATATTTATCATACCATTCTTTATTACAAGTCATGTGTGCCGAGGCACCAAAATCTATAAACCAAGCATTCTCATCATTAGTTTCAGCAGACAATGCAACATCAGAAAGAAATAACTTAAGATTTTTAAATCCATCATTTACTGAGGTGTCTCTGTTTATGTAATTTCCATTATGCCTGCTATGTCTTTGATTTGATTCATTATTCTTTCTCCTATAGCAATATTTAGCCAGATGTCCAGGTTTTCCACAATAATGACATTCAATGTTCCTTTTAACATAAGAATCAGGAGGTGCCATACCTTTCTGCTTTGCTTGAAAACGGCCTCTGTTTCTGTCCCATGGTCTCCCTCGGAATGGTTTTTGGCCTCTTGCAGTCAAAGCCAAATCAGAACCATTTGACTCCAGTTCAAAAGTTTTCATGCGCTCTTCTTCTTGAAGAAGAATTCCAGCCAATTCTTCAAATGTAGGAGGTGTCGGTCTAGCTGAAAGAGCTGAAATAAAGACTTTATAGTCTGGGACTAACCCCTTTAACGTAACAGTTACCAAGTCTGTACTAGAAACCTTTTCACCAATATCACCAAGCTTATCACTAAAGTCTTTAATTCGGGAAACAAAGTTGCTAATGCTTTCATTGGTATCCATTTTGATAGATAGCAGCTTTGTTTTTAAAAATAAAATACGGTTTGCATTAGAAGTTTCATACAAACCTTTGAGAGTGTCCCATGTTGCCTTTGAAGTTTCACAGTCCCGAATGTGTGGAATAATATTGTCCTTCACTGACATGCGTAGCAGCACCCTTGCTTTTATTTCACGCTTCTCCCAATCTTGAGTGTTAGTAGGAGGTTGAGGCTTGGTCTCGTCACCTTTTACAATCGGCCAGAGATTGTATGCCTCCAGTACTGTGATGATCTTAAATTTCCAATTTACATAGTTTTCTCCGTCAAGTTTGGAAGACTCATTTAAATATGAATCTGCAAGGGGATTAGCCATCTCTGAACTCTGTTATCTTTTTTAAAAAAAACTGAACAACCTCTGCTATCAAGCAATTACAAGATTCGGCAAACCCTTCTTTTTCCTTCAATAATTTTATAAAACCACAAAATTTCAGAATTTAAAACGAAACGCCGCTTTATTTATTTTAACAACAACCAAATATCAGTGACCTGAATATCCTTCCAGCGAAATCTCTTCAGCGAAAATTCCAAGCAACGACCCTTTCCATTTCACTGCCTTCAGGTTCACGTATCGAAACAAACAACGGCAGAAACTCCACGTATGGTGATCACAACATAATCCAACAAATATCTCGGTTGTCTCTTTAAAACAGAAACTACATATACAGGCGAGGATGGAACACTTACAGAAAATGCAGTGAAGTATAACAGAATTGTGTAACTGGCTCAGATTTACCGTATCCTTCAAGCCGCACCGGATTCAGGGCTGTCCACAGGTCAGCGTATGCTGTCGGCAACGCTGTCCACAGGTCAGCGTATCCTTCAAGCCTTCGTCCACATAGCCTCACACGCTCCACAGGGCCGTCAGGGATCACAGGGTTACTGCGCACACTCTAATGGCAGAGTCTTACTGCCCACGAAGAGGAGAGAGGCGCAGACTAAAGAGCTCCGATACCAACTTAAAACAGAAAACTCACACAACTTCATTAACTCAATTGCTTAATTACATCACACTTATATAGGAAAACTTATGCAACCAATTCCTAACCACTCACAACTAATTCTTGTTCAACTGCTCATAACTAATTCTGTTCAACTGCTTCATAACTTTGGTCTTTGATGTGTTTGAGTTATAACATGTTTCAACTTTTACTGTGAGTAATAATTTTTGTGTTGGGAAGAGTTTTGTTTTAATTTCAGAAGGGAATTGGAGTCATTTTTCCAAGATGGAAGAAATAAGAGAACTATTTTATGTGGAGCTTCAGTAGTCTTTGGTTAAGGAAAAATTCTCAGAAAAATGTAACCTCATTATTTTTGTTGTGACAGTCATCAAAAACAAATTCATGGATAGGTTCTATTATTGCAACAATTGTTGGAAATTTAAAAATATCTATCAACAATGTACATGTATGCTACGAGGATGTAGTGAGGTGATTTTTCCATTAGAAAAATACACCTACATATACATACCTGTATTGGTCTTTGACTTGTTTGAGTTATCACATGTTTCAACTTTTAGTGTGAGTAATAATTTTTGTGTTGGCAAGAGTTTTGTCTTGATTTCAAAAGGGCATTGGAGTCATTTTTCCAATATGGTAGAAATTAGATAATTATTTTTTGTGGAGCTTGAAGTTGTAGTCTTTAGTTAAGGAAAAATGCTCAGAAAAATGTCTGTCAAGGGATTTTAATACTAACCTCATTATTTTTGTTGTGACAGTCACTAGAAACAAATTCATGGATAGGTTCTATTATTGCAACAATGGTTGGAAATTCAAAAATATCTTTCAGCAACGTACATGTACGAGGATGCAACGAGTTAAATTAAATGTTGTGATTTTTCCTTTAAAACAATACCCCTGCATAGACATACATGTAGTTATCACATGTTTCAACTTTTACTGTGAGTAATAACATATGTGTTGGCAAGAGTTTTGTTTTGATTTCAGAAGGGCATTGGAGTCATTTTCCAAGATGGCAGAAATTACAGAACTATTTTATGTGGAGCTTCAGTAGTCTTTAGTTAAGGCAAAATTCTCAAAAAATGTCTCTCAAGGCATTTTAATACTAACCTCATTATTTTTGTTGTGACAGTCATCAAAAACAAATTCATGGATAGGTTCTATTATTGCAACAATTGTTGGAAATTTAAAAATATCTATCAACAATGTACATGTACGCTATGAGGATGCAGCAAGTTAAATAAAATGACGTGAATTTTCCATTGGAACAATACATCTGCATAGACATTAAGGTATTAGTCTTTGAAGTGTTTGAGTTATCACATGTTTCAACTTTTACAGTGAGTAATATTTTTTGCATTGGAAAGAGTTTTGTTTTGATTTCAGAAGGGCATTGGAGTCATTTTTCCAAGAGGGCAGAAATTAGAGAACTATTTTTTGTGGAGCTTGAAGTTGTAGTCTTTAGTTAAGGAAAAATGCTCAGAAAAATATTTGTCAAGGCATTTTAATACTAACCTCATTACTTTTGTTGTGACATTCATCAGAAAAAAATTCATGGATAGGTTGTATTATTGCAACAGTGGTTGGAAATTTAAAAATATCTATCAACAACGTACGGATGAAATGAGGTAAATTAAATGCTATGATTTTTACTTTAGAACAATACACCTGCACATACATACATGTATTGGTCTTTGACGTGTTTGAGTTATCACATGTTTCAACTTTTACTGTGAGTAATAATTTTTGTGTTGGCAAGAGTTTTGTTTCAATTTCAAAAGGGCATTGGAGTCATTTTCCCAAAGATGGCAGAAATTAGAGAACTATTTTATATGGAGCTTGAAGGTATAGTCTTTAGTTAAGGAAAAATGCTCACAAAAATGTCTGTCAAGGCATTTTAATACTAACCTCATTATTTTTGTGGTGACAGTCATTATTTCACGAATAGGTTCTATTATTGGAACAGTTGTTGGAAATTTAGAAAATATCTATCAACTATGTACATGTACGCTATAAGGATGCAGTGAGGTAAATTCAATGTTGTGATTTTATTTGTGTATTACAGTTTTTAGGACTGCAATTCTTTATGTTTAGATTGTGATTAAATCAAGATGTTAGGAATACAATAAAAAGTAAAATGTATTGGCTCTACTAATAAACTAGCCGGATGTGATCCTTTAGAGTAAATCTGTCCTGATATTTCTTAGAAATATATATATATATATATATATATATATATATATATATATATATATATATGTTGGAGAATGTTAATTGAAGAGTGTTAATACTTGGATACATATAAGTGTCTAGATTTAACTGTCTTTACGTTGAACTTAACTTGATGGTTTAATTTGAAAATATTTTAAAATGAGATGAACAAATTGAGAACAAAACTCTTATCCATCTTATTCAAGAATATTTCCAAAATCAAAATAAAGATGACTTTATGAATCATGTATTGTAGTATAAAGTTTGATTGCATTTCATTTTTTGTAACTATTGAAATGTGTAGATAAATAGTGGTATTGAGGGCTTAATGTAAATTTTATTAATCACCAAACGAAGGTTTAATCAAAGTCTTGGGAATGTTTTTACAATCAAGATAAATATGACTTTATGAATCATTGTACTATAAAGTTTGATTGCACTTCAGATTTCATAACTATTGAAATGTGTGGATAAATAGTGGAATTGAGGGCTTAGTGTACATTTTGTCAGTCACCAAATGAAGGTTTAATTGAAGTTTTGGGATTCCATTAGTGCTTTTAGAAGTTCATCTTGTTTGACAGGACCTACATTTTCATCGTCCTTTTTAAAGGCATCTTCAATTACAGGTTTCTAAGTATCTTCATCAATTTGTAAACTCCACATCAATTCCAAATTTATTTTAAAATAAAAGTTGGTCTGATTTTTGTTAGCTGAATTTTCATTGAACTGATCTGTCAAACTAGGACTAGAGGTATAATTGCACATATGTTTCTCATGCCAGCCAGTGAAAACATCATTTATGAAATCTGGACTGTACTTCTGTAATTGAGCAGAGACTTACTCTTTTGTATAGCTAGATTTCTCATCAATGTTCTTGGTGTATCTCTCATTTTCAAAGTCCAAACTTGTACTATCATACAATGAGTTTTTCAGGGAGGCTTCCTTGTCATAATGATCATGATTGTCACAAAGGGGAGAACTCTCAAAATGCACCATAAGACTTGAATCTGTTGTTTTCCAATTTCAAGTAATGGTTTCAATGCCTTCATCATCAAGGGAGCGAGAGAATGTTACTTGAAACTTAATATGATGCTCCTATATCACCTTTTCCACTGTATCATAAATTAGGAAGTCATTAACATACAAAAAAATGAGACATGTGACTATTAAATTCAATGTCGGAGATCATTTTCTCATCACTCTGGCCAGAAATACTAGCCATATTAGAGTTTGAGGCACCTTCTTCAAGATCGGGTTCATCAATTCTTATTGCATTCCATGTTCATTTTCATTTTCATGACCATTAGGGGTTTTGTCCATCAAATTAGAATAGCCAGAAAGTGTCTCTTTGATCTTAGAAGGTAGATCAAGATCAACTTCATCCAATAATCCCCTAGAATGCTCATCAACAACAAGAAGAAAGATATCTACTTTTATTTCATCACATGCATCCATCATAATTACTACTTTCGTGAGGGAAACCCACCCTATCTAGATTGGAGTGAGATCATATAGGTTTCACCATTGGGTGCATTGTCATGGAAGAGAAATTTTACATTAATGCATGCTGGGGAGGATTTGGGACTCACTAAGGTACTAATCTATTGAATTCTTCCACATATAACTGTGCCATGAGATAAATTTGTAATTGCATATTTGAATAATGAAGTTCTGGAGATTTTGGGGTTCACTTATCCTTCTATTGGTGTCTGAAATTCCCTAGGGTAAAATAAGGGTCGAAATGTATTGTGGCAAGGGATATTGGAGGCTAAATTGAGGGCATTTAGTCCCCAAAAATTGCTAAAGGAAATCTTCAGAAGAATAATTTAGCGTGGATTGGTTCTCATTGGCTTAGAGGGTGTAAGTCTCTAAGAAATCTCTGGGATTCATTGCAGACGTTTTACAAAGGTAAAATCCCATCAAGAATGGCATGCAAGTTCATTAAAAGAGGAACATTCTCTTGGATGTATTGACTGTTGTTGCTAAGAATAAATTGTGGGTATAGTTTACCCTCTAGGAAAGGTGTATTAGTCAAGGTTTAGAGGGTGAATCTCTGTGTGTTATTTACTATGTGTTAACAAGGTTTATACCTCCAATATGGGTCTAGTTTCTATGGCAGGAGGGCACAGTTATAGGCTGTAGTTGTCCTTGATTAACAATATTGATTTAGATGGGTTTCCTCAGCATAAAAAGGGGAGCACTTTGAAGAAGAGATAAACTGGTATCAATAATATTTCATGAGATGATGGCTAAAGTAGAGTTTGGAGGGCCATGGAAGTTTGAAATAAAGTGGAAATCAATCCATACTTCTCATTATTTTCAAATAGAACTAAGGTACCTATTGTGGGAGGAACATACTTGTGTTTTAGGGCTGGAAAGTGGCAGATTATAAAAGAACACAACTTTAGTCTAAGTCTGGGTGTGATTTGGACCAATAAAAGTCATCTACAATAGCCCATATTTCCACATCCATACAAAAAAAAAGAGGACAACTTGTAATAATTTGGTTTATAACAAAGACTTGGCCATTATCTTTGTGCAAACTATTGTCGTGTTTTTATATTATTGTTTGATTTTATTTATCTTGTATTTGAAATTCCATTACATGTCAAAAGCAACAAAATATAAGTTGAAACCCACAATAAAAAAAACATAGCACATAGTCAAAATGTTTGATGAAATGCCAAAACCAACAATTTTGCAAAAACAATGAGAATTTTCCAAACCTTGGAGGGAGAAGGGGTTGGTACACTACACCAATATGAGTGCCTACGGTATTTCACATTGTTGAACCCATTTAGACATTAAAAATCACATTTTGAACAATGAAAAATCAAAGTCTTGATCAAAATTCTATAATTGGATTCCAACGAAAAAAGTCAAAGCTTAGAACAATTCGGCTTCACCATTATTAAGCCATCCACTAGTGTCCATATGTGTGGTCTAGGCCACCAAAATGGTATGCCAAATAGGAATGGGTGAAGTCAAAGAATCGGGTGGCATTTGCAAAGTACTTGCATCTCAAACTTGGCATACAAACTGTAAGAACTCTATTATGTGGTGCAACTTGCAACCTCATAGTGTGTTTGTCAAAATAATTTATAGAAAGGAACATCGAGTTTTGTAAATTGTCCACACTTACATAAATGATAAGAGATAACGCTTTGTTACAAATTCTGTGAAAGTCTTAACACCAAGCGAGAGAAAATCTTTCAAAGTGATAGGTTCAAATTGAGGGATGATATGGAAGATGCATCGATGGTTGTCAAGGTCATGTATGATCGGTTGATACATTTGGTCTAGTGGATGCATTAGAGCTTGGTTCTTGTTGAATGGTTGGTTTCCCCCTTCTTTTCCCTTTGTGAATACAACTCTATTGTTTCAAATTCTTAAGATAGTTGAATTTCCCACCAACTTTTCTTGTCTTCCCTAATCCATCTATATTAATGATGTGGTCTATGAATTTGAATGTTCTCTACTTGCCCTCTTAATCTAGATATAAAGAGGGGTGTGGCACATAGTAAGGTCAGGGCTTGGGTAGATTTGAAAGGTCCTATCTGTTGTCTTTATTTTGGTGTAATGATGTTCAATCAAGCCTCATAATGTTTAATAAGTTCCCTTCCAGCTTGCTAGATAGTCCTATTTGAAGTAGATTTAATGGTCTTCTATTTTTTCACAATGTGTCTTTCTTGGTAAAATTGTGAGAAAATGATGAAAAATTTAAGTCATGTTAAAGAACCATTGGGAAAATCCTAGTGATCTGTACAGTTTTTTTGGCTTAATCAATGTATGAAGTTCCACAAGCAGATTCAGTTTTCCTTCCTTGTACAAATTTATCGATTTTCTTTTTTTGAGTTGCATATGACATCTTCATGGTAAAGGTTAAAGCTTAAAATAGTGCAAGTGATGTCAAGATTTTTTTTTTTTTTTTCTAAATTAAGCTAAAATATATTACTGTAAAATAATGGTACACTGAGGCTTTGGCCTTTGCTTGTTCGTGCCATAGTTTAAGGCATATAACAGCAAAATAGGATTGTGACTTCCCATGACGGGAAACTAGTCCAGTTCAAACATGAAATTGCAAATATTATCTTGCTGCCCACGCAGGGGAAACTAGAATTTAAGTACAGTATCTAACCAGTTTTTCAAAAAATCATAAAAAAAAACCAAATGACAACAAGTTTTCAGAAAAAGCCCCGAAAAAAATAGATAACATAATGCCCAGAACTTGAGACTTGAAGATACTGGCATGTTATGTGGCTGGTCAAGTGTCCTGCTACGGTGATGGGTGTTCCTCAACGATGAAACACCTGTAATCTTCTGCCTGTTGCATGGCATCCATCTCATCTTCTACCTGCTGCTTTTCTCCTGTGTCTTCTTCCACCTGATGGTCACGGTCCTTCTCCTCCATAGTTTTCTTGTCCGGAGGAGTATCCTGCTGCGCCTCTGCGTGGTGTGATCTTCCCTCGACCATGGTTGGCTCCTCGCTAGTAGGACGTCTACCTATGGTAGCTAGCTCCTCGTGGAAGGTTATGGAGATGGTGGCAGTTATGATAGGTTGGTTTAGGGAGCAACGGTAGGTGAACTAGGCCGAGCGGAGGGGCTGTTGTGGACCGGATGGGATTTCAATGGACGGAGAGTTGGAATGCATCAGTTGGAGGTGGAGAGCTCGTGAGCAGGCATTTGGATATTGGCCTATGGGCAATTGAGCGGAGGGGGAGGAAGCGTCTGATGTAGGAGACGGTGGAGAGCGAGGCGATCTGCCTCTGCTACTACCTCTTCTGATTCACATTCTGTGACGAGTTCTGGGCATGTTGATGCCGGGGGGAGGATAATGACTGCTGGGATATGGCTTAGAGTGATGAGAGGGTGAAACAGGTTCAGAGATCGGCTTAGAGGAAGGAATAGCAGCAGACGCGGTGTGTAGAATAAAATTGCAGATTAAGCTCTGTGTAAAATCATTGCCCAAGCCAATTTCAATGCAGCATAGAATATTGCAGTGACTGCCCATAGCAGTGCATGAGCTCAGTTCTGTTGCAGCCAGTGGGAAGTGGCATTGTAGAGGTGATGGATTAGAGACAGGGGTGGTGGGGTTCAAATAACCAGAGGTCGCCATTAGATCAAGCCGAGGCAGGTAGATGCAGTCGGATTGATTACAATGCTAGCTTAATTTCCATTTATGGTTGCTATTAAGTAATTTTATGGTTTGATGTGCGGGATTACGGAGGACCATGTGGCCAGGACACTTGCCGTCCGAATCTGCCGCCAACGTATTAATCGTGACGTACACCCACATCTAGGACAAGTGATGTCAAGAATTAAGTCTAGTAAACAACTCCTATTTACTATGAGATGAAAAATGCCTTTTTACTTTGGAAGAGGAGAATCAAATCTCTATATATGTCGGAAAGTGTGTTTGAGAGTTGAAAGGAAAACACCACATTATTTATTCTCCATTGCCTCCACTCTGTCTTTTCTATGGTGTCATTTGATTTCAATATCTCTACCTTCGAGGTTATATTATATCGCATAAGGTTTATCCATTATGGATTCACCTCCACTCTAGTATGATATTACTATTTATATTTACTTTAATTTTATTCATGCCCTTCCATGAGATTGGAGCAACAAGTGACAGACTGAGTCCTAAAGTACTATATATCGTAGATTGGTGACCCCTCAAGTCTCCTCTTAGCCTACCCCTAGAAGATTGACCGATATGTTTGAGATTGGCTTGAAGGTGCAGGACCATACATCCTCATATTGAGAGGATTTAGCTCCAAATAGATCCAAAGCAAGGCACCTCTCACCTGTTGGATTACCTCCCAACCCAAAGCACTAGTCAAATATCTATTTAGAGTTTCTTTCCTTTGACCTCGAATGGTAGGAGATCCAAGCTTCCTTACTCCTACATTAGCCCTAGCGTCATATAGATGGATTCCTCGATGGTACTTAAGGACTCCGACAGTGAACCAGTGGAACCCCCCATTGCCCCCTTTGCCATTGATCATCAAATCCACGCGACTTTGATCTCATTTGCTTCATCATAAGAGATTTCTCTCACCTTCTTGACTAGTACTGATTTTTCAAACTTCTACCTTGGACATTCTCACTTAATATCACTAATCTATGCTACTGTTATATACACTCTATTTTTGGCATTAGATAGACATAGTGCTTAGCCTTGTCAATTATTTACCTGGACTTTACTTTCAGTTTTCTTGTATCTTTATTTCTCACATTATATAGGAGTTGCGTTTGAACTCCCAGATTGTGCTCACATTGGATATATGATGTATCCTTTAGTCCCATTGAGCTACATTTTTAGTCATTTGTTGGACATTAATAAAATTATCTTATGTTAAATTATATTTATCCATATTGGTGGGCTCCAGTATTGTAGCAATAATGCTACAACTCCTGGAGCTCCCTATCTCTAATTTTATCAACCTGGTAGTTCGTACAAACTTGGAAGCGACGATGTTGTATGCACAAGTACTAGCTCTTGTCGCAGCTGTCACTTGGTCAGCTGGCACAAGTCCGCTAGGGCTCAAGCCAACTTCTATATGCTCACAGAAGAAGCTTTATGAATGATGGACGAAAGCTAACTCAAAGGAGACTAGTCTAACTACAGAAGGAAACTGAAATCCAGTGAAGCATGAAAACCCTAGTAAACCCTAATTTGACTAGCTAGACCCTTACAATGCAAAACTGTGAATGAAACTACTACCACTAATGCCATTACTTGCAGTGAACTGAAATACATGCATCTAAGCTACTTGCATCTGAAAAGACATGTTTTTGTATTTTTTCATTAAGTGGTTGGATTTATTGTGGTGATGCTTTTGATTAGGGTTTGGTTGTGCAGGAGCGGTTGGAATGGAAGGAAAGCATGGGCAAGGTCAGGATGGCTAAGGGAGGTCCCAGAGGGTCTCCAGCATCAGTCCACAGAAGTCTTCCACGTTCGGATGCTCAGCAACCGAGTTTGCAGGCTTCTACAGGAAGTCTGCAGGGGATCCTACAGGAAACTCAGGAATTTCTACAGGAAGTCTGTGCAATTCTACAGGATATTTGGCCGTGGAGGTCTTGGGAGATGGTGAAGTGTTGGAGTGGTGTTGGTGGATAGGTGAGATGGAGCTGGTGATGGTTCAGGAGCAGAGAAGTCAGATGGAGGAAGAGTGCATGCAGTGATTTGATGGCTGGAAGGATGGGATCAACGAAAGGTTAAGTAAATGAAGCTACGTGGCAATGGATGAACTGGAGGGTAAACGAGCTGGACAGAGGCCGAGTGGGTGACTTGAGGAGAGATCAAGAAGAAGAAGAAGGAAGTGGAATGATATGGAGCAGCGTAAATGAAACAAATGACTTATGCACCAAAACGAGAATTCATTAACCTATGATAACTGTGCCATGAAACCTATGAACAGCAATGGAAAACCAAGAAAAGAAACTCGTGCATGGAAGTGGAATGTAGAAGTATGGTTCAATATCAAAAGTGCATGGGTGGATCTTCAACGAAAATGACTATGTTGCAGCTTGCATGGAAGTGAGAAGAACTGCGTTTCTTTTTGGTGGTTGGTTATGGACTGCACCCCAATCCCTAACAGAGATGGCAGTGAGCTTTAACAACCTTTTTCTGGAGCTCCAATGAATTATATCTATCCTCTTATAAGCAACTGGAAGCAAATTCACCATAAACTAATCCTATTCAATCTCATGAAAAAGACTAAATTAACAGACTGTAAATTCGAATTGCATGTTAAAGTAAAAACTCAAAGTGCTGAACGAAATGCAAACAACATTACAACACCGAGGAGATCTATTGCTCTCAGGTTGGGCCCTAACCTGAGAGCTATAGCTCCCTTAGAAACTCAGAATGAGATCAAAATCTGCCTGCCTTTATTCATAAACGAAGATCTGATGTCATGCCAAAAATGGCTTACAAGAGGAACAAACACCGAGCTGTAGCTCGTACTTCCAAATTACAAGAGCAATACAAAAGTTCAAAAAGCTCCTATCCAAGGCTACGGCCTCAGTATTTATGCAAAATTATCATCCAACAGGTGTCCTTGATTTGTGGAGCTCGGCTGTCCAACTGAAGGTTAAACTGCTGATCCTGTAGAACAGTTATAACTGTTGTTCCTGTAGAACAGTTGGCTGCCTCTAAGCTCGGTGGGGAGATGGATTGGAGCTCGGAGCTATGGTGGGAATTACGAGGAAGGTCCCCAAGACCGTGGACATCCTCTCCTAAAAACTAGCAGTGCCACCTTATTGTCTCCTTGTCTCCTTTTTCGTGGTCTTTGCTCCCTTTTAATGCCAAAAACCTGAAAGCATCATGCATTAGTCACGTAGATAAAATGTCTACCCTTCTTCCTACAAACAACACGAATAAACTAAGAAATGCATGCATAAGCAATAAAAGATGAATGGTTTGAGCAAAGCAAGTAGGCCAAATGAGCCCAAATTGTACCAAAAATTGGGGCTCATCATCACCCCCCAGCTAAACTATTTCCTCATCCTTGAGCAAATTTGCCCTGGCTCCTCGTCCTTCATTACTTTCACTGCTTCCCTTGCATCCCAAGGCTCTGTGGTAGTGTCCTCTCTGTGGATATGAAACCCTGCTTTCCTGTTCACCTCTTCCCATTGTTGACTGTCATCCTCCTTTGTATTGCCTTCAGTCAATCTTAGCAGTAGTGGTGGGCTAAGTTTAAGGCCAATCCAGCTGGCCTGGAAGCTTTGCATGGATTTCTTGTAAAGGTCAACCCTTGCCAAAGCTTCCCTCATCTGGATGGGGGTATGGTACTCTCGGATTTTCAAGTTGTGGGCCAGGGTATTCCATCTTCGTGCACATGCTTGGGAAGCACTTTCTTCCAACAACCTTTCCATGTCTTCAAAGTGGCTATGGCTTGGGCCTGTTTGTCCATAAATCTCAAGGAAGCTGTGGGATCTGTAGCCAACTGTTGGTGGGCTGAGATGAGTGCCACCGGATCCTCTAGTTCTGGTCGAATGAACAGTGGCTCGCTCACTTCTCGGTTCATGACTGATTTTGCTTCAACTGCTCTCTGATCCTCATGGTTTAACCATGAGGCGAACGCCATCAATTGCATATCACCCAAGGAAATATTGGGATCCCAGGAGACTTCATTAGGCAAAGCCAAATTGTGGAGGTAAAACTCTGCTAATTTGGCTTTGTCCTCAGACGAACTAGTACTGCACAATTCAGAAAATTTTTGTGGGTTTTGGATATGTGAAATACCTCTTTGTGCCAAGGTGTTTATTTGGAACTGCAGCCATTGATCTTTTAAGAACAATCCATAGGATTTTGCAGGCGGTCTGCACTGAATTGCCTCCATGGCCCAACTGGCCATGCAGGCCAATTGTGCTTCCTTTTGTTGCAGCTGTTCTTTTAGGGCTTGCACTTCAATTTTTGTTTGCTGTTCTGCTTCCTATAGAAATGTCATTGGCTCTTCAAGACTAGTGGTCAGCTCCTTTTAGCTTGGCTGTTCTTTTGTGATTTCCTTGGAGGATGTTCCTGCTCCTGCCCTTAGTTCTTGTCGCTGCAACCTCAGCTTCTGATTTTCTTCCTATAGAAGCGCATGTTGGCAACTAGCCACATGTTTAGCCATGGTGAATTCACTCCTGACTTCCTTGAGTTGCTCTTGTAAAGGGCCTATGTCCGCCACACCCTTTGATTTGGCGATCTCCATCCATGTGTGGGAACGGACTCTTTCTTTCTCTAGTTCAAAAAATAGAGGCACAGTAAATTTCTGCGGTATGATTTTGCCCGCGTCTAAAAAGGTGTAATACGAATTCAGATTGGGCGAAGGGCTAGGTTCTGGTATATGTTCTCTTGCTATCTCTTCAGGCGGTTCTGCCTCACCCTCCCTTGGTGATGAGGGTCCTTCTCCTTCCCTCGTTTCCGTTTCCTGTAGCCGAGCCAGAGTATCCTGTAGAACATTTTCAGCTTCCTGTAGCTGAGTTTTTTCTAACCTTTCTTGCCACGTATTTTTCTTTGGACTCCCCTTCTCGTAGGTGACTGTGATCCTGGAGGGTGACTTTTCTTTGGGAGAAGCAGGTGTATCTTCGATGACAATCGGGCTGCTGGATTGAGGCGGTGGCTTGCCCGTCTTTATCCTAACACTTCTTCGAGCTTTAAAGTACAGAGGGGTCTCCCTCTTCCTCTTTTCTTTTGGCTTAGGTGGCGTGCTGAGGCCAGCTAATACAGCTGCTGCCTCCCGTGCCAGAATATCCACCTTCTTCTCTTTGGGTTTTACCTTTTCGGGGCTTCCTGTAGAAGCCTGTTTCTGCAATTTCGGGCTTCCTGTAGAAGCCTTTATCTCTGTTTTCGGGCTTCCTGTAGAAGCCTGTTTCTGCTTTCCTGTAGGCACAGGTGTCTCCGTCTTTGCTTGCTTACCTGCCTGAGTTTTGCTTTTTGCTTTGGTTGCAGGTACTGTTGAGGTACTTGGGCTGACGTGGACCACCTCAGCTTTGTCCATTCTGCTCTTCAGCCTCTTTTCTCTTGCTGACAGGATAGGTGTGCCACCTTTTTCTTCGTCTTCCTTTTCCTCATGCTTTTTCTTTTGCTCCTTCTTCTGCACTGTGGTCGGGGTCTTTTGGCCTTTTCCTCTCTGTCCCTCGGCCACTGCTTCTTGTTCCTCACTGCTGGAGGAACCCGTTTCTTCGATCAACATCTTAATGTCTCCATCTTTGGTCAAATTACGGAAGGATTCCCATGAGAGGGGAACCTTATATGAATGCAGCGCATCCTCCACAAGAAGCTTGATTAACCCATGGTGGGCTATCTGATCTGGGATGCCCTCTCTTAGCTTTGTGGCACACTCCATGAGAGACTGCAATAGGAAATAGGGGATGCTCAGTTTCTGCTCTACAGGAAGATCAATTCGGTGCCTCAATTCAGTGAGCAACCGAAAGTGATATGCATACACGATGCTAAATCGGCCTTCACAAGTGATATATTTCATGATTTGCAAACTGACTTCATTCCATGGTGGCAATAGACTCGTTCTTCGCACCCCGTTTTTGTCCTTCGAGAATTCTTCTTCAGGTGGAAAGAATTCTTTCTTTGCTTGCTGGCTTAGCTTTCTTTCGTCCTTATCCCATGGCAAACCCATAGGAAGTTCTATGATCCGACTGATATTTTGCGGGGTGAGCTTGAGGCTTAAGCCTCTGAAGTTCACTGTGGCCAGTGTCTGGGATTTCGGCCTCAGGGCCTGCAAGAATTCTTCGGCCACTTCATCATCGTAACCCTGCAGCTTATCACAAAAAGACATCCACTGTGCTCGTTTAAAGAGCTCTACCACTTCCTGGTTTCCCCTTAATTTGCTTGAATCAGTGGGTTCCCGTCTTATAAACCCACCCAGCATGATGAACACGGTTGTTTTAACTAAAGGTGGCAAACACAAAAGAGACTTGGTCTATGGAGACAGAGCATGCACGTAATCCACAAAATTCGACACAGTCTAATTATACTGACATCCTGTAGAACGACAATATAGGCACAGCAAACAACATTTCACCGATATCTTTATGACCCGACTGTGGACGATGATCTTGCCACTCTTACTAACCAGTTGCATGAAGAGTTCATGGTTACCTCTTTAATTGGCCACCTTTTTCATGAGGCACCCGCTTCCCTGTAGAAGACTGCGTTCCTGTAGAGACTGCGTTCCTGTAGAACTGCGTTCCTGTAGAACTGGGTTCCTGTAGGAGCAGTGCGCCACTTTCGGGGAGGACTGTAATTGGACTGCGCTTGAGGTGTGCTTCACCGATGTTCTGGTAGCCAAAAGCTCAGCGTATCAAATTGCAGAGGAGATCAGAATAGCCACCCGAGTTTGAAGTGGTGGTTGATAAATGCATGCGCATGATCTAGCCGATTAGATTTTGAATCGGCGCAATCCGTGGCGCGGGGGATGAGCTATCCCCGCCGGACCGTTGGGCGACGTCATCCATCATTCGCCTGCGTATTCACTTGCTGCCACATCCATTCCCACAGATTTGCCGCCGCCTTTTCTTGTTAAACTCGTGCTTCTGACGGGAGTGTTCTCACATGCGTGCCGCTCATTCTTGTTTTCGTGGCCGCCACCCAAACATCCAATTACACTTTAACTAGCCGACGTGGCCAGTCGACTGGCCATACGGCCGCTCAACCATTCAATTTTATGCTGTGCAAACAATTTCAAAGCAAAATTCATGCGATTTGATGGAAGGAAGGGTTGAGACACTTACCTGCGTGGCTGCACACGATTTTTCCAGTTCTTGGACGATGGTGAGTGGATCTACCTGCTGCATGCGACTTACACAGTCCCGGAGGCTCGTGGTTACAGGATGCCAACGATGGAGTGGATGCTTTGGTTGCATGCGCCCGCGTTGTGTTGCAGATGGCGGTGCTGTGAATGGTATCCACTCGAGCAGTTTGAACTATTACAGGATTCCCGCAAGGTGTCTCGTAACAGTTCTTCCTCCTTGGGTGCATGCTGCACGACAGAGGATCTGGCCTTTCAATCACGTTCCCGGAGCTTCTGATGCCTGTGGTATGAGGTCTCATCTTTTGTTTAACTTTGAAAATGGCTTTTCCCGCGAGAACTCATTGATCTTCTTTGTTGGTGCAGGGGACTTGGTTGCATGTCGACGAGGATGGTGGAGCAAGGTAACAGCGTTGTGCATGGGTGCCAACAGAGGCTTGCATGCGTCCAAACCAATCCGTAGCCGCTAGATCTCCTTTTACAATGAATTCTGGGCCGTCCCAAACTTCTACAGGAAGTTTCCTGTAGAACACAGATCTTCCTGTAGAAAAGTCTGCACTTTCCTGTAGAAAATCCACGTCTTCCTGTAGAAAGACTGCATCATCCTGTAGAAGATTCGAACCATGATAAAATTGCACATACCTTGAAAAAAACATGGATATCCTTGGAGGAGGTGCTGGTGAGGTCCTTTGACAGCATGATACGGACCCTTGGCTTTGAGTTGGAGGGTTTCCTCTCCTCCATAGAACATCTTCAACCCTTCTACAGGAAGTTTCCTGTAGAACACAGAGCTTCCTGTAGAAAGCCTGCATGCAATTTTACCATATTTTGCTTATTGTTGTTTTTCTTTCTTTTTTTTTTTTTTTGAAAGATAACAGCGGCGCCTCAAAGAGGTTTTCACCCATGCCATCTGCCCTGAGCGCCTCAGAGAGGTTTTCACTCAAGGATCTTTTTCAAACCTTTTCCTTCTTTTTTTTTGAAAGACAATAGGGGCGCCTCAATGAGGTTTTCACCCCTACTACCTGCCTTGGGCGCCTCAGAGAGGTTTTCACCCAAGGATCTTTATTATTTTTCTTTTCACTTTTTTTTTTTTTTTTTTTTTTTTTTTTGTCCTTCAGGGTATGCCAAAAGCAGAGGCAGAACCCTTCTCTATGACCAATACAGATTTCTCCATAGTTTTGATGAACTCTTGTCTTGAGAGAGGTCTCCTGTAGATCTTCAACCGATGCCCATTGACAAGCATGGGAATGGCTTCCTCATCAATGGTTCGAATAAGGATAGATCCATTGTCATGGCATCTTTCCACTGCATATGGTCCTAGCCATCTGGTTCTCAGCTTCCCCTTGAAATCTTTGTATCTGGAATCATACAATAAAGCCCAATCTCCCGACTGAAATTGCTTGTCATGGAGGTGTTGGTCATGCCACATCTTTCTCTGAAGTTGCACCACTTCTGAGTGAAGGAGGGCCTGCATTCGGTGCTCATCCAGGCCATTCAGCTGCAATAGCCTTTCTTGTTGTGCATGGCTGAGATCTAGGTCCAGCTGAGCTGCCATCCTCAAGGTGTTGTACTCAAACTCAATGGACATCAAAGCTTTCTTCCCATAGACCAGCTCATATGGTGTGAAGCCGGTGGTGGTCTTCCAAGTGGTGTTGTAAGCCCATGTGGCTTCAACCAGGCGATCTGCCCAGTCCTTTCTGCTGCTGCTCACCACCTTAGTCAAGATCCCTTCTAATGCTCTATTGGTGACTTCCACCTGCCCATTTACTTGAGGGTGATAAGGGGTGGAAGTCCTATGCTTGATCTTATGATGAGCTAGGAGATCTTCAACCAGGTTGGAGGTGAACTGGCTCCCTTGATCGGTGACCAGCTCTCTTGGATAGCCAAACTTATAGAAGATGTTTTCTCTTAGGAACTCAGCCACCTTTTCTTCTGTTGCTGCTTTGATTGCTTTGGTATCTGCCCACTTTGTCAAATAGTCAGTACACACAATGATGTAAGTCCTTTGCCTCGAAGAGGGGTTGATTGGGCCCATAAAGTCCATGCCCCACTTCTCAAATGGCTCAAGAGTCACCTGAGGTTGGAGAGGCATCTCATCCCTTTGGGTCGGTTTCCCCATTCTTTGGCATTGGTCACACTGACTGACATATCTTCTGACATCTTGATGAAGTGTGGGCCAATAGTAGCCTGCCTGCAGGATTTTGAAGGCAGTTCTCTTTGCTGCAAAATGTCCTCCACAAGGCCCATCATGACAAGTGAGGAGGATATCAAAGACTTCCTCCTCCCTTACACAACGCCTTAAGATCTGATCGGGGCCAAGCATGAACAGATTGCCCCCGATCCAAGTAAATGAGGCACTTTTTCTGATGATTCTGCTCTTTTCTCTGGAAGATAGGTGTGGAGGGAACTGTGTTGAAACAAGATAGTTTGCTATATCAGCAAACCATGGAGAGAGTACTGAAATAGCAAACAGATGTTCATCGGGCATCTGGTCATCCACTGTTCCATCCTCATCTGCAGACAAATCCAATCTAGATAAAAAGTCAGCAACAACATTTTCTCTACCTGGTTTGTCAACAATGGTCAAATCAAACTGCTGCAATAAAAGTAACCATCTAATAATACGAGCATTCACATCTGGTTTATTCATTAAATATCTAATAGCAGCATGGTCAGTATGTACAAAGGTCTGGTAACCAGTAATATAATGGCGGAACTTGTTCAATGCATGGACCACATCCAAGAATTCTTTTTCGGTTACAGTGTAATTCAGCTCAGCCTTGGACAAGTTTTTGCTAACAAAGTAAATGGCATATGGAAGTTTTTGCTCAACTTGTCCTAAAGCTGCACCTATGGCTTTGTTCGAGGCATCAGTGTGGATGTGGAAAGGCAGGGCCCAGTTTGGACCTCTCAGGATTGGGGCTGACACCAACTTGTCCTTTAACTCATTTAAAGCCCTCTGACAATCGCCAGTCCAATTAAACTCCACATCTTTTGCCAACAGGCCAAACAATGGCGAGGCTAGCTTGCTGAAATCTTTAATGAATCTCCGGTAGTATCCTGCTAATCCCAAGAAACTCCGGACATCCCTTACCTTTTGAGGAGGTGGAACCCTCTTGATGAAAGCAATTTTGTTAGGATCCACCTGCAACCCTTGGCAAGAAATGGTATGGCCTAGCACGGTCCCTTCAGTCATAAGGAATTCACATTTTTCAGGACTAAGGGACAAGTTCATCTCGGTGCATTTGGTTAGGACTTTTCCCAGGTTGGTCAATGCCTCCTGGAAGTTGGCCCCATAAGGAGTAACGTCATCCATATAGATTTCTACTGCATCATGGACCAGCTCCGAGAAGATGCTCAAAACAGCTCTCTGAAAGGTAGCAGGAGCATTGCACAACCCAAAGGGAAGGACTCGATAGGCAAAGGTACCCCAAGGCAAGGAAAATTTTAAGGATGGAAAATTTTCTTGAAGTTTAAAACATTGGCGAATCTCACTAATCCCTAATATGCAAATTATAAATGTTTATTGATATATTTGTAAAATTAATCAAATTTATAATTATTTTATATATAGTCTCTATATAATGTTGGCGATTTTTAAGGTAAAATAATTTTATATTCTAAAATTTGGGCGAATCGTCTTTTATAAAATTGGAAATTCGCGAATCTTTTTTGTGGAAAAATCATGGAAAATTAGCCCACTGCGCGAACATTAGCCCCTAAAATTTTCCATGCCCCAAGGACAAGTGAAGGTGGTCTTATCTTGGTCTTCCGGGCTGATTTGGATTTGGTTGTACCCGCTAAACCCATCCAGGAAAGAGAAGAACTTCTTTCCTGCCAGTCCATCCAACACTTGATCTATGAAAGGTAGAGGGAAATGGTCCTTCTTGGTAGCTTTGTTCAACTCTCGGTAGTTCACACAGATTCTCCATTTCCCATTTTTCTTGGGAACCAACACTAGAGGGGACACCCATTCACTATCTGAGATGGGGTAGATGAATCCGGCATCCAACAGTTTTTGCAATTCTTCCTTGACAATGTCCTTAAGGGCTGGATTCATTCTCCTCTGAGGTTGCCTTACCGGTTTACAATCCTCTTTGATGTATATATGATGGGTACAGACCGAAGGATGGACTCCTTTCATTTCCTTATAGCTCCAAGCAAAAGCATCTAAGTGATTGGCCAACAGACTACACAGCTCCTTTTCCTGGGAAGGAGATAGGGAGGAGCTGATCTTCAATGCTTTCTCAGGGCCGAACTCCACATTCTTGACTCTGGGAGTAACAGGGTTGGTTGTACAAAGATCCAATAAGGTGCTAGCTTGGGCATCCTCCACCAATTTCTCTAAGGGTAGTGCACTGGAAGGTGGATTCTGGATCAAGGTCTCGATCAAGTCATCCTCGGTTGGGGGGTCTCTTCTAGTGGTATCTAAGGTGCACAGAGGTGCTGAGTACACCTCGTCTTCATCTCCTTCTTCCAACCAGAGTGGTAAGTCATGCTCTAAGGAGGGTTGGGCAGGAGGGTATAGGACTAGTTGCTTGGACATGGGACCATTTTTGATGGTCATGTTTCCCGCACGACAACTTATGTAAGCATCTGCGGTAGCTAACCAAGGCCTTCCCAAAATGAGAGGATATCCCGTAAGCTTGGCCTTTGGTTGGAGAACCAGGAAGTCTGCAGGGTATTCCCAAGAGTCAATAGAGACCAAGACATCCTCCACAATCCCTTCGGGAGTCACGGTGGAGCGATCTGCTAATTGCAGTACTGTCGAGGTCTTTCTCAAGGAACCCTGAAGATTAAGCTTAAGCATGGTATCCCTGGTCATCACATTAATGGCGGCCCCCAGATCAATCAAGGTGTGAGGTATAATGGTGCCATTGATGTGAACATCTACTACAGGACTTCCAGGATCTAGGTACTTTGGGCAGATGACTTGTCCTAACATAAGGTCAGACAGTTGTCCTATGACATTGATAGTTGAGGCATCTTTCTTCCGTCTGCCTGGGTGTTTGAAACACTTCTCCTTAACCAGTTTGTTGTATATTGGCACATCTTTGATGGCTTGGAGAAGTGGTATTTTTACACACAACTGCTTGAGCTCACCCAGAAGCTCATCCTCCTCTGGGTTGGGTTGTGTGATGGCTGTTAGTCTCTCAGGAAAGGGTGGAATAACCTTCGGTTCACTTTCCTGTCTATCTTCCTCATCCTCTGGGGGAGGAGGTTGGCGATCTGGTAGAGTCTTTCCAGATCGAAGATTGATCTCCTGGATCTCCCCAGCATAGGTAGGGCATGAGGTTTCCCCAGTGTATACCTGCTGGGCCTGTCTATTATTGGGGTTCGGGTTCGGTTGAGCAGGCATTTGAGGTTGCCTTGGAGGAGCAGGAGGTAATGGCTGAGGTTGAACTGGTGGTGGAGGCAAGATGGCAGGAGGAGTGTTGTATTGGGGCCTCCACCCCGGCTGAGGTGCATTCCATTGAGGCTGTGGCTGGGCATGTGAGTGATATGAATGAGAAGTCGGTTGAGTGGGGTACTGAGGTGGATAAGACCATGGAGGAGGCATGGACCATGAAGGATGAGTAGGGGGGCCCCAGGAAGGCATAAGAGTCGATTGGTTGGGGCTGTAATAAGCTTGAGATGCCCCTTGCATCCCCTGCTGATAAGGTCTAGATCCTTGTGGCTTCCTTTGGTTGAGGTAATAGAGAGGTTCAGTGGGAGCTTCTGTCCCTTGGTACATGGCTTTAAACCCAGGTAAGGTTGGACACTGATTTGTGGGATGGTCCTCCTCACAAACAAAACACACTTCAACAGAATGCAATGGACATTCGTTTTTAGGGTGTCTCCTTGTGCACCTAGGGCAGAAGACAGCCAAGGCTCTCTCAGCTTCTTCTTTCTTTTGCTGAATCCTAAATGTGTCAAGCTGCATGGCAATGGTCTGTCTCACCTCACTCTTAAGATCTTCCAATTGATTTGCATCTCATGTTTGGAGAAAGGGACACTAGTTGAGAGGTGGTTTCCTCTACCTCGTTTCCGAGCTGCCCTGGAGTGGTTTCTAAACACGGTCTTGATGTCCTCATAAGGCAGTTGGTAAATGTCCCCCCCAGCTAACATGTGAAGGGTATCTAAGAGGTCTTTAGGGACTCCTCGGAGCAGGACCAACTTGAGGGATTCAGGGTCAAGTGTGCACCTGGCCCGCTTATAGCTTAGTTGGAACCTCTCCTCATAATCCTCTAAGGACTCATCATTTCCCATGGACATCCGAAAGATTTCCCCCTTTGTTTTCTTGGACCTACAGTAATCCCGGTACTTGGTGTTGAAAGCTTGCTGCATCTGAGCCCAAGTGGTGATACTATTCCCAGGTAAGCCCATGAACCAGCGTAGTGCTGCATCCTTAAGAGTGGAAGGGAAAAGTTTCAACTTTTGCTCATCTTCAGTATAGTCATAGGTTCTACAAAGGACAGCAAACTCAAACAGGAAGGTATCCGGATCTTCAGTAGTCAGCCCATGGAAGTGAGGTAAGGCGGAGGGGCTAATGTTCTTCATTTTCATCTCTCCATTTGTTTCTCGGATGGGGAAGACACCTTCTATTCTCTCATCTTCTCTCCTATTGTTAGCCATAGCTTCAGATGGAGTGATCTCTAACTCTTCTTCTACTATAGGGTCTTTGGATATCTCAGGATGTTCACCTATAGGTTCCTCTGGGTCACTGTCACCAAAGAAGAGAGAAGGGTGACTTAGTGATGTGGTGGGGGTGTTTGGTAGGAATTTGCCTGATCTATCTCGGTTCCTACGAGGCATGAAATGGAAAAGACTTTCTTTTTCTTTTGATTGTTTTTGCTTTGCTTTTCTTTTAGTACCTGCAAAACTGAGACAGATTGATCTACAACTAACTATGAAAGATGCAGGATTAAACTGAAAGCAGGAAAGAACTAATCTACTTTGCTCAAATGAAATTGCAAGAATGGAAATGCTAATCTACGCTTGCAGAAAGGAAATGCTAATCTATGAAAGCAGGAAATGCTAATCTATGAAAGCAGGAAATATCTATGCTACTTTTGCAGAATGGAAATGAAGTAAACTACTTAGCAGAAGGCAAGAGTAAGAAAGTAGAAGAAAAGCAACAATTACTAATACTCTGACGCTTCCCCGGCAACGGCGCCAAAAAGATGGTGGGCTCCAGTATTGTAGCAATAATGCTACAACTCCTGGAGCTCCCTATCTCTAATTTTATCAACCCGGTAGTTCGTACAAACTTGGAAGCGACGGTGCTGTATGCACAAGTACTAGCTCTTGTCGCAGCTGTCACTTGGTCAGCTGGCACAAGTCCGCTAGGGCTCAAGCCAACTTCTATATGCTCACAGAAGAAGCTTTATGAATGATGGACGAAAGCTAACTCAAAGGAGACTAGTCTAACTGCAGAAAGAAACTTAAAGCCAATGAAGCATGAAAACCCTAGTAAACCCTAATTTGACTAGCTAGACCCTTACAATGCAAAACTGTGAATGAAACTACTACCACTAATGCCATTACTTGCAGTGAACTGAAATACATGCATCTAAGCTACTTGCATCTGAAAAGACATGTTTTTGTATTTTTTCATTAAGTGGTTGGATTTATTGTGGTGATGCTTTTGATTAGGGTTTGGTTGTGCAGGAGCGGTTGGAATGGAAGGAAAGCATGGGCAAGGTCAGGATGGCTAAGGGAGGTCCCAGAGGGTCTCCAGCATCAGTCCACAGAAGTCTTCCACATTCGGATGCTCAACAACCGAGTTTGCAGGCTTCTACAGGAAGTCTGCAGGGGATCCTACAGGAAACTCAGGAATTTCTACAGGAAGTCTGTGCAATTCTACAGGATGTTTGGTCGTGGAGGTCTTGGGAGATGGTGAAGTGTTGGAGTGGTGTGGGAGGATAGGTGAGATGGAGCTGGTGATGGTTCAGGAGCAGAGAAGTCAGATGGAGGAAGAGTGCATGCAGTGATTTGATGGCTGGAAGGATGGGATCAACGAAAGGTTAAGTAAATGAAGCTACGTGGCAATGGATGAACTGGAGGGTAAACGAGCTGGACAGAGGCCGAGTGGGTGACTTGAGGAGAGATCAAGAAGAAGAAGAAGGAAGTGGAATGATATGGAGCAGCGTAAATGAAACAAATGACTTATGCACCAAAACGAGAATTCATTAACCTATGATAACTGTGCCATGAAACCTATGAACAACAATGGAAAACCAAGAAAAGAAACTCGTGCATGGAAGTGGAATGTAGAAGTATGGTTCAATATCAAAAGTGCATGGGTGGATCTTCAACGAAAATGACTATGTTGCAGCTTGCATGGAAGTGAGAAGAACTGCGTTTCTTTTTGGTGGTTGGTTATGGACTGCACCCCAATCCCTAACAGAGATGGCAGTGAGCTTTAACAACCTTTCTCTGGAGCTCCAATGAATTATATCTATCCTCTTCTAAGCAACTGGAAGCAAATTCACCATAAACTAATCCTATTCAATCTCATGAAAAAGACTAAATTAACAGACTGTAAATTCGAATTGCATGTTAAAGTAAAAACTCAAAGTGCTGAACGAAATGCAAACAACATTACAACACCGAGGAGATCTATTGCTCTCAGGTTGGGCCCTAACCTGAGAGCTATAGCTCCCTTAGAAACTCAGAATGAGATCAAAATCTGCCTGCCTTTATTCATAAACGAAGATCTGATGTCATGCCAAAACTGGCTTACAAGAGGAACAAACACCGAGCTGTAGCTCGTACTTCCAAATTACAAGAGCAATACAAAAGTTCAAAAAGCTCCTATCCAAGGCTACAGCCTCAGTATTTATGCAAAATGATCATCCAACAGGTGTCCTTGATTTGTGGAGCTCGGCTGTCCAACTGAAGGTTAAACTGCTGATCCTGTAGAACAGTTATAACTGTTGTTCCTGTAGAACAGTTGGTTGCCTCTAAGCTCGGTGGGGAGATGGATTGGAGCTCGGAGCTATGGTGGGAATTACGAGGAAGGTCCCCAAGACCGTGGACATCCTCTCCTAAAAACCAGCAGTGCCACCTTATTGTCTCCTTGTCTCCTTTTTCGTGGTCTTTGCTCCCTTTTAATGCCAAAAACCTGAAAGCATCATGCATTAGTCACGTAGATAAAATGTCTACCCTTCTTCATACAAACAACACGAATAAACTAAGAAATGCATGCATAAGAAATAAAAGATGAATGGTTTGAGCAAAGCAAGTAGGCCAAATGAGCCCAAATTGTACCAAAAATTGGGGCTCATCACATATATTGAGGAAATTCCCTAGGAATTCTTGCAGTGATTATTTGATATATTTTTCCAGTACCATTGACCTATGGTGGTCATTAATCAACATTAATTAAGTTTCTTTCTAGTTTAACCATATGGATAATATATCACATTTTCTTTGTAATATTGTCTTTGTTTCTAAAATTATAATGAATATATTTTGCAGATTTGTGGATATGCTAAGCTATATCTTCAATTCAACTTACAAGATGTCGTCTTTTGACTATTTCACAGGAATCATCATCACATCAACTTTGATAATATGGAAATGATTGATGTGTGTCATAGGAAGTGAATCACCAGTTGTAGTTATGCTTTCAGGTAGCATGGAACCTGGATATAAAAGGGTGAGTCTTACATATGAAAAATTTCAATTGAACAATGAAAATTATAATAAACATTGGAACTGTTTTATTTGTTTATAATGTGCACTTATCAGTCTAGTCAACAACTCAGAGCATTCTACTCTTTGTTTTTATTCTAGTTTTCATAACAAGAAGTCCATATTTACATTTTCTAGAGATTTTGTCTATTCAAACATTCTATAGAGTAGTTATATATACTTGCTAGAACTTCTTTAGCTCTTCCATGGGAAACAATCTCTTTGTGGTTATCTTGGTTTTCTTAAACTTTGTTTGCATGCCTTGAAAAAGATAAAAGAGTGATTTGCAGATCACTAAAAACTATGAATTTTGTTTTTGTTAGCTTTTCTTGACTAATAAACATTAGTGAGGTAGAAATGTTTGTCCCATATGTTGGATGGCACATTCAGGTTATCCGAAATCTGGCTTTATTAACATCCATAATATAAAATATTTCCAAGGTCACCCATGTAGCTATCCCTCCACTTCTGCCCGCTGGCCCTTGTAGATATTTCTTCAACATTATTTTATATTCTCCTTTTGGTGTCTTCCATCCTCCTTTCATCAAGCTTGGATTCTTGAATGAATGTGATGTCTATTTTTTCTAGGATGATCTTTCTATTAAGTGAACCTTGTTTAACCTTTGAACCCATGCCTCTTACATTTCATCATAGCATTTTCATGAGCATGTAGAGGACTAGCCATTGTCTTTGCATTTATTATATATGGTAGTCATAGATAATCATTGAACAATAACAAATTTGTTTCGTGAAACCAACTTTTGGAACCATCTTCAGTGGTCTCTATAAATGGAGATCTCTAACCTAGGAGAAGTGAACCTTCTTTAGTTCTAATGTCAAATAATCCCCTTTTATTCCTTAAACAAAGCTTAAAATATTTTGTTGTCATCTCTCTTTGAAGATCTATGCACAAATATTGGACTTGTTTTTCATGATTCAATGACTTGGCCATGCCAAGACGTTTTCAGGATTTTTCCTTATCATCATTTGTATGATAAAATCTCTAAATTCTTTGCTAGTGAAACTTATGTTTCCTCCTCCTTGTTTGTTCACCACCAACAAAATTTTAGGTGTGGGATTGCACACCATTTGAGCCAAAGTTACATGCCAAATCTACTTTCCTGAATTGCATGGATTCTCTCATTAGATTCTACATGATTTTGGGTTTTTCAAAAAGAACTAATTCCCATGATTTTCCTATTTGTAGCCACAACTACTGTCTTTTGGAATGTAGGCTACAATCACCATTAATTTCCATTCAGGCAACCTTATCTATCGGATTTGGCAATAAGCTCTTTATTCCACATGAATTGTGTAAAGAAAATCATGTGCAAAGAAAATTCTTACAAACAAAATGACATCATATTGTGTG
Source organism: Pinus tabuliformis (assembly GCA_031772625.1). Classification (NCBI taxonomy): domain Eukaryota; kingdom Viridiplantae; phylum Streptophyta; class Pinopsida; order Pinales; family Pinaceae; genus Pinus; species Pinus tabuliformis. The sequence goes on along the minus strand of CM062807.1, from coordinate 1,000,489,093 downwards.
GTAAATTAGAGTTTCCATATACCTTTTCACTCATGCATGTTATTTTTAGAGTCCAATTCATCATCATGCCCCTATGCCAAGTCATTCTCTATGGTATACGCCATTTGACTGCTAGTTGCCACTTGTTTTCCACTCCATGGTCACTGCTCTAGATTATTCTAATCTAGGATGGAGATAATCACAATGTAGGGGAGTGGAATGAAGTGGGATCATCTTGTATGCCTTCCTCCCCTTTTCACCCCCTTCAGATTGATAGTTGAGAAGGACAAGAATTATGATGGAACGAATGTAGGGAAGTGAAGCGAGGTGGGTGGTATGGGTCAAGGTAATAGGGTGGAGGATAGAGAATGAAGTGACTTGGAGGTAAGTGAAGGGTGGGGAATGATGAATGCCTTCACCCTTCACCCCAAGTGAAGGTGAAAAATGGTGAAGTATGGAGTGGGTGGAAGATGGAGTATGAAGTCAAGAGTGAAAAAAGGTTTACTATTTACATAAAGACCCTACTGATCTTATCAGAGGGCAGATATCAATGAATGTTCCATGAAGGGATCATCCTCCCCTCCTTCCTCCCCTCTGCACCCACTTTGGATGGCGTGTTTAGAAGGAAAGGACAATGAATCTAAGGGCTGTAGAGAAATGAGGTGGGGTCGATGGCAAGGGTCAAGGAAATTAGAGCCTTCAACTTCGCCAAGTTACTTTTATCTTTGTTCATGTTTTCCTTAGTTTTGAAATAGTGAGTGTCACAAAAATAAAGCACAAACACATGACTACAAATCTGATGAGAGTCTTGGAAAGCAATTCTACATGTACTATTTTTTTTTTTTTTTGTGTTTCAGCTGTATTGGTTTTAAGTTATCAAACTGTAGTGCTATCAAAGGATAATAGATACATGTGTTGATGATAATTATCACAATTGTAAGATATTCAATAATAAAATCTTAAAACCATTTTTATGTGGAATGTGTTCATTTAGTCTCATTTGTGTTATTTTTTTCCATCAGATAGAATCATCTTGGTCTTTCTGCTATAATTTACCTCTGTCGGAATCTTGACAAAGGTGACTTATTTAAACTTTCATGCTCACATATATCTAAACTTAATAGCCAATCAACTTGCGAGTTGTAGGATGGTATAATGAATCAGTTCTCTCTCAAGGAGGCCACATAGTTATGTTAATGACAAGGTTATTATTCTTTAGTCAGTGAACAAGTTCAATCTGCCAAAGGGTTCATATATGAGTCTTCCAAATAATAATAACCAAGTCTGCATAGCTAATGCAACTTTCACCAACAGGAATATATTATAATTTCACTGCAACAATGACCTTCAAGGAGGTCGAGAGATTGTGTAAAATGACCATCGAGTGCCAAGTGTTCACTAATCAAACCTTCTTGTGCTCAAATTATCTATAACCTTGTTTTAGGGATACCTCCAACCTAACCATAATATGTCTCTTGAGATCAATATGATCCTTCTTTAACTTTTCTCTTACGCAATCCCTCGGCATTATTCCTGCAGAAAATTAGATGATTTGATCCTTCAAGCAAGGCATCATAGTGACTTTACAGTATTGTAGAAAATTTCTATCTTCAAAGCGAAATATCCTTCCAAAACGATAGGAACTGATAGAGAGAATAGGTGTTGAACAATTGATACTAATCAATGATCATGGTTATCATGCTCAGAATTTTATGGAGGAATTTTAGATTCCTAGAGCCTTCTAAAATATGTTTTGGTCTAGGATTTGGTACTCTTGATCGATGTCCAGGACTGTAACTTCTTAGGAAAGAATCTTAGCTTCAAAATTAATGATAGAATGAATGCAAGCCTATACTTGTTATTTGAAGTATTTGATATATCTTAGATAGATATCTCCTGCACTTGATCAGTCCTTTAGAGATGAGAATAGTATTTCAAACAGAGATCTATGGAGGATTCACCTTACCTCTAGGGTTCATAGAAAATATATTTCCATAAGCTTACGATGATGATACAATCTTAAGCCTGGTGATTAGGACTGTTATAAAGTACAAGAACATACCTTGTTGTCTTCCAACGTTTTCTCGTGATAGTTGAATGTCTTTAGGATTGGTGCCCATATTTATTGATTAGGGATTGAAGAAGTCCTTGAGAAATAACCCAGATTTGAACTCTGACTTGATTTACCATGGAGAGCTACAAGTATCAATGAAATTATTTAGTGATTGCAATCTCTTTAAGCTTGAGCTTGTCCTCACCTGAGCTCCGATACCATGTTAATTTTCAGTTAACATGTTCTTTCCTTAGGTTAGATACTTCATTCAACCACATGCCCATTAATCCATTCACCAATCACATTAGACATTATATTACAGTAACTGAAGAAATAACATAAATTATAATGTAGAAGACAAACCAAGACAAAAAGACACAAGAATATGGCTCAAGCCAGGGAAAAACCGCAAGATGGGGAAAACCCTTGATCAAATATTCTTATTATTATCATCAAATATTTAGTAGAGAAAGAGAGAGAGTAAAATGATATAAAATAACTTGCCAATATGAAGATCAAGCATCACTTCTCTTAGATACATTCAATCTTGTAATCTGGGCAGTTTGTTCATAGAGGAAAAATCATATTATTGTACAAGATCGGTCTGGTTAGGGCAACAACATTCCACTGCTTTCTAAGTTGACTGATCCAAAAATCCTCCTTTTTATTGCGACCTTCCTTATTTCACAATTCTCCCTTTCACTGGCTTAAGGAGCTGGTTTATGACCACATTAAGGTCACCGTTCATATTATCTTTGTGGTTCTGGAATAGGGTTTCTGAAGCATGATGCTCCAGCCCTTGAATTCTGTAATTAGTGTGGCCTTTTTCTTCTTGCAATGGCTCTATTATTTGTAGTAGTCCTAACCTATTTTTAAGTTTCCATGTCATCCTCAACAAGAACATGAATACTATCATATAAGGTCAATGACTTTCTGTTGTATTTCAGCTTCCTGGCCAAGTGATTTAAGGCCTGCTTTCAATATGTGAGAATATCTTCTAGCTGCAGCCAAACTACAGGAAGTAGTCCCATACGAAACAAGTCACAACCTATATATAAGATTCTCCTCAACCATAGTGAGTCACTGCTTCCAAACTCAGAGACATGTTATGACAAACCCCTAACCAAAACAATCCCAACAATAACCAAAATTTATCCTCCTTAATCTTCGATGCCACATAGATATATTTTTCTTTTCATTGATGTGTCTCAAACGAGAGGGAATGCTCCTCTATATATGCAATTCATTGGAGTTGAGGGGACATGACTTTTGATATTCTTAAGCCGACATATAGTTGAGGCCGACCTAAATAATTTACATGAGAGACACATAAATTCAAAATTCCACTTCTACTTATCCAAATTTGATGATATTTAGATCGATTTTGGTCCTCTCAAAAATAGGAATTCAATGCCACAATTATATTCCCCAAAGGAGCTGTTCAAAGTGGAATTTGTCCCTAGTTTCAATTTTCTAACAAAAATAACCATCAGTTTCTCTAGCATTTTGGGTTGAATTCACAATAGTATGCTAAAAAGTTTCATTTCAATGTGTGGAAATTAGGATATATAAATGCGAGATATATAGTCTACATCTTTGGGTTATCTCCTTTTTAAATCTGAATTTTTTTAGGCTACATGTTAATTGTTTGAACTTTGAACTTTGAAGAAATTCCTTAATGGACTTTGTAAAGACTCGAATGAATGGACTTCGTAAGGCAGTGGTACCATAAATTGTGTTATTTCAAAGATTTGACTTCCATATTTTCACAAAATACAATGTCCTCAATAAATACTTATATGTATAGACACTTTGTAGAAATTCTCACTGTAGATCACCTGATAATGCAATATACTAAAGCAAAATACTTGATCTACTTCTACAAACAAACTTGCGGAAGCTTAATCGATTTTGAGCAAGATCAAATAGAACACATATAACAGAGAATGAGAAATCAATCACACATGAAAATAGAAGAATACTTTGGGGAAAGCCTCAGCTAAAAACCCCGCTATATGTATTATCATACAAGTGGAAATATCTCTGGATTACACAAAGCTTTAGCCCACAAGCTATCCAGCTCTCAGTACAATCCCTCAACGCTACTCATAGACTTAATAGACACAACATATGCCTTCCCTCAGTCCTCCAAGTATCCTATTTCCTTGCGCAATTTCTCCTAGGTCCTCTGGCTGCCACTTGTGTGAATTCACCTCTCACACAACTCACCAAACTCAGAAATAACTGCACAATCCTGAAGGAGATAATTCCATTTGCATGGATGAGTTTCCTATATAGGAAAATTCCTCCAACTGATAGTACACCGTCCCATCCTCTGATCTCAACTGGGTCTCTGATTGAATTGACATGCATGAGTTATTCATCAGATAATATTCAGTTATCTGGAGAACACTAGTTACATGCATGCAAGCATTAACTAACTGAACTCACAATTTAGTTCCACAAACTGTTGCAACTAATCTAACTGGACTTAACTCAATTAACTGAGCTAACTAATTACAACTCAAAGTACAACTCTTCCTGATCTCCTTAATTAAGGGATAACCTCCTCAATCAAAGGGGAAACTGTTGCATGTCTTCACATAGACTTCATGTTTAATTTTCTCCAACTAATTAACTCAAGATGAATTAATTAATTATTTTTCAAATAGCTGCTAAGATCAAATTAAAATTTTAATTCTCAATTTTAGTTCAGGGACTAACTAAAATTGGAATCTATCCCGAAATTCTATTTATAGCAATGTTATTTTTATCATTTCCATTTTACCATTCCTTGTTGCTATGTCCAACACTGGTGTAGAAATTCCCACCTGAAGATCACTTGATAATGCAATATACTAAAGCAAAATACTTGATCTACTTCTACATCCAATTTAGCGGAAGCTTAATCGAACATGAGAAACATCAATAAGAACACATATAACTAATAAGAAGGAATCAATCACACATAACACATAAGATATAACCTGGGGAAAGTGTCAGCCTAAAACCCCAACTTTGTATTATCATACAAGTGGAAATATAGCTAGTATTACAAAAAGAATCAGCTCAAAATCTATCATGCTCTCTCTGCAATACCTTTGTTGCTCATAGACAGTCAAAGGCCTCTATCTAACCTCTGGTCTGCCCTCCAAGCCTCCTATTTATTTGCACAATTTTGATTGGGGTCTAGTGCAGCCACTTGTGTGAATTGGCCTCTTCACACACTCACTAACCTCTGATCCAACTACACAATCCTGAAGGAGATAAATCCTTCTCCATGGATGAGTTTCCTTTATAGGAAAAGTCCATCCAACCGATAGTACACTGTCCCTCCTCTGATCTCAACTGGGTCTCTATCTAAACTGACATGCGTGAGTTATTCATGAGAGAATCTTCAGTTATCTGAAGTGTAGAAGTTATATGCAAGCATGCATTAACTAACTAAACTTACTTAATTTAAACAAACTATTTAAATCAGTCTAACAGGACTTGACTCAGTTAACTGAGCCAACTAATTACATCTCAAATTAGAACTCATCCTTATGTCTTTAACTGATGGATAAATTCCTTAATTAATAGAGAAACTGGTGCATGTCCTCACATAGACTTCAAGTTTGATTTTTCACAACTAATTAACTCATGGAGAATTAATTAATTTATTTTCAAACAGCTGTTAAGTTCAAATATGAATTCTACTTCCTATGTTTAGTCCAGGGATTGAATAAAATAGGAATCCATCCTGAACTTCTAAAAATAGCAATTCTATATTTAGCACTTACATTTTTCATTCCCTAATGCTCAATCTAGCACTGGTACCCAAACTGCTATTTATAATAGTGCTATTTTTAGCACTTCTATTTTTATCATTTCTTGTTGATATTTTCAACACACCCTCTTAACAAGAAAGGCTTCAACTCGAACCCGATCCTGTACCTTTGGAATGTTCTACATGCAACACTTCTACCAAGTGTGGTTGCTCCAGCAACTCTCAGAACAAAAAACTCCCCACTGACCTCTCTGTTGGGCTAGAAACATACTTTGATGTTGAATCTCTACCTACTATTGACAAGTACTCCCTCTCTGACCTCTGAGTTGCTGCAACACTCCATGCATCTCGCACCGTTGCACACCTCTCTATGCCATACTGCATTGGTGCAACACTCCTGTGCCTCTCGCATTGTTGCAGCATGTTAGCTCTACACAGTCCTGGGTCTCCTGCACTGTAGCTCTACCTGCCACTCCATCCGCATCTATCTCTACCCAATCAGTCAGTCCTGCTACTCCTCATCGGGGCTCCTGTAGCAAATTCGAATCAAAGAGGTTGGGTACCTCAAAGATCCTGCCCGTCCTCCTAGGGATGATCACTCCACATCGCCCCACCTCCTACCTAGAGGTATGGCTGCATGTGATCCCTCTTCCCACATGGCTCAAAGTTTCCCCCTACTGGAGGTCTCTGCATGAGTAGATGTCTCTACTCGATCTCCTCTCAGCTTCTCTAGTTGTGGCTGCTCCACAACCAACTGAAGCTGCTTCACCAATCATGGCTCCTCCACAATCGTCTGAGACTTCTTCTAGCGCTGCATGTTTAGAGGTAATGTACTCTCCCTCTCAACCACCAAGTCTCCATCAGTTGCCTTGCTCCTCAAGGCTTTGCATGCATCTTGAACCTTATGAGCATATAGGTTCTTGACCGGTGAACCGATCTACTTCACCTATCTAGTGATGATGTGTCTAAGGAAAACCTTTCCCTTACTAAAGACTACATCATAGCCTCTTTCTTCCAGCATCGCGATCGACACCAAGTTTCTCTTCAGTCCTGGTACATACTTGACAATGGTCAAGGTAAGGCGAGCTCCATGCTCCCTATGAAAAATAATTGTGCCTACACTTGAGACACTATACTTTTCATCATTACCCATCACTATGAGTATCTAGAGATCTTTCTCCTCCAAAGTACTGAACAAACTCTTGGTCATGTGGAAATAAGTTCCACTGTCAAGAAACCAACCACTTCCCACCATGGATGAAACCATGCATGCGAAAAATGTGAAATCCAACTCGAACTGTGAGGCCAGTGCCTCACCTTCTGATCCTTCCATGGATCCCTTCTTGGATTTCCTCAGTGGACAATTTGTAGCAAAATGGCCCACCTCATGACAACAAAAGCATCGCACTTTCAATTTGTCAAACTTATTCCCACCATGGGAAGAACTGGATTCGGAATGAGAAACCTTCTCCTTCCCCTTCTTTGCATTACTCGCTAAGGCACAGTTTTCTTCATCCTCCATGGATGAAGAACCATCTCCGGTGCTTCTTCTTATCTCATCCTGCATCAAATCCAACCAAAGTCATTCCCAATCTGGCAGTTTCTCTCTTCCATTAACCGAGTCCTGGTAGCTATGCTAGCTCTTAGGAAGATCTAGGAGTGCAAGACTCACCATGTCATCATCAACTGTCATGATCCCTACACTTCCAAGCTCATCCCTGCATGTGGTGAGTTTGTTCAGATACGTAGAGATCATGTCACCCTTTTCACACTTGATCTTTCGAAGCTTGTCTTTTAGTGCCATCTTCCTCTGATCACTGTTATTTTGATATAGATATTTCAATGTTTTCCACATTGAAAACGATGTCTCCTTCCCATGGAGACTCAAGACTATGTGATCTCGAACTCTCTCCAGAAGGATTCTCCTTGCTCTAGCCACACATTTCTTTCATTCAGCCAATTCAACAGCACCAGTTGGCTTGGGACTTCTTGATCAATGAAGTCCTTTAGACCATTATCCTCTAGTACTGCTTCCATGTGATCCTTCCAAGCTATATAATTCGAACTGCCATCAAGGGCATATTCGAGTCTCAAACCATTGAACGCCATAGGTGAAATAGAGATGTGATAAGAACTCGATTTTTATATTCAGGAATCACAAACTTCAACTTCTCCCTTCTCGTATACTATTCTTACTTGATCACTTGTGCTCTGATACCATGTAGAAATTCTCACCTGTAGATCCCCTGATAATGCAATATACTAAAGAAAAATACTTGGTCTACTTCTAGAACCAATTTAGTGGAAGCCTAATCAAACATGAGAAACACCAATAAGTACACATATAATTGATAAGAAGGAATCAATCACACATAACACAAAGGATATAACCCGGGGAAAGCCTCAGCCTAAAACCCCAACTCTTTATTATCATACAAGTGGAAATATAGCTAGTATTACAAAAAGAATCAGCTCAAAAGCTCTCCTGTTGTCTTTGCAATACCTTTTGCTGCTCATAGATAGTCAAAGGCCTCTATCTAACCTCTGGTCTGCCCTCCAAGCCTCCTATTTCTTTGCGCAATTTTGATTGGGGTCTAGTGCAGCCACTTGTGTGAATTGGCCTCTTCACACACTCACTAACCTCTGATCCAACTACGCAATCATGAAGGAGATAAATCCTTCTCCATGGATGAGTTTCCTTTATAGGAAAAATCCATCCAACTGATAGTACATTGTCCCTCCTCTGGTCTCAACTGGATCTCTGTTTGAACTGACATGCATGAGTTATTCATGAGAGAATCTTCAGTTATCTGAAGTGCAACAGTTATATGAAATCATGCATTAACTAACTGAACTTACTTAATTTAAACAAACTGTTTAAATCAATCTAGCTGGACTTGACTAGTTAACTAAGCCAAATAATTACAACTCAAATTAGAACTCATCCTTATCTCTTTAACTGATGGATAAATTCCTCAATTAATAGAGAAATTGTTGCATGTCCTCACATAGACTTCATGTTTGATTTTTCACAAGTAATTAACCCATGGAGAATCAATTAATTTATTTTCAAACTGCTGTTAAGTTCAAATTCGAATTTTACTTCCTATGTTTAGTCTAGGGACTGACTAAAATAGGCATCCATCCTGAACTACTAAAAATAGAAATTCTATTTTTAGCACTTCCATTTTTCATTCTCTATTGCTCAATCCAGCACTGGTACCCAAACTGCTATTTATAGCAGAGCTATTTTTAGCACTTCTATTTTTAGCATTGCTTGTTGCTATTTTCAACAATTGGTACCTAAAATGCTATTTATAGCAATGCTATTTATGGAATTTCTATTTTTAGCATTTCTTGTTGCTATTTTCAACATATGTTTAGGATTATATGTGTTGGAGTAGTTCCTTTATGTTTTACTATAATCTTGATGTTGACAAGCTTTAGTTGACTGTTTTCATCAATTTCTCATAGAATATGCAAAAGGAAATGATTGTCAAAATGTGGAAAAAATTACATTTTTCCTGATTTCTTTTTTAATTGTTCATGACAGGATAATCATGTTGTAGGAATGAGTTTTTTTTTTCCAATGAAAAATCGTAATTTTATTAATTAAAACAAAATTACATGTTGCAAATGCTATGGCGCATTGCATCAACAGTTTTGATGCTGATCAAAGATAATGACAATAGGCAAGTAAATAAAGTACCGATGCAGAGAAAAGTCAAACTTTTCGCCCTTTTTTCTTCTCAACCTTTCTCCACCCCCCCAAGTCTCTGTTGGAGATACAAGTGCTAGTGTTGTGTCAGCCATAGGTTGGGGATTTTCTTTTTTAGAATCTGATGTATTTGATATGTGTTGCCATTTAGATCGGCTGATATCCATTGTTTCTGGTATCTTTACCGACTACAAGTCCATAGGTTCTTATGTAGTGATGTCTTCCACTTCTAGTTCTTTATTCATCTGATTGGTCGCATTGGGAATATCATGTTCCACATCTTCTTCCTCCTCGTCATCTGAGAGTGGTGGGGGGAATTGCCATCCCTTAGCTGGTTTTCTTGTTTTATTCTTCCTACGAATGTCTTTTTTGGCTGTTGGGCACGTTTTTTGTAGGTGTCCTATTTGTCGACAAATTTTGCATCTGAATACTGTATTTTCATAATCTAAAACCTGTGTCCAGCACCTCTATCTATGTTTCAGTTGAATTTGATCTAGCAGGCCTCTACTAAGACCTACTTCCACACATATTCGTGAAAAAGTGTAGATCCTTTCCTCTAGTCTTTGGGTGTCCATTTTGATATAATGCCCGATAGTATTACTGATTCCTACAAGTACTTGTTGATTCCAGAGGTGTATTGGGAGATTGTGAAACCGATCCCAAACTGGCATCCTAGAGACAACCATTGTATTTGCATTGAATTCTGGAACCCATGGTGTGATGAAGAGTCCTGTGGACCCCCAGAACCAAGGTCCTTCCTGTATTACAAAATCTCTAGCCTCTGCTGTAGGAAATTTCACTATGAAGAACCCATTTGAGCAGAGATGTATTTCACATTGTATAGACCAATTTGTGAAAATCCAATGGAATAGATCGATAGGTTTGGGCCAAAAGCAGTTGAATCTACATATTATTGCTTGTCTTTCATATATAGTATAGTTCTTATCTGTTTCGGATTCATATATGCTTAATTCTGGTGTATAATTCAACTGGTCCACGATATATGGCCTTGCTTCCATACCTATTAGATTTGTTGCTGCTTCGGCTATATTTTTCCCTTGGAGAATGTTTTTGAAGGATAAACTTCTAGTTTTCTTCTCCTGATGTGTTTCTACTGTTTTTGTTGTGCCTTTCCCACTGCCTTCACCCCTATGAGGATTTCTGTTGTTATCTGTCATGCCACCTCTTATTCTCAGATTGAGAATTATTGTTGACAGAGATGCGATTTTATAATCCCTGAGGCACTTGGTGTCTTGGAGTACTCTGCCCTCATGTATCAGATTTTGTGTTTTGGTGGGATATCCCACCTGTTGCTGGATAAGGTTCATCAATTGCTTCACTGAATCGGTCTAATTTACCCAGAGTAAATGTGTTTTTCAGCAGGGGATTTGACAAGTATTTGGAAATTGATGGTGCTTATCGAAAATCCAGATTTTGTTGCCGAATGAGAGTAACTTGTCTAGGGATCTATAGGTTCTCCATTCCGCAGAGTGAGGTCTGTGTTCCCTGCACTGTGGCCATTTATTTCCTCGAAGTGATCATCCTTGTTGCTCTTTAATGCCATGCCAACTTTCTGGCTCTCCCCGATCCCCTGACCGCCTATCAAACCCCTGATAGGCTTCTCCAAATCCTCGAAGGCAGCCCCCTCGGTCCAAGATTTTGGGGTTTGAATTTATCTGAGAGTATATCCCTTTGTTGGGAGTCCTCTCATTTGTTCCCGCAATTTTCCAGATGGTCGATTCCCCGTAGGTCATGTTGGTTGTCTTGTCGACGCCATGCCCACAGATCCAAGCACTTTCACCGAGTACGAGCACTCTCTCCGATTCCACATCATATTTTCCTATGGCAGGGTTGTGGAAGGGATGCTGGCATCGACAGATCTGGATGATCTCCTCCAGGCCGGATTCGAGTATTAGGGGGCGGTCCTTATTCCAGGCCGAGATTGTCTCCACCATCACTTCGACCTCCAGGGACTTGTGCTTGTTCATGGCCATCGCTGGCCCTCTCACAAAACTTACCTAGATGTAGCATATCTTCACCATGGTCGCAGGTTCGAGACTATTGGTGGGACTAGCCAGGTAAGCCCTAGCCGCAGAGCCGGGGCTGCGGAAAGGATGCTTGCTTTGGCAGATCCATATGACCTCCTCCAGCCCTAATTCGAGAAACAGGGTGTGTTAACTATTCCTGGCAGAGAGTGCCGTCACCACCACTTCATCCTCCAAGGACTTGTGCTCGTTCACGGCCTTCGCTGGCCCCTCCACACAGCTTGCCTAGATGGAGCTATTCTTCACCATGGTCGCGGGTTCGAGACTGATGGTGTGATTAGCTAAGTAAACCCTAGTCGCAGAGCTCTCACCTTCCTCTAATCTTGTTGTAGGAATGAGTTATCCTACAGTCTGTTTCAATTTGTGGATTTTTTCTTTCCTCCCATTTTTTTACAAGGATGTAGATTTCATTTTCATGTTGATGGTTTTTGCATGTATCTTATCTAGCCCCAAATGTTGGTAATGGAGTGGAAATTGAGAAGTAGTCGTGGACACAGACTTTATCAGAGGTTAATGTTACAATACCACTTCCACCTGGTATCAAAAAAAGTTTAATGGTCTATGACATAAAGAAGAGTTATTTAATGACAGGGTTGAAAGGGAAACCTCATGTCTTAGTTGTAAGTCATTTATTTGTGTTTCTTAGTTGTAAGTCATCTGTTTGATTTTGAGCTTTATAACATCAATTATTTTGCTAATCCAATATGCATGACTTGTATTTCTCACCCGATGTTAGTTACTTGACATGGTTTATATAACATTCAATTCTAGGCCACTTTTATTTTAAGTCAGAGATTTTATTGATTAAAAGGATGTTCATATTTTGATTGGTTTACTTGAAGCTTGATTTAAAAAAGTTTTGTAAATTCCACGTGGATGCTATTTTTCAAGGTGAGCTCTTTGCACCAGTAAGGTCAAATGATTCCTAGAATATAGGTATACAACAAGTGCATCTTTGGCCTTTGTTGTGTATCTACTATTCTTTATATCATTTAAGGATGGTTATTGATTGATGTAAAATAGAGGATGGGAAGGTCTTACCAATTATCTTGAAAAAACAAAATCAAATGGAGTGGTATAATTGTGTTTTAAAGGGTGAGCTAGAAATCAAAAATTGAAAGGTAGAACTTGAGAATAACAAGCTATCTGATCTGGATCTAGAGACACAACAAATCGTGGAGAAAAAATGTTGGTATTGACAAGTCTTCCGTGCAAATAAGCTCTAACTGTGAGATCACTGCCCAAATTTCAGTTATCTGCAACAACAATAGTGACTCTCACTTTATTTGTATGAAAGCAACTTTGGCCATTTTCCTATTTGTTTCCTATGAATGGTTTTGATTTTCAAACTCCAACTAGTTTGTTGTTAAACTAATTAAAGCTTTGATGACAAACATTAGTTCTAAAAGTTATTTTCTAAATCTATTTTCTTGCGCAAATTTGTCTTTTTACTTTAGGTACTGTAGATTTCTACTGTGTGACATATGCTATGATATAATTGCTTGGATAAATAGAAAGAAGTGTTGTAAAACATAGTCTTTTTTAAATCTAAAGAAACAAAATTTCCAAATACAATGTTTATTAATTAAGAACATATTTTAGACTTCTTAGCTAAGTTATGATTATTTTTCGATAGGGCATTTTGTGTACACTGATATTGTGTTTTCTCTTTGGTTTCTGTCAGGTAACATTGGTTAGTAAGGAATGTGTTCTTGAGGAGCATACACACATCTTATTCTACTATCAACATGGATCTCCATAGTTTTTAGGCATGGCAACAAAAATGTAGATGTCAGTGGGATCTCCAAATTATATATTGGATGAATTTAATACTATTGATGATTTTGATTCCTTGTCAAATAAAGAATGTCACAAGTCAAATTCAAATAAATAGAAGCAAATCAATAATGAAGGTGAAGCTATTGCTTCCTATCCAAATCGATTTCTTTTATTTGTTGGTTCCTGTCATGTTTTGAGTGCGGACTTGTGAAATTCCAAATTGCATGTTGGTTTATGTAAAGGGAATATATATATATATATATATATATATATATATATATATATATATATATACAATTTTTTTTATCATATGTCGTGCATGGTTTCTGGAGATCCGTGTTACATTTGCACAGAAGTTTAGATATCATTCAGATATCTAACCAAACAACAACAACATTGAGATTTTTCTTTCACTCAACCTATAACATATTGCATTTGTCTTCATCAATGTTCTTCTTGCATATTCTATCCACTTATGACATTTCCTTTGCAATATTTGGTGCATTTGCTAGTTATCGGTCATTTATAGATTATAAATGTCTTCAGAGTTTCACTTCTAATTGAGTATTCAACTGAACGTCAATGTTGTTGTTGTTTGGTGTTTAGATATCTAAATGACATCTAAACTTTGGTGCAAATGTAACACAGATCTCCAAAAACCATGAACGACATATGATAAAAAAAAATTATTGGTTCTCTTATACATAATTATTTTTCCCTTCACCCACTTTTCATAACTTCCATAACCATTAGGTAGGGACGTGCAGCTTTGATGTTTCTTTGTCTGTTTAGTAAAATATTTTGGAGACTTTAATTTATTGAAAGTTGTAGAATTTACAATTTATGAAGTTTCAAGGTCTAATTTTTAAATGTCTAATTCTTTAAAGGGTGCTAGCTCAATGGAAGAGCACCTGCTTTACAAGCAGGAGGTTGGTGGTTCGATTCCATCGTGCCCTGACATCCATCTGGGATGGTGATGATCAATTTTTGGTGACGGAGGCTATTTTGACCATCACCAATGAGATTTGGTGACATTTTTCGACCCTCACCAAAATATGAAATGGTGGCAGTCAACGAATGCCACCGTATATACACATCAATAGTGATGACCCTCAAAGCTCTGCAACTATAAATCATTGTTGTTGATATGAAATGGTGATAGTCGTTGTCTATCATTATAGTCATTATTCGTGACAGACCTTGAATGTCACCACAACACCTATACTTCTGGAAATGCGACTTTTGGTGGCGATCAACGAATGTCACCATATATATGCACCAATAGTGACGGACATGAAAGATCCATCACAATAAATCATTTTTGTTCATATGAAATGGCGACGGTTACTATCTATCATTATAATCAATATTCGTGACATACCTTGAATGTCACCATAAAACCTATACTTTTGGCGACACAACCTTTGGTAACATTCAATTTTTGGTGACGGAGGCCATCATCTGTCACCATTGTTCTTATGGAATGGTGACGGTCGCTATCCATCATTATTGGTGACACACATTGAATGTCACTGCAACACCTATACTTTTGGCGATGCCACCTTTGGTGACGTTCAATTTTTGGTGACGGAGGCTATGGTCTATCACCATTGCTCATATGAAATGGTGAAGGTCGCTATCTGTCATTATAAATCATTATTGGTGACGGAGTTTGAATGTCACTACAACACCTATACTTCTGGCGACATCAACTTTGGTGACATTTAGTTTTTGGTGACAAAGGCTCTTTTGACCATCACCAATGAGCTTATGGTGACATTTTTCACCCCTCACCAATGTCCTTTTTTCTTGTAGTGAGACCACATTATTTCGAGTCACCATGGGAAGGAAACCTTGTATGCTGTGTGGAAAGCATTGACAGACCTATTCTAGAACAACAGTGACCATAGGAAGTTGGCACTAAAAGACAAATCTTGAAAAATGAAGATGGAAAAAAGTGAGACCATTCCAAAATACTTGACCAAGTTCACTCATTGTGGTGAGGAGCTTCGAAGTGTTGGAATAATCATTGCCGAGGATGATATGGTGAGCCTAGCTCTCCTAGGCCTTCCTAAGAGTTTGAATACTTATCAGGGCTCTGTGAATGGAAGGGAGAAGCTACCATATTGGGAATGACTGTGGTCAGATTTGATATAGGAGGAGATCAAAAGGAACGCCATATATGGTTCCTCGTCAAACACTGATGATGAGGAAAATTGTACCATAGCAGGTAAGGCAAGGAAAGGTAAAGGGAAGGCATCCCATTCCAAATCGGATTCTTGCCATGGAAGTAAGAATAAATACATGGAGAAATTTAAGTGCTTTCATTGTCACGAGATAGGCCATTTTTCTACAAATTGTCTACTCAAGAAGTCCAAGAAAAACTGCTCAGGAGGAGCGGTGGATGAGGCTTTGGCCTCTAAATTCGAATTAGACTTTACTCTCATTGCATGCATGGTCTCACCACTGATGGGTACTGTATGGTACCTTTACAGTGGAGGTTCATTCCACATGACTAGTGATAAGGAGTTGTTCAGTCACCTCGAGGAGAAAGATCTCTAGATGCATATCAAGATGGGTGCCAACGGGAGGTATAGTGCTACTGGATTGGGCACGATTACTTTTCAAAGGAAGCAAGGTGCTCCTCTCACCCTAAGGGGTGTTATGTATATGTCGGGGTTGAAGAAGAACTTAGTATCGGTCACCATGCTTCAGGATAAAGGCTATGAGGTGATTTTATCAAAAGGAAAAATGTTCCTTCGACACATAGCCACTGGTCAAGTAAAGAAGATAGGGATTCGAGTTAAGAATATTTATAAGTTGGAGGTAGAAGATTGTGTTGCTTTGAGCACAAAAGCAGAGAAGATGCAAAGGCGAGATGTTAGTCGAGTTGTTAGATTCAAAGAAAAAATTTGAATCTAATGTATAGAATGTGGTGGCCGAAGCAATTTTCTGTCTAGGTATGACTTTTCCAGAAGTATAGATACCATTAAATGTGTTAAATATGATTGCAATTGTATGAAGTGTATATTCTTTTGTGGAATTTTCTCATGCCTTACCAGACAGCCTGATACCAAGAATTCACAAATCAAGACTTCACTAGCGTAAATCTAGGGCTAGGAAAAAGAGAACGCATAAATATTTAATTCTGCTATCGCTCCATTTCATATTTTAAATATTTAAATCTGTTATCGCTCCATGTGGCCTCCTCCGTGCTATCTACATGTTTCAGGTTCTCCTACAATCCGGTTCACATTCCCCTACACGATAAGTCGTCTTCTCCAATTTGTAAATAATTTTCGCGGTGACAATTAATTGCATTAAAAACCATTTGAAGGCAAGCTCCGATTTTAGGTTTTAGTTTCATTCATAAATCCATCAATGTTCAATTCTTGCGGCCGAATCCTAAGTTGTATTTTTACCGATCTAGTGACAATTAGATTGTCCTAGTTAATCTTCCAATTTTGGAACAATATAATATAATGAGTATATGTATGCCTTAATAATTTTCTCACAGAGGATAGGTTTAAACTTTAATCTTCTTCATTCCAGAAGCTGGTAATGTGCTTGCGGTAATGTCCAAACTGTAATTCACATTAAGAAAATTTGGGCAACTACAATATCAATATCGTGGAGCGATGATCCCGATAGTGGTACTCTCAGAGAGAAGGGGCGCAACAATATCGTGGAGTGATGAGCCAGATTGTGGGAGTGTCAGAGAGGATTCACGTAAACTAGACATATAATTTCCTCTCAATGTATGTGTTAGAATTAATGGAGAAAGCCAAACTTAGTTTACTTTTATGGTGATGGTAGGATTGAGATTCTAACTTTAGATCTCAGATCCTAATATTCAGGGAGTGGTTCAAACCACCCTGATTGTGAGAAAGCCTATATATACTAGGTTTTTCTCCTGATTGTATATAGTGTGTATGTGTAAAGTGCTTGGAGAGCTAATTAATTAATAGAACATCATTTTTTTATCTTGGTATCAAAGCTATGGGCAAGTGATTGAACTGTTAGAAAACTGTATGTTGTGCGTAAATCGTTTATGAGCTTGATGCAACGTGGATCTGTGTGTAGATGCAGGGGAGGAGCAGTGAGTAAGATGACTTGTATGCTGAGGAGATATCTATGAGTCTATTGATAACAGAAAGAATCAAAGGGACTCGTAAGCTGGTGAGCATGGAGAAGGAGTTTTTTGGCTTCCGCTTGGAGGAGGATGAGACTAAGGATTGATTTTTTAACATGTGACAAAGCATTGTTCAAATCCCTTTGTTTGGCTAGAAATTTTTCCCTGTACATTGATTGCATGAAGTGATTTTGCGAGGCAACAGGGTTTCGTAACTGGAGTGTGTGCTGACGAGAGTCAGCGTGATAAAATCCATGTGTGTTGTGGCAGTGTAGGGAGGCAAGATCGTTGAAGGATACCTATGACTATTATGGGGGGCATCCAATGTATTTACTTCAGATCAACCTTGGTGCGCTACGTATTTGCTGAAGGGGAAGTCGCTGAAGACCACCAAGACGGGAATAGAGATGCGTCCGCTGCAAATCTAAGTGGATTTGATACCCATATCAAGAAAAGGAGATCTGTCATTTTACCCTACTGTGTGAGAAGCGACAGAAAGAGCAGACTGGCGAAAAATTGTGCCCGAATCTGAATCAATGACCTGTCAAGAGTTGTGTGTGAGCTAGCAAGGTCATTGTATTAGCAGGAGGTGTTGAACACTTGTAAATTATTATGTCATAGAAAATGCATTTTTTTTTTTATTTGAACCCATCTTTAGAAATATGTGCATCAGAATTAAATACTGATAGTGTCTCCAGATTGTGAGAGGTCGTTTAGTTGCTCATCGTCAGAGCCTAGGGCACTAAGTCCTACGTGGCACAGAAGCCACAGTCTACAAGGTTCTACAGTTGAAGAGATGCCAAAGGGAGAAGTTTTCTGCCTGCGTGGCAACGAGGTTGTTGGAGCTCGAGGACCGTGTGGAGTCGAAAAGAAATCTTGAAGTGAGATAAACTGGACCTTTCCAATATGGCTGCACTTTTAGACGTATTTGACCCTAAGGATATTTTTTTCATAAGGTATAGTGGTTTTATAAATGACCACGATTATCAAGAGTTACTATATGTTCTGCAACAACGTGAGACTGAAGACTCACAAGGTGTTTTTTAGGGAAGATGTAAAGAGGAACATATTTTTGAAGATCAATTGGACGAGCCACATGAAGCTAATTGCAAAGACATGGCAGAAGAAGACAAAGGGGAAGAGAATTTAAATTCTGATGATCTCATTAATATTTCTGTGTGTGCAGATGTTACCAACAACAACAAGGAAAAAGTAACAAAGTTTGAAGAAGAATTGAAGTTTCTTGAAGCATGGCTTGAAACACCATGTCTTTATGAAGTCAACACAGAAGATGCATCAATGAATGGTCAAGAAATCATCGTTGACATTCAGATGATTGACACTGAAAATAGTGAAGAGGAAAAATCTCCTATCCAGCCTGCCATAATTCTGAGAAGGGCGAGAATAAGAATTCAATCTTTCCTTCATAGGGGAAGAAATGAGGTGAGGATATAGCACTACCTCATGGCAAAGAAAGTGAAGATGAAGCCTCATTCACAAATGAACAAGTATGGGCTATGTTGCAAGAAGAATAAAATGAAAACCTCTGTTACCAAGTTGTTTTCATGTTTTTAATTGTAAGCCTAGCTGAGACTAGACCAACAGGCATATGTTATTGTTCAATACCCTTTCTCCATTAAGGGGGAGTGTTATAATTAATGGAGAAAGCCAAACTTAGTTTACTGTTATGGTGATGATAGGATTGAGAGTCTAACTTTAGATCTCAGATCTTAATATTCAGGGAGTGGTTCAAACTACCCTGATTATGAGAAAGCCTATATATACTAGGTTGTTCTCCTAATTGTATACAATGTGTATGTGTGAAGTACTTGGGCACTCTCCAGGTATCTCACCTGGAGAGCCAATTAATTAATAGAACATCATTTTTTATTTGTATGTTTAGAGGATTAATGTTTTTCAATGAAATTTGGAAATTAAGAAAAACCCATTAGAAAAATAGAGATCAGTGAGCCACTATACAAAACATTTATATTTCTTGTTGATCACAATATTTATACATATATATCACATAAAAATATGACTTCCACACATCTAGATCATGACTACAATTTATACATAGGAAACAACAACTTCTATATTGACGATTGGAAACTCACATGAGAACTCATAACATCACATGGAAGGATTACTTCCAATCACAAGGGCTTCACTGGGAGAGCAATACCATACCACATGGGTTCATATTGGTGGATATATATTGAGGAAACAATGACATAATATATTGGGGGATATATATGGGTTAAAGGGTTTTTATATCAGTAAGTATAAAAAATGCAGCTCAAAGATAATGAAAAATATAAAGGGGTATAAAAAATGTTAATGAAAAAATGAATAACTACAATCTCTAGTGAAAGTAGGGTTTCTTAAATTGAGAGGGTGTATTGAGTTCGTATTGGTAGGGGATTAAATAATGTGATTTTAGAGGTTTTTTTTTCCAATATTTAGTCAAATTAAGGGTGTTGTTTAATATGCCATGAAAGAACGTGATATGTTAGAGGTTCATTAAGTGAAGCCCCTGTGCTTCCAATACCCTCCCTTAATCCTTAAAAGACACATTACAACGTCTGGCTCGTCTTCATCGGCACTCACAACCACTATGGAATCTCACAAACATCGCTCTTTCACCACCATATATTTGAGCTGTGAGTTGGCCTCCACTAAAATGTAACCACCTCTGCCATCATTGATGAACATAGTAAGATCAACAATATTGACACCTCGGCTCATCAAGATCCGTCAAGGAATCAACCATCCTATGGACCAACCACCATTTGCTTGAATATTTTGTTTTTGGCTCTCCCTCAGTTGCTAGGATGAAGACGTGGATCTAAATGTGTCCAAAAGTTTATCAAACAACTTGACCTGACTAACACAAGAATTGATGTTTTGGACACTGGGGCTTCTAGTTTGACAACCACCAAATTTTTTTAAGAAAAAATGAAAGAAACAGAAAACTACTTAACAAAGACATCTCAAAACTACAAACTCAATAATCATCAAACTATCAGCTATCATCGAGGCATAGACAAGTCACCACATCTCTCCTTACCACAGGTCAAAAGTTGCTCATTTTCTTCAATGTTTATCTTGGAGTTTTCTCGTCTTCACAAAGAATTTGTTATAGTGGTCAATTCCAACAAAATTACACTCACATATTGAGTTGACCAGACTCAATATATTTAAAATGCAAACACCAAAATTTGAGATGAGAACAAGATTACAACATAAACATCTGGTGCAAAGATCTCTTCCCTACAAAAGAGAAAAATTGAGATTTGCCTCCAATTTTAAAACTTTTGGCATATATCATTGGCCACTTGAAACTCCTCCGCACCAAATCTCAGATCAAGATCTCAAGTCTAGATTCGTGCGACAATGTGTATAGTTCGTGGGCATGACTTTTCATATTTATAATATGACAGTGCACACAATTTTGACAAAACCATCTAGGCATGAATTTAACTCCTTTGCAGGTTCCAAGAAGATAAGAAAAAACAAAACCTTACATCTAGCAAGATGACGAAAGGATCAGGAGATGCTTGAAGAAGCTGCAAACAACAAACATACCTACACACACATGATCACAAACAATTTCACACAAAAAAAATAAACTCGTAGATATCTATAATAATATGTAGAGAAACAATAACACTGAGGATCCCTCACATATTCCTAGCCCTCCCTTGAGGGAGTCGAGCCAGTATCATTGATACCATGTTAGAAAAATAGAGATATCAAAGAGAAGTTACACACAACACAAAACGCACACTGTGATATCTCTTATTGATCACAATATTTACACATATATCGGGCATAAATATTTGACATCCACACATCTAGATCATGACTACAACTCATACATAGGAAACAACAACTTCTATATTGATGCTTGGAAACTCATAATGAAAAGTCAGAACAACACATGGATGCATTACTTCTAATAAAATTGCCTTCAATGAGAAAACTAGGAAAAGGACTTATTACTGACTCTAAAAAATATATGGAATATCAATAAGATATGAATATTAACATTAAAATTCCTTTCACATAATAATAAGAAGGTTGAAAATATAATTTTTTAATTAATTTAATTCTTTTATATGAAAATAATTTTGACATATATTAAAATTTATATACTAAATATTTTTAATGTGTAAATCCAAAATCATATACTAAGTAGAAACCTAATCTATGTAGTTTCAAATTGTTTTCTATTCTTATAACCTAAATTATACTCTTTTGATGGCAGATGCAGAATTTGAATCCAATTATTGAGCTTGGTCACATGTCAAGATCGTTGCGGGCAAAAAATATTAGTGGTTGAAAGAGGAATCTCACTCAGCCAAAATGGAAGTCATTAAATTTTTTGATCAACTCCAAGTCTGAAACTTGCTACAAGAAAAGTAAGAAGTGAACATGTGTTTTATGGTCAACCTAATATTTATGGTGTTTTGAAGAGTTTTCAAGTTCTCACACTTCATATTCTCCCTCTATATTGTATGTTGTGTTCCACGGATGTAAAAAATGTCTTTCTTCATATCTTGTATTTTGGATATAAATGAAATATTTGCACCATTTTGAATTTGTGTTGATTGTAGATTTAGATATTTAAAGAAAGTGATTTGTTAAAATACATAGAATATAATAAATATAATTATAATGTTTACCTAATATTAAAAAAATGATGTTAGATTCTATTTTCTAAAATATGTTAATAAATAAATTGGTAAAATATATTAAAATTAGTTAAAATTAAATAAAATAAAAGTAGTTGATATAGGTTGACAAACATTAACTATTTAATCAATTTATTCATTTTCTTTATAATTCTTAAACTAAAAACACAATATTTTGAAGTAAATTTCATTCAATATTGTAATAAATTCAAAAGCATGATACATTTTAATGCAATGAAGTGGGTGAGAATGAAAATTAAAAATAATTAAAAAATAAAAATTTAAATAAAGTGTGTAGGTATAATAACTTGATAATTAAAATAATTATATAAATTAATAAAATAATATTAAAATAATCACTTAAATTATAACTAGGTAAATTAATTATAAATTAAAAACAACTAAAATTAAAAATAAAATATGCATCTAATATATATATATATATATATATATATATATATATATATATATATATATATATATATATATATGGTTTAATAAAAGGGTTTTTAGGGTTTTACTTATTAGAATTGTTAATACTAAGTTTAGAATATATGAAATAATAATAATAATAAATGTTATTAATACATTAATATAATTACTAATATTAATAGTACATTATTATAGATTATTACATTGATTTATAAATTTCCACATTAATAATATGTTAATTTAAACACTAACACATTATAATCATGATCAATTTGGTCAAAGATAGTGAACATGAAGATCATGTTGAACCATGATAATTGATAGGCATTATGTTTAACATGCTTACAATTAAGCATAGACACATATCTAGAGTCATCATGATGACATAGAGAAAGATATTTAACCTTTGTAGTCAATGTATAAATAGTCAACCATGGTCAATGTTAATCAATTATATGTTTACCATACTAAATGAGAGTCAAAATTGTTCACTCATAGTCATCCTTACTCAAATGTTAGGGTCCCACCCTAACTCCCTTATTTATGTAGTAGGATCGAGTCATAGTAAAAAGTCAATAAAGCCGATATTAATAATTGTAAGTGGTTAACCCGCATTTCATGACAGGACCACAATTAGTTGCAAATGGGCTATAGTATTAGATAGATGGTATTAATAAAAAACATGGTATTGATCCATGGTATTACATGTATGAGTCATATATAAAGGATAGAGACTCCCTGCGAGGAGCATCGTGTCTTATTTTGTAATCGAGCTCTGCTCTATTGGAGGTTGCCCCCTCGAAGAGGCAAGTGAACATTGCTTTCTGAATAATAAAATACTTGCTCTTGTTTCTCACTATTCTATGTTCTGGGTATATTTCTTCACATATTTGGTATTCTGGTAATTGTCTTGCAGGTTAAGAGCATAAAAAGTGGTATCAGAGCTCTTTCCAGGGCAGGTTGGATCTCCATTTCTTAGCAAAATTTTTTTTTGGCTAGAGACGTGTTCCAGTGTCTTTAGCGCATAAACCTGCGGATTTGGGGAGGCATGCACGCAGAAAATACAAGAGGTGGTCATGCTTGTTGGACTCCCTTGTAACCCATGTGGGTACCCCTTCGAGTAGTAGCGCATTAGACAGAACCGCTCACGGACTGTCTTCCAAATACCCTCTGGGTATATCGGAAGCCCCCTAGCTCCTTTGAAACCTCGCCTTAGATAAACTGTCGGTCGTCTTGCTGCTACAGTTTACGAAGAACAGCAGTCAGAGAGATTACTCGCCCGTATGATAGGGTAGTCAAGTTGTACAGCTAAGGGTACGGTTGATCCTCCTTAGTTAGAGCCCTGAAAAATTGGGTCGAGTACTACTGTCAGACCCTTATGTATATTGCGATCTGTAGCACCTGACACTCCTCGAGACCATAGTTCCCTTTTCTATCTTGGGATCACGCATAATCTCTGCCAAATCAGATCTCGCAAGGGGGTTTGCAGCAGCAGCAGACATCAGTCCTGTAGTTCCGAGTTAGCAGACCAGCCATTCCAATCTATTAGATCCATCAGATCCGTAGCAGCAATTTGTTTCGCCGATCAGAGCTACCCGATTAGCCATTCAGATCTCTCAGATCCACCATATCTGAGTAGTTGTGTGGGGTTCCTATACTGGGGCGTGATTTTCGCAGGACTTTCGGCAGCATTGACATTTTGAGGATTCAACTACTGCAGTATTCCTAAGCAAGGAGTAAAACTCCGTTTGGAGTTTTCAGAAAAAAAAAAAAAAAAAAAAAAAAAATCAGGATGACGAGCTGATCAAGGTGGTACCATTCAATTGTTAGCAAAAAAAAAATTCGGGTGGTCCCAAATTTCAAGTTCATCGGATTGGTGCATGGTAGCAACTAGAGCTCAATCTATGGCCAATGAGAAGATCGACAAACATGAACAATCCTTGCAAGCCATCCAAGCTCAGCTTGACAAACTAATTGATGCACTCTCTAAGGGCAAGGAGGAAGCGCGCGAGGAGGCGTATATTGGTAATGGACACAGTGAGGGTGAGTCTAGCCACTCTCTTCACCTCTGGGGCACCCGCCAACAATCCCGTCCACGACCTTCCAAGCTAGATATGCATAAATTTGATGGTTCTCACACGACCTCATGGGTAGCACAAATGGAGTAGTATTTCAATCTGAATAACATCTTAGATAATGAGACTCAGCTTATGGTGGGGAGCATGTACTTGGACAATGAAAGATGACAATGGTGGGAATGGCATCAACGTGGTAATGACAGTTTTGTGACTTGGGCCGCCTTCAAAAAAGCTCTTACAGAGCGCTTTGACCATGAATCTGCTTTTTTGGGTTGTCTCACTAAGCTCCGACAGACTGGCACAGTGGATGAATATGTTACAACCTTTGAAGCCTTAGCTTTCTGCACTCGGGATCTCCCAGATGCGTTCTACACGGAATGTTTTCTCCCACTTGGTCGGAGGCTTGCAAGGTAGCTCATAACGTGGAACGTGCGTTAGTGGCCCAGTCCATTCGCCCAAATTTCATTGCCAAGGGTCGCCCCCTACAGGCTCACAGCACGACTCAAACACTTAAGGTTCAAAAGGTGTCACCTGCAGAAATGGCTGAAAGAAGAAAGCAGGGATTATGTTACTACTGTGATGAAAAATACTCCCCAGGTCATAAATGCAAGAAGCCCAAATTTTTTCAAATTGATGCCACTGATTGCAGCTCATCGGAGGAAGCCCCACCACTTGAGGAACCTAAGGAGGCAGAAGAAGACAACCAGAAGGACAATGTCCCTGACGAACCAATTATTTCGCTGCATGCTTTAGCAAGGATTTCTTCACCTCAAACTCTCAAAATCAGAGGTTTTATTAAACATAGCCCAGTAGTAGTCTTGATTGATAGTGGAAGCACACATAATTTCATCCATCAAAAAGTCGTGGAAGCAGTGCATTGTTTTGTACGAGTAGTTTCTAACTTCCAAGTCCAAATTGCGGATGGGGGAACAATGAAATGTGAAGGTCGCTGTGAAAATGTCAAACTTCAAATGGGGGATTATCAGTTGAAGACCCACATGTTTTCCATACACATGGGAGGGTGCGACATTGTCCTCGGTGCTGAATGGCTTCGCACTCTTGGGCCAATCACAATGGATTTCTAGGAGTTATATATGAGCTTTAAGCAGAACAACTCCACACATACCCTCCGCGGACTCCAGGCGGGAGCTCCCTCTATCATCATCTCACATAGGATGGAAAAATTGCTAAAAAAGGGCCATCATGGAGTTATAGCTCAATTTAATGCCATCCAGGCCGTCGAACCCAATTCTCTACCAATTCATCCTGACATGCAACAGATTTTAAATAACTATCTGCCAGTCTTTGACAAGCCTCATGAGCTTCCACCCTCGACGGTGGAGCATGATCATAGCATCACCTTGGTTCCAGGGGCCCAACCACCAAATGTGCACACATACAGATATCCATTCACCCAAAAGAATGAAATAGAAAAAATAATCAAGGAACTTTTGGAAGCAGGTGTCGTTCGTCCCAGCATTAGTCCTTATTCATCACCGGTGGTCATGGTGCTCAATAAACATGGGGAATGGCAGATGTGTCCAGACTTCAGGGCCCTCAATAAGTTTACAGTCAAAGATAAATTTCCCATCCCGGTTGTTGATGATTTGCTGGATGAACTCAATGGGGCTCAATTCTTCACTAAGCTTGATCTTCGCTCAGGCTACCACCAAATTCGCATGAAGGAATTCAACATTCCAAAGACTACTTTCAGAACTCATGAAGGCCATTATGAGTTCCTGGTCATGCCATTCGGTCTTTGTAATGCCCCATCTACTTTTCAGAGCCTTATGAACCACCTTATCAAACCATATCTCAGGAAATTTGTCTTTGTCTTCTTCGATGACATCCTCATCTATAGTTGCACTTGGGCTGCACATCTTCAACATGTAGATCTACTCTTGCAACTGCTCCGCAAGCATAAATTATTTCTTAAGATGTCCAAGTGTTCTTTTGGCATGGAAGAAGTTGAGTATTTGGGCCACATTGTGGGGCGTGAAGGTGTCAAGGTGGACCCCAAAATCCAGGCAATGCAGGATTAGCCTCAACCTAAGACCTTGAAGAGCCTGAGAGGATTTTTGGGTCTCACAGGCTATTATCGCAAATTTGTCTGCAATTATGGTCGCATTGCGAAGCCCCTCACTCAACTCCTCAAGAAAAATTCATTCTTCTGGAATGATGATGCACAACAAGCATTTACAGCTCACAAAAATGCCATGTGTTCCACTCCAGTCTTAGCACTCCCTGATTTCACCAAATCTTTTATCATTGAATGTGATGCTTTGGGTACGGGTATTGGGGCGGTCTTAATGCAGGAAGGTCGACCCTTGGCCTTCACAAGCCAACAACTAAGTGGGAAGAATCTGAGACAATCTACCTATGAGAAGGAAATGATGGCCATCTTACATGTAGTAGATACTTGGCGACCTTACTTATTGGGGCGACGTTTCCAAATCCGCACAAACCATCACAGTCTTAAATATTTTTTGGAGCAACGCCTATCCTCCCCACAAAAAAATAAATGGCTCGCAAAAATGCTGGGATATGATTATGAGATCATTTACAAGAAAGGGCGCGAAAATAGTGTAGCAGATGCATTATCTCGCCAATTTGAGGAGGAAAGTACCCTTCTCGCAATCTCCCTTCCCATTCCAGAATGGATTGAAGAGGCTCGCAGGGAATGGTTTTCACATCCCTGTCTCTCCCAACTGATTACTCAATTGCAGGCGGATTCAAATTCCACCAAGGGCTACTCGTGGTAGGATGAGATTCTTCGCTACAAGGATAGAGTGGTAATATCACCAATATCCACCCTCAAAAGCAACATTTTGGCAGAATTGCACTCATCCCCCATTGCAGGACATTCAGGCTTTTAGAAGATGTTTGCTCGCACTAGAAGATCATTTTTTTGGACAGGCATGAAAAAGGACATTCTTACTTTTGTAGCGGAATGCGATGTCTATCAATGCCACAAAGGGGAGATAGTCAAACCACCAGGCACATTACAACCGTTGCCCATCCTGGCATCAATATGGACGAAGGTTTCTATGGATTTCATTACAGGTCTTCCAAAGTCTGGAAACAAGTCAGTCATCATGGTGGTTGTGGACCAACTTTCTAAGTATGCTCATTTTTGCGCCCTACCCCACTCATTTACACCGACTTTGGTCGCTCAATCTTTCAAGGATTAGATCTTCAAATTGCCTGGCATGCCCACTTCTATTGTGTTTGATCGTGACCCGATCTTCACCAGTAATTCTTGGCGGGAACTCTTTAGGCTACAAGGCACCCAAATAAAACTCAATACTTCCTATCATCCACAAATGGATGGTCAAATTGAAGCCGTCAACAAATGTATGGAAACCTACCTTAGGTGTGTCACTTCAAAAAAGAAACATCTTTGGGTATAGTGGTTACCTCTAGCTGAATGGTGGTATAACACCAACTATCATGCCACCACAAAAGTGACTCCATATGAAGCAGTTTATGGTCAACTCCCTCCTTCCCTTACTTCTTATATCAAGGGGTGCTCAAAGGTACAAGCAGTGGATCAACTCCTACAAAACCGCACAACCATGCTCGCCCATCTTAGAGAGAATCTTCATCAAGCTCAATACCGCATGAAGCAGCAGGTAGATCAACATCGCTCAGAGCGCCAATTTCAAGAAGGGGGTTAGGTATTTTTGAGGCTGCAACCATATAAGCAAACATCACTCAAAGACAAGGGTTGTCAGAAACTATCTCCAAAATTCTATGAACCATATCAAGTACTTCGGTGCATTGGAGAAGTGGCCTACAAAATCACATGAAGCAGTAGGTAGATCAACATCGATCAGAGCGCCAATTTCAAGAAGGGGATCAGGTATTTTTGAGGCTGCAACCATATAAGAAAACATCACTCAAAGACAAGGGTTGGCATAAACTATCTCCAAAATTCTACGAACCATATCAAGTACTTCAACGCATTGGAGAAGTGGCCTACAAGCTAGCTTTGCCACCCACTGCAAAAATCCATCTAGTTTTCCATGTCTCATGCCTCAAGAAAGTGATTGGGAATAATTGCAGAATTCAAACCAGTCTACTTGAATTAGATGAAGAAGGGTCAATCTGGCTCCAACCTGAATAGGTCCTAGACAGATGAGAATGGCACCTGGATGGTCGCATGATCAGCGAAGTCCTCGTCAAGTGGAAAGACACCTCTCCAGAAGATACAACCTAGGAATCAACCAATATTCTTCAGCAGTTTCTGCAGCTTCAGCCTTGAGGACAAGGATATTCTTAAGGGGGAGGGCATGTTAGGGTCCCACCCTAACCCCCTTATTTATGTAGTAGGATCGAGTCATAGTAAAAAGTCAATAAAGCCCATATTAATAATTGTAAGTGGTTAACCCGCATTTAATGATGGGACCACAATTAGTTGCAAATGGGCCATGGTATTAGATAGATGGTATTAATAAAAACCATGGTATTGATCCATGGTATTGCATGTATGAGTCATATATAAAGAGTAGAGACTCCCTGTGAGGAGCATCGTGTCTTATTTTGTAATCGAGCTCTACTCTATTGGAGGTTGCCCCCTCGAAGAGGCAAGTGAACATTGCTTTCTGAATAATAAAATACTTGCTCTTGTTTCTCACTATTCTATGTTCTGGGTATATTTCCTCACATATTTGGTATTCTGGTAATCGTCTTGCAAGTTAAGAGCATAACACAAACATGGTCAATCATGTTCATCCATGGTCGATCGTCACATTGTGACAAAGATTTTTTGGATATGAAAATCAACCATGGTCAATCACAGTCAACCATTGTCAACCATCGTCAACCACTGTCAACCAGATTTTATAAAAACAATCATGGTTAATAGGTTAATGATGTTTGACCAGCTTCCAACGAAGAATTGTGACAAATATTGTCTCAATATGAAAATCAATCATTGTCCCAACCATGTTCCAATGCCACATTATGACAAAGATTGTCTCAATATGATAACCATGGTCAACCATGGTCAATCATTACCTTGGTCAACCATGTTTTATAAAATCAGACATGGTCATCCATCGTCAATCATGGTTTACCATGGTTGAACGTCACATTGTCACAAAGATTGTCTTGATATGAAAATCAACCATGGTCAAGCATGTTCAACTATGGTCCAACGTCGCATTGTGAGAAGGATTGTCTCAATATGAAAATCAACCATGGTTAACCATGGTCAACCGTGTTTATTTTAATGATTATAATATTTATCTTAGGGTTTATATACATTGGGTTTATAATATTAGTCCCTTGGATTTAGTATTATTCCATTGGGTTCATAATACCTTGGGGTTCTAGTGTTAATCAATTGAGTTTAATATTCCCTCGGGTTTATAATATCAATCTCGTGAAATTATTATTCCCTTGGGTTTATAATATCAATCATGGTCAACCATGACAAATCATAGACAACCATGATCAACCATTGTCAAATGTCTCCTTATGGCAATGATTGTGTTATGAAACCAGCTCAAGAAAAGATAGAAAAGATAGATCAACGCCTTAGAATTCAGCCTCTTTGAGGGGGAAACCTCCTTTACATTACATAAATGAACAATTCTTGTATGATTCAAATGAAAAAACATCATTTCTATATATAGGAGTCTAAGGAGTCACAATATAACCCAGTCGACCTAACAATAATAATATAAAGCCACAAAATTAACAATAGAGGGATTCTATGGGGCACAGTAATAACAATATGGGGAAAATAGGGGCACAAAAATATTAATAAGGGGTACAACTACAATAGTAATGGGGCAATCACTAGTATTATAGGGACCCAACATGCCCCTCTCCTTCAGAAAAGTGTTGTCCTCAACGCTTGAGTAGTTCTAGATGCTTCTATATAAAATTCTCATCCTCCCATGTGGAATCTTCAGCAGATAAGTTCTTCCACTTGATAAGATACTTTGAAATTGATCGATTTTGTAGCTGTTGAGTTCTTGTTTCTGTGCCTGCTTCTGGTTCCAATATAATTTTTCCTTCCTCGTCAAGTTCTGGAAATATTGATTGAATTGGGAGCTTATCGCCTATAACCTTCTTTAAACATGAAACATGGAAAACTGGGTGCAATCGAGAAGCTGCAGGAAGTTCCAATTTGTATGCCATAGTACCAATCTTTTGCAACACCTTGTATGGACCATAATACTTTGGTGATAATTTATTATCCTTCTTAGCTTGCTTGAGGGACATTTGCTTATATGGTTGTAGCCGTAGGAATACCTAATCACCTACATCAAAACTTCTTTCGCTGTGATGTTGATCTGCCTGTTGTTTCATTCTATTCTGTGCCAACATGAGGTTATCCTTTAAGAGTTGGAGGATTTGTTGTTGATGTTCGATGTGATGTTCCACTGTTTGAACCTTACAATTTTCTCTTAAATATGATGTCATGGATGATGGTTGATACCCATAAAGTGCCATAAATGGGGTCATTTTTGTTGCTGTATGGAAGTGTTATACCACCATTCAGCCAGAGGCAACCATTTGACCTATTGTGTCTGTTTATCAGATACAAAGCAACGAAGGTATCCTTCCAAACATTTGTTTACTATCTTAGTTTGCCCATCAGATTCAGGATGATAAGATGAGCTATGAGCTAACTGAGTACCAAGACAAGAAAATAATTCTGTCCAAAAATTTCCAATGAAAATGGGATCTCTGTCACTTACAATAATCTTTGGGTTTCCATGTAGCTTTTGAATTGTTTCCATAAATGCAGTAGAAACTATACTGGCTTTAAATGGATGTGATAATGCACAAAAGTGTGCATACTTGGTAAGTCTGTCAACTACCACCATGATGACACTCTTTCCCTCAGACTTGAGTAAACCTGTGATAAAATCCATTGAAAAATCCTCCCAACGTTGGCTTGGAATGGATAAAGATTGTAATAGACCTGGTGTCTTAATTGTTTCAACTTTATTTTGTTGGCAAACCAAACATTCCACCACAAGTTTTTGAATATCTGATTTAAGGTCATCCCAAAAAAATTCCTTCTTAACCCTGTGGTAGGTTTTTAAAAATCCCGAGTGCCCTCCTAAGGGAGAAGTGTGCAATTCCATAAGAATCTTTTGTTTTAGCTGGGAATTCTTACAGTGGTATAAGCAATTTTTGTACCATAACGAATCATTTTTCCAGCTAAATGTATCCGACATACTGGAATCTTGTTGTAACTTTCCAATAAGTGCCTGCACTTCTTCTTCAATCTTCCATTCCTCCCTTGCTTCATTTATCCAATCTGGTTGGATAATAGAAATGGCGCACAACAATGCTTCCACATCCTCATCCTTTCTTGAGAGTGCATCTGCCACCACATTTTGCTTCCCTTCTTTGTAGATGATTTCAAAGTCATAACCCAACATCTTTGTGACCCACTTTTGTTGCTCTTCAGAGGATAATCTTTGTTCTAAAAAGTATTTAAGGCTATCATGATCCGTTTTTACCTTGAAGTGTCTTCCCATTAGGTAGGGTTGCCATTTCTTAAGTGCATGGAGTATTGCCAACATTTCCTTCTCATAAATAGCTTTGTGTAAAAACTTTCCCTTGATTGGAAAACTTTCAAAAGCAATGGGTCTTTCATCTTGCATTAAAACAACACCAATTCCATCTCCTGAAGCATCACATTCCACAATAAAGGTTTTTGTGAAGTCCGGTGTAGCTAAGACAAGTGCTTGGCACATTTCCTCTTTAAGATGTTCAAAGGCCTTTGTTGCTTCTGGAGTCCATGAAAATGCATCTTTCTTAAATAGTGTTGTTAGAGGTGCTACTATTCTCCCATAATTCTTAACAAACTTGTGATAATACCCTGTCAACTCCAGAAATCCTCGCAGATGTTTTATGGATGTGGGGATTTTCCATTCCTTAATGGCTTTAATTTTTCTAGGGTCTACCTTAACTCCTTTATGAGATACAATATGACCCAGATATTCCACCTCTTGTACTCCAAAGAAACATTTGGATCTTTTTGCATATAATTGTTTCTCCTCCAATAGTTGTAGCACCCTGTTAGCATGTTCAACATGATCCTTCCAAGACTTGATGTAGATTAGTATATCATAAAAAAATACTAACACAAATTTTCTAAGGAATGGTTTGAAAATTGAATTCATCAAACCTTGAAATGTTGAGGGTGCATTGGTAAGGCCAAAAGGCATGACCAAAAATTCATAATGACCCTCATGAGTTCTAAATGCTGTTTTCGGAATGTCTTCAGTCTTCATTCTGATTTGATGATATCCTGAACGAAGATCCAACTTGGTGAAGTAAATTGATCCATGCAATTCATCTAGTAATTCATCAATGACAGGAATGGGAAACTTATCTTTAATAGTGAGCTTGTTGAGCTCCCTATAATCCAGACACATGTGCCATGATCCATCCTTCTTGTGCACCAGTACTACTAGAGCAGAGAAAGAACTTTGACTCGGTTAAATTATACCAGCCTCTAGCATTTCTGCAACCATATGTTCAATTTCACTCTTTTGGGCATAGGGATATCTGTACGGCCTAAGGTTTGGAGGAACACTTCCTAGAATGAGATGAATAGCATGATCATGTTCACGAATAGGTGGGAGACCTTTGGGAGTCTCAAATACCTTGGAATGATTGTCCAATACTTTTTGGAGATTTGGAGAAATATATGATTCCAATGTGGAAACATCTAGCGAACATAATTGTGCAATTACACCTTTTCATTCCTTTTTTAGAAGCTTTGTCATACCATTAGAGCTGATTATCTTTCCTAGTTTCCCTACAATACCCCTTAATTCAACTTCCTTTCCTTCCACAAAAAATTTCATGAAGAGTTCTTGAAAATTAAAAGCTATTGTACCCAAGGATTGTAGCCATTGGACTCCTAATACAACATCAGCACCTGTCATTGGAATGGAAAGCATTGGGCTAGTCAATACATATTCTCCCATGGATAGCTTGATATTATGGCACTTTCCAAAGCAATTCATTGTTCCTCCATTTTCAACCATCACTTGACACTCTGGTGCTGGATATAAGAAGCAATTCAATTCTCTTGCTACCTTACAATGAATAAAATTGTGGGTACTTCCTGAATCAATCAACACTATTACCTTTTTCTTCTTGATTTGTCCTTCTATCTTGATGGTTTGAGGAGTGGTAATTCCAGCCAATTCATTACAAGATATGGTCGAATTCATTTGTTCTTCATCTAGGCTTTGTTCCTAGAGTATATCCTCTTCTTTTGACCTTTCTTGCTCCTTTTCTTCTTCCTCTTCACAATCTATGTAGAATAATTTCTTCTCAGCACACTTATGACCTTTAGTGTATTTACTATCACAACTGTAACAAAGCCCTTTTGCTCTTTTTTCTTCCAATTGTTTTGGTGTCAACCTTATAGGTTGTGGAAGACTAGCGGCCACAACACTTCCGTCCTTATAGTTGTGAGCGGTATGCTTCCTGGTTGCCATAATTTTGCTTTCCATTTTTCTTGCTAACTTGAATGCCTTCTCTAATGAATCAGGTTCCCAAAGGCGAACATCATGTTGGATATTATCCTTTAAAGACCCTATGAACACATCAATCCTGTGCTCCTCTGGAGTATTTTTTACCCTTATGTTCAATTTTTGGAACTCCTCAATGTGCTCCATTATTGAACGCTTTTGTTTGAGACTTATCAATTGGCTAAAAAAAGTGTTTCTTTTTGTATCCTCATAATGTGCTATCAATTCTTCCGTAAAAATTGCCCAAGTGATAAATTGTTTACGAAAGCAAAGCCATTGATACCATACAAACTGATTTGGTTCCAAATATAAAGTTGCAATACGTACCTTTTGTGTGTTTTGCACATTATTGAGATCAAAAAATTGCTCCATCTGTAATATCCATGTTGCGGGATCCTTTCCATCGAACTTCCTCATATCGATTTTTGGAATATGGTGCATCTTCGATCCAACATTAGAGTCTATGAAATCATGATTAACATTTCCTTTGTTTGCATCATGAGTTTCCTTTACTCCCCTTTCACCATTAGTAAGTATTTCTTGTAGAAAATTTGTCAAATTTGCCTTCAAATCTATCTTCAAATCGTCAGTCTTGGCTTCCACGCCCTTTATCTTAGATTCCACACCATTTATCTTAGCTTTTGTGAGAGTGAAATTTTTTTCACTTGGTCTTGTAATTTTGATATATCATGTAGCATTTCTTCCTCTTCTTCATGAGTCATGCTAGAGCTTTCAGATTGCTTAATAGGTGTTTGCATTTTCTTTCCTCGGGGCATCAGTTACCAATACTAGTGCTCTACTATGCCCTTTGAATTCCTTCAAAATAAATTTTCAAACCAAGCTTAAGCAAAAATTTAAAAAATCTAGACACCTTTTTTCACTTTGTAGGAGCTCGATATTCCCTCAGATGTAACTCTGTAATTTTGGATCATCCAGTTCTGAAATTGTGATCTACAATAGCCCTCTGTGTCCTCTTTCCAATGCCACCAATCTGACCCCAATTGGATTCTCCAATGAAGAGTTATGCAAAATCTCCCACAGTGACCTGATTATAGACTAATTCAGTAGAGCGAACTTGTACGACGTTACAGGAGTCACTGTTTTGACCTTTGGCTCTAACAAATATATACAAGAAACTATAGTTCGTCCTCTTTCTGTACCTTCTTACAAAATTTCAATCCGATTCTCAGAGAGAAACTTATGACGATTTTCCCCAGGTCACCTGTTTGGAATGTAATTCAGGAGTCTGCAAAAAGACCAACTTCCTGAGATCATATCTCCGCAAATATAGTGCAAAAAGCTCTGAAATTTGGATCCGAGGTTCAGTTCGATTTCTTCTCAATTGGGTTTTTCTTTTATCTTCTGAAACAATGCAGAAAAAAAGTTATAGCAAAAATGCCACGATGACCTGTTTGGAGCAGCGAAACCCTAGAATCCAAAGCTCTGATACCAAATGTTATGAAACCAGCTCAAGAAAAGATAGAAAAGATAGATCAACACCTTAGAATTCAGTCTCTTCGAGGGGGAAACCTCCTTTACATTACATATATGAACAATTCTTGGATGATTCAAATGGCAAAACCTCCTTTCTATATATAGGAGTCTAAGGAGTCACAATATAACCCAGCCGACCTAGCAATAATAATATAAAGCCACAAAAATAACAATAGAGGGATTCTATGGGGCACAGTAATAACAATATGGGAAAAGTAGGGGCATAACAATATTAATAAGGGGTACAACTACAATAGTAATGGGGTAATCACTAGTATTATAGGGACCCAACAGATTGTCTCAATATGAAAATCAACCATGGTCAACCATGGCCCAACGTCACATGGTGACAAAGATTGTCTCGATATGAAATCAATCATAGTTAAGCATGGTCAAATGTCTCATTGTGACAATGATTGTCTCAATATGAAAATCAACCATGATCAACCATGGTCCAATGTCACATGTTGACAAAGGTTGTCTCGATATGAAATCAATCATAGTCAAGCATGGTCAACCATGGTCCAGCGTTGCATTGTAACATGGATTATCTCAATATCGAAATCCACCATATTCAACCATGGTTAGCGATGTTGATTTTAGGGTTTATAATATTTATCATAGAAGTTATAAACCTTGGGTTTATAATTTTTTATCCCTCGGGTTTGTTAATCTAAGCGTTCATATTGCTAGTATTTAATATTATTCTCTTAGGTTTATATTTCCTTGTTTTTATTATTCCCTTGGGTTTATAATATTCATCATTTGTTGAATTTAAGCTTTTGTGATCCATAAGTTTAATGAGAAGATTTTTCAGCAGAAATCACATTATAGTATTTTTGTCAACGTGTTTCGAACCAACGAGTGTGGTTCATCATCAGGACATGTTGAAGAACCAGATCATGGCTACAGGTTAAATAGGGAGAGCAGATCTTCCAACGACTATATTTGACTAGGAAACAACTATTTTGACTGAGAAACGATTAAATTTGACTGGCCAAATTGATTGGACCGAGGGAGAGGAAAAGTTATTAAAGTTATGATTACTATCAAAATTATTGTTATATATATATTATGATCATTTGAATAAAAGTAAAGTTCGTGTCCAAAATTTTTGAAAATTAATAAATTAGTTGTCCAATTATAATAAAAATATATAAATGGTTAGTAAATCATTAAGGAAGTTATTTTTTAGGCTAACTCAAAATTGCTAATAGGAATACTAATTAAATGATTTTGTATATTGTGAAATAATTATAAAACAGAAAAAATACATCAATAATATAGTAAGGAAAGATATGTAAAAATATACCTTCCTAATTTAATATAAATATATAAATAAATAGTCAATAAGTTATTATGAAAAATAGTTTCATTTATTATTAATATCATAGACATAAAATGTAAGAATTAACTCACAAGACCCTGACCTATTAATAGCCTATCTAAAAAACACAAATGAATGATCTAAAAAGGATAAATATATATATATATATATATATATATAGATATACTACTATGGAGAACTAAATAAATGTATATTATGAAAACAAAACCTTAAATCATTTACCAAATTAAATATATAAATAAATAGTTAATTAGTTATTATGAAAATTAGTTTCTAGAAGAATCAACTCACATGACCTAAAACTATTAATATGCCTATCTAGAAAGAAAACAAAAACCAATTATAAAATGATTAATATATATAAAACCCTAGGAATATTAAACCCTAAGAATCTACATGTGACCACTATGCATGAATATAATTGCATGTACTAACTGTA
This sequence comes from Pinus tabuliformis, assembly GCA_031772625.1. Taxonomy (NCBI): domain Eukaryota; kingdom Viridiplantae; phylum Streptophyta; class Pinopsida; order Pinales; family Pinaceae; genus Pinus; species Pinus tabuliformis. The sequence goes on along the minus strand of CM062807.1, from coordinate 1,000,451,612 downwards.
TTTATGAGATGATTATATATGGTTGCATGGGATAGCTATTGAACCTAAATTTAATCTCAATCAAAAATAGTGAATGAACATAGTACATCTCTAAACATATGTGCTATCTCTGTTTTTAATGTGGTAAATATTTATGCATGATACAACTATGTATGTGAAATAATTATGTTTTTAAGACGGAAAATTGTATAGCCTGGGGTTTAGGTTGTTTAGGTTAAGAATTAAGAATCATGAGACATGTTTTAGTAATTTATTCATAAGGCATAGGATATATATATCAGAAATACTTTCCCCAATTCTGATAGGAAGATTATCATGATATATGACAATGCTAACTACATGGTATTCATGATAATGTTCCATTAATGCTTGCATTGGCTCATCATGGGAATAAGATCTGAATGGAAGAATTTTATTATGTTGAATATCGTGATTGATTCTTCTCTCCAAGTTGTAATTTATGCTTAAGGGTTGATTTGGAATGTAAGTCTATTAATTGAATCTAAAATCCCACATCATGGATCTAGTAGAGCATAGAAGGAAATTGTAATATTGTGCCCAAGGGGTATATGACATATGGTATCGAACATGTCGGTCTATGGGCCAATCCACCTCTATAAGATAAGTTTGAACTAGGGTTGTGTAAAACAATGGATTTTTGTATGGCTAAAGGTTGATATTTTAGTAAAGAGTGAAATATTCTATGTTGCTTGTTAAAGCATGTAACTATTTTTGTTTTCAATTTTCATAAAGGGATAAATTAAAAAAACTGAAGAAGTTCATCCTTTTGACCAAACCTTCATCCTATCTAAATTACACAATACCACGAGTCAAATAGTTACAAAATATCACGAGTCAACTCAAGTAAGTGTGTTATGGATGTAGCCAACAAATAACACTTTGTGCTCCACGTGTTCATATAAGCTTCTTGTTTAATACGTTTTCTCATGTTCATATAAGAAACTTGTTTAGTATGAACAACTGCTTTATTTATTAGAATTTATTCTCATAAATTCATGTCTGTAAAGACAGTTTTACAGATGGATACCTGGCTAGGGAAAATACTGGAGTTAGTGGAACCACTTCTATCACAACATATAACTAACTCTGTCCTAACAAGAGAATCCACAACTTCTATGTCAACATTAAACCTGCTTGTGATCTCTGGAACATATTAATGAATATATGTGCCATATCTACTTGGCCATAAATGATGCCAAATAAATCATATGGCTTCGAGTCCATAGAATTCACTTGGGGACTCCTACTTGTCTCCACGTTACATAGATATACGATACACCATAGAGACATTGACAAAGTACATAGAGACTCTCCACATTCTATGTGAGTCCCACCTTGTCATACAGATCTTAGAGAATTGGAATAATTCGAGATGGTAGGATCCAAGAAACTGAAGAATATTGTAGGAAACTTGTAAAAATGAAATAGTTGAGGATATTTCCTCAGGTCCCTCCATTGTAGCGGTAGTTGTATCTGTTGTTATTGTCGTAACTATTGCGAAAAGAGAATCAGAGCTGCCAAGAGAATTCACTCGTGAGAGATTTTTTCTTTCGGATAAATACATATTGGGATCATATTTGTTGAAATGGTTCGTGGTTCCTACCCAACCTCATGAAGATGGTTTGAAACCCTTATAGTTGTTACTGGAATTCACTATACCTATCCCTTGGTTGAGGCAATTAGCGGATGAAGGAGGGAGCCTCAGTGGGGTAATACCTAAAAACATGTAAATAGAGATTTGTTTATGTCATATATCTATATGAATGTGTTGTGATATAATTTCAGTGATCTTAGTGGTTCTGTAAAACTGAGCATCTTAATGAGGGATATGGTTATCTGGGAATTCACGTCGACAAAATGACAGTAACTATAAATGAGTGGATACTATAAGAAAGCCCAGCTTGTGCAAGATGGAATCTGAGTAGAGGCAAACAACACTGATGTCGTTAGTTGAAAATATTGAGAAGAGGCTTGTACACTATAATTGTTTGTGCCTGCTCAAAATTTCTCCATTCGATGGTCGATTTTTAAGGGATGAAGTGGAGCATTTGAAGGTATTTAAGTCGATGTCCACAACATTATTAACTACAGGGTATGCATGGTTATGGTTTGTTATTCCTTAAATGTTACTAATTTATGCTTAAAGAATTCGAGTGGTAGATTTAAAGAAAAACATGACTTTCAATTTATCACAACGGTTGTTTCCTTTCAAATTGCAGTGTCACATTTTTGTTGTTTTATCCACTGATATGGAGGTGGGTCGGGTTCAGTGGCATGGCGAGTTGTCAATTCCGAAACAACTTATTGCTATGTAATCGTCTAGGGATGCATGTAGTGGGATAACGCTTATGGTTAGCTTTAGACGCTTATCCTTATCGCTGGTAGTTTGATATACGAACACGTATTAAACAAGAAGCTTATACGAAGTTGCATGTATTTAGTAGTGATTGTGAGTGGCGAGCTATGTAGTGAATGTTATTTGTGCATGGCTAGTGGCATCCCCAGACCCAAAGTGTATGACCGAATATTGAAGTGATTGGTGCAGTGATAGTGATTGGTGCATATTGGAATGAGGATGATAGGTGTAAATCATTGTAAAGCACCACTGTGTGTTTATGGAAAGCACAACGTAATATTTCTAGATTACGTTAAAATTCATATTTTTGAAATTTGAAGATGTCTATTTTGGTAGATGCTCATGCTCTTGAAAATCTTTCATTGTTATTTCTCTTGTTTACATTCTATTTCATTTTTAATATTATTTTAAGATTTTTAAGTATAATGTTATATGAGATTTTTAAGGTGAGTAAGGCGTGCAAGCCATCAAGTCTCTTTTTTATTCAAAGAAAGCTTTAGTATCAACTTGATGGTTGTTGAACTAGATTCCTTTGACTGTGTGGTTGTTGTAATTAGACTGGTATTTCTTGGTGTATCCAATCACGACAATGGTATCATTGTAAATGAAATTGTTGTTGTGAACTTTATTGGCCATAACTATCAAAGGAATATGCATGCGGTGATAGAAGTTACACGATGTTTATTATAGTAATAACGCGAAAACAGTGGCAAAGTGAACATATTACAACTACTCAATATGACATCATTTAATATTTTATTTGATTTGATTTGATCGGCCAAATAGATGACCTGTCAACTCTTTCCACTAAAAAAACATCGTACATTCCACGACGCTCACAAGGGACATACATTCTGAGTATGTCATCATGGGCTTGTTGTAAATCAATAAATTTCATTTTTTAATTAATTAATTAATTTAATTTAATTTAATTAATTAAGTATTATTATTATTATTATTATTATTTATTTTTTTCAAAATAACCACTCAATTTTAGCATCGAAATCGACGGATTTTTGTTTTTCAATTCCTTTCTCCGAAAAAAACAACAACAACAAAAAAACAACTCAATTCAAATGTCGAAATTTACATTAGACGGGATACATTCTAGTAGCAATGCCAGTTCGGATACAGATGGTCCAACCACTAGCATTTGCACCACATGTTGCAAAGAAAACGCCGTAAGGCAATGATGAGAAACAATAGCATAGAAGAAAGAAGTCAAAAGTTTATGCAATTTTGTTTCTTTATTGATGTTTTTTTTATCATATGTTATGTTTCAGGGAGATTCCAATGGGGATATCTTCAAAGTGAAGGATTTATGAAATATTTTGAAATTTTTTTGCCCGGATTCCGACCACTTTTGGCGGTCCAGGGAATTCCTCCGCCTCGATAAACGCCTTCGGAAATATCACGGGCGGCTCTGCTAGCTCGTGCTCATTTGGAAACAACCTTTGATTCTGGCAGTCACTTAAAGCGCCTTTTGAATATTTCACTTACTCTACAAATCTAGTCAACAGCTTTAAAACTTTTGACTATTTAATTGACTTTCGAAATTTAATCAACCCTGGATCTACATAAACTCAAGGGTTTGAGGCAATTGGAGATCATTGAATGTCCTAGAGTAAGTTTGTTTCCAACAGAATTTGGTCACAAAGGAGCATTTCCTCTTCTGGAAACATTTTCTCTTGCTTGGCTACCTACATTAAAGGAGTTGCCTGTAATAGAGAAAGGTGCAATGGCTTCACTTAAAATATTTAATATAATGGTACGTACAACATTAAATATATTACCAGAGAGTTATATGGATCTGAAGACACTTCAGAAAGTAAGAATTTTTGGTTGTCCAATAAGAAATATAGGAACTAGAGAGAACACTAATGTAGAAGTGATGGCAATGTCTATGGTAGACATGGAAGAAATTACAAAGAGATATTCCCAATTGTGAGATAAAAGGGAAAGTTGGTTGTATGGTGAATTTTGGTGCAATGAGCTCTTCTTCTTCAAGTACTTCCCATGGCCCTGTTGTTCCAATAGGCTCTGCAAAGATGAAATTGATCGAAGAGCCCCTTATAGTGGGACATGATAAAGCATTTTCGATTCTCGAAAAGCTGGTGTTGTTGACAAGGGTGGATCCGGAAAAACTCTTCTTTTGAAGACGCTCTTCAATAGCCAAAAGGTACGCAGTAATTCTAAGGATGGTTTATTACTTTGGCTCACTGTTTCCCAAAGTCCCTCTTTTACAAGTCTTATAAATGCACTCCGTACCCAAATAGCCACACAAAAAATGTAAATTTGGGCGAAAATATGAACGAAGAAGAGGTAAAGCGATGGTTGAATCAGACAGTGCACCAGAGCACCGGGTTTATTCTGTTCTTAGATGATGTATGGGGATGCAATGCTGCAGAATTGTTAGAGGAATTAGGTGTACTGTGCCCTGTAAGGAACCACTCCACCTCCAAAGTCATTGTGAGTTCCAGGGTTCGCGCTGCACTCTTAAAAACAGGTGTCGCAGATGAATACACAATAACAATGGAGGACTTGTCGGAAGATGAGAGTTGGAAGTTGTTTGCTTATCACACTTTTCCATATAATAATGGAAATCTGCTAGCAAACATAGAAGAGGGAAAAGCCAAGCTTGTGTGTAAAAGGTGCAGAGGGCTTCCCCTCGCTATCAAAGTGGTTGGCAGGGCAATGGCCGGGAGTACTCATCCACAACAGTGGGAATGGGCTGTCCAAAGGCTGCCAAACGTGGACAGTGTGTACAATTGTGTTAGGTTGAGTTATGATGCACTCGGCTATGAGGATGCTGACCTGCAATTGTGCTATTTATATGGAAATCTGCCAGCAAACATAGAAGAGGGAAAAGCCAAGCTTGTGTGTAAAAGGTGCAGAGGGCTTCCCCTCGCTATCAAAGTGGTTGGCAGGGCAATGGCCGGGAGTACTCATCCACAACAGTGAGAATGGGTTGTCCAAAGGCTGCCAAACGTGGACAGTGTGTACAATTATGTTAGGTTGAGTTATGATGCACTCGGCTATGAGGATGCTGACCTGCAATTGTGCTTTTTATGTGTAGCTGCAAACATCTTGGAAGACGCAATCGTTCATGTCTAGTTGGCGATTTAGGTATGGATAGGGGAAGGCTTACTTGCCAAGAAGACGTTGGAACATGAGCATCGACCCGCTTATGATCCATTCAAGCTGGGAAGATATTATCTCAATATTTTAGCAGATCGTTGTTTGATCGAGCCAATGATGAGAGACTTTGATGGGGAAGTACTCTGTTTCAGGGTGCATGACTCCCTGCGTGATATGGCAATCCGAATCGCAGAGGAGGAAGAAAATTTCTACTGCCGTGTGGGTAATGGTTTGACAGCTGTGAATGAAAATGAGTGTTTGGGCTGCATTCGGCTTTTGTTGAACGAGAACAGATTGACTTCTTTCCCCTAATCACATCATCTACACAAATATGCTCATTGCTTCTCAGTGGAAATCCATATTTAACAAAGATCGCAACAAGGGTGTCAGGAGTATGATATCCCTTAAGGCGTTCTCTTTAAGTGGAACGTCATTGAAATCATTGCCAAAGAGTTTTGGGTGTTTGGAGCAGCTAATATATTTGGGTTTAAGACACATACCCATCAATAGGTTACCTGCATCTTTTACCAGTCTTGTAAATCTGGAGATCCTTGATCTTTCCTATTCTGCCATCCAAGAATTACCGTCCGCCATCCATATGCTGAGATCTTTAAGGAAATTAAGCTTGGAGGGATGTAGAGATCTGCAATTTCTACCTCCCAGTATCTCAGGGCTTACCTCTTTGGAGCATTTGGAAACTTATGGTTGCAAGGTTCTTTGGAAGAAAGATAAGGATACCAGATGGAAAAAAAAAGCTTCTATCAACAATTTGGCAAGTTTAACACAACTTAAAACATTACAACTACAAAATAATGGGGAAATTATTAGTGAGGGCACACTGGGAAAGATGACTCAAATGAACTCCCTCACATTGAAGCTGGAAATTCTACCCAATGATATAAGAAACATGTCAAAATTGAGAAGACTGGTATTATTAGAATACTTTCACTTGGTTAAAATGGATTATAATTTTTATGACTTTCAATATTTGGGCTATCTTAAATTTGTTGGTTGTCATTTCTTGGAAGAACTTCCACATCTACATAAACTCAAGACTGGTAAAATTTTGTTACTGGATGGCATATAATAGACTCAGGTGGCCAACAGACTTGGTTTCCCATTTGGGCAAGTTGAGGCCACCAAATTTTTGTACATGGAACAACTTGTTTTATAAATAGAAAGGCCAGACTTGGTTTCCCATTTGGGCAAGTTGAGGCCACCAAATTTTTGTACATGGAACAACTTGTTTTATAAATAGAAAAAGAAGGAACTCCCGTAGCTTACAAAAAAAATATACACTTTCTACAAGTTAAATATTAAATTGATGTAGATGATATATTCGATCGATAGACATACATATTTAAACTAAATGGTGGATGGGGTGGATGGGGATGTGTTGATTTTTTTCTAATTTAATGGATGACTAGGATTGTTGCGGGGTGAATATCCATGGAATATCCTTTGTCTAAGTGCAGGATCAACGGTTGTGGGAGAAAGAGAGAAGAAGTGATAAAGGGAAAAGGAAAGGAAAAAAATAAATTTAAATAATTAATTTGAACAGACACCATAGTGGAATTCTTAAATGAAAAAACTAAAAAAACTAAAAATAAAATAACTGTCTTGAATTATGAAAAGGAGGGCTTATCCAAAAATTGGAATTCTTCTAGTCAAGAAAGAGGGAAATAGTTAAAAATTATTTATATTCCAAGAATGGGTATAACAAATAGGAAAACTCATGAACCTGGCTGGGGGTTTATTCCTCATTTTTTCTTCTCGAAGAAAAGAGAAGAAAAAAGAAGTGAAAAAGAGGAGTTTCTTTCAAGAATAAAGATATACTTAGATGGCGAAAAATGCCGAGGGGCGTGAACCAAAGAAATGAACAAATAAAAACAAATGTTGGTTACCTAATATCCTTGCAAGGCTACTGTCTAAGATAAATACAATAGCTGCCTAAAACTAGTGGGAGATAAATCTAATGTGCCTTGTGGTGGAAAATATCTCTGCTTAAGGGTAAATATATAGAAACTTGTAGTTTGCAAGGAGTTTCTACTCATATCGCTGGAAGAATTTCTTCCAAGCTCAGGGGAAGTGAGTGACGATTATTGTCTGGCTAATGGTCGGGAGGCTCGAATAGACCCTTTATCTTTTAGTGTTTTCAGATATGTTCTTACCTTTAAATATAAAGATAAAAGAGATCTTTATTTTGTTATAAAATTTTGTATACATATGAAATCCTTGCATAGGGAATGAAATAAAGAGAGACAAATTGTGTACAGCAATAGAGTTAATAATCTTATAGAAATTTTCTTCAGCGCAAGATATATATAAACAAAAAAGGCAGTTAAACCTGGTAAGATATGTTAGTGTAATATCTCTTACCGATATGCGGGGTATGGACCAAACTTAACAAGAAGCAGGTATATATTCGATGTGCAAGGGAACCTGTAGGTTCCAATTTATCAGAACACAAATTTATATGTATGTTTTGTTGAAATAAAATTGCATGTGTATGTATGTTTCGTTGAAATAAAATTGCATGTGTTTCTTTATTGTTTAGAAAGAAAAAAATGGTATTTGGGACTAATGCAGGCAGCTTGTTATATATATACATGTCTATTATTTGTAAGAAGTACTTAAGTTTGAAAAAAAAACAAAAACAATAGCGTGTTGGTTGTGGAGTGGATACTTTCTCAATTTTAGGAACAGTAGCAAAAGAAAAATAAAAAAATATGTAAAGGTGGGTTATCAAGGACTCTTTTCACCCAGGTTAGCCCCAGGACTACTGAGTCGAGTGACTCTGAGCCCAGGGGCAGTCCTATCCTACAGAAAATTGTATATATATATATATGGAGAAATGAGGAGAAAACGAAGTTGCATGTAAAATATTTTCACCATAGGAGGGTTTGTAAATACAAAACCTGACAATTGTTATTACCACTGAAAAATGAGCAACTACAAGACCTACCTAGCTATTCTAATCATGAGGCGAAAAGAATTATAATAATGGAATTAGAATAGACGTATACAAAAGAGAGTAATAGAAGACACTCTCATTATTGCATGTTTAACATTTATCATGTTATGCAATGGAGCCAATACCATTAGCATTTCTAAAACAAGGTTTAGCAAAAAGACAGTTCTACCAAAGAATAACTCCATTTCAAAATAACACTATATATCTGTAGCTAGAAGATTTATGGTAGCTTAAAACAAAATAAAATTTCTAGAACCCATGCGTATATATATAAATACATGAGAAACATTCTACAATCCTTAATTAAAAAACAAAATTATGCATAGTGTTTAAGTTCAAGGTCGGGAAGGTCGTAATTTAAATTACAAAAAATTCCAGGTAGGGGTTCCAACCCTGAGGGTTTATGAATCCCGTCAAACCAGAAAACTGGACACGGCCTCTATTTACAATTAAATAATCTTTAGTCAACCCATAATTTGAGAATCTAAATTCTCGGAGGAAAAACTTGGATGAGACAGAAAAGAAAATTTCAGAGTGGATCTCATCGATTTCATACACCTGAGAGTAACGACTAGAAACCCCAAAGTAAATTTTACGACTAGAATTCACAGCGTAAATTTTACCACTTACCAAGAAACCCCAAAGTTAGGGAGTACTTCCCCGTAGTCACAAATTCATGAGAGTGTGATCCGGTTAGTATCCAACTTCACTACCTGATTAGAATTGTATATAAACTCTGACAGCAATGAAAATAGTTCATTAAGAAAAACAACCGGAAAGGAGGTTGAATTTTACAAAAGCATGCCCGTTATAAGCTCGAGTTGTGTACGCAGTAATGTGCAGTCGTCTAATCACCATGGGAAGGCTCCACTACTATGTAGAACCCTGGGATGGGTGCAACCATAACGAAATGCACCAACTGAGGGAAACCCTTCTTTCCCCATGATAGAGAAGGAGGAATGAGACGATGCGGCTACGACAGGGATATCAATATTACTGTTCGCCTGAGCCGATAATTCCCCAAATTGTTGGTGTTGGTGTTGAAATTGCAGCCATTCCGGTTGCTGCAGGTTTTGACCTGCAAGAACAGAATCCATTGCAAATATGGTCAAGCTGCCATTGTTGCCCCGGTTCAGGCCATCCTCCTCCTCTTCTTCCTCTTCATCTTCCCGCTGTCCAAGGCCCGTCTGTGCAAGAAAATTCTCCACCGCCGCGGCCTGAGTAGTCTGAAAATTAGGCCTGTGAATGTCTCTCCAGACTTGATCAAGACTTCCCCCGGCTGCAACGCTCACCTGGCGCTGCATGGCACAAGGTGGGGAGCTGAGAAGGTGGGTAACTGTATCGATCTTCGCCGGAGTTAGTAACCACGTGGAGGTATGTATAGTTGCTGGTTAATCTGACGGTAGAAGATGCTTCTATCGTCTAACATAGATAATCGATGGTTTATAATCGTCCACGGTAGCAGCTGGGGGTGTTCATTCCAGAGGGAACGCCTTACGGCGTAAATATATTTTCGAATATGAACTGACATATTTTTGGAATTTGAATACATTAGTTATTTCCTGGTGGTTTCTATAAATAAGAGGGAAGAATCCCCATGTATCCCTCATATACCATGAATCTGGTTCCTACAATTTACATTTTTCTATCACAATTTCTGATTTAAGAAGGAAAATGAAAGTCTTCTTTTAAATCTTTAAGCATTTATGAAAAGTGCATGGAAATAGGAAATATAATAAAAAATGCATCGAAGCCTCTTGTCTCAACTGTTCTCGCATGTATGGATCATTTGTGTGGAGACAATGAACTCTAGTTGTATGCTTACATGTATGGGCGACGAAAAGTTTCACTATTTATCATGGTTAAAAAAATAAAATTTAAGATTCTTTTCACATAATAAACATAGATAGTCAAAACTGAGGAATGAACCAGATTGGATTTAATCCTTTCACTTATATTGAATGTCTCGAATCTAAGTATAAGTATAGTAGCATTATGGGGAGGAGAAACCCTAAAAGGATCTATTGGAACAAATAATGTTGCAGTGTTGAATTGTTGTGGAGTAAGGGGCAATGCAAGGAAAAGACAACCAATAACATGTTGATTATTTTAATAAGTAGAAAAGGTCAAACCTCAATTGGTTACTTGTTATTGGGTCTACTTATAGAATGATGTGAAGATTAAAACTCTACTTATTATATGTGTGAAGGTTTTTCAAAACTTAAGTTATTGTTGAATTCTCTTGTGAGGGCACAAAGAATCTATACCATGATATTTGCATAGTTTTAAATGTTCATAATATAGCAGGAGAAATAAACAATATTGTAATAATTGTAAAGTATGGTTATTTCATTGGAAGTGGAATGTTATACCTACAATATTAATGAAATGGTCAATTAGATCACATATAGTACATCTATAAGAAGAATATATATCATGGAGGATATATTATGAAAGTTATGAATAAATAAGGGACGTGAATAAGTGATTTTAAAGTATGGGTATTGGATTAAAATTTTCATGTAATTTAGTGATATGTTAATCACATTATTCTACTCATATTAAAATCAAATTATGAGTTGTATGATTTCTATACAAGGACATAGCTTAATAAAATACAAACTAATTCCGGTAAAGATAGTCTAGTTAAGGACATAACATAATGGAATAAAGTTTATTCCTATAGAAATATCAAGGGAATAAATGTTAAACCTTTATGAAGTAAGGTGTCAGGTGTTTTCTTTCCATAGATCATAAATAAAAGTATATAAATGGAAACTATATAAATCATGAGGTAAGAATTCATGACACACTATCAACATTAACAAAATCTGATGGTTAATTAAGTCGGTTCCATCCTAGAATATATTCTAAAGGTGTTGTTTAAGGATGTCTATTCACAAAGGTTCCCATGAAGATTTGAAGGTGCTTGGCTTGCACACATACCTCATCTAAATTGTTTGTATTGAACATAAGGATAGTATGTTTCAGATAGGAATGTAAACCCCCAATATATTTTAGCAGTGTATCTTGGGAATTCAAATTCACTCGTAACAATAAAGCCCTTTTCCTAAACTGCTATGTATAATCTTGGACTGTTTGGCCTTTAAGCTGCCTGAAATTCTGCCAGCTCATAATGGCTTTTTGCTAGGCTAAATGATAAAATTGTCTGTTAATTGCAGAAACAAATTCAACCCAAGTAATGGATATCTTACCATGGATTCTCATTTCCTCTTGAGTCTTGGCTTCCCACCAAACTAATGCAACTCCTTCTAGCCTCAGTGAAGCCAACTGGATCTTTATGTTGTCTTCTTGAAGGTTCTGAATTCTGCAGTATACCTCCAATTGTCGAATCTAGTTGTCCAACTTTTCTGCATTCACCTCTCCATTGTACATGAGAAGTTCGAATTTTATGTCCAATTTCAGTAACAGATTCTTTCCTTTTGGGGTTTTTGAATGAGTATGGGTAGTTTCAGTGGTGGTAATGGAAGATGATGCTGTGTGAGATGGTGCAAATGATGAGGATGGTGGAGATGGAGGTTGCTTGCCACCATTCCCTTTGGAATCCTTCTTCTCATATATTTTATCCTCTGAACTTCCTTCTCCATGTGGAGTTTTATAACTCTCTCCAACCATTCTAGTGTTCTTATCTTCATAGAGGACTTCAACCATCTTAGTTAAAATGAAGAGATCTTTCTTGAATTATTCCTTATCTAAAGAGGGACCTTTAGGCTCTTTGTCTCCAGACATAATGGTTATGGATTCATGCTAAAAAATTGGTTTTTCTTGTACCTCTTCAACCTCAGTTGAAGGAAAAACTTGAGGAGTTTCAAGTGCAGTTGGAATCAGAAGTTTGGGTGGTGGAGATTATGGCCTTGTGGCTCTCCTTCTTCCGGGCATTGCCTCAGGAGTTGCAACCAATAGCTTCCCTTCTCCTTTCTACAACTTTAACCTTGTAAGCATCAAAAGTTTGCAACCATTAAAACCCTAATTGCACAAACTCAAGCATTCAAGAAATTCAATCCTCCTCTGATACCAACTTGATATGTTTTTGTACGATTAGGTTTTCTGTGCTAATAACAATTACGAATTTATCAACATGTGCTTGCTTATTGCTTCTTGTGTTGAGGTTTCCTTAGTTGTTTGTGCATGTAAACAGGTAAATTTCCTTAAGTTTAAATTGAAATTCATGAGAAAAATAGCTTCAAACACAAATACTGAATAGTAGACATTCAAAGTAAAACAAACCATCAAGGAGATACTTTGACACAATGTTTTGATGAAGGAGTTCACCCCTCCTAGGCTAGATCTCCTTGGTCAAACTTCCATGGCTTGGGCCTCTGTATTATATCAATGTGGAAAAATGTTGTTTTATAAAGCTCTATGGCTCCTGATACATACACCAATGTGTTTAGAATGTCTAAATTAGCTAAGAACAACTCTTTCTGAGCTCAATTTGGTCAAAAATTGACTTGTTTAGGGCTCAATGAGTCTTTTCCTACATTTGTCCTCTAATTCTGGAATATCTCCAGTTAGCCCCACTAAATCTGGAGGCAGGCCCGAATTTGGGGGCATCGCCAAATTTACCACCAGTTTAACTCGTAGTTAATTAAGGCTTAAAATTCACTTAATTAATTTTAAAATGGGAGTAGCGTTAACCTAGACCGTAACATTTGACGGTTTAATAGACTCTTCACATGTGTTATTTATGTCACATTAACCATCGTGGTTATGGTCTGTCGGAACCGTCAGAGCTGACCATTAGAGTTATGGTATCATTCACCTGGTAACCATTGCAGTGCTAGCTGGGATAGCCATCGAGGTTAACAAAAAATGTTATGATTTATATGTTTGCATTCACATGGGGGGAGGGCTGGCCTACAGGTTGGCCCTCCCCTATCCAACAACCCCATTTCCATTACATTTCAAATATAAACCACGAATGTATATGGTAAGAAACATCCGGTAGAGAAAGCGATTAAGGCGTAAGGTTTGTGTGTAGGAGGTTGTGGGTTCAACCCCAATATCTACCATATATTTTTCTTCATTGTGTAGACAGCCAGCCCGACCTTTAGGAGGTGCCACTAGGTGGCATCTGGGATTGCCATGTGGCATTCTTTCATTGGTCCAAAAATCCACCAATAGAAACATGCCAACTCATCACCTGTAAAACCCAATCAAATGATGACACTTGTCCATCCCTGATTCGTCATTGACCTGCCTTGACCATGCCTAGTCACCTGCCACGTTAGCAGTACGGACTGCTGACTGTGCAGTGACTTGGCATATTTTTGAAAATTTTGCATGTTTATCAAAGCGATCAGAACATGAAAACTTTCTCATACGAACTCGGGTTTCAACGAAATGAGTTGCGTTAGGATCATTTTTCTGAGATGGACGTGGTCATAAAAGGTTTCGAGTCATTCTGAGAACCTTAATTTTTGAGCTAAATATTGAGCACCTGATCAGCCTATGAGGAAAACCACTCCAGAGAAAAGTTCCCTTATCTTCCTGGACTAAAAGTTGTGTATTAGGGAACTCAAGGGGTGACTGAATAACTCTGTTGTATCACCCAGAAGAGGCCTTAAGGACTTTGACCATAATAGGAAAGCATGCAAGAGGCATCCTATTCATAGTCCAACCCTAACCATAATACATCCAATCCCCTTTGGTGCCTTCCTACTCATCCTTCATTGTTCACACCTTCTCCCTGTTATTTTTCACCTCAATACCATTCCCAACCAGCCAACCAACCATTTCAGTCATATTCTCCTCCACAACCTCAGTGGAATGCACCATCCCAGGGGTGGAGGTCTCCATACAACCAAGTTGCATCTTTACTGCATCCACCTCCATCTCAACCACTGTTAGGTCCCTATAATACTAGTGATTACCCCATTACTATTGTAGGTGTATCCCTTATTAATATTTTTGTGCCCATATTTGTCCCCATATTGTTATTACTGTGCCCCATAGAATCCCTCTATTGTTATCTTTGTGGCTATATATTATTATTGTTAGGTCGGTTGGGTTATATTGTGATTCCTTAGACTCCTATATATAGAAATGAGGTTTTGTCATTTGAATCATCAAAGAATCATTCATTTGTGTAATTTAAAGGAGGTTTCCCCCTCGAAGAGGCTAAATTATAAGGCGTTGATCTATCTTTTCTATATTTTTGTGAGCTGGTTTCATAACATTTGGTATCAGAGCTTTGGATTCTAGGGTTTCGCTGCTCCAAATAGGTCATCATGGCATTTTCGCTATAACTTTTTTTCTGCGATGTTTTAGAAGTGAAAAAAAACCATTTCAGACAAAATCACATTGAACCTCGGGTCCGAATTTCAGAGCTTTTCGCGCTGTATTTACGGAGATATGATCTGAGGAAGTTGGTCTTTTTGCAGACTCCTAAATTACATTCCAAATAGGTGACCCCGGGAAAATCATCATAACTTTCTCTCTGAGCATCAGATTGAAATTTCGTAAGAAGGTACAGAAAGAGGACGGACTTTAGTTTCTTGTATATATTTTTCAAAGCCAAAGGTCGAAACAGGGACACGTGGTACGTCGTACAAGTTCGCTCTACTGAACTAGTCTATAATCAGGTCGCTGTGGGAGATTTGGCATAAATCTTCCTTGGAGAATCCAATTTGGATCAGACTGGTGGCATTAGGAAGAGGACACAGAGGGCTACTGCAGAGCACAATTTTAGAACTGGGTGATTCGAAATTACATAGATACATCAGAGGCAATATCGAGCTCCTACAAAGTGAAAAAAGGTGTGTAGATTTTTTTAAATTTTTGTTTAATCTTGGTTTGAAAAATTATTTTGAAGGAATTCAAAGGGCATAGTAGAGAACTATTAGCGGTAACTGATGCCCAAATGAAAGAAAATGCAAACACCTAGTAAGCAACCTGAAAGCTCTAGCATGACTCATGAAGAAGAGGAAGAAATGCTATATGATATATCAAAATTACAAGACCAAGTGCAACAAATGTCACTCTCACAAAAGCTAACAGAAGCAAAGATAAATGGCGTGGAATCTAAGATAAAGGGCATGGAAGCTAAGATGAATGGTGTGGAAGCTAAGATGGACAATTTGAAGATAGATTTGAAGGCAAATTTGATGACAGGGATGGCAGATTTGAAGACAGATTTGACAAATTTTGTACAAGAAATACTTACTAATGGTGAAAGGGTAGTAAAGGAAACTCATAATGCAAACAAAAGAAATGTTAATCATGATTTCATAGACTCTAATGTTGGATCGAAGACCCACCATATTCCAAAAATCGATATGAAGAAGTTTGATGGCAAGGATCCCACAACATGGATATTACAGATGGAGCAATTTTTCGACCTCAATAATGTGAAAAACACACAAAAGGTACGTATTGCAACTTTATAGTTGGAACCAAATCAGTTTGTATGGTATAAATGGCTTTGCTCTCGTAAACAAATTATCACTTGGGAAATTTTTACGGAGGAATTGATAGCACATTATGAGGATACAGAAAGCAACACTTTTTTTAGCCAATTGATAAGTCTCAAACAAAAGGGTTCAATAATGGAGCACATTGAGGAGTTCCAAAAATTGAACATAAGGGTAAAAAATATTCGAGAGGAGCATAGGATTGATGTGTTCATAGGGACTTTAAAGGATAATATCATCCATGATGTTCGCCTTTGGGAACCTGATTCATTAGAGAAGGCATTCAGGTTAGCAAGAAAAATGGAAAGCAAAATTATGGCAACTAGGAAGCATACCACTCACAACTATAAAGATGGAAGTGTTGTTGCCCCTAGTCTTCCACAACCTATAAGGTTGACACCACAACAATTAGAAGAAAAAAGAGCAAAAGGGATTTGTTACAGTTGTGATAGCAAATACACTAAAGGTCATAAGTGTGCTAAGAAGAAATTATTCTACATAGATTGTGAAGAGGAAGAAGAAAAGGAGAAAGAAATGTCAAAAGAAGAGGATATACTCTAGGAACAAAGCATATCTAAAGAAGAAATGAATCCAACCATATCTTGTAATGCATTGGCTGGAATTACCACTCCTCAAACCATCAAGATAGAAGGACAAATCAAGAAGAAAAATGTAATAGTGTTGATTGATTCAGGAAGTACCCACAATTTTATTCATTGTAAGGTAGCAAAGGAATTGAATTGCTTCCTATATCTAGCACCAGAGTGTCAAGTGATGGTTGCAAATGGAGGAACAATAAATTGCTCTGGAAAGTGCCATAATATCAAGCTATCCATGGGAGAATATGTATTGACTAGCCCAATGCTTTCCATTCCAATGGGGTGTGCTGATGTTGTACTAGGAGTCCAATGGCTACAATCCTTGGGTACAATAGCTTTTAAGTTTCAAGAACTTTTCATGAAATTTTCTACAGAAGGAAAGGAAGTTGAATTAAGGGGTATTGCAGGGAAATTGGGAAAGATAATCAGTTTTAATGGTATGAGCAAGCTTCTAAAAGAAGGAACAAAGAGGTGTAATTGCACAATTATGTTCACTAGATGTTTCCACATCAGAATCATCTATTTCTCGAGATATCCAAAAATTCTTGGACAATCATTCCAAGGTATTCGAGAGTCCCAAAGTTCTCCCACCTATTCGTGATCATGATCATGCTATCCATCTGATTCCAGGAAGTGTTCCTCCAAACATCAAGCTGTACAGATATCCCTATGCCCAAAAGAGTGAAATTGAACGTATGGTTTCAGAAATGCTAGACGCTGGTATAATTCAGCCTAGTCAAAGTTCTTTCTCTACTCTAGTAGTATTGGTGCACAAGAAGGATGGATCATGGCGCATGTGTTCGGATTATAGGGAGCTCAACAAGCTCACTATAAAAGATAAGTTTCCCATTCCTTTCATTGATGAATTACTGGATGAATTGCATGGATCAATTTACTTCACCAAGTTGGATCTTCGTTCAGGATATCATCAAATAAGAATGAAGACTGAAGACATTTCGAAAGCAGTATTTAGAACTCATGAGGGTCATTATGAATTTTTGGTCATGCCTTTTGGCCTTACCAATGCACCTTCTCCATTTCAACGCTTGATGATTTCCATTTTGAAACCTTTCCTTAGAAAATTTGTGTTAGTATTTTTTGATGATATACTAATCTACAACAAGTCTTGGAAGGATCATGTTGATCATGTTGACAGGGTGCTACAACTATTGGAGGAGAAATAATTATATGCAAAAAGATCCAAATGTTTCTTTGGAGTACAAGAGGTAGAATATCTGGGTCATATTGTATCTCATGAAGGAGTTAAGGTAGACCCTGGCAAAATTAAAGCATTAAGGAATGGAAAATCCCCACATCCATAAAGCATCTGCGAGGATTTCTCGGGTTGACAGGGTATTATCGCAAGTTTGTTAAGAATTATGGGAGAATAGCAGCACCTCTAACAACATTATTGAAGAAAGATGCATTTTCATGGACTCCAGAAGCAACAAAGGCCTTTGAACATCTTAAAGAGGCAATGTGCCAAGCACCGGCCTTAGCTACACCGGACTTCACAAAACCCTTTATTGTGGAATGTGATGCTTCAGGAAATGGAATTGGTGTTGTTTTAATGCAAGATAAAAGACCCATTGCTTTTGAAAGTCATCCAATCAAGGGAAAGTTTTTACACAAAGCTATTTATGAGAAGGAAATGTTGGCAATACTACATGCGCTTAAGAAATGGCAACCCTACCTAATGGGAAGACACTTCAAGGTCAAAACAGATCATGATAGCCTTAAATACTTTTTAGAACAAAGATTATCCTCTGAAGAGCAACAAAAGTGGGTCACAAAGATGTTGGGTTATGACTTTGAAATCATATACAAAAAAGGGAAGCAAAATGTGGTGCTAGATGCACTCTCAAGAAAGGATGAGGATGTGGAAGCATTGTTGTGTGCCATTTCTATTATCCAACCAGATTGGATAAACGAAGCAAGGGAGGAATGGAAGAATGATGAAGAAGTGCGGGCACTTATTCAAAATTTACAACAAGATTCCAGTACATCTGATACATTTAGCTGGCAAAACGATTCATTATGGTAAAAAGATCGCTTATACCTCTGTAAGAATTCCCAACTCAAACAAAATATTCTTATGGAATTCCACGCTTCTCCCTTAGGAGGGCACTCAGAATTTTTAAAAACTTACCACAGGGTTAAGAAGGAATTTTTTTGGGATGGCATTAAATCGGATATTCAAAAGTTTGTGGATATATTGAGACCCCGGGTCTATTACAATCTTTATCCATTCCAAGCCAATGTTGGGAGGAGGTTTCAATGGATTTTACAATAGGTTTACCCAAGTCTGAGGGAAAGAGTGTCATCATGGTGGTAGTTGACAGACTTACCAAATATGCACACTTTTTTGCATTATCACATCCATTTAAATCCAGTATAGTTTCTACTGCATTTATGGAAACAATTCAAAAGCTACATGGAAACCCAAAGATTATTGTAAGTGAGAGAGATCCCATTTTCACTGGAAATTTTTGGACAGAATTATTTTCTTGTCTTGGTACTCAGTTAGCTCATAGCTCATCTTATCATCCTCAATATGATGGGAAAACTGAGATAGTAAACAAATATTTGGAAGGATATCTTCATTGCTTTGTATCTGATAAACAGGCACAATGGGTCAAATGGTTGCCTCTGGCCGAATGGTGGTATAGCACTTCCTTCCATACAGCAACAAAAATGACCCCATTTATGGCACTTTATGGATATCAGCCACCATCCATCACATCATATTTATGAGAAAATTCTAAGGCTCAAGCAGTGGAACATCACATCGAACATCAACAACAAGTCCTCCAAATCCTAAAGGATAACCTCGTGTTGGCACAAAATAGAATGAAACAACAGGCAGATCAACATCGCAGCGAAAGAAGTTTTGATGTAGGTGATTGGGTATTCCTATGACTACAACCATATAAACAAATGTCCCTCAAGCAATCTAAGAAGGATAATAAATTATCACCAAAGTATTATGGTCTATACAAGGTGTGGCAAAAGATTGGTACTATGGCATACAAATTGGAGCTTCCTGTAGCTTCTCGAGTGCACCCAATTTTCCATGTTTCATGTTCAAAGAAGGTTATAGGCGACAAGCTCCTAGTTCAAACAATATTGCCAGAACTTGATGAGGAAGGAAAAATTATATTGGAACTAGAAGCAGTCACACAAACAAGAACTCAAAAGCTACGAAATCGATCAATTTCTGAGTACCTCATCAAGTGGAAGAACTTATCCGCTAAAGATTCCACATGGGAGGATGAGAATTTTATACAAAAGCATCCAGAACTACTCAAGCACTGAGGACAACAACTTTTTCAAGGAAAGGGGCATGTTAGGTCCCTATAATACTAGTGATTACCCCATTACTATTGTAGTTGTATCCCTTATTAATATTGTTGTGCCCCTATTTGTCCCCATATTGTTATTATCGTGCCCCATAGAATCCCTCTATTGTTATCCTTTTGGCTATATATTATTATTGTTAGGTCGGCTGGGTTATATTGTGACTCAGACTCCTATATATAGAAAGGAGGTTTTTTCATTTGAATCATCAAAGAATCATTCATTTTTGTAATTTAAAGGAGGTTTCCCCCTCGAAGAGGCTGAATTCTAAGGCATTGATCTATCTTTTATATCTTTTTGTGAGCTGGTTTCATAACAACCGCAGCTCCTACACCTTGATCCACCTAAGCAACCTCAAATGCCTACTCAACCAAATCTGAACCCGAACAACAAACGGGCGCAACATGTCTACAGTGGAGAAGCATCTTACCCTACTTATGTTGTGTAAATTGAAGAAATTAACCTCAAGTTTGGAAGATTTCTTCCAGATAATCAACTTCCATCTTCACCTGAGGAGCTTGAAGATGAAAGGGATGAGAGTGTCCCTCAAGAAAATATACCTCATTTTCCTGAGAGATTAATCCATCGTGTTCAGTACACCCCAAAAGAGATTGAACTTTTGGGTGAATTGAAAAACATGTGTGTTACAATCCCACTTCTCCAAGCTATCAAGAATGTCCCCATATACAACAAGTTAATCAAGGAGAAATGTTGCAATCGTCATGGGAGGTGAAAGGAAGACACCCCTACCATTAATGACATTGGAAAACTGTCCTACTTAATGTTGGGGCAGGTGATTTTCCTAAATTATCTAGATCCTGGAAGTCTTGTGGTAGACGTACACATCGATGGAATCATTGTCCCCCATACCTTGATCGATCTTGGGGTTGCCATCAATGTGATGACTAAGGATAATATGCTTAAACTAAATCTTCAAGGATCATTAAGAAATATCACAATAGTCTTGCAGCTTGTAGATAGGTCCACAATAGCTTCTGAGGGAGTTGTTGAGGATGCAATTGTCCCCATTGATTCCTAGGAATATCCTGCTGACTTCTTAGTTCTCCAACCTAAGACCAAGTTCAATGGTTATCCTATCATCCATGGAAGACCATGGTTAGCCACTACTGATGCTTACATAAGTTGCAGGGATAGGAATATGACCATTAAAAATGGGCATTTGTCCAAACAAATGGTCTTGTACCCTCCTGTTGAACCATCTATAGGGAATAAATTACCTTTATGGTTACAAGAGGAGGAGGAAGATGAAATCTACTCTTCCCCAATCTGTACCCTAGATGCTACTATAGGAGTGGGGCAACTTGATGAAGATGACCTGATTGAGAAAATGCTCCATAATCATCCCCCCAACACCATGTCTCTTGAGGAGTTAGTGGAAAAAGCTGAAGATAACCCTTGGACTGATCTGTGCCTAACTAAATCTAGCCCTACTCATGTCAAGATGATAGAATTTGGCCCAGAAAGAACATTGAAAATCAACCCTCTCTCTGTACAGCAGGAACATGAGTTATGTGACATTCTAAGAAAGCATCTGGATGCCTTTTCTTTGATTTACAAGGAAATTAAGGGAGTGCACCCTTCAGTGTGTACTCACCATATTTACATCAAGGATGGTTGCAAGTTAGTGCACCAACCTCAGGGTAGAATGAACCCAACCCTCAAGGATATAGTCAAAGAAGAACTACATAAGTTGTTGGATGAAGGGTTCATTTACCCCATCTTAGATAGTAAGTAAGTGTCTCCTCTGGTTCTGGTTCTAAAGAAAAATGTGAAGTGGAGGATCTATATGGATTAAAGAGAGCCAAAAAAAGCCACAAAAAAGGACCATTTCCCTCTACCTCTCATTGACCAAGTATTAAATGGTCTGGAAGGAAACAAGTTCTTCCCTTTCCTGGATGGATTCAATGGTTATAATCAGATCCAGATCAGCTTAGAAGACCAGGATAAACCCACCTTCACCTGTCCCTGGGGTACCTTTTCTTATAGGGTCCTTCCTTTTGGGTTATGAAATGCCCCTGGCACTTTTCAAAGGGCAGCCTTAAGCATCTTTGTAGAGCTAATCCATGATTTTGTGGAAACTTATATACATGATTTCACCCCCAATGTGTGTGGTTTCATGGAAGCTCTCTCTAACTTGGGAAAAGAATTAAACAAATGCATTGAAATGAACTTATCCCTTAGTCGTAAGAAGTGTAAGTTCTTGATGACTATAGGGATTGTTCTAGGTCACTCAATATCCCAGGAAGGACTGCAGGTAGATCGAAATAAGATAGCTATCATAAAGAGGGTCCCTACTCCTTAGAAGAAGAGGGATGTTAAAAGTTTCATAGGCTTAGCTGGATACTATAGGAGCTTCATAAAATACTTCAGCAAGGTAGCCTCTCCTTTCTTTGGACTATTGGCCAGGGACTCCAAATTTTTATTGTCAGAAAGCTCCCACGAGGCCCTAGAAATCCGAAAGGACAAGTTGACTACTAAAACTATAGTCTGAGGCCCAAATTGGGCTCTTCCTTTCCACATCAATGTTGATGCCTCTAACAAAGCTATAGGAGTAGCTCTGGGCAAGATAGATGACAAGCTACCTTATGCCATTTACTTCATCAGCAAAAATTTGTCCAAAGATAGGTTGTAGTACATTGTGACTGGAAATGACCTCCTAGTTGTTGTATATTCCTTGAATAAATTTACACCTTCCATTACTGGTTACCAGACCTTTGTACATACTAACCATGCTTCTATTAAACATTTGATCAATAAACCTAATGTGAATGCCCAAATTATTAGATGGTTTCTTTTGTTACAAAAATTTGATCTAACTATCATTGATAAGCCTCGCAGAGAAAATGTAATTGCATATTTTTTGTTTGGATTGGCTTTGCCTTCAGGTAAGGAAGTTATGGTTGATGACCGGCTACCAAATGAGAATTTATTCTCCATTTCAGTTCTCTCTCTGTGGTTTTCCTACATAGCCAACTATTTAGTAGCTGCACAGTTGCATCCAAGTCTACCCTCCAAGGAAAATAGCATAATTATAAGGAAAAGCACCACATTCACTTGGATTGGGGGCATTCTCTTCAAGCTAGGCCAAGATAAAATTCTAAGAATATGTGCCAGGGAGGAGGAAATTTTTGACATCCTTCTAGCTTGTCATAATGGGCCCTGTGGAGGTCACTTTGGAGCAAAAAGGACATCCTTCAAGGAACTACAATATGGCTACTATTGGCCCACTCTCCACCAATATGAAAGAAGATATATGAACCAATGTGACTCGTGCCAAAGAATGGGGAAACCTACTCCGAGGGATGAAATTCCTTTGCAACCATAAGTGAATTTTGAGTCATTTGACAAGCAGGCCATGGATTTCATTGGTCCCATTGATCCTCCATCAGGAGAGAAAATGTGCATCATTATGTGCACTAACTACTTAACAAACTAGGCTTAAACTAAAGTTGTCAAGGTAGCCACATAAGAGAAAGTGTTTGAGTTCTTGAGGGAGAATGTGTTTTACAAGTTTAGATACCCTAGAGTGCTAGTCACTGATCAAGGAACTCAATTCACCACACACATGATTCAAATTATTTTAAACCAACATAAGATCAAGCACAATAAGTCCACTCCTAACCACCCTTAGGCCAATGGACAAGTAGAAGTTACCAACAGAGCATTGGAAAACATTCTAACTAAGGTGGTGAGAAACAACAAGAAGGATTGGGCTGATAGACTAATGGAGGCAACTTGGGCCTACAATACAACTTGGAAGAAAACCACTGGATTAACCCCTTATGATTTGGTCTGTGGGAAGAAGGGTCTGCTCTCCATTGAGTTTGAGTAAAGCATTTTAAGGATGGAAGCACATTTGGATCTAGATGTTACAAGGGCACAACAAGAGAAGTTGCTTCATCTCAATGGGTTAGATGAATTCAGGATGCAGGCCCTCTTGTACACAAAGGTGACTGAAGTACAAAAAAAGTTTGGAATGACAAAAATATCATAGACAAATTGTTTCAAGAAGGTGATTGATCTTTGTTGTATGACTCCAGGTTCCAGGATTTCAAATGCAAGTTGATCACCAGATGATTGGGCCCATATGTGATATAAAGGATCCATGACAAGTAGGATGTTCAGATAATAACCATAGATGAAGAAAATATCCCCTTACTTGTCAATGGTTATAAATTGAAAGCCTACAAAAATCCCCTGTCAAAGGAGGAGTTTATTTGTATTATTAGTAAGGTAGTAATGGTGATTGAAGGACTATCAGCTTCCACCTCACCAAATTCTTGAAGACTGTTGAATATTTGAAAGAAAAAGGAAAAAACAATAAGAGACCTAGGGGAAAACCACAATGAGGCACCTAAGGCCCACTTTTGGGTTGAAAAGCTCCTAGAGGCAGCCCAAGAGTGAAAAAAGGAAAGAATGAGAAAAATAAAGGATCCCTGGGTGAAAAACTCCTTTGAGGCACCTAGGGCAGGAAACTAGGATGAAAACATTCTTTGAGTTGACCTCGTTTCCTTTCAAAAAAAAGAAAAAAAGAAACATAATTGCAGGTTTTCAAGAAAACAATGGAAACCAAGTCCATAGGGCAGCAAGCCACGCAAAACTCCATTTTTCCTTCATTCATTTCATCTCCACCATGACCCCATGTTTCATTCATCCATACTCATCTCCAACCATAAAAAATCCAATTTTTAGGCGATTATGTGACTTCTATAGGATTTCCTATAGTTACTCCATGAGTTTCCTGTAGTACTACATGAAGTCTTGAAAATATATAGGAATGGAATTCTCGTTGAAAAATCATGATGCAGGGCTGTTTTGGGTGGAAAAGGGAGGCCATTGACTTCACTACATCTCAACGAACACCATTTCATGACCATGCCACCCTCTGTGTCCATTAAGGAATCCACTTAGTATAAGAAAAAATATTTTAAAAGTAAAAGGAAAAAGAAAAGAAACAGATAAAAATAAAAGGGTCACACCACCAGTAGCCTACCTCACTTAATACTACATGGCCATGCCTTCCACTCCTACTTCAACATCTATTCACCTTCCAATCAAAAGAAAGACCAAATAAATTCAAAAAGAGGTAGCTACAAGATTTCCTGTAGTACTACAAGAATAGCTGTAGCACCCTATATTGAAACAACAATAGTCTTCAGGCTCATCCTTTAGCACTCATGCATTGGAAGAGTATAATCACACCTGTGAGCACTATGGCAGCTCTGCAAATATCAGCACCAATAGAAGAGGCCAACACCTGCACATCACAAAAAAGAGACAACCTATCAGTAGAATAAAATCAACAAAATGAGAGCAGAAGAGAAGATCTACCTAAACCATAAGAAGCACAACAGAGCCACCCTATAGCATGCATCAAAAAAACAAAGTAAGCCATAGGTATGTCACCACGTCCACACTCTCTTCTAAGTACAAATATGATTAAAACTATAGGAATATTAAAAAAATTGTATTATAAGTTGAAGGTGGCTAGTTAACTTGGCCACCTCAGCCCAATAACAAAAATTTAAAGTTCTAGTCAAATGAACACGTGGCAAGGTCACATCAAAGGAAATAAATCAGAAAGGTTGTTTGAGTTACATTGTACATGAGTGGGTGATGATATTGAGAAAGGGTTGCATGATAACTAATAGTGGGCCAATAGCCCAAAAGGAGAAATTATGTGCTCAGCCAACCAGCACATCACTCAATGAAATCAACCATAAATAGAAATATTCCCTAAGTTTCATGCAATACATTGTTCATTTTGATATTTTGAGAGATGGGACGACCTAGAGGAGCCGTCGAAGGAGAAATATAGTCTCAGCCATCCTACAATGAGAACCTATAGGAAACACAAGAAAACTATAGGAAACAATGAGGAAAGCTAGTCTTTAGCATCCTACAGTGAGCACCTATAGGAAACACATGAAAACTACAAGAAACAATGAGAGTTGGAAAAATTCTATGAGGGGGTGCCTAGGTCCCAACTATTCAAGAATTCTCCTCAACCGAGGAGTTGCAGTGAAAGGTAGGTTCCCATATCCTTTTTTCTTTCATTTGTAAAGAGAAAAAGAAAAGAAATAATCATTTATTTTAGTAATTATATCATGCATAGAGATAGACAGAATTGTGTGGAGGATTGAGTAGAGTAAAGGGAGAATTGTAGTCATCACCCTCCTAAACTATAAACCCTCAGTCACCTGGGAAATATCTTAATCTATAACCACCAAACTTCATACAATTAGATTGATAAAGAGAGAAGATGATAGGGGATTTCAACAGAAGGGACCCCACCATAACAACTAGAATACATCAACATCCTCCTACGGTAGAGATATTTACAAGGCATCAATGGTTTGGATTCTTCGAGCTACTTAGAGGATATGATGATGATGTTGCTAGGGAATTTGTAATGTCACTCATACCTCAAGCTAGATTTAGTGCCATTATTGTAGTTAGAGGATTGTCAGTAACAATTACCCCTAAAAGAATTAGAAGAATCGCTACACTTCCTCGAGGTTTACAACGGATAAAAGAGGATAAAACTAGCAGCACTTTTGCAAAGAAAAACTTTTTATTGGAAGATGAGGAACCAATTGAGGACAAAAATGGGATTACAAGGGAGATCATTCCATATCCTTGGGAGGAATTAAGCTATCACATTCTGTTGATGCCTCGGAAATCGCTGCAACAACATTGGGGATAACGACCCGGTCTGGACCTTAAAGGCAACTCCTTTTCTGTTTGGTGTGGTGGCTCTGACTGGAAATAATGGGACCAGTTTCCCAATGATTGGTAAATAAGATGGGTAAGTGGCTGATTTTCTGATATCTAATGATAATGGATGAATGATTTAATCTAAAAGTAAAATTAGAAACAACTATCCTATCTCGGAAAATTTCTGCTTTTAGAGTAACTTTTGATGGTCTTCATTCACAAACAGGGATATAGATGACTATATTGGTAAACAAAGATATTTATTCATATGCTAATTACTAAATTCAAATAGTTGAACAAAGCAATCAAGCAAGCATTATTACACTATTCTTCATATATATCATAGACATAAATATGATTGAAATAATAACAGTCCTTAGACATTCAATAGTGCAAAGTACAAGGATTTCTGTTAAAACACATACATATATTCAATGATAGCAAGATTAAACAAATGTCGATTCACATAAAAGAATGACACAAGAGCATAGATAATAGTACCATATGTTATTTGGGTCACTCCCGATATCAATCGCATTCAAATTCCTTCTTCTAACTTAGAAACACTTCCACAAAAGGCAATAGTGCACATGTCATCAAAGCTTTCTTCGATAAAATTTAGAATCCTGGCCCAGTCTTCATAAAAAATAGATCAGAAGCACAATAGTTTGACTTACTGATTTGAGTTTATACAAAAACTGACGACCCTTTCTAAATGCATGAAAGGGCCTATAAATACTAATTAAGCTAACTAATTACAAAATAAAAATGCTATTAATTGGTACAACTAAATTATGAATATCTCCTCAAAATTGGCTTGATCTCAGTTGGCAACATGATTCATTGTTTCGGATGATCTCCCTTTGGCTTGAGCTGGCCGATAGCTAGCATCGGTTGCAATTATGGAGGGCGACTTAGATGACAATGCAGTTGGGCTGAATATGTGGCATCATGGATCTCGGGAATCATGCAACTAATGGCATCAGTTAAACATTTAAGTGCAGCCCTCTGACTGTATGGTTTAATTAAGAAAAATGAAAAGGCATCCAAAGTTAAACTTTGGATGCCAGCGACTAGTCTTCCATTCTTCTCCAATTCTTGATTTCATGTTTGTTCCAAGGCTTTGGTTGACGTCAATTTACCTGGATTGCACTGTGAAATCATGTTAGACAGATAAGGAGTGTCATTAACCAATTCAATTAAATTACTGGTAGATAATAGACATCTTGAGGTTTCTCTCTCTGCTTTCATCAGTTGTGACTGCCATTCTAGGAAAAGGATGTCTTTGTGTGACTCTAGAATTTTGGGCAGATTCACAGCTTGTCCTTCACTGGTGTCTTACCAAGCAAGAAAGCTGGTTAAGGTCTCATCGGCCTGTTCTAAATCCTGCCTGGCATTGACTGATTTATCAACTATTGATCTAGTAATCTCACAAAGAGGCTCAACCAGAGAAATGTTATGACAGCAGTTTTAGCTGTGTAATCAATGCCTTATTGATTTGTAGAGCTTCGGTTCTGAACTCTGCTAATTGAGGAAGACTCTTGAACTTTTCTACTTCTTGTGACAGTTGAGCGATTTTCTCATCCTTGGTCTTGCTCATTTGTTCATTCATCGCCTTCAATCTGGACAATGCTTTAGACAATTCCTTTTGTTTCTGTATTGCGCTCAAGTCTATCCTCTACTTCTCTTTGAGCAATTGCTCATTTAATTGATTGTTTGTCTGCCATTGTATTGATAGTTGTTGTTCTAATGGTTCTATCTTTCGCTGTGCTTCGGACACCTGTGACTGCAATGAAATAATTGTTTGATCTCTTTCCTTAAGTAGATTGCTTACTTCCGAGGCTTTATCCATGGTGGCTGCCGAATAAGCTCCAGCATACTGAGAAAGTTTTGTAAGGTCATCGGAAGGGTTAAATTCCTCCTTCCACACTACATTATCCATCTATGTTTGATCTGGTAAAAGAGAAGATTGATCAAGTCTCCTCCTTTTCCTCTTTCTTTTCACCACAGCCTTGTGTTTGGGACTGTAAAAGACATCTAATGGTGGTATTTCTTCTATCTGCAAAACAATCTGATCGGATGGATCTTTAGGAATTATTTCTGCATCTTTGCTGATGGATAGGCCACTGGTCCTTTCAATTCGAACCGTAGTTGATGTTGTTTGTTGACCGACTGTTACTGGAGGTGTGCCAAGTCCTTGTGAAGTCTCGGGATTGCTTATAATAGAGTCAAATTGTTTCCACTCTTTGAGGAGTTTGGGATCAATTTGAGCCTCTAGATCAATAACTTCATTGTCCTGCTTCTTCTCTTTCTCCTACTCTGTTTCCTGTTCTGGCTCTTTTCCCTTTTCGGGAATTTTCTCTGTAGCAGGAGGTTTGTCAATAATCTTCTGTTCAGGCTCGCTTGACTTAGTTGTTGGTGTAGTAGCCAATAAGTCCAGAGGCAGAGTTTGCAACCTCTGTTCTCTGAGCCTATTGAATTCTACTAGTCCTTCATCATTATATTTCATCTTGGCCAATGTTTTCACCTGAGACAATGATTCTGCTGAAGAAAACAGGTCGTCAAATTCATCTTTTTCCATAACTTTGTAAGTTTGGCTTGCTCAAGCACATTGTAGGCAACCTTCCATGGATCGAATTGCCTGTTAGGGATGGTTGCAAGATTGAGCATATTTATTTTTTCTGTCTCCTTCTCAGCATGTTTGTAATCATGTAGAGTATAAACACTGCATCTCAAAGGAAATATAGGCCAAGACTGCTTTTTAGAAGTCTTAAGAGTTTTGGATGCTACTGTTGTTGTTAGTTGGTAAGCTAACTCTCGAGCCAACAGCTTATCAGGTACATACAATGGAAGGACATGGAGTCTTATGAGGCTACCATACACCCTTATATATGTGAACTTGTCTTCCCCGAACCAATTCCCTATAGCAGTCAAGTCAATCTCTGCCTCCTCGGAAATCCTTGGGGAAGGCTTATCAAAAATGGCATAATTGATAGGCAACATGAAACCATTACAGATCTAATACAAGTGGTCTTTATAATGCGCCTTCCATAACATCTGATGATAAATGTGGATTGGCTTAGGGTCCTGTGGCGTCCATCTCCACCCAAGTACCAGGTATTCAGAATTAAAGCAAAGCATATCCATAACATAAGCATTGTAATAGAAAGGGGGAATGGTCCTGGTGGTTTTGCGTGAATTGAATCTAAAATCAAGAATTGTAGAGGCTAATTTATCAGACAATATATTCGCCCAATCCATGACATAGCTAGCAACCACCACTTCCATTAAAGGAACCATTTCGATAGTAAACTTTGCTAAATCATGCATTCTCCATATCCTACACATCATTGCCCTAGTGTAACAGTAAGGAGATGACAAGGAATCCACAGAGTACTTACCCGATGATTCATGTTTGTGTTTTGCGGGATTCTGTCTCCATTGCCTAATCGGGGCTGACTCTGTCTCGTTCTCCGCTGTGAATTTCTCCAGAAAAGCTTTGTTGTATTTCTTTTCAGGTTTGGGCAAATGATACATCTTCCCTAAGTCATCAGGCTGAAATGAACCAAAAATTCTTCCGTCAACTGTGCAAAATGTTCTACTTGAAACTAGAATTTGTTCAACCACCCATCTGACTACATCAGTGTATGGAAGAATTTTCTCCCGAGCTACTATCCTGTGCAAAAATGAGTCAGCTAAATCTTTCAGGGAGGCTTCGGATTTATTAGTTGAGCTGGCAATAGCTTCTTCCAACACTTCCTCAGGTTCTTCTTCTTCAATTAAATTATGGATGCTTTGCCAACTTGTATTTCCAAGACCGAGACATGTAGTGTTTGAAATTAGGCCCTTTTTACTTGGTCCTGGGTCGCTGGTGGGCTGGACTGTTACTGTAGGGGCCGCTGCTGCTGCGGATCTCATGGATTTCTTTCCCATTTGGTTAAAACTTGTTATTTCAACGGAATTCTGCACAAGAAATAAAACCAGTGTAATACAGGGAAATAGGTAGCATGAGCTAATATGAAAGAGTTATATCTATTAGTGAATAATCAAAGATTATGGTGAAACTGCCACAGGTAGAATCTAAGTTGAAAATCTCGGCATAACTACTTCATTAATTGGCCACTTCACCTATCAATCATGATAAGGGAACTCTTAAATATCCATCATAATGTTTATATGGTGAATGATCGATTCAAGCGTGGTTTAGATTTTTGGTGGATAATCGCATTTGATGATTGGTGACGTGAACGGGAAGGTTTTAATAATAGTCCAAAATATCGTTCAATCACCAAAGGTGATATAATGCATGCCAATCTTTAATATGTTTTGAAATACATGCCTTGATTTAGTACATCACAATCGGGGATGGACTCGGGTCATACTACTTATGCCATTGCGAAATCGCCGATCACCGATGGCGATATGCCTTATCGCATCAGGATATTTGAAGGTGTCACAATTCATGTATGGGGTTGCTACGGCCGATTGCCGATATCGATACCTTTTATCGCATCAGAGGAATGGGGGAGGTGCTTTATATATACGATGTGTTTTTCCTTTCCCCGATATCCGATAGCGATTTCCCTTTTCGGATCGGAGTGATTCAATGGGTCTTTCATATATGTTTTTCTTATTATTGCGATATGAGAATTTGTGATCGCTTTATCGTAATAATAAAAAGCTTTGATTATTTAAAAGAACTATTTTAATTGTTTTTCAAAAAGGTTTATTTTAGAATATATCGTTTCCATTGGACCTTTTGATGAGGGTTTTCCTAATAATGAGTTAATACCAATTTATTCACACATCTATGTTTAAAAGGGACCCATTTCAAATTATGATTTTAAAGAAAAATTTTAAGAAATGGGGGGTTGTCGTATAGCACAACAATTGGCGATTCACTGGGAGAAACAGTTATCTCTGAGAAATGTTAAGATACTTAAACTTTCTTAATCTAAAAATCTTATCTGCGCGAAAAATTCTAATATAACTAGGCAATCATATATTCTGAATGTAATGATAACCATTTCTGCTATTTTCTTTTCATGTTAGAATTAAATACATTCTATGTTTTAAATTAGCCTTAATTGGCTGATAATGATAAAACAAAAAACTTTTCCAACTTAGCTTTATAATGACTCCTCTATCATAGGTAGAGCCTCTTCTACCAGCAAACGTCCATAGTCTCGACAGGGATACCTTTTAACCCTTTGATCGTTCATTCTCCCATCCATTTCAGAGTATAATTAAAAAGAATGAATCCAAAAATATGTTTTCATATTTTTGTATCATTTTTTCTTTTTCCTTATTTTGTAAGATAAAAAGCCATTGTCCTGGTTTGGTGGCCAGCTATTTGACAATGCCATTCACTGGTTGTAATTTAACTGAACAAACTAGCTCATGATGAGACCCCTTGTCTTATTATTATAAGCCATTACCCCGTTTTGATATGCAGTATTGGTAATGTCAGTTGAACTATTTCCCTATGATCATGGTAAGCAGGCTTGTAATAAGACCTCTTATCTTTTATATCATACATATTTTAGAATTACACTCGGAGTAATTATAAACTTTGATGCATGGGATGAACAATTTTCTTCTTAAGAGAAGATGGATGACAGGATAAGAGTTGAAGATGCTAAGATTGAATCGGTTTCTATTTTGTATTGATAACCGTTTTTAGGCTACTTACAAACATTAAAATGACTTACAGTAATTCTGAACCTTAGGAAGATTTCAAAAAAATAAAATGGGGTTTCAGAATCTAAATTTACCTAATTTCTTGGAAAGTCTCCTTTCGTTTAAGGCTTCCATCTTTAAAAGCAAGTATCAGAACTATTTCTTTTGAGAATTTTTTTCAATATAGCAAAGACCAATGGAAAGCTTCTTACAACTTTATTTTATAAAATCCTAAACAATATAAGCTATATACAGAAATGTTGCTGAAAATTGAATATTTACAAAGGGAGAAGGAGTTACCTTCTTAATTGAAGAATTTTTTCAAGATAAGGCCGTTAACAGGAAGAGAGTCTTTCTTCCCTGATAGATCTTGCAATATGAAAGTAGAAGGGCCTATCTTTTCAAGTCCGAGCCACATTTTCTGGAACTTAGTGTGTTTTCCTTTATCCTCATGGGCTTTGTCCCATTTAAAAACTAGATCACCAACTTGTAATTGCTTTGAACTGGTTGAAGTTGTATCAAAAGATGATTTGATAATTTGCTAATGTTTTGCATATATAATCTTGGCTTTTTCCCTTTCTTCTTCTAATTTTAAATTTGGTCATGTCTTAGTTGAATAGAAGATGAGGGACTTTCTTCAATAAACTGCACTAGAGTTAGAGATGGAAGTACTAGATTTGCTGGTATGAAAGCTTCCTTTCCATACACTAGATTAAATGGAGAAGTGCCTATGGAGGCCTTTTGTGTTATTCTATCAGCCCATAGTGCAAATATCAAAGATTTATGCCAGTTTTTATGATTCTACTCAATAGTTCTCTTAATAATTCTAATAAGGTTTTTATTGGTGGATTATGCCAAACCATTACCCTGAGGGTAGTAATTTGCAGAATACCTCAATTTAAATCCCCTTTTGATAGCGAAATGAAACATAGAATTTCCAGAGAAATAAGATGCATTATCAAAAACAAGAGAGTTTGGGACACCAAATCTGGTAATAATGAATTGGTCTATGAATTCCATGATTGCCTCAGAGTTCATTGTCTTCAAAGGAATTGCTTCAACCCACATAGTAAAGTAATCAGTGGCAGTAAGGATATACTTATGCTGTTTGGATGAATGTGGAGTGATTTCTCCAATGATGTCCAATCCCCATTTCTCAAAAGGTTTCTCAATGTTGACTGGTTGCAAAGGGAAAGCTGGCTTTCTTTATCTTCCACTGGATGTTTGACAACTTTGGCATTTCCTTACATATTCATGAGTATCTCTGAACAAGGTGGGCCAATAATACCCAGCATGAATGATTTTGTGAGCTGTTGTGTCAGCTCCAAAATGTCCTCCTGCTGGTCCATCATGTAGTTCCTGCAAAACTTTTTGTGCTTTAGGTTTTTCTAGGCATCTTAATAAAATTGAATCATAATTTAGCCTAAAAAATACATCATCTAAAATTGTGAAGTTTTTCGCTTTTAATCTAATGGCATGTTTGTTTTTATAGGAGAGATTAGGAGGAGCGTACCCATCTTTTAAATAGAAAATCAGATCGGCATATTGCGATTGAGGATCTGTGATACTTATCTGATTGATTTCTTCAATATCCTCTATATTTTTAGGTTCTTGAATGTTGGATGCTCCTGCTAACAACTTGCAAAAACCTTGGCCTTTGAAAATCTTTGGTGGCTTGATTTCTAAGTCGTATTCTTGTAATGTTGTGACCCAATTTGCTCTCTTTTCTCCTAATTCCCTTTGAACTAGTAATTTTCTTACTGCTAAATAAGGAACTATAACTTTTGTGTGAGCTTTCAAGAGGAAGGGCCTATAGTGTTTAATGGCTTTGTACACAGCGAAGGCTTGTTTTTCAACTTCCGAATAGTTTAGTTTAGCACCTTGAAGATTTGATCTGTAAAACAAAATTGGTGCTTCCAAGTTTTGATCATTAATTTGAGTCAACACTGCTGCATAAGACGAAGTGGATGCCAGGGTATATAGTATAAAATGACTTGAAAAATTGGGAGTGCTTAAAGTAGGGGCGTTAATTATTGATTGTTTAATGGAATCAAATGCCTCTTTTTCTACAGGTCCCCATTTAAACACTGAATTTTTCTTAATCATCATTTGCAATGGTAAAATAATCTGGGAAAAATCTGGAACGAACTTTTTGACAAAGTTAATTTGACCCAAAAATGACTGCATGGATTTTTTATTATGAGGGAATGGAATTTCATAAATCTCTTTAATTATGTCTGGATCAATATAGATACCATCCTTTGAAACAATGAAAACTAAAAGATTTCCTTGATTAAGAGCAAAAAAGGACTTCTTTGGATTAAGAGAGATACCATACCTTCTACAACGTTCAAAGATTTGTTTTAAATCATATAATGATTAGACCTTTTCTTGGAAAATACAGTAATATCATCTAAATAGACAACTACTGATTTATCGAGCAATTCTTTGAATGCTATGTCCATGGCTCTCTGAAATGTAGCTCCTGCATTGATAAGTGCAAAAGGAATTTTTTGGTAAGCATAAGTTTCCCACTTAGTTCTGAAGGTAGTTTTAAGCCTGTCATCAGGATGGACCAGAATTTGGTTATATCCTAAAAAACCATCTAAAAAGGACATAAGTTCAGAACCAGCTACCGAATGTAGTTTCTGCTCCATGGTAGGTAAAGGGAAGTTATCCTTTTCGCTTGCCTTATTAAGATTTCTGAAATCGATGCAAATCCTGATATCGCCACTTTTCTTTCTAATAGGCACCATGTTGGATACCCAATTTGAATGTCTAACAAGAAAAATTATCTTAGCCTTCAAGAGTTTATTTAATTCAGCCTTTATTTGACTCTCTAGGTAAGGATGAATATTTCTTAACTTCTGTTGCATTGGTTTTTGTTCAGAAAGCATTGGAATAGTATGTTGAATGATTGATGCATCGTATGTTTTCAAATCATCATATTTCCAAGCGAAGACATATTTATTTTTTGTTAATAGTCTAATGAATTTTGTTCTTTCTTCTAAAGAAAGTCCTAGTCCCAAATTGATGTTTTGAGGGTTTTCCTCAGTACTTAGGTTTATCAATTCACTTCTTAAAGTGGAACTCTGGAGTTTTGAATTGGTCACTTGTTTAAACCTGTCTTTAATATCATAAAGATCTTCAAGCTTGACCACTGGTTTTGGTATTGAGTTTTCCTCTTGCTTTTCTTTCATTTGAAGGTCATGATCACTTTCATCAATGATTTGGTCATCGTAGGACTTGTCAGAAGTCAAGAAGTTTAAAATGTCTTCATCATGATTGAACACTCGCCAATTGGTGACATTATCAGGAATTGATGGTCTAAAAATTAATTCTACTGAAAATCTATCTGGGTTGTAATCTTCGGATGGAAGGAGTTTGGAGGCAACATTAGCTAGTAGGTCTGCTGCTGAATTTTGAGACCTAGGGATGGGAGAAATGTTGAATGCTAAAAATTGAGATATGAGTTCCTGGACCAAAGACTGATAGTGTTTGAGATGATTAGAAAGGCAATGAATTGCATTTCTAGCCTGTTTAATAACAATTTTTGAATCACCAAACACCTTCAAATATTGAACCTTGAGAGCAATTGCTTTGTAAAGTCCTTGAACTAAGGCCTCATACTCAACTGTATTATTTGTGCATTCAAATTCCAATCTGCATGATGACATAGTATTTTCTCCCTCAGGACTAACTAAAATACATCCTGCTCCTGCACCTTCACTGGATTTAGACCCGTCAAAATATAGTGACCAAAATAAAGAATTATCAACAATTTTATTTACAGTTTCCCCAGCAATATTAACACACCTTGACCTATCTGTTTGTGAGAAGTTTTTGATCTGATATGTGAAATTATTAACTGGGAAAGGAGATGGTTGGGCAGTGAAATTGCCAAAGAATGATTTAGATGAATAGTTCCGCAAAATATTGTTATTGAATGCTATTGGTTGATTTTCTTGTTCAAATTCAGTAACAGTATGGGTCATGTGTTTCTCTCGATCGATTTTGATCTGATTTGGCTTTCCTTTATAAGGTAGCCACATATGGGACCAATCAGTGGAAATATAACCATGGAGTTTTTCAGACCAATCTCTACTTAAAATCAACCCATAGAATTCAGGTATATCAACGATTAAAATATCAATTCTTTGAACCACTCTAGGATCAGCTGATAACCTAATAGTCACTGAGTTGATTTCCCCTAAAACCTGGACCTTAGTTCTATCCAACTGTACAATATGAATTGCAAACTTTTGTGGTTCAATGTTCAGTTTTGAACAAACTGAAGCTGGCATTATATTAGAGGAAGCCCCTGAGTCGATCAAATAGTTGTGTAGATTTCTATTATAGATCTCATAGGTTAAGAGGAAAGGAGGAGTATGAGAATTTGATCTATCCCCAATTAAGACTGCATCAGTAGCTTCCACTCTACCAGGAGGTGGTTGGCCTAAATCATTAGCAGCTTTGGACAACACAGCATTAGGAAGAGGTGAAAAAGGCACGACATTTAGCTCTTTGAGAAGTAATTTCTGTTGATGCTTGAGTTTACTAAGTTCAAACATAGTAATATTTGCCTTAGTTTTCTTCATATCTTCAATAATATTGTAGTCCATAGAATCTGTAACTACCAATGTCTTAGATGTTGAAGCTAGATTTGAAGATGATGGCTAATTTTGGGATGGTATTGGTGCAACTTTCTTTTTGGGAACTTTTTCCTTGGTAGTAGTGGTACCTACATTCCTTTTCTTTGAAGTTGCCTGAAGAGGTTCAGGAGTACCTTTACTTCTGGTAGTCACAGGAAAAGCTTCTTGTTCGCTTTTGTATCGGAGTTAAGTAAACTAAAATCCCACATCCCATGGCATTCAACAGTCTCTTCTTCTTCAGGTTTTGTGGATGACAAGATTGCTTCATCTTCTTCTTCTTCTTCAAGATCTGAGTCTGTGTTGGATATAATATTTGGTGGTTTTGATTCAGGTTTCTTAAAATTTCTAAATGGCCTTTTTGTTGAAGTTTCAGCTACTTGCTTCTTGATTTCAATCATTTCATTTGACATAGTCTTGAGGACTTTTTGTAAACCTTCCATATCATATGGATCTTTAGGGGTTTTCTTCTTTGAATCATCTTTGAAAGAAACCTTTTTGGATTTTCTATCTTCAAGAGCAGCCTTCTTTTCTAAAGCAATAATGCGTTTCTCTACAGCAAGCGCCTCTTTCATGTTTTCAGCTAAAGTTGGTTTTGCAGCCCTATCTACGAAAATAGCTATATTTGAAGGTAAGGCTGTTATATACCGCTTGCTTCTGATTTGCTCACTTGGTTTAGAGGCGGTTGGAATCTTATTCAACAGTTTATTAAATCGTGAGTTGAATTCCTTGATAGGTTGTTTAGATTCTATCCTAAGATTCGAGAGATCATTAATTAACGTTGCTAAAGATCTATCATCGCCATACTTAGTAAGAGACTGTTCTTGGAAAATGTTCCAACTAGTGATGGATCCAGAGGGCAGGGAAAAATACCAAGACCCAGCTGATCCTTGTAAGGTGTAAGGGAAAATCCTAACGACAACATCTTCCTCTGCCACTCCTTTCAAATTAACTGATAACATGAAATTATTAATATGTTCTTCGGCTTGTGTTCCGGCATCTGGATTAAATTGTGGTAACCATTTTTCAGGAAAATCAGGCAATGGGTGTAACGGTGCAGGCATGGTGACCGCACCAGGACTATTCCATGGATTCTGAGTCATTGAAAAACTAATAGCAAATGATATTGCTGATGAAATTCCAGATGTTTGGGAAGGAGTTGATATTGAGGATTGAGTAGGTTGGGATGTTGAAGTTATTGATCCCTGTTGAACAACAATATGTAATGGAGGAGTGGATGGGTGACTTTGCACTGGAGAAGATGAAATGGAGGATGATGATGAGAAAGTTTCACTGTCAGATCCTTCAGTATTCTTTTTTTCCCTTTTCCTTTTGGGTAAAGGCAACTCAATAGGTTCAATACTGAGCTTTCCACTTTGAAGTCTGGTGAGAGGGTGAGGTAGATTAAATTGCGAAGTCTCACTGCCTTGAGATACCTTAGATTTCTGTGGTGATATCAAAAAGCCTTGAAGTTTATGGATTAGAGACTGAACTTTAGGAGACTCAGGATCTAATCGTTCCGAAGAATGGTAGGTTTGAGAAGCGGTGGTTGACTCCTCTTCTTCTCGTTTGAATACTGGAGTTCCAGTATGCAAACAGGGGGTCCGAGGTGAGGTGGAGGGAGACTTACTCTCAGAATGGGTTATAGGTTTGGATTTGCTCGCCATTCACAGTTCAGGCCGTCCTTCTAGTGCCAAAAATGTTGATGCCTTGAAAATTGCTGCAACAACATTGGGGATAACCACTCGGTCCGGACCTTAAAGGCAGCTCCTTTTCCGTTTGGTGTGGTGGCTCCGACTGGAAATAATGGGACCAGTTTCCCAATGATTGGTAAATAAGATGGATAAGTGGTTGATTTTCTAATATCTAATGATAATGGATGATGATTTAATCTAAAAGTAAAATTATAAGCAACTATCCTATCTTGGGAAATTTCTTCTTTTAGTGTAACTTTTGATGGTCTTCATTCACAAACAGGCATATAGATGACTCTATTGGTAAACAAAGATATGTATTCATATGATAATTAGTAAATTCAAATAGTTGAACAAAGAAATCAAGCAAGCATTATTACACTATTCTTCATATATATCATAGACATAAATATGATTGAAAGAATAACAATCCTTAGACATTCAATAGTGCAAAGTACAAGGATTGTTGTTAAAACACATACATGTATTCAATGATAGCAAGATTAAACAGATGTCGATTCACATAAAAGAATGACACAAGAGCATAAATAATAGTACCATATGTTTTTTGGGTCACTCCCGATATCAATCGCATTCAAATTCCTTCTTCTATCTTAGAAACACTTCCACAAAAGGCAATAGTGCACATGTCATCAAAGCTTTCTACGATAAAATTTAGAATGCTGGCCCAGTCTTCATAAAAAATAGATCAGAAGCACAATAGTGTGACTTACTGATTTGAGTTTATACAAGAACTGACAACCCTTTCTAAATGCACGAAAGGGCCTATAAATACTAATTAAGCTAACTAATTATAAAATAAAAATGCTATTAATTGGTACAACTAAATTATGAATATCTCCTCAAAATCAGCTTGTTCTTAGTTGGTAGCATGATTCATTGTTTCAGATGATCTCCCTTCGGCTTGAGTTGGCATATAGCTAGCATCAGTTGCAATTCTGGAAGGGAACTTAGACGAGAATGCAATTGGGCTGAATATGTGGCATCATGGATCTCGGGAATCATGCAACTGATGGCATCAGTTGAACATTTGAGTGAAGCCCTCTGACTGTATGGTTTAATTAAGAAAAACCAAAAGGCATCCCAAGTTAAACTTTGGATGCCAATGATTAGTCTTCCATTCTTCTCCAATTCTTGATTGCATGTTTGTTTCAAGGCTTTGGCTGACGTCAATTTACGTGGATTGCACTGTGAAATCATGTTAGACAAATAAAGAGTGTCATTGACCAATTCAATTAAATTAATGGTAGATAATCGACATCTTGAGGTTTCTCTCTCTGCTTTCATCAGTTGTGACTGTCATTCTAGGAAAAGGATGTCTTTGTGTGACTCTAGAATTTTGGGCAGATTCGCGGCTTGTCCTTCACTGGTGTCTTGCCAAGCAAGAAAGCTGGTTAAGGTCTCATCGGCCTATTCTAAATCCTACCTGGCATCGACTGATTTATCAACTATTGATGTAGTAATCTCACAAAGAGGCTCAACCAGAGAAATGTTATGACATAGCAGTTTTAGCTGTGTAATCAATGCCTTATTGATTTGTAGAGCTCTGGTTCTAAACTGTGCTAATTGCGGAAGACTCTTGAACTTTTCTACTTCTTGTGACAGTTGAGCGATTTGCTCATCCTTGGTCTTGCTCATTTGTTCATTCATCGCCTTCAATCTGGACAATGCTTCAGACAATTCCTTTTGTTTCTGTACTACGCTCAAGTCTATCCTCTGCTTCTCTTTGAGCAATTGCTCATTTAATTGATTGTTTGTCTGCCGCTGTATTGATAGTTGCTGTTCTAACTGTTCTATTTTTCGTTGTGCTTCGGACACCTGTGACTGCAATGAAATAATTGTCTGATCTCTTTCCTTAAGTAGATTGCTTACTTTCGAGGCTTTATCCATGGTGGCTGTCGAATAAGCTCCAACATATTGAGAAAGTTTTGTAAGGTCATCAGAAGGGTTAAATTCCTCCTTCCACACTACATTAGCCATCTCTGTTTGATCTGGTAAAAGAGAAGATTGATCGAGTCTCCTCCTTTTCCTTTATCTTTTCACCACAGTCCTGTGTCTGGGACTGTAAAAGACATCTAATGGTGGTATGTCTTCTATCTGCAAAACAATCTGATCAGATAAATCTTTAGGAATTATTTCTGCATCTTTGCTGATGGATAGGCCGCTGGTCCCTTCAATTGGAACCGTAGTTGTTCATGTTTGTTGACTGACTATTACTGGAGGTGTGCCGAATCCTTGTGAAGTCTCGAGATTGCTTATAGTAGAGTCAAATTGTTGCCACTCTTTGAGGAGTTTGGGATCAATTTGAGCCTCTAGATCAATAACTTCATTGTCCTGCTTCTTCTCTTTCTCCTGCTATGTTTCCTGTTCTGGCTCTTTTCCCTTTTCGGTAATCTTCTCTATAGCAGGAGGTTTGTCAATAATCTTCTGTTCATGCTCGCTTGACTTAGTTGTTGGTGTAGTAGCCAATAAGTCCAGAGGCAGAGTTTGCAACCTCTGTTCTCTGAGCCTATTGAATTCTACTAGTCCTTCATCATTATATTTCATCTTGGCCAATGTTTTCACCTGAGACAATGATTCTGCTGAAGAAAACAGGTCGTCAAATTCATCTTTTTCATGATCGAACTTTGTAAGTTTGGCTTGTTCAAGCACATTATAGGCAACCTTCTGTGGATCGAATTGCCTGTTAGGGATGGTTGCAAGATTGAGCATATTTATTTTTCCTGTCTCCTTCTCAGCATGTTTGTAATCATGTAGAGTATAAACACCGCATCTCAAAGGAAATATAGGCCAAGACTGCTTTTTAGAAGTCCTAAGAGTTTTGGATGTTCCTGTTGTTGTTAGTTGGTAAGCTAACTCTCGTGCCAACAACTTATCAGGTACATAAAATGGAAGGACATGGGGTCTTGTGAGGCTACCATACACCCTTATATATGTGAACTTGTCTTCCCCAAACCAATTCCCTACAGCAGTCAAGTCAATCTCTGCCTCCTCGGAAATCCTTGGGGCAAGCTTATAAAAAATGGCATAATAGATAGGCAACATGAAACCATTACAGATCTGATACAAGTGGTCTTTATAATGTGCCTTCCATAACATCTGATGATTTTGTGGATTGGCTTAGGGTCCTGTGGCATCCTTCTCCACCCAAGTACCGGGTATTCAGAATTAAAGCAAAGCATATCCATTACATAAGCACTGTAATAGAAAGGGGGAACAGTCC
This sequence comes from Pinus tabuliformis, assembly GCA_031772625.1. Classification (NCBI taxonomy): domain Eukaryota; kingdom Viridiplantae; phylum Streptophyta; class Pinopsida; order Pinales; family Pinaceae; genus Pinus; species Pinus tabuliformis. The sequence goes on along the minus strand of CM062807.1, from coordinate 1,000,409,730 downwards.
TGGTGGTTTTGCGTGAATTGAATCTAAAATCAAGAATTGCAGAGGCTAATTTATCAGACAATATACTCGCCCAATCCATGACATAGCTAGCAATAGCCACTTCCATTAAAGGAACCATTTTGATATTAAAATTTGCTGAATCATGCATTCCCCATATCCTACACATCATTGCCCCAGCGTAACAATAAGGAGATGACAAGGAATCCACGGAGTACTTACTCGATGATTCATGTTTGTGCTTTGCGGGATTCTATCTCCATTTCCTAATCGGGGCTGATTTTGTCTCGTTCTCCGCTGCGAATTTCTCCAGAAAAGCTTTGTTGTATTTCTTTTCAGGTTCGAGCAAATGATACATCTTCCTTAAGTCATCAGGCTGAAATGAACCGAAAATTCTTCTGTCAACTGTGCAAAATGTTCTATTTGAAACTGGAATTTGTTCAACCACCCATCTGACTACATCAGTATATGGAAGAATTTTCTCCCGAGCTGCTATCGTGTGCAAAAATGAGTCAGCTAAATCTTTCAGTGATGCTTCGGATTTATTAGTTGAGCCAACAATAACTTCTTCCAACACTTCCTCAGGTTCTTCTGCTTCAATTAAATTATAGATGCTTTGCCAGCTTGTATTTCCAAGACTACGACATGTAGTGTCTAAAATTAGGCCCTTTTTACTTGGTCCTGGGTCGCTGGTGGGTTGGACTGTTACTGTAGGGGCCGCTGCTGCTGCGGATCTCTTGGATTTCTTTCCCATTTTCTTAAAACTTGTTATTTCAATGGAATTCTGCACAAGAAATAAAACCAGCATGATACAAGGAAATAGGTAGCATGAGCCAATATGAAAGAGTTATATCTATTAGCGAATAATCAAAGATTATGGTGAAACTGCCACAGGTAGAATCTAAGTGGAAAATCTCGGCATAACTGCTTCATTAATTGGCCGCTTCACCTGTGAATCATGATAAGGGAACTCTTAAATATCCATCATAACGTTTATATGGTGAATGATCAATTCAAGCATGGCTTAGATTTTTGGCGGATAATTGCATATGATGATCGGTGACGTGAACGGGAAGGTTTTAATAATAGTCCTTAATATCGTTCAATCACCAAAGGTGATATAATGCATGCCAATCTTTAATATGTTTTGAAATACGCGCCTCGACTTAATACATCGCAATCGGGAATGGGCTTGGGTCATACTATCAAAAAACTCCCACAGAAGCCTAAAATCTAACATACTACTTATGCATTGCGAAATCGCCGATCGCCAATGGCAATACGCCTTATCGCATCGGGAGATTTGAAGGTGTCACAATTTGTGTATGGGGTTGCTACGGCCAATTACCGATAGCGATACCTTTTATCGCCTCGGAGGAATGGGGGAGGTGCTTTATATATACGATGTGTTTTGCCTTTCCCCGATATCTGATAGCGATTTCCCTTTTCGGATCGGAGTGATTCAATGGGTCTTTCATATATGTTTTTCTTATTATTGCGATATGCGAATTTGCGATCGCTTTATCGTAATAATAAAAAGCTTTGATTATTTAAAAGACCTATTTTTATTGTTGTTCAAAAAGGTTTATTTTAGAATATATCATTTCCATTGGACCTTTTGATGAGGGTTTTTCTAATAATGAGTTAATACCAATTTATTCACACATCTATGTTTAAAAGGGACCCATTTCAAATTATGATTTTAAAGAAAAATTTTAAGAAATGGGGGGTTTTTGTACAGCACAACACATTCTCAAGTATATTTCTTGTGAGGGAAGGCTCATTATAGTCCATGGTTATGAGTTTAGACTCCTCCATGAGATGAGATTTGGAGAAGAATTACCTCCTCATAGAATACTTAGTGTGCCCTACTTTTTGTTGCAATCAATGATATACATGAGGATCAAGATATAGGAAGGGAAAAATCATCAGTTCGCACATCATGGACTGATGAATCTCATACTAGAATATGCCCTAATCCAATTAACAATCCCTATTATGTGGTCAACATTTGCAGACATGAACAGAGAAGATGTAATTTAAGCCATTGAGTATGAAAGAGAACCAACTTCTAGTGGTGAGGAAGAGGAAGAAGAAAGGAAGAAGAAGAAAGAAAACAGTGGGAGGAAATAGAGAAGCATGCAGGATTTTATCCACAAGAGGACGATACAAAAACAAAAGCCTGGAATGTGAGGGAGGCCACCAAAGCAATGAAGGACATGGACATATATTGAGTTGCTCAGAGGATGAACAAGACTTTCAGTAAGGGGGTGATGATGAGGCTCATCAATGGGTAAATTATATGGACCTTAATACTCTCCAGCTTATTAAAATCAATGTTTCTCATATTTTTTTACATGTTTTGTTATTTTTTGCTTAGTGAGAATGGCAAAGATGAGATGTCATGTCTTGTGGTCTAATGTGCATTAATTGCAGGTTCTGGAGCAAATTTTGGCTAGTTAAAGTGCAAGAACTTTAAGTAGAGAAGAAACAAGGATTTTGGAATATTGGATCTCCCTCCTTAACTCCTCACTCACTTGAAGATTCCTCCACCTGATCTCATTAGCTCGGAGTTACAAGAAGTTCAGCCATTAAGGTCATTTGTAGACAAACGAGTGATAATTAAAGACCATTTGATCTCGAGTTGGGAGCCAAGCCTCCCTCAATTTAAGGAAGTTTTTGGTAGCTTCAGTTGTATAAATGAGAATTCTTAGAGCCTCATTAGGATTCGATTGTTTTTGTTGTAGCCAAGAGGCACTTTCGAGATAAGACATTGTGATTCATGACTCTTATGTATTTTTTTTATTTTAATGAAATTGAGAAGCATTCCCTTGATCCAGCACTCAGTTGACTCAAAGGGTGAAGATCTTGGGTTAGGGCCCAACCCTAGCAGCAGAGGTTCCTCTTTTTGTACATATATTCTTAGGTTACATTCATAGTTAACTGTTGAAGTGATTTTGGTTTTGTTAATTTGCAAGTATTTGGGTGATTAATTAGTTTGCTTCCATTTGTGGATAGTTAGATCAGTGGTTCGATAGTGATTGTAAACTCTTCAGAAAATATTGTGATAATGGATTTCACATCATCTTCCTTATAGGATCATGAGTTGAGGGTTCCATTCACACAGCCCAAAAATAAGTTTCCTGTTTGATTACTGCATAATTTAGGGTTTCTTGTTGAATAGATCACTATTTTTAAGTTTCTTAGAAGTAATTGCAATTTTCATTTTGATCTCTTGACTTTGCTATGGTTTAAAAGCACTTCCATTCATGAACTTAACCATTAGCTAATCAAAAGTCTGTTTTCCTCCATTCAACTCATCTTTTCCATGTATAGATGAATTTGTGCATAAATGAAGAAAAGAGTGTATGTTGCTGCAGGAGCTTCAAATTTATAGGAATACATCATCTCATTTGCCTCATCCAAGTCCTATCCACCCATGCTGCCAAGGTCCACCAAACCCTAAATCTGAATTCTTGTTTTGTAAGCAAAGTTGTCATTTCCATTGAGCAAATCCAACCATCTTGAACCATTTGACTGAGTCTTGGATAATGTGCACCTCCTCCATGTCTTATTTCCCCATCAGGCACCTTTTCCAGACTTCATTCTACCTTTCCTACCATCTTCTAAGCTCTCAACCTGTATTCTGTAGTAAAACAGGGCATCTTGTAGTAGAACTAGGACATCCTGTAGTACTGCAAGAAACACTGTAGCAGTCTGTTTTAAGCCTGAATTTAGCAAAAATTGTCATCTGAGCTTAGATTAGGCCTCCACTTGGCTTACATGTCCTTGAGACTAGTCCATACCTTTCCCTCCATACCTTTCTCCCTTGCCAAAGAACAAGTGAAAATTAACATTTGCATTCATAAAACTAAACATAAAAAAAAAAAATGATTTTTCTACAATTTCTAAATTAGCACATGCATGCAACAGCCATAATTCTTCTTAGATCAAACTCCATGCTCACTTAGTCTAGATCATTACATGTTATATAAAAGGTTAAGCTAGCTTTCTTTTCCAAGCAAAATATGTACATGTGTAGCTAGATGATTTCATGTCACTTTAGAATATATTGCAATTCAGCCTTTCATTCCATAAAGTAGGAAGTATTCCTTTTCTTTCATTAAGGATAATTTTCCCTTTTCCATTTGGTAGTCAGACTCCTTCTAGTCAATAGAAGCCTCATTTGAAAAACACTAGTGGTATATTGCCCCAGTTGAAAAGTGACAAGAGTAGACTAGTGCATCTACTGTGTATAGAGCATTGTCACCTCTATGTTTTTACAAACCCTTGGTTTATGAAGTAAAGTTGGTAGCCCTAGGAGTTGCATCATTCTTGTTGCAAGACTGGTGCTCATCAACAAACTTTTCTATGTAAACTTAAGACTCAAGGGAATGGGATCGTGACAAGGTCCCTATTTAGTAGGATTGGGCATTGAATCATTTATAGTTGAACTATTTTCTTCATCATACTTCCTACAAATAGAAACTTCTTACTTCTTAAACATGGCAATTACGTAGATGCAGGATGAATTATGAATAAATATATGGACAAGAGTAGAGAATTTTATCTACTGTGTATAGAGCACTGTCACCTCCAAGCTTGTACAAAGCCTGTGTTGATGAAGTAAATTTGGTAGCCCCGGGAGTTTCAACATTCTTGTGGCAATATTGGTGCTCATTAATAACCTTTTCTATGCAAATTTAAGACTCAAGGGAATGGGATCGTGACAGGGTCCCTATTTAGCAGGATTTGGCATTGAATCATAAACCATTGAAGTTTTCTCTTCATCTTACTTCCTACACATGGAAATTGCACAGATGCAGGTTGAACTATGAAGCAATATAAGACTGATGTCACTATACATGATTCTGTGAAAATAGCAGGGGAAATTTGTTGACTAGGGTACACATAAAGTAGATCACTTAGCTTATGTCAGTGCAATAAAATCTGCACAAAATTTCTTAGTAGCCTCGCTCAAGTAAGCTTTGCATTTATTGGTAAAGTTTGAACCATAGAGCGTAGCCACTGTGCATAGGAAATGCCTTCTGTGAGACCATTTAAGACTATTCTGTCACTCACAATATTATAAATTACACAGATTTCCATTATATAACAATGGAGGAGACCCAGTTTTTGTTAAAGATAATTATGGAAACTGGACAAAGACTAATCCCTATGTGAAATTACAACTCACTATAACTAGCTCTTCGGAAAGTCCACCTTTGTTATCATTGAATCAACAGACTTATCAGAATTATTGGCTAGGTTTCTCGAATCAACCTACTTGGATTTCCTTATTACCTTTTGGTGTCGATGCTCTTATCATAGGCCTAATGACTTTATTGAAATTGATTTCAAATTGTCTTTCCTCCTCAATATGCTAATCACACTTAAATATTTCCTCATCTCTCAAGGGATAACACTAATCATGGATACAACATGGATAGGCAAAGCAACTCTTTCACCTCCTACATTAGCGGCCCATGATTTTTCAACATCCTTCACCCAACAATTTAGATGATCTCCATAACACGTCTCCAACATTGCCCTGATATGCACAAACTACACTCTTACGTTGTTTTTCCCATATGAATTACAGAATCCTTCACCCTACATGGATTCATCTTAATAATTTCTCTACATTGTATGCCACCACCTCTAAAATTAGATGCATCTTGGCATTAAGAGATATATTGATGAAGATGAGGTTCAATTAGTATACACATTTACTTCTACTATTATATCAAAGGAAACTTTTATCACTTCACAGTTTGTCTATGTTCTGATTTCTTTCTCAACTTGCTTTTCTCTTATGTGATTTTTACCAAATTATTTTTCTTAATTCATTATGGATCATAGAAGCCTGAATACAGAAACTTGCTTTTCATAAGAAGTTTTTTTGCAAAAAATTCCAAGCAACAAAGTCTATGCTTGAAAGTAGGTATTAAATTTCCATCTGAGTGTTACCGTATTTTCTGTGAGAGTCCAATTGTAATAAAAAAATTAATTTGTTAAAAATTCCAAATCTCTAGATTGATGAGAAATTTGGTATGGAACTGTAATATGCATAATTGGCAAAAACAATGAGGAAATTATGGATAAGTTAATTGCATATTGTTGTGGATCATTTATTTTCACATCAATCATATGTTAGGCAAGTTTGGAGTGAACTAATAAAGAGATCAAATGGGAAAAATGATTGGTGCGGATAAATGTTGTTAATCTGCTCTGAAATTTGGTACGAGAGATAAATCAATAGTTGTGTTCATGGGAGCCTCGCATGCTTTGTTTTGTGAGGGATTTGGCTTGCTAGAACATCCCAAGACAAATATAGTCCAGCTAAACAGGTATGCCATCAAATTGGATATGCTATACAGAAAACATGAAAACATTTTGTCACCAAGAATTTTGAAAGCTCCATAGGTCAACGAAAATAAGGCTTCATTTTTTTTAGATGGAGCCTATCATGGAACTCTAGGCAGATGTGGAGTTGGTGACATGTTACATTTAAGGGGTACTCATTATATTATTTTAAAGAATGCAGCAAGTCAGGGGACAAATAACAATGTTGAGAACTAGGCTTTATGGTAACTTCTAAAAAGGGCAGCCAAAAAAGGTACTGAGTGTATCAAAGTTATGGGGATTCTGAACTATTATGTATTAGGCGAATGGAAGAAGAGATATAGAAAATATGATGCTAATTTCATTCATTGTTTCAGAGCCAGGGTTGGAATTTCAAAATAGACCCATTGGTAAAATTTTACGGTTTTGACATTTCTCTAACCCTTATTCACAATTTCAAGGAAAGATCTTCACATTTTTACAAAATTTTAAACTGTATTAAATGGGAGAATCACCCCATGATGGGAAATTTTCTTGTCAAATTCTATCCCACTTAAGAGCTCAGAATGAAATTTTCCAGAGAAATTTCTTACACTCATATTTCTAGACAAGAATGAGAATTTAAAGGATAGATTATATGTGGAAGCACTATTAGTACAGGAAGGAACTCTCGTTGAAACAGGAATTCAAGGATGAAGCTATCCTTACATAATTTGTTCAATTTTTATAATGAATTTTAGAAAACATAATAGTAAATCATCTGAATCTGAATGATTTTCATCCTTCTATGAAAATCCCTTAGTTCAGGCAAAGATAATAATGTAATTTTGTGGTGTTATTTGGTGAAGCCAGATAAAACATTTCCCTAGTATGACTAGAACATTTTGTTGTAGATTACACTTGAACCCTTTTTGGGTTGACAACAATTTACTCACAATATTAAAAAATTACACAAATTTCCATTATATAACAATGAAGGAGGCTCAATTTGTGTTAAATATAATTATGACAACTGTGCAAATACTAATCCCTATGTGAACTTACAACTCACTATAACTAGCTCTTGGAGAAATAATACAACTAGCTCTTTGGAAAATCCATCTTTGTTGTCATTGAATTGACAACCTTATCAGAATTATTGGCTAGGTTTCTCGAAGAAGCCTACTTGGATTTCCCGATTACCTTTTGGTGTGGATTCTCTTATCATAAGCCTAATGCCTTTATTGAAAGTGGTTTCAAAGTTTTTTTCCTCCTTAATATGCTCATTGCACTTAAAGTTTTCCTCATCTCTTGATGGATAACACTAATCATGGATACAACATGGATGGGAAAAGCAACTGTTTAACCTATTGGATTATCGACCCATGATTGTTCAACATCCTTCACCTAATAATTTATATGATCTCCATAATGCATGTCTCCAACATTTCTTTGATATGCACAAACCACACACTTCGGTTGTTTTTCCAACTGAATTAAATAATCTGCATGCATGGAGCTTACTAATTTCTCTACGTTGTAAGCCATCACCTGTAAAATTAGTTGCATCCCGGCATTAAGAGATATATGGATGAAGATGATGATCAATTAATATACTCATTTACTTCTAATTATCTCGAAGGAAAATTTTATCACCTCATAGTTTCTCTATGTTTCGATTTCTTTCTCATCTTGCTTTTTATTAGAATGTTTTTGAAAAACATTCCAAGAAACAAAGTATATACTAGAAAGAAGGTACTTAATTTCCATCTGACCATTAAAATATTTTCTGTGAGAGTCCAATTGTAAGAAAGTTGTTGACATGTTAAACATTCTAAATCTCTAGACTGATGAGAAATTTCGTATGGACCTGTAATATGCATAATTGGAAAAAATAACGAGGAAACTGTGGATCAATTAATTTCATATGTTAATCAGATAGTGTTGTGGATAATTTACTTGTGCACCATTCATATGTTAGGCAAGTTTGGTGTGAACCAATAAAGAAATCAAATCAGAAAAATGACTGGTGAGGAGAAATGTTGTTAATCTGCTCTCAAAATTGATACCAGAGATAAATCAATAGTTGTGTTCATGGGAGCCTCCCATGCTCTGTTTTGTGAGGCCTTTGGATTGCTAGAATATCCCAGGGCAAAGATAGTCTAGCTAAATAGGTATGCCATCAAATTGGATATGCTATACAAAAAACTTGAAAACGTTTTATCACGAAGAATTATGAAAGATCCATAGATCAACGAAAATAAGGCTTTAGTTCTTTTAGATGTTTCCTGTCATGGAACTCTAGGTAGATGTGGAGCTAGTGACATTTTACATTTAAGGGGAACTCGTTATATTATTTTAAAGAATGCAGCAAGTGAGTGGACAAATAACAACGTTGAGATCTAGGATTTATGGTAAATTCTAAAATGGGCAGTTAGAAATGGGTATTGACTATATCCAAGTTATGGGGATTCTAAACTATTATGTATTGGGCAAATGGAAGAAGTGATATAGAAAATATGATGCTAATTTCATTCTATGTTTCAGAGCTAGGGTTGGAATTTCAAAATAGATCCACTAGTCAAATTTAACAGTTTTCACATTTCTCTAACATGTCTTCACAATTTCAAGGAAATATCTTCACATTTTTACAAACTTTTAAACCATATTTCATGGGAAAATAGCCCCATAATGGTAATTTTCCTGTAAATTCCGTCCCTGTTTAAAGCTAATAATGAAGTTTCCAGAGAAATTTCTTGCACTCATATTGCTAAAAAAGAATGCAAATTTAAAGGACAGATTATCTGCGGAAGCACTATCAATGTAGGAAGGAATTCTCGTTGAAACAAGAATTCAAGGATGAAGCTATCACAAAATCTATTTAATTTATATATTGAATTCTAGAAAAGAGACTAGCAAACTATCTCAATCTGAATGATTTTGAATGTTCTATGAAAATCCCTTAGTTCAGGCAAAGATCATAATGTAATTTTGTGGTTTTGTTGGGCGAAGTCGGAGAAAAAATTGCCCAAGGATGACTAAAATATTTTGTTGTAGATTACCCTTGAAGACGTTTTGGGTTGATGGTAGTTGAAACCTGTGTCCTCTGCAACTTTCAAAAAGACATGTAAACATGTATTCTGATTTCTCCTATGAAATATCAAATCTGCATGTTCATTTTTCTGGAGAAAGATACTAGAAAAGACATGTAATGATGTATTGTTATTTCTTCTATGAAATATCAAATATAAATGTCTTTTTTCCAAACCAAAAAAAAAAAAAAAAAATCAAAATCTTGAAAGTAGTAATTTTCCATGACTGTCCTAAGTATCATTATATCGTAATTCAATAGTAAGAAAGGTGTTAACTTGTTTTACATGTGGATTTCTTATATTGATGATAAATTTGCCACATTTGTAAATACTAAATTTATTTAAAACTAAAATATAATAAATTAATAACCACTTGGAAAGTACATGATAGGTACTGGATGAATATCTGAATGTTCTATCTCCCCAAGGAGTCTTATTACGTTTTCAAATATAAAAATTAAAGATTCTCATTATATTCTGAAAAATAAAAACAGAGGAAGATTATTGTTTTAAGTTTTTCTCAAGCGGGTTTTAAACATTTGATGTAAGAAGAAAGTACCACTGGTGATGCTATAAAAGAGTGTGTGGTGAATGTAGTGATCTCTAAATCTTCATTTTAGTTGAGAAATATGAAAATGTTCATTATGTTAAAGTTCCCATAACTATTAAAAACATTAATTTAGGAAGTGAAAATGATACTAAAACAATTATATATTAGAGTCATCCTCTGAAAAACTCAAATAGGAAAAGGTATAATATTGATATACATTGCATTTTCAATACAGGACTTTCAAGTATTTATACAAATCGGTGATATCTAGACAAAATTTTCAACTTATAAGTCCATCACATACAAACATAGGAGTAAACTCTAGACAAATGTTGCAACTTATAAGTTCATCACATATAGACATAGGAGTAAACTCTATGTTTTGTGATCATTAAATTTCAATATAGTTGCTAAGAATATTGCAATAACCATCCAACTATATACAAATAAGAGCATATAAATGCTCTAAATATAGGTTGATAGGCAATGCAAACATATAACAATTTTTAAATGTATTTTTAAAAGAGCTAAACATTTAAAAGATAAAAATGCTATCACAACTATATAAAATGTATAAATCCAAACAAAAGAATGGCTAAAGAGATAATTTGAAGTCACGAGGGATATCAAACTCTCATTTGAAGCCACAAATGGTATTCACAAGATGTTTAGGATATGTGGTTTGGAGTGTTAACGACTTTCATGTTCAAATTAAGCAACATGAGTTCTTCTTGAAACAACAAAGTTGTAATTCTTTCCTCACAATGATCAATTTGTCATTTGAAGAAATGACCCTTCTCTGCATTATTTCTTCTAAATTGACAAGTATATTTTTTAGAGAATGAACTTGCAACTAATTGTGAACTAATGTTTCGGAACTATCTTGTGAGAGAAAATAAGAGTGTGGTTCTTCTTGGAGATTTAAGTTTTGCAAAATTGAATAGCATTGAAGATTATAGTGAATGGAGATTTTCAAGTGTTGCAAAATTTGCATGGTTTTGACACACACATACTAATCAACCTTTTCTAATTGTATACAAAGAGGAGCTTATAAATGCTCTAAATTTAGGGTGATAGGCAATGCAAACATATAACAATTTGGAAAAGCATACAATGGTTTGCAAATGTATTTTTATAAACAGCTAAACATTTAAAAGATAAAAATGCCATCACAATTGTATAGAATGTATAAATCCAAACAAAAGATTGGCTAAAGATCTAATTTTAAGCCAGAAATGATATTCACAAGATGTTTTGGGTGTGTGGTTTGGAGTGTCAACAACCTTCATGCTCACATTAAGCATCATGAGTTCTTTTCGAAACAACAAAATTGTTGTTCTTTCCTCACAATAATCAATTTGTCATTTGAAGAAATGACCCTTCTCTGCATTATTTCTTCTAAATTTACAAGTATATTTTTTAGAGAATGAACTTGCAACTAATTGTGAACTAATGTTTGGGAACTGTCTTGTGAGAGAAAATAAGAGTGTGCTTCTTCTTGGAGATTTAAGTTTGGAAAAATTGATTAGCATTCAAGATTATAGGGAATGGAGATTTTCAAGTGTTGCAAACTTTGCATGGTCTTCACACACACATACTAATCAACCTTTTCCAACTATATACAAAGAGGAGCTTATAAATGCTCTAAATTTAGCTAAACAATTAAAAGGTAAAAATTCCATCGCAACTATATAGAATGTATAAATCCAAACAAAAGAACGGCTAAAGATCTAATTTGAAGCCACAAATGATATTCACAAGATGTTTAGGACATGTGGTTTGGAGTGCCAACAACCTGCATGTTCAAATTTAGCATCATGAGTTCTTTTTGAAACAACAAAATTGCAGTTCTTTCTTCGCAATGATCAATTTGTCATTTGAGGAAATGACCCTTCTCTGCATTATTTCTTCTAAATTGACAAGCATATTTTTTAGAGAATAAACTTGCAACTAATTGTAAACTAATGTTTGGGAACTATCTTGTGAGAGAAAATAGGATTGTGGTTCTTCTTGGAGATTTAAGTTTGGAAAATTTGAATACCGTGGAACATTAGAGTGAATGAAGATTTTCAAGTGTTGAAAAATTTCCCTGGTCTTCACACAGACATACTAATCATCCTTTTCCAACAATATAAAAAGAGGATATTATAAATTCTCTAAATGTAGGTTGATAGGAAATGCAAACATATAACAATTTTCAAAAGAATAGAGTGGTTTGTAAATGTATTATTAAAATAGCTAAACATTTAAAAGATAAAAATGCCACCACAACTATATAGAATGTATAAACCCAAACAAAAGAATGTATAAAGATTTAATTTGAAGCCACACGAGATATCAAACTCTCATTTGAAGCCGCAATTGATATTCACAAGATGTTTAGGACACATGGTTTCGAGTGTCGACAATTTGCATGTTCAGACTAAACATCGTGAGTTCTTTTTGAAACAACAAAGTTGTAGTTCTTTCCTCGCAATCATCAATTTTTCATTTGAAGAAATGACCATTCTCGACCTTATTTCTTATAAATTTAAAAGTATATTTTTTAGAGAATAAACTTACAACTAATTACAAACTAATGTTTGGGAACAATATTATGAGAGAAAATAATAGTGTGCTTCTTCTTGGAGATTTAAGTTTGGAAAAATCGAATATTGTGGAACATTATAGTGAATGGAGATTTTCAAGTGTTGCAAAATTAGCATGGTCTTCACACACACATCCTAATCATACTTTTCCAATTATATCAAAGTGGAGATTATAAACACTCTAAATGTAGGTTGATAGGCAATGAAAACATATAACAGTTTGCAAAAGGATACAGTTGTTTGTAAATGTATTTTTAAAATAGCTAAACATTTAAAAGATAAAAATGCCATCATAACTATATATAATATATAAATCCAAACAAAAGAATGGCTAAAGGTATAATTTTTGAAGCCACAAGGGATATAAAACTCTCATTTGAAGCCACAAATGCTATGAACAAGATGTTTAGGACACTTGGTTTTAAGTGTCAACAACCTACATGTTCAAATTAAGCATCGTGAGTTCTTTTTGAAACAACAATGTTGTAGTTATTTCCTTGCAATGATCAATTTTTAATTTGAGGAAAAGACCCTTCTCCACATTATTTCTTCGAAATTGACAAGTATATTTTTTAGAGAAAACTTGAAACTAATTGTAAACTAATCATTGGGAACTATCTTGTGAGAGAAAAATAGAGTGTGTTTCTTCTTGGAGATTTAAGTTTGGCAAAATTGGATATTGTGGAACATTATAGTGAATGAATATTTCAAGTGTTGCAAAATTTGCATAGTCTTCACACGCGTAATAATCATCCTTTTGATTGAGTATGATTGATCTGTTTACAAATATTTTCTTCTAGTAATGTCTCAGCTATAACATCAGTTTGGAAAATATATAGTTCTATTAAAAATGGACATCTACAAAGAACATGTTAGAAGTGTGCGGGGTGATACTTAATATTTGTACACCAACATACTTGTTGACAACTTCATTGAGCTATTGCATTTCTATTGGTTACCGAAAAACATGGATGCATTGAAATGCTCACCTGAGTGTTAGCAATCAATATCATTATGGTAGTGATAAGGAATTATTTGGTTGTTAATTTCTTGATAAAATTGGACTAACTAGGTTTCAATGCAAGGGGCTTCTCACACAGTCATAGAAAACAAAAAATGTGTATAATACTGCCAATCATAATTCTATCTTAGTTTTAGTTAAAATAAAAAGTCCTTTACTTCAGCAAATCAAGGTTCAAATGCAATACTCTCCATCCTAGATTGGTAAAATAAATAAAAAAATTGAGTTTCACAATATTTTATCTAGGTTTTTCTTCTTAATGGACTAAGTGCAATCATGTCTTCATTGAAGGATGTTTAAACAGATCTCGTATATTAAACACATTTTTCCATGGTAATAAGAGTTTTATAGTTTTTTATAAGGAACTGACATGTGTGTCATGAAAAAAGTCATGACTGCTGCGTGATACAAAAGATGTGAAGGGATAGAATATGGAGGATTTAGATCCATTCAATAATTTCATGGAAGTGATGTGGTTGGATTTGTTTTAAAATCAACCTTATCTCATGAAAAAGAGAAAACCATTAAAAATATTTCACATGACATACATTTTTTTATTAGGCCTCAACTCATTGCAAAATAGAAAAGTTGTTATTGATCTTGCAACTTAGAAATAACACTTGAAAGGCTACCCTTCTTAGTGATCAAGATTCAACATCTAATTATGTAGATATTGGTGTAGATGATATGAAACTCCTTTAATAATCAACAATGTAGTGGAAAAGGAAGAAAAACAATCCTTTTTATGGATTTTTATTCAACATGAACTCCCATAGAGCTTGAATACAATCCAAATTTGTACAGTAGATAAATGAGTTGTCTTTGTTGGGTTTCATAAACATAACTTGGTACCATTATTGTGTTTATTTACACCACATTACTATTTATTGCTAACTTAGAAAATGACTACTTTAGACTATTGCACCACTCGATTTTTGTTTAATTAAAAAGAATAATTAATAATTTTAAAATATTATTTAATAACTTTTTAATTAATAATTCTAATTACTATTTTAATTATCAATTTTAAACAAAAATAATATAACATAACATTTTGAATTTACAATATCTCAATATAAGTGAGAAATATAGAAATAGTGGGAAATGTTTGAAGTTCAAGTCTTTCTGAATTTCCACACACAAATTCTCTATATTTGTGGACATGAAAAAGCAATGAAGAACCCATTCTAAAAATACACATGTAATTAACCTTTGTTATAAATCTTATAATATGTTAAAATGGATGAAAACATGGACAAAGGTTACCTTTGCAACAGAGAACACGACGTGAGGGGGTGACATTTTAACACCGACAGACTAACAACCGAACACGGTACGAAAGTAGAAAGTGGTTTGTGCCAAGATAAAAAAAAATTATGGTAATCATAAATTATTAAATATCAATTGGAATGAATAATATAGTTTTAGTGTAGGTTCTATGTTCTATGTCGATTGACGATATCAAAGTTTTTCATCTTCATTAAGTCCAAATCTACATCTAGAAACTGTAAATGCCCACTACATGAACGCGATGACCTAATAAAGATGGATAAGAGGTATTGTACAACATCTCCTTTTTGTAGGGATGTCTTTTTGGAGAGATACTATGTGGCGAATTGAAAGTGTAATCCATTATAAGCTATTGCTTGTAATTTTTTATTGAAACTTACAAAATCATATTAGAAGATCAAGAGCCAACCTTCGTTACAAACATTATACTATCTATAAAATTCAGATAATATAAATCATTTAGCTTTATCTTCCACTTTTCATGCAATCTTTTTTATTAATTCTTATTTTCGATGACCATTTACATGTCACGATGGTTCCTCAATTTAATCCTTATGGCATTTCCTTTGCAACATTGGGTGCAGATGCTAGTTTTAAATACATTTCAATATTATTTCAGATTGAAATATTTTATTGCTGTTGATATATATATATATATATATATATATATATATATATATATATATATATATATATATATATAGATATATATATATATAGATATATATATATATACTCTAAACTTGGTATTAAAATAAATTAGTTAATGTGGATATTAAAATGATTTACTTACTTAAAATATAAATAATATCAACTTTATTTATTTTTTGTTTTAAATATTGGAAATAATTTTAAAAGTTGATATAAAATTATCTTATTTCATATTGACATGGAAATATTTTATTTCTAACAAAGAGTGAGAGTATAATTTTTTTTCCATATCTCTTTTGTATCAAGGAATATTCGAGGATTAGATGGACATGAATTGACTTAAGGATGATCCTTTATGTTCAGTTGTAATATCAACAAACAATAAAATCACATTTAGAGTTTGTTTGGGGTTGCTTCCGAGCATATGTCTAGAGGTATGAAATACCTTGGCTTCCATATTAAGCCATGAAATTACAGGATCCTAGAATGGTAGTGGCTTATCGACTGATTCTATCAGAAAATTTCGCGCTCAGAATTTATATGACTTGTTATGGGAGGTCGCTTCACTCTAACTTAGGCTGTGATAACTCAGATGGGTGTGTATTGGGCACACTTATTCCATCTACCCATCACGATCATCAAAAAATTAAATGGGATGATTACTAATTTCATCTGGTCCAGAATGTGGCAAAAGCATAAATATCATCTTACCAAATTTGATCATACCTCCATGCCAAAGCGATTGGGAGGCTGGGGCATATTGCATTTGAAGAGATTTGGCTATGCTCTTCTACTCAAATCTTTATGGCGAGGGATATTTGGATATGACACCAAGAGTTCAATCATAAAACATAAATACCTGAAGGACATCGACTTTATGGTTTGAATGCGTTGGGGTTGTATTGGCTGCAACACCGGCTCATCTGTTCGACGCAACTTTACAAAGATCCATCATTATTTTCTATCACTTCTCTCATGGAAAGTGGGTACTGGACACCACATTGCTATTGGATAGCATTACATCTAGGGCATTGATGATATTGACAAAATCTTAGATCCCCTCCAACATGGTCTTAACAAAAATGGCATATACTTCTGGGAATAAGTCATTTAGACTTGGCATAATAGTTTCCCAATTTGGAATTTCTCTGTAAGGTTGGGGCTATTTGTACATAACATAGAGGATTGGGAAAACATCTGCACACAACTACAGCTGACCGGAATTTGCAGAGATGCGGAAAGAGATTCGATTGTATGGAGCGGAAAAACGAAGGGCGAAAACATCATGGTGGCCGATGCATATGAACAACTCTGTTGTTGGGACACCATACATCCTAAGGTATGCTAGTTTTCTAAATTTTGGAATTCTCACATCCCTACAAAAAACACTTTTTTCTCTTGTTAATCTCGAGAAATAAAAATTTGACATGGACAAACCTTCAAAAAAGAAATTGGTCCGGACCTGGGATTTGCGCTCTTTGCAGGAGTGCGAAAGAAGATAATTGACATCTATTCATTATTTGTCCTATTGTTTCTAAAATTTGGCAAAATCTAGCTGCCATATATGGTCTCCAACTCCCACAGTTCACTTGCATATCTAACTGCCTTGAATGGTGGAGTCAGCAACACATTACATAATGCTATATTCCCCCTATTTTCCTTTGGGAGATCTAGAGATGGAGGAACAACATTATCTTCAACAACTACAAAGAAAACAATGCATTGGTGGCGGAAAGAATTAGATGCACACTCTCATCTGAACTACAAATGGGCATGAATACTAAAAAATCTAAAAAAACAAAAACAGGCCCAAACATCATATACCCTGAGGGGTTTTTTGACGGTGCATCACAAAGCAGCACATGCAGATGTGGTTTCTTGATCCTATTTTCACCTGAGCAGGCATATCATGTTCACTGGGGTGCGGGTAAAGGCACTAATACAAAGGCAGAGGCAATGGCATTATGGGGCCTACTCTGGTTTGCTAATTTCCTAGATATTCCTACTATTCACATATAATTTTGTTTTTTTTTAATATTAAACACTACTCTATATTAAACACAAATAAAATTACACTCTTTATTAATCACTGATAAAATTACACCTACTGATCACCGATGGAATTACAAATGATGTCATACTGGACTCTATAATAAGCCTCTAAGTTCAATAATGTTTATCCTTAATAATGCCGCATTTTATTCAAACTCAAACCATTATTTTATTCTTTACAGAACATGGGATCTTCCTATAAGTTTATAGACAATCGACGAATGATAGCCAAGTCGTAATAGATCCAGACCATCCCAATCTATGGCCCAGACATTTTGGTGGGTATGCATTACAATTCAGGTCACTGTAAATTTTGGAAATTTAATGTATAAGATCAAAGTCAAACTATTGTCCTTCATTTTTTTTAATTTTTTTTTTTTTTTTTCAGAATTCGACAATTCAACAAGACAATCTTTACAAATAGTTATCCACCACAAAGAACTATCTATTAGTAACAAAACGATCACAGGTGTGTATCTGTTAATTCTTATTATTATGCATCTATAATAAGACAATCTTTACCAATACTTATTGATTCACATCCACTTAAAAATCTACTCACCACAAAAAACTCTGTTAATAACGAAACGATAATAGGTGTGTATAAAGTGCAGGTTTTATTACACTGAGCCAACGTTTACTGTTACCAAAATGGGTTTGTTAAATGATGATGATAACAACTTAGATTCGGGGTTTATTTTTCACTAATGCATTTGTTAGAAAAGTTACATGACTCCAACAAAGAGCATTTGATGTTGGATATTTAATGGACACTTTGAATTTTCTACCGATTAGTTATTATGCCAACACACCTCCAAGGCCCATTATGCAACATTACTATTAATATATATTACTATTAATATTATATAGAGTAGAATCAGTGTAATCATATTAAATATATTAATGTGGTTGATTTATGGTTTACATAGCTGAAAGTTTCAGTTGTATCTATCATTCATAAATATATAACAAAAAATACTATTGCAACAAAAAAATTATTATTAACTATTGCAACAAAAGTATTATTATTAATTAACTTTGATTTTACTTGACCCTTAAGAATTCCAGGTCTTGATAAAGAAACAAAAGTATTGAAGATTTTCATCCTTTACAACCAAGATATAAGGAAGTTATTCTAAAATTAAATATGCTTTGAAAATCCAAATTGGTGGCCATTCAGACATCATTTTTTTTAAATTTATTAAAAATCATAGCATTCAGATGAAACATATGCTGAGCATCTGAACATATTGTTTTAAGAATCAATCTAAGCAGTCAATTAAAAAAATTAAAAAAATTTAACAAATTATCATACACCTTAAGTTGAAATAGAAAAATTTAATTAAGAGGTGTTTAAATATATTTTGAACTATAATCACCAAGTTTCACTATTACATCTCAACATGAAATAAATTCCCACATAAAATGCTCACTACAATGCATTTTAATGATGCTTTGGGTTACATGAACATCCTTCTGCCAGCTAATTTTACGGTTTACAATAAGTTTATGTTATGCATTATTCAATAATCATGTCAAAACTGTTGAGATTTTCTGTTTTAATAAAATAGGCAAAAATCTCAGTAGGTGACAACAATCTGATTTGGTTGCTATATTAGCTCTATTTTGTTGGGAGTGAGTTAATGCATCCTATATTTGTTGTAGGAGGATTTATGAGGCAGCTAGATCCTCTTAGCTATAAAACAGGTGTCCAGACGGATTGGGTGGTGAGCGTGAGAGTTTGTGAGGAACTGAATTATCATGTAATCTCCTATTTGATAATAAAATTTTGCCGATGCCTATGTTTGGTGGACGTAGCTCAGAATGGTTGGGTGAACCACGTTAAACCCTGTGTCTCTTTTATGATGTGTTTATATGCTGTTGCTTGTATTTTGTTTAGCTGCTCACTGACTGCTCCGACAAGTGGTATCAGAGCGTGTTGGAGGCGTGGTGCAGTGGAGGTTATCAAGCACACATCTGTCTACCCGCGGTGAATCGTCCCAGTTCTATAAAGCGTGCAGTGTGGCTGTAGTAGTGTTTACGGTGTGTGAATATGCTTCGAACGTGTTGACAAAGTCTGCTGGAGGAGCGTGTAGATACCAAAGCAAAACCTTTGATGCAGCTGTGATTGATTCATGTCAAGCACCGTGATCGATTCGCATGATATGGAGCATTTAGTTTGGTTAAATCTTTGGTGAAGCGCAAGTCGTGGCGGTGGACTGATGCTGAATACCAGCGTATAACAACATTTACCAACGTATAACAGAGAAATCGAATGTGACACCTTTGCCGTGGACCTGACCTGCGTGTTAAACATTGCTGCGTGGGAGGTTTTTTTTTTTTAAACAGCGTTGTGGATATATCTATATATATATATATATATATATATATATGATTTATATGCGTGGAGAATAGCGTTGAAACAACGTTGTGAAAACCATATCGGCGTGGGGCTGAGCGTTGAAATCTGCGTGGACCTGCGTGTCAAACTTTGCCGTGGACCTGATCTGCGTGGTAAACATTGTCTGCATGAACCTGCGTGGATATGCAGGTAACTAACGAACCGTGTACCCATTGGTGCATAAAAGAAATCCAAGGAATATGCGTGTTTATTGGTGCGTAAAAGAAATCCAAGGAATATGCGTGGTAAACATTGGTGGGTAAACATTGGTACGTAAAACCCAGAAAAAATTTGCAGTTGGCGCGTTTTACTTATAAACAGTCGCAGCAGAAAGGTAATTGGCATGGTCCCGAAGGAGATAAGCGTGCCAACGCGCTAAGAACTAAATTGGCGCGAAAAGTAAAGGTAAAATAGCGCCAAGTTTTTTGCCTTACACTGATTTTTTGTTGGCGCGGATCTTCTGTTCTTTAGCAAGCGCCAAGTCCCTTTCTGGTGCATTTGTATTTGCTTCCAGCGCGGTTTTTTTTTTTGCTAAAAGACAGAAAAGGGGTTTGTTTGTTTTTTATTATAGAATAAAAGCATTATACAATAAAGCATTGGCATTTGTTATAGATTAACCTTTTTTTTTTAAAGTTGGAATTGGAGATTCTTTGATTTTTTAAACGAGATGGTGAAAACTCAGAGTGCCCGATTTGAAATCGAGAAATTTAATGGCAAAAATAATTTCGAGATCTGGAAGGTAAAGATGCATGATCTGCTGGTACAACAAGGCGTGGCGAAGGCGTTGTTGGGCAGATCCAAACTGCCTTACCCCGTGACAGATGATGAGTGGAATGAATTGGATGGAAGAGCCTTGAGCGGAATCCGATTGTGTTTGGCTGATGATGTTTTATTTAACATTGTGTCAGAGAATACTGTGGCTGGTTTGTGGACGAAGTTGGAGAAGCTGTATATGACAAAATCCTTGACAAATCGGATTCTCCTGAAGCGGCAGCTATACAGTTTACGAATGAAGGAAGGTACTTCCATTACTGATCATTTGAATGTTTTTAATACTTTAATGGTGCAATTAGAAAGCATAGAAGTAAAATTTGAAGCGGAGGGTAAAGCCATAACTTTATTGTGCTCGTTGCCTGAGTCGTGGGATCATTTTGTTACGTCTATAAGTCTTAGTTCATCCGAAACCATTGAATTTGATGATGTCGTCGGAGCTTTGTTGTTTGAGGAGACCAGGAAGCGGTCGAATGCTGACACCTCTACATCAGAGGCAATGATGGCTAGAGGTTGTTCTATAGAAAGATGCTCTGGTAAGCGCAGTGATTCGCGTTCAAAGTCAAAAGGAAAGAAGAGTAAAGTAAAGTGTTGGTTCTGCGGAAAATCAGGGCATTTGAAGAAGGATTGCTGGAAGCGACAACAAACTTCTAAAGAAGCTTCATCGACAGAAAAGAAGGAAGCAAACACGACTGATACAGGTTCAGCATCTGGTTCAGGTATGAGCGACGAAGTCTTATCAGTTAATTTGTCAAATCATGATCAACATTGGTTGTTAGATTCCGGTGCATCAAACCACATGTGTATTCATAGAGACTGGTTTAAGACATATAGATCAGTGAATGATGGAGTCGTGTACATGGGTAATGATGTCACATCTAATATTGTGGGAATAGGGAGTATACAGCTGCAAATGTTTGATGGGACAACCAAAATGTTAACTGATGTAAGACATGTACCAGATTTAAGAAAAAATCTAATTTCACTGGGGGCACTTGACACAAATGGATATAAAACTGTCATTCAAGGTGGAGTAATGAAATTTTACAAAGGTATTTTACTAGTAATGAAAGCTAAGAAAGTAGGAAATTTGTTTCAGTTAGAAGGAAGAACAGGGTCAGTTCATGTGTCTACGGTGTCTGAACATGACAATAGTTCCATTCGCCTATGGCATCAGAGGTTGGGCCATATGAGCGAAAGAGGGTTAAAGATTTTGGTTGATCGCAAGGTACTTCCTAATCTAAGATCTGGAAAGTTAGATTTCTGTAAACATTGTCTGTTTGGCAAACAAAGTAAGCAAAAGTTTAAAACAGGCAAACATACTAGTAAAGAAATACTTGATTATATCCATTCAGATGTTTGGGGTCCAGCACCTACAACCTCGTATGGTGGCTCGTCATATTTTGTATCGTTTATTGATGACTTTTCTAGGAAAGTGTGGGTC
Organism: Pinus tabuliformis; assembly: GCA_031772625.1. Lineage (NCBI taxonomy): Eukaryota > Viridiplantae > Streptophyta > Pinopsida > Pinales > Pinaceae > Pinus > Pinus tabuliformis. Next base: position 1,000,387,549 of record CM062807.1, on the reverse strand, counting down.
TACATGTTGAAAAGGAAGTCTGATGTGTTTATAGTTTTCAAGCAGTTTAGAGCATTGGTAGAAAACATCAGTGGTAGAACTATAAAATGTTTAAGAACTGACAATGGTGGTGAGTTTACCTCCAAGGAGTTTGAAAACTATTGCAAGGATGCAGCGATCGAGAGACATAAGACTACTATGTATACTCCTCAGCAAAATGGAGTTGTTGAACGCATGAACAAGACTCTTTTGGAGAGAGCAAGGAGTATGATGAGTAACGTTGGTTTGCAGAAGGAGTTGTGGACAGAAGCGGTGGCTACAGCTTGTTATGTGATAAATCAATCACCATCGACAGCGATAGGTTGCAAGATTCCTCAAGAGGTATGGAAAGGTCACCCTTGTGATTATTCTAAACTCAAAGTGTTTGGTTGTGATGCATATGCTCTAGTGCCTAAACATTAACGAACTAAATTAGATCCAAAATCAAAAACGTATATCTTTGTTGGGTATGGTGATGGAACAAAGGGATTTAGATTGTGGGATCCTACTACCCGCAAAATCATCATCAACAGAGATGTAAAGTTTGATGAATCCTCTCTTGTAGAGTTAGATGTAGATAGTAAATTGAAACAGGATGATGTATCTAATTTTTAGCACATTCAGTTTGACAGCACCTCTGATGATAGTCATGATGACCATAGTTCAGATTCTAGTCATGAACAAGTTTTAGAATCAGATTATGAACAGGGTTGAGATGGAGGTCATGAATAGGTCTCAGATGGTGATCATGAAGAAGTTCCTACAGATGGTAGTCAGCCAATTGCAGAAGCACCAGAAACATCCTTAAGGAGGTCTACAAGAATCAAACGCCCTCCGAGAAGGTATGATGATTATGTTACTTCAGTTGCTTTGACTGCTAACGATGATGAACCCTTGTGTTATCAGGAAGCTATAGAAGGTTCAAAGAGTGACAAATGGAAAGCAGCCATGAAGGAAGAAATGATGGCCTTTGGTAAGAATGGCACATGGGATCTAGTTGAACTTCTGAAAGGCAGGAAAACTGTGGGATGTAAACGGGTTTTCAAGGTGAAACGGGGTGTGAATGATTCAGAGGACAGATACAAAGCAAGGCTGGTTGCAAAAGGGTTTTCTCAAAAAGCAGGCATAGATTTTCATGAGATTTTTTCACCAGTTGTTAAAATAGTTTCAATTAGAATTGTGTTAGCATTAGTTGCTTTTCTTGATTTAGAATTACAACAACTAGATGTTAAGACTACATTTTTACATGGAGATTTAGATGAGGAAATTTATATGGAACAACCGGAAGGGTTTGTTCAGCATCGCAATAAGAAATTTGTCTGCAGGCTCAAGAAGTCATTGTATGGTCTGAAGCAGTCGCCTCGACAGTGGTACAAGAAATTTGATTCTTTCATGTTTAGTCAAAAATATATAAGAAGTGAATATGATCATTGTGTTTACTTTAAGCAGTGAAGTAATGGCATGTTCATTATCTTAGTGTTGTATGTTGACGATATGCTTTTAGCAAGCAAAAGCATTGAAGAAATCAACAGGTTAAAGACTCAGATGGCAAGGACATTTGATATGAAAGATCTAGGAGCAGCAAGACAGATTTTGGGCATGGAGATTTTCAGAGACAGGAGCAATGGTATGCTGTGGCTATCACAACAAAAGTATATTGAGAAAATACTTGTGAAGTTTGGTATGAACAATGTGAAGCCTGTGTCAGTCCCTTTAGCTTCCCATTTTAAGCTTTCTTCCAGTTTATGTCCTAATACAGATGAAGAAAAGGATTATATGTCTTGAATTCCATATGCCAATGTAGTAGGATGTTTGATGTATGTGATGGTTTGTACTCGACCAGATATTTCACATGCAGTTGGGGTTGTCAGCAGGTATATGGCAAATCTGGGTAAAGAGCACTGGTCGGCAGTGAAATGGGTGCTTCGGTATTTGAGAGGCACAAGTAGTTATAGTATTACTTACAATAAGAGTAGTGAATATGTTTGTGGGTATGTTGATTCTGATTTTGCAGGTGATTTGGATAAGAGAAGCTCAACTTCAGGGTATGTCTTTACTCTTGCAGGTGGTGCTATTAGCTGGATGTCAAAACTACAAAACATTGTTGTTTTATCCACTACTGAAGCAGAATACATTGATGCTTCGCATGCTTGCCAAGAGGCGGTTTGGTTGAAAGGTTTGCTTGGTGAGTTTGGTAGGTTACAGGAAAACATCAAGTTACTTTGTGATAGTCAAAGTGCAATACATTTGGCTAAGAATCCGGCCTATCATAGTAAATCAAAGCATATTCCAATTAAGTACCATTTTGTAAGACAGGTTATCACTAAAAGGGGGGTCTCTCTTGAAAAGGTGCATAAAAAAGGAAAACTGTGAAGACATGTTCACGAAACCAGTTTTGTTGGAGAAGGTGCGTTGGTGTTTGGCTTCTCTTGGCTTGCAGAAAAATAAATAATAAAGAAACAGGGCATCAAGCTAATTGTTGTCAAGGTGGAGATTGTTGAGATTTTCTGTTTTAATAAAATAGGCAAAAATCTCAGTAGCTTACAACAATCTGATTTGGTTGCTATATTAGCTCTATTTTGTTGGGAGTGAGTTAATGCATCCTATATTTGCTGTAGGAGGATTTATGAGGCAGTTAGATCCTCTTAGCTATAAAACAGGTGTCCAGACAGATTGGGTGGTGAGCGTGAGAGTTTGTGAGGAACTGAATTATCATGTAATCTCCTGTTTGATAATAAAATTTTGTCGATGCCTATGTTTGGTGGACGTAGCCCAGAATGGTTGGGTGAACCACGTTAAACCCTGTGTCTCTTTTATGATGTGTTTATATGCTGTTGCTTGTATTTTGTTTAGCTTCCCACTGACTGCTCCAACAAAAAATAATTTTTGACTAATGTTAATCGAAATGAATGGATTCTTTTTTGTCATTTAGGAGCAACATTTTTATTATTGTGCGGATAGGTGGATGCATTATATAATGTAATGTTATGTTGATTAATATTAAAATTTAAGATTTAAAAAAAATGGATTTATAAGTGTTTATGTTTGTTATGAAGAAGTCTATTAAAAATTTGAGAAAATCCATTATGCAATGTCATTATTTTAGTTTTGATATATTTAAACTCCGGATTTGATTTTTATGAGCATTTCGTGGACTGGGATTTAAGATATCAGATTTAAGATGAATCTAGCAAATTAGTAACAAAAATACAAAAATAGAGATGAATGTACTTATTATGTAGGATATATTAATATGTGTCACTAGTTTTCCTTAGCTTTTTGTACTGTACTGAGACATATGTAATAAAAATATTATGACCATATTAATATTGTCAACTTAGGTCATATTCATGTTTTTGTAATGCATCATTTTTCCATGAAATTCTTGTGTAATGTATTTTATGTGAGGGTATAATGAGTATATTGTAAAATGTATTTGGGATAGATAATCATAAATATAATACCAGGATATGATTTCCTCACAAGGCTTCAAATATAATTTTAAAAGGGATTTAAAAATAGTTTATGAATTAAGATAATCTCACTTCTCCAACTCAAAATAATTTTATAGCAAGTGGAATAAAAATTATTGTTTGTGTAAAAGAGGTTATGGAACCATTCGTGATCACTTTAATTGTCAAGAAATTTATTATAAAAGTTGATAGTTCAAACCTAGGTTTACCCATGACCTTACTAGGGGTAGTCATGGACACCTAATGTCCCCTCTTTTGGGAGAAGGAGTGATTAGTAAAATGGGATGTCACTGTTATCACTCAGGTTGTTCCCAAAAGTTGTAAGAAAGAGAATACGACCGAGGTAACCATAGACCAATCTTTTAGATACAGATTCTAGCCAATCTGCATCCAGAGAGGGCTCTCTCTTTATGATTTAGCTTTGTTTTGAAGTGTGTTAGGCTAGATATGAAGTACAAGGGGTTTTATTTCGAGTTTGGTTGGAGGGATGGAGATTCAATAGAATAGTGAGGTAAAATTGAAAAGTTTTAGTCCATTAGGCATGATGGAGTCAAAGAAGGATAGCTTACTAGATTCAGTTTCTGACTGAGGATGGCACCACAAAGCAAGGTACTCAAATATGGAACAATTCATAAGCTGGAATCAGATGGAATGGAGTCAATGGGTGAAGGTAACTTAAGAATCCTTCATCAAGTTGACAGAGGGAAAGTGCATGATTACTATCAAGGAGCAATTAAGGATTCCTTAGAAAATATTCAAGGTGAAAGAATCAGGGGAAACACGAGCAATTAAGAATTCACTATTTATGCTAATTCTGAAGAAAACATAGAAATAACAAAGATTGAAGACAGAGTGGAGTTAAGCAAATTTTAAATTATTTTTTTTCTTTACTATTGAGATCATGAAACATAGATAATATAGTAAGCATATAAACTGAAAACACAAGTTAGAAGGGACTTATTGATCCATAATATGATTCAAGAATTCTGTAATAGGTCCTCAGCATTAAATTCTCATCCAGTAAGCTCGACAAACAATGGTTCCAACAGCCTTTTATTCCAAAAATTTCAGTATTATAGTCAAGAACTATGAACGCCCATCAACCAACCCTAAATACTTCGTCTAGGGGGGTATTTATACAAAAATATCAAATATCTTACAAAATATCTGAAGAAGATAATATTTGATGACAATTAATGCTTCTTTTACAAGAGATAGAGACAAACAGTATCGAAAATAGGGGAACAATAAATTGATGCAATAAATTAATGTTGTGTTGGCTATTCCACCTTTATGAGATGTACCGGAGGTAGGTGCTACAAGTTGGTTTACGGCCATCTTCCATTGGTACTCTGTGCTGGCTACTCCATCCTGCATCGGGTGTTCTTCAACTTTGATGTGATGTGCTTTGACCCGCATGACTCTGATTCATTTCTGTTCTCCGCATTATAGTAGATGGTCCAAAATTTTCAATTGACCAAAGATAAGTTTATAGAATTTCTAACATACTTTGTCAGCATTCCGGTCCCGGTATTTTATGTCTCTGAAGCTTCCTCAAAGTTTCGTCATCGTCTGTGTATCTGAAGAAATTAGGTGGGATGGTGAACAAATGCTATACCTCGTGCTCAATGTAGAATAAATTTTCCAGGCTGTCGTATAGGGCTCGGCCAGATGGAAGTGCCTTCTCTCCTAATGTACTTGATGATGCATTAGCTTGATCAGCAGCATAATTATTCAACTTGTATGTGTAATCTACATGTCTCATCAGATGATCATTACTCCCCAAAGGACTTGGAAAACCTTTTTAATGCAAAACTGTAAACTTTTCTGTGAAAGAATCAATCTCCACTTGCATGTCCTGACATCTCATTTCCAAATTTTGCATCAGAGTTCTCATGGTTATAACTCTCTTGATTTCTAGAATGGTGCCTGTTCTATCTCTGATTCTCAGTGCCTCCAGTTCTTCACTGGTCTTGGTGTTCAAAAAATATATTAACGGTTAGCTTGCTCAGGCATCTGTCCCAATAAGGCTCTTGTCTTTTGAATCTCCACTTGGGCCACTCTTATCAAGTCAATCTGCTCATAAATGACTTCGATAGACCTCCACACATTACTAAGGGATTGATTGATGTTGGTCCACAAAATTCCTCTGATTTCTGCTAGAGGTTTATCCAGAGAGAGATCCTTTTCTAATCCTTTCACCTTGTTCTCCAATGTTTTGATCTCCCTTGTTTTCTCTGCCACATTCATTTTGGATTTATCATAATTCTTTTCCACCTTTGCCAATTTATTTTTGACCAATTTCAATCTTGATACTTGCAGTTTTAATTCTTCCATAGCTTTTATCAATTCCTCTGTGGTCATGCTAGTACTGCTGCCTGGCGCTGTTGCTGAGGTACCTGTGATGATCTCTGCTATTGATGCTGGGACAATGGGAGGCAATGCTGTTATAAATGTGGAGGGGGTAGTATTGACTGTTGGGACTACTTCAGGTGGCTGGGAGGTCGACTCTCCCTGCTTTTCTTGTAGAGCTTTCTCCAATGCCTGCTCTGTTTCACTCAGTCTCTCATTCAGTCTCATGAGAAGGTCCATCATGTCCTCCTCAGATTTCTCTTGTACAACTTCTACAGTCTGTTCATGCATGGAAGGAGGCAGTTTCAGCTGTTTTCTGAGGGCAGCAATGTCCTCTTCTTTCTTCTTCATCAGTGCCTTTATGCCTTTGGCATCTTTGGGATCATGTCCCAGCTCAATGATAATATCTTCTAAGGATTTTATCCTTTTGTCCTTAGCAAGAGAAGAGGCTTTCTCCAAATCTAGTTGAGCAGAGGTGTTGTTCAAAGAATTTTTCAATTTATGAACTAACATCACTTTATCAGCTAGTGTGGAGTAGACCATCTCTCCAGTCTGTTTATGCAGCTCATTCTGGTCTAAGGGATGAATATCCTTGGCTAAGACCTCCAGATTTGTCCTGATGTAGTCAACTGCTGATTGTGGTCGATGCACCTTCGACTTAAAGTAACTCATTATCATCTTTCCTTGTTTTATGTCATATGCTGACATTAATCTTTGCTGTTTTGCGGGAGCCACCTTAAGATACTGGTTGTAAATTTGAAGCCTCAGTGGATCGTTCCTAGCCTTTATCTCAGTGAATGTCCTTTTGATGTCAGAGGGCTGCTTACCTGGTGGCCTGGTAAGTGACACTTCAACACTATGCTGCCTTTCTAGCTCCTGCCTATGTGAGCTAGTTGATGTCTCTATCAGTGGGGAAGTTTGCTGGCTGGTTACCCTCTCACCCGTTAGACTTTCTATTGTTTCTACAATGATTTCTTCTTCAGACAGAGGATTCAGTATTTTCCTTTTTTCCCCTAGTTGTTTGCAGGCCCACTGATAGGTTTGGCTTCTTCCTTGTCTCTTTTCTTGCCTCTTTCCTCATTTAGAGGAGTTTGTAATGCAGGAATCTCTGCTGCCTTGGTTTGGACCGGAGGAATTTTCCCCTATTGATCAGTCATTGCTTTCTGCTTCGTGTCTGCCACTTCCTTGCCCTTAGAAGACCCTGTAACTGGTGCGCTGGTTTCTTGTGTAGGTTGCTGTGAAGTTCCAGCAGAGGATGTACCAACTCCTGTTTGCTGAGGCAGCTTGAAAGATACCTATCCAAAAGAGTCCAGGTTAAGGGTTTTTTCAAGGTCTTTCATAGCTTTTTCCATCTTTTCTTATTCAGTAAGTTCCTCTATTAATGTCCCTTCTACCCATTCTTCCTGATTAGCAAACTGTTCAATTTCAGGGATTTTATGATGCACATACACTGATAACCTGTTTCTTACCCTTCTATCACTTATGAAACTACAAGGGTCATATGGTACCCACTCAAAACTCTTCTTGAATTTAAGGTGGTCTTGTAATATGTTCTCAGTATCTATCCAAGCCTCCCTAGAATGGATAATATAAGGGCCTAACTGGTTTTTTATTCTAAGATGAGCCTCCTTCTTTACATTAAAAAAGTGGGTTAAGTCTGAACAGATGAGCTGCCTGAAATATTATAATGCAAATAACCTCATAGGCACATACCTAGGCAACTTGAATGGGCATAATTCACATCCATATATTCTGATCTCAGTGTGATTCTGGTAGAGGTACCAGTCACCTATCATGTACTGTTTGGACAGCTGTAAAATTTTCTTCATATCACCAGTAATTCTAGGAGAAGGAGCTCCCATCAACAGAGTGGAGGCTGGGTGCACAAATAAGTCAATGAATTCACTGTAGGTATAAGGGGAGTCATAGTTATGGAAGACTGAGCTCCAAAAAACCATGGGCCTCCTATTTCCCTTTGAGTCTAATTTTCTGATGGGGAATGGGAAACTGTCTAGGTGATAATATAACAACAGATGATATATGAAAGTTATATATTTAAACACTCCTTCCCTTTCAAAATTCATGAATTGAGTATGGATTTTGTCAGCAATGAAAGAGGCATAGTTATACTTGACAACAGGGGACTGTCCTAGGGTAAAGGTAAATAACAGAACCGAGACAATCTCATCCACATATTCACTGGACCTAAATCCCAAGATCACTGATATTATGTCAAGAATGATTCTTCTAGTCTCATTGAAACAGACATGTAAATAGGGAGGTGGGCCTTGGGGCTGGCATTTTGGTTTCATGAACATCTGGGCAATACGAGTTATTTCTGGGCTGGTCAATTGAGAGGCCTTTTCAAGCAAAAATCCCATGGAAAGATGAGCAAGGGGCTCAGTGGAATGGAAATGTATCATCTCGTTGATGGATTCAACAATTATGTAAAAAAGGACAGTTTTATAGGGTGACATAACAACTCTCTGAGCAGGGTCATAATTGGCACAGCATTGGTGAATAATGTCAGGGAAAGCATGTACTGAGGGAAGATAGTACATGGGAAGGTTTGATTCCCATAGTCCAAGAATGTCAGAATTACTTAAATGACTATCTCTGATTTGGTAGACGGTATGAAGATGATTTTGGCAACCAGACGGATCTTTTATTTGGAAATATTTGTCGGCCATGGGTAGATGGTTCTGGTCTTTATGAGGCACATTGAAGGGTGAGACATTGAGGGCCACGGAGGCTTCCATGTGTGGTTCTTGTGTTTTCAAATTAGAAGTCGGGCTTCTGGGGAGACAATGGTCTAAACAGTAATTCTGGGTGTATTTTTATGAGAGCTACAAACTGATTTTGCTTGAATTTGGCTTTCTTGGGTAAAATTCACAGAGGAAAAGGAAAAATTATGGGTTTGGAAAGTGAATTGGGGTAAATACCTATTTTTAGAGGCAAATCAGGCACTTCGTAGGTTGACCGACGAGCTGCAGAGCAGGAAGCTGAGATTTTCTTGGTCGAGTGGCGGACTGGATGCTTGTGCAGTTGTCTGGACGTAGCTTGCATGAAAACAATTTCGCAGTAAAAATGGGTAAAAATGACAGTTTTGCGATAATTTTAACGAAAATTGGCTTTGGCGGGGGTTTTTGGCTTTTACTGCATGCTGATGTCACGATGATGGGACATTTTGTTGTGACGCGGGGGGGTGGTAAGCGGTTTCTTCCGGCACAGCTTTTGGGGTGGAGTGGTTTCAGACGGGGAGGCAGCGAGCAAGGCGGGAATGCGATGCATGTCCCCGGTACGGCGGGAATACCGCCAGCTCCCTGGGAGTTAACAGTCGGATGAAAAGGGATCACAATATGTGCATCTACCGTTGGATGTACAGGGCCTAGATCTGACGGTTGACGAAATTGGGATGTGATGGATGGTCAATGTGCGGGCCCCATATATCAAATCAAATGTTTCAATGGTTTTCGGGGCTTGTTTTAATGGTCTGCGGGGTGAGTTTAGTTAGGTTTTTAATTAACCCGGGTGGTTAATTAAGTCCTTTGAGCGTGCGGCGGGGTAGGTTATTAAAGGTTCCAAAAGAACCATTAATCCCTACTTAAACAGTAATACGGTCGTAATTGACTGGGGGCAGGATTATTAATACGTTGGGGTTTTCTTTAATGTATTAACATAATACGGGAAAGGGGAATAAGTATAGGGAGTTATATAATAATGTCAATAGTTAATATGAGTTTATGAAATAAATGGCACTAAGTATAATGTTAGCAATTTAACACTTGACACTTAGGTTGAAGGAGGTTTACACAAGAAATGTGGCTCTTCCTCTAAGTAAAAATAGAGTTTTACTTAGGCATTTGCTGAAAAATGGGATGAGTGATTTTAAGGATATTAAGCAGATCTGAATACCTTTGGGGAAAAATTAGCAAGTGATTTGGGAAAAGATGAAAGGGGAGTTAATTATGCTCTTGCCATGGTACCTGTGATAGAAGTAAAATTTAATCATTTTGAGAGACAAAACTTATCACAAGTTTCTTTCTGAAACACTAAAACTGCCTACCCAGCCTACTGTACTTAACATTTTTTCTTCTCTTTTCAATGGGTGGATTTAGACTAGTAAACCCTTTTTCAGCTTTTATTTTCTTTGCATGATCAACCTATCTAAATCTGCACTTATTTCTTCCAAGGGCTCAGATTCAACAATTGAGCTCCTTTACTTCTCTACCTATCTACCTATTTGCGAAGTTTAAATAGTTTGGACAAATTTTTATTCTCTATCTCTAAAACAGGAAATTCAAACATGAACTGGCCAAGATTAAGCTATTTGGCCATTCATCAACTTCAACATAAAGTTTAACAAACTGCACATGATACTTTATTTATTGAAAGTGAAGTAGTAGTGGCATTTGGACTTGCACACTTTCCAGGTCCTTTGTTTGGGGTTCATTTCTTTTCTTTTTTCTGACCATCTTATTCTTTTTACTCTTTGATTTTTCTTTTATGGTATACCCTCTTTTCATTTTTTAAATTTTTTGATTTTTCAAGAATATGGAAAACCTTTGCAGCAAGAAAAGGTATGTAGATATTAGAGCTCATCAATGTCAATCATGAAATATGACACCTATTGGTAAGCATAACATTGGCTCCACTTGGGGATGTCTTTCCCTGGTGGAAAGTCAAGAATAGCTGGTTAGATGGCCTTATAAACAACTCTTGCTGCACTCTGAAATCTTCCTTTGCTGTAAGTAGAAAAACTATACAAAGGACCATGTAACATATATACATTTCTCTTGAGCTGAAAATGAAAATAGTAAAATTCCTTCATTGTTTCTCAAAAATTTCTACCTATTCCTTCCTATTCTTATTGTTGTAAAAAGCTGCAGAAACTAAACTTCACTATGTACAAGTTAGAATCATGATATATCAACAAACTAGATCAAAACAGTGTTTTAGCATTCAACCATTCGCTGGTCCATGTTCTGCTTCTGTACCATCTAGGCTTTTCAGAAAGTAAGTATTGTTGCCTTGTGAAGCCTGGATGATAAAAGGTCCCTTCGATAGGAAGTCAAACTTCCCATGTTTTCTTTTATCTTCTCTTCTAGAATCCCATTTCAAAACTTTGTCTCCTATGTAAAAATATTCTTCCTTGGTCCTCTTATCAAATATCTTCTTTAGTTTTTCTTGTAATACTTGGGATCTTTGGTATACCTCTTCCCTAGTTTGTTGCAAATGTATAGTCTGATTAATTCTTCTCTGAATGTCATTTGGTTCCACCTGAGCTTCTTGCAGTAATTTCATTACAGGAACTCCTAGAGATGAAGGAAATACAGCCTCGATACCATAGACTAACTCATAAGGGATAGTCCCAATGGATCTCTTGGTAGTTAACCCGTCTGCCCATAATGCATTGATAAGTTTCTCATGCCAATTTTTCTTGTTTTCTTCCAACACTTTCTTGATGATATTAATTAGCCTTTATTGGAGGACTCAGCTAGACCATTACCTTGAGGGTAATAAGCTATGGAATGGCCTAAGGTGATGTGGTACTTATGACAGAAACTGGTCATTCTCTTGGATTTAAAAGCAGCAGCATTATCAGTTATAATTTTTTCAGGACAGCGAAATCTGGAAAAGATGTTGGTTTCTAAGAATTGTATGAGCACTGAACCATTGGCTTGTCTACAAGGGATGGATTCTATCCATTTAGTGAAGTAATCTATGGCAGTAAGGATCCATTTATGTTGGCCAGAAGAGGGAGGATGGATTTCCCCAATGAAGTCTAAACCCCATTGTTGAAATGGTCTTTTAGTAGAAATAGGTCTCAAGGGTAAGCGTAATAATTTCCTTTTGCCTTCAAAAATTTGACACTTATGGCAAGCAGTAACAAACTTCTTGACATCAGCGAACAAGGTTGGCCAGTAAAATCCGGCCAGTAGGATTTTTTCTATAGTTGATTTCCAGTAAATATGTCCACCACAGTCCCCTGCATGAAATTCTTTGAGTACCTTATCAGCTTCATCTTTTATTAGACAATCTAATAGAACGCCTTCATGATTTTTCCAAAAAGGAGCACCATCTAAAATACAGAATTTTACAGCATTCACTTTCAAAAACCTTTTCTTTGTTCTGGATAACCCTGGAGGAGTCTGCAAGTTTAATAATACATAACATATATCAGCATACCAAGGTGATTCTAAGAAGGCCTCGCTGATTTGTGGAGTCGCCATCTCCTGTTCGTTATCCAGTTCATTGATGTCCAGGGCTTGAAAGTTTGTTTCAGTCATAGGTTTTGCTAATCCCTAACCCTTTATTAGCTTTGTAGGTTTTATTTCAATATCATACTCTAATATAGTAGCAATCCATCTGCCTCTCTTGCCTTCAATCCCCTCTTGAGTCAAGATATGTTTGACAACAGTGCTAGGAACATAAGCTATTACATGAGAGTACAATATACAGACTTTGAAGTCTTTGATAGCTTTCACAAGTGCATAAGTTTATTTTTCCATCATTAGGTATTTTAGTGGTGCATCTCTAAGTGCTTTACTAAAGAAGGCTATGGGTTTTTCACTTCCTTCATCATCTTTTTGTAGTAAAACAACAGAAACGGTGTGTTCTGATGCAAATGAAAAGATTATGAAATCTCTGTCAAATTTTGGGCTTGTAAGGACTGGTGTTTTGGTTGAAGCTATTTTAATTTTTTCAAATGCTTGTTTAGATTCTACTGTCCATTTAACCTTGGAATCTTTTTTCAACATATTGTTCATCAATCTAATTAATTCAGCCAAATTGGGTATGAATCTTCTTCAAAAGTTAATTTTCCCTAAGAAAGATTGAAGTTTTTTGATATTCTGGGATGGGGTATTTGTAAAATGGCTTATATTCTATCAGGGTCAATTTTGATGCCATCTTTGGAGATTATATGACCTAACAATTTGCCTTCCTCCAGACCGAATAATGACTTCTTGGGATTCAATGATATACCATACTTTCTGCATGTTAAGAACACTTGTCTCAGATGATCTAAATGCTGCTGATCTGATTTGGAAAACACAGTAAGATCATCAAGGTATATGACTAGAAAATCATGAATTTCTTTTGCAAAAGCTATGTCCATTGCTCGTTGGAAGGTTGCCCCTGCATTCTTGAGTCCAAATGGAATTTTGACATATTTGAAAGTTCCCCATGGTGTTGTAAAAGCAATATTTTCCTAATCATCAGGATGGACTAGAATCTGGTTAAAGCATGAAAAACCATCCAAAAGTGATATCCTAGAAGCACCTACTACCCTTTGTAAAATATGGTCCATCTTAGGTAAGGGGTAGTGATCTTTCAAAGAAACCTTATTCACATTCCTTAAATCAACACACAATCTGATTTCTCATGTTTTCTTCCTAGTGGGTACTAAATTAGACACCCACTCTGAAAACCTGATAGGTGCATTTATCCTTGCTTCAAACATTCTTTTGACTTCTTTTTCAATTAAGGGGACTAGTACAGGGTTAACTCTTGTGAGTTTTTGCTTGAATGGTTTTTGATTTTCTTTGAGGGGTATTGTATGTTGAATAACAGAGGTGTCATATGATTTCAGATCTTCATAACTCTAGGCAAAAACATCCTGGAATTCTTTGATCAGTTCAACATAGTTAAGTTTCTAATCAGGTGGCAATGTCTTGGATAATTTTATCATTTTTGGGTGTTCTTCAGTTCCTATGTTACAGTCCTCAATGTCTGCATTTAGAGACTACATTTTGGGCTTCCTTGGGATATCATTTGAATAAAAGAAATCTTTCAGAGGAGTTAATCCTGTGGGTAAATAATTGTCTTTTAAATCAATAACTTCATATTCTCCTCCAATCACTTCATCGGTGTCTATTTCTTTAAGATCTTACAACTTTTCATTAGTAAATTTCGTTGGGTGCAACATTTGTGTTGCACTTTTTGCTGAAATGTGTGTTTCCATTTTATCTATTTGATCAACCTCACTAACAATGTCCATGTCTATATTAGTGCTCGAAAATTCTTTTTCTAGAGTCAGAAAATTGTTAATCTAGATATCATTTTCAAATACTTGCCAATTCTTTACATTGTTAGGTATGGTTGGCCTATGTTTAATTTCAGCTGTAAACTGATGATTGGGTTCAAATGGCAATTTACAAGTGCTGTCAAATGTTGCCAAACTATGAGCATGCAAGTTATGCTTCCTTGGAATTTTAGCCAGCTGTGTTTCTAGAAAGATATTGAGTATTTCAATTGCTGCTCCTCTGTAAGATCTCAACCTGGGATATTTATGAGGAGTTCACCTTTTATCTGTTGAATGACTAAGTCAGAGTCTCCCAAAACTGATACCCTAATTGCCCCTAAACTTTTGACCAATTTGAGTCCTAGCAAGAAGGCTTCATATTCGGCCATGTTATTTGTGCATCTAAAATTCAATCTGTAAGCATGCCCTTTAGCATGATCATTTTCTAGATTGTACACCCAAATTCCTGCTCCTGCCCCTAGTTTATTAACTGAACCATCAAATTCCAAGTACCAAAGAGTTTCACTTTTATAATTGGTATCAGGAGTTTCAAAAATTTGTTTGCTAAGGAAATCCGGCTCTTTAGTTTCATGTTGTTTCTCTTGAGTGTCTGATATATCATTATTTACAGAAGTTTTTTGAATTTGAAGACTAGAGTTTTCATTTATAATTTCTTCTTGTTCAAGTGCTAAAACCTTGACACCAGTTGGAGGATCATTTTCAGCATTGTAGAGAATGAAGGAGTCCATGTCAGAGTGCATGGAGTAGATGGGAAAATTCTAGGTTTTCTCCTAGCTACTTACCACATATTTCATTAAGGTTTCCCGATACAGTCTGTTTGGTTGACCAAATACTGAAATGGTAGCATAGGACATGTCCAATTGTAAAGATCCTTGGAGCTTTGCACCCCAAGATCTAGACAACAACATGCCATATTTTGGTGGAATATTAGCCACCACCACATCCATTAAAATAGTCTTAGCAGGGTATTGAACTAATGATACACATAAATCTTTGATCAATCCTAGACATCTGACCTGGCATGAGTCAAAAGAGAACAAGTCTTTGTATGGCCTGGTGATATATAGGTCCAACTTCTCCATTACAGACTTAGGCATTAAATTATGAGATGCTCCAGAATCAAACATGGCATTGTGAAGTACTTTCTCGTGTATATTCAGACTCACATAGAAAGGAGGAACCCCTCCATCTACTGATTTTTCGTTTACCTCAGGGCCAAAAATTAATTCAGGATGGTCATCAAGGACATTTACTGAATCTTTGTTCTTTGAAATTTGGAGTGATCTGTAGATTTGACCTCTGTAGGCATCATGCTTAGCCAATTCTGACAATGGAATGACTATCTTTAATTTTCATATTTCGGTCTCAAGGTTGAAAGGTTTTTCTGTTTGAACTTTTACATTTCGGGTAGTGAGATTTTCTTCTTCTGCTGTTTTTCTGTGTCTTTTTCTTTTACAGGAGTTTTTTTATGAGCTGAAGATGCTTTTATGTCAATTTCTGAAGGTTCTTCCATATTTCCTTTAGGAGGAATAGAAGTGGAAGGTTGCTTGCTAGGTTGTTGATTATCTGATATATATTCAACTGTTGGATTATTTGGGTCAGGACCAGTTCTAGGAAGGGTTTGTACAAGAGGGTTCTTGATCTTGGCTTTGTTAGATTTCTTGGCATCTTTCTGTTTACTAGTTTCAGGGACATCTATCCTTCTACTCCTCATATTTTATTTCTTGTGGACTTCATAAATGGCTGTATCATATCCCTCCCTAAAATCAAATGATTCACCTGATTGAGTTTGGAATTGATTAAGAGTGTGAGCTTCTTGGTCATCCTGGGTCAAGAAAAGTTGTTGTTCACTATTGAGGCCCATTAAGTTAATTTGAGTATCTTCTATTGGTTCACTAGAAGTTGAAGCTTCAGCATAATTTTCCTGGAATGGGGGCCTAATATTTTGGTCGGGCCCAGCCTTTCCAGTATTAGGATTCTGATTTTTTCTGAAGTTTGAATTTCTCCCAGTATTGCTCAGTTGACCATCCCAAGAGGATTTCCTCTCAATTGTTTCTACTCTATCACCCAGTCTATCCATTCCTTTGATTATGGCATCTAATTTCTGTTCAAATGTAGAGGGTTCTTCTTTAAAAGGTGTCCTCCTTTCAGCTCTAGCTTGAGCTTGTTTAGAAATCAGATTGGCCTCAATGCTGACAGCTATGCTCTGCATGTCTTCTAAGCTATGAGGATCTCTTTCCCTAAGCTAGTATGCCATATCAGAGTCAAATGCATCAGGGAATTTAATCAAGGAAAAATCTGGAGGAGGTCTGAGATTCTGAGGAATAGGATTGTATATATTATTAAATCTGGTACAGTAAGCTTGAATAGTTTCTTGTGGGCCTCTCTTTAAGTTTTCATATTCTGATAAAATGTGGAGAGGATCTTTCTTCTTTTCCCATCTGTTCAAGAAGGTCTGATAAAGAGCTTCTGGGTCAACGATAATGTTTGCAGGAAGTGCCCTAAACCAGGTCCTAACATCTCCAGTTAAACTTTGAACAAAGACTTTCATTCTCACATCATCAACATCAATCTCATAGTTTTCAAAATAGTCAATCATTTTCTTAGTATGTTTTTGAGCTATGTAGGTACTAGTACCATCAAAATAGGTGATTTTGCTTTGATAATCTTGAGGCATAGCCCTTAGATTTGCAAGTAATTGTAGGGGAGCATATCGGTTTGCCATATTTGCAGAGATAAGTGGAATAGCTGGAAGAGCAGGGATAACAGTGGAAATGTATGCTGTGGATGGAGGAGTGGAAAGGATGGTTTGAGGTGCTGATGTTGAACTTGGAGAAAGTGCAGTAATGACAGAAAGGATTGATGTTTCTCCAGAAGTAAGCTCAGATTGGATAGGGTTCTGCTGGTGTGTATTAAGGTGTGAATTAGTAGAATGTTCTTGACTTTCTTGGCTTCTAAGGATCCTAGAGATTTGATTAGGATTTTCAAACACAGGTGGGGAATTTGGATCAGGATTTGCCTATTCTGTCTCTGATTTCCAGTGCCTCCAGTTCTTCACTGGTCTTGATGTTCAAAAAATGTATTAACCGGTTAGCTTGTTCAGGCATCTGTCCCAATGAGGCTCTTGTCTTTTAAATCTCCACTTGGGCCACTCTTATCAAGTCAATCTGCTCATAAACGACTTGGATAGACCTCCACACATTACTAAGGGATTGATTGATGTTGGTCCACAAAATTCCTCTGATTTCTGCTAGAGGTTTATCCAGAGAGAGATCCTTTTCTAATGCTCTCACCTTGTTCTCCAATGTTTTGATCTCCCTTGTTTTCTCTGCCACATTCATTTTGGATTTATCATAATCCTTTTCCACCTTTGCCAATTGCTCTTTGACCAATTTCAATCCCGATACTTGGAGTTTTAATTCCTCCATAGCTTTTATCAATTCCTCTATGGTCATGCTAGTACTGCTGCCTAGTGTTGTTGTTATTGCGGTTACTGAAGTACCTGTGATAATCTCTGTTGTTGATGCTAGGACAGTGGGAGGCAATGCTGTTATAAGTGTGGAGGGAGTAGTAGTGACTGTTGGGACTACTTCAGGTGGCTGGGAGGTCGACTCTCCCTGCTTTTCTTGTAGAGCTTTCTCTAATGCTTACTCTGTCTCACTTAATCTCTCATTTAGTCTCATGAGCAGGTCCATCATGTCCTCCTCAGATTTCTGTTGTACAACTTCTGCAGTCCGTGCATGCATGAAAGGAGGCAGTTTCAGCTATTTTATGAGGGCAGCAATGTCCTCTTCTTTCTTCTTCATCAGTGCCTTTATGCCTTTGGCATCTTCGGGATCATGTCCCAGCGCAATGATAATATCTTCAAAGGATTTTATCCTGTTGTCCTTAGCAAGAGAAGAGGCTTTCTCCAAATCTAGTTGAGCAGAGGTGTTGTTCAAGGAATTTTTCAATTTATGAGCTAACATCGCTTTATCAGCTAATGCGCAGTAGACCATCTCTCCAATCTGTTTATGCAACTCAATCTGGTCTAACGGATGAATATCTTTGGCTAAGACCTCTAGATTTGTCCTGATGTAGTCAGCTGCTAATTGTGGTTGCTGCACCTTGGGCTTAAAGTAACTCATTATCATCTTTCCTTCTTTTATGTCATATGCTGACATTAATCTTTACTGTTTTGCAGGAACCATCTTAAGATACTAGTTGTAAATTTGAAGCCTCAGTGGATCATTCCTGGCCTTTATCTCAGTGAATGTCCTTTTGATGTCAGAGGGCTGCTTGCCTGGTGGCCTGGTAGATGACACTTCAACACTATGCTACCTTTCTAGCTCCTGCCTATGTGAGCTAGTTGATGTCTCTATCACTGGGGATGTCTGCTGGCTGGTTACCCTCTCACCTCTTAGACTTTCTATTGTTTCTTCAATGATTTCCTCTTCAGATAGAGGATTCAGTCTTTGCCTTTTTTCCCCTAGTTGTTCTGTAGGCCCACTGATAGGTCTGGCTTCTTCCCTGTCTCTTTTCTTGCCTCTTTCCTCACTCAGAGGAGTTTGTAATGGAGGAATCTCTGCTGCCTTGGTTTGGACTAGAATAATTTGCCCCTGTTGATCAGTCATTGCTTGTTGCTCCGTGTTGCCACTTCCTTGCCCTTATAAGACCCTGTAACTGGTGTGCTGGTTTCTTGTGCAGGCTGCTGTGAAGTTCCAGCAGAGGATGTACCAACTCCTGTTTGCTGAGGTAGCTTGAAAGATACCTGTCCAAAAGAGTCTAGGTCAAGGGTTTTTTCAAGGTCTTTCATAGCTTTTTCCATCTTTTATTGTTTAGTAAGTTCCTCTATTAATGTCCCTTCTACCCATTCTTCTTGATTAGCAAACTGTTCAATTTCAGGGATTTTATGATGCACATACACTGATAACATGTTTCTTACCCTTCTGTCACTTATGAAACTCCAGGGGTCATATGGTACCCATTGAAAACTCTTCTTGAATTTAAGGTGGTCTTGTAATACGTTCTCAGCATCTATCCAAGCCTCCCCAGAATGGATAATATAAGGGCCTAACTGGTTTTTTATTCTCAGCTGAGCCTTCTTCTTTACATTACAAAAGTGGGTTAAGTCTAAACAGATGAGCTGCCTGAAATATTCTAATGCAAATAACCTCATAGGTACATACCTAGGCAACTTGAATGGGCATAATTCACATCCATATATTCTGATCTCAGTGTGATTCTGGTAGAGGTACCAGTCACCTATCCTGTACTGTTTGGACAACTGTAAAATTTTCCTCATATCATCAGTAATTCTAGGAGGAGGAGCTCCCATCAACAGAGTGGAGGCTGGGTGCACAAATAAGTCAATGAATTCACTATAGGTATAAGGGGAGTCATTGTTATGGAAGATTGAGCTCCAAAAAACCACAGACCTCCTATTTCCCTTTGAGTCTAATTTTCTGATGGGGAATGGGAAACTGTCTGGGTGATAATATAACAGCAGATGATATATGAAATTTGTATATTTAAACACTCCTTCCCTTTCCAAATTCATGAATTAAGTATGGATCTTGTTAGCAATGAAAGAGGCATAGTCATACTTAATAGCAGGGGGCTGTCCTGGGGTAAAGGTAGATAACAGAACCAGGACAATCTCATCCACATACTCACTAGACCTAAATCCCAAGATCACTGATATTATGTCAAGAATGATTCTTCAAGTCTCATTGAACCAGACATGTAAATAGGGAGGTGGGCCTTGGGGCTGGCATTTTGGTTTCATGAACATCTAGGCAATAAGAGTTATTTCTGGGTTGGTCAATTGAGAGGTCTTTTCAAGCAAAAATCCCATGGAAAGACGAGAAAGGGGCTCAGTGGAATGGAAATGTATCATCTCGTTGATGGATTCAGCAGCTATGTAAAAAAGGACAGTTTTAGAAGGTGACATAACAACTCTCTAAACAGGGTCATAATTGGCACAACATTGGTGAATAATGTTAGGGAAAGGATGGACTGAGGGAAGATAGTACATGGGAAGGTTTTATTCCCATAGTCCAAGAATGTCAGAATTACTTAAATGACTATCCCTGATTTGGCAGAAGGTATGAAGATGATTTTGGAAACCAGACGGGTCTTTTATTTGGAAATGTTTGTCAGCCATGGGTAGATGGTTCTGGTCTTTATGAGGCGCATTGAGGGGTGCGACATTGAGGGCCACGGGGGCTTCCATGTGTGGTTTTTGTGTTTTCAAACTGGAAGTCAGGCTTCTGGGGAGACAATGGTCTAAACAACAATTCTGGGTGTATTTTTATGAGAGCTACAAACTGATTTTGCTTGAATTTAGCTTTCTTGGGTAAAATTCATAGAGGAAAAGACAAAATTATGGGTTTGGAAAGTGAATTGGGGTAAATACATGTTTTTAGAGGCAAACCAGGCACTTCGCAGGTTGACCGACGAGCTGCAGAGCAGGAAGCTGAGATTTTCTTTGTCGGGTGGTGAACTAGACGCTTGTGCAATTGTCTGGATGTAGCTTGCATGAAAACAGTTTCGCAGTAAAAAATGGGTAAAAATGACAATTTCGCGATAATTTTAACGAAAATTAGCTTTGGCGGGGGCTTTTGGCTTTTACTGCATGCTGACGTCACGACGATGGGATGTTTTGTCATGATGCGGGGGGGGTGGTAAGTGGTTTCCCCCCGCACAGCTTTTGGGGTGGAGCAGTTTCGGACGGGGAGGCAGCAAGCAAGGCGGGAATGCGACGCGTGTCCCCGGTATGACGGGAATACCACCGGCTCCCCAAGAGTTAAAGGTCAGATGAAAAGCGGTCGCGATATGTGCGTCTGCCGTTGGATGTACAGGGCCTAGATCTGACGGTTGACGGCATTGGGATGTGGCGGATGGTCAATGTGTGGGCCCCATATATCAAATCAAATGTTTCAATGGTTTCGGGGCTTGTTTTATTGGTCTACGGGGTGACTTTAGTTAGGTTTTTAATTAACCCGGGTGGTTAATTAAGTCCTTTGACAGTGCGGCAAGTTAGGATATTAAAAGTTCCAAAAGAACCATTAATCCCTGCTTAAACAGTAATACGGTCGTAATCGACCAGGGGTGGGATTATTAATACTTTGGGGTTTTCTTTAATGTATTAACATAATACGAGAAAGGGGAATAAGTATAGGGAGTTATATAATAATGTCAATAGTTAATATGAGTTTATGAAATAAATGGCACTAAGTATAATGTCAGCAATTTAACACTTGACACTTAGGCTAAAGGAGGTTTACACAAGAAATGTGGCTCTTCCTCTAAGTAAAAATAGAGTTTTACTTAGGCATTTGCTGAAAAATGGGATGAGTGATTTTAAGGATATTAAGCAGATCTCAATACCTTTGGGGGAAGATTAGCAAGTGATTTGGGAAAAGATGAAGGGGGAGTTAATTATGCTCTTGCCATGGTACCTGTGATAGAAGTAAGATTTAATCATTTTGAGAGAAAAAACTTATCACAATTTTCTTTCTGCAACACCAAAACTGCCTACCCAGCCTACTGTACCTAACATTTTTTCTTCTCTTTTCAATGGGTGCATTTAGACTAGTAACCCCTTTTTCATCTTTTCTTTTCTTTACATGATCAACCTATCTAAATCTGCACTTATTTCTTCCAAGGGCTCAGATTGAATAGTTGAGCTCCTTTGCTTCTCTACCTATCTACCTATCTGCCAAGTTTAAACAGTTTGGACGGATTTTTATTCTCTATCTCTAAAACAAGAAATTAAAACATGAACTGGCCAAGATTAAGTTGTTTGGCCATTCATCAACTTCAACATAAAGTTCAACAAACTATACATGATACTTTATTTACAAAAAGTGAAGTAGTAGTGGCATTTGGACTTGCACACTTTCTAGGTCCTTTTTTTGGGGTTCATTTCTTTTCTTTTTTCTAATCACCTTATTCTTTTTACCCTTTGATTTTTCTTTTAGGGTATACCCTCTTTTCATTTTTAAATTTTTTTGATTTTTCAAGAATATGGAAAACCTTTGCAGCAAGAAAAGGTATGTACATATTAGAGCTCATCAATGTCAATCATGAAATATGACACCTAGTGGTATAGGAGCATAACAGTCACAAATAAAAAAATAAAAATAGTTATAGAGTTGTGATTTCAATGGACTCCATATCATGAAAATATTAACCCAGCCTACTTATAAAACAAATCATAAATTCTTTGTAATTTAAGCAAGTTACCAATTCACCATAGTAAAAAGACAATTATGATAGTAATAATTAGAATGAACTTAATATCTCACACTAATCTAAGCTATTTAAAAAATAATTTTTTTATGAATTTTTAAAAATTAATTATATATATTAATAAATAATTACATTCTTAAATATAATTTGTTATATTTACTAGAAATCATTCTTAAATATTTTAAAATATTTTCATTTCAAATTTCTATTCAACACCTTTGATTAACTATTTAATGCAATTTTATTTGTTAATTACATATTTTATATTTGAAAATATAAATTTGTAACACCCTCCTCCCACATTTACCCAAGCTAACTGGTCCACTCTGGTAAACATGTGACGAGAGTCTACTATGATGTGATTCAACCTCCTAGGTCTCCTTAAGGAAGTGGAACCGACAAACACAACCAATATGAACTTCCACACATGCAATAGAACCCTTAAGATCTAACCAACCCCTGAAGATGATCAACCACTGAGACAAAAAATCATTTGACTGACGTTGACCCTCATTCGCTCCCATGACAAGCTCTGCAAGCAACTAAGGCCTTCCAGTGACTCCCACAGCATGGCATGCCAACAACTATGGACTTTTCCAACTAGTTCTATGCTAGCGACCCTAGATTTTGGGCCACTTTTTTAGAGCTAGGACTTAGTCCATGGCCTAGAACTTCATAAAAACTTCAAGAATGATAAAATAACATGGAAAAAAAGGTACTAATTCAAACATTGATACAAGTACAAGTAATCGTCAAACATGTCACAATTGTGTAATCTATACGTCATAAAATTATATTTAATCATAGGGTTCTCATACTTATCTGAGATTTGTCAAGAAGCACTGATGCCATATCACAATAGTTGTATAATCATCTATTAGGTCATATATTCATTGTAATTTGAAATACTAATCAAATCGTGATGATATCCATACATCAAGTTTGTCATGGAAGATACTCATAACCAACATATTATCAATATAAATAACAAAGATATAGAAGCCATAAATATCACATGTGAACCAGTACATTTATACATAAATACCAAGGAGAAAGAGCTCTTATTGATGAATGAATAGGTCAACCAAGTTCTAGAATTCCACGAACTAACGGACCATATATTGGCTAAACCAAATATTTCTACAGCCAATCACGCCTATTCCATATTCCAAGCATGAATGTGGGACTCATAACCAAAGCTAACTAAGGCTTCCAAGGATAAACCACCTCAACTCTCATCAATATAATCAGGCTTTACCGCAATCACAACCAGATCAGTAGGCCCTAAGCAAGCATGGAGGCCACCAGATTTCTCCACCTACACAATGAAGAATTTTCCTGCTTCCTAGTCTCTAGGATTTACTATATATTCGGTCATGCACTGGTCAAGCATTCATAAGCATAATCGAGACTCCACCCTCTAGGGTTTACTGTATATCCCGCCATACACCAGTCGAGGATTCCTAGGCCTCATCAAGGGCACACACCTATAGGATTTACCATGTATCATGCCATTCACCGGTTGAGGATTCCTAGGCCCACCGAGGCACACAATATGTGTATTTACCATGATTCATTGTTTGGTTCAGGGATTACTATGACATTTATTCTTATTTAGAGACCACCTCACTAAATTTTGAATCCATCTAACAATCCAGCAACACACCATGACTATCTAGAAATGGCAACGAAAGGCTAAAGAACATTATCACACTTAAAAAAACCCATGCAAATAACAACAAGAGAACCAAGAACATATATGAATGTACCATGCATGCCAAAACTAGCGAGGAAATCACACATTCAAAACGATACCTACAGGTAAACCCATTATAGATGCTTGATCCTACTCTTGCTTGCTTGAATTTCACTTCCTCTTTCCTTCATTGCACTTCCTTTCCTTTCCTTGATCCAATTCTAGAGTGCTCCAAGAATTCTCTAAGTGTACAAGAGTGTGATAGAGAGAGAATAGAGAGAGAGAGCTCCATAACTGAGCTAACAAAAGGTACCAACTGATCCTTAGAAGCCTTTTTATTAACGAGTCCTCTATTTTCTTCAATTTTCCATTATTTTTCCTCCTCACATGCAACCCATGACCTTTCACCTTCCTTTTCTCCTAATTTCCATTATTTTCATAATAAATTGCCAAAAATTCCATGTTTCCTTTCCAAATCCTTTGCCATTTTCCTTAGCCATAATAAATCAAATGAAAATCATCACAAGTATGTTTTTCACAACATTCAACTTGGAATAAGTTTTTTGTGACTTTGGTTATATTTTTTCCATTATTCAGTTGATTATAAGAAGTTTCAACTTGGGGTTGTTATAGTCCCCTCCCCCTTAGGAGAACACCATCCTGGGTGTTGAATGACACCTACAACCAATAAGACTACTGAAAGCAACATGACAACATAATAACGTGAAAATCATAATGACATGGCAACCATACTACTTATTGGAGCTTTAAAACATATCTCATGGTGATATTTACATCCATGTACATATGTACATATACCAAAACCATTCGCTCAACCAGGGAATAGAGAGGGATACATAGCCCGCACCTGATCCACCATCTCTGATGTAGCTTCATCGGGCCCAAAGTACTTCCACTGCACTTTAACCTGCTCCATGAGTGCCTTTCTCTGCAGACAACATTGTGGTTCCAGTTGGACTTCTCCTTATGTCTCCACCTACAATACAGACCAATGAATCACATGATCAGTATCTTTAACAAACTTCTTAAGAAATGACACATGGAAAACATCATGTAATTTCACAGTCGGAGGTATTACAACTTGATAAGCTATTGGTCCAATCCTTTCAATAATATTGAAAGGTCCATAAAACCAAGGTTCTAGCTTGGCACATGATCCAATTCTCAAGGAGCTCTTCTTGGGCTTGATGCACAGGTACACCTTTTCCCCAACCTGAAACTCCCTAAACAACCTATTCTGATCTGCATAAGGTTTTTGTCTATCCCGTGTTTCCTTTATATTCTTCTTGATTACTTGCATTTCTTGTTCCATTTATGCCAACATATATGGTCCTAACAACACTATGCTCATTGGATCACTCCAACTGATGGGAGCATTACAACTCTTCCCATAGATTTCCTTAAATGGACTCATCATCAGAGACTCCTGATACCCATCATTGTAAGAAAAATCAACCAACGGAAGGTACTCCTCCCATCACCTTTGTTGATGCATCACAGGCATCCTCAACATTTCCTTTAATATCCTATTGGCCCTCTATGTATTTCCATCTGTTTGTAGAATATATGTTGTGTTGAAGGCCAACTATGTCCCCAAACCTGCAAAAAACACCTTCCAAAACATGGAAGTGAACTTAGCATCCCTATCTGATACAATATTCCTTACGACACCATGAAACCTCCCTACATCTCCGATGAATACCTATGACACATCGTTAGTTGAATAAGTGGACTTCATTAGAATGAAGTGCACTACCTTAGTCAATTTTTCAACCACAACCATGATGGAATCATGCTATTTAGATGTATTCGGAAAATACTACGATGAAATCCATGGAAATTAACTCCAACTTCCACTGTGGAATCAGAATCATGTGAATTAGTCCACCAAGATGTTTACATTCTCTCTTCACATGCTGACAATCCAAGAATCTAGCCAAAAACTCTGTGATGTCCTTATTCAGATTCAGTCAATAATAAAACTTCTTCATTGTTGTCAATGTATTTTGATATCCTTGGTGACTTGAATATGTATTAACATGAAATTCCCTCATGATAAGCTTCTTGAGCTCACTGTTATCTACTACATAGATCATGCCTCTAAGTATGATCAAACCATCTATTGTTAGACCATAGTCCACATCTTGATCACCTATACCCTATTGTAACATGTGCATAAGCTACATGTTCCTTTCATCTTGTTGTCTTTCCTGTAAGATATGATCCTGTAGATGTATCCCATAAGAGCTCATAGCTGTAATATAATTCATATGTATCCTCCTACTAAGGGAATATGAAACCTTGTTCTCTTTTCCCTTGATGCACCTGATCTCAAAATCAAAATCGTTGATCATGGAAAACCATCTAGTTTTCCTAACATTGAGATTGGGCTGATCAAACAAGTATCTCAATCCACCCAACATCACTCATCAACACAAACCTCTTGCTAAGAAGATAATGTCTCCACATCTTCAATGCATGGATGATTTCTACCAACACAAGATGATGTGTTTGATAATTCTTCTCTTGCTCATTCAATTTCCATGACTCATAACATAGTACCTGTCCTTCCTACATAAGGACTCCACCAAGTCTTCTCTTGCAATCATTTGTACATACCACAAACGCTTTGTCGGGATCTACAATCTTTAAGACTTAAGAATTTGTCAACAATTGTTTCAACTCCTCAAAACATTATGCACATTCTTTTGTCCATTCAAATTTCTTACCTTTCCTTTGCAATGATGTAATAGGATAAGAAATTTGTGAGAATTTCTTGATGAACCTCCTATATTAACCTACTACCCCCATAAATTATCTTACCTCATCCACGTTTTTAGGAGCTTCCCATTCTATGATAGCCCTTATCTTTTCTGGGTCCACTGCTATGCCTTCCTTGGATACCACATGCCCCAAGTAATGTATCTTTGTCTAAAAGAAAATGCATTTACTAAGCTTAGCATAAAATTGATGCTATCTCATTGTTTCTACTAAGTCAGAAGAATTTCCACCACCACGCTGCTCATTTGATCCATAGGGATCATTTCATGAACTCTAATCTACCATCTTTCTAGTCATCTTTGATCTCTTTCCTACAAGTATACCATGTCAACTAAACCAAAACATAACCATAACCAACATACCTCAGTATAATTAAGGGGAGGATATCTCATCTACAAGGTCAACTAGATTAGGATGATACATGTATAATCATAAGCATAAAAACATATGAACACATTTTCAACCGTTATCCATTCTTCAATGCATGACCATACCGACCACATACCATGACCTCATGCAGGACAATTATCACCATGTCAATGTATGCATAAAAACTTATAAAAATTAACATGCCTAATCAATTCATAATTGACATGAGCTCATCATGACCATATCCAATCAATGACACCATCAACTTTCACGTGGTGAAAGAATTGCAACCATGACCAACATCATGCACACATAACAAGCATAGAGACAATAAGAATAAGAAACACATATGCAACTGACATATATGCATGACCAACATGCCACCCATCTAATGCAAGGGGTGAACCATGCTCTGATACCACCCTATGGTATTAGATATCACATAAAGAGAATGGAAACTAAACACCACCCAAAGAGAACAAAACCCGCTCTGATGCTACCTTGTAACACCCTCCTCCCAAATTTACCCAAGCTAACATGTCCACTATGATAAACATGTAACGAGAAGCTACTATGATGTGTTTTAACCTCCTAGGTCTCCTTAAGGAAGTGGAACCAGAAAACACAACCAATGTGACCTTCCACACATGCAACAAAACCTTCATGAGCCAACCAACCCCTGAGACAAATCATCATATGATTGACATTGACCATGAGGGGCTCCCATGACAAGCCCTGCAAGCAACTAAGCCATTCAATCGCTCCTACAACAAGGCATGCCAATGACTATGGACTTTTCTCGCTAGTTTTGTGTTAATGACTGCAGATTCCATGCCACTTTTTTAGGTACACGACTCAGGCCACCGCCTAGAACTTCATAAAAACTTCAGGAATGATAGATAACATGGAAACAAAGGTACTAATTCAAACATTGATACAAGTAATTGACCTCACCCCTACTAACCATGACTGACATTTTGTCAAACATGTCACAAATGTGTAATCTACAAGCCCTAATATCATACCTGAGCATATGGGTCTCATACTTATCCAAGGTTTCTCAAGAAGCATTGATGCCCTATCACAATAGCTAAATAATCATCTATTAGGTCATATATTCATTGTACTTTCAAATATTAATCAAAACATGATGAGAGTCATACATCAAGTTTGTCATGGAACATACTCATAACAAGCATATAATCAACATAAATAACAAGGATATAACAACCATAAATATCACATGTGAACTGGTATATTTACACATAAAATACCAAGGAGAAATAACTCTTATTAATGAATGAATAAGCAAACCAAGTTCGGGACTTCTATGAACCACCCGACCATAGATTGGTTGAACCAATTTTTTTTTAGCCAACCCCTTGTGACATATTCCAATCATGAATGTGGGACTCAAAACCAAAGCAAACTAAGGCTTCCAGAGGCCAAACCACCTCAACCCTCATCAATATAAATAGGCTTTGCTTCAATCCCAACCGGACCACTAGGCCCTAAGAAAGCATGGATGACACCGTATTTCTCCACCAATACCGTGTGGAATTTTCTTGCCTCCTAGTCTCTAGGGTTTACCATATATCCAACCATACACTGGTCAACGATTCTTAGACCTAATCAAGAGTTCACCCTCTAAGATTTAATGTATATCCCGCCATACACAAGTCGAGGATTCCTAGGCTTGATCAAGGGCACACACCTCTAGGCTTTGTCGTATATCTCGCCATTCACCGGTCGAGGATTCCTAGGCCTAACGAGGCACATAATGTTCGGCTTTATCACAATCCAAAGTTCGGTTCAGGGATTACTAAGCCATGTGTTCTTATTCAATGAACACCTCACTCAACTTCAAATCCATCCAAGAATCTAGCTCACCCAAAACAGGAGAACCCCATCACAACATGGCTATCTAGAAATGGCATGACAAGGGTGAAGAACATTCTCACACTTGGAAAAACCCATGATAATGACAACAGGAGAACCAAGAACACACATGTATGTACCATGCATGCCAAAACTAGCAAGGAAATCACACATGAAAATCAATACCTGCAAGTAAACTCATTGTAGTTGATTGATCCTACTCTTCCTTGCTTGATATTTTCTTCCTCTTACCTTCTTTTATCTTCATTTACTTACCTTGATTCAATGCTAGAGTGATCCAAGAATTCTCTAAGTGTCAAAGAGTATGAGAGAAAAAGGATGGAGAGAGAGACCTCCAAAACTGAACTGAAAAAAGGTACCAGCTGATTCTCAGAAGCCTTTTTATTAATGATGCCTCTATTTTTTTTTTTCAGTTTTCCATTATTCTCCTTCATTTTCCTCCTAACCTGCAACTTGTGACCTTTCACATTCCTTTTCTCCTAATTTCCATTATTTTTACAGATAAATTGCCAAAAATGTCATTTTGCATTTCCAAAGCCTTTTCCATTGTCTTTGCTAATTTTCTTAGCCATAATAAATCAAATGAACAGCCTCACTAGGATATTTTGCCCAACATTCACCTTGGAATAAGTGTCACGTGACCGATTATTATTGTTTCCTTTATTAACTTTATTACATAAAATTTTAACCCAGGATTGTTACAAAATTACAGACCAACACATATTGAATAATCTGTAATTATACTTTATAACATTATTCCTAAATATAAGTATCATGTGACCTTCACTATTATTTTTTCTTTTATTAAATTTATTACATGAAATTTTAACCCAATATTATTACAAAATAACAAACCAACACATATTAAATAATTTATAATTATAAATTATAACATTATTTCTAAATTATATAACTCACCATATATGTTAGAACCAATATATAAATATAAAACACTGAACTCTACTCCTCCGTTAACACCATTTTATGATGTAGTCATCAGCTACTTTGATATCATATCCATAATCTTAATAATGTAATAATATGTTACAAAAACGTATCATTTCTATCACCGTAAGGTTAAGGTTTTATTTGAGCAGCTTCTATATCTCAGAGATTGCATAAGTTAACTCTCCGATATTACATTGGTATTGGAGAAAATAGCACATTATAAATTATGTAAAACAATACTTAAAGAATGATAATACGATCTTCCATCCTGTTACGTATTCAAATTTTAAATATTTTAATGATATATGATATTTATATTTATATTTTTCTAATAAAATTTAATTTAAAAAATAATAAGTAAATAATATAATTTAAGTGGTTAATAGCATGCATCTCTTTTTAAAAAAATTATAAATTTAAAACCCAAAAGAGTTTAGCATTGGTAGTTAATCGTAGATGGAAATTAGCACGTTTAATACATTATGTTTTTCTTTACTTATAAAGTCACTTCATTTGTTTCATTCTATGTTAATCATAGAATAGTTAATCATGAGAGAGTTAATCATGATTAAATATAGAATAAATACAAAACATACAAGAATGCTGTTTGAATTGAATCAATAAAACTTTTCAACAAAAAGCGGAGCAACATCATTCATGAAAAAAAAGTTGAATCGTAAATTAATTAAAGAAGTTAACCCATCACATATTTCAGTGCTTAGAAAAGCATAAGTAGATTGATGAGCATTTTCTATTGAATGTTTGTAGGGTAGTTTTTTTCTAATCCAAGTAATAAATGAAATAGTGTGGCGTATTCTTTCCTATTCTTTTATGTCAATGAATATCATTTTAAATATTAATTATTTTTCATTTTTAAATTTATGTTTATTTTTTTATTTTATATAATATAGTTATAAAATTATTAGATAAATTATTAAATAACAAATATTTCTATATATATAAATTAAATAATTAATTATCAGATTATCAGATATTAAATTAGACAAATTATCAAAATGTAAATATATCTATTAATTATATACTAGCTATATTTGCTAATGTGGTTGTGCTAGTACATGGACATCATTTAATATATGAAATTATAAATAAATTGTGTTTAATTTTCTATATATATATGTATATGAAATTATTTAAATGTAACATCTAGATATATGTAAATGCAAAGTATACATAGGACATCATAGTTTCAAATACAAATGAGAGTAGAATATGTATATGGAAGTGGGTCCCTTATCCCATAAACAATGAGTATCACACATCAATTAGTGTTTGACTTAGTTGTGACCTTAAAATGAGATTATTAATATTATTAAATGATGAAATTATGTAAACCTATAAAATGAACAAATAATAATCTTATATATGAAAAACATACTTTGCCATCTATTATGAACCTTAATATGATCTCTAATATGACAAATGGTGGACCCCAATTTCATTAGCAATGAATGGTGATTATGTGGTGAATTGTGATAATTCCATGATGATTAGTAGTGAATGTTGATTCCGTGGTGATACGTAGTATGGAGTGGCCACCAATATTGAGATGCTCTATGACACTAAGCACACACATGGAAGATCTATTTTTTATATATGGCTATGATTACATATTTGATTAAATCTTAA
The DNA here is from genome assembly GCA_031772625.1 of Pinus tabuliformis. Classification (NCBI taxonomy): domain Eukaryota; kingdom Viridiplantae; phylum Streptophyta; class Pinopsida; order Pinales; family Pinaceae; genus Pinus; species Pinus tabuliformis. The sequence continues at coordinate 1,000,356,063 of CM062807.1, read as the reverse complement.
TGCCACTTCTTATTTGCAAATGTTAAAATTTAAGCATAGATTTAGAAAACAAGATTGGTCCATTGACTTAAGTGGAAGAGGAGAATATGTTGATATTTATTATTTGGTAAAAAGATAAAAACTTTAATTAATAAAACATAAATATGTTTATAGATGTTTTTATTGAATGTTTGTAAATTTTTTAATCTAAATCATTATTTTATCGTCATAAATGAAAGAGTTATTATAGTTATTATATTCTCATTCTTTTGGAATTTCAAATATTAACTACCTTGCATTTCTAAATCCATGTTTAGTTTTCAAATTTACCTAATAGAATTATAAAATTTCCATGCAACTTATCAAAAAAAAAAATTATGTAAACAATGCAAATTATTTCGACAATAGGCACATTCTACAACCGATTATGCCTAATCCCTATATTTTATATCAACTGTAAGAGTTAACATACTTAAAAGTTAAAAAGATCTTATATTTAACTTATAAATAACTCAATAAAAATTTAAATGTTCATTTAAATATCCCTATAGACCCATCTTAACCATGGGTCTAGTAAAATTTGAACTGAGAGGTCATTCTTCTCCAAAAATCATTCCTAACCACCGAGAGGGACTACTTCTCTTGAGGTATAAATCCTTCTGCATATCAAGAGATTTGATCCCTCTTACTTCTTGGTAGGTATGTGGTTAATATAGATCCTTACCGGTCAAATTTCAAATGATGTTGACATATAACCACTAGGTTTAGTATATGTGCTTGATAAACTCATCATCATTTATTATTTAATGATTTCCACAATTTTTGTCATTAGTACAATCACATTAGTAAATGTGGTTGGCATATATCAATAAACTTCATTAAATAATCATAATAATGATAATAAATTATTTTTAAAGTTAGAGCCACTCTGACACCAAACTGTTATAGAACATCAACTTAGCTCACCACAACTATCTAATTATTAAATTTATAAACATATACATATTCTATCTTTTAGATTTTAATATATAACCTTTAAAATACAACAAATTTGAACTAAACAAAATTACATGTTAAACTTAAAAAAGAAAATACAAACATAATGTTTTATTTTTTATTTTGATAATAAACTAATACCATTTTGAAGAAAAATTAGAGTAACCTCCCTAATGAAAGGAAACAGAACGGTACACTCGTCAATGAAGTTAACCATCTACTAAAACCATAATATAAAAGATTTTAGTAATCAATACATTCCTAGGAAGTTTGAAGTAATACGACGAAAAAGGCAGTCAACATGTGACTCAATCGCCTCGAGCTGATTCATAGGAAAATGCATGTAAACCACGCAGCTTCCATCCCCTAAAGGACTTGGTAGTGGCATTACGTAACCGGCTTCTCCACCCAAAGGAAAATGGTAGCTTCCAAAACAAGGATTTCCCCATCCAAAGTCAATCTTGGAAAAAGGGAAACGTAAGCCAGAAGAAACCAAAATGCTTGGACCATTAGATTCTGCCATGTCCCTTTTGCAATAAATAGTAGGGAAGCCAGGGTCAGGTCGGATCATCTCCACCCAGTCAATTAAGCTTTGAAAATGTTCCTCATTTGCAGCTCTGTATATAACGTTATGAATGAGCTTAGCACTCCAACTAAGAGGTTGGCTTTTAATATCTGAGGCCTGAGCTTCCACAGAAGGTAATAATAATACATTGCCGAAGTAATTAGATGGTATTCCCATGTTTGTTAAACGGGTACGATAATCTATAACCACACCTATGCTACAATTTCGATCATTGTGCATCTCCTGACTAAGGATCAGTAATTTCCAGAGATAAGCAGAAAAGGCAACCAATTTGCTATACCGTTTACCGTCTTGATTTGCATTACTTTGGAGAAACTGAACATCTTTGGCGGTGAGGTGATAGATCCTGCTAACTAGAGAAGGAGGAGGATCTTGTTTCTTGGATTTTTCTAAAGGCAGAGAAGAGTGTCTCATATACATTTCATCAATTGCAGAGCAATAATGAGGAGGCCGTCGAGGGAGTAATACGGATCTATCAAAGTTAGGTGTCAACATTTCAATGGACTCCTTTCGAGTAAGCTTTGCCCACGATGATAAAAACATATTGGTAGAAAATGCATCAGCAATCCTATGATCAAATTTGGTCCCAATAATAATACCTCCGCAACTAAATTTTGTTACCTGACAAAACAGGAACCGAATCATTAAGTCAAAATGATTTTGAATAAGACTTTACTATACTCATACGTAGGGTTTAATAAACTATTGCTTCTCTTATTATTGTGTGTCAAGGGATATATAGAAAGGCCTAACGCAGAATTAGCATATTGCATTGAAGAGTTAAAAATACACGGAAGCTTACCTGGGTAGAAAATACGGAGTTATTTGAAAGCATTGGAATGAGCTTCCCCTCAATGGTTTTATCTGGATTGTAGAAATCTAACTCAGCAAGTCCTATGTTCGCAGCAGCTTGAACGAATTCAACACCCTGGTCGTTGCAGAGCAGTTCTGGCTCCCCAGAGGTATTGCATACCATTTGGCCAGCAAAAACACAGTAATAAGCCAATGCCTCTGATAACGAAATTTTCAGATCATGGGTAGCTTCCTCTGCAAAGGAGGATACTGATCTGGGGGTGGGCAGCTTATAACATAAGAAAAGGCTCACCGAAAGAGGAGGAATTGTCAGATCCAAATTGGACAGAGGAAGTCGATGCTCCTGCACAGGATGGGTATTAACCACAACTTCCTTGCGAACTATTTTTACATTGAAAGCATCACCTGGGAGGGCAGCCATCTCTAAAACTAGCCAAAGCACGAGTTCTTCATTGGAAGCAAATACAGCTCCTTATTTGTAGGGCTGGACCCGCTACCTTTTCGCTTAATTCTATTAGAGTTATCGGCTGAATACTTCAGGTGACGGGAGCTGTGACTAGAAACACGTTTTTAACATTATCCTATACCGTCAGCGTAACATAACATATTTTGTAAATCAAATGGTTTATAAATTTTGATAAATATCACGGTAAGTATCAAAAATTTAAAACTATTATTTTGCGGAAATTAAATAAATTCACATATATGAGTTTTTATATCGACGTTTTTATATGGGTCGATTATTAAATAAATAGATATGAGGATTCCTGTAATAAACTACTAGCTTGAAACAACTGTGTATGGTTTATATTCTTTTGATGAAATGTGTAGATTAGCGGCTAACAAAGGTGAAAGTGCTGTTTCATTATTTGTTGCAACAACGCTACCGAAATTTCAAGCATAAATTCGAGGTTTATCAAATCAATTCGTGCGTTCATTTCGTATTCGACTAATTTTAATTTAATTTAAAAAAAAAAAAAGAGAAAGACAGTGTGATTGTATGCATGGTATAAGATATTTAGTTTGAATAGGTATTAGTTTCTTTTTCATTAAAAATTTAATTTTTTATTCCTAGTTTAATATTAGGAAATATATTTTTATTATTATTAAAATTAATTTATGTTGTTTAGTAACTTTCATTTCTATTAGTGACTAATTTTTAATTTTTAATTTTATTTAAGTTTTTGATATTTTTTTTCTATTAAATCTGTTTTCAAAAATTATAAATTTTTCATAATATTTTACAACTTAAAATGACTTGTTATTATATTAAAAATATTTTTTAATAAATTTAATTATAAACAATTATATATATTAATACAAATAGTAGATATACATATTCTAATATAAACAATTTTAATTAATCATCTTTCAAAATTTTAATGATGACATTCAACAACATAATATTTTATTAATTGTTTATTTTTTTTAGCTACAACTACTGACTACTAGCCCTGCTTCTGGTTCTGCATCCGATCTAAACTCAAAATAAGAAATAAAAGTAATTGACAATCGTTTTATGCGTTTCGGTCTTCGTCATTACCCTCAAGTCACCTTGTTAGGTTTTACAAATAGTATACAGAGTCTTATATATGCGGTCAGATTCGTATGGTTTTAAATTCAACGATCATGCCGAACCACAAAATATTATTTGGCATTACGTGGAAATTAGTATTGCCTGTAGCAAGAGAGATAGTGATGGTTTCACTTATAAAGCAACCAATTAAAATATATCTAATAAAATGTATGCATAAAATGTAGAAAGCTCCCTTATCCGAAAGATTCGCTGTGGACGTTGGAACCATGGCATCTTCACAAAATAATAAACTGATCGTTTATATTTATGAGAAATGTATTCCGTGTTTAATATTCCCTCTCGCGAGTCACCGTAATATTTTTTTCATTTTAAAAATTTGTTTTATTTTAAAAAATAAAGTGATAGTATAAATTTTGTATGTTTTGATTCATAGTATTTTGTTGAATTAATTTTATTAAAAAACAAGAGTTATATAGTAGTTAGTACTCGTAGGTTAGCTAAAATAAAGTATAACTAGCATTTGCACCTGATGTTCCAAAGGAAACGCCATAAGGCATAGAGTGTGGAAGAATAGCGACATGTGAATGGGCATTGTTGAAAGCAAGGGTGGATGATAATGAGTTGCAAATGAAATTGTTAGTTATGTGTATGCTAAATATGGATATTTTGTAAATAATAGTGTGTAGAAGAATAGTGACATGTGAATGGACATTGTTGAAGGCAAGCGTGGATGATATTGAGTTACACTTGAAACTATTAGTTATGTGTGTTTTGAATAGGGATATTTTATAAGTAATAGCAGTTTGTGGAAGAATAGCAACATGTGAATGGACATTCTTGAAAGCATAGGTGGATGATAATGAGTTATAGTTAATCTCAGGTAGAGGTTATCCATTATCCATGTAGTAGTTGTTGTTTATGTGAACGTGTTTTTGTACATTATGTTAAGGTTTTTCAAATGGGCATCTTTGAAATTTTGGAAAAGAAATTGAAGTGTTTGGCAAGTTTTGGCCTACTACTCATAAACATCAATCCGAAAAAGGGGTATCTGTTGTAGTATTTGTAAATGAGTAAACATTTAAAATTTGGTTTTATATGAAAAAAAGATTTAGTATGCATAATGAAACATTAAATCAAAACAATAATAATAAAACAATTTTGCATACTGTCATCTACAGATATTGTAAAGCAACTCTAGCCACATTTTGAATATTGCTACAGGGGCTTAGGCTGTAAAGACTCCACATTCAAAACAAAATGGAAAGGTAGGATGAGAAACATATTGGATCATAAAGCAATAGAGAGTATAGTGGAAGCATGGGATCCTTATAATTATCGTTGGTCCTCCTTAAGCCTTACTAGGATTGGTGCCTTTTGGTGGCTTAGGCAAGAAGAGTGATTTTCTAGGTATCATTTTCATTTTGTTGCTCCTATGGGGCTTCTTAGATTCAGAATTTGAAGGGACCCAACATCGTAAAAGTGTTGTTTGGTGGCTTGGGCCTGTAACACATGAACTGGTACTTAGCCCCAAACAACTCGAGAGTGTACAAATTTCCGAGGACAAAGGATAAAAAGGAGTTACTATTAAAATTTAAAATTCCCGCTTAACAAACTCTACCTGGGATTTCTTGAAAATTTTAATTTACCAGCCTCTGCATTTCATCAAAAGATAAGAGCCTTACTGTAAAATAAGGATTGAAAGTGAAAAGTAATGAGTTGTTATCATTTTTTTCCATTCCACCAGTCACAAAACATTAAACATGTATGTACCAGTTCACTCTACATGATTCATGATTTATTGCAGAAATGGTAAAAAAATCAATGCTTATTTCTTCTAATCACAACAGAAATTTGCATTTTGAAATCTTATAAATCTATTAAAATAGTAACAATAGTACAAAATTATATCTTATTTTTGAGTGATCAGGAACTTTACGGCCCTAAAAGTTTTATTATGAGTAAAAGCTTATAATTTCATTGTCTTCTAACAGTTTTGTGTGAATGAACTCTAAATTTCTTGCACCATTCTGACTTGAAGTAAATGCGCAGGTGGTATATTGTAGGGAGACAGAGTCAACCTGCAATTGTTTTGGAGAAACCTATAGAGCTTGTCAATCAGTAATCCTTCAAAAGGCCTAGCGCTCTTATTAGTCTTCAATGTGATTTTTCCTAGAAGATACATAAACCCTGTATTCTTTGCCAATTCAATCTACTACAATTCCTCATCTAAGAGTAGTTACTTTCTTCCACTGTATTTCTGCTTGCATAACTTCTGTCATGTGAGGAGGAATGAGTTCCTCTAAGTTTGAGATAGTCTTTTATGCTTTAAAAAACCTGGCTGATAAATTCAGAGCCTTCAATGTTTGGGGCATCTTTGTAACCATATTGGGCTACACATTTATATACACCTTTTGGCTCTAGTTTTCCAACCTTAAATCTCTCCGACAAAAGTATTGTCTTGACTGGAACCATTCTTACGGTGACAATGATAAGAACTTCATGCAGAGACCTCACATTCTCTACATAATGCTCAATAATCGGTGGTAAGTTAGAAATAAGGTCACTCCAAAAGAAATGAATTCCTGATACAAGTGAATTAACCCCAACAATCAATCCATTCAAACCTTCTATGCTGAGTTTTCTCTGTGCTAAATATTTATACTTTTTCTACCTTCCTTATTTCCAAGAGAACATTATGGTCAAAAAAATTGTTGCAATGACAAAGGGACACCAACCACCCTGTGGCACCTTATTCAATATAGATGATAGATAAACTCCTTCAAAGATTGCAAAAAACAGAGTGAAGGGTAGTATAAGAAAAACATGCATGTTCCAAACCACAAGCATGACCAAAATTGTTGCAATTAGGAAGGGACACCAACCTCCCTGTGGCACCTTTTTCAATATAGATGATAGATAAATGCCTTCAAAGATAGAAAAAAATAGAGTGAAGGGTAGTATAAGAAAAACATGCATGTTCCAAACCACAAGCATGACCAAGGTTACTACGCACGTTGTAATGAACATGACCCCAACCACTGCAACCCCTGCACCACCAAACACCTAAAATTATCCTTGGAAACTCAAAAGAATCGATAAAAACTACCAAATTCGTTTGTCAGATATAAATTCGTATATTCTTACCATATGCATTGCCAAATTGTTTTCCATCCTGGAATCCTACGACAATTGCAATGCAGATAACCGTGAGAACATAGTTAACTTCAGGTGAATAGATCTAACCCTCGTAATTTTGTGAGGTATGAACAATATTCACTCGAGGGAAGCAACTAAGAGCCATGGACTGTCTTATGATTGAGAATGTTGCCATAATAAATGCTTGACTGGCTACAATGGCTGCTAAAGTGGCAACAATACGGCAGCTGGCTTCACTCCATCCTCATCTGATACAAGAAAAGGACGTTGCAAGTTACCAAACAATAAAGTAATTCATGGATTTCATTTAGTGAAGGGTAAAACAAGGCATGATATGGAGGACTACCATGTCACAGAGTATAGGCATGTAGAAGATCATGATTTGGGGCATTTTGCTATCTTTGACGGACATTTTGGACATGGCATCCCATGTTACTTGCAATCAAATCTTTTTGACAACATTTTAAATGAGGTAGGTATGAAGTGCTTGTGCCTTGGATGTCATCTCAAACTTTCTTGGCCTTTTTGCAAGATTTTGTATTGCATTTCAACTTTTTTTGTAAATTTTTGAACTGATCAACTTTATTCAATTTTTTTAGTGATGATGTTTTAATACATTTTTTAAACATTTTTTTAAAGGGTTTTATTAAAACTAGTGTAGATTCATCAAATTTGGGTTCATCAAGTACTGAGAGGGATCAAATTTCTTGAGGTGTAAATTTTTATTATTATTTGATCTCTCTTGGTATTTGAGAGATCCGGGTTTATGATGGATCTATGCTATTTTATTTATTTTTTAGATATTGCCATATATATATATATATATATATATATATATATATATATATATATATATATAGAACAACATCTATGTCATACTGGGCTGTAGAGCACCTTGTTACTCTCGTGCAATTCCCAATAAAATACTATATTTTTCTTTTGGTAAACTGACCTTCCAATTCATGAAGTAAAACTTATGATGAGTGTGCCTTTCGTCCCTAAATGTGTAAAATTTTTACAACTAAGAATAACTGCAAGTAATATTGAGAATTTATAAAATTTAAATTTCTCAAAAAAAATGTTATTAGTTTATTTAATAATATTACTGATTTAAAAATTTTAAATATTGTGTGGGGTTCAAAGATTTTAGGGTCTATTTTATTTATAGTGGTTGTGAAGGGTTGTTTTGCAAAAGACATTAATAATACATATATTTAGGTCAATAATTCTAAGCATTCACAATCCATGAAGCCAATTAAAGAGTTTGAAATGTATTTAAAAGCTAGGGGAAAATTAAAATACAAAAGTCAATAGTTAAAACCATTTCTAACCCATCACAATAGAAATTGGAATTTTACTTTGAATCAACTTTTTGTGAGTAATTTATAAACCATGGATATAATATTTTCCAAATACAAATTCCCTAGAACCTCTTGAAAGAAAATTTTAAATATCAATTTTCTTCATAAAATCTGAAAAAATTCAGTCATAAATGGTGCGAAAAAAGGTCTTGCCTACTACCACTACATATGGTTAATTCTAATTTTTTAACAGTGAATTACAAAAACACTATTAACAAAACTGCATGAAATGTTCATTATTGAAATGTATGGCATGGGCTAATTATACACCAACAATTTCAAACATTTACTCTCTATACCAAATAAAATAAAAATCAAATTTGTTAAAAAAAACTAATAAAAAATTAAAATAACAAAATTTATTTTATTACACAATTTTGATGGTACTCAATCCACTATTATTATTATGTATATAGATCTGGGTAAAATTAGATCCTGCTTCCGATATTAAAGATGGGTAAAATTGGATCTTGCTTTCGATATTAAAGATGTAATGTAGAATAAGCCTAGAACCCAATGGCTATTGAGGCCATTGTACCTCAAAAAATTACACTATACAAAAAAATTATTCAAGCGATACCTTCCATTAATTCCATTTTAGCAAACATCAATCTCAGTTGTATACCATGAACCATGTCGTCAAAATTTTGAGGTTTAGGGTAAATAACCGAGATTGCTTTTGCTGAAACAGAACTGATGGGAGGTGTCACTCGAATAGTTGTTTTGTACAGTTTAATTTCTTGGTGTACATTTGGATTACGTGGTTCATGGTATGTAACTGAGATTGTCGTTGCTCAGATGGAATTGATAGCAGATGTCTCTTGAATACTTGTATTGTACAGTGTAATTTCTCAATGTACATTGGCCTCAAATATAGAAAAGAAAGTATAGACACTAAGTGCTCACCTAGATGAGGATCTAAATTGGTGAGAGTTAGTCCTGGCTATTTAGTATTGTTTTTATATTACAGTACCATTTCCTATTAACGAACGACAGAAGATAAGATAAGACTAGTTTTATTAATGGCAGTGGGTGACCAAAAGAGAGGTCGACGGGGCTCAAAAGTACACCAGTTACAACATACTGTGGAAGTGCCCATTACTTGTCATTAGGAATAGATGTAAAAAGTAGAGGAGGGAGAAGAAGCATCCACATTTGTATCAATCACTCTGTAGCTACCGATGTGCTTCTTGATAATGTCACCTAGGGAGTGCCAGGGTAGTACCAATCTATAGTCTACATATTTAAATTAGTGCTGGAAAGGGGTTTAGCAAATTTCAGTCCTTTCATTAGTTGAGTAGGGTTTGATTCCCAACTTAAATCGTAATCTAGAATGAGATTCTTGATTTTGCCCACAATGAAACTCTCTAAATTAGCTAATTTGTAAGTCTATTTAAATTGTTACCAACCTATATCCTTTCTGAGCTGGATGATAGGTATCACGCCTCATTACCAAATGCATATATTTTTTATTATCTTATTTTTGAGCCCTGGGGTTGGCTTGATTGGCTTTGGAGTTAGACATTGAACTTCTCAGAAATGGGATGTCACAAGTTCAACTCTTACGATTCCTTTGGGGTCATGCACTGTAATCAATGCTGATGGTCTACCTGGTTTACCATCTATGAATCATGGGGAATACTTGTAATCAATGATGATGGTCTACCTGGTTTACCATCTATGAATCATGGGGAATACTTGTAATCAATGCTGATGGTCTACCTGGTTTAGCATCTATGAATCATAGGGAATACTTGGAAGGTCTCTGTGAATTTAACAACATCTATTTAAATTCAACATCTATTTAAATTTTACAGTTGATTGTATTGTGACATGTATTGTTTTGCTATTGCTTGTCAATCAAAAATTAAAATTATACATTAAATTGGAGCAGGTTCAAAGTTTCTTTCCATTTTCCAAATTGCATATGTTTATCTCAATTTCCTAACTTGATTGTAACTTGTGAAACAATGTCGTTTTCTCCTCTATTGGTTCTATTATGGTGTTTCTACTTGCATTGACTTCATGGGTTAATTTCGTGTGCTTTATCTTTGGCATATGATATATATTGTTAATTGTAACAATGATCTGCATCTATCAACAAGATTTTTCTAGTTGTGATATATCGCCATGTCCATTTCTCAAACCTCAAAGGCGAAGATTCTCCAACATTTTACTTCTCACATATAATGAATTTCTTGTTTTCTCCATCATATTTCTAGTTGAATATGTTTCATGCGTAAATCCACTATTTTTCAAATAGCTTAAATTGTTCATATATTTCCTATACTTATATGTTCATGTGTCTCTTGCACCTATCCAAAGAAAAAACATCCAGTAGTAGCATTACGTCATGGCATAAAACAATAGTGCTTCCTTATTGCAAAAATTGCGTTTGTGACAAATCGTTATCATTTTTGATAATTTCCTTCATTTATATAAATATGATGGTTCTCAAATGACTCTTTAAAAAAAAATTGTATATTAGATGAGATTTCTGACTCTGTTGCACATGCAGTAAAATGCTTTTACAACTAATCTGCCATTTGTTGTATTGGTTGTCACTTGCTATTTTCAAATTTTTGTATGGTGTGAAATGCTAATTAAGTACTTTACTGCTGACAAGTATCTCTGATAATAATGGAGCCGAAGTTCTGGACAGACCCAGAAAGTGCCATCAAGAATGCATACAACCGGACTGATGGGAAAATTTTAGCAAAGGCAGCTGATTTAGGGCCCGGTGGCTCCACAGTGGTCCCTGCTATTTTAGCTGATGGGAAAAAACTCTTTGTAGAAAATACAGGGGATTCCAGGGCTGTTATATGTAAAAATGGCACTGCTATTCAGCTGACTGTTGATCATGAGCCAAGTATTGAACGCCAAAACATCGAGAAGGGTGGATTTTTGACACTCCTGCCAGGTACCACTACAAATGCAGTGCAGAGATTAATTTTAATGAGAAAATACTTAAATAATTTTTTGATTTGTAACTTTATAATTATATCTTAATGTTATAGCTCAAGAGTAACAGTTGAATGGTCACAGGGAGAAACTGTATACTTAATGGCATTTTTTTTTGATAAATTAGGAGATGTACCTCGAGTTCATTAAAGTTCAGAACTAGATGTGAGAGACACGACCATAGATGTAGCCACAAAATTTCTCATTTTGGCTAGTGATGGATTATGGAAGGCAAGGCATTTTTTCCAATCATTGACTTATTCGCATAGTTACTGTTAGATGCATATTTTTTTTTCGCAAACATTGGAGAAATCATCTAGGAAATTTTTTGATTACTGTATTTTCATTAATTTTACTCGAATACTTCATCTAAATACCAGAGAGGTTCTTTTTTGAAGTGCTTAAAGAAAGATGCCCCAAGTAATTGCATTGCAAAGAGAGAATTTCCTTTCCCTAGGTGCCAGATCCGAGGGGAATTTATCTGCCCAGTCCGTGGAATTGCACGTAGTGTCACCCCTTAACTTATGCTATAGGAATGTGGAAAACTGTAGCGAGAATGCAGGTAAGGTGGTTGGCTTAACATTCCGTCGACCTCACCAGTTGAATCAATGCCTGTTGGGAAAATAAAATCTTCTATGGAAATGATACGTAATTATTAACATAAATACTTTTAAAAAATCAAAGAATATAGATCAAACATTCTGAAGTTTCAATCGAGATCACAGTTTCTCTAGAAGGAAAAACACATTGACAGTAAGTTCAGTTATGTCAAACTAAATTAAACCTACCGATTGGGAAGAGATAGAACAATGATTGACAACAGCAATAAGGAGGTGCATAGAGCATCTCTGAAAAGTCTAAAATCTGTAATGAGCTCAAATGACCAAAACAGGTCAACATGACTGGGAAGAAAAATGATTGACTGCCTAGAGCATCTCTGAAACAGTCTAAAATCTATGTTAAGGAAAGAAAGGAAAAGTAGAGAATAAGATGGAAAAGGGGTCCGGGTGGACTCACAAGGGGGGAAAATCCAGAAGCATAAACCCTAGACAATGAAGTAAGTTAGAGGAAAGCATTCCAGTAGTAGTGTTGCACCAGAAAATGTTTCGTGGAAGTAGTTGGGACTTGGGAAGTTTGAGGAAGAGCAATAACGAGGTCAGAGTGAGAGTCAGAAGAGGAGCCATCATCACTGTAAACCGCCACAAATGTGCCAATGCTGAGCTGATAATGGGCCAATGAGAGGAAAAAATATTTTCAAGGATTGAGTTCCATGTCATATTTATTATTATTTGGACATCTAATTTCATTTTTCATATTTCACTATTCAATATTCAGGATTGTATGGAATCCTATGACAATTACAAGGCAGATACCCATGAGAACATAGTTAACTTCAGGTGAATAGATCTAACCCTCGTAATTTTGTGAGGTATGCACAATATTCACTCGAGGGAAGCAACTAAGAGCCATGGACTGTCTTATGATTGAGAATGTTGCTGTAATCAATGCTTGACTGGCTACAATGGCTGCTAAAGTGGCAACAGTACAAATTTCCGAGGACAAAGGATAAAAAGGAGTTGCTATTAAAATTTAAAATTCCCTCTTAACAAACTCTACCTGGGATTTCTTGAAAATTTTAATTTACCAACCTCTGCATTTCATCAAAAAATAAGAGCCTTACTGTAAAAGAAGGATTTAAACTGAAAAGTAATGAGCTGTTATCATTTTGTTCCATTTCGCCAGTCACAAAACTTTAAACATGTATGTACCACTTCACTCTACATGATTCATGATTTATTGCAGAAATGGTAAAAAACTTAATGCTTATTTCTTCTGATCTCAACAGAAATTTGCATTTTGAAATATTATAAATCTATTAAAATAGTAACAACAGTACAAAATTTATATCTTATTTTTGAGTGATCAGGAACTTTAAGGCCCTAAAAGCTTTATTATGAGTAAAAGCTTATAATTTCATTGTCTTCTAATAGTTTTTTGTGAACGAACTCTAAATTTCTTGCACCATTCTGACTTGAAGTAAATGCACAGGTGGTATATTGTAGGGAGACAGAGTCAACCTGCAATTGTTTTGGAGAAACCTGTAGAGCTTGTCAATCATTAATCCTTCAAAAGGCCCAGTGCTCTTATTAGTCTTCAATGTCTTATTAGTCTTCAATGTGGTTTTTCCTAGAACATACACAAACCTTGTATTCTTTGCCAATTCAATCTACTACAATTCCTCATCTAAGAGTAGTTACTTTCTTCCACTGTATTTATGCTTGCATAACCTTTGTCATGTGAGGAGGAATGAGTTCCTCTAAGCTTGAGATAGTCTTTTACGCTTTCAAAAACCTGGTTGATAAATTTAGATCCTTCAATGTTTGGGGCATGTTTGTAACCATATTGGGCTACACATTTATATACACCTTTTGGCTCTAGTTTTCCAACCATAAATCTCTCCAACAAAAGTATTGTCTTGACTGGAACCATTCTTATGGTGACAATGACAAGAACTTCATGCCGAGACCCCACATTCTTTACATAATGCTCAATAATCGGTGGTAAGTCAGAAATAAGGTCACCGCAAAAGAAATGAATTCCTGGTACAAGTGAATTCACCCCGACAACCAATCCATTAAAACCTTCTATGCTGAGTTTTCTCTATGCTAAATATTTATACTTTTTCTACCTTCCTTATTTCCAAGAGAACATTATGGTCAGAAAAATTGTTGCAATGATGAAGGGACACCAACCACCCTGTGGAACCTTATTCAATACAGATGATAGATAAACTCCTTCAAAGATAGCAAAAAACAGAGTGAAGGGTGATATAAGAAAAACATGCATGTTCCAACCCATAAGAATGACCAAAATTGTTGCAATTAGGAAGGGACACCAACCTCCCGGGGCCCAAATCGAAGCACTGATTCTTAGTGACACAGAATATGTAAAGATGCATTATATTATTACAAATTAGCAATGTATACATGGGCAAGAATTCTATTGTAATCGAATAGAATGCTAAAACAGATAGTATGTGGAAGCAGAATGATAAGTCAAGAAAATTGATAAAATGTGTGTATTGAACCTCATAGCTATCCCCTTTCTCCAAGACCTTCACATAAAAAATTTGCAATTTGCCTATTTCAGACATAATCAGCCTTTGAATGCCTAATGATTCCTGTTGTGTTGGCAATGCTTCCAAATCAGAATCAAATACTTGCAGACAGAACTTTTGGCTTGAGTCACATGATGATGATAGTGCTTTCAACCTGCCCTGAAGAGTCTCATACTTTGTGGAAGGTTCTCCCATTCTAGCACAGTTCTGACGTCTATTCCTTTTATCGGCAGCCATCATGGCAAACAAAGATCTCAAATCTAGCCTACCCTTCAAAAAACTCTCCTCTATTCAAACATCTGTAAAGTTTGGCAAGTTAAGAAGTGGTGCTAATTTGTCATAAACTGGCGGAATTTCAAAAGTAACTCCCTCTGCTAACTTCAACAAACCAGATGTTGTTGTATGAGGACCATGTTCTGGAGCAATGTCAAGATGGTTGTAATTCCCCAGATTCTGGACTGCGTCGTCTATATTAGGACCTGCCAAAGCAGGAATGTCTAATCCATGTGGAGTCCTCTCATCTTTTAAACCCTCTCAGAGCCACGACTTAATTTCTGACTTTTCCTATTTGATGTACGCTTTGCAGTGGAGGGACCTACGCGGGCAGCAGCAGCTACTTCTGCTTTCAACTTATTGGCTTTCTTGAACTTTTGTGTATGTTCCCCAAGTATGGTCCGATAATATTCCTATGATATGTGCTTCTCAAAGTCATCATCATCTTCATCATTGTTGTCTGCATCTTTCTGTGCAGATGAGTTATAACCAGCCTCTAGTTCAACATGGTACCGTTTTCTTTTTTAAAGCCATCTCTGATGGTAAATCCAATGGCCTCTTAGTCCGACCACCATTTATTTGTGCAAGCACTGTGTCATAACCTGCTTCATTAAAGTCAAAATAAACAGAGCATAATGATCAGAGATGTTAATCAAATTATCCCAACCCAACCACTGTTACATTGTTGTTAAACAAGAAAGTAAAGAAATTTCATACAATGATCTCTACCTAGTTATGATGGACAAAAACAAGGGAAGCCCAAAAACACCCCAATAGATTTCTATAATTCAAAGTAACAAATCAACATCATCTTTATGGCACCTTTAATTCCATTACTCTCATCTTGAATATAGCCATTGGAGATTCAGTACCAGAAACAGGGACCTTTCATGAGGGAGAAGGTGGCGTTATTCTTCCGGATAGCTAGAAAACTAAACAATCAAGGCTAACTAATCAGCGCTCACAAAATAAATAAAATGGTGAATATTGTTGTAAATAAGTTTCCCCGACTAGCGGGGCCAATCACTTCAAACAATTTATAAATGGATGATGAATATCTTGGGGCAAAAACAAAGGCAATTGACACAAAGGTGTATGAAACGTTCGTGTAACAGACAAGAGTATATGGCCTTCCCAGGCTACAAGAAGTTCTACCTTGTTAACAACAGTAGCAATTTTAATGTACGGGTTAAAAAGTAGAGCTTCCCATTCCAAAGAGTTTGGAGATTCAATTCAAGGAACGCGAAAACTTTCAAAGGGTACAAGCCTCGAGGTAGCATTACTCTATGGGCTAGTCAGAAACACTAAAAATTCAGTATTGGCTAATCAACAGCCACAAAATTCATAAAATGACAAAAATTGATGTGAACGAGTCTAGGCCGGGCCGTGAAGCAAATCATTTTAAACAGTGAAAAAATAGGATTAGAAACCTCAGGGGGCAATAATGGAGGTAATTAACACCAAACCCGAGGGTCATGCAACAAACAGTACTACACATACGATGGCCATTAACCCACGCGGCTACAATTTGGATCTTGTGCTCGGAGGGCGACCGTGATTGTCCAGGCTAAGATACAGCTAGATTCTTGTTCCTGCTACTAAAAACTAATGCAATCACACCTACCAGTGCCTACTGGATCTTGTTATGCTCATACCTCCCAGTGCATATGCAATAAATAAATATAATTTAAACAAACAAACAAAAAAGAACACGGCCGTCATAAAATTAAGTGCGGGAATTCATGTCCAATAACTAAATAACCTCTACTCAACGCAATTGTGCATAGAATACGCAGACAAGGTACTAACAACAAGAATGAATGTACCTGAAATGGAGACAGAAGAAACTGTTATCACCTCCAGGAGCAGTGATTAGACTTGTACCCTACTCTCTTGCAATTTTACATAAACACCAGATCAATTACAGCCAAAATTGAACCCCAATTACAGCAAAACCATGAATTTAAATAATAATGAAATTTGCAAAAACCCTGAAAATTCACAGACAATGTGCCAGACGCCGTGAACCACCAGGAAAAAAAAAATATAATTTCTACAGAAATTAGATAGGATTCGCATCACTCAATTAACAAAACCGAGAATATGCCCACACAACTAAATAACCTAACACTGAGTAAACCCAATTTCAACGCAACAACAAAAGAACAAACCCCAAAACTGGATCTCAAACAAGCTGTAAAAAAGATGTACCTTTGACAGGGCGCCTGCATGATAATTTGTCGTTGAAACCCTTGGAAATTCAGCGGTGGAGGGTCTATATTTTGTTTGGGAATCGAACCAGCGAACAACGGGTAGTTAATATCTCGAGTGCCTTGAGGCTCCTTATGCTAAAATAAACCTACTAAACTTATAAGAACGTCGGAGAAATCTAGGTTTTGAGGATATGTGGGGGTTTGGACCTGGCCATATCTTCTTCTACCATATTTCCAATGCTATGCCGCTTGCTTGCTTCCTGTTTATTCTGAGATACCACTTACCCCGTGTGAAAACCGACTTTATCAAACGGGATCACCCACACACAACAAGAAGATCATGCCCAAAGGTATGGTGATGGGCCGGCTCGATACTTCCGGCCTTGGGTTTGACAATGGCAGCAGTCTCGCACGATGCTCATGGATCCCCCGGGCATGATATCCACATCCTGGAAGTTTCTCATTTTGCTTAATGAACAGAGAGCGCAGGAGGGTTTTGCTTAATGAACAGAGAGCACAGGAGGATTCGGAGTGCAGTGCATGCTTGCCAGATGCCAGATGCGATGCGCGGCCAGATGCCAGATGCAATGCGAGGCCAGGGATAATGAATCGAACACTTTGAATCAAACGGTGAATATTAATTCCATCGTCTAACAACGAAATCAATGGCGTAGGAAGGTACAGAGTGGCACTGGAATGAAATCAATGGCCAGAGGAACGCCTTATGGTGAAATTAGATTTTATTTTTTACAAATAATTAATGGTTGCCACAGAATCTGATAGCTTCAAGAAGTCGCTGATTACAAGGGAGTAGTTTTCTAAATATGTCTCCGTGAACAAAAAATTGTAATAGTTCATGCTTCAGATATCTCTTGGAGTTCACGGGGTTAGGATCACTGCTCGTAAAGGAGAGCAGAGGGAACGGCCCAACAACAAAATCTCTCATCAAGCGAAAACCAAGAGCAATACCATGAAAGAGATGGCTTCAGCGCGAGATGGCTTCAGCGCAAGATGACCTTTATCAACAATCCTTATCAACTAGTCCTTTCCATTTAACATGTAGATTCTTACATACAGTGCTCAGGGACAAAACAATAACATTCCACCTATCGATTTTGAAGGAACGTGTAAATGTTTTTATCCGGCAGTTGCTGACACATCATTTTCGTTGAGGGTACAATTTTGTTTACATTGAATGAGTAAATGAACGTGTAAATGTTTCGGAGTGCAGTGCATTCTTGCCAGATGCCAGATGCGATGTGCCAGATGCCAGATGCGATGCGCGGCCAGGGATAATGAATCGAACACTTCGAATCAAATGGTGAATATTAATTCCATCGTCTAACAACGAAATCAATGGTGCAGGAAGTACAGAGTGGCACTGGAGGGGAGTCCTTCCCAGAGGAACGCCTTACCGCGTAATTAAGCTAAAAACAATAAAAATAAGGATTTTATCATAAAAGTAAAATAATTAATAAAATATTGTATTGTTAAAAGCCATTGCCAAAACTTAAGAAATATGATTAACACACATGCATATAATTAAAATACCTTTTTAATATAATAGTGAGTAACGTTAAAAGTCAAGAAAATGGATAATAGAAAAAAAGGAAAAAAAAAACAGAAAGTTTAATCAAAATGAAATGAAACTAAAAACAAAAAACTAGTAACTAATAGAAATAGAAGTTACTAAACAACCCATAATAAGACCTCAACCAATCACCTTACAAATAAATGAATTTAAATAATAATAATAAATAATAAAAATTGAATTCCTAATATTAAACTATGGGTAAGTGACATAAATATTTGGTCAAAGGCAAATTAATAGGAAGTCAAAGCAAAATTGAATGGGTAATACCATGGCTATAAGAAAAATGGATTCGAATTTTAAATTTAAAGGGTGAAATCAATATAATCTCATAACATATTTGAAACAGAGAAAATTATAATTCCAATAAAAAAAATATTTCCAAATTTGGAAAAACAAAAATATAGAAATATTACAATAATTTTTATAATTGCTATTTTTAAATATAAATATTTATTTAAATAGTTATTAGTATAATTGGTTATTTTTATTATTGACATATAATTACAAAAAAAAATGTATTAGAATTAAGTTATCAAGTTTTGGTGGCAAGTTGATTACATTGCGTGCCTGCAAGCATTAATATAATAGATTCCTTATTTTTTACATTATATTCTTGACCAATATTGCATGTAGGGAGCTAGGGGTAGGAGAGTGGGTATGTTCCTAACCTCCTAAATCTTGTTTGAGCCAATGGTTTTATGGCCTCTTTGTGCTTGTCAGTTCTACCCTATTATCTCTATCATGTATGTCATAACTTGAGCATTCTCATTGTGCATGTGTCCATAGGGTACCGAACGCTCCACTAAATTTTTGTATGCTAGAAATTTTCCTGCCAATGTACTCTATCCTCTGCATTGAAATGATAACCATACTGCGTAAATTCATTGAAGCATGAAATTGGGAGACTGTGTGTCCTCCCATTCCATGGTTACCTGAAATTTTTCTCCATATGTGCACTTAACTATCTTCCTCATAAGAGGTCTGAGCCAAATTGGAGCTTAATTCTCTACCCTCTGTCTTGAAATAGAAAAAATGTGCAGTCTCTAGTGACTCTATCCTCTCTATCCTCTGAATGCTCTTCCATTCTGCATTTGTGAAAGGAACTATCCATTGACTGGTACAATCGTTGTGTTCTTCTCTCAGGTTAATGGGTGAAGTAATGCCGAACCATAGTGTAAACAATGTGAATGGAGAAAAAGTGGGTGTAAGCTCTCCCTCGTAAGGCATGGTATTGTTTCTTTTGATCCACGACATTGAGTGCAGACGTTGAGAAGCTCGCAAAACAAAAAATCCACAAAAACACCATCTCTACCTCCATCTCATTTGGAACACCACGTCTTTGAAATCAAAAGACGGTATTGTTGAATGTTGAAGGCAAGTCGACCATAGTGTTTAACCTTTAGTCAGACAAATAACAATTTTAAAGCATCTTATGTGGCTGGAGTTGTAGAGTGGTGTTGTTACAATGAAAATTATGCTAATTACAACGTTGAGCCATGTGTTGGTTGAATTCTTCCATAAATAATCATGCCATGAAATAAATTTGCAACACAATGAGAAAGTCAAGCTATAGAGTTGATGATGTGTTCTTGGGTATCCTGTAACATTAGTGGGAGATGTAAGGGGATGATTATAGACCGATGTACCTTGTCCAATAATTATGTTGCGAATGGAGGGCTCTTCCTGCTAAAATAACCATTTCATAGTTTTTGCAACATTATACTAGAAACCAAAATATTTGAGATTTAAAAACGCATTGGATGCCAAGTTCAATATCCAATCAATGGTTTTCCCATCTTAGTCGAAGCACAGCATTTTGTTCAGTGTTTTCAAATCCTCCATTTGACTTGGTGTTAACCAATCAATGTTCTTCCCATCATTGTTGTGGCCCATATCTGTGCTATGTTATGTGATAAAATTCGAATGTGTAGGATATTGGAAATATTGGCATTGATGTGAAGTTAAGATGATCGATTAATGAAGATAAATGTTATTGATGTCACTAAGCTCAGTGATGATAATTTATGTTGAATGGAAAATGTACATAAATGTCGAATATTGAATATAAAAGGCTGAAAGTGATGTGAAGTGCAAATACTATTCTAATCAATGTGAAGGCTAAACATTGAGAAAAAAACTAGAATACATATATTTGTTTGAATAGAAAATGTAAATAATCCAAATCTGATTTGTCTCTTGTAATTATTACTAAATGAACTGCTTATTCAACACTATTTTTTGATCACAAATAATTTTCTTAGATAAAAATGAAAGGACAAGATTGTAAGTAGTTTTGGAAGTCCAAGAGATTATGCTTTATTTCATATTCCTCCAAAGAATACAAATAACCAAGAGGGATTGCATATAAAACATACAATGTGGAATGAAACTGATGATCTTGTTTTTGAGTGGAAGTGGCTTGCATCAAAGAAAGAATGAGCAATAACAGAAGAGAATAAGAGTGAAAAGAAGAAGCAGTTCGAAGAAATTTTAACAACAAAATTGGATATGTGGTAACTGTTGGGATAGGAAAAAGGTATGGTTTCTCTTCATAAACTGATTCATTTATCATTCATCCTTATATGATTATCTCTGTTTATAGATTAAAATGAAGAAACATCGGCTAAAGTTGGATGAAACTATTTGGTAATAGAATAGGAAAATCTAGTATGAAAAACTAGTTCTTTGCTATCTTTGTATGTAGAGATGCGGATTGGGAAAAAGTTGTTCAGTTGGAAAACCAACATGAGGCCATAAAAGGGAAAAGCCACGACATCTTGGGAAGACATAGAAGAAAAATATCAGTTCGAACATTCCTATTTTATCACATGATGAGATTTTATATTGCGAAATCCTCAGGATCCCCTGATCCTGAGGATTCGCTTTTATCCAAGTTTCTCTTTTATGTTATATATATGGCCGAAAGGCAATTAGATACAGTTCAGACTTTTAATTTGTAATTATTATTTTTGAAACATATACGTTGTTATATCAGTGACTTTGTTAGTTGTTACTCAAAATTAATGAAAGAAGGTTGCATTTGATACATCTTTTTATTCTGAGTTTTTATTAAGCAAAGGCTTCTGGCGACTCTGGGCCCAGTCACAAGAAGTTCCACTGCTCCTTTTTGTTATAGTTTTATATTCAGTCTTTGCAATTGATTTAATGTTCAATTATTTCATTTATCGTGAAGATTTGTGATATTGATTTATATTGCTATTCAATTATATTCAGAGTGAAGTCGTGAGATATACTTAAGTAGCGCTTTGATTAGAATGAGTGAATTCGTGTTGATAGCATATTGTTGTTCATTTGAATAGATGTTATCATAGATCTTGAAAGACAAGACTGATTAACTTCTACAGATTGCAATATAGAATGTTTTCCATTTAGGAATCTTTTATTGCTATTTGTTGTTCAATTACCGATTGTTGATTGTTGTTCACTTACTGTTGTTGTTCAATTGAGTAATGCAGATTGATTTGGGTTATTATAGATTGGTAGTGTTGTTCAGTGGTTATAGTTTCTTTGCTTGATTAAGTGTGATTACTCTTAAGCTCATTTGAATGATTCTATGTGTAACTCTTATTTGCATTCAGTTTCAATTGATTTCGAAACAAGTTGCATAGAATTGCAGAGTGTTTTGAGAGTATTTCTTCCATAGATAGTTCTTTTCATAATTGTGTGAATTGAATTGAAGAATTAACCTTTAGTGATTGCAACAATTCATCATTAGATAACCTCTAGCTTCACTGCACATGCTATGTTAGCACTCTTGAGATAAAAAGGCTTACCTCGGGTTGACAACTAATGTAGGGACTAAGATTGCCTGTAAAAAGAAATCTTAGTGAGCCAACAGTAACCAACATTTGTGACTTGAGGAATTTATGTTCTTTTATATGTTGCAGTTAGAAAAAGAACATGTTGTAGCATGTTGAGGTAGGAGCCTCCTGTAGGTTGTAGCCTGCAGAAAAATTGTGGGATTTGGAGCTTCTTTTGAGGTAAGAGCCTCTTGTAGATTGGAGCGTACAAAATATGATGTAAAAAAGGAGTAGCAACTTGCCTTCACATCACTTTCAGCCTAAAGTTCGTGGTTTTCTCCCTTCGAGGTTTCCACCTATATTTGATGTCTTTATGTGTTTTATCCTTGCATGTTGTGTGATTATTTTGAATTGTTGGTAAACAAATCTACTAACCTCTCTCCTTGAAATCTGTAAAAGGAATTCAATAACTATTGAGAAAAAACATAAATCATTAACTGCATAAGAAGAAGATTAAGTTGAAAACAAGTAAAAGAATTGAATTACTGATTCACCACCCCCCCCTAGTAATTTTCCAAATATCAATTGGTATCACAGCCAAGTTCCATCTCTAGCATTCTGACAACTTGAAGGAGGTCCTAAGTAAGTAAAATGGCTAGTCAAGAATGATGCTCAACAAATAAGGGCCTCTATTTACTGGTACAAATTATGCCTTCTAGAAAGTAAGAATGAAGACATATTTAATGTCTCTAGGAATAGAAGTCTGGTCTTCTGTGTTGTGGGGCATGAAGAACCAAAGGAAACAACTAGTGATAAAGATGCCAAACTTAACTTTATAGCTAATGCAAAAACTATGAATGAACTTCTGAGTGGTGTATATGAGTCTGAGTTTATCAAAGTAATGCATTGTGAGAAAGCTAAAGAGATTTGGGATAAATTATAAAATATTCATAAAGGAGATAAAAAGGTGAAGATGGCTAAATTACAAGTGTATAGAACTCAGTTTGCGACATTAAAAATGAATGAAGATGAAGATATAGCGAAATTATTTTCAAGAGTTGATACAGCTGTAAATATCATGCCGTTAGGTGAAACAATCAGTGAAAGTGTAATAGTTCATAAAATTTTTAGGTCATTACCTTCTAAATTCAATCCTAAGGTTTCAACTATAGAAGAAACAACAAACTTTGATACCTTGAACAAAGATCAACTACGTGGCTCTTTGACAACATATGAGATGAGAATTCCAAAAGGGAAGGAAACCAATAGAGAGTAAGATTTCAAGGCAGCCCTGCCCATAGAAGAAAAAGAGTGATCATGCTCAGGTTATGATGAAGAAGAAGAAAAATTTGTTAGAAGTTTGAAGAAAGGCATCGATAAGTATAAAGGAAAACTTCCATTTAAGTTCTTTAATTTTGGAACAGTGGGACTCTATGCATCAAAAATGCCCTTTTAAGAAAGAGGAAAATCAGTTTAAATGGAAACAAAAGAACAAGTCTAACAAAATGCAGAAAGAGAGACATTTCAAAAAGAAAAATTTCTATAGTCAAGAAGATAGCAGTGGATTTGAAAGTTCTAATGAATCCTCTAGTGAATATGGAACAAGTGAATTTATAGTAATGACCCTGGAAGAACTTGAAAAGGATTGCTAGGAATATGAAGAAGAAGAGCAAGGTGAGGTAGACCTTGAGGGGGAGTTTATCAGTGCTCTAGATGAAATAAAAAGTCTTAAACTAAAGAATAAAAGGTAGAAAGAGATGTTATTAAAAAATTTAAAGTAAGAATAAAGGTCAAAAGGCATTAAAAAGTTGAAAGTTGAAATTGAAGAAGCAAATAAGGTGGATAACATTTTACTCTAGCAGATAAAAAAGAAAAACTAGGAGTGTGAAAGACTGGAGGAAGAGTTGGTATGTCTAAACAAAAAAATAGAGAAAGCTTAGACTGAACTAAACATAAATATTCAACAGATTAAAGGATCTAAAAAACTAGATGTGATATTGAATTCTCAGAGATCTCCACTCATAAAGATAGGGTTCGGTTATGAAGGAGAATCCAGTAAATCTAAGGCAGAGGATAAAAGGACAGTCACATTTGTAAAAGATGTTACGAGAGAGGATGAAAAATCACATAAACCTAAGAATAAAAATGTGAGCAACAATTCAACATCAAGTGAACAACTACAAAGGAAAATTGTTGGTGTAGTACAGAAAGACAAAGAAAGGGGCAGTCAATACACAACCTATCAGAAACCTCACTTATTTGTAAGATAGGGTTATCATGTTTGAAATTGAATAAACCAATGCTCCCTGTGTGTTTTGCAACATGGACTAACTGCCTCTTGTGGATCCTTATCTCTGGCGATGCAATCGTTGAATAACACCTACTAGTTTTTGTCTAATGACAATCGTGATTCCCAACAAGTGGTATGATTGATTTTCATATTGAGACAACCTTTCACGCAATGCGACATTGGACAATTGTTGGCCATTGTTGACCATGGTTGATTTTCATATTGAGACAATATTCGTCACAATGCAACGTTGGACCATGGTTGTCACTATGTAACGTTCGACCAAGAGGCAATCTTTCTCACACTATGACCATGGTTGACATGATTGATTGTAATTTCTAGACAATCTTTGTCACAATGTGACATTGGACCATGGTTGATCATGGTTTATTTTCATATTGAGACAATCTTTGCCACAATGTGACATTGGACCATGGTTAACCATTGTTGACCATGATTGATTTTCATATTGAGAAAATCCCATTATAAAGCCAATATATATAAACCCTAAGATAAATATTGTAAACCCTAAAATAAAAATGGTTGACCATGGTTAACCGCGAATGGTTTCATATTGACACAATTGTTGTCACAATGTGATGTTGGACTGTGGTTGACCATGATTGATTTTCATGTTTAGACAACCTTTGACACAATGTGGCATTGGAATTTGGTTGGTCATGGTTTACCATGGTTGATTTTAATATTGAGACAATCCTTTTCACAATGCGATGTTGGACCATGGTTGACCCTGGTTGTCACAATGTGACATTGAACCAAGAGACAATGTTTGTCACAATGCGACTATGGCTATTGACAATAGTTGACCATGATTGATTTTCATATTTAGAAATACCTATGATAAACCCTAAGAGAAATTTAATAAACCAAGGTATATAAACCCTATGATAAATATTATAAACAATAAAATAAGCATGGTTAACCATGGTTGATTTACATACTAAGATATTCTTTGTCACTGTACGACGATGAACCATGGTTCACCGTGATTGATTTCGTAAGGATACCATATTTGTCACAACGCAATGTTGGACCATGGTTAATTATGGTTGACAATGAATGACCATGACTAACCATGGTGGTCTATGTCACAATGTGACATTGGACCATGGTTGACCATGGTGTAATATTTCATATCAATACAATCTTTTAAAATAATTTAACACAAAAAATGAATAAATATATTTCATAATTAATTACTTTCTTAAAACATAATCAGTCAATATTAATATCATTATAACTATTATTATCATTTAATAAAAAAAATTATATCATAGTTATTATTTAATAAAAAGAAAATTATATTTTTATTCAAAAACATTTAATGATAAAAGTACATATTTTTTAAAAACTTCTAAATTCAAATTCATTTAAAATTAAATAATAATAAATTATTATTATTATTATTATTATTATTAATATTATATGTTTTATAATAACATTTGTAAATATAGTTTTCAAAACATTTAAAATAAATTAAATTCATTCTCATTTATTTATATTTACTCACAACCATGGTGAAACACAAAATTTTAAGAACTATATTCTTATTAAAATAAAATATATGGTCTTTCTTTCCATTGTGAATATAATTTTACTAAATGGAAATGTAATGCAATGAAATCATGTTCTTATTAAAATAAATAAATTCTCTTTTCATCTTGTTCCGAGTACATTTTACTAAATTAAAATGTAATCTGATTCATTTATTATTTATCATGGCGTACTCTCAAGGAAAAGAGAGAAGAAAAAATGTAATTCGATTTATCTTTATTTATTATTTATTATCATGTATTCACGAGCATAATGGATAAAGAGTTATGTTTTCTATCATGTTTTTATGGTAAAAAAACAAAAAAGAGTACAATCAATCGTCTATTTTTAACATGAATACATTAATTAGTGTTTTAAATTAAACCTGGTTTAAAAAATAAAAATAAAAATCATACATTTTCAAATTTATTAAGTTCGATCTCATGTGTTTTCCCTTCTTCTATTCAAATATGTTTTTGTGCATATAAATTTTCAAGAATCATTTGAACAATCCATCAAGAATAGCCATAAGATTTAGAGTTACTGGATATGGATTAATTCTTTATCTGCTATATTAAAATATCATTTTTATATAAATATAAATATAAATGTAAATATGTGTCAAAATATGATATTTAAAAAATAAGTTAATGTTTAAAATTATGCTCTAGAAAACTATATTAAAATGTATTAAAAATAAACACTAAAATAAATAGATAGCCATTTTTTTAAAATACATTTTCAAAATAAATGATTATTAGATATTAATTCTACAAAATAAAATGCCTCCAAGTGAAAGGATTAACCTCTGTTAACTTTTTTTCAAAATAAGTCTTTACACAAATTATAAATATAATTTATTTAACTTAATAATAATTTTTCCAAAAGTAAACATCCAAAATCAAATAAAAAAGTAAGTAATATCACAAATTGTGTAACATTGTTCAATTAATCTATATTAATTTTTTTATATTATTTAGATTATCATTATATATATTTTTTAATTCTTAACTGCTTGTTTATATATCAAATAAAAAAATACATACTTCTTATCAGTATGAAAAACCTACCCTATTATATATGGCAGGTTTTTAATCATTTTTTTAGAATGCATTTTCAACATTAATGATTATTAAATGTTAGTTTTGTTAATATGTCTTAACTTCTTTTTTTAAATAAATCTTCACACAAACTTTAAATATAATTTATTTCTCTTAATAATAATTTTTTCAAAAATAAACATCGAAAATCAAATAACAAATCTCATATTAACTAATATCACAAACTGTAACATTATTCAATTAATCTATATTAATTTTTTATATTATTTAAATTATTATTGTATATATATTTTAATGCTTGACTGCTTTTTTATATATAACTGGCCGTATTATGTATGGCAGTTTATAAAATAATGGAGTTTTCTATAATGCGACTTTTTGGAGATTCCTGTGACGGAATCCGGCGGAAGAAATTGAGGTTAAATCTTGATTTGTTGCAATTAAAATGGTTTTTAACTGCATATTTGGATTCAGCACCCTCAAAAACCCCTGGGACGCTTTCATTGTGCAGAAACTAGCTATCAAACTTGCGATTCCAATAAATTCCTGCCGGATTTCAACTGGGAAAACCCGCCGGAAAGGCTTTCAAAAAGTCGCCTTATAGACAACTGCTAAAATAATTCCACTAATGTTGAATTGAAAATTTAAAGTTTAATAAATTGTTGGACGGGGTTCATAATTTGTTAGGTCACCTAGTTAAATCATGGAATTTCAAAATGAAATAATTTATTACATCAAATGAGACCATTGAACTGTTTTCAAGTCGTGGAGTTTAATAGCTATGGACAACATTAATCAGTTCATAGTAAGGGCAACATGATGAAATAAAAACACGTCGACTGTATTGATAGCTGAACCAAGTGTGTTACATATTTCTCAGCTAATTTTTGTATTCCAATACACACATTATAAATTTCAAATGCATAATTCAAACATCTCATCCCAACCAAAATCTATCCATCATATGATTCCACTCCATCCTACATGACACACGTCCACCGCGATGATGTGGCAGTTGTCGTCCTGGGTGAGGTGCTATGCCAAAGACATTGATCATTGGCTATGCACATGTTGGGCCGTGGGGGTCTTCTTGGATGGGAGGTCTGGGCATCGAATCCGGAGATCATAATGACTTTGATTTTTTATTAGTATTGAGGATAATGACTTTATTAACATGCATAATATAATAGTCTTATAAGTATTGTTCCAAATTTTTTAGATAAAGGGCAGTCTAATTTATTCTCTTTATTATTGTTGGAGGTACTACACACCTAAGACCTTCATTACTGGCACATGTAACACTTAGTTAGAGCATTGACTGACATGCAAGGCTTCAACATTGGAATCTTCACTAGATTGGCGCCTTTCACTGTCCATGCATGGGACCACATGAAAGATCATTTCTGCATGATTTACTCCCTGATTTGCTCTTTCTTTCACTCTGCAACTGGCTAGTTCTCTTCGGAACTTGGTGTAGGTGTTGAGTGCTCTCATTGTTCACCACTATGGTGCTTTACCTTGGGATCTTCACCCAGTAATGCTATATCATAAGCATTGTAACCCATTTTCTGAATCAATCATTCTTCATTGTTCTTTCAATTCTTTTAGTGTTTTTGCTCTGCAAAGCTGTGTGTTCAGCGTTTACTAGCTAGATTCGTCTATGCAGGTTTTCTAACACATTTACATGGTATCAAAGACCATAGGTTGCTAGATAAAAGGTGCATGAGTACTTTATTTTGCAGGTATTATAACTTGGAGATCGAAGATCGACAGAGAAATGGAGTTTCCCAAAGCATCAATCCTAACACCATACAACTATCATGAATGGAAGGACCAAATGGCTCAATACCTTTGTTAGAAATGGTTGTCTAGGATTACCATGGCTGCAAAAGTGGAACCCACTTCAGCCATAGAGAAATCCAAGTACCTCAACCGCATGGATGAGGCCCACGGATCCATATGCATGTGCATCTCCCCAGAGTTGCAGTTTCATCTATTTGCCTGTAGTACTACCAATAAGATTTGGGAAAAGGTTAAAGAACTCTACAAGAGACAGGATGAGATCAAAGGAGATGTAATCGAAGTGGAGCTGCTCTCACTGGATCCACAGAACTATGACGGAATTCACGACTTCTTCACCAAATACAATGATCTATTGCTGCAACTCAAGGGTTGTGGAATTGACAAATCCAGGGAGGAGAGTCGCCAAGTTCTCTCTATTATTTCAAATCTTGGACCAGAATACTCCGTCATTGTGTCTACATTTCATTCAGTAAGGTTCGCAACAGGTTGATCCTACACTATGCCTTATCTCAAAGAGTTCATGGAGTCCCTCACCTTTGAGCAAGATAAACTCATTGGCATGGGAAAAATGAGACCTCCAAAAGCGCATGCACTTGCTGTGCATGATGGCAACCACAATAAAAATCACAGATCTAATTCAAATAAGAAAAATCATCAGAAAAAAGACAAGGGAAAAGTGCATTCCCATCCAAAGAAGGAAGGGTACACCAAACCCTTCAATGACTTCTCCAGCTCCAGAAATGAGAAAGGGAAGAAAGGAGACAAATCCACCTACTGTCACTGAGGATTCCATCCAGAATCCTCTTGCATGAAGAATCAAATTGACCAAATGGAAAAAATCCTTCAGAAGCACAACATTGGGGACCACATCCCTCAGGGCGCCAAGAAGAAAATTGAGGATCCGCCACACAGGAAAGGTAACAATTTTCATGCTTTAGTTGCAATAAACTCTTCCCCTAATGCATGGATTATAGATTTTGGTGCATCACATAATATGTTTTCTACAAAGGAAGTCTATTCCTCTTTGGATGCATGTAAAGGACCTCCCATCCTCATGGGAGATGACTCACCTATTGAGGTCACCAGAAAAGTTAGAGTAGAACTTTTACATGGAAGCTTTGATGATGTGCTTCACGTTCCAAAACTTTCAGTAAGCCTACTTTCAGTTTATCAGATCACTCATTCTAGACCAAAAAGAGAGTGGAATTCACTCCAGATGTAGTGAACATATATGACCTACATAGTAGCTCCAAAATTGCAACCGGTGAGGTAAACAATGGGGCTAGACTGTATACATTTTCTGAATTTATTGAATCTGAATCCTTCTTATTACTTACACATGCTAATGATAGTTGTAGGCTTTGGTATGAGAGGTTTGGTCACTTAAACTACAAGTATATACAACAGCTAAGAAAGCATGAGATGGTGGAAGGCTTGCTAAATGTCAGTTTCTCCAAAGCAGTCTATGAAGGGTGTGTCCTTAGCAAACATCCTAGAGAAAAGTTTGACACCGCCAAGACTCACAGAGCATCCTCTCCTCTAGATCTGATCCACAGTGATCTCATAGGGCCTTTTGCTCATCCTTCCATTAACATAGCAAGGTATGTTCTTACATTTATTGATGATTTCTCACGGTATACTTGGGTGTATCTTCTCAGGGGAAATCTGAAGTTTTTGCGCACTTTGAAGATTTCAAAGCACTAGTTGAGACACAGTCAGAAAGAAAGAACAAAGCCCTCCATACAGACAATGGGGGGGAATATGTTAACACAACACTTTAGAACCTTTGCCTTGAGTCTAGCATACAGTTGCAGCACACAGTTCCATACACTCCGCAACAGAATGGAGTTGCTGAGAGAAAGAATCAATCTCTCAAAGAGATGGCTTGCTTCATGCGGCATGCTAAGTCACAACCTCATAAGCTTTGGGCTAAAGCACTTAATTGTGCTAACTACATCCAGAATAGATCTCCTCACAGATCTATCAAGGATCAGACCCCCTTTGAGGCTTGGAGCGTCACTAAACCGAAGGTCACCCACTTCCGTGTTTTTGGCTCCCAAGGATGGGCCAAGATCCCCTCTAAAAAGAGGAAAGCTCTTGATCCATAGAGCATTGAGTGCATCTTTGCTAGATACCCTGATGGTGTGAAGGGATACCGACTCCTGATTTCCTCTACGGACAAGCTCATCATTGAGTGAAGTGTCTAATTTGAGGAAAGTCTCTCGCATGCACCTTAATTGCTGCATGCAGACACCTTTTATCTACCTCATGACCGAGAAGATGGCTCAGTACACTTAGATGCAGATACAGTGTATGCATGTGCCGAGATAGAGATAGAGCATCCAGATGCAGAGATAGAGTCTTCAGATACAAATCCAGTGCATGCATATGATGACCCACATCCAAGCCTAGATCGGGCTTCCAGCAGTGAATCAACTTCCCCTGTCATAAATGAGAGAATAAGGAGCTTAAGTGAGATATATGCACAAGACCACCCAACTGCTAGAAATGGTCTTGTGGGGGATATTTATGATTCGTGGAGGACTAGCTCAAAGTTTATTGAACCTCCTCTTGCCCTCATTGCCACTGAACCAACACCATCCCACCATTGTCATTTCGTTCAGTCTTCTAATCCATAGTCTTATGCTAAGGCTGTTGGGAATCCCTCTTGCGAGTCCGCCATGGAGGAGGAGTACAACTCCCTCCTCGAGAGCCAAACCTGGGATCTAGTCCCCCTTCCTCTAGGAAGGAAACTTGTCTGATGAAAATGGGTCTACAGGACCAAGAGTGTTGTAGATGGGAAAATCACCAGACAGAAAGCCAGGCTAGTAGCCAAAGGCTTCCAACAAGTGCATGGCATTGATTATGATGAGACCTTTGCTCCAGTAGCAAAGATGGATTCCATACGCCTTGCACTTGCCATTGCAGCTGCCCAGGGTGGGAAGTACATCAGATGGATGTGAAGAATGCATTTCTACACAGAGACCTATTTGAGGAGATCTACATGGAGTAGCCACATGGTTTCATTCAGGATTCATATTTGGTCTGTAGACTGAAGAAGTGTCTCTACGGCCTTAAACAGGCCCCGAGAGCTTGGTATGCGAAGATGGATTCTTTTCTCTTATCACAAAACTTCGAAAGATGTAAGTCTAATCCAAATTTTTACATGCTCATGACACATGACTCTCTTCTTATATTAGTTTTGTATGTGGATGATCTCTTGATCACCGGTAGCTCAGCTTCATCCATTGCTGTAGTCAAGAGGACCTTGCATGATAGATTCTTGATGATGGACATGGGTCCATTACACTTCTTTCTTGGTCTTGAGATCAGCCAAGATGCCACAGGCATCAAACTCTCTCAATCTAAGTATGCACGGGATCTCCTTGAGAGATTTCACATGACTGATTGCAAGCTAGCACCAACTCCTTTTCTGACTGGGGTCCACCTTGAGGATGGAGGTGACACTCCATTATTTGACAGTACTCTCTACCGATAGCTAGTGGGGAGCTTACTATACCTCACCCACTCCAGACCAAATCTCTCATATGTAGTAGGGGCAGTTCCCAGATACATGCAGGAGCCGCATGAGCTACACTAGAAAGATGCCAAGTGCACATCTGATATGTGCAGGGCACCATTACCTTCG
This sequence comes from Pinus tabuliformis, assembly GCA_031772625.1. Taxonomy (NCBI): domain Eukaryota; kingdom Viridiplantae; phylum Streptophyta; class Pinopsida; order Pinales; family Pinaceae; genus Pinus; species Pinus tabuliformis. Next base: position 1,000,323,358 of record CM062807.1, on the reverse strand, counting down.
GGATTCACTATGCAGCAGGCACTGCATTGAATCTCCTTGGCTTCACAGATTTTGATTGGGTGGGCGACAACATTTTTCGCAAGTCCACCTCTGGATATTCAGTCAGTCTAGTGTTTGGCGCTATCTGTTGGTCAAGAAAGAAGCAGGCTACTATTGCTCTCTCTTCAGCTGAGTCCAAGTATAGAGGAGTAGTCAACACCAACATTCAAGCTCTATGGCTATATCACTTCCTCACTGAGTTGGACGTCCAGTTCCACCAGCCCACTGTCATCTAGTGTGACAACCAGACCACTCTCAAATTTTGCAAGGATCCAGTACAATGGCAGCGGATGAAGCACGTAGAGATCCATATGGACTACATCGAAGACTTAGTACATGATCAGGTCAATGATTTGCAGTTATGTCCTTCAACAGAACACACTGTAGACATCTTCACCAAGACATTCACTCAGCAGAAGTTTCACTCTCTGCGTGATCATCTTGGAGTGAAGGACACCGTTGCTTAGAAACTGCCTTTTCTTCCTCTTTTCTTTTGATTACATTGTATTTTGAGGGGGGATTTTTCCCACGAGGTTTTCCCTCTTTCCTCATTTTTAGTACAAGTTGCACTATATTTTGGGTTACCTATGGCCTTAGTTGCTAGGGCCTATTTTCTCTTTTCCCCATAATAATGTTTAGGGGGGGTGTTGGAGATACTACACACCTAAGACCTTCATTACTGGGACATGCAGACACTTAGTTAGAACATTCACTGACACGAAAGGCTTCAACATTGGAATCTTCACCAGATTGGTTCCTTTGACTCTCCATGAATGCATGGGACTAGATGTAATATCCTTTTCGCATGTTTTACTCCCTGATTTTCTCCTCCTTTCACTCCGCAATCGGCTAGTTCTCTTCGAAACTTGTTGTAGGTGTTGAATCCTCTCATTGATCACCACTATGGTTCATTACCTTGGGATCTTCATCCAGTAATGCTATATCATGAGCATTGTAACCTATTTTCTGAATTAATCTTTCCTTTTTGTTCTTTCGATTCTTTTAATGTTTTTGCTCTATAAAGATGTGTGTTCAACATTTACTAGCTAGATTCATCTATGCAGGTTTTCTAACACATTTACAATTATATATCTTCCAAATGTTATGACTCATCCATAATTTTGTATATTTTTCAATTCTATTCATAGTTTTAATTTGGACACGATTAAACCACCTATTTTTTCATTGGATCCACACCCCACATGAAATGAACGAAATGAAAAAATACAACTACCACGTGCCTTTTCTTTCTTTATATTTTTGTCATGGTATCAGAGCTTAGGTGACTTGTGCATAGTGGCTGAGGAAGGTTGCAGCCTGTGAAAGTGTCGTTGGACTTTTAGAAGCGCCTGGTCAGACTTTTAGAAGTGCATGGTGTGTAGATTGGTGAGGGTTTTTTGTGCTTGCAGACCGTCAGATTGGTTTGTTGCGGTGAAGAACTTGAGACTTCCACCAAGTATTTTCTTTGTTGCATGGCATATTTGCATGTGGAGGAGTCTAAGTTGTTCGACCTTAATTTGTTAATTCCCTAAATTATTTTCTTGAATCGCTAAAAGTGTTGAAGAATGAATGTGTTGCAGAGCTGAGTAGATTGTTGTGCCCACTATGGCTATTGTGAATCTTGGAACTGAGATTGTATTTTTTTGAGTTCGATGTGCCATTAATAGACGTTTCCAAGTGCACCGCTATTCTCACACTCTATAAATTGAACCTTAGTGCTTGAGAAGTGTTAAAAGGGGACATGGTGTGATTATCCCTGGTTGATGTTCTTGAGTACAATCATGTGGATTGTTTGAGACTGTGTGAACATTTCTATATTCGAAAGTATCTTCAAAGAAAGGAATAGTGGACCCCCTGGAGTTGTAAGTGCTTCTGATTGTTAAGTAGACACTGTTGTGTGGAATAATAGCTGTGTGCAGGCGTAGTTGAAAGTGTGGGAACATTGTGGCACTCTGCTCTCTCTATGACTTAACATTTGGCACTGGACAATGTTGACTCTATGTTGATGTGAATTGTGGCAGTGGAATTTTTTTTATTATGTAGCATTGTGGAGCTGCTTGGAGCAGAGTGGAGTTTCCCCCTGATTTCTTGCATTAAGAAATCTTGATCTCTTGATTTTCCATAGTTTTGTTAGCATCTGCACATTGTGGAGGACATTTGTCTCATCATCAACTATTACCTGTTGGTGGTGCCCAGTGTTTGGAAGGTCTTGGGCGCTATGTTCCAAGCTAGGGAGATTATGCATATGTTGTTGAAGGCTCAGTGCCTCCGTCACCACCTGTTGTAACAAATAAGAGTGAGACAGGAAAACTGCTAGATTCAACGAAGCAACTACGGAGTCATTCTTGCCACGTTGCTTCGCAGAACCTTGACTTGCTGGTAGAGTGAGCATTGGTGCCCCATTTCAGAGCGAGTGGAAACTTCTCTGTCCCTACATCCAGCTTGAGGTCGTGAGTTTGTCAGTGCTCAATCCTGAGAGGATAAGACAAAGGTTAAAGCTTTCTTGTATAAAGTTGTGGCTACGAGAGAGTTTAGAGAGCCCAGTAGAAAGTTACAGGTCTTATTGGAGGACATTGGAGAACAATGACTGGAATAATGTTTGATCGCGATCTTTTTTATGTTGTTTTTTTAGAGTGTTTATAAGTATATAGTATTTTTGAGTTATAAGAATTATTCCATAAACATAATAGTTTTATTGATGACCTTGAATAACATGATGTGCATTGTATTTCACATGTTTCTTCAATTAGTGAGAGCACAAATTGCTTATTCGGGAATCCAATTGTTAGAAAATTGATTGAATCCATTTCTAAGATGGCTGCTACAGTGGAGGATATGACCATGGATTTTTTTCAGAGGTAGCGCATGTTCGAAGATGAGTGCATTTTGGTCAATGATGTTCTAGTAGATCAGTTTGTGCCACTTGGTTGCATACTTTACAAGCCTCCTTCTCATGGAAAGTGGGGAGAGCATGAATTGGATTACCTAGTTCGAGATGTTGCCTTGCATTCCAAGCCAAAAGGGGTTGTTTTTGTCAAGTACGTAAGAAAGGAGCATAAGAATCTCATAATGAAAGAAAGAAAGGTGAAGATGGAACTGCGTCAGCAAATGAACAAGCATGGACCCTTTAGCAAGAAGGTAAACATGAAATGAAATGTTTTGTTGGAACCCTAGCTGAGACTTAGACGAGCAGGCAAGTTAAAGTTTAGTTCGTAGTGATTAAGGGGAGGTGTTAGAACATTAATCACACCTGATAGTATGACAGCGATCAGTGAGTCATCAATGTCAATTGGCGGAAGTCGGTTGTAATCGATGAAATTAGATAGATACTTAATGATTGTCGAGAAAACCTCTATATATTTACTGTCTGGAATTTGTATAAATATGTGTTTTATAATACAATAAACAAGCTCTTTGATAGAGTCTTCATAGTTTCTGTCAATTTATTGGCACATTGAGAAGATGAATTAGATAACACCCTACATGCATTCACCGGTTGGTAAGAGGCGACAAAGCTAGCTTTGCTCCAACATGTTTTAACCCTTCCTCGTTAGGTGGCCCATTTAAATATTCCTCGTTCCAAACGCTGGAGTGAATCCTCCTGGGTCGAGTACTCAGACATGGGATATCAGAAGATTCTTCATTGTTTTTGAACGCCATGATGAACATAGAATTTATCGAAAACCTACTTACAAAATGCAAAACATATCATAAGCATATCAATAAAAATTTTGAAACAAAATTAAATAATGGCACAAAACCCTGCCAATAACACCACTAAAACCATTAGATTGTTGTCATCAGATCGTATTTCTCGTGCTCCACTGCTCAAATCCTTAGCAGAGCCAGTAAAGCTACCTCGTTACTCCACTGCTCAAATCTCACGCAAAATCAGTAAATTTATGTCGTTGCTCCATCACTCAAGTCTGGGCCATAGACTCTGACCTACTCAAATTGTGTTTCCAAAAACGCTAAATATCTTGGGAAGGGAAATTGATGTTATTGAAATGGAATTTCATGATAAAAACTAATATTAACTTCCTCACAGTTGCACGACGTGGAGAAATGATCCGTCACCTATGAAACGATCAATCACCCAGCTGAAACAAGGATTCATCGACTAGATAATGGAAACGTCAGTTTTTGAAACACCATCATCTAATCGTCTGGACCCTTCGGGTTAACCACTTGTCAACGCCACTCTTTTAATTTTATGTTGCCGTAAAATATTTTTCATGAGAACGCTCCATGATACCCTAAGCTTACGTCATTGATTTTTCTCTAAGACAAAGGATCTTTGAAGCATATTCGCTTCACATAGAATCTGCGTTAAAAATAAAATAAAAAATGTCAACCCCACTCATCCACCCAGGGTTGAGATAGAAAAGCCTTTCGCTAATAAAACTTTATATTGACTATTTTTTATTAATCAAAATATATATATAACACATTCTACTAAGTTAACACTCCATATTACATTGGTGTTAGAGAAAACCACTCATTAATTATAGAGAATAATAAAAGGACAATATAATCCTATGTTCTCTTACCTATTCAAATTTTAAATGTTTTTAATTATATATAATATTTATATTTTAAATTTGAAAAATAATAAAAAAAATCTTTTAGCAAATTTAAGAATTAAGAGCATGTGTTTAATTCTAATTCTAAAAAATTATAAGTTCAAAAATCTAAAAAATATTAGCATTTATAATTTATATTAAAGTTAACTATTTTAATACATTATGTTTTTCTTTTCTTTTTCCAAAGAAGAAATCAGCAACTTTCTATTAATAAAAATGAAGAGTTACATTGTAATATATGCATTGAAGCATTCTGGGTTTTGTCCCAAAGGACTCGTGTGTATGAAGCACACATAGTAGCAAAGCTACCCAGGAAAAATAAAAATAAAAGATAAAGAGAAAAAATAAAAATAAAATTTAAGATTACATATTAGGAGCAAAAAGAAACTTGTCTTTTTTTCCTTTTTTCTTTTGAACTTTTTGGGAGGCCCTAGTGGTGAAGAGGTAGGGAAAATTGCCAGTTGATTATTATTTGTAAGATTGGAGGTTTCTTTGTCTAAATCAAAGCTTTAGGAAAAATGTTGTCGCTTATTTCCACCAGTGCATTGGTTGTTGTTATTTCCTTCGACTTGGCTTTCAAGTATCAGATTAACCATTGAGTTGTTTGGACTCTCTTGTTGCATCTTGTGATCTTCTTCCTTTTCATCCCCCATCTCATGTGGACCTTGTAGTATTGAATTAACCACTGAGTTGTTTGGACTCTCTGGTTGCATCTTCTGATATTCTTCCTTTTTATCTCCCATCTCATGTGGACCTTGTTGTTTTCATGACTCCTATTTTTGATGGGTTTCATCCTATTCCTCTCCCTCATCATCTCATGAAGAGGGTTCTCTAAATTTGCATCTTTTTTTCCTTTTCATTCTCTTTTTTGTTGTTTTTTCTGCTTCTTTGCATGTATTTTGTAAATGCCCTCTTTGGTGGCATATCGTGCATCTAAACGCTATATTTTCAAAATCAAGCCATTGTATCCACTTAAAATCTTTATGCGTCATTTTTATGCAGCCAAGAAGGCCTTTACTCAAATCCATCTCCACACAGATGAGTGCAAATGTAAAGAGCCCTTTGTCTATTCTTTCTCGATTTATCTTCAAGTGCCTTCAAAGGGAATGCCCTATGCTTTCTAGAACATGATGGTACAAGAAGGGGAGCAGAAGCTTATGAAGCCTCATGCATACTGCCATTTTTGGACCACCATTGTATTTGCATCAAAACCATAGAACCATGGGGTTACAAAGAGCCCGACCCTTCCATGGCCTATCATTAATGACGTAGTTGCAGTCTTTTTGGGTATCAAACTGAACCACAAAAAGAACTTTTGGGCACAGGTAAATATCACATTCATTCTCTAGTCCAGTTTTGGTAAATCCATTCATTAAGCTCTTCATTTTTTGGCCAAAATCCATTAGAACGACAAATGATGGTGTTGGAGTGTAAAATAGTGAATAGATCACTTACTTATGGGAATTCAATGGACATATCTGACACTTTTTCCATTTTTTCTACAATGTATGGTCTTCAAATTGTTAGATTTGTGACTTGATTGTCTTGTGTTGCTGGTTTCCTTCTTAGTACATCTTTGAATGAATCTTGAAATTTGTTGGTTGGATTTTCCCTTGCTATTGTGCTTGCTCCTGTAGCCTGACCTTGTAATCTTAGATTCAAGATAATAGTGTAGTCCTTTTTGATTCCATAATATCTATGTTGGATCTCTTCCTACAATACTTTCCCTGAGAAAATCAAACTTTGAGAAAGGATTGGAATACCTGTAGCCTCTTGAACTTCTTTCTTCAGATCAATCCCCAGCTCCGTTTTCGCAACCCATGTCATTATCGACTTCCCAGATATAGTTTTTATAAAGATATGATATAGATTCTCTGGGGTTAATTTGCTTATTTTCTCGCTTGATGACTGCTGCCTTGAACTTGTTCTGCATGAAGCCCTGGTGAAATAGGCAAATTTTTTTGCATGCAACTCAAGTCCTTTTTTGGGGAATGGTAAAGCTCGTCCACCAGTGACATCTCCTTTTGGTAATTAAATAAGATATGCATATCAGCCTTTGTCCAGAAAAAGGCATTGAAATACATTTCGACAGAGGCTCCGACAGGGAAGCCTTGTGGAAGAGCGAAAGCATGGTGCTTTCTTATTTCCAACCCACCAACATTTTTTTGTACATCCACAAAGAAAAAACTGTATTTGTAAAAAACATCGTGCATACTAGTGAGCGTTGCATGCCATACAGGTACATCCCTGGCTTGTATGCAAAGAGTCTTTCACATTCCTTGCTCTGTTCCCCTTACTCCCATCATTGTAACCACCTCGCTTGCCATCCAGATCTGGCCCCATTACCTAGGGTAACGAATCTTGGCTTTCAAGGTTATCTTACGAATGCGGGTGAACGGCGTGAATTCAAATCCTTTGCATGCCTTCCAATCAATCTCCTTATCAACTGGAATATCATCGTATACATAAACCTCTCTGCCATAGAAAATTGACAGCTGTGCAAGAAATGGGTTCTCCTGTATCGTGGCTGGAGTAAGCTAAGGAATGCAGTCTGCATATGCACACTCAGCACTGCCATTAAACCTTATGAAGGCCATTTTTTCCAATCGCATGATGAAAAAAAATCATTATGTTTTTCCTTACTTCTAATGTCATTTCATTTATCTTTTATGGAAAAATATTTTTAAATTAAGTTGTTAAAGGGTTTCAAATCCATTTCACACTATTATAAGGTTAGTTTATTGACGCCATTCATTTTCAGTATACATTTTGTAGCCCTTGGATTTTGTTTGCGATATCAATGTTTCCACGGCCAATGAAACTTTATAATATACCATGTTCTATGCTTCTGATTTGAAGCGAACATTGGAATCTAATGTATAGAATGTGGTGGCTGAAGAAATTTTTTGTCGAGGCATGACTTTTCCAGAAGTATAGATACCATTCAATGTGTCAAATCTGATTGCAATTTCACGAAGTGTATATCTTTTGTGGAATTTTCTCATGCCTTAACAGAAAGCTTGATACCAAGAATTCACAAATCAATGCTTCACTAGCGTAAATCTAGGGCTAGGAAAACAACAACGTATAAATACTTAAATCTGTTATTGCTCCGTTTCATATTTTAAATATTTAAATCTACTATTTCTCCATTTCATATTTTAATTCTTTAAATGTGTTATCACTCCACCCTGCCTCTTCTGTACTATCTAAATGTTTCAGGTTCTCCCATAATCCGGTTCACATTCCCCCAGACGATAAGACGTCTCCTCCAATTTGCAAATATTTTTGGTGGTGACAATTAATGGCATTAAAAACCATGCGAAGGTCATCTTCGATTTCACGTTTCAGTTTCATTCATAAATCCATCCATGTTCACTTCTTGCGGCCGAATCCTAAGTTGTATTTTTACTGATCCAATGACTATTAGATTGTCCTAGTTAATCTTCCAATTTTGGAACAATATAATATAATGAGTATATGGATGCCTTCATAATTATCTCAAAGAAGAGAGGTTTAAACTTTAATCTTCTTCATTCCAGAAGCTGGTAATGTGCATGCGGTATGTCATAATTGTAATTTGGGAAAAGTACAATATCGATATTGTGGAGCGATGATCCCGATAGTGGTAGTTTCAGAGAGAAGGGGCGCAACAATATCGTGGATGTTAGAATTAATGGAGATTGGGTGATTATTGTTACATAGTTATGATTGTGCTTTTCTTGGAAATTTAGTTCTTGTTATTCAGGGATTTGATTTACTATCCATAAAAAAATGTATCTATTTATTGTTTGAGTTTAATGTGAAGCCTAAGTAGCATATTTTCTTGTAGGAGCTCCTGGTGATCCGCACTTGTGAGCTCCTCTTATGTTGTTTGATAATTCATGCCTTCGATGTGCAACTGTTGAAATGGTATCAGAGCTTCAGGAAGGAGAGGCCTGTACACTGAGTTGAGGAACGTGACATTGTCGCAGGGAGACTGAAGAGTAATCGCACTAATACTCTTGCGAACTATGCTCATTTTTTATTTTCTACATCGTCGCAGGATTCGGGTGTACATCAGTGACTAGTTACGAATCTGAGGTGCAAAGCAGCAATGATTGTTTTTTGCTGGCTAAGGTAAGTGGCTTGGAAGCTGCGTGTTGCATGGGCTGGCTAATGCTACGCGTGATTAAAGGTAGCCTAACTGTGTCGAGGAGAAGGAGGCCTCATCGCTGGTGGAGGCCGATCAAGACTACATGGAGGTCAATATAACCTGCATGGAGAAGGGCACTGGATCTGTGTCGAGAAGGAGGTAGTTGCGTGGAGAGCTGTCAAAGTAACGCTAGCAGAGCTGTAAGGAGGAGGCTGTAGTAGCATTCAGGAGGCTGCGTAGAAGAGTAGGCTGCAGTAGTGTTCAGGAGGCCGTGTGGAAGAGTAGGCTACAATAGCATTCAGGAGGCCACGTGATTGGAGGAAGCGAGCTGGACCTACGTCAAGAAGGAGATAAATGTCTAGTGATTGCATTTGAGTTGGTTGGAGCTCTGTCGTTTGTGTAGAGGAAGTGTATTGACTGAGAGAAGCTCAGTGATTGTGGCAGCATCGATTGATTTAGGCTGCATGGTGGAAAGAAGGTCATAGCGTGAGAGGTTTGCTATTACTTCTCCTCCCCACGGTGGTGTAGAAATAATCATCGCTCAGACAATTAAAATTTTTTAATTGAAATTTTATTTTTCAAAGCTTTAATTAAAAAAATTTATGTGGATTTCTTTTAATTGGAGGTCTCCTTACTTTTAAAATAAAGAAACAGGGTGTGTATTTTTTCTGTTAAGAGAATTTGGAGTGATATTTAAAAAAAAAAAAGATCTGCAGTTTCTTTGAAATTTGAGGAATTATTATCATTTAGGGCAACTTTTTTGTGAAGGAAATTCTTAGTGATCGGGGTATTTTGTTTTTTTAACATTTGAGGGTTGCTTAAATTGTTGAAGTTTTTTATTCATTCAAGATGAATAATCAAATCGCTGAAGCTTATCTCAATGGCAGTAATAAGCTTGATGGTTCCAATTACACTAATTGGAAGTTTGAGCTCCAGACTCTGCTTGAGGGACATAATGCCTATGTGTTTTGGGCAAATTTAGTGTTCTTCAAATGCCTAACCCTCTAGACCTAGTAGCTAGTCTAGAAACAATAGACAAAGTAATTCATCACTTTTCCTATTGTTAACAGATAAGAGAAAGAAGAACAAAGGTACCAACCTGTAACTTTCTCTCAATCCCTCTCTCCTTTAACTTATTTAGCCACTCCTTTCCATACTTAACTTGCTTGGAAAGTACCTGCACACAAGTCGAGACAGATACCCATCAAAGCATACAATAATGATGATCTGTTAACTAAACATATCATTGAATCAAGAATACGATATACATCATATAAACACATGAATGGAAAAAGCTTAAAATTCTTTATTAATAGAAGGAAAGATTACAACCCATGTAGATGCATGCTCGATTCAGTGGCATCCTTCTAGCTTCAAACCCTTCTCTCCTCATGAAGTAACAATTTGACATCATCACAATACTCTTACAAATCTCACTCAAACAGCATTTCCTTAGCTCAAGAAGTTCCAACCTAGACCAGCCTTTGAGTTCATGGTCAATTTATAGTTGAATGGAGGAGGTTAACTCATTAATGGCCCTCATGAATGCTTTGCCAAAATTGGGAAGTGGTTCCATGTAGGAAGGTATAATGGATTAAGGTTCATTCATCCTCTTCCTCATACAAATGCGAGCTCCATCCATCTGTAAACTTCCAGAAGCATCCATTGGATGAGGAATCCAATGCATTCATTTCAAAAATTTGATGAATCTTGATCAACACAGGTGAAAGAAGGGCTAGGTGCGATGCATAGCACCTAGACATTGTAGTTCCTACAACACATTGCAGCCTGATAGAAGGCTTCCTGCGTTGATCTCCTCAGGGGCACTTTTTGGATGAATGGTGACATGGAAACTCTTGGAAGGAAAGCATGATGTAGGTTGACTTCATTAGGGAATGAAAACAACTAAATTAAGGATTGATGGACCCTAATAATATGGATCTGGAAGTTGGGGTTGATGTGCCCAAATTGACCTGTAACAGTTTCCCCCCAAAGCATGAAGTTTAAAATAAACATGTCGAGTGGGATGCTTTACCACATGGAGAGAAGGTTTCGAAATGGAAGGAGGCCTGGATCAGTTACAATACATATATCATGATACTTTGATTTTTTCTCACAATTTCTAGCTGAGGGAAGGCATACCCATGCTCAGCTTATAAACTCTCATTACATGTACAAATATAGTCATCTACAGATATAGACCCATGAATGTAAATCCATTTGTACATTTGATATAGTACTCCTGAAAATATATCACAGCCCGAATGGATGAAACTAGATCCAGGGTCTTCAATCTCGTCCAATCTTTCACTCAAGTACAAGTCTAACCATGTGGGTAGATGATCTGAGGTCGAACATAGAGAGACATCGTCTGATTACTAGCAAATGATGTAAGCCATTAACAGATGTGAGAGGAATCACTGATAATGATAATGATACTCAAGGTACTGCAGTACATTTCGCATGGTGTGAATAAATGATCTGATGTCGAACACCAAATGAAGTCTTTCAGTCGAAGGCCATTGATGTCAACCTATCACCGGAAGCGAGAAACCTGCCATTGATGTACGCAAGCCTCAAGGTACTGAAGGGTGTTTCTAAGTCAACTTCTTGGATGATGTGCTGATGTTGACAAGAAGCAAATCATCGCAGGAGGGCCTTGGTGTATCCCACATCAAAGACATGAAATGAGGTAAATGATTTTGGAGATGAAATATCGACTGACGACACAAGGTTCAGGAATGATGGACATGAAAATGAAGGTTTATTGTATTGTAAAGGATGAAGTTTTGAACTAAATGACTTCTCTTGAACATATCGGTGACATTGAAGTGAATTGCTAGCATTGACCCAAAACAAAGTGATGGATGGTATGATAGACCAACGGTATGATAACCATCAAGCTGAATGACCCAACCAACATAGTCACAGTGATGAGGTGAAAGTGTCATGTTCAAGAGTGCCCTGCTACCACAAAGTGTTCTCAGATTTTTCCCATTTTCCCCAGTCATTTTTGACCAGTACCTCTTTATTTTTATCAAGCTTGAGGAGGATAACATATGCTTGTTGTATAATTCCACCCTTCGGGTGAATCCATCGCTATTTGATGTTTTAACGAGTCTAGTGAAGGTGAAACTCAGTCTTGTCTAGATGGACAAGTTTGTCACTATTTATGTTTCTAACGAGTTTAAAGACAAAGATAACTCAGTCCTTTTCACATTTAGAGAGTTTGAAAAGGGACTAAAAGGAAACTCCAATTTATTTTTTTTGTAAATTTGTCTCTCAAGTCTGAAAAAGCATAAAACAATACAAGAGAGAACCTATTGATCATGTTTGACCAACGAGTACCTTTTTCGTAATTAATCTATCTTAGCCCAAAGAAGGGGCAAAACTATATTGAGTAGATATCGATTCTAATCCATTAACGAGCTAGAAATGACAAGTGCTCGACAATCTTTTCATGTTTAGAGAGTCTGAAAGGAGCTTAAAGAGGACTATATTTTAAGGAACGAGTGGTGTCTACGGTAGCAACTGGTTCCGGTGATGTTGGAACTTCTCAAAACATGTTGATTTATGTGAAGAGGCTGGCTAATAAGACCACTCATTGCAACTGTTCCTCAAAAAAGGTAAAACAACCAAGTGAAAGCATATGATTGGCCAAAGGGATGTTGGCGATGGGATGAAACAACCAAGGATCATCTGACAAAAAAGGCTGATAGAATGGAAATCACAAGGGTTAAAATGGAAATGGGTTCATTTTTACACATGCTTGAACCATAGGGAACTATGCTTGTATTCGGTTTCAGGTTTACACAAGATTGAAATGAACAAACTATGCTTGGTTTCATTTTCATTTTTACATAAGCTCGTAATGAAAAGCTATGCTTGGATTCAGTTTACATGCTCCCAGCATGATGAAAGGGAGAGTCTCTTGTAACCAAATGGAAGTCACTGCGATCAAGCAGGATGGTTATCCAACATCTCTTTGGCTTCGTCCAGATAGAAAAAGGTGAATGGGGTGATTCCCTTCACATAACCTACAGAGAAACTTAACTTTACCATTAGGTGCATGCCCCCTAAGCTTCATTACATTCACCTAAGTAGACTACTCATGGCTATTAGGTGGATGGAATGAAGGTTCTTTTACGAGATCAAGTGAAAGACTCGACTGGGATTTTACGAGATCTAATCAAAGACTTGACTTGGAACTTTGCTCCAGGGGACCTTGTTTCATTTTTAAAAGAGCTTGAGACAAGACAAGGAACTTTGCTCTGATTCCTTGTTTCATTTTTTAATGAGCTTGACACAGGAAAAGGAACTATGCTCATACCCTTGGGTTCTTTTTTTAATGAGGTTGACACAAGACAAGGAACTATCCTCATAGACCTATTTCGTTTTTTAACGAGGCTGACACAGTAAAAGAACTGTCCTCATATCCTTGGTTTCTTTTTTTTAACGAGGTTGACACAAGACAATGAACTATCCTCGGACCCTTGTTTCATTTTCTAACGAGGTTGACACAAGACAATGAACTATCCTTGGGAACCCTTGTTTCATTTTTTTTAACGAGGTTGACACAAGACAACGAACTATCCTTGAACTCCTTGTTTCATTTTTTAACGAGGTTGGCACAAGACAACAAACTATCCTCGAAGATCTGTTTCATTTTTTAATGAGGTTGACACAATAAAAGAACTATCCTTGAACTCCTTGTTTCATTTTTTAACGAGGTTGACACAAGACAATGAACTATCCTCTAACCCTTGTTTCATTTTTTAACGAGGTTGACACAAGACAACGACTATCCTCGGGAAACCTTGTTTCATTTTTTTAACGAGGTTGACACAAGACAATGAACTATCCTCAGACTCCTTGTTTCATTTTTTAACGAGGTTGACACAAGACAACAAATTGTCCTCAAAGACCTATTTCATTTTTTAATGAGGTTGACACAGTAAAAGAACTATCCTCAAACTCATCGTTTCATTTTTTAACGAGGTTGACAGAAGACAATGAACTATCCTCGAAGACCTTGATCACAACTCATAAGAGGTCATGAAGGAGACATCTGGTTCTAATGCCCCCAATACATTTTGTACAAAATCACTAAATTGATCGTCGGTTGATGTAAGTATGGAATAGGTTACCACATAATTAACCCGTGGCAGGGCTGATACCATTGGTACAAATGGACCATTTAGGGACGATGGCTGACTAGGAGCTATATTTGGACCATGAAATGAAAGCTAGTCAACGGTGACAATTCTGCCTTCATGTGGGAAACAAATCACTCGAAAGAGTGTTGAAACAACAGCTCCCATGTCATCAACATAGTTGTGCCCAAGAAGTAAATTGTAATTTAAAGGGCTTGGGACTACCATCACGTTCAGATAAATAGTTTTTCCTCCCAAAGTAATGGGTAACCAAGGGAGGATCCCTAATGGTCGACTCGTTCCTCTGTTAAAAGCCAACATATTCTATGTAACTGGCACAAGTGGCAGAAAACCGAGCACTTTCCAAGCAGTTGAGGCAAGGATACTCACAGATGCACCTTCATCTATAATAATTCCAGAAACAATCATATTACAAACTTGTATTATGATTTGGAAGGGCACATAAGAAGGAAGGCAAAATCCTGCCAATCGATTCCAATCAAAGGAAGTGACTACACTACTTGGAGGGGGTCCCATAGAAATAGGAGTATTAACCCCTTGAGTTACGAGAATTGGAGGATTTTCCTCATGTCCTGATGGAACAGGAGGACTGCCCCCAAGTTCATTAGAACCTGAAGAAACGAAAAGAACCTGAGTAGTATCATTTTCACTCTCTTCGAGAAAGTTGTGATTAGCTGAAGTTGGAATCAGGTCAACTGTTACCTTGACCTGCTGATTTGGGTCATGTTTAGACTCATAGGATTCACTTTCAGAGAGAGTGGGTTTGACCGATGGTTCATTTTGGTCGGTCAATTCATCAACTAGTGAATGATTTAGGGATAGTTTCCTGTAACCAGATGGAAGTTATTGCTGTGAGGTAGGACAATTATCCAACATTTTCTTGGCTTCATCCAGATAGGGACATAGGTGAATGGGGTGATTCCCTTCACATAGCCTACATGGAAACTTAACTTTGTCCTTCTTGCCATGATCTTTACTACCACTAGTTGATGGTGTGTTACCAACATGATCTCCAAAAGTTGATAACACAGGATGGTGTGAACGAGAAGATCATTCTTCTAAGATCTGAGGAATATTAGGACAACTTCAAAGAATATCGTCTCCCATACAAAGTTTGCATGGATATCGAACTTTGTGAGGCTTGACCGATGGTTTCTCATCAGATGTTGCATTCAAAGCAATGGTTGCTTGGTTGCCCTTCTACTAAATTTGCTTCTTCTTCTTCTTCTTCCCTTTCTTCTTCTTCTTAGCCACCTGGTTACTAGTACCAATACTTTCACCAGGTGAAGAGGAAGAACTGGAGGAAGAAACAACCGAGGAAGAAGGCAAAGGGTCAACCTTAGGATCAGCTGGGGGTTGACTTTGTCCAATTGGAGGTGTACTCGATTGCGGAGAAATCACGACATTTTGAACCAAGGAGGTTGAAAAAAACCACATTGGCAAGCCAATGGTAAATCCTGGAAGGGAAAATGTAGCCATATAAGGAGCACCAATATTTTCGAAAGGAGGAAAAGGACTAGGATTCCCATCAAAAGGAATTCCTTGATTGGTGGACTATGGATTTGTCGTCATATGTTTCAACCAAAGATCAAGTAAGGAGTGAGTGTGGAGGATGTTATCCGCGGTCAATTAATTTGTATGACACTAGAACACAACTTCGCTTCTTGATTTTTAAAGAGTCGATAAAAAACAAAAGATGAATTTAGTCACTTTCGATGTTTAATGAGCCTGAAAGGACAAGTGCTCAGATGATCCTTTTCTTTTAAGGAGTCGAAAAGGAACAAAAGTGACTGCTTTGGAGATACTAAACAAGAGCGTTTACTAAACTAATCACAAAACTGCAATATACACCGTGGTTGTAAATGAAAGAGAAATTACCAAGGATTTACCATACAACAGTTAGTCTTCCTGAATGTTGTGTTTGGTGCATTGTGATCGGTAAGGTGGCAGACTCGGCTTCCTAGGGATAAAGGATTTCAACATATTGGATTCTCCCACTATATACTCGACACTACAGGGAGCACAAGTCTATACTAGTACTTATCAAATCAGAGAGGAGGAATCACCCAACCTCAATGAAAACAACAGCCACTAGGTTTTAAGATGCCGAAACACGTCTCTAGCCTAGACCTCTAGATGTTTTTGTTAAGTTCCAATGCACTATTAGGTTAATTGATGTAAATTTAGGTTAATCTTGCTTAAAATTTGCCTCTGAAGGTTCACCACGTGATGTTTTCCAAAATTCCTAAGAATGCAACTGGAATGAGAAGCACTCTTTCCATTTAATTTCAACAATGAAAATCCTAGCTATGAGGGATAGAGCAAACAAGTACTTTTTGATCAATTAACAAAGAGCAAAAACTAGATGCAATTCCCTAAACCATTCCTCTCAAGCATTCAAAAACTTTAATATGCACAATGCATGTTTTTCTTTTCAGTTTCCCTTAATGTGGATGATGCAATAAGAAAAACTAATGCACAGACGATTCAGAATTATTTTCATAAAAATGTCGATTAATGACAATTTCTTTTAAAGGAAAGGAAGATTGTACGAAACTTTCGATTTTAAAGAAATGAAGATTTTCGACACTTTAAATGAAAATACAAGTCAAATGCACAAATAAATCAATCGATTACTTATGAAGGAAGATTTTATGACACTTCATTTTTTGAAGAAAATGACGATTTTGCAACACTTTTCTATTGACAAAAACAATCGATTATATTCTAACTTTGACTATAGACTGATAATGAAAAAGAAAACATTAAAGAAACATTAATCAATCCAATCAAAGTAGGGCTGGATTAAGGAGATGAAAGAACTATTTTCAGAGATAAGACATCATTCACATTCAACAAGCAATTCAAACTGATGAAAATTGACAAAAAATTTCAATTCCTAGATGGGAAAACTTACCGTAAATGGATCATCGCAGACAACAATTAGAGATAGTGTGATGCATTGCATTGGATCTATGCGGGAAGTACACTGCATCGCACTGTGTCAGTCACAGAAGTGCGATGACTACTGAAGGAAATTTTATGCTCAAAATTGTCTCAACATTCAGTGAATTGGATTTGAATTCGATGAATAACAGAAGGTATAGTATGTCAAAGTGTTTTAAGAGATTGATAAGCTACTGTAAGGGATAGGATCATTCCCCAATATGGTCTCCATTTTGTTTTGGGAAAATTTAGTGTTCTTCAAATGCCTAACCCTCTAGACCTAGTAGCTAGTCTAGAAACAACAAACAAAGTAATTCATTGCTTTTCCTATAGTTAATAGATAAGAGAAAGAAGAACAAAGGTACCAACTTGTAACTTTCACTTGATGCCTCTCTCCTTTGACTGATTTCGCCACTCCTTTCCATACTTAACTCACTTGGAAAGTACCTACACACAAGCTAAGACATAAACCCATCAAAGCATACAATAATGATGATCTGTTAACTAAACATATCATTGACTCAAGAATATGATATACATTATATAAACACATCAATGGAAAAAGCTTAGAATTCTTTATTGATAGAAGGAAAGATTACAACCCATGTAGATGCATGCTTGATTCAGTGTCATCCTTCCAGCTTCAAACCCTTCTCTCCTCATGAAGTAACAATTTGACATCATCATAATACTCTTACAAATCTCACTCAAACAAAATTTCCTTAGCACAAGAAGTTACAAACTAGACCAGCCTTTGAATGTATGGTCAATTTATAGCTGAATGGAGGAGGTTAAGTCATTAATGGCCCTCATGAATTCTTTGCCAGAATTGGGAAGCGGTTCCATGGAGGAAGGGATAATGGATTAAGGTTCATTCATCCTCTTCCTCATCCAAATGCGAGCTCCATACATCTAGAAAATTCTAGAAGCATCCATTGGATAAGGAATCGAATGGATTCATTTCAAAAATTTGATGAATCTCACTCAGTGCAGGTGACACAAAGCTTAGGTGTGATGCATAGCACCTAGACAGTGTAGTTCCTGCAATGCAGTGTAGTTTGATAGAAGGCTTCCTGCACTGATCTCCTTAGGGGCACCTTTTGGATGAACGGTGACATGGAAACTCTTGAAAGGCAAGCATGATGTAGGTTGAATTCATTAAGGAATGAAAACAACTGAATTAGGGATTGATGGACCCTAATAATATGGATCTTGAAGCTCGGGTTGATGTGCCCAAATTGACCTGTAACACTATCGCATTGCCACCGGTGATGAGGTCAAGCCGACTACTGTAACTAGTGGATCAAATACAATAATTCAAGACTGGGAGAAAAGGGAGATGAAGGTGAAGGTTCTTCTTAAGTTATCAGTCAAATATTGCATCATCCCTCACATTCGGGATTCCAATATAGCGAATGACATCTGGACGATTCTCAAAGAGATATATGAGATCAAGAACACCAATCGAACATTGTACCTCAGGAAGAAGATTCTCTCAATCATGATGGAGGAAAATGAGTCTGTTTTTTCATTCATATCCCGGATAAAGGAAGTTAAAGATAAACTAACTCATATTGGTTAGATTGTGGCAAATGATGATCGGGTGACGATTACTATGAATGGCATGATGGATGATTATTAGATGTTTATAACAGGATTGAATGCAAGAGAAAAGCCTCCAGGCTTTGAAGAGCTCACTGGGATTTTACTACAAGAAGAAGAAAGGAGGTTGTCTCTCAAACCTCAAAATCTAGATCTTGCATTGATGATAAAGTTCAAGCCAAAAGGGAAAGCAATGGCTGATCACAGGAAAGGAAGCACATCACGAAAAAGGACACCACAAGGTATGACCTTGCATAAGCATGACTCTGCTTCTAAATGTTTTTGTTGTGGTAAGATAGGCCATATTGCTAAATTTTTCCATAAGAAAAAAGAAGATGGGGAGAGGTACAAGCAGAGAAAACATGCAGGTCATTTGGCTGATACAAATGCACATCAGAATCAGGATGAATCAGATATTTGGTTCTTAGATTTAGGAGCCTCCTCACATATGGCAAGTAAAAAGCAGTGATTCAGAAATTTTAGGGAATCCAGCACTGGAGTAAGAGTATAACTTGGAGATAATAGAGGGTATGAGATCAAGGGACATGGAGATGTCCTTACTACTCCGCCTGATGCAAAGATCAGGAATATATCTGATGTATGGTATGTTCCTGGTATCAAAAAGAACCTGGTTTCTGTATCAAAGATTACAGATCAGGATCTCAAGGTAGAATTCTTTAAATCTCATTGTATTATTAAAGACTTGTTCGATCAGATGAAGCCCATTACTACATATATTCATATAGGAGGACTCTACAAACTGGATGTGAATAGTATGCCACAACAAGCATTGATGTCATCGGATAAGTCTGCTGAAAATTTGTGGCATCAGTGACTTGGGCACATCAATTTTAGTGACCTTCTTCTGTTGCAGAACAAGGGTATGGTAGATGGTCTTCCTGTTTTGAAAAAGTTTCATATTGACCCTGAAGCATGTGAATTCAGTAAACAACATAGAGATGAATTTCCTGATGTTAAATATAGGAAACAAAGGGATCTACTTGAACTTGTACAGACTGATTTATGTGGCCCTATGCAGACAATATTGTTAGGTGGGGCCTACTACATTTTAATCTTTGTTGATGATTGTACAAGATTCGCATGGGTATATTTTCTTAAACAGAAGAGTTATGCTTTTGAGTATTTCAAGCAATTCAGAAACATGATTGATAAGCAGACATGAAAGTTCATCAGGATTCTTCGATTAGATCAAGGCAGAGAATTCAAGAAAGGGGTTAACATCAAATACTACAAAGAGCATGGGATACATTAGCAGTTTACAACACCTTACACTACTCAGTAGAATGGAGTAGTTGAGAGGAAAAACAGAACACTGGTGGAGTGTGCTCACAATATGTTGAAATGTAAGAATCTAACTAATGGTTTTTTGGGTAGACGCTGTCAATACTACATTATATTTGAAGAATAGGAGTCCCACTAAAAGTATTGGTTATAAAAATCCTTTTGAAGCATTGTTTGGCTTCAAGCTTGCAGTAAGTCACCTTAGAGTATGTGGTTGTAAAGCTTTTGTGCATGTTCCCAAAGAGAACAAGAAGAAGTTAGATTCAAAGGCCATTAAATGTACCTTCATTGGATACTGCAGTGAGTATAAGGCTTATAAAATGTTTTATCCTTCTATTCACAAGGTGTTTGTTCGTAGAGACGTAATATTCCATGAACAGGTTAATGATGGAAATCCTATTCAAAACAATGAAGAATGCCATGTACCCTTACATTCAGATGAGGCTATTGAAACAGGGATCAGTCAGCAACAACAACAACAACAACAACATCGGGATAAAGAGGAAGAAATCAAGTTCATTCCATAAAGAGAAGAACACAATAGAATAGTTGAACCCCCATCACTCAGGAGATCTAGCAGGTCGAAACAATTACCAACTCGATATAGGGATGGTGCGCTCATGACTGGTATGTTAAACATTGCAGAACCTTCTAATTTTTATGAAGCTAGTAAGAGTTTTGAATGGAAGGAAGCAATGAAGGGGAAATATGAATCTATTATTAAGAATAATACTTGGGATCTAGTAAAGCTTCCTCATGGTAAACAACCCATAGGTTGGAGATGCTTATTTAAATTGAAATTTAAAGCAGATGGGTCTATTGATAAGCATAAAGCAAGGTTGGTTGCAAAGGGGTATTCCCAGAAAGAAGGTATTGATTTTGAGGAAATCTTTGCCCCTGTTGCAAAATTAAATATTATTAGATTTATTATTGCTTTAGCCACTAAGCATCACTGGAAAATACATCAATTGGATGTTAAATCTGCTTTCTTAAATCGTGATTTAAAAGAAGAAGTATACTTAGTGCAACCTGAGGGGTTTGTTAAGAAGGGATAAGAGCACTTAGTATGTAGATTAAAGAAAGCTTTATATGGTTTAAAGAAGGCTCCTAGATCCTAGTATAAAAAAATTGACTCATTTTTCCTCATGCATGGTTATAAACGGAGCAAAAATGATCCTAATTTGTATACTGTGTTTAATGATGAGGGACAGATAGTGTTGATTTCTTTATATGTAGATGATCTAATCATGACAAGGAGTGCAAACAATCTCATTCAAGAAATGAAGCAGCAGTTATCACAGAAATTTAAGATGAAGGACCTTGGAGAAATGCATTACTGTTTGGGTCTAGAAGTTTGGAGAGATTCAAACCAAACTTTATTGTCCCAGGCTAATTATGCTAAGATGTTGTTGACTAAATTTAAAATGGATGAGTGCAAGGCTGCATTTGTGCCTTTACTACAGAACAAAAAACTTTAGGTGGATGATGGTTCGAAATATGCAGATGCAACATTGTATAGACAGTTGGTTGGTAGTCTTATCTATTTGACTACAACGAGACCAGATCTAGCTTATGCAGTGAGTGTTTTGGGTCAGTTCATGACTCGACCTTATGAGAACCATTGGAATGCAGTGAAAGGAGTGCTGAGGTATCTGCAAGGAACTTCAGACTTTGGTATTTTGTATTCTGAGTGATTTGATGTTAGTTTGACAGGTTATACAGACTCTAATTGGGCGGGAAATTTAGATGATAGAAGATCAATTACAGGTTACGCCTTCAGCATTAGGTCCAGGGTCATCTCTTGGTGCAACAAGAAGCAGCATACTATAGCCTCATCCTTAACAGAAGTAGAATATCAAGCTATGTGTGCAGCAACATGTGAGGCAGTTTGGTTGCCCAGACTTCTCTAAGATCATGGAGAATAATAGACAAAAGCTATGGTTATCAATCACAATAATCAAAGTTCCATCAAACTGGCCTACAATCCTGTGTTTCATAAAAACACTAAGCACATAGACACTCATTTTCCTTTTGTCAGGAAAAAGGTGCAGTCCAAAGAGATTTGTGTTGAATATTGTAATTCTTGTGATAATATGGTTGATATATTTACTAAGCCTCTGGGAAGACTAATGTTTCATTTGTTTAGGGACATATTAGGTGTGTTTAAGAACCCTTTCTCCATTAAGGGGGAGTGTTAGAATTAATGGAGATTAGGTGATTATTGTTACATAGTTATGATTGTGCTTTTCTTGGACATTCATTTCCTGGCATTTAGTGATTTGATTTACTATCCCTAACAAAGTGTATCTATTTATTGTTGGAGTTTAATGTGAAGCCTAAGTGGCATATTTGCTTGTAGGAGCTCCTAGTGATCCGCACCTGTGAGCTCCTCTTGTGTTGTTTGTCAATTCATGTCTTCCATGTGTAACTATTGACAGTGGAGCGATGAGCCCGATGGTAGGAATTTTAGAGAAGAGTGGCTTAAGTTGACTTCACCATGCAGCTCAATTTGGTTCGACTTCTAGCGTACAGATATTTCATGAGGAATTGTTAAGCATGGAAAAAGATTATAGTTTCACCTGTAAACTTTACTTAAAATTTCCTCACACTCTATGTTCAGAGGGTTAAATATTTTCAATGCAATTTGAAAATAAAGAAAAAATTGTTAGAAAAATAAAGATCAAAGAACTATTATACACAACATAAAACAATGATATTTCTTATTCATCACAATATTTACACATATAAAATACATAAATCTATGACTTCCACACATCTAGATCATGACTACAACTCTTATATAGGAAACAATAACTTTTAGATTGATGTTTGGAAACTCAGATGAGAACTCAAAACAACACATGGAAGGATTACTTCCAATATCCTCCCTTAATGCTTACATGGAAAATATTGAAAAGAGACATTACAACAACAAGACTAATCTACGTTTGACCGGTCTTCATCAACACTCACATCCACTTTGGAATCTTGCAAACACCATTCTTTCTCCATCTGTAATAAGAATATATATCATGGATAATATATTATGAAATTTATGAATAAATAAGGGAAGTGAATAAGTGATTTTAAATTATGGGTATTGGATTAAAATTTTGATGTAATTTAGTGATATGGTCATCACATTATTCTACTCATATTAAAATCAAATTATGAGTTGTATGATTTCTATACAAGGACATAGCTTAATAAAATGCAAACTAATTCCAATAAAGATAATCTAGTTAAGGACATAGCTTAATGGAATAAAGTTTATGCGTATAGAAATATGAAGGGAAGAAATGTTGAACCTTTATGAGGTAATATGATAGGTGTTTTGTTTCCATAGATCATAAGTTGAAGTATATAAATGGAAAATATATAAATCATCAGGTAAGAAGTCATGACATACTATCAACATTAAGAAAAGTTTATGGTGAATTAAGTGGGTTCCATCCTAGAATAAATTCTAAAGGTGTTGTTTAAGGATGTCTATTCACAAAGGTTCCCATGGAAAATCTTTAAGTTCATGAAGGACAGGTTGTTGTATGAGACTATGTATTTGTAAAAATTGTCTTTCAACTTAATATTTGGTGCATCTACATCTGATGATGCAATCCATTTTGGAATGTAATTTTGTCATTAGGGAAAATTCTATTGAAGTGAACTTAACCTTACCAGGTTATTATATTGAGTAACATATGCATATTTCATTGGACATGCATAGTTTTGACCTATATGTGTCTTTGAGTAAAATAATTTCTAACTAATTGTAACTAATCTAAATAAGAAGCGCAAATTATATGTTCAAATCCATACTGAACTAGGGTTAGAGTTGTGAAGAGTATGCACACATGCAATACAACTTACTGTATGCATGAAGACATCATACATGAATAATTGTATGACCTTCATAAGTAGGTCAATGGGACTGTCACCCAAAAGTACCAATACATAATGGAAGTGTAAAAGAATCTCCTAAGGATCATGATTAATATTATTAAGACAATATTAAATACAAGTTCAAGGACACATTCGTAAGTTTACTCAAATTCCAATGTGTCAACTCAAAGCATGCAACCTCAAACTTCACAATCTTAATGTTCATCTCCATCCAGGTATAGATGGGGTTCTGTTGATATCTTACAAATAGGAATCTTTCCAATCTGGAGCAAGAAAAATATGCTTTAAGTAGAAGGATTATAGATTTTGCAAGGGTACTTCATATAATGATCTGTATGTATATATAAACTTTATATGACAAACATATTGGATACAGTGGTGGTGATGCACTTGAATTAAAAATATAGGAATTCAAATGTAGCCTAATGGCTAGTAAGAAGTACACTAGATTTAGAACATGACTGATCTGAATTAATAAACCAATCTTTAGTAAACCAAAAGTTTTCGTATGAACACAACTTATGTTAATCAAAGGATCTTAGGCTGGCACCAAGTAAAATGGAACATACATTAGTACAAAATGGCGAATTAGTTACTAAAAGAACAACTAAATTTTGTATATAAATGACCATTTTTCAGTCGATCACCAATAGTGGTTAATTTGCAATATCTTCTAACGCAAACAATTATTAGTCGTATTTATCTTAATCATTAATTAGTTGTCTCAATTTTATCATCTGGTAGTATATTTAGTCATAAAATTGGTGATTAATTTAGTCATTAATTTCCACAATTAATGACCAACTACACAACAAAATATACTACTACATAAACACCCAATAAAATCAATTAATGACCAAAGAAGTATGACTAAAATGTTCGTCACGTTATAAGATACTCTAAATTAACTACTAATAGTCATATATATGCAAATTTTAGTCATTGTTTGAAACCCATTAATGACCAAAGATATATGAATAAATTTCGGTCATGTTATAAAATTCTGTAAATTAGCTACCAATAGTTGTATATATGCAAAATTTATTCGTCATTTGTAATCAGAAATTTATGATTTACAATAGTCATTAATCATTTTTTGGTAGTTTCATATTCATTATATAAACAATTGATTTAGTAGTTTATATTCATTTTATTTGTGTTCATCATTAATCAATATAAAGTATTAATTTAGTAGTTATAGATTGATTTTTGTGTTCATTATTAATAAACATTATAAATTAATTAATATGATTTTGTGTCTAAATAAAGCAATGACATTAAATGTGTATGTTCATCTAATATGAAAATAGAAAAATACATATGTTAATTACAATACTAAATAATATCAACTACAACTATAAATAATTTCAGCCACATAAATTATATTGTATGAAATGTCAAGTATTACAATATGAGTTTCCAACTCAATATTTGTTGGACTACAACTTACACATGAAATATTGTTTCATCACATCAAAACATTATCATTGTGTTATCAAGGCACTGTAGGTGAATTCACCAACTCTAAAGACTTGACCATTAGTCTATCTGTGTGTCTCGTGTGGGATATTGGATGTAAGGGTATCACTAAACTAGTTCTCTTCTATCCCTCTTTCAACATTTATTTTCTCTAGTGTTATTTCTATCATCTTTATTCAATCCCTACTTCTTACCATCAATACTGAGATCCTCTCTTGAAAATGAAGGAAGATACAATGCAAAGTATAAAACATGGACTACAATGAACACTATAATATAAAAGAAAGTAGACTATAAAGGATTTAGAAAAGATATACCTCAACTTCAATGATGTCAATGCCATTCTTCCTCAAAAAATAAAAAGAGTCAAATAAGCTTTCTTCATTTGGGCAATAGTGACCACTATGTGGCGAGATGACCTATATAAGCAAAGCAAATAAAATGTCACCATAGAAAAGAACAATTTAGGAACTTAGTAAAAACTTAGACACAATCATGCCAACTAAGTTACATGCTAAAAAGCTCAGGTTGTAGATAACTTGGGACAACAAATGGAAACAAAAAGATAACATATAATTAACAAGTGCTACATAGTATCTAGTACCTTCTTCTTAGTTTAAATATAGCTAAATTGGAGTGTGGGATGCTGACAAAATGTAAGATGACCAATTAAAGACTTCATAAAAAAATAGATATTAAAGTGAAAATAATGTGCTAAAATGGTGTTCTTTCAGTAAACACCCTACCTCATTAGTTGTAATGAATCTTTATAACTTTATTTGTTTCGCATTGACTTTTTCAAATTGATATGGAGAAACTTAGTTTCAACTAAATGAGATGTCAATTCCAAAAAACTTATTTTTCACAACCATTTGTCTCCTATAATGTTCATGGGAATTTTACATGATTGATATAGGGATGTACATAATTGTGTCTGTGGCAGTGAAGGCCAGGGAGTATGGAACAAATTTTTTGTTGTTATCTCTCAAATGACATCCTATTTTAAACAAGATTGCTTTCGTTTGTAGAGAAAAATGGAGTTGAGATGATCAATACCTTTCCATACTTAATATGGAAAAGGTTCTTCCTATAATCTATGCATTGAAAAAAAATACAACTTTATGGAGTCCAATTGTGAAAGAAATTCCTATCAAGATTAGCTAAGCATCCATTATACTATGTCATGTTGGCTCTAATTAAGGAAAATGTTGAATCTTAACCTCATTCTGCCCCTAATGTAAACATTGATCAACTAAGGACACCGAACAAGATCACAAAGAAGAGAAAATTTAGGGACACTACCTTCCTTCTCCTCTTCATAGCATACATGGTTGGAATGGTCATCTTTGAATAACTTAAGCACTATATAATTTATTGAAAGTGTTGCAAAGTGGGGAATATCTAAATGTATTTTCTCCAACTACTTCCATTGAAATTTATATATATATATATATATATATATATATATATATATATATATATATATATATATATATCTTAGATCAACTAGAAGTGGTTATTATATCAAAGATGACAAATCTAGAATTTTATTTCCAAGAGTACTACTATCGACTGAGCTAAATAACCCAATAGGGAAATGAAGGATCAAATGACTGGATCAGATAATATAATACGATTAATTTATGATGAATGAACATGATAAGTATATCAATTGGGAAAAAATACATCCAGTATCAGTTGTACCAACCTCATAGCAACGTCGAGACCAAAGGGAATCACATATGCAAGTGAAAAAGCATTGAGGCTGAAAATAAGAAAAACTAAGCTAAAAATAGGAAAAAATGTTTATTAGCAGTGGAAAAGAAAATACCATTATGAAGCTTTATGTATAATAAATTTTTCAGCTATAAGATATTTACCAAATGGAGAGAACTGACATTTGAAGTTGTGGTTTAGGTAAAAAACCAGAGTGGAGAATAAGCATTTCGAAATATATTACATTCAACAAATATTCATATTTAAATTGGTGAGTGTATTGAGATGGATTATGCACAGTTTTGTGCGAGGGGCTATGAATTTTTTTCTTCTTTCCATCACACTACATGATCATTTGCAAAACTTATTACATAGAAGAAGCAACTTAATTTTAGTGGAATATCAATCTCTAACAAGAACACATAATTGAAATGAAATTTAACTTGCTAATTATACAAATGAAATTAGTCAATTAGGTCTTTAGAGACTTTCACAAATAATATGCATAATTTATAGCATTTGATCCATATTGGGTAGACTTCACATAAATTTTAAAAGGGAAATATGATGGCCTAACTAAGTACATCCTATGTTTGGGGTTTTTATCAAAAGAAACCTCATAAATCAATTTAGACTATAAAAGAGGTAGCAATAGAACAACTGGAAAGTGCAAGATTTCTTGATGTTGCACAAATGTAACAAATATCACCTGCAAGAAATATTGCAACATGTTCACTCTAATCATAGGCCCTGCTATTCAACACAATTTCTTTACTTCATTCCATATGAGACTTTGAATGCACTTGACATCATGAGAAGGCTCTATTTCATAAATTCTAGGCTTGTGTTTTTCTGCAAATGTGAAAAGTAGCTGAGTTTCCTCAACGTTTTCGTTTATAAATGGCTCCAAAATGTCTCTCTCATCAACATGAACCAGAGGTAAGGCAGGTCTCTCCATGCAAAATTTCATCCTACATAAACTACTAGAAAAGTCAAAATTTGAAGGATAGGAACAAAATTTTGCATCCAATACCTAAAAAACTATTTAAATTCTATCATATATTCATTGGTCATTGACAATACGAATATGTACTTGTAGGAAAAAAATAGCATATATTCATTGAAAATGTGAAATGTAGGCACAACTTCTTCTTAAGCTAAGACCCTTAACTTACTGAAATGTCAAAATATCAATGAATTATTCATATCGGACAACTAAATTTAAGGACTATATTAAAAAATAAAGGAATCAATACACAAAATCTATACAAGCTTTTTCTCCAAAATAAAAAAGATACATTGTCACTTAAACCATTTTTGCGATCTCCTTATCATGTGATCTAAATTTCTGGCAGAAATATCAATCATGAAACTCGAGGGAAATTTACCTATGTCACTTGCATTAAATAGATTTTTAAGCACACAAATATGACTATCAACAAAGTCTACGACATGAATGTAGTATCAAACCTAATACCATTGCAAGTACAGTCGAAATAAATGGAATAGCTTGAAATAAACAATCTAAAATGCATAAAAATATAAATAAGTGAGGAGTTAAAGTATCATAATAAAGAAACCCAACAAGATTAAGAAACATATGCACGCTTCAAAAGAAATAGGTTCAAAAATATCTGACCTATAAAATGGTCTCTTAAAGTTGTCTAGGTATCAATTCTCAATAAGTAGCAAGTATTGCTTTTCAAAATAAATATGTTCTAATCTATAATAGTCTCATAAATTATCCTAGGAGATTCACTTTGTTGAATACCAATTTGAATTTTTGGGAAAGGTCTTATTCTCCTAGCAAGTTTGTGTGTGTAGATCCAGAACCACAAATTTCTATGTTATCTAAAAAAAATTGGCATCTAGATAAAAAATTATAATAGCATCAAATATTAAAGATAATATTATATCATACCATTGTTCCATCCTTTGTTGGGTAATAATTACCATATTCTTTCAGTAATGGTTTCCTACCCACAACCACTTGTTCGATGAAATACATGAGGTTGTTTAGAATTCCCTTCAGGTCTTCACTAATATCGCTACTTGGGTGAACTCCAACTAGGTTGAAGTACCTCAAAAAATTAATTCTTGACTTTGGATCTACATTATATATATCAATGGCTATGTCTCCAAGGAAGAGAGAAAAAATAGAAGGAAAAGGCATTGATTTTTGCAGCTACATGGTCCATATGAGCACTAATAACAAAATTATTTTAATCGAAAAAGATGCAAGGATCTACTAAGAAAATATTAATAGTTATTAAAATAGAAATGACACTCAAAAACGAAAAACATAATATGGATATATAACAATTGATGTGCACATCAAGTTGAAAAACAAAACTTAGTGCTTCCATAGGGGTTCATTGCGTAAATTCGGATTTCTTATACACAAGGAATCACCTTGGGTTGTCCATAAATTATAGTTGATGATGAAAAAAAAAACTGGTGAAGATATTTGAGTAAAAAATTATTACGCTTCGAGTTAAATTACAAAAATAATTTATGAAATTAACATCTAGTAGTTTCATAACTGAAAAACAAACCACATCAATACTTGTATCCTTATATCCAATGTGCATACTAAAATGGATCACAACCATACATAAATGAGAAGTAGACAACACCGATACACATGTCCTTTTATACATACTAACATGGATCATAATAATCCACAACTATCTTATTCACTTTCATCAGAATTTTATATATTGATCTTAGAGCAACACTGAACAAAAATCTTATCATTCCTTATTTTCATTTTTTTCTCTATTCACCCCTTTGTTATGCCACTAGGGAGGAAGTGAAAGCATCAATATGCTACACATCTTAATTAGCAAAAATAATAGAATATATTCCGAGATTTTACTTCAAATTAAATAGAAACTTTCACACAATCAGAACAAATGACAAATTTGCTTAAAATCATCAATGTTTGTGCTTTTATGCTATGAAACACAATTACTTTGGAAATCCATACCATTGCATGTTTCATATATTTAATCATATTGAATCAGGTATCAAAAAAATGATGCCATTTTAACCATATAGATCACTTATTTAGATCTAGGCCAGTATTAAAGACTACGAAATACATTTATTTTATCAAGGCGTACTTGTCTTAAATCATTTAAATACTCCCTGAATCCATTAAACATCACCATTATAACACTACCACATGAGGAAAGCACATAAAAAACTCACCAGCTTTGGAGCTTCGATCTTTGTTTGAAGATCAATATGATAAAATGTAAAGAGCAGATGATGGTGGGCAGTAAGAATAGATGGAAGGGAAAGCTTAACCTCATCATGGTAGCATGTTGTTCAAATGCCAACAACAACCTATGTGTGATCCCACTTCTGAAATGACACACCTCCATGTTTTGGATATATAACCTGCTCATCATATACCCATACTGAAAATAAGATATTAGGGAAAAAAATTACTATTGAAAACACTAAAGCATATGGTAAAGTATAACAGAAGTCAGTTTCCCAACCTCTAGTGCATTTTTACGGATATCCACATCGTTCTTCAGTAACTCAACCCTCATGAACAAATTGCGCTTTCTACTCAAGTTAACTATTAAAGGATACACAAATAAACAATGAAGTGGCTCATAAAAAGGCTTGTTCTTTGTCAACACTGGAAAATCCAAAGGCCATAACTGCAGACGACAAACAAAAATTACAAAATATTTGAGCATGTACAATTTTAAGAGTTTCTCTAATTATAAATGTCGAACATGACATAAATTATTTTCTCAAGTCGATAAAGCATGTTCTTTTGAAATTTACACATTATTTTTCAGATACAATCAATAAATCACAATAAATTTAGCAAACATCGATACCAACCCTCGAAGCCATGTCTAACAACTAGCTTTTTAGTTTTACCAAGTCCAAAATCACATTTTGATGTCAATCAAGCATTCATGTAAACACTGATCCAGTAAATCACTCTTCCATGCTCCCAAGAAATGGAAGGTAGGAGATACTCACGTCATCATTGCCATTTTCCAGCATTACTCCTTGAATAATATTTGAACGGCTACCACCAACTTCCCTTGCTTGATCGATATTCCATTTTGAACCACCATTGGATGTTCTGCAAGTATTATTTCTAGTGCTTTTTAACATACATGTTTCTCCAAGTCTTTCAGCAACATCATTTGAATGATTGTTGAGGCTACTAGTTTCAGAAAGAGTGTCTATGTCATGATGAATGACCTGTAGTTTTTGAACTTCCAACCTAATAATTCATTTAACTGGTTTTTGAACGTTTCTTTTGGGATCCTACATCTAAAAAACAACAGAATTATATTTTAGAGAACAATATAATACTTCATGACTCACTACAATGAATAAAGAAGTTTCTAGACGTAACAACTGTAGGTACAATTATAAATAATAAGTAGATTCTTCCAAATTGTTAAAAGAAAGAAATTAACCAAACAGAACACACAATTTCCATTACAATCTAAGTATTCGACATGTTTATCCAACACTAATGGTAGATGCACCACAAAAAATGTGAAATCGAATCTCTAATCACACAGTGAACCTGAAGTGCTCAACAATTAAGCATCAACTATATTACGAGTAAATTTCAATCATTATGCATGCATCCTTACATTCTCAAGAATAATACAATCTACTAGGTATTGTCAACAAAAGATAAAACAATTAAATCTCACCATCTATCTAACAAGTAAGTGTCCATGGGAAGACATATATTGACAATGTCGGTTCTAAAAATAGTATTCAAATTCAATCTTCTGTGATCTATATTCTGATTATTTGAAAACATTTTGAAGAAATCACATTGAAAGACTTAGGTCTACCCGTTTCCAATCAACCTGTGTGGTTCATCACGGGGACAAGATGAAAAATCAGATCATAGCGGCAAGTTAAATAGAGAGATAAGACCTTCTAACGGCTATAAGGAAAATGACTATTACTTTATTTAGGAGTGTGTTATAATCCTCTGTTTATTTAATTTATTTATATATTTTGGGTCATGTTAGTTATATATAATTATATATATAACTAAAGACTGGAGTTGATATTTAATTTAATTTAATTATTTTGAAATTAATTAATAATAAAAAATTGATTATTTATTTTGTCCATTTTTTCCTAACCAGTCAAATATAGCGGTTTTTATAGTCTTTTTTTAATACCTTTAGAAGTTCTTATCTCCCTATTTAACCCGCTATGATGTGATTTTTCGTCTTGTTCTGATGATGAACCACATAGGTTGCTTCGAAACTTATCTACCTAAATCTTTCCATGTGATTTCTTCCGAGAATATTTTCAAATAATAAAAAAATAGTAATTAAATGATACATCTCAACTATCTATGAATTTTTTGTAATTATTCATCACGTTTAATAGCACCATATAGATCCTTACCTAAACAATCCCATAAGATTTGCTAGAGCTTTGACTAGACAATGAACGCAAAACACTTTTCATCAAATATTCAAATTCGAAGCTAAAGAAGCATACTTTTCATCACATATAACTTGGAGGCGCATTATGGTACCAGGTCATTTTGTGGTTTTCATAAAAATTATGTGACATATGCATAAGAACCATAGGTTTGGAGTATATTTATTACTCAACAAGATGACAAAAGATGCTCAACAACATGAATGTTGTGTTCACAATAAAGAACATTATTATTAGCATGCATGTATATTCCAATAATTATAATATCAAAACATATTTCATTTTCATCTATGTATCTATGTTCTCTTTGAGAATAACAACAAAAATTTTCTTTAATTATCGGTAATCTTATTCCTACTACCCTAAAAAACCTGTAAGACTAACACAATAAATAGTTTAAAGAAAATTGTATCAAACATCAAGCAACTCCTCAACGTAGCTTTCTTTCACTCTATTCAAGTTGGGTATCTCAACAATTACAGTAGAACCGCTTGAGTAATGGGTCATCCTTCCATCTGATGTTGTTCTCCCAATGAGGTCAATGTTACTTTCTTGTGAACTTGACCCTGATATACTAGGGGCAAGTGGGCTACTCGGAGAGGCAATCCCACCAACAGCTCCGCCAATGTTGCTCTCACACAACGGAACAACAACCCAAACAAAAGAATCTTGGTATGGCATTAGTCTAGCCTGTACTTACAACTTATACTTCTCTTGCTCTGTCAAATGAACCTGCATTATTTACTACATTCAGTTTCTGATCGTTATCAGAAAATTTGACCTTATAAGCATTTTCTTCTAAGAAGCGAAATTTTCACTACAACCAGGGCCTTCCATGGGATAATAAAACTACATACCGGAGAATCTTAAAATTCAACAAGACCACAATATTAAAAGCTACAAAAACAAATTTTTCTCAACCATTCTCTAAAGCAAGAGGAAATTCGAATGGAATGGTAATAGTAGTGGAATGATCCATCAACAATGTAAATTTTTGAAAAATAGTCTAAAGTCCAATTGGTTTTATAATGCCCTCTTTGAAAAATATTTGGGAACCGATTTATCTACTAAACGATTATTTTATCAACTAAAATACCTCAAATAATGGCTTGATAAATCTATTATCATGCCTCTACACTATCAAAGTTCTATAATATACATAGTTATAAATATCCTTATCAATTGCAAGGTTTAGAATTACCTTTTTGCAACGATGTTTGGCCATAATCTCATATAGGTTCAAAGTTACAACTAGACTGTTATTTTAATAACGTCATGGAACTGCTACACTTTCACCAAAAACCTTCAATATAGAAAAATGTATCACACCATTGAATCTACACCATGAAAAAGAAAATCTTTTAATCAGATTAAAAAATTTACTGCTTATAAGGGTTCTGGTGCAAGAAATGGAAGGATAATACACAAAAGAAAGAACAGAGAACCAATCATCAACAAGTCGACCATCATAGTAAGTAGTCTAAAGCTAAAAAATATTCGATAGTTTCCAACTAAGTCTAATTTATATCTAGTTTTGATCAACATACTAAATCGTAGATGACAAAACACAAATTATGACCTGAGAAATCTTGAAACAAAAGGTAGCTACAAATGACAAAAAAGAGGGCATGAAAATGGAAGATGTGAAGAAATGATAAAAAAAAATTATACCCAATAAGAACATCAAAATAACAACCATAAACATATAACATTTGATTTAGTATTCAAAATGCAAAATATAACATGCATAACGAAATAATCTACTTACTTGGCCAATGGAAAAACATTCTCTATATCCTCTTTGTTCCAAAGATTTTCCTGTAATCATAATCACAAGGTCATTTATAGTACCATTTTTCTATCATTACACCATATCCATAGTTTAATATATATTCAAAAATATAAGTGATTCTTCTTAAAAAACAAAATACAACTAATTTACATAGGAGACTTCACTATTTCAAATGACATGCAAATTGGAGGCTTTTTGTCCATGATGATGGATGTAATGTCCTTTCAAAATATCAGACATTTTACAAAATTTACACACAAGTGAATCTCCAAAATTCAATCATCATGGCTTTTTGTTATTAGTGCAATCCAAAGGCGGTGAAAGGTACAATTAGTTAAAATGATCTCTTTAAAAATTGAATCTTCTCAAAAACCACAATAGGAGAAGCCTTATCAATTTAAGGATAAGGACATATTTTAAGAAAATATGAAAGATAGGTCAGGTCATTCAAGGAATTATGTTTTGTCAATGTTCTTACCAATTTGTTTTGTTGAAGTTAAAAATTCTTAAAATTTCAAACCCTCCAACTGAAATCATAGTGTTTTATAGGAATTATTTTTTTAAGATGAATTAAATTAAATTAAAATAAAATAAAAAATTATACCTTCACCTATCATAAATTCCTATCAATGCTCCCAATACGTTCTCCCTTGTTTTTACTGCTAAAGTGACTGTATTCTGTGTGCCTAAACACCAATAGAAGAAGCAATATTGTGCCTCGAGAAATAAATTCTATCCCTTTACTTGAAGCAATGCATTTTGTTAATTTGGCTAAAATACATGTCGTTGTTGAAAACATTGAGATTGGAACAATTCCCTATGGATGTGCTTAAACCTGAATCAACCTATCAGAAGATTGATCTATGTGGTGTGCCAAGGTTGAAGCGATTGACTTCATAGATCAACCATGAATAATTAATAATTATGTATATTAATGTTATATTATTATATTCATATTCATGTTCTACTATTATAACTTATATATTCATGTTCTATTATTATGTTAATTTATATTGTCGCAACTTTTATACCTTGATTATAATTTATAGGTGAAGCCGCAGTGTTGAAGAGATAAAAGGTGTAAGGTAAATAACTTATTTTTCCATTGCATCCATGGGGGGCATCATGCTTCTGATGTCTCAGTAGGAAGGAAGAGCTTACGTACCACCATAAAGTTGGAAATAATTAATTCCTACTTGTCTATGGTTGTACGTTTCTATTTGAGGAGTTTGTTCCTATGTAATAGGAATTTAGTTTCTCCTAGTTTAGTGTGTGGTTGAGAGAATCTCTCAACCACACTACTGTACGTCTAAGATAGCATTCCTATCTTAAGACTACTTAAGACTATTGATTGTATAAATATGTGTGTAATCATTCAAGAATTAATAGAATATATATTTTGATTGACTGCAATTTTATCTTGGTATTGAAGCCTGAGGGCCTAGCCCCTCGTGGGCTTGGCTGCTCTTGGGTGGAAGAGAATAAAAGTTTTGTGTATATTTGTTTGTCCATCATCCGTTGTCCAATTAATAGTTCCAAGTTACAATTGTCTCTGAAATCAGCTGATTTGTGTCGTTGAGTGTATTCAGATCGGGTAATTCGAAATGGCGAAAGATCTCTAGAATGTGGCGTACGGAAGATTCTGTATAGGCACCCCTATTTTTAAATCATGGCATATGACAGTAGAGTTTCAACGTTACGTTGCGTGGTGCAGTTTGTTTGTTACTGGCCTCTGCAATACTATATATTGACTCTGTGTTTCGATGGGATTCCCGGATCCAGATTCAATTGAAGGAATCAAAGAATTCTTTGTGTGAAATTTTCAGCGGATATCGAGACAGCGAGCCGAGCTGGTGTGGGAGAAAGCCGTGGGCAGAGACGAACTGAGGAGGGTTTTCTCGACCTTCGACAAGAATGGCGACGGGCTTATCAGCAAACAGGAGATGAAAGAGTCCTTTGATAAGCTCAGGCTGTGCGTGGGCGAGGAGGAATTGGCCTCCACAATTCGAACCGTGGACGTCAATGGCGACGGGTACGTAGATTTTGAGGAGTTCGTTTCGCTGTATGAATCGATTAGTGGTAAGCGAGGGGGTGAAGAAGAAGACGACGCAAGGGCGGATCATGAAGACACGGATCTGGCGGAGGCGTTCGGCGTTTCCGACGAGAATGGCGACGGTTTGATAACGGTGGAAGAGCTGCAGGCCGTGCTCAAGTCGATGGGTCTTAAGGAAGGCCGAGCGATCGAGGAGTGCAAGAAGATGATACAGAAAGTTGATAAAGATGGCGACGGGATGGTTAATTATTTGGAGTTTAATGAGATGATGAGCGCTGGTATCCGTGGTGCCTGTGCGTGTGGGGAAGGCTTAATACATCGACCCACTGCGCTTGCATATATTCATCATCTCTGAGGTTGGATCCTGCTAGGAAGTGGAGGAGGCTGGACCTGCATCGAGAAGAAGGCCTGATCGCTGACGCAGAAGGCCTGATCGCCAATGGAGGCCGAATTGGCTGTTTGGACAGAAAGAAGAGGGCACTATTGGTGAGGAGGCACAACAGTGGAGGCTCAGTTTAGATCAGAGGAGGTAGCAAGAAGGGTGCTCGAAATTGGTGAGAATATGGCTTCCGGCAGAAAGAAGGTTTGAAGGTGCCTTGCGCTGTGGAGGTTTTTTGAGGAATCGCTGCGGAGCTGTTGTGATTGTGGCAGTAGAGCCGATGGATTGCAGATCGCGGGCTAAGTGGTTTGCTGGAGATGGTGGATCAGAGCGCCTTGACAAAGCCGAAGTCGCTGGCGGAAGCGAGCAGCAGGATCCGCAAGAACTGGACGTATTTCTGCATCAATTACCTGCTGCTTCTCTGTGGGGTGTTGGCCTTTAGCCTCATTTCGCACCCTGTATCATTGTTCCTTCTTGTTGCTCTGGTGGGGGGCTGGATCTTCCTTTATCTTCTCAGGACAGAGCCCCTGGTGCTACTCAATAGGACCTACAGTGACAGGGAGGTTCTCAGGATCATGATGGTGCTCACCATTGTTGTCGTGTTTCTGACGAACGTTGGGTCGTTGCTCATCTCGGCTCTTATGGTTGGATTGGGGATCGTTTGCGCGCATGGTGCATTTAGGTTTCCTGAAGATCTGTTTTTGGACGAGCAGGAGCCGACGGTCGGATTCTTGTCCTTCCTCAGTGGTGGTGGATCCTAGCCCCCGGTGGTTAGCCATGTTTGAGAGTAGTCTTCTAACTTGTTGGCGACTTAAGTGGAATTGAGCTACCGAGGCTGCAAAGCAGAGCATTGGTGCTTTGGAAATAACTGGATACAAGTGACATTGGTGCTTTGGACCTCTTGGATGGTTAATTCCCAGCGAAACGTTTCCCCTGGAAACAAGATCTGCTGGACAGAGCGTGACAGTGTGCGTGAATCTGCTTTGATGCTATTACCGTGGAGCTCACGGAATCATTATTGTTTATGATGTGACAGATATGGACAGTTTCAAAAATGTCAAGCAATGGCTTAGTGAGATTGATAAATATGCAAGTGACAATGTGAGCAAACTTCTAGTAGGAAACAAATGTGACTTGACAGAGAAATGAGCTGTTGATCAGCAAATGGCAAAGTCCTTTGCAGATGAACTGAGGATTCCATTTCTAGAAACAAGTGCGAAAGATGCATCTAATGCGGATCTGAGCGGAGCCGGCGGCGTGGAAGTCGAAATCTGAGTGGATTTCCTGTCATTTGAGATACATCATATTTCTGTTTTATGCCATTTGGACGGTGATTATGAAGTGTGAACCTGCGTGCAGGAGCAAAGAGTTGCTGCGTGGAGAAGAAATCAGCATGGGTAAATTTTTGAGCTGTTGGTGTGTGCAAACCTCCTCAATGTTCTTGATGCCTTGCTACTACGCCAGTCTGCTACATGGTTTGTTTGCTGAATGGTCATGTGAGTAAAGTAAATCTAGTTGGAAAAATTTAATTTACTTATTGTGACAGTTAGCTTGGCAAACTATTGTCACGAGTATAAATCTATGTTGGAATTTTCCATCCCAACAATAGACAAATTTATTTGCAGGAATGTTCTACTACCAGATACAATGATGACATGACAATGAAAATGGCATCAAACAATAGTGGTTGGAGCTGCATGATGATCGCGTTTGTGTGATAATGTGACGGAGAATTGGACCATGGAGTCCTGGATTATTGTTCTTGAAGGGAAAATTGTGTTCTCTTCGTGTGGCTGTGAGTGCCTATGTTCCGGTTTCTTTATCAGTGGACCCCTCATAGATGAGGTAAAGGAGCAGCAACAATGTTTATGGTGGACAACAAAGTAGATGTTTTGGTTTGTGGAATAGACTCCCTAGCATGTTATTGTAATAGTCATTGTATGTACTCTGAAACTCCAAAATGTGGAATCAGATGTAAGATTTTTAAGGGCATCTGAAAGTTCGTGGTGATCTCAAAACCACTTTGAAATGGTTTATGGTTGGTGGCGAGCCTGAAACCATCTTTTGTCATTGAATGTGAGGGTTGGTGGTGAGCCAGAAACCATATATATAGTCTTTGTGACTGAATTGCCTTTGTGGCCAGCTTGCCTTTGTGGCTAAATCGCCTCTGTGGCTTGAGGTGCCTTTGTGGCTGGAATCGTGGATGTCAACACGTTGTTTGACAAGCTAGCCTTTGTGGCTGTGTTGAGCTCTGGCTGATTTGAGTCAGCGTGCCTTTGTGGCTGTGTGTACACGAGAGCTTTGTGCTCAATTGAGCAGGTGGACTGCGGAACAAGTTGGAAATAATTAATTCCTATTTGTCTATGGTTGTACTTTTCTATTTGAGGAGTTTGTTCCTATGTAATAGGAATTTAGTTTCTCCTAGTTTAGTGTGTGGTTGAGAGAATCTCTCAACCACACTACTGTACGTCTAAGATAGCATTCCTATCTTAAGACTACTGATTGTATAAATATGTGTGTAATCATTCAAGAATTAATAGAATATATTTTGAGTGACTGCAATTTTATCTTGGTATCGGAGCCTGAGGGCCTAGCCCCTCGTGGCCTTGGCTGCTCCTGGGTGGAAAAGAATAAAAGTTTTGTGTATATTTGTTTGTCCATCATCCGTTGTCCAATTAATAGTTCCAGGTTACAATTGTCTCTGAAATCGGCTAATTTGTGTCGTTGAGTGTATTCAGATCGGGTAATTCGAAATGGCGAAAGATCTCTAGAATGTGGCGTAAGGAAGATTCTGTATAGGCACCCCTATTTTTAAATCATGGCATATGACAGTAGAGTTTCAACATTACGTTGCGTGGTGCAGTTTGTTTGTTACTGGCCTCTGCAATACTATATATTGACTGTGTTTCGATGGGATTCGTGGATCCAGATTCAATTGAAGGAATCAAAGAATTCTTTGTGAAATTTTCAGCGGATATCGAGACAGTGAGCCAAGCTGGTGTGGCAGAAAGCCGTGGGCAGAGACGAACTGAGGAGGGTTTTCTCGACCTTCGACCAGAATGGCGACGGGCTAACAGCAAATAGGAGATGAAAGAGTCCTTTGATAAGCTCAGGCTGTGCGTTGGCGAAGAGGAATTGGCCTCCACGATTCGAACCGTGGACGTCAATGGCGACGGGTACGTGGATTTTGATGAGTTCGTTACGCTGTATGAATCGATTAGTGGTAAGCGAGGGGGAGAAGAAGAAGAAGACGCAAAGGCGGATCATGAAGACGCGGATCTGGCGGAGGCGTTCGGCGTTTTCGACGAGAATGGCGACGGTTTGATAACGGTGGAAGAGCTCCAGTCCGTGCTCAAGTCGCTGGGTCTCAAGGAAGGCCGAGCGATTGGGGAGTGCAAGAAGATGATACAGAAAGTTGATAAAGATGGCGATGGGATGGTCAATTATTTGGAGTTTAATGAGATGATGAGCGCTGGTATTCGTGGTGCCTGTGCGGATGGAAAAGGCTTAATACATCGACCCATTGCGCTTGCATATATTCATCATCTCTGAGGTTGGATCCTGCTAGGAAGCGGAGGAGGCTGGACCTGCATCGAGAAGAAGGCCTGATCGCTGACGCAGAAGGCCTGATCGCCAATGGAGGCCGAATTGGCTGTTTGGACAGAAAGAAGAGGGCACTATTGGTGAGGAGGCACAGCAGTGGAGGCTCAGTGTAGATCGGAGGAGGTAGCAATAATGGTGCTCGAAATTGGTGAGAATATGGCTTCCGGCAGAAAGAAGGTTTGAAGGTGCCCTGCACTGTGGAGGTTTTTTGAGGAATCGCTGCGGAGCTGTTGTGATTGTGGCAGTAGAGCCGATGGATTGCAGATTGCGGGCTAAGTGGTTTGCTGGAGATGGTGGATTGGAGTGCCTTGATAAAGCCGAAGTCACTGGCGGAAGCGAGCAGCAGGATCCGCAAGAACTGGACGTATTTCCGCGTCAATTACATGCTACTTCT
Source organism: Pinus tabuliformis (assembly GCA_031772625.1). Taxonomy (NCBI): domain Eukaryota; kingdom Viridiplantae; phylum Streptophyta; class Pinopsida; order Pinales; family Pinaceae; genus Pinus; species Pinus tabuliformis. The sequence continues at coordinate 1,000,282,798 of CM062807.1, read as the reverse complement.
CTGTGGGGTGTTGGCCTTTAGCCTCATTTCGCACCCTGTATCATTGTTCCTTCTTGTTGCTCTGGTGGGGGGCTGGATCTTCCTTTATCTTCTCAGGACAGAGCCCCTGGTGCTACTCAATAGGACCTACAGTGACAGGGAGGTTCTCGGGATCATGACGGTGCTCACCATTGTTGTCGTGTTTCTGACGAACGTTGGGTCATTGCTCATCTCGGCTCTTATGGTTGGATTGGGGATCGTTTGCGCGCATGGTGCATTTAGGTTTCCTGAAGATCTGTTTTTGGACGAGCAGGAGCCGACAGTCGGATTCTTGTCCTTCCTCAGTGGTGGTGGATCCCATCCCCCGGTGGTTAGCCATGTTTGAGAGTAGTCTTCTAACTTGTTGGCGACTTAAGTGGAATTGAGATACCGAGGCTGCAAAGCAGAGCATTGGTGCATTGGAAATAACTGGATACAAGTGACATTGGTGCTTTGGACCTCTTGGATGGTTAATTCCCAGCGAAACGTTTCCCCTGGAAACAAGATCTGCTGGACAGAGCGTGACAGTGTGCGTGAATCTGCTTTTATGCTATTACCGTGGAGCTCACGGAATCATTATTGTTTATGATGTGACAGATATGGACAGTTTCAAAAATGTCAAGCAATGGCTTAGTGAGATTGATAAATATGCAAGTGACAATGTGAGAAAACTTACAGTAGGAAACAAATGTGACTTGATAGAGAAACGAGCTGTTGATCAGCAAATGGCAAAGTCCTTTGCAGATGAACTGAGGATTCCATTTCTAGAAACAAGTGTGAAAGATGCATCTAATGCGACTCTGAGTGGAGCCGGCGGCGTGGAAGTCGAAATCTGAGTGGATTTCCTGTCATTTGAGATTCGGCATATTTCTGTTTTATGCCATTTGGACGGTGATTATGAAGTGTGAACCTGCGTGCAGGAGCAAAGAGTTGCTGCGTGGAGAAGAAAGCAGCATGGGTAAATTTTTGAGCTGTTGGTGTGTGCAGACCTCCTCAATGTTCTTGATGCCTTGCTACTACGCCAGTCTGCTGCGTGGTTTGTTTGCTGAATGGTCATGTGAGTAAAGTAAATCTGGTTGGAAAAAATTAATTTACTTATTGTGACAGTTAGCTTGGCAAACTATTGTCACGAGTATAAATCTATGTTGGAATTTGCCATCCCAACAATAGACAAATTTATTTGCAGGAATGTTCTACTACCAGATACGATGATGACATGACAATGAAAATGGCATCAAACAATAGTGGTTGGAGCTGCATGATGATCGCGTTTGTGTGATAATGCGACGAAGAATTGGACCATGGAGTCCTGGATTATTGTTCTTGAAGGGAAAATTGTGTTCTCTTCGTGTGGCTGTGAGTGCCTATGTTCCGGTTTCTTTATCAGTGGACCCCTCATAGATGAGGTAAAGGAGCAGCAACAATGTTTATGGTGGACAACAAAGTAGATGTTTTGGTTTGTGGAATAGACTCCCTAGCATGTTATTGTAATAGTCATTGTATGTACTCTGAAACTCCAAAATGTGGAATCAGATGTAAGATTTTTAAGGGCATCTGAAAGTTCGTGGTGATCTTAAAACCACTTTGTAATGGTTTATGGTTGGTGGTGAGCCTGAAACCATCTTTTGTCACTGAATGTGAGGGTTGGTGGTGAGCCAGAAACCATCTATATAGTCTTTGTGACTGAAGTGCCTTTGTGGCCAGCTTGCCTTTGTGGCTGAATCGCCTGTGTGGCTTGAGGTGCCTTTGTGGCTGGAATCGTGGAAGTCAACACGTTGTTTGACAAGCTAGCCTTTGTGGCTATGTTGAGCTCTGGCTGATCTGAGTCAGCGTGCCTTTGTGGCTGTGTGTACACGAGAGCTTTGTGCTCAATTGAGCAAGTGGACTGCAGAACACCTGGCTCGGACTCAGATGTTTTTTTTCTGAGTAGAAGGGGATTTGCGTTTTTCGCGCTAACAGCATTGCTTTACTTGAAGCAATGCATTTTGTTAATTTGGCTAAAATACATGTCGTTGTTGAAAACATTGAGATTGGAACAATTCCCTATGGATGTGCTTAAACCTGAATCAACCTATCAGAAGATTGATCTATGTGGTGTGCCAAGGTTGAAGCGATTGACTTCATAGATCAACCATGAATAATTAATAATTATGTATATTAATGTTATTATATTATATTCATATTCATGTTCTACTATTATAACTTATATATTCATGTTCTATTATTATGTTAATTTATATTGTCCCAACTTTTATACCTTGATTATAATTTATAGGTGAAGCCGCAGTGTTGAAGAGATAAAAGGTGTAAGGTAAATAACTTATTTTTCCATTGCATCCATGGGGGGCATCATGCTTCTGCTGTCTCAGTAGGAAGGAAGAGCTTATGTACCACCATAAATCCATCGATCATTAAGGAACCTCGAATACAGTCTCGCCAAGTCCATTTCATTTGTGGTTTTAATTCCTCTATATTTTCATTATGGAGGGAAAGCTTTCCCTTCACTAATAATTACATTGAAGGAGCCATGAAATTAGATGTGTGTTCAACCAAACATAATTTCACTAAAAATTATGACATTATGGAATTATCTGGACCTTGCCATAAGCCATTATGATAGTTTAGGTGTTTTGAGGGAAATTATTGTAATCTGGAGTCATTCCCTCTAATATCAATTGGAAAAGGGATTACTACATTTCTATCTCCTTGTTTAATGAATACCAAGGCAGAGTTAATTGAGGTGCAGCGTGATGAATATCCATCGGCTTTAATTTTGAAACTATCTCATGTATCTTCAATTGAGGATAACTATACAAAGTTACGTTGTCATACTTATTCCTGTGCACCTTCAAGATATCATTGATGGATAATTAGTACTCAAAATAATTTGCTAAGTATGACATGCAAAAAATATTTGGGAATACAAAGACTCTCATTTGATGACAACAATGAAGTTAGAGAGCAAACATCCTATAATTTGTCTAGCCTCTTAGAAACCCTTAGATCTTTATGAAGATTAATAACTGTTGGAAAATGAGACTAAATCACCACATTTTTTTCAAAGGGATTCACCCATTCACAAATATAGCTTCTAGTCTATGCAACCATCTAGAAATTTTATTAAAAAATTCATATACGTCCCATTTAGAAATGTTGTCAAACGTTTCACATGCATCATGTTCAGAGAGTTTATTGAATAGTTCCCATGCATCCCAGGTTTTCCAAACAGTTCCCATGAATATTAGTTCCATCAAATTGAACCAAGGGGAGCATCATGATACTATAAATTAATAACCCTATCCACCAATAAAAGAATGATAGAGAGATGTTATAGACCAATTGAAACCAACCAAGAAAGAAAATAAGCAAATTCCAAACACCAACAATTAATTGAAAATGCATGTGGCATGCAACAAAAAGGTTGAGCTAAATTTTGGAACAAAATGAAATGTCATACCATAAAAATGATGATTTTGGAAAAATCACTAATCAACTAAATTCCACACTCTGTTCACCACTTCTTCAACATGGTTATCTAAATTTCCCTATAATGCAGAGAATACACTTAATAGGCTCATCTACAATGAAGTTATTTAAAAGCTGGTTATAAAAGAAAAACAAGGGTAGTTTTATGTGCTAACCAAACATCATAGAGCTCCCTATACATTAGTTGTATTTATAGTTTAGGGTTCACACAATGGGGTTAGGTTAGGTCTGACTCTGCATTTTTGAACTAATGTACAACATCAAATACAACCTGTCAAAAATCTAGCTACTTGTCGTGTGAAATGGCAATTGAACAAAGTGGGATAATGTGTAAAGGGAATGGTAGAAATGTATAAAGCATTAATGGGAGTGTATTGGGCTTATTCATGTGTGATTGTGGATAGATCCTTTTTTCTTCTTGGGTGTGCCTAGGCAGGTGTAAGGAAAGCAAACAAAATGGGGTGGGTCAAAGTGAGAAAGGGAGAAAGGTTATGGAAAAGAAAGCATAAATGGGGAATGAAAGGTTTGTGCTATTGGAAGATGCATCAGACACTGATTTTAGTGGGTGAAATGCCTCCTCTACCTCTATTTTTGTTTTTGACCCTGAACCCTGGATATCACTAAGCACTTCGTTGCTAGAAGTCACCGATGCCACAGGGAAAGTTGATTCCTGGAGCCATGAAAAAGAGAATAACATAAATAGGCCTTGACTTTTCTAAGAGTGAAAGAAAATATAGAAGGTAAGGCAAATTCATACCACTTATTGTGTTCCGTGAGCCTAAGCAAATAATAAGAAGGTATAACCTTTTTTTGTTTCCATTCTCCATTCTTATATAAATAAAAAGAAACAAAACTTTACTTTACAGAGCTAAAGGAAATTAGTCCCCTACTGAGCTCTAGCAAAAAAGATATATGTTTTTTCTCTTCATCCACATTCTTTGATTGAAAAAGGAACAACACTCACCCTAAGTTATTTTCTTCAGTAACCTTACATAACATAGAGAGTAAAAGTTGTATTCTGTAGAGTAATAGCCCAGAGAATAATTACTTACAAGAGTATCACAATAATGAGACACATACCCTGCTTAACTGTTGGAAGTTTGACAATGAATTATGTAAATATGAGTAATAATTGTATTAGTTACTACTAGTTAGTTTTATACCGAAACAATAGTTTTGTAATAGAGGAGGCTTGTATAAAACTAGTGAATGCCCGAGAAATGTAATCATGGAGAATCATTGTTGATTGAATAGAGATTCCAATTCCTTGCCACGTGGATGTTTCCTTGACACCCTGTCAAGGTTTTACCATGTAAATCCGGTGTTGTTATTTGTGTGTTTGGTTTCAATTTTCCAGTTAGTTATGAGATTTTTCTTGGTCAATGTATAACTGAATGTTTATTTTCTTTCCTCATTTCCCTTATTCGAACAAAAATTGGTATCAGAGCAAAGTTGAATTGAGTATGGAGTCCAGGAGTGTTGTCGAGAGGTTGCATGAAAGGGAGGAAGTGGAGAAAATTGTTGCCAAACCCTGTATTCTTAGCATGAAGACTGCATTCTCAGTGTGAAGGCTGTGTGTCTCTGCGTGAAGGCAAGTAGATCTCTGCGCCTAGCCAGTTCTACGCTGCTAGACCTGCGTGAGGGAGAGAACTCATTATCTAAGCATGATTCTACTTGTGTAAAAAGAATATAACATGATAGATCTCTGCACCCAGCCAGTTCTACGCTGCCAGACCTGCGTGAGGGAGAGAACTCATTATCTTAGCGTGAGTCTGCTTGTGTGAAAAAAATAAAATATAACGTGACAGAGTGAGACAGCACGCAGAGGTTGAAGCATGAGAGGCTTGAGGTTCATCTTCTCTTTGTTTGAGGAGGAGGCCATCTGTGTCCATCTGCATTTGAAGAGGAGTACACTTTTGCGTGAGGAAGCTATCTGTGCCCATCTCTGTGTGAAGTGTTGCATGAGCAGAGTGTGAAGAGGAAGCAACACTGCATACGTCCTCTGCCCTCTACGTATGTTTTGAAAAATTATGGAGTGGTTCCATTGGCTAGGGCCTCATGCTTTCCATAACCTGTCTAGTGCCTCTGCCTTGACTGGTGAGAAACCTGCGTGTGAATTGCTGCAACTGCAAACCCATTTTCTGCACGTGAAGGGACTTGTGTGGAATCCCGTTGCTTGTCGAGCAAAACGTGAAGGGAGCCGTTGCCCAGTCTTCGTTGCAGAGAAAGAAAGAGCCGCTGGACCAGGCTGCATACTTGTTGCTGGCCACTTGCGTGTGATCATCTTGGAAGGCTGGGTTTTTTTTTTTAATTTGTGAAGAAATTCAGGGTTTGTTGAAAGATTTCTTTGAAGTAAAAAAAATCTTTGAAGGGTTTGTTGAAAGATTTTTGTGAAGTGAAGAAAATCTTTGAAGTGAAGAACAAAGTTTTTTCTCCAGATTTCATTTAAATTGAAGAAAAATAAATCCAAGGGTTTTTTCCATTAAATTGATGAAAAAGAAAACAAAAGATTTGAAATAAAAATATGTTGAATTGGGGAATTATTTTTTTTATCAAACCCTAGTTGAAATATTGAAACCCTAGGAAGAAAAAATGGCCAAGATGTTGAATGCAAAATTCGAGGTGGAGAAATTCACCGGCAAGAGCAATTTTGCTCTTTGGAAACTGAAGGTTAGGGATTTTCTTGTGCAACAAGGGTTGCACAAGGCATTAGATGGGGCAACTAAGAAACCCTCAACCGTGACTGATTCAGACTAGGAGGACTTGGATGCCCGAGCTCTCAGTACCATCAGGTTATGCCTGGTGGATGAGGTTCTCTTCAACATTGTTGAAGAGAGTATAGCTTCAGGATTGTGGGAAAAACTGGAAAAGCTCTATATGACAAAGTCATTAACCAATAGAATTTATCTGAAAAGACAGTTGTACAGTCCTCGAATGAAAGAAGGTTCAAAAGTTGCAGAACATTTGAATGTTTTTAATACACTTATGTGCCAATTAACAGATATGGAAGTTAAAATTCAGGAAGAGGATAAAGCCATAACCTTGCTGTGTTCTTTGCCCGAATCATGGGATCACTTCGTAACTTCAATTAGCTTGAGCACTACTGATTCTTTGAAGTTTGAATCAGTCATGGGAGCTCTCTTGTCTGAAGAAGTACGAAGGAAATCCAGTACTAAAATAGCTTCATCAGAAGCCATGGTAGCTAGAGGACGCTCAAAGGAAAGAGGAGAAAAACCAAGGGGGTCTTCGAGATCTAAATCGAAGGGAAAGAAGTGTAAGGCAAAATGTTGGCACTGTAATAAAATTGGACACTTGAAGAAAGACTGTTGGAAATGAAAAGAATCCAATAACTCGAAGAAAGAAGCGAATCAAGTCGATTCAAGTATGAAAGACGAAGTTTTATCTGCTGAAGAATTATGTATGATAGATGAAACTTCACCTAAATGTAATGTCTCTCAGGGTTTAGAAAGCTGGCTGTTAGACTCTGGTGCTTCTCATCACATGTGTCCACACAAAAATTGGTTTACTTCGTATGAAAATGTAAATGGTAGTTCTGTGTTTATGGGTAATAATGTGTCATGTCAGACTGTTGGGATGGGAATATCAGGATTAAGATGTATGATAACACAGTTAGAACATTAACTAGTGTTAGACATGTACCTGATTTGAAGAAAAAATTGATTTCTTTGGGAGTGTTGGATTCAGATGGTTATAAGTTTACAGGTTAGGATGGCATCTTGAAAGTCTTTAAAGGAGCCCTAGTGGTTATGAAAGCAGAGAAGCTTGAAAATCTTTACAAGTTAAAAGTAAGTACTCAGGCCAGTGAAGCAGCGGTTGCGTCAGAAAAGGAAGAAGTAGGTACTCGTCTATGGCATCAACGATTAGGTCATATGTGCGAGAAAGGTCTTCAGATACTGATGAAACGTAAATCTCTTCCCGATCTAAAATCCTTGAAGTTATATTTCTGTAAAAATTATTTGTATGGAAAACAGTGTAGACAGAGATTTAAAGTTGGAAATCATAATAGTAAAGATATTTTAGACTATATTCATTCTAATCTGTGGGGACCATCCCCTGTTGTATCATATGGAGGTGCTCTATATTTTTTAAAGTTTATTGATGATTTCTCTAGTAAAGTTTGGATCTTTATTCTAAAAAAGAAACCTGATGTATTCAATGTCTTTAAACAATTTAAAGCAATGGTAGAAAAAAAATAGGAAAATCTATTAAATGCTTAAGAACTGACAATGCTGGTGAGTTCACCTCAATTGAATTTGAATAAGACTGTAAGGATGAGGGAATTATTAGACACAAAACTACTATTTATACTCCTCAGCAAAATGGTGTTGCTGAGCATATGAATTGGACTCTTATGGAAAGAGCCAGAAGCATGATCAGCAATGCTAACTTGCAAAAGGAGTTGTGGGCAGAAGAAATATCTACTGCTTGTTATTTAATTAACAGATCACCTTCAGCAGCAATTAATTGTAAAATTCCTGAAGAAGTTTGGACAGGTCAGTCTTGTGATTATTCACATTTGAGGATATTTCGCTGTGATGCTTACTCTCTTATTCCTAAAAATCAGCATTCAAAATTAGATCCAAAATCGAAATGTTATGTCTTTGTTGGGTATGAATATGCAGTGAAAGGATATAGGTTGTGGGATCCTACATTGCGGAAGACAGTCATTAGTAGAGATGTAACATTTGATGAATCTTCTCTTTTAAAATCAAATGTTGAAAGAATTGAACAGGAACAGGTATCTCCAAATCAACGAGTTAAGTTGGAGGCTAGGCCTTTCAGTGACAGTCAAAAGGAAGGAGAGACTTCTGGAGAAAAAGGTGTTGAAGACACAGAGGAAGTCGTTGAAGCTTCTGAACCAGTTCAGCAACCAGTCGCTCTAAGAAGGTCTACAAGGGAAAGAAAAACTCCCAAAAGGTATGAAGATTATGCTTCATCTTTTGCTTTGATTACTAAAGATGGGGAAACTTCTTGTTATCAAGAAGTAGTAGATGATATAAATAGCGAAAAATGGAAAATGGTTATGGAAGAAGAAATGGATTCCTTAGCCAAGAACAATACCTAGGATCTTGTAGAGCTTCCTGAAGGGATAAGTGTTGTTGGATGCAAGTGGGTCTTCAAACTAAAACAAAAAGTTGATGGAAGTATCGAAAGGTATAAGGTGAGACTGGTAGCAAAAGGGTATTCTTAGGTTGAAGGCATAGACTTTCATGAGATTTTTTTCTCCAGTTGTAAAACTTGTTTCTATTCGTACTGTGTTGGCACTAACTGCATTACTTAATCTTGAGTTAGAATAGTTAGATGTTAAAACAACTTTTCTACATGGTGATTCGAATGAAGAGATATATATGAAGTAGCCAGAAGGTTTTGTACAAGGTCGCAGCAGAAGATTAGTTTGCAAGCTCAGGAAATCATTGTATGGTCTGAGGCAGTCTCCCAGACAATGGTACAAGAAGTTTGATTCCTTCATGGTGAGCCAGAACTTTATAAGAAGTGAGTATGATCATTGTGTATACTTCAAAATTTTCAATGGAATATTCATTATCTTAGCTTTGTATGTTGACGATATGCTTATTGCAAGAAAAAACATGGAAGAGATCAACAGGTTAAAGGCTCAGATTTCTAAGACGTTTGATATGAAGGATCTTGGAGTAGCAAAACATATCTTGGGCATGGAGATACACAGAGACATGAAAAATGGTAAGCTTTGGTTATAACAGTAGAAGTATGTGGAGAAAGTACTTGAAAAATTCTCTATGAACAATGTGAAACCTATTAATGTTCTAGTAGCTTCCCATTTTAAGCTTTCTTCGGTTTTGAGTCCTAGAACTGATGAAGAAAAGCAGTATATGTCTCATGTACCATATGCAAATGTTGTAGGCAACTTAATGTATGTGATGGTATCTACAAGACCTGACATTCCACATGTAGTTGGAGTTGTCAGTAGGTTCATGGCAAATCTAGGTGAAGAACATTGGCGAGCAGTGAAATGGGTGCTTTGATATCTAAGAGGCACAAGTGACCATCGTATCATCTTTAGTGGTAGTGAAGGATCAGTCTGCGGATATGTAGATGCTGATTGTGCAGGTGATTTGGATAAAAGAAGATCTACTACAGGTTATTTCTTTACTCTTGCAGGTGGAGCAATTAGTTGGATGTCAAAGATTCAAGAAACATTTGCATTGTCCACTACCGAAGCAGAATATATACCTGCTTCAGATGCCAGTAAAGAAGCAATCTGGTTAAATGGTTTGCTTGATGAGATTGGAAGGACACAGGAGAAAGTGAATGTACTTTGTGACAGTTAATGTGCTATTCACTTGGATACAAATCCTGCTTATCACAGCAGAACCAAGCACATTGATGTAAGGTATCATTTTCTTAGACATGTGATTGATGGCGGAAAAGTAGCTCTTAAAAAAGCCCATATGCGAGAGAATTTTGCAGACATATTCACAAAGCTAGTTAAAGTAGAGAAGCTGTGATGGTGTTTAGCTTCTCTTGGCTTGGAGAAAATATGATGAATGTGCATGGGAAAGGGATTAGGAAAATTGTTGTCAAGGTGGAGTTTGTTGGAAGTTTGACAACGAATTATGTAAATATGAGAAATAATTGTATTAGTTACTACTAGTTAGTTTTATACCGAAACAACAGTTATGTAATGGAGGAGGCTTGTATAAAACTAGTGAATGCCTGAGAAATGTAATCGTGGAGAATCATTGTTGATTGAATAGAGATTCCAATCCCTTGCCCCATGGATGTTTCCTTGACACCCTGTCAAGGTTTTACCATGTAAATCCTGTGTTGTTATTTGTGTGTTTGGTTTCAGTCTTCCAGTTAGTTATGAGCTTTTTCTTGGTCAATGGATAACTCAATGTTTATTTTTTTCCTCATTTCCCCTATTCGAACAACATTAACCTGATTCACTTACACATCGAAACGTTAATGGAAAGGTAAGTTCATAATGTTGAGATGAAAACTAAGATGTAGAGATCAAGACGATATATATAGTATTCTTAGTCAATAGAATAAGTTGATGAAAGAAAAGTGATCAAGTTAACTCATAAGAATGCTACGGTGCCCTCCTATTATAATACGATCATTTATACATGAAAAATATTATGATTACCCTACTTTATGGCACTTGACATTGATAAATGCAGAGTGGATCGATAGCCTTATCATAAATGCACTTTGGACTAGGTTTGTGCTTGATCAGGACAGAATTACGGGTAACAAAAAGCGAGTTCTAAGTGCATATGGTTTTTGCAATATATACCAATAAAAATCTCTCCAATCACTATTTGCATAGAATCATCCTCCACACCAGGTTTACTAACAAGGGAGGGGAAGGAAGAACCTCCATATTAGAGAATCTCGTAGATAGAGAGCTGAACAAAAATGTACTTTTCCTTGCTCATAATCAAACTCAAAGTCTTTTGATGTTCCAGGAGTATACCTTTTTGACCCCCTTAGAAATGGAAATGGGCCCTCTTAGACTTGGTCAGGCCCTTAAGCTCATCCCAGATCCCAACATTCCATCCCAGCAAGAAAGTGTAAGCAGTTGCCTCTAATAAATTGTATGAAATATATTACGGTGGGCATAAAAATGACATATAGAAATATGGGTGTACATAAGAGAAGTCATGGGAACTAGACTCCGAATATCGGTAAGGACTGCGGGAATAAAAGAAAAACTGTGAGACATTCATTCTTGTCTATATATATATATATATATATATATATATATATATATATATATATATATATATATATATATATATATATTCTTCACCAGCAAAGATAGAGGACGGGTTATCGTCGTTGTTCTAGATATGTTATTGGGACTTGATCTTATACTTAGTATAGGACCCGTGGGGATATTATGGAATAAGAGCTGACGATAGTAGTTATGGATGGGAAGATTCATCCTACCAGAGTGGTGGAAGAAGCCAATTTGTTTCATTCAAGTTGGCCAAGGCCCAAATTTATGCATATAAATAAACTACCCCAAATAAAATCTAAAATTACTTTCCCACATCCCACACCAACCAAATAAGTACTGTAAAAAAGGTTTATAACCTGCCACCTTATGTTACCTATAAGTGATGGGAGTGGTAAGAACACATTCAAAAGATGTACACCTTATGTTACTTCTAAATTCGAAAGTATATTTTGTAGAGAATAAACTTGCAACTAATTGCAAACTAATGTGTGGGAACTACCTTGTGAGAGAAAATACGAGTGTGGTTCTTCTTTGAGATTTAAGTTTGGAAAAATTTAATATTATAGAACATTATAGTGAATGGAGATTTTCAAGTGTTGCAAAATTTGCATGGTCTTCACACACACATACTAATCATCCTTTTCCAATTATATACAAAGAGGAGCTTATAAATGCTCTAAATGTAGGTTGATAGGCAATGCAAACAGAGAACAATTTGCAAAAGCATACAGTGGTTTGTAAATGTAGTTTTAAAATAGATAAACATTTAAAAGATAAAAATTCCATCACATCTATATAGAATATATAAATCAAAACAAAAGAACGGCTAAATATCTAATTTGAAGCCACAAGGGATATAAAACTCTCATTTGAAGCCACAAATGATATTAACAAGTTGTTTAGGACACTTGGTTTGGAGTGTCAACAACTTGCATGTTCAAATTAAGCATCGTGAGTCCTTTTTTAAAAAACAAAGCTATAGTTCTTTCCTCGAAATGATCAATTTGTCATTTGAAGAAATGCACCTTCTCCACACTATTTATTCTAAATTGACATGTATATTTTTTAGAGGAAACATCCAACTAATTGTAAACTAATGTTCAGGAACTATCATGTGAGAGAAAATAAGAGCGTGTTTCTTCTTGGAGAATTAATTTTGGAAAAATTGAATATTGTGGAACATTATATTGAATGGAGATTTTCAAGTGTTGCAAAATTTGCATGGTCTTCACAAACATACTAATCATCCTTTTGATTGAGTATGATTGTAAATTTGTTTACAAATATTTTCTTCTAGTAATGTCTCGGCTATAAGATCAGCTTGGGAAATATATAGTTCTAGTAAATATGGACATCTACAAAGAACATGTTAGAAGTGTGTGGGGTGATACTTAATCTTTGTAGACTAACATACTCGTTGGAAACTTCATTGAGCTATTGCACTTCTATTGGTAACCCAGATGGAAGCATTGAAATGATCACCGTCGTGTTAGCAATCAATATCGGTATGGTAGTGATAAGGAATTATTTGGTTGTTTATTGCTTGATAAAATTGGGCTAACTAGGTTTCAATGCAAGGGGCTTCTCACAAAGTCATAGAAAACCAAAAATGTGTATAATATTTCAAATCATAATTCTATATTTGTTTTATTTAAAAAGAAAAAGTCCTTTTGTTCAGCAAATCAGGGTTCAAATGCAATACTCTCCATCCTAGATTGGTAAAATAAAAAAATTTGAGTTTCACCATCTTTTATTTAGGTTTTTCTTGTCAATGGACTAAGTGTAATCATGTCTTAATTGAAGGATGTTTAAAAAATATCCCATATATTGAACACATTTTTCCATGGTAATAAGATTTTTATATTTTTTGATAAGGAACTAACATTTGTGTCATGAAAAGAGTCATGATCATTTCCTGATGCAAAAGATGTGAAGGGATAAAATATGGAGGCTTTAGATCCATTCAATCTTTTCATGGAAGTGATGCAATTGGATTTATTTTAAAATCAACCTTATCTCATAAAAAGGAGAGAACCATTGCAAATATTTCACATGACGTACATTGTTTTCATCAGGCCTCAATTCATTGCAGAATAGGAAAGTAATTATTGATCTTGCAACTTAGAAATAACACTTGAATGGCCTACCATTCTTAGTGATCAAGATTCAACATCCAATGATGTAGAGATTCATTGCAGAATAGGAAAGTTATTATTGATCTTGCAACTTAGAAATAACACTTGAAAGGCCTACCCTTCTTAGTGATCAAGACTCAACATCCAATGATGTAGAGATTGGTGTAGATGACATGAATCTCCTTTAATAATCAACAATGTAGTGGAAAAGGAAGACAATAATCCTTTTTTATGGCTTTTTATTCAACATGAACTCCCATACAGCTTGAATACAATCCAAATTTGTACAGTAGATAAATGAGTTGTCTTGTTGGGTTTCATAAACATAACTTGGTAACATTCTTGTGTTTCTTTACACCACATTACTATTGCTTGCTAACTTAGAAAATGACTACTTTAGATAACAAGCGCTGAGTTGTCTTGTTGGGTTTCATAAACATAACTTGGTACCATTCTTGTGTTTCTTTACACCACATTACTATTGCTTGCTAACTTAGAAAATGACTACTTTAGATAACAAGAGCCACATTGTGGCAGTGTCACTACATTTGTTTTATGGATATTGTACCACTTGATTTTGTTTAAAGAAAAGAATAATTAATAACTTTAAAATAATATTTAATAACTTTTTAATTAATAATTATAATTATTATTTTAATTGTCAATTTTAAATCAAAATAATATAACATAACATTGTGATTTTACAATATCTCAATATCAGTGAAAAATATAGAAATAGTGGGAAATGTTTGAAGTTCAAGTCTTTCTAAATTGCCGCACACAAATTCTCTATATTTGTGGACTTGCAAAGGCAATGAAGAACATATTCTAAAAAGACACTTGTAATTAACCTTTGCTAGAAAACTTATAATTTGTTAAGATGGATGATAATATAAACAAAGTTTTCTACTCCACTTGCATGAAACCCAAAAACATTTAAATTTATTCTTTCAATAATTTCAAATTTTAATTAATAATTATAAATAATATTTTACTTTTAATTTTTTCTTTGAAATAACGTAATATAACTCTAATGTTTAATAGATTTAAATATGTTTGTAAACAAATATTAAAAAATTTGGAACCAAACCTTTCAAACAAAAACCTCTGCACGACAAAGAACTCGAGAAGAGAGGACCGACGTTTTAACACCGACACATTAACAACCGAACACGGTACTGAAGTAGAGATTGATTTGTGTGGAGATAAAAAAGAAATTATGATAATTGTAAATTATTGAATCTCGATTGAAACGAATAATATAATTTTAGTGTAGGTTCTATGTTCTTCATTTTTTTTAGAATTAAACAATTCAATAAGACAATCTTTACAAATAATTATTGATGCATCTATTCACCAAAAAGAACTATCTAAACGATCACAGGTGTGTATCTGTTAATTCTTATTATTATGCATCAAAATAAGACAATATTTAACCATACTTATTGATTCACATGTCAAAAAACACTGTTATTAACGAAACGATCACAGGTGTGTATAAAGTGCAGGGTTTATTACACAACCATGACCGCTTTGAGCCAGCGTTTACGGTTACCAAAATGGATTTCTTAAATGATGACGATGACAACTTAGATTCGGGGTTTATTTTTCACTAATGCATTTCTTTAAAAAGTTACATGACTCCAACAAAGAGCATTTGATAGTGGATATTTAATGGACACTTCCAGATTTATTTTAAAAAAAAAGGGATAATCTGCGTAGAAGAAGTTTTATATTATCATTATTTTACATATCTGTACAATTGATATATCCGTACAACTGTTGCGTCACAACAACAGCAATCTAGTCAAAGATATGTTGTGTAACAACAATATTGCTCCGTCCCAACCACCCAGGGCAACAACGTGGACACTTCCAGATTTATTATGCAATATTATTATTAATATTATATAAAGTAGAATTAGTACAACTATATTAAAAATATTAATGTGATTGATTTATGGTTTATATAATTCAAAGTTTCATTTGTATCTATTATTTATAAATATATAAAAAAAAATATTATTGCAACAAAAATATTAATATTAATTAATTTTGATTTTACTTGATTCTTAAAAATGCCAAATCTTAATAAAAAACAAATGAAGATTTTCTATCCTTTACAACCAAGATATAAAGCAATTATTCTAAAATCCAAATTAGTAAGCTTTCAAACATCAATTTTATAAGAAAACTCAACAAATTATCATCCCTTAAATTGAAATAAAAAAATTTAATTAACACATATTTAAATATATTCTCAACTATAATCATACATCTAAACATATAATAAATTCCCACATAAAATGTTACATCCAAGGATGACATGAATGCTCATTACAATGCATTTGAATGACGCTTTGGGTTACATCGTTCTGCCAGCTATTTTACGGTTTATACGAAGTCCATGTTATGCATTATTCAATAATCATGTCAAAACTAATTCTTGACTAATCTTAATCGAAATGAATGGATGACCTTTTGTCATTCAGGAGCAAAGTTTTTGTTATTGTGCGGATAGGTGGACGAATTATATAATGTAACGTTACGTTGATTAACATTAGAATTTAAGATTTAAAAATTAAAATAAAAAAATAATGGATTTATAAATTTGAAAGTGTTTAGGTTTGTTATGATGAAGTCTATTAAAAATCTAGGGAAATCTATTATAGAATGCCACTATTTTAGCTCAGATCTATTTAGATTTTGGATTTGATTTTTACGAGCATGTGGTGGATCTAGATTTAACATGCAACTATTTTAGCTTAGATTTATTTAGATTCTGGATTTGATTTTTACGAGAATGTGGTTGATCTAGATTTAACATGGATCAGATTTAAGATGGATGTAAGTAATTAGTAAAAAAATAGAGATGAATGTGCTTATTATGTAGGATTTATTAATATGTGTCACTAGTTTTTCTTTTCTTTTTGTATTATATTTTTGTATTTGAAATTATAAATAATTGCATATCAAAATTGTGTGATTTTATATTTAATACAATTTTTAAATTATAATTAGTGTAGTAAATATTTATATACATAAATCCATACATTGACATCATGATACATTTCAAATTGCCAAGAGTAGAAAAATCATAAAAAAATTATAAATTATATCTTTACTATTATTATTAATTATAAAAATAAATAATATATGAATTAAAGATATATACATTTAAGAAAAATGTGACAAGGAAAAACATAGTAAAGTAACCAAAAAACCGTAGTAAAATAACAATAAGAAATAAGAATTTCCTTGTAAACATGCCTCTTTGCTAATTAAATTGAAAGACAAAATGTCTAAAACTACCTTTGAAATAAATCTAAACCCTCTTATCCTCAATAATACTAAAAGTATTCCATGGATCTTTTGCGAATGTTAAATCCCTACTGTAACGCCCTGCGGTTTTGCCCGGGCGTGCGCTCCTCCGGTTACCGAAAATGACTAAGTGTTAGTCATGACCATTGCATAAGGCGCGCGGAATAAATACAAGTTATGGCGTGTGAAGTGTATATATATGCGATGGGAGGATTGAACGATGGACTAACCAAGCCGACGTATGAAACATGGCAAAGGGGCGTTCATCATAATACATTGTAGCATCGGCCGCACGAGATAGGAGGCGTATATATTGGTGCGACCTGCGGTTCATTTGAACAACTCACAATCGCTCTTGCTTCAACGCACAAGTGAAGTGCGCAGATAAGAAGTGCGGCGAAGGGTAAAAGGACGAGCTGGGGGATGAGCCCGCCGAGCCGGGCAGCGTTCAGGGTGCGAGTTGGTTTATGTGTGTGTGCGCGGTCGGTCGCCACCACACGGTGTTGTAACTTGGTGTGTGTTGCGGTTCGGCGGTGGGTTCGTGCACGGGTGTGCCCGCCCGCCCAACGACACACGGGTTTTATATATTATATGTTGTAACTTGGTTTCGGTGGAGTTTTGGCAAGACCGTCGTGCGGTCGTGCACGGGTAGACGCCCTCCCGACTTTGTAACATTACAAATATAATAAAAGAGATTATTATTATTATATTGTCGTGTTTGATTATTATTATTGTCGTGTTGGTTTTATTATCGAATATTGTTAATGGTTTCCGCACATTAATAATATGAATTCATAATGGTTATGAATTGTTAAGGCGTAGTTCGCAAAGTTTATTAACGATGGAACATCTTAATAACTTAGGCGGTGCCGCACCCGCTCAATTAAACGAAAAAAGAATTGGGGGTGTGACAGTTGGTATCAGAGCAGCTGATCCGGGTATTGAAGCTGCTACACAACTTCACCGAAGTGAAGTTGGTATCAGAGCAAAGATTGCTCGTGACGAAGATGATATGGTGAAGCCTGATAGAGCAGGGTTGCTCATGACAGGTGAAGCTGATAAGGTTATGGAGAAATCATGGATGAACAGTTTGGGTTTCGTGGACTTGATGGTTCATGGCAAGACCATTCAAGCTCTAGTGGACACGGGTGCCACACATAACTTTATGACGACATGGTTAGCAAAAGAGGTTGGGCTGACGATCACCCCATCGAATATGGAGGTCAAGGCAGTGAACTCTAGAGCTAAGGTGGCGGTTTTGGTACACGATGTACCTGTGCAGATAAAAGACTGGAAAGGTCAGTTAGACTTCACGGTGATGGAGATGAATGACTTTGATATGATACTCGGACAGGATTTTTTGAAGGGCAACAAGGCTATTGTTGTCCCCTTCTGTGATGAGGTGGTGCTGGTTGGACAGCCACAAACTTGGACTTTGCCCACTCATAGGCAAAGGAGGGAAGTCAAGGTGCAGCATGTTTCGGCACTAAGTTTGGAGAAGGCTATGAAGGATTCAAATATGGAGACATATGCGGTGATGTTCAAGGATGTTGAAGGTGATGGAGTGGAGACGCCTGTTCCAGCTGAGATATCTGATGTGCTTACCAAGTATGTGGATTTGATGCCTGATGAGCTTCCGAAGAAACTTCCACCAAGGCGTGCAGTGGACCATAGCATTGAGCTTGAGCCAGGGAAGCAACCCCCGACTAAAGCACCTTATCGATTGTCAGGGCCTGAATTGGAGGAATTGAAACGCCAGTTAAAGGAGTTAACTGAGGCAGGTTTCATTAGACCTTCAAGGTCCCCTTATGGAGCTACGGTATTATTCCAGCGGAAGAAGGATTCGAATGAGCTACGGATGTGCTATGATTACCATGCATTGAACAAGCAGATGGTAAGGAACATGTATCCTTTGCCATTGGCTGCTGATTGCTTTGACAAGCTTGCGAAAGCCCGAGTGTTTTCCAAGCTAGACTTGAGGCATGGATATTATCAGGTGCGGATAGATAAAGGAGACGAGAAGAAGACTGTGATAGTAACAAGGTATGGTAGCTTTGAGTTCCTTGTTATGACATTCGGTTTGTGCAATGCTCCTGCTACGTTTTGCACTTTGATGAACGATGTTCTACGACCATACTTGGATTCGTTCGTAGTAGTATACTTGGACGATATAGTGGTGTTCAGTGACAACATGGAGGATCATAAGAAACACTTGGCGATGGTATTCGAGGCACTGAGGGCAAATCAGTTGTTCTTGAAGAAGTCTAAGTGTGTGTTCGCTCAGACCGAGATTCCGTTCCTTGGGCATATTGTTGGTCAAGGGTACATATGGATGGAGCCGACCAGAGTGAAGGCGATCGAGGACTGGGTTGAACCGAAGAATGTCCATGAGATGAGGGTGTTTTTGGGCATGACCAACTACCAACGGAAGTTTGTAGAGGGGTACTCCAAGGTGACATCGGCACTGACCAACCTATTGAAGAAAGACAAGAGGTGGATTTGGACGAACAAATGTCAAGAGGCATTTGATGACTTGAAGAAGAGGATGGTTACAGCACCGATACTGAAGTTTCCTGACTTCGAGAGACCGTTTGAGGTACACATTGATGCTTCAGATTTTGCCATAGGAGGAGTTCTTATGCAGGATGGGCATCCGGTGGCGTATGAGAGTCAGAAGTTGCAGGATAAAGAACGGAGGTATCCAATTCATGAGAAGGAGATGACTGCCATCATCCACTTTCTTCATGTGTGGAGGCATTACTTGACTGGGAAGCCGTTTGTTGTCAAGACTGACAACGTTGCAGCAAGTTATTTTGCATCACAACCGAAGCTTTCTGCGAAGCAAGCTCGTTGGCAGGACTTCTTGGCAGAATTCGACATGACTATCGAGTATAGACCGGGTAGACACAATGCGGTAGCAGATGCCCTTAGCAGGAAGGGACAACTTGCAGCATTGGAGGAGGAAGAAGACCGGGCAGCTAGGAGTAGGAGTCGAGTTCAGATGTCAGAAGAGATGCAGAATAAGATCAAGGAAAGTGTTGAAACCGATACTTTGGCGCAGAATATAGTGAAGCAGATAAAGGAGGGGAAGACACGAAAGTTCTTTCTACGAGACGGGTTCTTGTTCTTTGGAAACCGACTCTATGTTCCAAAGTCATCCGGACTCAGGAGACACCTTTTGAAGGAGTGCCACGACTCACCATGGGCTGGCCACCCAGGGCAACGTCGTTCTTTGGCATTGTTGGAGAGAGGATTCTTTTGGGAGAAGATGAGAGAGGATGTGGAGGAGTATGTACATACGTGCATCATTTGTCAGCAGGACAAATCGGATACTCAGAGACGAGGAGGACTGTTGCAGCCTTTACCGATTCAAGAGAGGCCATGGATGAGTGTCTCGATGGACTTCATCACTCAGTTACCACAGGTTCAGGGGTATAATGGGATTATGGTCGTGGTTGATAGTTTTTCCAAGTATGCTGTCTTTGTTCCTACAAAGATACCTTGTGGAGTGGAGCGGATAGCGGAGTTGTTCTTTAAGAACATAGTGAAGTATTGGGGGATGCCATTGAGTATTGTGTCGGATAGAGATCCGCGATTTACAGGGAGATTTTGGACCACATTGTTCAAGTTGGTCGGGACAGAGTTGTTGATGAGTTCGAGTTACCATCCGCAGATAGATGGGCAGACCGAGAGGATCAACGCATTGCTGGAGGACTACTTGCGACATTATGTGACGGTTGATCAGAAGAATTGGCCCGAACTCTTGGATATTGCTCAGTTTAGCTACAATATTCAAAAGAGTTCTGCAACAGGGTATAGTCCATTTGAGTTGGTGAATGGACAGATGCCGGTTGCACCGCATACCGTAGTGATGGGAGGCTTCTTGAGAAGTCCTCATGTGAGGAAGTTCATGAAGGCTTGGGAGGAGACCTTGGAGTTAGCACGGTTACGCTTGCACGATGCTGCAAGGAGGATGAAAAAGTATGCTGATCGTGGAAGACGGGAGGCACACTTTAGTGTGGGTGATATGGTGTTTCTCAGGATTACTGGGGAGCAGTTTCAGCCAGCGAAGGGGACGATGAGAAAACTGACACAGAAGTATGAGGGACCATTCCGAGTGAAGAAGAGAGTGGGGGAAGTTGCTTACGAGCTGGAGCTTCCACGCCATATGAACATGAAACACCCAGTTTTTCATGTGGGACAGTTGAAAAGATGTAGACTTGATTCAGACCATCCAGAGAGGGTTGAGCCGACGAGAGGACCAGCTGGGATTGTGGACAGACCAGGACTAGAGTTGGAGAAGATTTTGAGTCTCAGAACTACAGGAGTTGGTTGCCACATGCGACGGGAATTTCTTTGCAGATGGAAGGATGCACCGGAGGAGGACAGCTGGGAGATGGAGGATTCACTTTGGAGATGGAAGGACAAGATCGCGAAGTATGACAGGAAGTTGAAGAGGAGAGCAGGAATTATCGGGATGATAATGACTTCTGGTGGGGGAGGATGTAACACCCTGCGGTTCTGCCCGGGCATGCGCTCCTCCGGTTACCGAAAATGACTAAGTGTTAGTCATGACCATCGCATAAGGCGCGCGGAATAATACAAGTTATGGCGTGCGAAGTGTATATATATGCGATGGGAGGTTGAACGATGGACTAACCAAGCCGACGTATGAAACATGGCAAAGGGGCGTTCATCATAATACATTGTAGCGTCGGCCAAGAGTTAACGCACAAGCTAGGAGGCGTATATATTGGTGCGACCTGTGGTTCATTTGAACAACTCACAATCGCTCTTGCTTCAACGCACAAGTGAAGTGCGCAGATAAGAAGTGCGGCGAACGGTAAAAGGACGAGCTGGTGGATGAGCCCGCTGAGCCGGGCAGCATTCAAGGTGCGAGTCGGTTTATGTGTGTGTGCGCGGTCGGTCGCCACCACACGGTGTTGTAACTTGGTGTGTGTTGCGGTTCGGCGGTGGGTTTGTGCACGAGTGCGCCCACCCGCCCAACGACACACGGGTTGTATATATTATATGTTGTAACTTGGTTTCGGTGGAGTTTTGGCAAGACCACCATGCGGTCGTGCACGGGCGGACGCCCTCCCGACTTTGTAACATTACAAATATAATAAAAGAGATTATTATTATATTGTCATGTTTCATTATTATTATTGTCGTGTTGGTTTTATTATCGAATATTGTTAATGGTTTCCGCACATTAATAATATGAATTCATAATGGTTATGAATTTTTAAGGCGTAGTTCGCAAAGTTTATTAATGATGGAACATCTTAATAACTTAGGCGGTGTCGCACCCACTCAATTAAACGAAAAAAGAATTAGGGGCGTGACACCTACCATCCACTAAAAGTATTCCATGAATCATTTGTAAATGTTAAATCCCTACCATCCACATAGTAATTATTAATAATTAAATTATAATAATGAAATCCTTATTTCAAAATAAATATATTATCCATGTAACTATCTATATGTTTGTCATTTATATACCAAAAAAATGTGTTATAAAGCTGAATTTAAATAAAAATGATGTCACACACTCACAAACACACATATACATATCATTTAGAGTAAACTTAACTTAATTATAGAGTCAATTTGATACTTACCATTGATTGTTTATGCATAAATATATAATAAGATTGAGTCAATCATAGAGTCAATTTGATAATTACGATTGACTCTTTGATAGAAGCTTTGGTAATGCATGATTTTGTTTGTCCTATTATCATGCAATGTCCTCTATTTAAGGGCATGCTAATTCCATTATTTTAGCATTGTAATATGCCTTAGGGTTAAATAATAATAGATCTATTATTAAGAGCTAGCTTCCCACAAGGGTTTGCAAAATCATGTATTGTGTCTAAGTGTTGTTACATTTATGTGTTGCCATTATGTTTTTATTTCTCTCTATTTTAATTATGTTGGTATCAAAGTCAACCCAAGATCACTCTATGCCAAAATAGATCACTCTCTGCCAAAATGTGTGGGAGATGTATAAACACTTTCGAAAGTTTGGTCGAAGTCGTAAATGCTATCCATGGGTAAACTTTCTTGAGGTTATTATAAGGCCTCTTATTGAGATATATGTAATAAAAATATTATGACCAAGTTAATAATAAATATTTTCAACATAGGTCATATAGTCAATTTGGTACACTCACTTTATTGATGGTGCCTTTCTTCATGTTTTTCTAATGCATAATTTTTTCCATGAAATTCTCACGTAATGTATTCTATGTGAGGGTATGATGAGTATATTGTAAAATGTATCTGAGATAAATAATAATAAATATAATATTAGGATATGACTTCCGCACAAGGTTCCAAATATAATTTAAAAAGGATTTAAAAAATAGTTTATGAATTAAGATAGTCTCACTTCTCCAACTCAAAATAATTTTATAGCTAGAGGAATAAATATTAGTCTTTGTGTAAACGTGGTTATGGAACCCTTTGTGACAAGGTTCATTGTCAATAAATTTATTATAAAAGTTGATAGTTCAAACCTATGTTTACCCATGTCCTTATTAGGGGTAGTCATGGACACCTAATGTCCCCTATTGAGAGGAGTGATTAGTAAAATGAGATGTCACAAATAAAAAAATAAAAATAAAAATACTTATAGAGTTCTGATTGAAATGGACTCCATATTACGCAAATATTAACCCAACCTACTTATAAAAAAAATCATAAATTCTTAGTAACTTAAGCCAACAAGGTATCAGTTCAATATGGTGAAAAAACGATTATGATAGTAATAATCAGAATGAAATTTATATCTCACACTAATCCAAGTTACTTAAAAAATAATATTTTTACGATTTTTAAAAAATTAATCATATGTATTAATAAATAATTATAATCTTAAATATAATCTGTTATATTTACTAGAAATCATTCTTAAGTATTATAAATATATTTTCATTTCAATTTTTTATTCAACACGTTTGATTAACTATTTAATGTTGTTTTATTCTTTAATTACATATTTTGTATTTGAAAGTATAAATTTGTAACACCCTCCTCCCACATTTACCCAAGCTAACTGGTCCACTATGGTAAATATGTGCTGAGAGACTTCTATGATGTGAATCAACCTCCGAGGTCTCCTTAAGGAAGTGGAACTCACCAACACAACCAATATGACCTTCCACACATGCAGCAGAACCCTTATGATCCAACCAACCCCTCAAGATGATCAACCACTAAGACAATAAATCATTTGACTAACCTAGAACCTCAGTCACTCCCATGACAAGCCCGGAAAGCAAGTAAGGCCTTCTAGTCTCTCCCACAGCAAGGCATGCCAACAACTGTGGAATTTTCCAACTAGTTCTATGCCAACGACCCCAGATTTTGTGCCACTTTTTAGAACTAGGACTTAGGCCACTTTATATAACTTCATGAAAACTTCAAGAATGATAAAATAACATGGAAAAAAAGGTATTAATTCAAACATTGATACAATTACTTGACCTAAATCCTACTAGGCATGACAAATATTTCATGAAACATATCACAAATGTGTAATCTATAGGTCATAAAATCCGATTTAAGCTTAGGGTTCTCATAATTATTTGAGATTTGTCAAGAACCACTGATGCCATATCAAAATAGCTGTATAATCATCTATTAGGTCATATATTCACTCTAATTTCAAATACTAATCAAATCATGATGATATCCATACATGAAGTCTGTCATGGAGGAGACTCATAACCAACATATAATCAACATAAATAACAAAGATATAGAAACCATAAATATCACATGTGAACCAGTACATCTACACATAAAATACCAAGGAGAAAGAGTTGTTATTGATGAATGAATAGGTCAACCAAGTTCTGGACTTCCAAGAACTAACAGACCATAGATTGGCTAACCCAAACTTTCTTCAGCCAATCACCCCCGTGACATATTCCAAGCATGAATGTGGGACTTACAACCAAACCAAAATAAGGCTTCAAAAGGAAAAAGAACCTCAAATCTCATTAATATAATCAGGCTTTACCGCCATCACAACCGCATCACTAGGCCCTATGAAAGCATGGATGCTACCAGATTTCTCCACCTACATAGTGAAGAATTTTCCTACTTCTTAGTCTCTAGGATTTACGTATATTCGGCCATGCACTAGTCAAGGATTCCTAGGCATAATCGAGACTCTACCCTCCAGGCTTTACCGCATATCCTGCCATACACCGGTCAAGGATTCCTAGACCTAGTCAAGGGCACACACATCTAGGCTTAACCATGTATCTCGCCATTCACCGATCGAGGATTCCTAGGCCCATCGAGGCACACAATATCTATATTTACCATGATTCATAGTCTGGTTTAGGGATTACTAGACCATTTTTTCTTATTTAGAGACCACCTCACTTAGCCTCGAATCCATCTAACAATCCATCTCAACCAAAACAAGAGAACCCCATGACACCATGACTATCTAGAAATGGCAAGGGAAGGCTAAAGAACATTATCACACTTAGAAAAAACCTTGAAAATGACAACAAGAGAACCAAGAACATATATGAATGTACCATGCATGCCAAAAATAGTAAGGAAATCACACATTCAAATTGATACCTGCAAGTAAACCCATTATAGTTGCTTGATCCTGCTCTTTCTTGCTTGATTTTTTCTTCCTCTTTCCTTCATTGCTCTTCATTTTCTTTCCTTTGTCCAATTCTAGAGTGCTCCAAGAATGCTCTAAGCGTATAAGAGTTTGATAGAGAGAGAATAGAGAGAGAGAGAGAGCTCCACAACTAATCTAACAAAAGGTAGCAACTGGCTGTCAGAATCCTTTTTATTAATGAGTCCTCTATTTTCTTCAATTTTCTATTATTTTCCTTCAATTTTATCCTCACATGCAACCCATGACCTTTCACCTTCCTTTTCTCCTAATTTCGATTATTTTCATAAATAAATTTGCCAAAAATTCCATTTTTCCTTTCCAAATCCTTTGCCATTTTCCTTAGCCATAAAAAATCAAATGAAAACCCTCACAAGTATGTTTTTCCCAACGTTAAACTTGTTATAAGTGTCATGTGACTTTGGTTATTATTTTTTCCATTATCTCCTTTATATATGAAGTTTCAACCTGGGGTTGTTCCAGTCCGCTCCCCCTTAGGTGAACACCATCCTCGATGTTAAATGACACTTACA
This sequence comes from Pinus tabuliformis, assembly GCA_031772625.1. Taxonomy (NCBI): domain Eukaryota; kingdom Viridiplantae; phylum Streptophyta; class Pinopsida; order Pinales; family Pinaceae; genus Pinus; species Pinus tabuliformis. The sequence continues at coordinate 1,000,256,899 of CM062807.1, read as the reverse complement.
ACCAATAAGACTACTGAATGAAAGACATACTTCCCATGGAGCCTTATAATTTATCTCATTGCATTACTTACAATGATCAACCTGATGAGAAGAAAACCAACATGACAACATAATAACATGAAAGCCATAATGACATGGAAACCATACTATTTACTGGAGCTTTATAACATAGCTCATGGCGATATTTACATCCATGTACATATGTACATATACCAAAATATATACCAAAACCATTCGCTCAACTAGTGAATAGAGAAGGATAGATAACCTGCATCTGATCTTCCATCTCCCATGTAGCTTCATCTGGCCCAAAGTACTTTCGCCGCACTTTAACCTGCTCCATGAGCGTGTTTTTATGCTAACTACATTGTGGTACTTGCTGGAATTCTCCTTCTGTATCCACCTACAATACAAACCAATCAATCACATGATCAATATCTTTAAGATACTTATTAACAAATGAAACGTGGAAAACATCATGGACATTCACAGTCAGAGGCAGTGCAACTCGATAAGCTACTAATGCAATCCTTTCAAAATATTGAAAGGTCCATAAAATCAAGGTTTCATATTGCCACATGATCCAATTCTCAAGGAGCTCTTCTTGGGCTTGATGCGCAAGTACACCTGTTCCCCAACCTGGAACTCCCTAAACAACCTATTCTGATATGCATAACGTTTTTCTCTATCCTACGATACCTTTAGATTCTTTTTGATTACCTGCATTTCTTGTTCAATTTATGCCAAGATATATGTTCCTAAGAACACTATGTTTATTGGATCACTCCAACTGATGGGATTATTATAACTCTTCCCATAGAGTGCCTCAAATGGACTCATCCTCAGAGACTCCTGATACCCATTGGTTTATGAAAAATAAACCAACGGAAGGTACTCCTGACATCTCCTTTGTTGATGCATCATAGGCATAATCAAAATTTCCTTCAATATCATATTGACCCTCTATGTCCTTCCATCTATTTGTGGATGATATGTTGTAATGAAGGCCAACTTTATCCGCAAACCTACAAACAACTCCTTCTAAAACATGGAAGTGAACTTAGCATCCCTGTCCAATACAGTATTCCTTGCAACACCATGCAACCTCACTACATCTATGATGAATACCTATGATACATCCTTAGATGCATAAGTGTATTCATTGGAATGAAGGGCACTACCTTATTCAACTTGTCAACCACAACCATGATGGAATCATGCTATTTAGATGTATTCAGAATTGGAATCATATGTATTAGTCCACCTATATTCTCACATTCTCTCTTCACCTTCTGACAATCCAAGCATCTAGCCATAAAATCAGCCACATCCTTATTCAGATTCAGCCAATAATAAAACTTCTTCACTATTGTCAATATCTTTTGATATCCTTGGTGACCTAAATATGTCTCAGCATGAAATTGCCTCAAGATAAGCTTCTTGAGCTCATTGTTATCTGCTACATAGACCATGCCTCTAAATATGAGCAAACCATATATTGTGAGACCATATTCCACATCCTGATCACCTAAACCCTGTTGTAACATGTGCATAAGCTCCATGTGCCTTTCATCTTGTTGTCTTTCATGTAAGATGTGATTCGATACATCTATCCCATAAGAGCTCATAGCTGTAATATAATTCACATGTATTCTCCTGCTAAGAGAATATGCAACCATGTTGTCTTTTCCCTTGATGCACCCGATATCAAAATTGAACTCGTTGATCATGGCCAACCATCTAGATTTCCTAACATTCAGATTCAGCTGATGAAAAAAGTATCTCAATCCACTAGGATCACTCATCAATATAAACCTCATAGTGTCACCACATCTTCAATGCATGGATGATTGTTGCCAACTCTATATCATGTGTCAGATAATTCTTCTCGTGCTCACTCAGTTTCCATGAATCATAGCACATTACCTATCCTTCCAGCATCTGGACTCAACCAAGTCTTCTCTTGCAAGCATTTGTACATACCACAAACTCTTTGATGGGATCTTTAATATTTAACACTTAAGAATTTGTCAAAAATTGTTTCAATTGCTCAAAACTTGAAGCACTTTCGCTTTTCCATTCAAATTTCTTACCTTTCCTTTACAATGATGTAATAGGATAAGAAATCTGTGAGAATTTCTTGATGAACCTCCTATAGTAACCTGCTACCCCCATACATTATCTTACCTCATCCACATTTTTAAGAGCTTCCCATTCCATGATAGCCCTTATCTTTCTAGGTGCACTACTATGCCTTCCTTCGATACCACATTCCCCAAGTAATTTAACTTTGTATGAAATAAATTTCATTTACTAAGCTTAGCATGCAATTGATGCTCTCTTAATGTTTCTTCTAAGTCAGAAGAATTTACACCACCATGCTACTCATCTGATCCATATGGATCATTTCGTGAATTGTAGTCTACCATCTTGCTAGTCATCTTTGATCTCTTTCCTACAAGTATACCATGTCAACTAGACCAAAACATAAGCATAACTAACATACCTCAGTATAATTAAGGGGAGGATATCTCATCTACAAGATCAACTAGATTAGGATGATACATGTATAATCATAATCATAACAATGTATGAATGTCTTTCCAACCATTATCCATTCATCAATGCATGACCATCACATACCATGACCTCATGCATGACAACAATCACCACGTCAATGTATGCATAAAAACATATAAATTAATGTGCCTAATCAATTCATAACTGACATGAGCTCATGATGACCATATCCAATCAATGACACCATCAACTTTCACATGGAGAAACAATTGCAACCATGACCAACATCATGCACACATAACAAGAATATAGAACATAAACATAAGAAACATGTATGCAACCGACATATATGCATGACCAACACGCCTCCCATCTAATCCAAGGGGTCAAACATGCTCTGATACCACCCTATGGTATTAGATATCACATAAAGAGAATGGAAACTAGACACCACCCAAAGAGAACAAAACCTGCTCTGATACCACCTTGTAACACCCTCCTCCCACATTTAACCAAGTTAACTGGTCCGATGCGGTAAACATGTAATGAGAGGCTATTATGATGTTTCTTAACCTCCCAGGTCTCCTTAAGGAAGTGGAATCAACAAACACAACTAATGCGCTTCCACACATTCAACAAAACCCTCAGGAGTCAATCAATCCCTGAGACAAATCATCATATGGTTCACCTGGACCATTAGGTGCTCCCATGACAAGCCATGCAAGCAACTAAGCCCTCCAATATCTCCCTTAGCAAGGCATCCAGTGACTATGGACTTTTCAGGCTAGTTTTGTGCTGGCGACCACAGATTCAATGGAAATTTTTTGGGGTCACGACTTAGGCCACTACATAGAACTTCATAAAAACTTCAAGAATGATAGATAATATGGAAACAAAGATAATAATGCAAAAATTTATATAAGTAATTGACTTGAATCCTACTAACCATGACAAGAATTTCACCAAACATGTCACAAATGTGTAGCCTACAAGTCCTAAAATCATACCTGAGCATAGGGGTCCCATACTTACCCAAACTTTGTCAAGAACCATTGATTCCTTATCACAATAACTGCATAATCATCTATTAGGACATATGTTCATTGTACTTTCAAATATTAATCAAAACATGATGAGAGTCATACATTAACTTTGTCATGGAACATACTCGTAACGAGCATATAATCAACACAAACAACAAGGATATAAAAATAATAAATATCACATGTGAACTAGTACATTTACACATAAAATACCAAGGATAAATAACTCTTATTAATGAATGAATAAGCCAACCAAGTTCGGGACATCCATAAACCACCCAAACATAGATTGGATGATCCAAATATTTCTTTAGCCAACCACCCCCATGCCATATTCCAACCATGAATGTGGGACTCCAAACCAAACCAAACCAGGGCTTCCAGAGGCCAAACCACCTCAACCCTCATCAATATAACCAGACTTTACCACAATCCCAGCCGGACCACTAGGCCCTAAGAAACCATGGATGCCACCACATTTATCCACCTATACCATGTGGAATTTTCTTGCCTCCTAGTCTCTAGGCTTTACCATATATCCGACCATGGACCGGTCAACGATTCCTAGGCCTAATCCAGAGTTCACCCTCTAAGATTTACTGTGTATCCCGTCATACATAGCTCGAGGATTCCTAGACCTAATCAAGAGCACACACCTCTAGGATTTACCATATATCTCGCCATTCACCGGTTGAGTATTCATAGGCCCAATGAGGCACACAATCTTCGGTTTTACCGCCATCCAAAGTTCGGTTCAGGGATTACTAGGGCATGCGTTCTTATTCAGAGACCACATCACTCAACTTCAAATCCATCCTACAATCCAACTCAACCAATACAAGAGAACCCCATCAGACCCTACCTATCCGGAAATGGCAAGGCAAGGGTGAAGAGCACTGTCACACTTGGAAAAGCCCATGCCAATGATATCAAGAGAACCATGAACACACATGCATGTACCATGCATTCCAAAACTAGCAAGGAAATCACACATGCAAATCGATACCTACAAGTAAACCTGTTGTAGGTGTTTGATCTTGCTCTTCCTTGGTTGACATTTTCTTGCTCCTACCTTCTTTTATCTTCGTTTACCTTCCTTGATCCAATGCTAGAGTGCTCCAAGAATGCTCTAAGTGTCCAAGAGTGTGAGGAAAAAAAAATAGAGAGAGAAGACTCCAGAACTGAACTCACAAAAGGTACCAACTGATTCTCAGAAGCCTTTTTATTAATGAGGCCTCTAATTTTTTTCAATTTTCCATTATTCTCCTTCATTTTCGTCCTCACCTTCAACTTGTGACCTTTCACATTCCTTTCCTCTTAATTTCCATTATTTTCATAAATAAATTGCCAAAAGTGTCATTTTGTCTTTCCAAGGCCTTTTCCATCGCCTTTGCTAATTTCCTTAGCAATAATAAATCAAATGAAAACCCTCACTAAGATATTTTATGCAACATTCAGCTTGAAATAAGTATCGTGTGACCTTAATTATTAATTTTTCCTTTATTAACTTTATTACATGAAATTTTAACCCAAAATTGTTACAAACTTACAAACCCACACATATTGAATAATCTATAATTATACTTTATAACATTATTCCTAAATTATAAATTTTATAAATCACTAAATATATTAAAACCAACATATAAATATAAAAGCACTGAACTCTACTCCTATATTAACACCATTTTATGATGTAGTTATCAACTAGTTTGATATCATATCCATCTTGATTGTCTAATATAATTAAATTAGAATCCTAATAGTGTAATAATATGTTACAAAAACATATCATTTCTATCCCCGTAAGGTTAAGGTTTTATCTAAGCATCTTCCATATCTCACACATTGTATAAGTTAACTCTCCGATATTACATTCCCTCCTATGATGTTTCTTTTCTTCGGCTTTATTTCTTTCATCTGTTTTGCTGCTTACCTTTTTGACAGGTTGTGGCCAATGGCCTGTGATCTAGTATCATATATGCTAATGACCTGTGATGCATATAGAATATGACTTATGATGTATCCATCTTTGATTTTTGTCTATATCTGTTATTATGTTCCTGCTTTGACGTTTTTACATCAGTGCTTGTGTTAAAAGATCAAGACCTATCAGCTCTTCAGCTGTCATTTGTAAAATGTGGACTTTTATATTATCTCAATATGATATATTCAGCTTTTTCTTTCTGAAAAAAACTATCCGATATTATATTGGTATTAGAGAAAATAGCCCGTATAAATTATCTTAATTTATACGTAAAACAATAATTAAAAAATGATAATAAGATTTTCCATCCTGTTAAATATTTTAATGATATATGATATTTATATTTATATTTTTAATTTAAAAGATAATAAATAATTTAATATAATTTAAGTGGTTAATAACACGTATATCCTTTTTAAAAATTTAAATTTTAAAACCCAAATGGATTTAGCATTTGTAGTTAATCTTAGATGGAAATTAGCACGTTTAATACGTTATGTTTTTCTTTACTTCTAAAGTCACTTCATTTGTTTCCTTGGGAAAAGTAATTAGTTTTACTTTTCCTTCTTTTCTGGCCTAATTAAGTTGTTGAGGAGTTTAAAATCCATTTTACACTCTTATAAGGTTAGTATAGGAATATTATTCGTTTTCTATGATGTTAACAGAGAAAAGCAGGACATAAGTAGGTGGAAATCATTTTTTAATCAATATTATAATTAGATAAACCATATACGCAAAAATATATGATATTCCGCAATGAAAAGCCTTTCTCTGTTAACATCATTGAAAGATGTTCCGTAATAAAAAAATCTTCAAAATATTTATGATAAAGATCCATATAGTGCGTTCAATGGGGAGCATGACCTGTCGATTGTCAATTTAGATTTCTGTGTGTAGTTTAAAAGTACGACGTGCCCATTCATATGAGAGAGTTAATCATGATTAGATATAGAAAAAATACAAAACATACAAGAATGGTGTTTGAATTTTATAGGGAATCAATTACCTTTTCAACAAAATGCGGAGCGACATCATTCGTGAAAAAAAAGTTGAATAGTAAATTAATTAAAGTAGTTAACCCATCACATATTTCAGTGGTTAGAAAAGCATAAGTATATTGATGAGCATTCTTCTATTGAATGTTTGCATGGTAATTTTTTTCCTAATCCAAGGATAAAGAAATAGGAAATAGTGCGGAAAGAATCTAAGCATAAGTATATTGATGAGCATTCTTCTATTGAATGTTTGCATGGTAATTTTTTTTCTAATCTAAGGATAAAGAAATAGGAAATAGTGCGGCATATTTTTTCCGGTGTCAATGAATATAATTCGAAATATTAATTATTTAGGTTTATTATTATGTTTTTATATAATATAATTATAAAATTATTATGTAAATTACTAAATAATAAAGGTTGTCATATACATGTGCCATGGACCGAAAGAATCTGTCATCTATGTGATAATAGGAACATTGAGGATGAAAACCACTTCTTCTTAGAGTGCCCCACATACAACCACATTGGATCTAAGTTTCATAACCTTTGTCGCAACACTGACCTTCCTAGCCTTTTACGAAGTCAAAATTATAGTGAGCTTGGGAGGCTCCTCTCCAAGATTTTTGAGCATAGAAATAAAATCTTAAATCAAACTAAATAATTTGTTTTAGGTCCCATAGACCAAAGTTTGGTCTCAGTGAAAGTTAACCATCATCATCACATAAATTAAATAATTAGTTATGAGATTATCATATATCAAATTATGCAAATTATCAAATAACAAATATGTCTATTAATTATATACTAGCCATATTTGTTAATGTGGTTGTGCTAGTAGATCGGAATTTTTTAATATATGGAACTCTATATAAATTTTGTTTAATTCTCTATATATATGTATATGAAATTAATTAAATGTATCATCTAGATCTATGTAAATAAAAAGTATACATAGGATGCCATAGTTTCAAATACAAATAAGAGTAGAATATGTATATCGATGTGGGTCCCTTGTCCCATAAACAATGAGTATCACACATCAATTGGTGTTTGACTTAGTCATGACCTTAAAATTAAATTGTTAATATTACTAAATGATGAAATTATGTAAACGTATAAAATGAACAAACAATAATCTTATACATGAAAAACATACTTTGACACCTATTGTGAACCTTAATATGATCTTAATATGACAAATGATGGCCCCCAATTTCATCACCAATGAATGGCGATTATGTGGTGAATTGTGATAATTCCATGATGATTAGTAGTGAATGGTGATCCCGTGGTGATACCTAGTATGGAATGGCCACCAATATTAATATGCTCTGTCACTAAGCACACATGTGGAAGATTTGTTTTTTATATATGGCTATCATCACATATTTGATTAAATCTCAAAGCCACTTCTTATTTGTAAATGTGAAAATTTAAGCATAGATTTAGAAAACAAGATTGGTCCATTGACTTAAGTGGAAGAGGAGAATATGTTGATATTTATTATTTGGTAAAAAGACAAAACTTTAATTAATAAAACATAAATATGTTTGTAGACGTTTTTATTGAATGTTTGTAATTTTTTTAATCTAAATCATTATTTTATGGTCATAAATGAAAGAGTTATTATAGTTATTATATTCTCATTCTTTTGGAATTTCAAGTATTAACTACCTTGCATCTCTAAATCCATGTTTACCTTTTAAAATCTACCTAATAAAATTATAAAATTTCCATGCAACTTATCATATAAAAAATTATGTAAACAATGCAAATTATTGCAGCAATAGCACATACTACAATCGATTATGCCTAATCCCTATATTTTATATCAACTGTAAGATATAACATACTTAAAAGTTAAAAAAAAAATTCTTATATTTAACTTATAAATAACTCAATATAGGAATTAAATAAAAGTTTAAATATTCATTTAAATATCCCTATAGAACTATCTTAACCATGGGTCTACCAAAATTTGAATTGAGAGGCCATCTCTCTCAAAAGATCATTCCTAACCACGGAGAGGGACTACTTCTCTTGAGCTATAGATCCTTCTATATCAAGAGATTTGATCCCTCTTACTTCTTGGTAGGAATGTGGTTAATATAGATCTTTACTAGTCAAATTTCAAATGATGTTGACCAAATAACAACTAGGTTTAGTATATGTGCTTGATACACTCATCATCATTTGTTATTTAATGATCTGCAGAATTTTTGTCATTAGTACAATCACATTAGTAAATGTGGTTGGCATATATCAATAAACTTCATTTAATAATCATAATAATGATAATAAATTTTTAAAGTTAGAGCCAAGCTTACACCAAACTGTTGTAGAACATGAACTTAGCTCAGCACAACTATCTAATTATTAAATTTATAGAACTATACATATTCTATCTTTTAGATTTTCATATATAACTTTTAAAATACTACAAATTTGACATAAACAAAATTACATGTTAAACTTAAAAAAAAATACAAACATAATGTTTTATTTTTTAATTTGATAATAAACTAATACCATTTTGAAGAAAAATTAGAGTAACATCGCCAATGAAAAGGAAACAGAACGGTACACTCATCAATGAAGTTAACCATCTACTCATTATTAGAAAAACATAATATAAAAGGTTTTAGTAATCAATACATTCCTAAGAAGTTTGAAGTAATACGACGAAAAAGGCAGTCAACATGGGACTCAATGGCCTCGAGCTGATTCATAGGAAGATGCATGTAAACCACCCAGCTTCCATCGCCTAAAGGACTTGGCAGTGGCATTACGTAACCGGCTTCTCCACCCCAAGGAAAATGGTAGCTTCCAAAACAAGGATTTCCCCATCCAAAGTCAATCTTGGACAAAGGGAAACGTAAGCCAGAAGAAACCAAAATGCTTGGACCATTAGATTCTGCCATGTCCCTTTTGCAATAAATAGTAGCCAAGCCAGGGTCAGGTCGGATCATCTCCACCCAGTCAATTAAGCTTTGAAAATGTTCCTCATTTGCAGCTCTGTATATAACGTTATGAATGAGCTTAGCACTCCAACTAAGAGGTTGGCTTTTAATATCTGAGGCCTGAGCTTCCACACAAGGTAATAATAATACATTGCCGAAGTAATTAGATGGTATTCCCATGTTTGTTAAACAGGTACGACCATCTATAACCACACTTATTCTACAATTTCGATCATTGTGGATCTCCTGACTAAGGATCAGTAACTTCCAGAGATAAGCAGAAAAAGCAACCAATTTGCTATACAGTTTACCGTGTTGATTTGCATTACTTTGGAGAAACTGAACATCTTTGGCGGTGAGGTAATAGATCCTGCTAACTAGAGAAGGAGGAGGATCTTGTTTCTTGGATTTTTCTAAATGCAGAGAAGAGTGTCTCGTATACATTTCATCAATTGCAGAGCAATAATGAGGAGGCCGTCGAGGAAGTAATACGGATCTATCAAAGTTGGGTTTCAACATTTCAATGGACTCCTTTCGAGTAAGCTTTGCCCACGATAATATAAACATATTGGTAGAAAATGCATCAGCAATCCTATGATCAAATGTGCACCCAATAATAATACCTCCGCAACTAAATTTTGTTACCTGTCAAAATAGGAACCGAATCATTTTCGATAATAATCTCTGAAGTCAAAATGATTTTGAATAAGACTTTACTATACTCCTACGTAGGGTTTCATAAACTATTGCTTCTCTTATTATTGTGTGTGAAGGGATATATAGAAAGGCCTAACGCAGAATTAGCATATTGCATTGAACAGAGTTAAAAATACAGGGAAGCTTACCTGGGTAGAAAATACGGAGTTATTTGAAAGCATTGGAACGAGCTTCCCCTCAATGGTTTTATCTGGATTGTAGAAATCTAACTCAGCAAGTCCTATGTTCGCAGCAGCTTGAACGAATTCAACACCCTGGTCGTTGCAGAGCAGTTCTGGCTCGCCAGAGGTATTGGATACCATTTGGCCAGCAAAAACATAGTAATAAGCCAATGCCTCTGATAGCGAAATTTTCAGATCATGGGTAGCTTCCTCTGCAAAGGAGGATACTGATCTGGGGGTGGGCTGCTTATAACATAAGAAAAGACTCACCGAAACAGGAGGAATTGTCAGATCCAAATTGGACAGAGGAAGCCGATGCTCCTGCACAGGATGGGCATTAACTACAACTTCCTTGCGAACTATTTTTACATTGAATTCATCACGTGGGAGGGCAGCCATCTCTAAAACAAGCCAGAGCACGAGTTCTTCAGTTGAAGCAAATACAGATCCTTATTTGTAGGGCTGGACCCGACCTTTTCGCTTAATTCTATTTGAGTTATCGGCTGAATATTTCAGGTGACGGGAGCTGTGACTAGAAAGACATTACGTTGATAAACATCATGATAAGTATCAAAATTTTAAAAGTATTATTTTGTGGAAATTAAATAATATATTTTGAGTGGGTTTAATAGTTAAGAGTATTTGTTTTTTTAGAAGTCATATATTTAAAATTAAAAAAATAGAGTATGTATTTTTTTCTAAATAAATAAGTGAAATAGGTCCTTTGTTTTATCACAAAAAAAATCTCATACATCAATGTAGTGTTCAGCTTGACCATAATTTTAAAATTAGATAATAATAATAATAATATATTTACTATTATTTTTATATATTAAAATATTCAAAAAAAATAATAATAATAATGTATCATTTTTCTATATTGAAAAATTAACCGAACTTTCGTACCCACTATCTGGTTGTAGTTTAATAATAATAATGTATCATTTTTCTATATTGGAAAATTAACCGAAGTTTCATACCCACTATCTGGTTGTATTATTTTAAACTACTAGCTTGGAAAAACTATGTATGGTTTATATATCCAACTGTACCGTATGGTTTATATACTTTTGATGAACTGTGTATATTAGAGGCTATATTGGAAAGTTCACAGAAGTTTCGGACCCACTACCTGGTTGTATTATTAAATAAATAGATTTAGGATTTTTAGCATAAACTACTAGCTTGGAACAACTATGTATGGTTTATATATCCAACTGTACTGTATGGTTTCTGTTCTTTTGATGAACTGTGTATATTAGAGGCTAACAAATGTGAAAGTATTGTTTTCATTTTTTGTTGCAACAATCCTACCGAAATCTGAAGCATAAATTCATGGTTTATGAAATTAAATCGTGCTTTCATGTAGTATTCGACTAATCTTAATTTAATTAGAAAAAATAAAGTGTAAGTTATTCTTTTACAAATAGGTCTTCGTCACTACCCTCAAGTCACCTTGTTAGGTTTTACAAATAGTATATAAAGTCCTATATATGCTGTCAGATTCGAATGGTTTTAAATTCAATAATATTATTTGGTATTACGTCGCAATTAGTATTGCGTATAGCAAGAGATAGTGATGGTTGCACTTATAATGAAACCAATTAAAATGTATTCATATTCATGTCTCCATAAAATGTAGAAAGCTCCATGAACCGAAAGATTCGCCATGGAGATTGGAACCATAGTATCTCCCCAGAGTATTAAACTGATCGTTTATATTTACGAGAAATGTATTACGTGTTTAATACTCCCTCTCCCGAGTCAGCGCAATATTTGTTTTATTTCAAAGAAAATAAAGTGACCGTATAAATTTTTAAAGTCTTGATTCGTGGTATTTCTTTTGTTAATTTTGCAAAAAATTCGGTGAAATGGATTGGAATTGTGAGTTTGAAGGGTGAAATTTATATAATCTCATAACACATTTTAATCAAAATTATAATTAAAATATATATATATATCTAAATTTGAAAAAACCAAAACATATAAAAATGTTAAAATAATTTATATATATCTATTTAAATGGTTATTATTGACCTAAAATAAAATAAAAACAAAATAAATAATGCATTAGAATCGAGTTATTAAGTTTTTTGGAAAGTTGAATACACTGTGTAATTGGAAGCAATAATTTAATGGATTCATCTTTTTTTACATTACATATTTGACCATTATTACATGTATGGAGGTGAAAGATAAGACAAGGGTAGGGACCATCTCAACTGGTAGGACTTTTGCGAAGCTTAATTTGATACTTCCAATTGGCCTTTAGTGTTGAGAAATGACAACAAAAAATTCTAGTTTAATTTGTCCTTGAATTAAAATCAAATTATATTCTCATAGCAACTTGTAGATAGTTAATTAAGTTTAATTGACTTAATTAGCTTAGGAATTTCAAGTTGGATGTCTTTCTGTAGTCATGAATATGTTCACCCTAAATTTTAGGGGTCCAGGATGAGTTTATTTGAGTTGTAGTTAGATAATTCAGTTTGAATGAGTTATAGATAGTTAAACTAGTTCTAATTGCTTATGGAACTAGTAGAGGATTAGTAGTGAGTTGGTGCACTGGTGCATCCTCAATGCTACTCCAGCTAACTGAAGATTCCCTCATGAGAAACTCATGCATGCTAGTTCAAAGAAAGACCCAGTTGAGACTAGAGTGCAGGGACAATGTACTATCAGTTGTAGAATGATCTGAGTTGTACAGATCATGCATGCAATCATAAGAGCAACTGGTTTTGGATTGCGCAATTATGGAAGAAGGAATTCCCAATTAAATATGGGTTATTCCTCACACGAATTGTGCAAGGAAATAGGGCCTCAACGGGCAAAAAAAAATTGGCTAAGTGTTGGTTAGTGCGGGCTTATGAGGCAGAGAGTTGATCATACTTGTGCAGAATTGTTCTTGTGAGAACAAGCTTTGTATTATCACTCATATTTCTGATTAATGCAATAGATAGTCAGGGTTTTGAGTGGTGGCTTTCCCTAGAGAAACAATTGTGTTATGTGTCTTTGATTATCTTCCTCTTGTTGATTATTATTTTCATTGATTATTGGTTTCCGCTATTAAAAGAGTCGAGTAGATTCTTGTCTTGTGTTTTAGTACATTACATGAGCTGTGAATCTACAGGAAAAGCTACATGCTATCAGAGTTGAAGATAATATAGTAGAGGATAGTTTGAAGTTTTGGGTTTTGGATTACAGGTGAAATTCAAATTTGCAATACATACTTTAGGATCGACAGATGACATTCTACGGTTTGCGGCATGAGTATTCCTTGGAATACAAATCGAATTATATAGCCTGGAAGGACAAAATGGAAGCTGTGCTAGAGGATAACGACTTGAAGGAATTTTTTGATCAAGAAATTCCTAAGCAATAACCATCAAATGCAAAGAATCTAGTTGAATGGAAGAAATGTGTGGCGAAGCCGAGATGACTAATCATTGAGGGAGTTCGAGACCACATTGTTTCAAGTCTCGATGGGAAGGAAACCTCATATGTTGTGTGGAAAGCATTGACAGACCTATTCGAGAACAACAATGACCATAGGAAGTTGGCACTAAAAGACAAACTTCAAAAAATGAAGATGGAAAAGGGTGAGACCATTCCAAAATACTTGACCAAGTTCACTCATTGTGGTGAGGAGCTTAGAAGTGTTGGAATAATCGTTGCCGAGGATGATATGGTGAGCTTAGCTCTCCTAGGCCTTCCTAAGAGTTGGAATACTCATCAGGACTCTGTGAATGGAAGGGAGAAGCTACCATATTGGGAAAGACTGTGGTCGGATTTGATAGAGGAGGAGATCAAAAGGAATGCCATATATGGTTCCTCATCAAACATTGATGATGAGGAAAATTATACCTTAGCGAGTAAGGCAAGGAAAGGTAAAGGGAAGGCATTCCATTCCAAATCACATTCTTGCCATGGAAGTAAGAATAAATACATGGCGAAATTTAAGTGCTTTCATTGTCATGAGCTAGACCATTTTTCTACAAATTTTCTGCTCAAGAAGTCCAAGAAAAAGTCCTCAAGAGGAGCGATGGGTGAGGCTTTGGCCTCTCAATTCGAATTAGACTTTACTCTCATTGCATGCATGGTGTCACCAATGACGGGTAGTGTATGGTACCTTGACAATGGAGGTTCATTCCACATGACTAGTGACAAGGAGTTGCTCAGTCACCTGGAGGAGAAAGATCTCTAGATGCATATCGAGATGGGTGCCAATGGGAGGTGTAGTGCTACTGGATTGGGCATGATTAATTTTCAGAGGGAGCAAGGTGCTACTCTCACCTTAAGGGGTGTTATGTCTATGTCGGGGTTGAAGAAGAACTTAATATCAGTTGCCATGCTTCAAGATAGAGGCTATGATGTGATTTTCTGAAAAGGAACAATGTTCCTTCGACACATACTCACTGGTCAAGTAAAGAAGATAGGGATTCGAGTTAAGAATCTTTATAAGTTGGAGGTAGAGGATTGTGCTGCTTTAAGCAGGAAAGCAGAGAAGATGCAAAGTCGAGATGTTAGTGAGTTGTGGCATAGGTGATTGGGTCAATTGCATCATGGGGCTTTGAAAATCATGCAACAGTTCTTTACTGATCTTCCCAAAGGTATGCTAGAGCAAGTTGATACAGGCAAGGGGTGTACTTTGAGAAAATACAGCAAAGGTTCCTTATTATAATTATTATATGTTTTATAATAACATTAGTAAATATAATTTTCAAAATGTTTTAAAATAAATTAAATTCATTCTCATTTATTAATATTTACTCACAACAATGATAAAACAAAAATTTTTAAGAATTATATTCCCATTAAAATAAAATATAATTCCTTTTTTTCCATCGTGAATATATTTTACTAATTGGGAATGTAATGTAATGAAATCATATTCTTATTAAAATAAATATAATCCCTTTTCATCTTGTCCTCAGTGCATTTTACTAAATGAGAATGTAATCTAATTCATTTATTATTTATCATGATGTAATTGGAAGAAAGAGAAAATGATTTTGATTCATTTTTATTTATTATTTATTATCATGTATTTACAAACCGAATGGATAAAGGGTTATGTTTTCTATCATGTTTTTATTATTAAAAAAACGTTTTTAATTAAGACTACAATCAATTGTTTATTTTTAACATAAGTACATTAATTAGTGTTTTAAGTTAGACCTTGTTTAAAAAAATAAAAATAAAAATCGTGCAATTTTAAAATTATTAAGTTCAATCTCCTCTATTTCCCATTCTTCCATTCAAATATGTTTTTGTACATATAAATTTTCAAGAATCATTTGAACAATAGGCATACGATTTGGAGTTACTTCCCCATTCTTCCATTCAAATATGTTTTTGTACAAACAAATTTTCAAGAGTCATTTGAACAATAGGCATAAGATTTGGAGTTACTTTCCCATTCTTCCATTCAAATATGTTTTTGTACATACAAATTTTCAAGAATCATTTGAACAATAGCATAAGATTTGGAGTTACTGGATATGGATTAAGTCTTTATTTTTTACATTTAAATATCATTTTGGTATAAATGTAAATATGTGTAAACTAAGATATTTAAAAAGAAAGTTAATTTTTAAAATTATTTCCTAGAAAACCACATTAAAATGCATTAAAAAATAAACACTAAAATAAATAGATAATCATTTTTTTAAATATATTTTCAAAATTAATGATTTTTTTTTGTTAACATAGGAATCGGCAACTGGAGCAGCCTCACAACTAGCGTTGCACGGGGTCGATTTTGACCGCTACCACTATAACCTCTAGGAAACTATGCCCGCCCCTCTCCACAGCTCCGGGTTAGTCCGGGGGAATTGAACTCGTGACCTTCACTACGGAGCCCGCCTTTCTAATGAACTTCACTACATTGTGATTACCAACTCACCTACCCCCATGGGGCTAATTTTCAAAATTAATGATTATTAGATATTAGTTCTGTTGGAATTATGATACAGGTGTGTCCTTGATGGAAACTCACTCAAAGGTATGATACAGGTGGCAACTCAATCAGATGATAGATCATAGTACAGCAGGTCAAGAGAGAGGTATACGCAGGTTAACCTTGATGAAAGTGTGTATACACGTGGATGATCAGAACAGAAGACGCGTATATGTACACACGCAGGTTCACAGAAGGAAAGGCGCGTACATGTCGGAAAACTAAGTTTTGGTCCGTGGTATTTAGTCCATGGTATTTGGTCCAAAGTGTTGACCCCAAGTATTGGGTCCAAGGTATTAGTTCTACATGGTTTTGGACCATGGTATTGAGAAAAGCCTAAACCTATATAAGGAGAAGATCATTAGGCCAAGGGGAGCAAGTGTGCAAGGATTGAATATTTGATGAAGTGTGAGATCTAGTATGCTGGTCATGGGTTTGTGATGCTTAGCTTGATCTGAACCAAGGATGCACTCATGTGGATGATGATGAACAATGGATCAGGATCTTAAGGCTTGGAATGTTTATCATTATATGGTTTGATTATGGATAGACTAGATCTGAATTATTGACGCATGTTTTATTGTATGAATGATATGATCTGGGTATGACCGATGTCTGGAACAGCTGCAAAGTTATGAGTAAGTATTTGCAGATCTATACATGGGTTGGCTTTGGTAAAAGCGTGTATGTACGCTGGTTTGGTTCTTCATAGTAGCATATACATTATGAGATATGATATTTGAAGTTGCAGTTGGATCTGGTTATTGTTGCAGAGTTCTGTTGTCTATTCTGTGTTCTGGTGACTGTGTTGTTGACAAAGTTTCAGTGGTTCAGTATTGGCTGAGTCAGAGATTGATGATGCAGGTATAAGTTGATGATTGTTTTGCAGTGGTGATTATTTTGTATTTATGGATCCAGTATGAAAATGTATGAAACGTGGTCCCTAGAAGATCGTAGAGTTCAGTAAGCCGGCACCTATGTACTGGTAAACATATCGGCTAGTACAAGAGCCAGGGGGTTGTAGCTCCCTTCCAGGAGCAGCTGGAAAATGAGTGAAGGTTGGAGCCTTTAGTAGGCTGGCGCCTACGTACTAGTAAATGGATCGGCTAGTACAAGAGCTAAGAAGGTTGTAGCCTTCTGCAGGTAGAAGCCTGCATACTGGTATAAGATTGCACCAGTACTATTGTAAAAATAAGTTTCTTATTAAAATAAGATAGAGACAAATTGCAATAGGTGGTTTTCACCCACATTGGGTGTCCACCTTATATCATGGTGTTCAAGTGTGCTCGTTATGTGTGATGATCTATTCTGTTTACTGTTAATATGGTTAATAATGTTTTGATGTACTCATTGAAGATCAACTAATTGAATCATAAGTTTACTGGATATACGCTAGTTGCATTAGACACAGTTGCGTATATACGCGGGTATCCTTAACTGAAGTAGCGTATATGAATCCGAATATGGAAATGAAAAGTTATTATTGATTAGATAATACTGATTCACCCCCCCCCCCCCCCCCCTCTTAGTATTATTTCCAACAATTGGTATTAGAGCAGGTCCTTTGGTAGAAGCTTGATTGCTTGAAGGAGATCCGTAGAACAATGGGAAAGAAAGCGCTTCAAAAGAATAAGACAGCTCAAAGGAACAATGACAACCTACCATTGAGTGGAAGTAAGCATTCAGATCCTGAATCACCTTAGATTGAAGATGAACAAGCAAATGAAGCATCAGATAAAATCACAGGTCAACAAGAGCTAATTAACAAAAGGGAGAGTGCACTCAAAGAAGAAATTATCAGCTTAAAAGATTAGCTAGAATGTGCCTTCAGAGTTCATCAAATGCTGCAGGAGTTGAATGAAGAATAAGAAAAAGAGATTCTCAAACTAGGGCAACAAGTGGAATAAGGAAGAAAGTTTGAAGAAATTTTGAAGAAGCAATGTCTAGAAAAGGAAGAACAACCTCAGGTTGAGGTAAATATCTTGAAAGGTAAATTAGAAGAAAAGGATAAACCATGACGATTTCAAGATAGTACTAAGATTTTGGATGATATTCTTAGTAGTCAAAGGTCGCCTGCTATAAAAACTGGTCTTGGTTTTTATGAATCTGCTGAATGTGAATCTAGCTCACAAGGTGAGGCAAGGAACTCTAATGAAAAATCTGAAATGCTCAACAAGGAGATGACAAGACAACCCCATCAATAGCGAAGGAAAGAAATTCCTCAAAGAATATCTTTTGCTCCTAACTGTGGAAGTGATAGATGATTATTTCCTTCGATGAATAATGTTGAATGTTATGTATGTCATAATCTTGGACATGTTGCAGCCAGATGCAAAAGTAGAATGGTTCAAGACTATCACTCAGAAAGATCATTAAGTTTCAGATACTTTAAGGGATATTGTTTTTCTAGCAATATGTTTGGTCACAAAGCCATTGACTGTTTTAGGAGGAATATGAAACATGTAAGATGTTATGCATGCAACAAGCCTGGACATATAACAAAAGAATGTAGGAGAAGATTGTGGAAACCATACCAAAAGGAGAAAACATCATCACAGTTGAAGATATGGAAGAAAAAGGAAGTACAACTAGAAAGATGTGGCATAGCAGAGTACACAGACATGACAGACTCAGAGGAAGATGGAAGAGTGGTACATCAGTGTTCTAAATATTATACGCAGGTTTCATGAAGACAAGTCGTGTATACACGTGAGTTAGACACTGCACAGTCGCGTATATAATGTTCTGAAGAAAAGCAACAGTACAAAAGTCTGATATGGTTCAGTATATGATGGTTGGCATAGGCTCAGGGGGAGCATATGCATCGAATAATGAATTGTTGGCATTATGGTTAGAAGTCCTTAGTGATGATGCTTATTGACATGTCTTGCTACTGATTGTTGATTGACAAAGAGAATGGATTGCAGGTTAAGATGCTCATAGTGCAGATCATATAGTGTATGATAGTTGTTGATAACTATCATGGTCTTGTTTAGGTCCTTCGTCTTTGTGAGTCATATGATGTATCTTGTTACCCCACTATGCATGGGATGGATGATGTAATGGCTCTTGTGTTTGAAGTCAAAAATGGTGTATCGCCACTTGGTTGGGAGATTGATGTATGTATGAGTCTTTAGGAAGGTCATTGGAAATGTATGTATAGAGTCATGTTATGCTCAGGGGGAGCATGGACCGATTGGTACATCTTGGCATGTACAAAGGGGGAGCTCAATCAAAAACTTCAGCATGTACTCAGGGGGAGCATGGGCAGCAAAATGTATATCAAAGAAATGAATATCTTGGTCTACCCTTTGCCCTTGATGTCAAAGGGGGAGAGTGACTTGGTGTGGTGGTTGCCATCAAGTCCAAAGGGGGAGATTGTTGGCATTATGATACAGGTGTTGTCCTTGATGGCAACTCACTCAGAGGTATGCTATAGGTGGCAACTCAATCAGATGACAGATCATAGTACAGCAGGTCAAGAGAGAGGTATACATAGGTTAACTTGATGAAAGTGTGTATACATGCAGATGATCAGAACAGAAGACGCATATACGTACACACTCAAGTTCACAAAAGGAAAGGCGCGTACATGTCGGAAAACTAAGTTTTGTTCCGTGGTATTTGGTCCGTATACACGTGGATAATCAGAAAAGAAGACGTGTATACGTACACACGCAGGTTCACAGAATGAAAGGTGCGTACATGTCGGAAAACTAAGTTTTGGTCTGTGGTATTTGGTCCATGGTATTTTGGTATTGGTCCATGTAATTTGGTCTGAAGTGTTGACCCCAGGTATTGGGTCCAAGGTATTAGTTCTACATGTTTTTGGACCATGGTATTGAGAAAAGCCTAAACATATATAAGGAGAAGATCATTAGACCAAGGGGAGCAGGTGTGCAAGGATTGAATAACTGATGAAGTGTGAGATCTAGTATGTTGGTCATGGGTTTGTGATGCTTAGCTTGATCTGAACCAAGGATGCACTCATGTGGATGATGATGAACAATGGATCGGGATCTTAAGGCTTGGAATGTTTATCATTATATGGTTTGATTATGGATAGACTAGATCTGAATTATTGATGCATGTTTTATTGTATGAATGCTATGATATGGGTATGACTGATGTTTGGAACAGATGCAAAGTTATGAGTAAGTATTTGCAGATCTGTACGTGGGTTGGCTTTGGTAAAAGCGCGTATGTACGTTGGCTTGGTTCTTCATAGTAGCGTATACATTAGGAGATATGATATTTGAAGTTGTAGTTGGATCTAGTTATTGTTGCAGAGTTCTGTTGTCTGTTTTGTGTTCTGGTGACTGTGTTGTTGACAGAGTTTCAGTGGTTCAGTATTGGGTGAGTCAGAGATTGATGATGCAGGTATAAGTTGATGATTGTATTGCAGTGGTGATTGTTTTGTATTTATGGATCTAGTATGAAAATGTATGAAACGTGGTCCCTGGAAGATCATAGAGTTCAGTAGGTCAGCGCCTACGTACTGGTTAACATATTGGCCAGTACAAGAGCTAGGGGGTTGTAGCTCCCTTCTAGGAGCAGCTGGAAGATGAGTGAAGGTTGGAGCCTTTAGTAGGCCGGCACCTATGTACTAGTAAATGGATCGGCTAGTACAAGAGCTAAGAAGGTTGTAGCCTTCTGTAGGTAGAAGCTTGTGTACTGGTATAAGACTGCACCAGTACTATTGTAAAAGGAAGTTTCTTATTAAAAGAAGATAGAGACGAATTGCAGCAGGTGGTTTTCACCCACATTGGGTTTCCACCTTATATCATGGTGTTCATGTGTGCTCCTTATGTGTGATGATCTGTTCTGTTTACTGTTAATATGGTTAATAATGTTCTGATGAACTCATTGAAGATCAACTAATTGAATCATAAGTTTACTGGATATACACTAGTTGCATTAGACACATTTGCATATATACGCGAGTATCCTTAACTAAAGTAACATATATGAATCTGAATATGGAAATGAAAAAACTATTATTGATTAGATAATACTGATTCACCCCTGCCCGCCCACCCCCCCCCCCCCCCCCTCTCAGTATTATTTCCAACAAGTTCTAAAAAAAAAAATGCTCCAAGTGAAAAGATTAGTCTGCCTCAACTTTTTTTCAAAACAAGTCTTCACATAAATTTTAAATATAATTTATTTACCTTAATAATGAATTTTTCAAAAGTAGACATCCAAAATCAAATAACAAATCTGGGGTTAAGTAATATCACAAACTGTAACATTGTTCAGTTAATCTATATTAATATTTTATATTATTTAAATTATTATTATATATATTTTAATTCTTAACTAACTTTTTATATATCAAATAAAAAAGTGCAACCTCTTATGAGTAAGAAAAACCCGCCTTATTATATCTCGCAGGTCTTTAATCATTTTTTTAAAATACATTTTCAAAATTAATAATTATTAGATGTTAGTTCTACAAAAATAAAATAAAAAATTCTCCAAGTGAAAAGGTTAATCTATCCCAATTTTTCTACAAATTGTCTGCTCAAGAAGTCCAAGAAAAAGTCCTCAGGAAGAGCAGTGGGTGAGGCTTTGGCCTCTCAATTCGAATTAGAATTTACTCTCATTGCATGCATGGTGTCATCAACGATGGCTAGTGTATGGTACCTTGACAGTGGAGGTTCATTCCACATGACTATTGACAAGGAGTTGTTCAGTCACCTGGAGGAGAAAGATCTCTAGATGCATATCGAGATGGGTGCCAACGGGAGGTATAGTGCTACTGGATTGGGCATGATTACTTTTTAGAGGGAGCAAGGTGCTACTCTCACCTTAAGGGGTGTTATGTATATGTCGGGGTTGAAGAAAAACTTAGTGTTGGTCGCCATGCTTCAGGATAGAGGCTATGATGTGATTTTCTCAAAAGGAACAATGTTCCTTTGACACATAGTCACTGGTTAAGTAAAGAAGATAGGGATTTGAGTTAAGAATCTTTATAAGTTGGAGGTAGAGGATTGTGCTACTTTGAGCATGAAAGCAGAGAAGATGCAAAGTCGATATGTTAGTGAGTTGTGGCACAGATGATTGGGTCACTTGCATCATGGGGCTTTGAAAATCATGCAACAGTTCTTTACTGATCTTCCCAAAGGTATGCTAGAGCAAGTTGATACATGCAAGGGGTGTACTTCGAGAAAATACACCAAAAATTCCTTATTATTAATATTATATGTTTTATAATGACATTAGTAAATATAATTTTCAAAATGTTTTAAAATAAATTAAATTCATTCTCATTTATTAATATTTACTTACAACAAAGAGGGTTTGAGGCCGAGCGCTCTACAGCCTGCGAGATCCACTTTTTGCATGATCTGAGACTGCGAACGCGCCCGCTCTTCGCATGTTCTGATCCTACGAGTGAGTCCGCAGAGGGTTTTGCTTGGAACCTGCGAGCGATTCCATGAAAGGATCTGCTTTGGCCTGCTAGGGACTGCCGAGAGATCTGTTGCAGGCCGCGGCCTCCTTGGCTGGGTCTGCTGGCTCTCCATGGAGGAGCCACCGCCCCTTCCTCCTTCATCTTCCATAGTAGAGGCCTTCAAATCCCTGCTGGCCTCCTTGCCTAAGAAGAAATGCATGGAAGTAGCAAAGTTTGTGAAACATCTGGATGATATTCCTGAGATCGCCCTCTCGCCAGAAGGACCGATCCAAGTAGCTCTTTCTCTGGTAGATTAGGCTCTGGTTGGATAGTTTACAGGACTTTGGCCTTCCCCTAAGACGACCAAGAACTGGGTAGCCAGGAATTGGGCACCTCTGATTCAAAACAAGGTAACCTCTTACTTCCTCGGGAGAGAATATTTTTTGTTTGAATTCTCTGCAAAAGAAGACAAAGATCTCATTTTCAGGAATGGCCCCTACTTCATGGGCCCCCAACGGCTGTATTTAGACAAATGGACGCCAGACTTTGATCCGGCGGTGGATGTGCCTACAACGGTGCCGGTGTGGGTGAGACTCCCCAATCTCCTAGTTCATTGCTGGAACTGGGATTCTTTGAAGCACGTCGAAAATACCCTTGGAAAATTTATAGACAAGGCTAACAGTAAGGACCAGTACGATTGTGCTAGAATATGTGTGGAGGTAGATCTGGAGGTTGGACTACCAGAAGCCATCAGAATATTTGTATGTCCCTAGACCCATATAAAGAAACTGGATTATGAGCAGCTGCCATTCAAATGTCGGAAGTGCCACGTCTACAGGCACTTTTCCAGAGACTACCCGTCCAAAGGGGTGGAAGAAAAAGGAAAGGAAGAAGGATGGAACCAGGAAAAGCGCTCTAAAACCTCTCACAAGAAGAATGCAAATGGAAATGCCAAAGCCCCTCAAGTGGGCCCTTCTCAGAAACCATCCATGGAAAGCCAAGGGAAAAAATTTTAAATCCTTGGATCTGAAATCATGATCACCCAGGAGGAAAAGACATCAAGGAGGCCTCTCCCTCCAAAACCTCCCCCTCCACCAAAAATGTTCCAAATAAATCCAAAGGGAAGATGTCAGAAGAGGAGGAGGAAACCGAAGAGTCTGAGGAATCGAAAGAAGAAGGGGAAATAGGCGAATCCCAATCCTCTCCTAGAAGATCTACAAGAGGACGTAAGTCTGCAAATGAAAAAAGAGAACAGGAAACCTACAAGGACAAGCTCCAGGGTAGCCAGCCAACATTAGAGAAGCTCCTAGCAAAAACCCCGAAGACGACGAGGATTCAAAACCAGAGCTCCAAGGGAGCTCAACAAGGCAAAAATAAATGATGAAGATAGTCTCCTGGAATTGTAGGGGAATGGGCACCACAGCTAAAGAAGAAGCAATGAAGAGCCTAATAAGACTGGAAGCCCCAGATATCCTCCTCATCCAGGAGACCAAATTGGAGGACACAACTTTCCTCCAAGCAAGCAAAAAATTTTGGAACAAAAGTGGAGTGCATGCAATTTCTGCCCGTGGAGCATCGGGAGGACTTGGATCACTCTGGAACACAAATAAGTTCTCATTAATCTCTGAGTCCCTGAATACCCATTGGATTTTTTAAAAAATGCAGCATCTAGAATCAAAGGAGATTATATGTCTTTTCAATGTTTATGCTCCTAACAATGCAGGTGAGAAAAAAAATTGCTGGGACTCCATCAAAAGTCAGGCAGATCTAGAAAATTTGGAAAACATAATCATAGCCGGAGATCTAAATCTCACCCTTCTCTCATCAGGAAAAAGATGTGGGAGTATAGTTCGAGATCCGGCTAGAAAATGGGTGGAAGATCTCATGCAAGATTGGGATCTGCTAGATATAAAGCCAATCAAAGGCACGCTCACATGGTCAAATAAAAGAATTGGACCGGGCCACATAGCAACAAGACCTGACAGATTTTAGGTTCAAAGCTCCTTCCTTCTCCTTGGGTTAGATGCTAGAATGAAAATTCTTCAAAGCAACATTTCAGATCACAAGCCCATCAGCCTTGAGCTGTTGACCCCCAAAAATCTGGGGCCTATACCATTCAGATTCTGTCCCCTTTGGATTAAAGAAAAATATTTCATGGAAAAGATTAGAGACTGCTGGAAAGAGCCAGTTAAGGGATCAATGTTTTTTGTGTGGGAGGAAAAGCTCAAAAGAGTTAAAGGCATGTTGAAAAACTGGGCTAGGACCCTGCCAAATCCTACAACAGAAAGAAAAAAACTCAAAGTGCGTTAGAAAGACAACACCTACATATTGAAATAGCTGAAATCACTAAAGATGAGTTGGAAAAGGAGGCCAAACTTCAGCAAAGCTTCCACAAGGCATGTCTGGCAGAGGAAGAATACTGGACGCTCAAGTCCAGGAGCCTCTGGCTCAAATCTGGGGACAAAAACTCCTCCTTTTTCCATAAACAAGCCCAAGACAAGAAAGGCCACAACTCCATCAACGAAATAAAAGAAGACAACCACGTTTTGAAGGATTTTACCAGCATAAAAAAGGCAGCATTAGATCATTTTGAACAACTATACAGAGAAGAACCAGACACTGAATATAATGTTGCCCTGTTGGACGCAGTCCCCAACATGATTACCTCTAAAATGAATTAGACTCTTGAAGCCAAAATCACGTAGAATGAAATTAAGGAAGCTCTCTTTGCAATGGATCCTGATAAAGCCTTGGGACCAGACAGGTTTACGCCCAAGTTTCTCCAGGCCTGTTGGTAGATAGTAGAAAAAGAATTCTGAAAAATGATACAGAAATCTCAAGACTGTCAGAAGATTGGTGGCTGTACAAACTTAGCCTTTGTTGCTATCATTCCCAAAGAGAAAGGAGCAAACACTTTCAGTAGATTTCGCCCAATTTCCTTATGCAACATTGGGTACAAAGTT
This sequence comes from Pinus tabuliformis, assembly GCA_031772625.1. Classification (NCBI taxonomy): domain Eukaryota; kingdom Viridiplantae; phylum Streptophyta; class Pinopsida; order Pinales; family Pinaceae; genus Pinus; species Pinus tabuliformis. The sequence goes on along the minus strand of CM062807.1, from coordinate 1,000,231,197 downwards.
ATAACTAAAGTGATAGCCAACAGGTTGAAAAGAATTCTCCCCAAAATCATCCCGGACAATCAAGGTGGATTTATTCATGGTAGGCAATTGGTGGACAACTTCGTTTTGGTCCAAGAGGCGATCCATTCCGGTCTGCACCGAAAGGAAAAAGGTATGGTTATCAAACTAGACCTTGCAAATGCTTTTGATCGTGTTAGACATAGTTTTTTGTTTAAGGTGCTACAAAAAATGGGGTTTGGTCCAAGCTTCATTAAGTGGATTAGAGCCTACATCTCGAAGCCTTGGATTTCCCCTTTGGTGAATGGAAGAGCAGCTGACTTCTTCAAAGCCACAAGAGGGCTGAGGCAGGGGTGCCCCCTTTCACCACTCCTATTCGTTATTCAGGCCTCTGTCCTCAGTTTTTACCTACAACAAAAGCAACAAGAACAAGACATCATTGGCATGTGCATAGCTAGAGGAGTCAAAAGTATCAATCATGCTCTCTTTGCGGATGACACTCTTCTGCTGGGGGCTGCAACTCCTCATTCAACGTCCAAATTCAAAGAAGTTCTGAAAGATTATTGTAAGATCTTAGGAAGTGTTCTAAACAATGCCAAATTCCATATCTACTGCTGGAATATTCCTGCCTCAACTGCAAACTCCATTTCCTGTTGCCTCGGCTTCGCAATCTCAACCTCTTGGTCCTCTTTCAAATATCTGGGACTGCCCATTTTCCATTCAAGGGCTTTGAGTAAAGACTGGTTGCCTCAGTTAGACAAATTTAAATAAAAAATGTAGGCCTCGGGGTCCTCCTGGCTAAATATAGTTGGAAAATTAGTGCTCATAAAAGCAGTGCTCAGTAGCCTTCCATTATTTAGATTCTCGGTTCTATTGGCGCCTGTGGGAATCATAAAAAAGATGGAGGAATTAATAAGAACTTTTTTGTGGAAAGGAGGCAAACAAAACGAGAAAAAAATTCTCTAGTAAATTGGGACACAGTCACCATACCGTTTCAGGAGGGAGGTTTGAATTTTAAAGATCTAAGTGCCCAAAACTTAGCCATGGGAGCCAAATTAATTTGGAAAATCATAGCTCCAAATCCTGGTTAGGTGCAAATTGCATTGTGGAGGAAGTACTTCAGAGGGTCAAGAACTAGAAGTTTGGATTAGCCTAAGAATCTTTTCAACTCTCCTTTTAGCAGGTTCATCAGCAGAACCAATTCGTTGATAAGGAACCATTCATTCTCGATACTAGGCAATGGAAAACGCATTCAAATCTAGAATGACAGCATCCTAAACAAACCCCCGCTGGTAGAGTCAAAGGACTTGCCTGAATTGCAGCGCTGGATGTCAGAGGCCAGCATAAACTCGCTATGGGATCTTTCATCTTGGAATGGAAATTTGTGGTCTGGTTGGAAGTAGCTCGCAGTTCCATCCAATCTACACCCTGACCTGAAAACGTTAACCACGCAACTGCATGGACTAGCTCCAATTCAGGCAAACAAGCATGACGTGAGTTGCTGGGGAACAAGTCGAACAGGATATTCTGTAGCCCAGGGCTATGTCAAATGCCTTGAGAGGCCCCACGTGCCTCCCAACCCTACTCCCTAGACTGGCATTTGGAGAATCCCTTCAATCCCTAAGGTAGATCACTTATGTTGGCTCCTCTGCCACAAGAAAATTCTGACTGAAGACAGGCTTCAAAAAAGGGGCTTCTATGGGCCGTCTAGATGCTCTCTTTGTAAGGAAAATTTAGAATCTGCTTTCCACATCATGATTGAATGCAGATTCGCAGTCTCCATATGGCAGGAGCTTCTTGCCTCTTGGAATCATAAATTCATCTTCCCATCATCAGTTTCGTATTTTTTTGCAGGTTGGATGGCCAATTACCCAGGCTATTCTCAAACAAATAAAACAATTAGGTGAGCATGGAGCGCACTACCAAAATTCATCAGCTGGCAAGTCTGGCTGGAAAGGCACCGAAGGATTTTTCGAAACAAGGAACAGGACTTCAGATTAGTGGCTAATGCAGTAAAATGTTAGTTAGTTGAGTGGCTGGAAGATAAAGGGGACGACACAAATTTAAGTCAACAGGACATAGAGTTGGGAACTACTCTCAATTTCAAATTTCCAAAAGCAATCAGCTCTCCCTCTCCTTGCAAAGATTGGCAAGTCAGAAAAAATGAAAACGATTTTCAAATCTGGATGTCCAATCAAACTCTCCCTTCCCTCTTCTTCGATGGGTCTGCTAAAGGGAACCCAAGTATTGCAGGAGCAAGAGGTATTATCATCATTCTAGATGGAACAGTTGTCCTTAGATTCGCTTGGGGACTAGGCCATTCCTCAAGCATACAAGCTGAAGCGATGGCCCTCTTCCAAGGAACTAAATTCCTCAAAGAACTGGGCTGCAAGGAGGCAAATGTCTTCGGAGACTCCCAGGTGATCATCCAAGGTTTGGCGAACAAATCCAAGCTAGAGGACCTACAACTTGCAAGAATAATTTCAAGGATCAGAGGTACGACAAAGTCCATGAATCTGAAGTACTTTCATGTTTTGAGAATGAATAACAAAGAAGCAGACAACGAGGCAAACAGGGTAGTACAGTTAGATGTCGGTTCCCTTCTCAGATATAATGAAATTCTTTGGGACCCAATTCCCTAAAGTGACATGTTTTTTTGCCTCCTTTTACAACAGTTTGTTTGTATCTTCCATTTTGGGAAATTAGCAGCAGAAGCACACTTTGTTAAATGTAAAAAGAGGGGTCTGTTAAGTGTAGGTGGTATATTTCGCTGGCTGAAAAGTTGTGCAGAACTTTACCTCTCATTTTGTAACCGAATTTGTGGCTCTTGGCCACCAAGTTAATGAAGTCTCATAGCCATTTCTGTTAAAAACAAAAAAAAAAAAATATTTACTTACACCAATGATGAAACAAAAAATTTTAAGAATTATATTCCTACTAAAATAAAATATAATTCCTTTCTTTTCATTATGAATATATTTTACTAAATGGGAATGTAATGTAATGAAATCATATTCTTATTAAAATAAATATAATCCCTTTTCATCTTGTCCTCAGTACATTTTACTAAATGAGAATGTAATTTGATTCATTTATTATTTATCATGATGTAATCGGAAGAAAGAGAGAATGATTTTGATTCATTTTTATTTATTATTTATTATCATGTATTTACTTATTATTTATCATGATGTAATCGGAAGAAATAGAGAATGATTTTGATTCATTTTTATTTATTATTTATTATCATGTATTTACAAACCAAATGGATAAAGGGTTATGTTTTCTATCATGTTTTTATTATGACACAAACCTTTTTAATTAAGACTACAATCCATTGTCTATTTTTAACATGAGTACATTAATTAGTGTTTTAAGTTAGACCTTGTTTAAAAAAATAAAATAAAAATCGTGCATTTTTAAATTTATTAAGTTCGATCTCTTGTGTTTCCCATTCTTCCATTCAAATATGTTTTTGTTTGTACATATGAACTTTCAAGAATCATTTGAATAATAGGGATAAGATTTGGAGTTACTGGATATGGATTAAGTCTTTATTTTTTACATTTAAATATCATTTTGATATAAATGTAAATATGTGTAAACTAAGATATTTAAAAAGCAAGTTAATGTTTAAAATTATGCCCTAGAAAATCACATTAAAATGCATTAAAAAATAAACACTAAAATAAATAGATAATCATTTTTTAAATATGTGTAAACTAAGATATTTAAAAAGCAGGTTAATGTTTAAAATTATGCCCTAGAAAACCACATTAAAATGCATTAAAAAATAAACACTAAAATAAATAGATAATCATTTTTTAAATACGTGTAAAGTAAGATATTTAAAAAGAAGGTTAATGTTTAAAATTATGCCCTAGAAAACCACATTAAAATGCATTAAAAAATACACACTAAAATAAACAGATAATCGTTTTTTTGAAATACATTTTCAAAATTAAAGATTATTAGATATTAATACTACAAAATAAAATGCTCCAACTGAAAAGATTAGTCTGCCTCAACTTTTTTTCAAAACAAGTCTTCACATAAATTTTAAATATAATTTATTACTTAATAATGAATTTTTCAAAAGTAAACATCCAAAATCAAATAATAAATTTGGGGCTAAGTAATATCACAAACTATAACATTGTTTAGTTAATCTATATTAATATTTTATATCATTTAAATTATTATTATATATATTTTAATTCTTAACTACCTTTTTATATATCAAATAAAAATGTGCATACCTCTTACCAGTAAGAAAAACCCTCCCTATTATATATCGCAGGTTTTTAATCATTTTTTTAAAATACATTTTCAAAATTAATAATTATTAGATGTTAGTTCTACAAAAGTAAAATAAAAAATACTCCAAGTGAAAAGATTAATCTATCCCAATTTTTTTCCAAAATAAATCTTTAAACAAATTTTAAATATAATTTATTTATGAATTGTTCTAAAATAACATCCAAAATCAAATCACAAATCTCAAATAAAATAATATCACAAACTATAATATTTTTCCATTAATTTATATTAATTTTTTATATTATTTAAATTATTATTATAAATAGAGAAACAATTGTGTTATGTGTCTTTGATTATTTTCCTCTTATTGATTATTATTTTCATTGATTATTAGTTTTCGTTATTGAAAGAGTCAAGCAGACTCTTGTTTTGTGTTTTAGTACATTACATGAGTTGTGAATCTACAAGAAAATCTACATGCTATCAGAGCTGAAGATAATATAGTAGAGGATATTTCGAAGTTTTGAGTTTTGGATTACAAGCGAAATCCAAATTTGCAATACATACTTCAGGATCGGCAGATGACGTTCTACGGTTTGCGGCATGAGTATGCCTTGAAAGAAGGCTCGAATTATATAGCATAGAAGGACAAAATGGAGGCTATGCTAGAGGATAATGACTTGAAGGAATTTGTTGATCAATAAATTCCTAGGCCAAAACCATCGAATGCAAAGAAACTGGCTGAACGGAAAGAATGTGTGGTGAAGTCGAGACGGATAATCATTGAGGGAATTCGAGGCACTACAAGAAAAAAGGTCATTGGTTAGGGTCATGCCTGTGACAGACCTTTAAGGTCCGTCACCAATGTTGCATATGGTGATGGTCTTTAAAAAATCATTGTTGTAAGTGTATATAGTGATGGTCCTTTAAGGTTTGTCACCAAAGCCATTTTCAATGATACTTTTGGTGAGGATCGTTAAAGGCCCATCACTAACTCTCTCTTTGGTGACACCTTCGGTGAGGGTCGGTAAAGGCCCATCACTAATTCTCTCTTTGGTGACACTTCTAGTGATGATTTTTATTGACCGTCACCAATGATATTTTTGGTTACTTTTGGTGACGGTTAATAAATGTTCGTCATCATTGATCATTCCAATGATTTTTTAATGACGTTTCATGCATGTGATTGACCTTTAAGGATTTTCACCAATGTTTCATATGGTGATGGTCTTTAAAAAATCATTGTTGTAAGTGTATATAGTGATGGTCCTTTAAGGTTTGTCACCAAATCCATTTTCAATGACACTTTTGGTGAGGGTCGTTAAAGGCTCGTCACTAATTCTGTCTTTGGTGACACTTTTGGTGAGGGCCGTTAAAGGCCCATTACTAATTCTTTCTTTGGTGACATTTCTAGTGACGATCTTTTATTGACCCTCACCAATGCTCTTTTTGGTTACTTTTGGTGTTAGTCAAAAAATGTTCGTCATCATTGATCATTCCAATGAGTTTTTGATGACGCTATGTATCTATTACTATATTTTTTGTCAAAAGATAATGATTTAAGACCATTGTTGTGAAGTATTTTTCATGATGTGTCCAAGGTCATAGTGGTTATAATAGTCAGCAAATTTGTTAAGAATTAGTTAGTGTGTATCATTTCCCTCAAGTCATAAGAATATAGTTTTCCTATGAGTCAACACATGATTCATCTCTATTAGGTTTATTATCTAGCAAATTTCCTTTAAATAAAGTTCCACTAGTGTGTGTAGGAACTATATTATTTAACACATAATCAAACTCTGTCAATTCTATTAATGAGAGAAACCTAACACTCTTATTCATTCATTTTCATTTATTTTTACCTAGTGCTCCCTTGTGTTTCCCTAGCACTCCCTAACACTCCTAAGCACACATTGGCACACCTTGGCACTTGACACATCTTGGTATGCTTACCTATCATTCTATCATGACTTGGAACTACCTATCATACCTTGTCACTCCCTCCATAGCACACCTGGAACTCACTGACACTTCATTAATTCCATGCATTTGAAACTGGTACTCCCTTGTGTTTCCCTGGTACTTCGTCCTCACACTCCCTTGCACGTGTTCATGCCACACCTTGGAACCTGACACACCTTGGCATTCCTATAATACCTTGGAACCATCTAGCATGTGCTAGTACTTCTTGAAATTCCCTGACACACCTTCATACTCCCTAACTTTCATTCCCTCATAGATAGCCTTACTTTTTTTGCGACTTGGAAACCCAACCAAGTCATTGGAAAAAAAAATGTTGTACCCAACCCAAAGTCTCCCTTTGTCTGAAACTGCTTTGTCTAACCCCTTATCATAACCATAGGACTGCCTACTACAAGTATTATTCTGACCTTCTCCTAACACACTTTATCCTTGAGATGCTTGGAATCAATTGACACTCCTTGACACACACTCTTATTTGTCCATTTCCATTCATTTTGACCTAGTTCTCCTTTATGATGTTTTGGCACTCCCTAACACTACTCAACATGAAATGAAACTGTCTGGCATGTGTTAGCATACCTTTTCATTCCTTGGCATGCCCCAACACTTCTTAATATCATGCCCTCACAACTACCCTTACCTATTTTTGGACTTGGGAATCCAACCAAGTCTTTACAAAGTCCATTCAGGAATTTCTTCAAAGTTCAAAGTTCAAACAATTAACATGTAGCCTAAAACACTCATATTTGAAAAGGAGATAACCCTGTTATGCTCCTATACCGATAGGTGTCATATTTCATGATTGACTCGTAAAAAGTCCCCAATATGTTCATCCTTTCCCTGCTGCAAAGGTTTCCATATTTTGAAAAGATCAAAAAATTAAAAAATGAAAAGAGGGTATGCCCTAAAAAAGAAAGATCAAAGGGCAAAAAGAATCAAATGGTCAAAAAGAAACGAAATGAACACAGATAAAGGAGACCAAGAAAGTGTGCTAGTCCAAAATGCCATTACTATTCTATTTTTGCAAAGAATCTCATTGCGTGCAGTTAGTTTCACTCTTGCCACAGTTGATGTATGGCCAAACAACTTAATCTTGGCCAGTTCATCTTTGAATTTCTTGTTTTAGAAATAGAGAATAAAACCTGTCCAAACAGTTCAATTTTGGCAGATAAATAGTTCGATAGAGAAGCAAAGGTGCTCAACAGCTAAATTTGAGCCCTTGGAAGAAATAAGGGCAAACTTAGATAGGATTGCAGTTAAAATAAAAGAAGAGAGTAAGGGTTTGCTAGTTTAAATGCACCCAAGGAAAAAGGAAGAAATTTTTTTAGGTATAATAGGCTGGGTAGGCAGTTTTGATGTTGCAGAAGCAAGCTTATGAGTAATTTTTTCTTTTAGAGATGATTTATCTTATTACTATCATAAGTACCATGGCAACTATGTGGTTACAGATCAAATGATGCATGACTAATTTCCCTTGACAGTTCCCCCAAAATCACTTACTAACCTCCCCCAAGGATATTGAGATCTGTTCAATACTCCTAAAAATCACTCCATTTCATGAAAAATCCTAAGTAAAACCACATTCTTACTTTAGACACACAAGCCACATTTCTTGCGTAAAAATCCCTGTTTTCTCCTAAGCCTAAGTTGTTAAAACATTATAACTTAGCGCTTATTCTTTTACATATATCAATTTTCATATTAACTTTAACTTTATTATATAGTTCCTATATAATTTGTTCCCCCCCCGTATTATATAAATATATGAAAAATCCCCAAAAAATTTAATATCCCGCCCCTGGTTAATCTACAACCCTAACACTATATAAACGAGGGGATTCAAGGTTTATCCAGAACCTGTGAATAACCCTATCAACAACCTCGGGATTGATTAACCACCCGGGTTAATCAATAACCTTACTAAACCCTCCCTGCGCGCAAATGTTCAAAGGTTAATTGACATCCGGTTAATTAACAAGTTTAAACCCCATAGCCAATCAAACTGCCCGATATATTTAAATCAATGTTATTATGTGATTGGGCCCTGCGTCGTAACCCTTCGTCGCCTCCAATGAGCGTTGATCGTTGGATCCAAGCCTGTTGATTGGACGGCTCCAGATCATATCGCGCCTCCCCCTCCATCCGATGCTTACTGCTCGGGGAGCCGATGGTATTACTGCTGTACCTAGGACACACGGCGCCCTCTTGGCATGCTTGCGGCCCCTCCACCCAAACCACCTTAGCGCATAAGCGGTGTGGGCCGATACCGCTTACCGCCCTCCCGCTAACCCCGCCCACTGACGTCATCGCCATGTCACCTCCACCTCAGCATTCCTTACCTCACATCACGACAAAACGTCACGTCTCGATGACATCAGCTAACCCGAAAAGCGCCAAAAGCTCGCCAAAGCCAAAATTTTGTTAAAAAACCAGTGAAAGTGTCATTTTCACTCATTTTCATCCATTGTTTCTGTAAGACTATTGCATGCAAAATTATGTCCAACATCTACAGAAGTTCCAGTCCACCACCCCGACCAGCAAAGACCAGTCTCCTGCTACTCAACTCGTCAGTCAACCTGCCAATTACACTGGTGTGCTTCCAAAACACAGGTATTTACCCCATCTCACCTCCCAAACCTATGTTTTTGGTTTTCCTCTGCCAAATTGCACCTGTAAGAGCCAAATTCAAGCCAAAACAGTCCATAATTGCCATACTAGCCCATTTAGAACTGCTTTTTTGTCCTTTTTTTCCACAAAAATTCAACCGCCGGTTTAAAAGCACAGACAATTGAACAATGGAAGCCCCAGTGGCCCTCAATGTCGCGCCTCTCAATGCACCTCATATAGACCAACATCATTTACCCTTGGCCGACAAATATTTCCAAATACAAGACCCGATTAGTTGCCAAAATCATCTTCATACCTTCTACCTAGTCAAAAACAGTAATTTGAACAACTTTGATATCTATGGAATATGGGAATCCAATCTCCCCAGGTATTACCTTCCCTCAGTCAATATATTCCCAGATATTATTCGCCACTGCTGTGCCAGTTATGACCCTGTCAGTAAAGCAGTTATGACTCCATCACAAACTGTGCTCTTTTACATAACTGCTGAGTCTATCAATGAAATGCTACAATTCCATCCAGTTTAGCCTCTTTCTCCTCTTTCCATGGGATATTTGCTAGAGCAAGGCTCTCAACTGTCCAGTGCAGAAATAGGCCAGATTGCTAAGTTATTCATGGAACCAAATTGCCAGCCCCAGGGCCCACCTCCCTATCTACATGTCTGGTTCAATGAGACTGGAAGAATCATTCTTGACATGATATCAGGGATCTTGGGATTTAGGTCCAGTGAATATGTGGATGAGATGGTCTTGGTTCTGTTATCCACCTTTACTCCAGGACAGCCCCCTGCTATTAAGTATGACTATGCCTCCCTCATTGCTGACAAAATCCATGCTCAATTTATGATTTTGGAAAGAGAATGAGTGTTAAAATACATAACTTACATATACCACCCGCTGTTATATTATTACCCAGACAATTTTATATTTCCCATTAGGAAATTGGATTCCAAAGGAGAGAGGAGGTCTGTAATCTTTTGGACCTCTGTCTTCCACAGAATTGGTGAATCCCCTTATACCTACTGTGAGTTCATTAACCTGTTTATACATCCTGCTTCCACTCTATTGATAGGAAATTCTCCTCCTAGGCTCTCTGGTGACATGAAGAAGATTTTACAGCTCTCCAGAAGCTACAGAATAGGTGGCTGGTACTTCTACCAGGATCACACTGAAATCAGGATATATGGCTATGAGTTGTGCCCTTATAAGTTGCCCAAATATGTGCCTATGAGACTGTTTACTCTGGAGTATTTCAAGCAACTTATTAATGTAGATTTAACTCACTTTTTCAATGTCAAGAAAAAGGCTCAGCTGAGAATAAGAAATCAATTAGGCCCTTTTATCATTAACAAGAGAGAAGCATGGGAAGATGCTGATAGGATATTGGGGGAAGAACTTAAATTGAAGAAAAGCTTTTGGTGGGTGCCATATGACCCAAATAGCTCTATAAGTGACAAAAGAGTAAGAAACCAGCTGTCAGCTTACACACATCCTAGGATCCCTGAAGTAGAACAATATGCTAATCAAGATGAGTGGATAGAGGGTACATTAGTAGAAGAACTTACTCGGCAAGAAAAAATGGAACAGGTTATGAAAGATTTAGAAAATACCCTTGACCTGGACTCTTTTGGACAGGTATCTTTCAAGCTGCCTCAACAAGCCGGAGTGGGTACATCTTCTGCTGGGACTTCATAGCAACCTGTACAAGAAACCAACACACCAGTTTCGGGTTCTTCAAAGGGCAAGAAAGTGGCAAGAACAGAGCAACAAGAAATGACTGATCAACAGGGGAAAATTCCTCCAGTAGACACCAAAGCAGAAAATATTTCTACGCTACAAACTCCTCTAAATGAGGAAAAAGGCAAGAAAAGGGACAGAGAAGAGGCCACACCCATCAGTGGACCTGCAGAACAGCTGGGTGCAAAAAGGAAAAGATTGGATCCTCTATCTGAAGAGGAAATCATTGAGGAAACCATAGAAAGTTTAAGAGGTGAGAGGGTTGCCTAGCAGACTTCCCCAGCGGTGGACACATCAACTTGCCCACACAGGCACAAGCTAGAAAGGCAGCATAGTGTGGAAGTTTCATCCACTAGACCATCAAGTAAGCAGACCTCTGATGTCAAAAGAACATTCACAAAGATAAAGGCTAGAAATGATCCATTGAGGCTGCAAATTTATGACAAATATCTTAAGATGGCCCCCACAAAACAACAAAGATTAATGTCTTCCTATGACATAAAGGTAACAACAGTGCCTCCCACTATCCCAGCATCAACAGTAGGAACAACATCAACAGCAACAACACCAGGCAACAATACAGCTATGACTATAGAGCAATTAATAAAAGGCATGGAGGAGTTGAAACTCCAAGTATCTGAATTGAAGTAAGTCAAAGAAAAACTAGCAAAGATTGAGCAAAGCTATGATAAATCTAAAATTAATGTGGCAGAGAAAACAAGGGAAGTCAAAGCATCGGAGAATAAGGTAAGAGCCTTGGAAAAAGATCTCTCTCTGCATAAGCCTCTGGCAGAAATCAGAGGAATTTTGTGGACGAACATCATTCAATCACTTAGTGGTGTATGGAGGTCTATTCAGACCATTTATGAACAGATTGATTTGATAAAAGTAGCCCAAGTAGAGATTCAGAAAAGAAGAGCCATATTGGGGCAAATGCCTGAGCAAGCTAACAGGCTAATCCATTTTTTGAATACCAAGACCAGTGAAGAACTGGAAGCACTGGACATTAGAGACAAAACAGGTACCATTTTGGACATTAAGAGAGTTCTAACCATGAGGACTCTAATGCAAAACTTGGACAGAAGATGCCAGGACATGCAGGTAGAAATAGATTCTTTCACAGACAAATTTACAGTCCTGAATCAAAAGGGTTTGCCAAGTCTTATGGGACATAATGATCGTTTGATGAAGCACAAGGACTATGTACACAAATTAAATACATTTTCTGTCAATCAAGCTAGTTCATTTTCAAGTACTTCAACAGAAAAAGCACTTCCATCTGGCCAGTCCCTATATGATAGCTTGGAAAATCTTTTTTACATAGAGCATGAGGTGAAGCATCTGTTCACCATCCCACCTAATCTTTTCAGGTACACAGACGCTGATGAGACTTTAAGGAAGCTGTAAAGACATAAAATACCAAGACCAGAGTGGTGGCAGAGCATGTTAGAAATCTTGTAAATTCATCTTTAGTCAAACGCAAAATTGTGCACCATGTATTACAACGTGCAGAACAGAAATAAATCAGAGTTATGCGGGTCTGAGCACATCACGACATAAGTTAAAGGAAGTCTAGCCAAGGAAGAATAGCCAGCACATAGGATCAATAGAAGACAGCTGGGAACCAACTTCCAACACCTACCTCCAGTACCTCTCATAAAGGTGGATCAACCAGCGCAACACAAATTTATTGCATCTATTTATTGTCTCACTGTTTTCGAGACTATTTGTCTCTATCTATGTAAGAGAAACATTAATTGTCAACAGATATTTATTTCTATCATATATGTTGCATAATATCTTGACATTTTGTATAAATACCCCCCCCCCCCCACGAAATATTTGGGGTTGGTTGGTTGATGGTGGATGCTCATAATTTTAACTGTAATACTGAAGATTTTTTGGAATAAAAGCTGTTGGAACCAATTTTTCCTGGTTTTACTGGAAAAGGAATTGATGCTAAGGACCATGTTACATAATTTTTAAATCATCTCATGGATCAATAAGTCTTTCTAACTTATGTTTTATAGTTTCTGTGTTTTATATATCATCTATGTTTCATCATCTAAATAACAGGGAAAAAGATAACTCAGAACTTGCTCAATTGCACTCTGTGTTCAATCTTTGTTATTATTAATGTTTTCTTCAGAATTAGCATAAACAGTGAATTCTTGATTGCTCATGTTTCCCCTGATTCTTACATCTTGAATATTTGTTAAGGAATTCTTAATTTCTTCTTAGGAGTACTCAGCCATGTTCCCTCTGTCAACATGATGAAGGATTCTTGATTTCCCTTCATCCATTGACTCCATTCCACCCTATTCTAGCCTATGAATTGTTCCATGTTTGATTACCTTGCTCTGTAATACCTCCTATGTTAAGAAACATAATCCAGGAAGCTATCCTTATTTGACTCCATCATGCCCAATGGATTGAAACTCTTCAGTTTTGCCTCACAGTTCTGTTGAATTTCCATCCCTCCAACCAAACACAAAACAAAACCCTTGTACTTCATAACTAGTCTAACATAATTCAAAACAAAGCTAAATTTTAAAGAGAGAGCCCTTTCTGGATGCAGATTGGCTAGAATTTGCATCTAAAAGATTGGTCTGTGGTTACCTCGGTTGTATTCCCTTTCTTACAAATTTAGGGAACAACCTGAGTGATAACATCATTGGCGACTCCACTGGGGAATCTGAATAATTGTTTGTCACTGTTCTTTATTTCATAAGTTACAGATGGACCCTGAAGTAAGCCAGGTAGCCTTTGAAACTGCTTTTGTTTTGCAATTGCAGGAGTAAATAAACGTTATTTTAGTCTATCTCTAGTCTAGTTTATGTTCTGGACATCTAGTACAAATACTTGATCAGTTGCTCTTTTTCAATCAGTGCTTAGGAAAGTTTAAAACTCCCATATTTAAAGCTTCCTACAAGACACTGTCAAAAGTTGTATCCTTCAAATATTTCAATAAAAACCAAAAAGCATTCTCAGAAGCTGGCTCCAAAGAAAAAGATCCGTTACATCAGATCAAATCCAGATCTGAATCCCCCACCTATCTTTGAAAATCTTAATATGATCCCTAAGAACCGTAGAAGCCAAGAAAATCAAGAAGATCCTACTAGTTCATACTTTGACACACCTCAGCAGAACCCTACGCAAACTGAGCTTACCTCTGGAAAATCGCAAATCCAATCTGCCATTACTGTAGCTTCTTCAAGCTCACCATCAACACTTCAAACCATTTTTTCCACTCCCCCATCAACAACATATATTTCCACTGTTATCCCTGTTCTTCCAGCTGTTACACTTATCTCTGCAAATATGGCGAACCGATATGCTCCCCTGTAGTTACCTGATCCAGGGGCTATGCCTCAAGATTATCAAAGAAAAATTACTTATTTTGATGGTACTGGCACTTATACAGCACAACAACATACCAAGAAAATGACAGATTATGTTGAAAACTATGAGATTGATGTCGATGATGTGAGAATGAAGATATTTATTCAAAGTTTGACTGGCAATGTTAGGATCTAGTTTAGGGCACTCCCTGCAAACACTATTGCTGATCCAGAAGCCCTTTATCAAACTTTCTTGAACAGGTGGGAAAAGAAGAAGGATCCTCTACACATCCTATCAGAATATGGAAACTTGAAAAGAGGCCCACAAGAAACTGTTCAAGATTACTGTACCAGATTTAATAATTCCAGGATGTTTTTGCATGAAGCTATGAAGATCTCAAATCCTATGACACTTCTGTCATTCAACATACAATACCCCTCAAAAAAAATCAAAAACCTTTCAAGAAAAAACTCAGAAGGGTCAACCCCATACTCCTCCCTCTAATTGAAAAATAAGTCAAAAGAATGTACGAAGCTGGGATAATCGCACCCATTAGGTTTTCAGAATGGGTCTCTAATTTAGTGCCCACTAGGAAGAAAACATGAGAAATCAGATTGTGTGTTGATTTGAGGAATCTAAACAAAGTTTCTTTAAAAGACCACTACCCCTTACCTAAGATGGACCACATTTTACAAAGAGTAGTAGGTGCCTCTAGAATTTCACTGCTGGATGGGTTCTCAGGCTTCAACCAGATTTTAGTTCACCCTGATGATCAAGAAAAAACTGCTTTTGCAACTCCATGGGGAACTTTCAAATATGTGAAAATGCCATTTGGACTCAAGAATGTAGGGGCAACCTTCCAACGTGCAATGGAAATAGATTTTGCTAAATAAATTCATGATTTTCTAGTCATATACTTAGATGATCTCACTGTATTTTCCAAATCAGATCAGCAGCACCTAGATCATCTTAGACAAGTGTTTTTAACCTGCAGAAAATATGGTATATCACTGAATCCAAAGAAGTCATTATTTGACCTAGAAGAAGGCAAATTGTTAGGTCACATAATCTCAAGAGATGGCATTAAAATTTGACCCTAATCGAATAGAAGCCATTTTACAAATACCACACCCTAGAAACATCAAAGAACTTCAAGCCTTCTTAGGGAAAATTAACTTTTTAAGAAGATTCATACCCAACTTGGCTGAATTAATCAGATTGTTGAATAATATGTTGAAAAAGGATTCCAAGGTCAAATGGACAGTAGAAGCTAAGCAAGCATTTGAAGAAATCAAAATAGCCTTGACCAAAATACCAATCCTTACAAGCCCAAAATTTGACAGAGACTTCATAATATTTTCATTTGCATCAGAACACACTATTGCTGCTGTTTTGCTACAAAAAGATGATCAATGATGTGAAAAACCCATAGCCTTCTTTAGCAAAGCACTGAGGGATGCACCTTTAAAATACCCAATCATGGAAAAACAAGCTTATGCACTTATGAAAGCCATCAAAGATTTCAGAGTCTACATACTATACTCTCATATAATAGCATATGTGCCAAGCACTGTTGTCAAAGATATCCTAACCCAAGAGGGGATTGAAGGCAAAAGAGGTAAATGGATTGCTACTATATTAGAATATGACATTGAAATAAAACCTACAAAGCTTATAAAAGGACAGGGATTGGCTAAACTCATGACTGAAACCAATTGCCAAGCCCTAGATATTAATGAACTGGATAATGAATAGGAGATGGTGACTCCACAAATCAGCTAGGCCTTCCTAGAATCACCTTGGTATGCTGATATATGTCATGTATTATTAAACCTGCAGGCTCCTCCAGGGTTATCCAGAACAAAGAAAATATTTATAAAGATGAAAGCTTTAAAGTTTTGTATTTTAGATGGCACTCTCTTGTGGAAAAATCATGAAGGTGTTCTATTAAATTGTCTAATAAAGGATGAAATTGACAAAGTGCTCAATGAATTTCATGCAGGGGACTGTGGTGGACATTTGTACTAGAAATCAACTGCTAATAAAATCTTAAGGGTTGGCTTTTACTGGCCCTCCTTGTTTGCTGATGTCAAAAAGTTTGTTAGTGCTTGCCATAAATGTCAAATATTTGAAGGCAAGAGGAAACTTCTGCCTCTACCCCTTAAACAAATCTCCATTGAAAGACCATTTCAACAATGGGGTTTAGATTTCATTGGGGAAATTCACCCTCCCTCTTCTGGCCAGCACAAATGGATTTTGACCGCCACAGACTACTTCACCAAGTGGATAGAGGCCATCCCTTGTAGACAAGCTAATGATTCAGTGATCATGCAATTCTTAGAAACCAATATCCTGTCTAGGTTTGGCTATCCTGAAAAGATTATAACTGACAATGCTGCTGCTTTTAAATCCAAGAGAATGATCAATTTCTGTCACAAATACCACATTACCTTAGGCCACTCCATAGCCTATTACCCTGTAGGTAATGGTCTAGCTGAGTCATCCAATAAAATCCTCATGAATATCATTAAGAAAGTATTGGAAGAAAACAAGAAAAATTGGCATAAAAAGTGCATAAATGCATTATGGGCAGACAGATTGACTACCAAGAGATCCATTGGAACTAGTCCCTATGAGCTTGTCTATGGTATGGAGGCTGTATTTCCCTCCTCCTTAGGAATACCTGTAATGAAATTGTTGCAAGAAGTTCAAATACAGCCTAAGGACATTTAGAGAAGAATAAATTAGATTATACATTTGCATCAGACTAGAGAAGAGGTATATCAAAGATCTCAAGTGCTACAAGAAAAACTCAAGAAGATATTTGATAAGAGGACTAAAGCAAAGGATTTTTTCATAGGAGACAAAGTTCTGAAATGGGATTCCAAAAGGGAAGATAAAGGAAAACATGGGAAGTTTGACTTCCTATGGAGAGCACCTTTTATTTTTCAGGCCTCACAAGGAAACAATACCTATTTTTTGAAAAGCTTGGGCAGTACAGAAGTAGAAGATGGACTAATTAATGGTCAGATGCTGAAACACTACTTTGATCCAGTTTGTTGATGTGTCAGAACTCTAACTTGTACATAGGATGCTTAGTTTCTGCAGCTTATTACAGCAATAAAAATGGGAAGGAATATGTAGGAAATTTTGAGGAGCAGTCAGTGAACTTTACCACCTTTTTGTTACCTTTCTTTAGTTTAAACAGAAGTTGAAGAAGAAGACTTGGGAGCTGCAAATATGAGAACAAACATTTAAACAAAGTATCCAAAACAAAGGTACAATGCTTTGGATCAACTCATAAGGAGATGTGTATATTTTACAAGGTCCTATGTACAGTTTGTTTACATCAAAGGAAGATTTCACAATGCAGAAAGAATTGAAGCCATCTGACCTGCTGTTCTTGACTTTTCACCAGGAAAATCCATCCCCAAGTGGAGCCAGTGTTATGCTCCTATACCAATAGGTGTCATATTTCATGATTGACTGGTAAAAATTCCCAAATATGTTCATCATTTCCCTGCTGCAAAGGTTTCCATATTTTAAAAAGATCAAAAAATTAAAAAATTAAAAGAGGGTATGCCCTAAAAGAAAGATCAAAGGGCAAAAAGAATCAAATCGTCAAAAAGAAAAGAAATGAACTCCAATAAAAGAGACCAGGAAAGTGTGCTAGTCCAAAATGCCACTACTATTCTATTTTTGCAAAGAATCTCATTGTGTGCTGTTAGTTTCACTCTTGCCATAGTTGATGGCTGGCCAAACAGCTTAATCTTGGCAAGTTCATGTTTGAATTTCTTGTTTTAGAAATAGAGAATAAAATCTATCCAAACAATTCAAGCTTGGCAGATAAATAGTTATATAGAGAAGCAAAGGTGCTCAACAGATAAATCTGATCCCTTGGAAGAAATAAGGGCAGACTTAGATAGGATTGCAGTTAAAAGAAAAGAAGAGAGTAAGGTTTTGCTAGTTTAAATGCACCCAAAGAAAAAGGAAGAAAAAATGTTAGGTATAATAGGCTAGGTAGGCAGTTTTGATGTTGTAGAAGCAGGCTTATGAGTAATTTTGTCTTTCAGAGATGATTTATCTTATTACTATCATAAGTACAATGGCAACTATGTGGTTACAGATCAAATGATGCATGACTAATTTCCCTTCACATTTCCCCCAAAATCACTTACTAACCTCCCCCAAGGATATTGAGATCTGCTCAATACTCCTAAAAATCACTCCATTTCAAGAAAAAGCCTAAGTAAAACCACATTCTTACTTTAGACACACAAGCCACATTTCTTGTGTAAAAATCCTTGTTTTCTCCTAAGCCTAAGTTGTTAAAACATTATAACTTAGCGCTTATTCCTTTACATATATCAATTTTCATATTAACCTTAACTTTATTATATAATTCCTATAAAATTTGTTTCCCCCCCGTATTATATAAATATATGAAAAAACCCAGAAAAATTTAATATCCCGCCCCTAGTTAATCTACAACCATAGCACTATATAAACGAGGGGATTCAAGTTTTATCTAGAACCTGTGAATAACCCTATCAACAACCTCGGGATTGATTAACCACCCGGGTTAATCAATAACCTTACTAAACCCTCCCTGCGCGCAAATGTTCAAAGGTTAATTGACATCCGGTTAATTAACAAGTTTAAACCCCATAGCCAATCAAACTGCCCGATATATTTAAATCAACGTTATTATGTGATTGGGCCCCGCACCATAACTCTTCATCGCCTCTAATGAGCGTTGACTGTTGGATCCGGGCCCGTTGATCGGACGGCTCCAAATCATATCATGCCTCCCCCTCCATTTGATGTTTAGCACCCGGGGAGCCGACAGTATTACCACCGTACCTGGGACACACGGCGCCCTCCCGGCATGCTCGCGGCCCCTCCACCCAAAACCACCTTAGCGCATAAGCGATGCGGGCCAATACCACTTATCGCCCTCCTGCTGACCCCACGCGCTGACTTCATCACCACGTCACCTCCACCTCAGTATTCCGTACCTTGCGTCGTGACAAAATGTCACGTCCCGATGATGTCAGCCAACCTGAAAAGCGCCAAAAGCCCGCCAAAGCCAAAATTTTGTCAAAAAACTCATGAAAGTGTCATTATAACTCATTTTTCGTCCGTTGTTTCCGCATGACTGTTGCATGCAAAATTACGTCCAGCATCTACAGAAGTCCAGTCCGCCACCCCGACCAGCAAAGACCAATCTCCTACTACTCAACTCGTCAGTTAACCTACCAATTACACTGGTGCACTTCCAAAACACAGGTATTTACCCCATCTCACCTCCCGAACCTGTGTTTTTGGTTTTCCTCTGCAAAATTGTACTTGTAAGAGCCAAATTCAAGCCAAAACAATCCATAATTGCCATACCAACCCATTTAGAATTTCTCTTTTGTCCTTTTTTCCACAGAAATTCAACTGCTGGTTTAAAAACACAGACAATTGAACAATGGAAGCCCCAGTGGCCCTCAATGTCACGCCTCTCAATGCACCTCATACAGACCAGCATCATTTACCATTGGCCGACAGAGATTTGCAAATACAAGACCTGATTAGTTGCCAAAATCATCTTCATACCTTCTTCCTAGTCAGAAATAGTCATTTGAACAACTTTGATATCTATGGAATATGGGAATCTAATATCCCCAGGTATTACCTTCCCTCGGTCAATATATTCCCAGATATTATTCGCCACTGTTGTGCCAGTTATGAGCTTGTCAGTAAAGCAGTTATGACTCCATCACAAACTGTGCTCTTTTACATAACTGCTGAGTCAATCAATGAAATGCTACAATTCCATCCAGTTTAGCCTCTTGCTCCTCTTTCCATGGGATATTTACTGGAGCAAGGATCTCAAATGTCCAGTGCAGAAATAACCCGGATTGCTAAGTTATTCATGGAACCAAATTGCCAGCCCTAGGGCCCACCTCCCTATCTACATGTTTGGTTCAATGAGACGGGAAGAATTATTCTTGACATGATATCAGGGATCTTGGGATTTAGGTCCAGTGAATATGTGGATGAGATGGTCCTAGTTCTGTTATCCACCTTTACTCTGGGATAGCCCCCTGCGATTAAGTATGACTATGCCTCCTTCATTGCTGACAAAATCCATGCTCAATTTATGAATTTGAAAAGAGAAGGAGTGTTTAAATACACAACTTACATATACCACCTGTTGTTATATTATTACCCAGACAGTTTTATATTTCCCATTAAGAAATTGGATTCCAAAGGAGATAAGAGGTTTGTAATCTTTTGGACCTCTATCTTCCACAGAATTTCTGAATCCCCTTATACCTACTGTGAGTTCATTGACCTGTTTATACATCCTGCTTCCACTCTATTGATAGGAAATTCTCCTCCTAGGCTCTGGTGACATGAATAATATTTTACAGCTCTCCAAAAGATACAGAATAGGTGACTGGTACTTCTACCAGGATCACACTGAAATCAGGATATATGGCTGTGAGTTGTGCCCTTATAAGCTGCCCAAATATTTGCTATGAGACTGTTTGCTGTGCAGTATTTCAAGCAACTTATTAATGCATATTTAACTCACTTTTGCAATTTCAAGAAAATGGCTCAGCTGAGAATAAGAAATCAATTAGGCCCTTTTATCATTAACAAGAGAGAAGCATGGGAAGATGCTGATAGGATATTGGGGGAAGAACTTAAATTGAAGAAAAGCTTCTGGTGGGTGCCATATGACCCAAATAGCTTTATAAGTGACAGAAGAGTAAGAAACCGACTTTCAGCTTACACACATCATAGGATCCCAGAAGTAGAACAATATGCTAATCAAGATGAGTGGATAGAGGGTACATTAGTAGAAGAACTTACTTGGCAAGAAAAAATGGAATAGGTTATGAAAGATTTAGAAAAGACCCTTGACCTGGACTCTTTTGGACATGTATCTTTCAAGTTGCCTCAACAAGCCAAAGTGCGTACATCTTCTGCTGGGACTTCATATCAACCTGTACAAGAAACCAGCACACCAGTTTTAGGTTCTTCAAAGGGCAAGCAAGTGGCAGGTACAGAGCAGCAAGAAATGACTGATCAACAGGGGAAAATTCCTCCAGTACACACCAAAGCAGCAGAGATTCCTGTGCTACAGACTCCTCTAAATGAGGAAAAAGGCAAGAAAAGGGACAGAGAAGAGGCCACACCCATTAGTGGACTTGCAGAACAGTCGGGTGCAAAAAGGAAAAGATTTTATCCTCTATTTGAAGAGGAATTCATTGAGGAAACCATAGAAAGTTTAAGAGGTGAGAGGATTACCCAGCAGACTTCCCTAGTGGTGGACACATCAACTAGCTCACACAGGCCGGAGCTATAAAGGCAGAATAGTGTGGAAGTTTCATCCACTATATAATCAAGTAAGCAGACCTCTAATGTCAAAAGAACATTCACAGAGATAAAGGCTAGAAATGATGCACTGAGGCTGCAAATTTATGACCAATATCTTAAAATGGCCCCCAAAAAATAGCAAAGATTAATGTCTGCCTTTGACATATAGGTAACAACAGTGCCTCCCACTGTCCCAGCATCAACTGCAAGAACAACATCAACAACAACAACACCAGGCAACAATACAGCTATGACTACAGAGCAATTAATAAAAGACATGGAGGAGTTGAAACTCCAAGTGTCTGAATTGAAGAAAGTAAAAAAAAAACTGGCAAAGATCGAGCAAAGCTATGATAAATCTAAAATGAATGTGGCAGAGAAAACAAGGGAAGTCAAAGCATTGGAGAATAAGGTAAGAGCCTTGGAAAATGATCTCTCTCTGCATAAGCCTCTGGTAGAAATCAGAGGAATTTTGTGGATGAACATCATTCAATCACTTAGTGGTGTATGGAGGTCTATTCAGAGCATTTATGAACAGATTGATTTGATAAAATTAGCCCAAGTAGAGATTCATAAAACAAGAGCCATATTGGGGCAAATGCCTGAGCAAGCTAGCAGGCTAATCCATTTTTTGAATACCAAGAGCAGTGAAGAACTGGAAGCACTGGACATTAGAGACAGAATAGGTACCATTTTGGACATTAATAGAGTTCTAACCATGAGAACTCTAATGCAAAACCTGGACAGAAGATGCCAGGACATGCATGTAGAAATAGATTCTTTCATAGACAAATTTACAGTCCTGAATCAAAAGGGTTTGCCAAGTCCTGTGGGAGATAATGATTGTTTGATGAAGCACAAGGACTATGTACACAAATTAAATACATTTTTTGTCAATCAAGCTAGTGCATCTTCAAGTAATTTAACAGAAAAAGCACTTCCATCTAGCCAGTCCCTGTATGACAGCCTCGAAAATCATTTTTACATAGAGCATGAGGTGAAGCATTTGTTCACCATCCCACCTAGTTTTTTCAGGTACACGGACGCTGATGAGACTTTAAGGAAGTTGCAGAGACATAAACTACCAGGACCAGAGTGGTGGCAGAGCATGTTAGAAATCTTGTAAATTCATCTTTAGTCAAATGCAAAATTGTGCACCATGCATTACAATGCGCAGAATAGAAATAAATCAGAGTTATGCGGGTCTTAGCACATCACCACAGAAGTTAAGGGAAGTCCGGCCAAGGTAGCATATCCAACACAGAGGATCAATAGAAGACTGCTGGGAACCGACTTGCAGCACCTACCTCCAGTACCTCTCATAAAGGCGGATCAACCAGCGCAACACAAATTTATTGTATCTATTTATTGTATCACTGTTTTCGAGACTGTTTGTCTCTATCTATGTAAGAGAAACATTAATTATCAGTAGATATTTATTTCTATCAGATATTTTGCATAATATCTTGACATTTTGTATAAATACCCACCCACCCCCCCGACGAATTATTTGGGGTTGGTTGGTTGATGGTGGATGCTCATAATTTTGACTGTAATATTGAAGATTTTTTTGAATAAAAGCTGTTGGAACCAATTTTGCCTGGTTTTACTGGAAAAGGAATTGATGCTAAGGACCATGTTACAGAATTCTTGAATCATCTCATGGATCAATAAGTCTTTCTAACTTATGTTTTATAGTTTCTTTGTTTTACATATCATCTATGTTTCATCATCTAAATAACAGGGAAAAGGAATAACTCAGAACTTGCTCAATTGCACTCTATTTTCAATCTTTGTTATTATTAATGTTTTTGTCAGAATTAGCATAAACAGTGAATTCTTGATTGCTCCTGTTTCCCCTTATTCTTACATATTGAAAATTTGTTAAAGAATTCTTGATTGCTCCTTAGCAGTACTTAGCCATGTTCCCTCTGTCAACATGATGAAGGATTCTTGATTGCCCTTCATCCATTGACTCCATTCCACCCTTTTCCAGCAAATGAATTGTTCCATGTTTGATTACCTTGCTCTATAATACCTTCTCTGTTAAGAAACCTAATCCAGGAAGCTATCCTTACTTAACTCCATCATGCCCAATGGACTGAAACTCTTCAGTTTTACCTTACAGCTCTGTTGAATTTCCATCCCTCCAACCAAACGCAAAACAAAACCCTTTCACTTCATAACTAGCCTAACATAATTCAAAACAAAGATAAATTTTAAAGAGAGAGCCCTCTCTGGATGTAGATTGGCTAGAATCTGCATCTAAAAGATTGGTCTGTGGTTACCTCGGCCGTATTCCCTTTCTTACAACTTTATGGAACACCCTGAGTGATAAAAAACCCAAAGGTGTAGACTATATATCTCACATTTATATATCCTAATTTCCAGACATTAAAATGACACTTTTTAGCATAACATTGTGAATTTAGCCTAACGAATGAACTAACAACAAAGCCAAGCAAAAGTAGAAGCAAAAATGAGAGCAAAGCAAGCAAACAAACAAGTAAACAAAGCATGAAATCAAACAAGCATGAAAGCAAACAAGCATGCAAGCAAACAATTGAAAGAAAACACCACTCCTACTCGTACACTAATAGTGCATGAGCCTGATCACATGAAGTGATACTTCCAATGCAGCCATCGAGGCATTGGTAGACCCATGTGGCTGAAGGCTTGGTCCGCGAGCAACCCATTTGTGTGGACCAGCATACAAGAAAGTTATAATAGCGAAGACAACCACACTTCATGTTTCAAAGTTCCCATGGGACATAGGTGAGTGCATGTCCATGACGAACATTCCTTGGACTTATCATGGTGTTGTGTGACACTATGTGCAACTTTGAGGCAAAAGCACACTCTTGACTGAGACATGCAAGCAAATGAAAGAAACAAAGATAACTTGCATCGTGAACGAGTGTTGCAATGTAAAAATCCTCCAATGCATGAGAAATGGGATCGTGCAGTTCAAGTGGAGGAAGTGTGATCTGTGTGTGAGATGGATCTTTAATGCATACAAACGAGTGATGAGGAGCCTTGCGTGATTGAATATTTTCATGATCGGAGGTGAGACTGACCCCAAGAGAGCGAGGGCCTTACATAACCATCAGCTCGGGCTGAAGTGCCTCAACAGTTTTGGGTGTCTCAAATTCATCATCAGGTAGATCATCATAAACTGGTGGCTTCGAAAGATCAATTGCGATAGATTCGTGATCGTGATAAAAGATGGAAGCAAATGGACCACAACCGCCATGATCAGAAAAATCAATGAATTCTTCAGCATCCTCATGATAAGATGAATCAAATAGAGGGGTAGATGAAAAGTGAATGAACTCATCCTCTGTATTCCTAGAAAAGATAGATGAAGGATCAAGTTAGTCTTGAATGAATAACTTATCCTCTCCATTTTCTAATGATGGACTAGCATCTGGTGAGTCCTGTGAGTGATGAACAATGGGTGCATCCATGGATGAAGACACACATGCAAAATCATGGATGGAAGGTTCACCAGAGAAGCTAGGAAAGAACGGAGAGGGCTTAGACTGAAGGGAGTCATCCTTTGCCGAGTGTTGATGTTCAATCTCCCACTCATACTCTTCATGAATGACATCGCATGTTGGTTGTGCAACACCAACTTCATCAGTGGGTTGTTCCTCATTCACAACAAGTGAAGAGTCTAGAATGGATGAACACAAGACAACATCATTTGGAGGAACACCTGGGTATGAAGACGAAGGTCGAAGAAAATAATCCATATGGGAACTCAAAGGACTCATAACCAACTCTGCGCGAAAATTGAGTGGAGTGATGTTGGGAGGGTGTGAAGGGTGAACAAATGTGTGGACATGATCCTCAGCATCACTGAGCGATGGTGGAACTATTGAATGAGAGGGAGGCAGACAGTCCATAGAGATAGTCCTTGCTCGCACATGGGATTGCGCAGTTCCATTAACAAAGAAGGTTGAGCGAGGCTTGACATCAAAATTTCTCTTGGGACAAGCAGATTTCTTAAGACAGTACTTGAACTAGTCCTAGAGATAAACGAACTTCACCTGGCTCTTTGGAGCTTGAGATTGTAAGTCACGGAAGTGCTGCCAAAAATAAATAACGGATTCATGTGGAGCCCTCTGCCGCTGTAGCAATTTCCGGTCAATATGGTCCAGATGAAAATGATGAAACGTGTCTTCAATAAGATCACAGAAGTGCTCACATGAGTGCATGATGTTAGCTGGTATGCTGAGAACCCAATAAAATGGAGATTCGTGAAGTGTGAGTGCAAGCAGCAGACCGGCCTGTTCATCAGTAAACTCATCTTCCTCATAAATTATGGAAATGAAGTTATGTAAGTGCTCAGGCTAGGCCACTTTGCCTTCACCATCATACGTGTGAGTGGACAAGAGATTGAAAAGCTTCCCTGAGATGGAGACATCTTCACAATTTGAAAAACACCTCAAGGGAAGAAGAATGCAAGACTCCATGAGAGATATGCAAAGGTTCAAAACTGGATGAGAGGACATTGCTTGTCATCAGGCCCTCCTTCTAGCGCCATAAATGTTGATGGTGTTAGACCCAACAACATGTCAAGTGGATCTCTCGGGTAAGAATTCACAATTAGACCTCAGACCGTTTGGTGTAGGAGTCCCATTTGTGGGTCATAAGGTAATGCCTTGATCGCGATGTTGCACAGAGGCAAGTAAGATAACTCTGTTAGTAGCAAGGGTGTGCTTGATGCAGTGAGTTAAGGAATGAGTATGAGAGGTTCCAACACTTCGAAGGGAGAGGAAGGTGAAGGTGAGTTCCAAATTGAAAGGGATCAGTCCCGATGTGGCTAGGAACACACAACACAAAGGACTTGCATAGCTTCCGGCAGAGCAGTCGGCATGGATGCGGCAGTCACAACATACAAGATAAGATAACACGAAAAACACTCATGGATCAGTCTGGGACGAGTGTGACAGTTGATATAACAAGGTTCAGAGAGAGGTCTGTTGGATGTCTAGCAGAGTAGTTGACACAGACGGTGATGACATTAACAACATATGCAACACATTAACAACAAGATTCATATAATTGCATACAAATCAATTCATATACAAGTACGTAAGTTAAACAACATATATCATTAAGGCAACTAGAGCAATCCAACTACAATAACAACATATGCATGAAAATATGTTGGCTCTTATTATATAGAGAAGTGTAAGTCACAATCATACAATACACCATGTAAACCTGCTAGCCCCATCAGTGGAACATTACATCCACATTTGCCTGCTACTCCAAAGAGATGTACTAGCTCTGTGTAGTGGAGAAGCTAAGTCGCGTTACAATATTGTCCAAGCGTTCTTCAAGATAGTCTTAGTAGAAGCTTAGCTGAACAAAAGCCCTTACAATGAGTTATGAGGGACTATTTATAGCAAAGGGTGGGGTGATACTTGACATTCCCCTTTATGAAAGTTTAACTACCCTCATGACTCTTCACCTACTCTATGACTGTTACATTCAACTGTCGACACTCGACTTACACTTGACATGAATCACATTACAATGCACATGTACTCTTGTAAGACAACATGGCTTGAGCAAGCCTTGCAAGACATCACTGACACTCAGTCCGTTGTGATGAGACCAACTCTTTGACATGCTTGTGATGGGGAAGGTGGTGAGATAATGCCAAGCTTGGTCATCCGTGATGATGTGCGTGCACCTCATGGTAGCATCTTGCTGAAGCGAACTCTTGCCTCTATTACAACTGGCGCATTGGTTC
This sequence comes from Pinus tabuliformis, assembly GCA_031772625.1. Lineage (NCBI taxonomy): Eukaryota > Viridiplantae > Streptophyta > Pinopsida > Pinales > Pinaceae > Pinus > Pinus tabuliformis. The sequence goes on along the minus strand of CM062807.1, from coordinate 1,000,204,110 downwards.
GGTCCCTCCATCCAACTCGTCTGCTAACATGTGCATGGTCTTCTTGGGTATGGTTGAACTGGAAACACACTAATGCATAATTTCTGTGATGATCTTCAAGTGTGTGTTGGTAGTCATGCACATCAACTTGCCAAAGTACATGTTCAGCCCCAGTTGGATTTGATTCTTTTCTTTGTCGTGATGAGTGTGTTGAATGGGTTGCATTACATGCGTGTGCTCAACGACATGCATGCTGCTAGATCCCTTGCATGCGATCAACAAAATTTCTTACCATGTTTTCTCTTTGTCAGCTGCTGGGATAGATCCTTAACTCGTACTGGTGCAGTTTCATCCACAAATGCATGTTACACCCACTGTTGTTCATGTTCCTACTACAACTCATTGGAATATCTGTGCAACTTCATGTTATTCCTGAGTTGCTACTTCAGCACATGCAACTCCTTCTTTGTTCCATCTTCTGCCTTCATGCACTCTTCATGTCTTGCTGTCACTTCATAGCCTGAGTCTCCAAAGTTTCTTTCATTATCAGTGGATGTGCTTGATCTTGCAACTTTGCTTCACATCTATGTTGTTAACAACCTTCCTCTTGCATTTGTTGCGTTCACTACATTCGGTATGCTTCCTTCAGCTGCTATTCATGATGTTGCTCACTATGATACTGCTGCTTGATGTCCTTGTCCATGAACAACTTGATGTCTTTGTGAGTAGGTAAGCCCATGGACACTTGATCGACTGCATCCCCAAGCATGCTTTGAATGGTGTCTTCGTCTTTGCTCTCTTGGAAACCATTGTACTTGTACTAATGAGAGGCAGATGAACACCTATGATACTTGGAGACATGGAAACACTCATACCAAGCAATCTGTTAGTCGAAAACCAAAATGAACATGAGAACTGACTTGCAAGATACCTAGGTGAATGATCATGAAGGTTGTGCAATTTTGGCTAGGAGGCTGAGTGACTGGCTGCCAGAACTGCGCAAAACATAGTTTGGACTGGCTGGGAAACTAGAATGGCTGCTGGATTTGTGAAATGTGCAATCTAGTTGGGCAATTGGCTGCTGGGATTGTGCAATGCACGATTTCAACTCGGAAATACTACTGGCCGAGGGATAGATTTGCACAAATTTTTGGGCCAAGCAGCGAGTGATGTCCAAAAATGTGAAATTCAATCCAGGAGGCTAGTGCCAGGACAGAATGCACAAATCTGGAGAGGAAGGTGAGCCTTCCTTCTCCAGATTGTGCAATGCAGCCTTGGTGAAGGTAGAGACTGGGCCAAGGTTGGCCCGACTCACCGACGGGTAACTGAAAGCAGGTAAGTCGATGAAATGCACGACGACACTAAGTGATAGCAGAATTGATAAATAGTGCATGCAAAACATGAATGGAAGATTGAGCAAACAGATCAACATGCATGTGGGTGAGGCAGTTCGTCGGTTGGGCGAACATCCATGCAAAACAGTTTCATGCATGTGATAGTAGTGAGATAGCAATGAAAATTGAAACAGAGCTAAGACATACTATAATACATGTAAACGATAGTAGGTGTTGAAAGAAATCAAGCAAATAACACTCACACAAGCAAATACACAAAAAGTGACAGAAATGCAACATAGGAAGCAAGCTTACCCCAAAAGAGTTGAGCTGAATGTGTCAACCACTCCTAGATGTGATGTGGGATGACAAGGCTACAACGTTGATGTGAGGAATGAGCTCTATAGGGTCCGATTGATGAGTTTTGATAACATCGAGGTTGTGATGCGCATGCCACAAATCTAGGGGAAGCGACACTTGGAGGGAGGTCTCTGAATTGTTCCTTGCATGTAACCTCCAACTAATAAACATAGATCCTTGAGACAAGGGATGAATTTGCATGCTTCCTTGGGAGAAGCAGCCTATGCATGTAAGTCTGTTTTACTCGGTCCCGGAGGGAACCAGTTAACTCAGCTACCCATACAAGCGACTGCTCGAGTGCTGGATAAAAATACGCATTTCCAACTGGGAGCTGCGATGGATGCCTAGGAGATTTGCGCAATTTCTAGGTAGAACAGCTGACCGCTGCCCAAATTTGCACAAATCTTAGGCTAAACATCCTAATGTTGGAAAAAATTACACAAATCTTGCTAGGAGGTTTGGTTGGCAGGATTGCGTAATCCTAGAGCCCAATAGGCTTTCAGAGAGGATTGTGCAATTTTTAGGTGAGCAACCTGTGTAGGGAAAAGATCCAATTGTGATCGGCAAGCTGCCTTTGAGCAAGAAAGACACTGAAGCTTGAGGACTTGATGAAGCAAGGCAAGACGCTGTGAAGGTTGGTGGGGAGGCTCCAAAACAGGCTAAGGAAAAATTTTGGAGGGTGTTTGTAGCCACTACAACACACTTTGAACAACTCCTTTTGGCAATATAATTGTGGCATTGAATTCCTCCTTTCAATAGGACCAAAATCGATCTAAAGATCATCAAATTTGGATAAGTAGAAGTGGAATTTTGAATTTATGTTTCTCTCATGTAAATTATTTAGGTCGGCCTAACTATATGTTAGATTAAGAAGATCAAAAGTCACGTCCCCTCAACTCCACTAAATTGTATATATAGATGAACATTCTCTCTCATTTGGGACACATCAATCAAAAGAAAAAGATATCTTTGTGGCAGCGAAGATTAAGGAAGATAAATTCTGGTTATTGTTCATATTGCCATCCATATCCCAGATAGTAATACAATGAATCCCATATGAAACAAGTCACAATCCATATATAATATTGTCCTTGACCGTAGAGAAGTATTTCTTCCAAACTCAGACATGTTATGACAAACCCCTAACCAAAACAGTCCGAACAATAACTAGAATTTAATCTCCTTAATCTTCGTTGCCACGGAGATATATTTTTATTTTGATTTATGTGTCCCAAATGAGAGAGAATGCTACTCTATATATAAAATTCAATGGATTTGAGGGGGCGTGACTTTTGATCTTCCTAAGCTGACATATAGTTGAGGCCAACCTAAATAATTTACATTAGAGAAATATAAATTCAAAATTCCACTTCTACTTATCCAAATTTGACGATATTTAGATCGATTTTGGTCCTCTCAAAAATAAGAATTCAATGCCACAATTATATTCCCCAAAGGAGCTGTTCAAAGTGGAATTTGTGCCTATTTTCCATTTTTAACAAAAATATCCATCAATATTTTTTTCTAGCATTTTGGTTGAATTCACAATAGTATGCTAAAAAGTGTCATTTCAATGTCTGAAAATTAGGATATATAAATGTGAGATATATAGTCTACATCTTTGGGTTATCTCCTTTTCAAATCTAAGTTTTTTTAGGCTACATGTTAATTGTTTGAACTTTGAACTTTGAAGAAATTCCTGAATGGACTTTGGAACCCAACGAAGTCCTAGCACACATTGGCACTCTATAATTTTTATGCCCTTATAGATAGTTGTACTTCTTTTGCGACTTGGGAAACCAACCAAGTCATTGAAAAAATAATGTTGTGCCTAGCCCAATGTCTCCCTTTGTCTTGAAATGCTTTGTCCATCCCCTTATCACAATTGTAGGCTTGCCTCTTGCAAGTCCCATTCTAAAATTCTCCTAACACACTTCATCCTTGGGACACTTGGAATTCACTGACACTCCCTTACACACACTCTTATTCGTTCATTTCCATGCATTTTGACATAGTTCTCCCCTGTGATGCACTAGCACTCCCCAACAGTCTTCGACATGCATTCACACTATCTAGCATGTGTTAGCATGCCTTTTTATTCCTTAGCACTCCCTCACACTCCTTAGCTATCATGCCCTCACAACTACCCTTACTTTTGTTGCAACATGGGAACCCAACCAAATCTCACCTCGACTACAACAGATTGAATAAGTTATAGATAATACAACTAGACTATGCCTTGTTCACTTAAGAACTTCCTATAACTCATCTTAGGCTACTTATGTTGAATCTCAAATCATAAAACCTAACATGTTACAAATACAAGGCTCACATCCAACCATGGTCGCAAAACAACTAAGAAACATACTTTACATCTTGACATGCCATAACACCTGGCACGTCTGACAATCCCTTGGCACTATGTGGCACATGTTAACATCCCCTGCATTCCTTGGAATGCTTTGACACTCCTTAGCACATCCTATTACTCCCTAACACCTAGCACACCTAGTACTTGCTAACACTCTCTATTAGACTCTTATTCATTCATTTCCATGCATTTGAAACTAGTGCTCCCTTGTGTTTCCCTAGCTCTTAGCCCTAACAATCACTAAAATGTGTTGGCGCTTGGAACATCTTGGCATACGTTGGCACTTGGCATGCCTAAAATGCCTTGGAACTGTTTATCATGTGTTAGTACTTCCTGGCATTCCCTGGAACACCTTGGAACTCCCTAGTTGTCATGCCCTCATAGATAGCCTTACTTTTTTTGTGACTTGGGAATCCAACCAAGTCATTGGAAAAATAATGTTGTACCCAACCCAAAGTCTTCCTTTGTCTAAAATTAATTTCTCCAAGACTTATCACAACCATAGGCTTGCCTCTTACAACTCCTATTCTGAACTTATCCTAACACACTTCATCCTTAGGACACCTATAATTCGCTAACATTCCTTAGCACACACTCTTATTTGTTCATTTCCATGCATTTTGACCTAGTTCTCCCTTTTGATGCCCTAACACTCCTTAACACCCCTCAGCATACATTGACACTGTCTAGCATGTGTTAGCATGCCTTTTCTTTCCTTGTCATGTGTTGACACTCCTTAGCTATCATACCCTCACAACTACCCTTACGTTTTTTGAGACTTGGGAACCCAACCAAGTCCCGTGTTAACTACAACAACTTGACCAAGTTATAGTTACTACAACTAGACTATGCCTTGTTCACCTAATAACCGCCTATAACTCATCTCAGGATACTCATGTCCAATATCAACTCATCCCACTTAACAAGTTACCAAGTCAAGGCCCACGTCCAACTATGGCCATAAAACGGCTAAGCAACGTAGTTTACATCTTGACATGCCATAAAACCTAAAACGTCTAACAATCCCTTGGCTCTATGTGGCACATGTTAAAATCCCATGCATTCCTTGGCATGCTTTCACACTCCCTAGCACACCCCATCACTCCTTGACATGCCTTGGAACTCTAGCATGCCTTGTTACTACCTGACATATAACCTTGTCACTCCCTCCTTAACACACTTGGAACTCACTAACACTCCCTATCACACACTATTATTTGTTCATTTCCATGCATTTTTAACTATTTCTCCCTTGTGTTTTTGTGGAATTCCGTAACACTCCCTAGCACACATTGGCACACTTTAGCAACTGGGACATTTTGGCATGTTTCCTTGGCACTCTAGTATTCAATGGCACTACCTAGCATACCTTGTCACTCCCTCCCTAGCACACCTAGAACTCATTGACACTCCTTTTCACCCACTCTTATTCATTCGTTTCCATACATTTGAAACTAATGCTCCCTTGTGTTTCCTTGACATTACATAACATTCCCTGGCATGCATTGGCACACCCTAGCACTTGGCACATCTTGGCATGTTTCCCCAACCTCTAGCATGCCTTAAAACTACCTAGAATACTTTTTCACTCCCTCCTTAGCACATATGTAAGTCACTGACACTTCCTATCACAATCTCTTATTCATTCATTTGTATGCATTAATTTGACCTAGTGCTCCCTTGTGTTTCCTTGGCGCTCCCTAACACTTCCTAGCACATGTTGGCATAACCTGACACCTGGCACATCTTGGTTGCATGTTGCCCTGTCACTCTAACATGACTTAACGATGCCTAGCATACCATGTCACTCCATACTTAGCACACTTGAAACTCATTGAAACTCCCTGTCACACACTCTTATTCATTCATTTCCATTCATTTTGACCTAGTGCTCCCTTGTGATTCCCTGCCATGCCCTAACACTTCCTAGCACATGTTGGCACAACCTGGCACATGACACATCTTGAATGCATGTCACCTTGGCACTTTAGCATGAATTAGCATTGCCTAGCATACCATGTCACTCAGTCCTTGACACACCTAGAACTCGCCGACACTCCCTGTCACACACTCTTATTCATTCATTTCCATGCATTTTGACCTAGTGCTCCCTTACGTTTCCCTGGTACTCCCTAACACTCCTTAGCATGCAGTGGAACACCTTGGCAGTTGACACATCTTGTTATGCTTCCCTATCATTCTAGCATGCCTTCACACTACCTATCATACCTTGTCACTCCCTCCTTTGCACACCTAGAGCTCACAGACACTTCATTTCCATGCCTTTGAAACTAGTTCTCCCTTGTGTTTCCCTGGCAGTTCACCCTCACACTCCCTAACATTTGTTCACACCACACCTTAGCACCTAGCACATCTTGGCATGCCTATCATCCCTTGGAACTGTCTAGCATGTGTTAACACTTCCCAAAATTCCTCGACACACCTTGGTACTCCCTAGCTATCATTCCCTCATAGATAGCCTTACTTTTTTTGAGACTTGGGAACCCAACCAGGTCATTGGAAAAACAATGTTATGCCCAACCCAAAGTCTCCCTTTGTCTGAAACTGCTTTGTCCAGCCCCTTATTATAACTATAGGATTGCCTCCTACAAGTCTTGTTCTGACCTTCTCCTAACACACTTTATCCTTGAGACACTTGGAATTCATTGACACTCCTTCGCACACACTCTTATTCATTCATTTCCATGCATTTTGACCTAGTTATCCCTTGTGATGTTTTCGCACTCCCTAACATGCCTCACATGCATTGCCATTGTATGGCATGTGTTAGCATGCATTTTCATTCCTTGGCACACCCTGACACTCCTTGATTATCATTCCCTCACAACTACCCTTACTTTTTTTGGGACTTGGGAACCCAACCAAGTCTTGCCTCAACTACAACAACCTGACCAATTCATGGTTACTACAACTAGGTTGTTCCTTGTTCACCTAAGAACTGAATCTAACTCATCTTAGGCTACTCATGTCCAATTTCAACTTATCCCACTTAACAAGTTGGAAGTTACCAAGTCAATGCTCACGTCCAACCGTGGCCATAAAACAACTAAGAAACATAGTTTACATCTTGACATGCCATAGCACCTGGCACGTCTAACAATCCCTTAGCAACATAGTTTAAATCTTGACATGCCATAGCACTTGGCACGTCTACCAATACCTTGGCAACATAGTTTACATATTCTTGACTTGGGTGTTCTTATTTTGTAAATGTGACCCTTGACGATGCCATGAAAACCCTCTAAAACATTCTTAAATGATGGGAACTCCTCTTCATGTGTGAAGATAGTGAAATGTCACAAGTCATCCAAGATACCTCCAAATATTTGATTTGTGCCTTAGGGAATGTGAAAGATACACTGAATAGAAAACATGAATAAAAATATGTAGGCAAGTGCCCCAAATGTGAGATGTTTCCACTTGTGCAATTGTGCTTCCAAATATGTGAACTCAACAAAAAAACATGCCATAAAATACATGAATATCTCTCAACATGTGAAAGAAAAAGCAGCCCTTACCCTAGTGTTCCTCCATTGGAAATTTGGGCCTTTTGTCACAAGGTATCTTCTCTTCTTTGGAAAGAGGAGATCAACAAGCTTTTAGATGTTTCTAAATGGAGTACTCTTCACTTATGTCCTTCTACTTTATGCCACGTGATAGAAATGCCAATTTTCATATTATTGACTATGGCTTTCTTCTTTTATACATGTGACCCTTGACTATGCCATGAAATCCTCCAAAATCCTTTTAAAGGATGGGAGCATTGCTTCATTCCTGAAGCTAGTGGAATGTGACAAGTTATCCAAAATTCCTCCAAACATGTGATTTGTGCCTTGGGAAATGTTAAAGGTACCCTCAATGGAAAAACACATAAAGATTTGTGGGCAAGTGCCCTAAATGTGCGATGTTGCCACTTGTGCAATTATGCCTCCTTTTGATGCTCAAATTGGCAACCTAGTTGTGCAAGACTCACAAGGTGTCACATTGGGTCAACTCAGGGTTGTTGGCACTGTCACCTTATCAACGAATCCTCTCACTTTGGATTACTTATTGAATCTTGGGGGTATCCCAAAGCAAAAATTTATGGGGTATTTTATGTGACTAGATCACTAGAACTGAAAACCATCTTTACATTGGATCATTCAACATCTTGATGATCCCTATCCTATTAACCACAACTTTTGTATTCATTATTGCTTTAATTGGAACACCTGCAGTAGATATTGATGGTGTTCATGAGCCTATTTCGGGTTCTCTTCTTGATGGAAACAATATTATCTCCAACGCCACTATTCGATGAATGGCTACACAACAAGGACTTTATGACCAAATAATTCATGTTGTTGATGTAGTGCCCATACAACACAAACTTTCAATGGTATATCATAGCCAAACACTCTATGATGGGTTTCATAGATAGCTAGCCTATGACAACGAGTTGCATTTTATTTCCAAAGCCTATAATTAGTGGAAGAATTATATTTTACCAAAGGAAATGACCATCCACACCAATTGTAGGCCTTTTCCTACTCTAGATAATCCTTGGGAGCTAGTGCCCCTGAATTTTATGTCATGTTTTCCCTCAACCAAGCATGGTAATAGACGTGTTTTTGTTGTTGTTGATTGCTTCTTTAGGATGGGAATTTTGGCACCTTGTAAGAAGATTTTCGCAACAAAATCCACTCATAATTTCTTCTTCGAGCATATTTTAGTTCACTTTGTGTTTCCAAATACCATATTTCTTGAGAGGGATAGTAGGCTCCTTAGAATTTTTTGGTTTAGCCTTTGGTCCATGATGGACATCAAGCTTGATCAAACCCACTACCTTCCATCCCTAGATTGATAAATAAAAAGTAGTAGTCAATAGGATTATTATAGATGTCTTTAGAGTATACAATTGCAAGCATCAACATACACGTGTTGAAAGCCTTCCATATTCTCAACATAAGTTCGACATAGCTCTTCATATTTCTATTGGCCATAAGCCTTTTTAGGCATGCTTGGAGTCCCAACAATTGACACAAATTGATGTATCTATATTCTGGTATAACGCATGAAGATACCTCCTATACTTGGAATGAGGTAAGTAAAGCAACTAATTTTGAGGATCGTATCTAACTAATTCAACAATAAGTTCATGATATTTTGTAGAAAGTTACCAACTCCAAGTAAAAGTAGATACACAATCCAGTGGGTTCCACATAAGTTTAAGGTTCGTGACGAGTTATGGTTGGACTTGCATAATGGGGAATTGAAAAACTCCCATAAGAAGCTCATACCACTTTGATATGAGCCTTACACCATCACTAAAGCTATGGGTGATAATTTTTTTAAAGATAACCATAAGATGATTTATATTACTTCAAAAGTATATATTAAAAAGATTTTTTCTTGATAAGGTGCATGTCTAGAAAAAGTTCCTTTAAAAAAATAAAAGAAATGATCCCACCATTACTAACCTAAATTATTGTGATAAAATGATCCCACCATTACTAACGTAAATTATTGTGATAAATAACTACACAAGAGATTTTTAAAATTAACAATTTTAGAATTTATTTTATATCAAAATATGTAAATCATTGACTAAATTTTTTAAATATTACACCCGATCTGCTATTATTTCTCTTACCACTAAATTTTTTAAATATTATCACTCTAATATTATTTTTCTTATGACTATTTTTTAAAAATATTTCACTCTAATATTATTTCTCTTACATGCTCCACGTTCTAGAGTTTGTGTCTATGAGAAGACCATTGCAGGCAGGCCATATCTCTGCCTTGCTTGTTTTACAGTCTTCTCTACCTCGGATTTCCATAACCCAAAAAATTTTTCTATCCATTTTGGGGATGAAATTTCCTCGGCCAATGCCAGGGCAGGGGGAGGGAGAGGCCGGTTGAACCCGGGAATCTTGCTATCGATTTTGACCTCAAACCATACCCAGATGCAAGCACAGATGAATACGAGGGATCAGATTCGAACCCCACCATCGTGGCTGTTGTGACGGTGTTGTTGAAGGAGTTAGGGAAAAAATGTGAATCGAGATGGATTGAGGAAAACTCCACTTTGCGTTTCCAAAGCGTTCAATGATGGAACAAGAGGTATGCATTTAATATGCCTATTTATTTGTACTTTTCTACATACTTTTTTGGGTGATTTGTTTATATATATATATATATATATATATATATATATATATATATATATATATATATATATATATATATATATATATATATATATAATTTAGATTTGATGGCCTCCTATTATCTATTACTGGTGTTGTTGGTATTTATTGATGACAAAGATCAAAACTCTTTTCTCTATATATATATTCAATTGAAAACTATCTTTCCTCACATCCCTTGTGTTGCTACATTTTTCACAATTTTTCGATCATGTTCAAACCCACTAGGGCAAGCACAAACAAAAATATCGAGGGGAAACACTGTGACCATTAAAACCGATAATTGATTCATACCCTGTTGAATCATGCGACTTAAACTGCATGTACAGATTTAAGTGCTAACCTACGCTCCTAGTTGGGGATGTGGGCCTCTCTCATCTCTCAAGAGCACATGATGACCACAAAATCTTATTCCATGCATACATCCAAACATAAATTCTCCATATTTTATAAATGCAATACCTTCTTCCTTTTTGTGTGAGGACCATGCAAAACTTGGATATATTGATATCGAGGTATTCATAGGCCGCTACCTCTGTCATATCTAGTCTGAAAAAGAGTAAAGGCACCTCTTCCTCTTTTATGTAAGGATGTCTAATACCATTTCTATCCCTATTGTTGAAGATTTAATGTAGGTACAAAAGGGGTGTGTTTTATCATTGCAAATACTGTACCCATCGAATTTGGTATGATGTTGTACAAATTTTTAGAGTGACAAGTCCTTTTCCCTTTTGGGGGATAGAATGACTCATTCATGCGGATAGTTTATCATACATAAGTGTAAAACTTTTGATTCAATTCATATTTTTCGATCTGGATGTTCATCTGATTCAAAGTGAGACCAACTCCATGTTCCTCAAGTGCTGAAACAAACTTTCGAGAAATCTGTGGAGCGATAAAAAGGTGTCTTTTAAACTCCTAATTACCTTCACATTAATTATCAACCCAGGGACGACTTTTTATTTCAAGAGTGTACTCAGTCTGAGGCGGCTATTTACTCAAGAGTAATGTTTTGCAGTATAGTGCTTAAAACCCAAAAGTAAATGAATGCTTGAAAAAGAAATCTAATTGGAACAACAAGAAACTGAAATGTTATAAACTAAATCATTCATTCAAACAACCATCAATCGAGGATACAGTAGCAATAACTCATTCCTCTAGAAATTGATGGAAAGGAAAATAGAGTATGGACCAAAGATCTGGGAGCTAAGCAGCGACTTGCTGACTCACTACAGCATTAGACCTTCTCTCACACTAAAACAACAAATGCAAGTAAATGGAATGGCAGCAAGTAAAATGAAATAGAAAAAGGAAATAGAACAGCAGTAAATGAAACAGCAATTAAAAGAACTAAATCTCGCGAGTTAGAACTAAACTCTCATTCCGCAATCAAATAACAATCGACAAAAGCAATTCCAATGAACCTTACTTTACGAGAAGATATTTACAAATGAATTATGGAACAACATTTATCATATATACACAACACACTTACTATTGTAATCTGATGATTCAAAATAATATGATTATGTTCCAGATAGAATGATATTGCCTCCAGATTCCCACAAATAAAAATTCAGATAAATCCAATACAACAATATTCAATATGAAGGCTCTGTAACAGAAACAGTCGGTTTAAATAGTGAACATGTAATCAACTTCGAAACGATTCATTACGCAACATAGAGTCACTTACATAAACTTCCTGAATGAAACCATTAATGAATTAGTCGTAACAGAGCATGGAACAGCATATGAAAGATATATCAGATTACCGAGTAATAAAGATAAGCAAACCACACATAAATCACAGTATAATGATACAGCAGCAATTGTAAAGATATGATACACAACAACATCAGCGTACTCCACCAAAGGCTGGGCCCTTAGCCGCCAGCGGACGCTGCTGGGTTACTTCAGAAGGAAAAGAGTGAACAGCAACGCCCAAATCATGTATTAATCATTAAATAGTGAAATCATTACAATAGTTGAAGCTTTGAGACTTACAACATAAAACAATCCTTCCTTCCTCCTATCCTATCATGAATCCTTGCTTCTGAATCTCTAATTCAAATCATCAATTTGCCATCATTCGAATCCCCAAAGTCATCCTGAAGTCTTCCCCTCTCTGATCTTTGTTTTCATTTAAATAGAGAAAGATCAGAGAGCAGTTATAACATGGATAATTACAACATGATTTCTTTTACAAATTTGGGTTGATTCTAACGAGATGATCAACAAGAAAATATATTTCCTTTCATCTCAGAAGAAAAACAAGACAAATTTGGGTTTGCAGCTGAGATTTGGAGGACGGCCACAACTGCAAATCTGAGAAAATTGTGCTCAAAGAACCCTACGTTTCTCTCTGTACAAGCCGAATTTGGGCAAACCATTCTTCGATAAAGTTAATTGGGCCCGTTCTGGACAAAACCCATGTTCCGGATTTCTCAAATTCGTCTTCATTTGATCAAAATCTCAACCGCAAAACTGTCACTCGTTAAACCAGCGAATTTCTGAGTTGGCAGATTTAAAAATCAAATCTTCAATTTGGAAGTTACCTTGGAGGCTAAAAATGGTAAATAATGTTATAACCAACTTTTTAAAACTATCGTTGGTAAAATAATTCATAACCATGAATTTATTAGAAATAAAGGAGAATAGATAATATTCATTCATAAGAGCATAAATCATTTATAAAATGGATTTAAATGATAAATTATAACAAATGATATGATGAAGAATAGTGGAAATGGGTGGGATAAGTGTTGAAAAGTGATAATAATAATGGCATATTAACGACCCAACATACCCCCACACTCAATATGTTGCATGTCCTCATGCAACGAAAACTGAATATATTGCATGTCCTCATGCAACCCAAAGACAAAAACCCATGCGTTAACCAAGCGATAAAAAATATGTTCATCTCAGCGCATGAAATGGATAGAACAAATGAATTCTTCCTCAATTAATGAATATTCAATTTTAGGAATCTTGATGAAGGCATAACAATTAAGTTGCAGCAAAATATAATATAAATAACAACAACCTTTATTAACCATTTTTCCAAAAACTACAACCCAGCTTTTGTTGAAATTTGACAAGTAAATTTATAATATATGAATGCCTTTATGATCCAAAAATCGGATTGTTTTGATGCACGGATCATGAGATATAAACAAAATGGTTGTAGGTGAGAGTGCATGATTTCTGAAATTTTTATGAACCAATTTATCTTGAATTTATCTAGGTATGTGTATTTTAATAGTATGTCTGTGTTTCCTAGAGATCACAAGAATGGAGTTCATAGTTTTAAAAATATTAGGGAAATCAATTTCTACACTGAAATTGTATGCCTTAAAGGAGAAAGAAAATAGAAAACATCCATCATGCATAGCAATTCCTCCCCCTCTCTGAAAAATTAGCATGTCCTCATGCGATGCTAGAAAACAAAGAGAGGTGGTTGCTACCAGCTGTTGAATTCTATGCTTGGTGTAAAACAACATGAAATAAGGGAGGTGTTGAGAATGAATAAGAAGAGCAATGGATGATAAAGAATATGAATGACATGGTCATAAGAAAGAAATGAAGGAACACTCCCCCATACTCGGAAATGATATGCTGCTGAAAAATGGGAAGTGGTAAAAACTATGAAATGAAGGATGGTAAATAATGCTCAAAATGGATGTTCAGTAAATTCTCCTAAATGCATAATAAACCAGAAAATTATGCTATTTTACCTCAAGTTTTACCTCCAAAAATGTGGAATGACATATATGGACTGGCAGTTGTTGAAGCTGATGTAGGCAAAGTTGGTGCTGAAAGTGATGCAAAAGGTGGAATCTAGGTAAGCACATAATGTCTGAAGAGTTGTTCATGTTCGCAAGTTGCTCGAGCCGCGTCTGTTAGTTGCAATAGTGTGGTCATGCTGTGAATAGAATTCTGTCCATACTTGTTGTTCTCCTGTAAACAAAGCACTATTTTGCATACAATGGTCTGGAATCCATAGTGTTAGCTTTGAATAGCAACAGATAAAATGCATGCAAAATTTCAATTAGAAAAACTTATCAAATCAACAAGTTATGGCATAGTGTAGTAATCATAGCACATGCAACCCCATAATGCATACATTCCCCCCTCCAATTGGAAAATGGGTTCCATAACCATAAAGCATATGAAAGGGGTGGTGTTGATGACAAGGCAAGGGAGTGAACAATACAATAGTAAATGAAGCAGAGTACACATATCAATGATAGGACAGCGAGAGTTATGGTTATAATGAGAGCAGAGTATGTAAAGATAGTTATGAATAAGAAATAGGATGCTTAAGATTGATGATAAGTTATGAAAAAGAGAAAAAAAACAACAATATGCCAAAAAGATGCTTTACTGATAGTATGCTAGCTGAAAATGATGCGATTGATCATAAAACAATTTCTCATGCGTAAAGGTTCAAAACAGGGAAAAGGTTAAGGAAATAACTTCTCTGATAAAAAGAAAAATAAGAAAAGGGTATTATAATAATAATTGACGATAAGATATAACTTCAATACCATAAGCAGAGCCTCTACTGCCAGCAGGCGTCCATAGCCGCGACAGGGTTGCATTTTTTTTAACCCATATGAGCCAGGATCCTCAATTTATAAATGGAGAGTTACGGTGTTGGTCTATAGAAGAGATCAATGTGCTGGCATGGTAACCAGATAACCACACTGCCATTCACTGGGATGTAGCAAAAGTGATCAGGCCGGCTCGTGATGAGACCTCCTGTTCCAAGGATAATTTGGCTATCTAAGGGATCATAACCCTGGTGTGGTGGCCATAATGGGAATGTCACTTTGTTACAACCTTATGAACATGGTAGGTTGGCTCGTAATGAGACCCCCTATCCTCCATCTGCGAACAAAATTTTGTTATTATTACACATTTTTATGATAAAAAGAGGGAGGCTCAGTACTCCTTAAGAGCAGGGATGGCGGAAGAAGTTGAACATGTCAATAGAAAAAAAATATACCCATAATCTCATTTATTACAGACAGAGAAGATTATAACCAGGAAGGGTGGAACCAACATGGTATTAAGATGATCAATCAATATCATGTTCAACAGAAAACAATGCAGTAAAGTGATATATAAATAATTGTGTCCCTTCTGAAAAGAATCTATCATCAAGGAGTTGTCCTGTTAAAGATTATAACGTGAATGATATTAACTTTGCTTCAAAAGAATCCATAATTCTTGTCCTGATAAAAGTAGTGTACTTCATGCCATAAAAGGGAATCATTAAAATGTGGTTGAGATGAATTAGGAATAATATCACAAAAGGAAGAAAGGGTTGCTTCTCGAAAATGATCCCAAAGTGTTGCTTTTTTGAATGAACAACAAAAATGGTCAAAAAGTGGTGTTCCTTGTAGGGAACAACAAAGGAAATGCACACAAAAAAAAACAAAAATACACACAAAAAAAATGTGAGAATGCGAATGCCGTTCCTTTGGAAAAAGGAACAGCAAAAATCAAAAGTACTGTTCCTTTGGAAAAGGAACATAAAAAATGAAAAGTGTCGAAGTGTTGTCCCTTTCGAAAAGGAATAGCAAAATGTGAAAGTGCAGAAGTGCTGTTCCATTCGAAAAGGAACAGCAAAATGTGAAAGTGCAGAAGTGCTGTTCCATTTCGAAAAGGAACAACAAAACGTGAAAGTGTAGAAGTGTTGTTCCATTTGAAAAGGAACAGCAAAACGTGAAAGTGCAGAAGTGCTGTTCCATTCGAAAAGGAACAGCAAAACGTGAGGGTGCAGAAGTGCTGTTCCATTTCGAAAAGGAACAACAAAACGTGAAAGTGCAGAAGTGTTGTTCCATTTCGAAAAGGAAGAGCAGCTGTTCCATTTCGAAAAGGAATAGCAAAACGTGAAAGTGCAAAAGTGCTGTTCCATTTCGAAAAGGAACAGCAGCGGTTCCATTTTGAAAAGGAACAGCAAAACGTGAAAGTGCAAAAGTGCTGTTCCATTTTGAAAAGGAACAACAGCTGTTCCATTTCGAAAAGGAACAGCAAAATGTGAAAGTGCAAAAGTGTTGTTCCATTTCGAAAAGGAACAACAGCTGTTCCATTTCGAAAAGGAACAGCAAAACGTGAAAGTGCAAAAGTGCTGTTCCATTTCGAAAAGGAACAGCAGCTGTTCCATTTCGAAAAGGAACAGCAAAACGTGAAAGTCCAAAGTGTTGTTCCATTTCGAAAAGGAACAGCAACTGTTCCATTTCGAAAAGGAACAACAAAACGTGAAAGTGCAAAAGTGTTGTTCCATTTCGAAAAGGAACAACAGCTGTTCCATTTCGAAAAGGAACAGCAAAACGTGAAAGTGCAAAAGTGCTGTTCCATTTCGAAAAGGAACAGCAGCTGTTCCATTTCGAAAAGGAACAGCAAAACGTGAAAGTGCAAAAGTGTTGTTCCATTTCGAAAAGGAACAGCAAAATGAACTGTGAAAAAGGAACAGCAAAATGAATGGCTGAACCAAAAAGTGCTATTCCTTTAGAAAATAAATAGCAAAACGAAAATGATGTCCCTTTGAACAAGGAATAGCAGGAACGACAAAAATGCACACAAATGCTGTCCCTTCAGAAAATGAACAACAAAATACACAACCATAAAATGCAAAGACGCAAAGAATGAATTAGCTGTTCACTGCATTGATGCTGAGGATGAGTTGCACTTTGAATGAAGCAACACCTGAAACAAAAAATATAAGAGAAATTAGAAAAAAAACAACAAAAAGCAGTATGTAAATAAATAAATTGAGTTACAACAGCTATGATGTTATGTCAAAAAAAAAAAAAAATGATCTATTTGAAAAATGTTTTGGCAACAGTGACAAGACATGAATCTTCAAATGGAAATCAATTCTTCATTTCTTCTATTATGAATCCGTTGGGTAATGAGTTGGATGAAATTCCTTTGTTTCATTTAAAATTTCTTTCAAAAATCACTCGTCCATAAATTGACCTTCTTTATTTTCCCAAGACCTGCAAAAAACGAGTATCTACCTGCAATAAAACATTAAATCATGAAGAAAGAGAGGTGTACAGGCTCCCCTAATCCAAGAATTATATAAAAAACTAACAAGTAGTTACTCTGTAGAGCAAATCCACAGAGAAAATAACAACGTAAAATTTATTTGTTACCTGCGGGAGAGCAGTGGCCAATCATACTAACCTACAGTGTTTTAATCACAACTTCTTTGTTTTTCGTCGAAATTGAGTGATTCCAAAGTCAAATGAGAGCTAATTCAAAGGTTTATCTCCATTAGAAATAGGTTTTAAATATTCAATGATATGATATGTCAATTTTAGTTAGAACAACCTGCATAATAGAGTCATTGTCGATTACCTGGCTTAGGCCAACAGTTGATATTTCAAGCGCAACTTTTTCGTTTGATGTCGGATTCGAATAATTCAAATTGGAAATGAAAATATATTCACTTATTGATCTCCAATAGAAACAGGTTTTGAAGACAAGAAGAATTGATAGGTCAAATATTGTAAGGAACAGCCGGAAAGACAGAGTTTTAAGAGTGCTGATTTAGGATAGACAGTCAGTATTTTGATCATAACTTCCCCATACGATATCGAAAATGAGTGATTCAAATTTTATTGTAAACTAGATTCATAGGGGAATCTACCATAGAAACAAGTTTTAGAAATATGTTCATTTAGGCCTCCAAAAATTGACTGCCCCAACTTTGTTCCTGAGCTGCCTGCTAGATATCCGGTCAATGTTTTGGTTCTAACTTTTTCGTTTCAAATCCAAATTGAGGTGTTAAAATTGAGTTAGAAAGTAGACATCAAGGGCTACCTAGGGTAGAAATAGGTTTTAAAAATATGATCATTTAGGCCTCCAAAAACTGACTGTCCCAACTCTGTTCCTGAGCTGCCTGCTAGACACCTTGTCAATGTTTCGGTTCTAACTTTTTCGTTTCAAATCCAAATTGAGTGATTCAAATTGGATTGGAAGGTAGACATAAAGGGCTACTTAATATAGAAACAGGTTTTAAAAATATTCACTTTTGGTCCCTCAAAACATGACTGTCCCGACTGTTTTTCCAGAAATTTCATCAAGCCCGCAAGCCAAAAAATGATATTCAAGCATTTTTTTCAAATTGGTGATAAAATTTAATATGAGTGTTTGTAGAGCTATTATTTCCATTATAAGTCATCGACATACACAAAAGAATTAAAAAAAAAATTATCACCAATGTTGATTTGCATAGCATGTTGCAACAAAAACACTAGTTTTACATGGAAAAACAAAATGCATTTATTTATTCCCTTATTTATTTTATTTTCTACACCAACCTATTTTGATTTGAAAAATGAATATGACTACGTATATGAGTACTTCCAGTGAAGCCATTTTCGAAATAAGGCTTCATGTATACACATACCCAAATTTGAAAAATGCATATTAATGAAAATTAGGGTATGAAAAGCCATCTTCCCTTGAAAAAATGATATCAAAAATTGTTGAAGCATGGAGTGATGTTGCAAACAAATGATTGAGTGAAACCAATCTTCAATGTATCCTTTATTTTCTTGATTTCCCATATCCATCATATCATGAAGTTCTTGAGCTTTTAAAATGGTTTGTTGATGCATAGTAAAAGAAACCTCATTTTCTTCCATAGCTTCTACAATTTTTGCATTTGAAACATTCTGAATCTCATTGTAGGTTTTCTTTAATGGCGCATGTGAGATAGAATGGGTGGGAAGCGTGGGTAAATTTGGCAGTTCAACATTGTAAGCATGTTGTACTAGTTTATTATGGTGAGGGTGTGGAATTAGTTGAGCAGGAAAATGTGTAAGGAATGGAGCATTTTGATGATATGGTTGATTGGGTTGTGTGAATGGTTTTGATGGGCAAGCAAGATATTGTGGAAGAGCTGGTGGAGAATATGGAGAATGTGCTTGTGCTACAAGATGAGGGAGAGTAGTCATGCCATCATAAGATGAACCATGCCCAACTTGTAAACAAGATTGGTGGTTATATTGAAATTAACATGGCTGCCTTAACACATTAGCATTCCATAATGGATTATGCAAGTATGACAATGGAGAAAAAATGTTTTGAACCATACCTATAGGCCTTGTTGCAGCTTTCCCATCTCTTTGATATGCCACTTCCATCCTAGATAAGGAAGAGTGAGTATCTATGAGATGCTCCTTTCGGTCATGAGGGCAAAACACTTCATCAAATTCTTGATTTTTATGAACCTGCAAAACGTCCAATTTTTCATTTAGAGAGCTAATAAAATCAACTTTAAAATGTTCAAGTAAATCATTGATTTCAGCTCTTATGTCTCCTGTTCTTGTAGCAGATTTGGAAAACAAAGAAAAAACATCTCTAGGATTCTTACCAGCCTTGGAGATTCCTCTTGAATACCTTATGCAAAACTCACAAACATCATCATATGATAACTGAAAAACATCACCTTTTCCTATCAGATTTAAAAGTTCTAAAAATTCATCTTTGATCCCTTTAAGAAGGAGTGTTTTTAAGGTCTTTTTCTCCAAATGCTTATATTTTGATTTTTGAAGGTTGTATTGAAATCGATCTACATAGTCCTCCAAACTTTCATCTTCCCCTTGTATCGTATAGAAAATATCTTCATTGGATTTGCAATAGTCTTGGTACTTCTTCAAGAATATGTTCTTCATGTCCTCCCATGATTGGATGCAATTCCCACCTAGGCTCATGAACCATCGGAGAGCTGCTCCTTTTAGAGTAAGAGGAAACACTTTCAATCTTTGATCGTCAGTACAATAATCATATCCTCTACAAAGTATTTCAAACTCGAATAAGAATGTATCTGGATCTTCATTTGCTAAACCATGAAAATTTGGTAAAGATGGGGGAATTATGTGCATTTGTGTCACTCCTAGATCTTTGATAGGAAATTCAAAAGTATAAATGTGAGCCATTTCTTACCATAATAGAAGATGTTCTTCATGTGTTTCTTCGAGGCTCCTTCTTCAAATGTTCCTGTCAATTAGTTAGTGAAATGGGTGGTGCTTACATCACCACGTGAGTGAAATCATGTGATTCGTTTTTCCAAATTTCTATTTTTTCCCTAATCATTTACACAAAAATTCAAACATCTATTTCTACCCAACAAAACAACAGCGAATCTGTTAGGAAAGCAGACAGTGGAGCAGGGCTTTTACATGCTCCGTACGCAGGTTCTTACCTTCCGTTTTTAAGATCCAACTCTTCCCTAGCAGGCACTCATCAGATTCACACTACTCTTTAGAAATGGCTACACTCTCCCCGGCAACGGCGCCAAAATGTGGAGCGATAAAAAGGTGTCTTTTAAACTCCTAATTACCTTCACATTAATTATCAACCCAAGGACGACTTTTTATTTCAAGAGTGTACTCAGTCTGAGGCGGCTATTTACTCAAGAGTAATGTTTTGCAGTATAGTGCTTAAAACCCAAAAGTAAATGAATGCTTGAAAAAGAAATCTAATTGGAACAACAAGAAACTGAAATGTTGTAAACTAAATCATTCATTCAAACAACCATCAATCGAGGATACAGTAGCAATAACTCATTCCTCTAGAAATTGATGGAAAGGAAAATAGAGTATGGACCAAAGATCTGGGAGCTAAGCAGCGACTTGCTGACTCACTACAGCTTTAGACCTTCTCTCACACTAAAATAGCAAATGCAAGTAAATGGAATGGTAGCAAGTAAAATGAAATAGCAAAAGGAAATAGAACAGCAGTAAATAAAACAGCAATTAAAAGAACTAAATCTCGCGAGTTAGAACTGAACTCTCATTCCGCAATCAAATAACAATCGGCAAAAGCAATTCCAATGAACCTTACTTTACGAGAAGATATTTACAAATGAATTATGGAACAACATTTATCATATATACACAACACACTTACTATTGTAATCTGATGATTCAAAAGAATATGATTATGTTCCAGATAGAATGATATTGCCTCCAGATTCCCACAAATAAGAATTCAGATAAATCCAATACAACAATATTCAATATGAAGGCTCTGTAACAGAAACAGTCGGTTTAAATAGTGAACATGTAATCAACTCCGAAAAGATTCATTACGCAACATAGAGTCACTTACATAAACTTCCTGAATGAAACCATTAATGAATTAGTCGTAACAGAGCATGGAACAGCATATGAAAGATATATCAGATTACTGAGTAATAAAGATAAGCAAACCACGCATAAATCACAGTATAATGATACAGCAGCAATTGTAAAGATATGATACACAACAGCAGCAGTGTACTCCACCAGAGGCTGGGCCCTTAGCCGCCAGCGGACGCTGCTAGGTTACTTCAGAAGGAAAAGAGTGAACAGCAACGCCCAAATCATGTATTAATCATTAAATAGTGAAATCATTACAATAGTTGAAGCTTTGAGACTTACAGCATAAAACAATCCTTCCTTCCTCCTATCCTATCATGAATCCTTGCTTCTGAATCTCTAATTCAAATCATCAATTCGCCATCATTCGAATCCCCAAAGTCATCTTGAAGTCTTCCCCTCTCTGATCTTTGTTTTCATTTAAATAGAGAAAGATCAGAGAGCAGTTATAACATGGATAATTACAACATGATTTCTTTTACAAATTTGGGTTGATTCTAACGAGATGATCAACAAGAAAATATATTTCCTTTCATCTCTCAACAAAAACAAGACGAATTTGGGTTTGCAGCTGAGATTTGGAGGACGGCCGCAACTGCAAATCTGAAAAAATCGTGCTCAAATAACCCTACGTTTCTCTCTGTACAAGCTGAACTTGGGCAAACTGTTCTTTGGAAAAGTTAATTGGGCCCGTTCTGGACAAAACCCATGTTCCAGATTTCTCCAATTCGTCTTCATTTGCTCAGAATCTCAACCGCAAAACTATCACTCCTTAAACTAGCGAATTTCTGAGTTGGCAGATTTAAAAATCAAATCTTCAATCTGGAAGTTACCTTGGAGGCTAAAAATGGTAAATAATGTTATAACCAACTTTTTAAAACTATCATTGGTAAAATAATTCATAATCATGAATTTATTAGAAATAAAGGAGAATAGATAATATTCATTCATAAGAGCATAAATCATTTATAAAATGGATTTAAATGATAAATTATAACAAATGATATGATGAAGAATAGTGGAAATGGGTGGGATAAGTGTTGAAAAGTGATAATAATAATGGCATATTAACGACCCAACAAAATCTTAGCCAACATAATACATAAATAAACCAAGATTTCTCTAATTTCATATGTATGGTATCTGAACATATTTTTTTCAGTTTTTGGGACCTTTTCAGTCGTCTTCTATTATAAGTAAAAGTTTACTTTGTTGGATGTGATCTATTTTTTACCTTGTAAAGAGTTCTATTTTTCCTTTACAACAATACACTTACACAGACATGCATGTATTGGTATTTGAGGTGTTTGAGTCATCACATGTTTCAACTTTTACTGTGAGTAATAAACTTTGTGTTGGCAAGAGTTTTGTTTTGATTTCAGAGAGGCATTGGAGTCATTTTTCCAAGATGGCAGAAATTTTTCAGTTTTTGGGAAATTTTCAATCGTCTTTTATTATAAGTAAAAAATTAGTGTGTTGGATGTGATCTATTCTTTTTAAAGAGTTCTGTTTTTCCTTTAGAACAATACACCTACACAGACATACATGTATTGCTCTTTCAGGTATTTGAGTTATCACATGTTTCAACTTTTACTGTGAGTAATAATTTTTGTGTTGCCAAGAGTTTTGTTTTGATTTCAGAAGGGCATTGGAGTCATTTTTCCAAGATGGAAATTTTTTTTCCCTTTTTGGGACCTTTTCAGTCGTCTTCTATTATAAGTAAAAATTTAGTTTGTTGGATGTGATCTATTATTTACCTTGTAAAGAGTTCTATTTTTCCTCTAGAACAATACACCTACATAGACACATGTATTGGTCTTTGAGGTGTTTGAGTTATCACATGTTTCAACTTTTACTGTCAATAATAAACTTTTATTGTAAGTAATAATTTGTGTGTTGGCAAGAGTTTTGTTTTGATTTCATAAGGTCATTGGAGTCATTTTTCCAAGATGGCAGAAATTAGAGAACCATTTTCTGTGGACCTTGAAGCTGTAGTCTTTAGTTAAGGAAAAATGCTCGGAAAATTGTTTGTCAAGGCATTTTAATACTAACCTCATTATTTTTATTTTGACAGTCATCAGAAACAAATTCATGGATAGGTTATATTATTGCAACAGTGGTTGGAAATTTAAAAATATCTATCAGTAATGTACATCTGCAAGGATGCAGTGAAGTAAATTAAATGTTGTGATTTTTCCGTTAGAGCAATACACTTGCACAAACATACATGTATTGGTGTTTGACCTGTTTGAGTTATCACATGTTTCAACTTTTACTGTGAGTAATAATTTTTGTGTTGGCAAGAGTTTTGTTTTGATTTCAGAAGGGCATTGAAGTCATTTTTCCAAGATGGCAGAAATTGGTGAACTATTTTCTATGGAGTTTGACGCTGTAATCTTTAGTTAAGGAAAAATGATCAGAAAATTTCTGTGAAGGCATTTTAATACTATTCTCATTATTTTTGTTGTGACAAAAATAAATTCATGAATAGGTTCTATTATTGCAACTGTTGTTGGAAATTTAAAAACATCTATCAGCAATGTACATGTAAGCTATGAGGTTGCAGTGAGGTAAATTACATATTGTGATTTTTCCATTAGAACAATACACTTGCACAGACATACATGTATTGGTCTTTGACGTGTTTGAGTTATCACATGTCTCAAATTTTACTGTGAGTAATAATTTTTATGTTGGCAAGAGTTTTGTTTTGATTTCAAAAGGGAATTGGAGTCATTTTTCCAAGATGGCAGAAATTAGAGAACTATTTTCTGTGGAGTTCGAAGTTGTAGTCTTTAGTTAAGGAAAAATGCTCAGAAAATGTCTGTCAAGGCATTTTAATACTAACCTCATTATTTTTGTTGTAACAAGGCATTTTAATACTAACCTCATTATTTTTGTTGCAACAGTTTGAAATTTAAAAATATCTATCAACAATGTACATGTACGCTAGGAGGATGCAATGAGGTAATTTAAATGTTGTGATTTTTCCATTAGAATAATACACCTGCACAGACATACATGTATTGATCTTTGACATGTTTGAGTTATCACATGTTTCAAATTTTACTGTGAGTAATAATTTTGTGTTGGCAAGAGTTTTGTTTTGATTTCAGAAGGGCATTGGAGTCATTTTTCCAAGAGGGTAGAAATTAGAGAACTATTTTCCGTGGAGCTTGAAGCTGTAGTTTTTAGTTAAGGAAAAATGCTCAGAAAAATGTCTGTCTAGGCATTTTAATACTAAACTCATTATTTTTGTTGTGACGGTCATCAGAAATAGATTAATGGATAGGTTCTATTATTGCAACAATTGTTGGAAATTTAAAAATATCTATCAACAATGTACATGTACACTACAAGGATGCAGTGAGGTAAATTAAATGTTGTGATTTTTCCATTAGAACAATACACCTGCACAGACATACATGTATTGGTCTTTGATGTGTTTGAGTTATAACAAGTTTCAACTATTACTGTGAGTAATAATTTTTGTGTTGGCAAGAGTTTTGTTTTGATTTCAGAAGGGAATTGGAGTCATTTTTCCAAGATGGAAGAAACAAGAGAACTATTTTATGTGGAGCTTCAGTAGTCTTTAGTTAAGGAAAAATTCTTAGAAAAATGTTTGTCAAGGAATTTTAATATTAACCTCATTATTTTTGTTGTGATAGTCATCAAAAAAAAATTCATGGATAGGTTCTATTATTGCAACAATTGTTGGAAATTTAAAAATATCTATCAACAATGTACATGTACGCTACGAGGATGTAGTGAGGTGATTTTTCCATTAGAAAAATACACCTACATATACATACCTGTATTGGTCTTTGACTTGTTTGAGTTATCACATGTTTCAACTTTTAGTGTGAGTAATAATTTTTGTGTTGGCAAGAGTTTTGTTTTGATTTCAAAAGGGCATTGGAGTCATTTTTCCAATATGGTAGAAATTAGAGAATTATTTTTTGTGGAGCTTGAAGTTGTAGTCTTTAGTTAAGGAAAAATGCTCAGAAAAATGTCTGTCAAGGGATTTTAATACCGACCTCATTATTTTTGTTGTGACAGTCACTAGAAACAAATTCATGGATAGGTTCTACTATTCCAACAATGGTTGGAAATTTAAAAATATCTTTCAGCAAGGTACATGTACGAGGATGCAGCGAGTTAAATTAAATGTTGTGATTTTTCCTTTAAAACAATACCCCTGCATAGACATACATGTATTGGTATTTAACGTGCGAGTTATCACATGTTTCAACTTTTACTGTGAGTAATAACTTTTGTGTTGGCAAGAGTTTTGTTTTGATTTCAGAAGGGTGTTGGAGTCATTTTCCAAGATGGCAGAAATTACAGAACTATTTTATGTGGAGCTTCAGCAGTCTTTAGTTAAGGCAAAATTCTCAAAAAAATGTCTCTCAAGGCATTTTAATACTAACCTCATTATTTTTGTTGTGACAGTCATCAAAAACAAATTCATGGATAGGTTCTATTATTGCAACAATTGTTGGAAATTTAAAAATATCTATCAGCAATGTACATGTACGCTATGAGGATGCAGCGAGTTAAATTAAATGACGTGAATTTTCCATTAGAACAATACACCTGCATAGACATTAAGGTATTAGTATTTGAAGTGTTTGAGTTATCACATGTTTCAACTTTTACAGTGAGTAATATTTTTTGCATTGGAAAGAGTTTTGTTTTTATTTCAGAAGGGCATTGGAGTCATTTTTCCAAGAGGGCAGAAATTAGAGAACTATTTTTTCTGGAGCTTGAAGTTGTAGTCTTTAGTTAAGGAAAAATGCTCAGAAAAATATTTGTCAAGGCATTTTAATACTAACCTCATTACTTTTGTTGTGACATTCATCAGAAAAAAATTCATGGATAGGTTGTATCATTGCAATAGTGGCTGGAAATTTAAAAATATCTATCAACAACGTACAGATGAAATGAGGTAAATTAAATGCTATGATTTTTCCTTTAGAACAATACACCTGCACATACATACATGTATTGGTCTTTGACGTGTTTGAGTTATCACATGTTTCAACTTTTACTGTGAGTAATGATTTTTGTGTTAGCAAGAGTTTTGTTTCAATTTCAAAAGGGCATTGGAGTCATTTTCCCAAAGATGGCAGAAATTAGAGAACTATTTTATGTGGAGCTTGAAGCTATAGTCTTTAGTTAAGGAAAAATGCTCAGAAAAATGTTTGTCAAGGCATTTTAATACTAACCTCATTATTTTTGTGGTGACAGTCATCAGAGACATATTCATGAATAGGTTCTATTATTGGAATAGTTGTTGGAAATTTAAAAATATCTATCAACTATGTACATGTACGCTATAAGGATGTAGTGAGGTAAATTCAATGTTGTGATTTTATTTTTGTATTACAGTTTTTAGGACTGCAATTCTTTATGTTTAGATTGTGATTAAATCAAGATGTTAGGAATACAATAAAAAGTAAAATGTATTGGCTCTACTAATAAACTAGATGGTTGTGATCCTTTAGAGTAAATCTGTCCTGATATTTCTTAGAAAAAAAAAAAATATATATATATATATATATATATATATATATATATATATATATATATATATATATATATATATATGTTGGAGAATGTTAATTGAGGAGTGTTAAAACTTAGATACATATAAGTGTCTGGATTTAACTGTCTTTACGTTGAACTTAACTTGATGGTTTAATTTTAAAATATTTTAAAATGAGATGAACAAATTGAGAACAAAACTCTTATCCATCTGATTCAAGAATATTTCCAAAATCAAAATAAAGATGACTTTATGAATCATGTATTGTAGTATAAAGTTTGATTGCATTTCTTTTTTTGTAACTATTGAAATGTGTAGATAAATAGTGGTATTGAGGGCTTAATCTAAATTTTATTAATCACCAAACGAAGGTTTAATCAAAGTCTTGGGAATGTTTTTACAATCAAGATAAATATGACTTTATGAATCATTGTACTATAAAGTTTGATTTCACTTCTGATTCCATAACTATTGAAATGTGTGGATAAATAGTGGAATTGAGGGCTTAGTGTACATTTTGTCAGTCACCAAATGAAGGTTTAATAGAAGTTTTGGGATTCCATTAGTGCTTCTAGAAGTTCATCTTTTTTGACAAGACCTACATTTTCGTCGTCGTTTTTAAAGGCATCTTCAATTATGGGTTTCTAAGTATCTTCATCAATTTGTAAACTCCACATCAATTGCAAATTTATTTTAAAATAAAAGTTGGTCTGATTTTTGTTAGCTGAATTTTCATTGAACTGATCTGTCGAACTAGGACTAGAGGTATAATTGCACATATGTTTCTCATGCCAGTCAGTGAAAACATCATTTATGAAATCTGGACAGTACTTCCATAATTGAGCAGAGACTTACTCTTTTGTATAGCTAGATTTATAATCAATGTTCTTGGTGTATCTCTCATTTTCAAAGTACAAACTTGTATTATCATACAATGAGTTTTGCAGGGAGGCTTCCTTGTCATAATGATCATGATTGTCACACAAGGGAGAACTCTCAAAATGCACCATATGACTTGACTCTGTTGTTTTCCAATTTCAAGTAATGGTTTCAATGCCTTCATCATCAAGGGAGTGAGAGAATGTTACTTGAAACTTAATACGATGCTCCTATATCACCTTTTCCACTGTATCATAAATTAGGAAGTCATTAACATACAAAAAAATGAGACTTGTGACTGTTAAATTCAATGTTGGAGATCATTTTCTCAACAGTCTGGCGAGAAATACTAGCCATATTAGAGTTTGAGGCACCTTCTTCAAGATCGGGTTCATCAATTCTTATTGCATTCCATGTTCATTTTCATTTTCATGGCCATTAGGGGTTTTGTCCATCAAATTAGAATAGCCAGAAAGTGTCTCTTTGATCTTAGAAGATAGATCAAGATCAACTTCATCCAAGAATCCCCTAGGATTCTCATCAGCAACAAGAAGAAAGGTCTCTACTTTTATTTCATCACATGCATCCATCATAATTACTGCTTTCGTGAGGGAAACCCACCTTATCTAGATTGGAGTGAGATCATATAGGTTTCACCATTGGGTGCATTGTCATGGAAGAGAAATTTGACATTAATGAATGCTGAGGAGGATTTGGGACTCACTAAGGTACTAATCTCTTGAATTCTTCCACATATAACTGTGCCATGAGATAAATTTGTAATTGCATATTTGAATAATGAAGTTCTCAAGATTTTGGGGTTCACTTATCCTTCTATTGGTGTCTGAAATTCCCTAGGATAAAATAAGGGTCGAAATGTATTGTGGCAAGGGATATTGGAGGCCAAATTGAAGGCATTTAGTCCCCAAAAATTGCTAAATGAAATCTTGAGAAGAATAATTTAGCGTGGACTGGTTCTCATTGGCTTAGAGGGTGTAAGTCTCTAAGAAATCTCTACGATTCATTGTAGAGGTTTTACAAAGGTAAAATCTGATCAAGAATGGCACGCAAGTTCATTAAAAGAGGAACATTCTCTTGGATGTATTGACTGTTGTTGCTAAGAATAAATTGTGGGTATAGTTTTCCCTCTAGGAAAGGTGTATTAGTCAAGGTTTAGAGCGTGAATCTCTGTGTGTTATTTACTATGTGTTAACAAGGTTTATACCTCCAATATGGGTCTAGTTTCTATGGTAGGAGGGCACAGTTATAGGCTGTAGTTGTCCTTGATTAACAATATTGATTTAGAGGGGTTTCCTCAGCATAAAAAGGGGAGCACTTTGAAGAAGAGATAAACTGGTATCAATAATATTTCATGAGATGATGGCTAAATTAGAGTTTGGAGGGCCATGGAAGATTGAAATAAAGTGGAAATCAACCCATACTTCTCATTATTTTCAAATAGAACTAAGGTACCTATTGCGGGAGGAACATACTTGTGTTTTAGGGCTGGAAAGTGGCAGATTATAGAAGAACACAACTTTAGTCTAAGTCTGGGTGTGATTTGGACCAATAAAAGTCATCTACAATAGCCCATATTTCCACATCCATACAAAAAAAAAGAGGACAACTTATAATGCATTGGTTTATAACAAATACTTGGCCATTCTCTTTGTGCAAACTATTGTTGTGTTTTTATATTATTGTTTGATTTTATTTATCTTGTATTTGAAATTCCATTACATGTCAAAAGCAACAAAATATAAGTTGAAACCCACAATAAAAAAAACAGAGCACATAGTCAAAATGTTTGATGAAATGCCAAAACCAACAATTTTGCAAAAACAATGAGAATTTTCCAAACCTTGGAGGGAGAATGGGTTGGTACACTACACCAATATGAGTGACTACGGTATTTCACAGTGTTGAACCCATTTAGACATTAAAAATCACATTTTGAACAATGAAAAATCAAAGTCTTGATCAAAATTCTATAATTGAATTCCAACGAAAAAAGGCAAAGCTTAGAACAATTCGGCTTCACCATTATTAAGCCATCCACTAGTGTCCATATGTGTGGTCTAGGCCACCAAAATGGTATGTCAAATAGGAATGGGTGAAGTCAAAGAATTGGGTGGCATTTGCAAAGTACTTTCATCTCAAACTTGGCATACAAACTGTAAGAACTCTATTATGTGGTGCAACTTGCAACCTCATAGTGTGTTTGTCAAAATAATTTATAGAAAGGAACATCGAGTTTTGGAAATTGTGGACACTTACATAAATGATAAGAGATAGCGCTTTGTTACAAATTCTGTGAAAGTCTTAACACCAAGGGAGAGAGAATCTATCAAAGTGATAGGTTCAAATTGAGGGATGATATGGAAGATGCGTCGATGGTTGTCAAGGTCATGCATGAACGGTTGACACATTTGGTCTAGTGGATGCATTAGAGCTTGGTTCTTGTTGAATGGTTGGTTTCCCCCTTCTTTGCCCTTTTTGAATACAACTCTATTGTTTAAAATTCTTAAGATAGTTGAATTTCCCACCAACTTTTCTTGTCTTCCCTAATCCATCTATATTAATGATGTGGTATATGAATTTGAATGTTCTCTACTCGCCCTCTTAATCTAGATATAAAGAGGGGTGTGGCACACAGTAAGGGCAGGGCTTGGGTAGATTTGAAGTTCCCTTCCAGCTTGCTAGATAGTCCTATTTGAAGTAGATTTAATGGTCTTCTATTTTTTCACAATGTTTCTTTCTTGGTAAAATTGTGAGAAAATGATGAAAAGTTTAAGTCATGTTAAAGAACCATTGGGAAAATCCTAGTGATCTGTACAGTTTTTTTGGCTTAATCAATGTATGATGTTCCACAAGCATCTTGAGTTTTCCTTCCTTGCACAAATTTATCGATTTTCTTTTTTTGAGTTGCATATGACATCTTCATGGTAAAGGTTAAAGCTTAAATAGTGCAAGTGATGTCAAGATTTTTTTTTTTTTTATAAATTAAGCTAAAATATATTACTATAAAATAATGGTACACTGAGGCTTTGGCCTTTGCCTGTCTGTGCCATAGTTTAAGGCATATAACAGCAAAATAGGATTGTGACTTCCCATGACGGGAAACCAGTCCAGTTCAAACATGAAATTGCAAATATTATCTTGCTGCCCACGTAGGGGAAACTAGAATTTAAGTACAGTATCTAAGAAGTTTTTCAAAAAATCATAAAAAAAAACAAATGACAACAAGTTTTCAGAAAATGCCCCGAAAAAACCAGATAACATAATGCCCAGAACCTGAGACTCGAAGACACGTGGCATGTTGTGTGGCCGGTCAAGTGTCCTGCTACGGCGATGGGTGTTCCTCAACGATGAAACACATGTAATCTTTTGCCTGTTGCATGGCATCCATCTCGTCTTCTACCTACTGCTTTTCTCCTGTGTCTTCTTCTCCCTGATGGTCACGGTCCTTTTCCTCCACAGTTTTCTTGTCCGGAGGAGTATCCTGCTTCGCCTCTGCGTGGTGTGATCTTCCCTCGACCATGGCTGGCTCCTCGCTAGTAGGACGTCTACCTCCGATAGCTAGCTCCTCGAGGAAGGTTATGGAGATGGTGGCAGTTATGATAGGTTGGTTTAGGGAGCAACGGTAGGTGAACTGGGCCAAGCAGAGGGGCCGTTGTGGACTGGATGGGATTTCAATGGATGGAGAGTTGGAATGCATCGGTTGGAGGTGGAGAGCTCGTGAGCAGTCATTTGGATATCGGCCTATGGCCAATTGAGGGGAGGGGGAGGAGGCGTCTGATGTAGTAGACGGTGGAGAGCGAGGCAATATGCCTCTGCTACTCCCTCTTCTAATTCGCATTCTGTGTCGAGTTCTGGGCATGTTGATGCTGAGGGGAGGATAATGACTGCTGGGATATGGCTTAGAGTGATGAGAGGGTGCAACAGGTTCAGAGGTCGGCTTAGAGGAAGGAATAGCAGCAGATGTGGTGTGTAGAATAAAATTGCAGATGAAGCTCTGTGTAAAATGATTGACTGAGCCAATTTTAATGCAGCATAGAATACTGCAGTGACTGCCCATAGTAGTGCATGAGCTCAGTTCTGCTGCAGCCAGTGGGCAGTGGCATTGCAGAGGTGAAGGATTAGAGACAGGGGTGGTGGGGTTCAAATAACCAGAGGTCGCCATTAGATCGAGCCGAGGTAGGTAGACGTAGTCGGATTGATTACAGTGCTAGCTTAATTTCCATTTATGGTCGCTATTAAGTAATTTTATGGTTTGATGTGCGAGATTATAGAGGGCCATGTGGCCAGGACACTTGCCATCCAAATCTGCCGCCAACGTATTAATCGTGACATACACCCACATCTGGGACAAGTGATGTCAAGAATTAAGTCTAGTAGACAACTCGTATTTACTATGAGATGAAAAATGCCTTTTTACTTTGGAAGAGGAGAATCAAATCTCTATATATGTCGGAAAGTGTGTTTGAGAGTTGAAAGGAAAACACCACATTATTTATTCTCCATTGCCTCCACTTCTCTTTTCTATGGTGTCATTTGATTTCAATATCTCTACCTTCGAGGTTATATTATATCGCATAAGGTTTATCCATTATGGATTCACCTCCACTCTAGTATGATATTACTATTTATATTTACTTTAATTTTATTCATGCCCTTCCATGAGATTGGAGCAACAAGTGACAGACTGAGTTCTAAAGTACTATATATCGTAGATTGGTGACCCCTCAAGTCTCCTCTTAGCCTACCCCTAGAAGATTGACCGATATGTTTGAGATTGGCTTGAAGGAGCAGGACCATACATCCTCATATTGAGAGGATTTAGCTCCAAATAGATCCAAAGCAAGGCACCTCTCACTTGTTGGATTACCTCCCAACCCAATGAATTAGTCAAAGATCTATTTAGAGTTTATTTCCTTTGACCTCGAATGGTAGGAGATCCAAGCTTCCTTACTCCTACATTAGCCCTAGCGTCATATAGATGGATTCCTCGATGGTACTTAAGGACTCCGACAGTGAACCAGTGGAATCCCCCATTGCCTCCTTTGCCATTGATCATCAAATCCATGCGACTTTGATCTCATTTGCTTCATCATAAGAGATTTCTCTCACCTTCTTGACTAGTATTGATTTTTCAAACTTCTACCTTGGACATTCTCACTTAATATCACTAATCTATGCTACTATTATATACACTCTATTTTTGGTATTAGATAGACATAGTGCTTAGCCTTGTCAATTATTTATCTGGACTTTACTTTCAGTTTTCTTGTATCTTTATTTCTCACATTATAGAGGAGTTGCGTTTGAGCTCCCAGATTGTGCTCACATTGGATGTATGATGTATCCTTTAGTCCCATTGAGCTACATTTTTAGTCATTTGTTGGACATTAATAAAATTATCTTATGTAAAATTATATTTATCCATATTCTGAGGAAATTCCCTAGGAATTCTTGCAGTTATTATTTGATATATTTTTCCAGTACCATTGACCTATGATGGTCATTAATCAACATTAATTAAGTTTCTTGCTAGTTTAACCATATGGATAATATATCACATTTTCTTTGTAATATTGTCTTTGTTTCTAAAATTATAATGAATATATTTTGCAGATTTGTGGATATGCTAAGCTATATCTTCAATTCGACTTACAAGATGTCGTATTTTGACTATTTCATAGGAATCATCATCACATCAACTTTGATAATATGGAAATGATTGATGTGTGCCATAGGAAGTGAATCACCAGTTGTAGTTATGCTTTCAGGTAGCATGGAACCTGGATTTAAAAGGGTGAGTCTTACATATGAAAAATTTCAATTGAACAATGCAAATTATATTAAACATTGGAACTGTTTTATTTGTTTATAATGTTCACTTATCAGTCTAGTCAACAACTCAGAACATTCTACTCTTTGTTTTTATTCTAGTTTTCATAAGAGGAAGTCCATATTTACATTTGCTAGAGATTTTGTCTATTCAAACATTCTATAGAGTAGTTATATATACTTGCTAGAACTTCTTTAGCTCTTCAATGGGAAACAATCTCTTTGTGGTTATCTTGGTTTTCTTAAACTTTGTTTGCATGGCTTGAAAAAGATAAAAGAGTGATTTGCAGATCACTAAAAACTATGAATTTTGTTTTTGTTAGCTTTTCTTGACTGATAAACATTAGTGAGGTAGAAATGTTTGTCCCATATGTTGGATGGCACATTCAGGTTATCTGAAATCTGGCTTTATTAACATCCATAATATAAAATATTTCCAAGGTCACCCATGTAGCTATCCCTCCACTTCTGCCCGTTGGCCCTTGTAGATATTTCTTCAACATTCTTTTATATTCTCCTTTTGGTGTCTTCCATCCTCCTTTCATCAAGCTTGGATTCTTGAATGAATGTGATGTCTATTTTTTCTAGGATGATCTTTCTATTAAGTGACCTTTATTTAACCTTTGGACACATGCCTCTTACATTTCATTATAGCATTTTCATGAGCATGTAGAGGACTAGCCATTGTCTTTGCATTTATTATATATGGTAGTCATAGATAATCATTGAACAATAATAAATTTGTTTCGTGAACCAACTTTTGGAACCATCTTCAGTGGTCTCTATAAATGGAGATCTCTAACCTAGGAGAAGTGAACCTTCTTTAGTTATAATGTCAAATAATCCCCTTTTATTCATTAAAAAAAGCTTAAAATATTTTGTTTTCATCTCTCTTTGAAGATCTATGCACAAATATTGGACTTGCTTTTCATGATTTAATGACTTGGCCATGCCAAGACATTTTCAGGATTTTTGCTTATCATCATTTGTATGATAAAATCTCTAAATTCTTTTCTAGTGAAACTTATGTTTCCTCCTCCTTTTTTGTTCGCCACCAACAAAATTTTAGGTGTGGGATTGCACACCATTTGAGCCGAACTTACATGCCAAATCTACTTTCCTGAATTGCATGGATTCTCTCATTAGATTCTACATGATTTTGGATTTTTCAAAAAGAACTAATTCCCATGATTTTCCTATTTGTAGCCACAACTACTATCTTTTGGAATGTAGGCTACGATCAACATTAATTTCCATTCAGGCAACCTTATCTATCGGATTTGGCAATAAGCTCTTTGTTCCACATGAATTGTGGAAAG
Source organism: Pinus tabuliformis (assembly GCA_031772625.1). Classification (NCBI taxonomy): domain Eukaryota; kingdom Viridiplantae; phylum Streptophyta; class Pinopsida; order Pinales; family Pinaceae; genus Pinus; species Pinus tabuliformis. The sequence continues at coordinate 1,000,169,090 of CM062807.1, read as the reverse complement.
AAAATCATGTGCAAAGAAAATTCTTACAAACAAAATGACATCATATTGTGTGGTAAAGTAGAGTTTCCATATACCTTTTCACTCATGCATGTTATTTTTAGAGTCCAATTCATCATCATGCCCCTATGCCAAGTCATTCTCTATGCTATGTGCCATTTGACTGCTAGTTGCCACTTGTTTTCCACTCCATGGTCACTGCTCTAGATTATTCTAATCTAGGATGGAGATAAGCACAATGTAGGGGAGTGGAATGAAGTGGGATCATCTTGTATGCCTTCCTCCCCTTTTCACCCCCTTCAGATTAATAGTTGAGAAGGCCAAGAATTATGATGGAACGAATGTAGGGAAGTGAAGTGGGGTGGGTGGTAAGGGTCAAGGTAATAGGGTGGAGGATAGAGAATGAAGTGACTTGGAGGTAAGTGGAGGGTGGGGAATGATGAATGCCTTCACCCTTCACCCCAAGTGAAGGTGAAAAATGGTGAAGTATGGAGTGGGTGGAAGATGGAGTATGAAGTCAAGAGTGTAAAATGGTTTACTATTTACATAAAGACCCTACAGATCTTATCAGAGGGTAGATATCAATGAATGTTCCATGAAGGGATCATCCTCCCCTCCTTCCTCCCCTTTGCACCCACTTTGGATGGCTTGTTTAGAAGGAAAGGATAATGAATCTAAGGGCTGTAGAGAAATGAGGTGGGGTCGGTGGCAAGGGTCAAGGAAAATAGAGCCTTCAACTTCGCCAAGTTACTTTTATCTTTGTTCATGTTTTCCTTAGTTTTGAAATAGTGAGTGTCACAAAAATAAAGCACAAACACATGACTACAAATCTGATGAGAGTCTTGGCAAGCAATTCTACATGTACTAATTTTTTTTTTTTTTGTGTTTCAGTTGTATGGGTTTTAAGTTATCAAACTATAGTGCTATCAAAGGACAATAGATACATGTGTTGATGATAATTATCACAATTGTAAGATATTCAATAATAAAATCTTAAAACCATTTTTATGTGGAATGTGTTCATTTAGTCTCATTTGTGTTATTTTTTTCCATCAGATAGAATCATCTTGGTCTTTCTGCTATAATTTACCTCTGTCGGAATCTTGACAAAGGTGACTTATTTAAACTTTCATGCTCACATATATCTAAACTTAATAGCCAATCAACTTGCGAGTTGTAGGATGGTATAATGAATCAGTTCTCTCTCAAGGAGGCCACATAGTTATGTTAATGACAAGGTTATTATTCTTTAGTCAGTGAACAAGTTCAATCTGCCAAAGGGTTCATATATGAGTCTTCCAAATAATAATAACCAAGTCTGCATAGTTACTGTAACTTTCACCAACAGGAATATACTATAATTTCACTGCAACAAAGACCTTCAAGGAGGTCGAGGGATTGTGTAAAATGACCATCGAGTGCCAAGTGTTGACTAATCGAACCTTCCTGTGCTCAGATTATCTATAAACTTGTTTTAGGGATACATCCAACCTAACCATAATATGTCTCTTGAGATCAATATGATCCTTCTTTAACTTTTCTCTTACGCAATCCCTCGACATTATTCCTGCAGAAAATTAGATGATTTGATCCTTCAAGCAAGGCATCATAGTGACTTTACAGTATTGTAGAAAATTTATATCTTCAAAGCGAAATATCCTTCCAAAACGATAGGCAATGATAGAGAGAATAGGTGTTGAACAATTGATACTAATCAATGATCATGGTTATCATGCTCAGAATTTGATGGAGGAATTTTAGATTCCTGGAGCCTTCTAGAATATGTTTTGGTCTAGGATTTGGTACTCTTGATCGATGTCTAGGACTGTAACTTCTTAGGAAAGAATCTCAGCTTCAAAGTTAATGATAGAATGAATGCAAGCCTATACTTGTTATTTGAAGTATTTGATATATCTTAGATAGATATCTCCTGCACTTGATCAGTCCTTTAGAGATGAGAATAGTATTTCAAACAAAGATCTATGGAGGATTCACCTTACCTCTAGGGTTCATAGAAAATATATTTCCATAAGCTTACGATGATGATACAATCTTAAGCCTGGTGATTAGGACTGTTATAAAGTACAAGAACATACCTTGTTGTCTTCCAACGTTTTCTCGTGATAGTTGAATGTCTTTAGGATTGGTGCCCATATTTACTGATTAGGGATTGAAGAAGGCCTTGAGAAATAACCCAAATTTGAACTCTGACTTGATTTACCACAGAGAGCTACAAGTATCAATGAAATTCTTTAGTGATTGCAATCTCTTTAAGCTTGAGCTTGTCCTCACCTGAGCTCCGATACCATGTTAATTTTCAGTTAACATGTTCTTTGCTTAGGTTAGATACCTCATTCAACCATATGCCCATTAATCCATTCACCAATCACATTAGACATTATATTACAGTAACTGAAGAAATAACATAAATTATAATGTAGAAGACAAACCAAGACAAAAAGACACAAGAATATGGCTCAAGCCAGGGAAAAACCACAAGATGGGGAAAACCCTTGATCAAATATTCTTATTATTATCATCAAATATTTAGTAGAGAAAGAGAGAGAGTAAAATGATATAAAATAACTTGCCAATATGAAGATCAAGCATCACTTCTCTTAGATACATTCAATCTTGTAATCTGGGCAGTTTGTTCATAGAGGACAAATCATATTATTGTACAAGATCGGTCTGGTTAGGGAAACAACATTCCACTGCTTTCTAAGTTGACTGATCAAAAAATACTCCTTTTTACTATGACCTTCCTTATTTCACAATGCTCCCTTTCACTGGCTTAAGGAGCTGGTTTATGGCCACATTAAGGTCACCGTTCATATTATCTTTGTGGTTCTGGAATAGGGTTTCTGAAGCATGATGCTCCAACCCTTGAATTCTGTAATTAGTGTGGCCTTTTTCTTCTTGCAAGGGCTCTATTATTTGTAGTAGTCCTAACCTATTTTTAAGTTTCCATGTCATCCTCAACAAGAACATGAATACTATCATATAAGGTCAATGACTTTCTGTTGTATTTCAGCTTCCTGGCCAAGTGATTCAAGGCCTGCTTTCAAGATGTGAGAATATCTTCTAGCTGCAGCCAAACTACAGGAAGTAGTCCCATACGAAACAAGTCACAACCCATATATAAGATTCTCCTCAACCATACTGAATCACTACTTCCAAACTCAGAGACCTGTTATGACAAACCCCTAACCAAAACAGTCCCAACAATAACCAAAATTTATCCTCCTTAACCTTTGATGCCACATAGATATATTTTTCTTTTGATTGATGTGTCTCAAATGAGAGGGAATGCTCCTCTATATATGCAATTCATTGGAGTTGAGGGGACGTGACTTTTGATATTCTTAAGCCGACATATAGTTGAGGCCGACCTAAATAATTTACATGAGAGACACATAAATTCAAAATTCCACTTCTACTTATCCAAATTTGATGATCTTTAGATCGATTTTGGTCCTCTCAAAAATAGGAATTCAATGCCACAATTATATTCCCCAAAGGAGCTATTCAAAGTGGAATTTGTCCCTAGTTTCAATTTTTAACAAAAATAACCATTAGTTTCTCTAGCATTTTTGGCTGAATTCACAATAGTATGCTAAAAAGTTTCATTTCAATGTGTGGAAATTAGGATATATAGATGTGAGATATATAGTCTACATCTTTGGGTTATCTCCTTTTTAAATCTGAATTTTTTAGGCTACATGTTAATTGTTTGAACTTTGAACTTTGAAGAAATTCCTGAATGGACTTTGTAAAGACTCAAATGAATGGACTTCGTAAGGCAGTGGTATCATAAATTGTGTTATTTCAAAGATTTGACTTCCATATTTTCACAAAATACAATGTCCTCAATAAATACTTATATGTATAGACACTTTGGAGAAATTCTCACTGTAGATCACCTGATAATGCAATATACTAAAGAAAAATACTTGATCTACTTCTACAAAAAAACTTGCGGAAGCTTAATCGATTTTGAGCAAGATCAAATAGAACACATATAACACAGAATGAGAAATCAATCACACATGAAAATAGAAGAATACTCTGGGGAAAGCCTCAGCTAAAAACCCCGCTATATGTATTATCATACAAGTGGAAATATCTCTGGATTACACAAAGCTTTAGACCACAAGCTATCCAGCTCTCAGTACAATCCCTCAATGCTACTCATAGACTAAATAGACACAACATATGCCTTCCCTCAGTCCTCCAAGTATCCTATTTCCTTGCGCAATTTCTCCTAGGTCCTCTGGCTGCCACTTGTGTGAATTCACCTCTCACACAACTCACCAAACTCGGAAATAACTGCACAATCCTGAAGGAGATAATTCCGTTTGCATGGATGAGTTTCCTATATAGGAAAATTCCTCCAACTGATAGTACACTGTCCCATCCTCTGATCTCAACTGGGTCTCTGATTGAACTGACATGCATGAGTTATTCATGAGATAATATTCAGTTATCTGGAGAACACTAGTTACATGCATGCAAGCATTAACTAACTGGACTCACAATTCAGTTCCTCAAACTGTTGCAACTAATCTAACTGGACTTAACTCAAGTAACTGGCTAACTAATTACAACTCAAAGTACAACTCATCCCGATCTCCTTAATTAAGGGATAACTTCCTCAGTCAAAGGGGAAACTGTTTCATGTCTTCACATAGACTTCATGTTTGATTTTCTCCAACTAATTAACTCAAGATGAATTATTTAATTATTTTTCAAATAGCTGCTAATATCAAATTCAAATTTTAATTCTCAATTTTAGTTCAGGGACTAACTAAAATTGGAATCTATCCCGAAATTCTATTTATAGCAATGTTATTTTTATCATTTCCATTTTACCATTCCTTGTTGCTATGTCCAACACTAGTGTAGAAATTACCTTTTGTAGATCACCTGATAATGCAATATACTAAAGAAAAATACTTGATCTACTTCTACATCCAATTTAGCGGAATCTTAATCGAACATGAGCAACATCAATAAGAACACATATAACTAATAAGAAGGAATCAATCACACATAACACATAAGATATAACCTGGGGAAAGCGTCAGCCTAAAACCCCAACTCTGTATTATCATACAAGTGGAAATATAGCCAGTATTACAAAAAGAATCAGCTCAAAATCTATCATGCTCTCTCTGCAATACCTCTGTTGCTCAGAGATAGTCAAAGGCCTCTATCTAGCCTTTGTTCTGCCCTCCAAGCCTCCTATTTATTTGCACAATTTTGATTGGGGTCCACTGAAGCCACTTGTGTGAATTGGCCTCTTCACACACTCACTAACCTCTGATCCAACTACACAATCCTGAAGGAGATAAATCCTTCTCCATGGATGAGTTTCCTTTATAGGAAAAATCCATCCAACTGATAGTACACTTTCCCTCCTTTGATCTCAACTGGGTCTCTGTCTAAACTAACATGCATGAGTTATTCATGAGAGAATCTTTAGTTATCTGAAGTGTAGAAGTTATATGCAAGCGTGCATTAACTAACTAAACTTACTTAATTTAAACAAACTATTTAAATCAGTCTAACTGGACTTGACTCAGTTAACTGAGCCAACTAATTACAACTCAAATTAGAACTCATCCTTATGTCTTTAACTGATGGATAAATTCCTCAATTAATAGAGAAACTATTGCATGTCCTCACATAGACTTCAAGTTTGATTTTTCACAACTAATTAACTCATGGAGAATTAATTAATTTATTTTCAAACAGCTGTTAAGTTCAAATATGAATTTTACTTCCTATGTTTAGTCCAAGGACTGAATAAAATAGGAATCCATCCCGAACTTCTAAAAATAGCAATTCTATATTTAGCAATTACATTTTTCATTCCCTAATGCTCAATCCAGCATTGGTACCCAAACTGCTATTTATAGCAGTGCTATTTTTAGCACTTCTATTTTTATCATTTCTTGTTGATATTTTCAACATTCCCTCTTAACAAGAAATGCTTCAACTCAAACCCGATCCTGTACCTCTGGAATGTTCTACATGCAACACTTCTACCAAGTGTGGTTGCTCCAGCAACTCTTAGAACAAAAAACTCCCCACTGACCTCTCTGCTGGGCTAGAAACATACTTTGATGCTGAAGCTCTACCTTCTACTGACAAGTGCTCCCTCTCTGACATCTGAGCTGCTACAACACTCCATGCATCTCGCACCGTTGCACGCCTCTCTATGCCATACTGCATTGGTGCAACACTCTTGTGCCTCTCGCATTGTTGCAGCCTGCTAGCTCTACATAGTCCTGGGACTCTTGCACTGTAGCTCTACTTGCAACTCCATCCATATCTATCTCTACCCAATCAGTCAGTCCTGCTACTCCTCATCGGGGCTCCTATAGAAAATTCAAATCAAAGAGGTTGGGTACCTCAAAGATCCTGCCCCTCCTCCTTGGGATGATCACTCCACATCGCCCCACCTCCTACCTAGAGGTATGGCTACATGTGATCCCTCTTCCCACCTGGCTCAAAGTTTCCCCCTACTGGAGGTCTCTGCATGAGTAGATGTCTCTGCTCGATCTCCTCTCAGCTTCTCTAGTTGTGGCTGCTCCACAACCAACTGAAGCTGCTTCACCAATCATGGCTTCTCCACAATCGTCTGAGACTTCTTCTGGCACTGCATGTTTAGAGGTAACGTACTCTCCCTCTCAACCACCAAGTCTCCATCAGTTGCCTTGCTCCTCAAGGCTTTGCATGCATCTTGAACCTTATGAGCATACAGGTTCTTGTCCCGTGAACCGATCTGCTTCACCTATCTAGTGATGATGTGTCTAAGGAAAACCTTTCCCTTACTAAAGACTACATCATAGCCTCTTTCTTCCAGCATCGCGATCGACACCAAGTTTCTCTTCAGTCCTGGTACATACTTGACAATGGTCAAGGTAAGGCGAGCTCCATGCTCCCTATGAAAAATAATTGTGCCTATACTTGAGACACTATACTTTTCATCATTACCCATCACTATGAGTATCTAGAGATCTTTCTCCTCCAAAGTACTGAACAAACTCTTGGTCATGTGGAAAGAAGCTCCACTGTCAAGAAACCAACCACTTCCCACCATGGATGAAACCATGCATGCGAAAAATGTGAAATCCAACTCGAACTGTGAGGCCAGTGCCTCACCTTCTGATCCTTCCATGGATCCCTTCTTGGATTTCCTCAGTGGACAATTTGTAGCAAAATGGCCCACCTCATGACAACAAAAGCATCACACTTTCAATTTGTCAAACTTATTCCCACCATGGGAAGAACTGGATTCAGAATGAGAAACCTTCTCCTTCCCCTTCTTTGCCTTACTCGCTAAGGCACAGTTTTCTTCATCCCCCATGGATGAAGAACCATCTCCGGTGCTTCTTCTTATCTCATCCTGCATCAAATCCGACCAAAGTCATTCCCAATATGGCAGTTTCTCTCTTCCATTAACCGAGTCCTGGTAGCTATGCTAGCTCTTAGGAATATCTAGGAGTGAAAGACTCACCATGTCATCATCAACTGTCACGATCCCTACACGTCCAAGCTCATCCCTGCATGTGGTGAGCTTGTTCAGATACGTAGAGATCGTGTCACCCTTTTCACACTTGATCTTTCAAAGCTTTCCTTTTAGTGCCAGCTTCCTCTGATCACTATTATTCTGATATAGATCTTTCAATGTTTTCCACATTGAAAACAGTGTCTCCTTCCCATGAAGACTCGAGACTATGTGATCTCGAACTCCCTCAAGAAGGATTCTCCTTGCTCTAGCCACACATTTCTTTCATTCAGCCAATTCAACAGCACCAGTCGGCTTGGGGACTTCTTGATCAATGAAGTCCTTTAGACCATTATCCTCTAGTACTACTTCCATGTGATCCTTCCAAGCTATATAATTCGAACTGCCATCAAGGGCATATTCGAGTCTCAAACCATTGAACGCCATAGGTGAAATAGAGATGTGATAAGAACTCGATTTGTATATTCAGGAATCACAAACTTAAACTTCTCCCTTCTCGTATACTATTCTTACTTGATCACTTGTGCTCTGATACCATGTAGACATTCTCACTTGTAGATCCCCTGATAATGCAATATACTAAAGAAAAATACTTGATCTACTTCTACAACCAATTTAGCAGAAGCCTAATCAAACATGAGCAACATCAATAAGGACACATATAATTGATAAGAAGGAACCAATCACACATAACACAAAAGATATAACCCGGGGAAAGCCTCAGCCTAAAACCCCAACTCTGTATTATCATACAAGTGAAAATATAGCTAGTATTACAAAAAGAATCAGCTCAAAAGCTATCCTGATGTCTTTGCAATACCTTTGCTGCTCATAGATAGTCAAAGGCCTCTATCTAACCTCTGGTCTGCCCTCCAAGCCTCCTATTTCTTTGCGCAATTTTGATTGGGGTCTAGTGCAGCCACTTGTGTGAATTGGCCTCTTCACACACTCACTAACCTCTGATCCAACTACGCAATCCTGAAGGAGATAAATCCTTCTCCATGGATGAGTTTCCTTTATAGGAAAAGTCCATCCAACTAATAGTACACTGTCCCTCCTCTGATCTCAACTGGATCTCTGTCTGAACTGACATGCATGAGTTATTCATGAGAGAATCTTCAATTATCTGAAGCGCAACAGTTATATGCAAGCATGCATTAACTAACTGAACTTACTTTATTTAAACAAACTGTTTAAATCAATCTAGCTGGACTTGACTAGTTAACTAAGCCAAGTAATTACAACTCAAATTAGAACTCATCCTTATCTCTTTAACTGATGGATAAATTCCTCAATTAATAGAGAAACGGTTGCATGTCCTCACATAGACTTCATGTTTGATTTTTCACAAGTAATTAACCCATGGAGAATCAATAAATTTATTTTCAAACTGCTGTTAAGTTCAAATTCGAATTTTACTTCCTATGTTTAGTCCAGGGACTGACTAAAATAGGCATCCATCCTGAACTACTAAAAATAGAAATTCTATTTTTAGCACTTCCATTTTTTATTCTCTATTGCTCAATCTAGCACTGGTACCCAAACTACTATTTATAGCAGTACTATTTTTAGCACTTCTATTTTTAGCATTTCTTGTTGCTATTTTCAACAATTGGTACCTGAAATGCTATTTATACCAATGCTATTTATGGAATTTCTATTTTTAGCATTTCTTGTTGCTATTTTCAACATATGTTTAGGATTATATGTGTTGGAGCAGTTCCTTTATGTTTTACTATAATCTTGATGTTGACAAGCTTTAGTTGACTGTTTTCATCAATTGCTCATAGAATATGCAAAAGGAAGTGATTGTAAAATGTGGAAAAAAATACATTTTTCCTGATTTATTTTTTAATTGTTCATTACAGGATAATCATGTTGTAGGAATGAGTTTTTTTTTTCCAAGGAAAAATTGTAATTTTATTAATTAAAACAAAATTACATGTTGCAGATGCTATGGCGCATTGCATCAACAGTTTTGCTGCTGATCAAAGATCATGAAAATAGGCAAGTAAATAAAGTACCGATGCAGAGAAAAGTCAAACTTTTCACCCTTTTTTCTTCTCAACCTTTCTCCACCCCCCCTTGGGTCTCTGTTGGAGATACAAGTGCTAGTGTTGTGTCAGCCATAGGTTGGGGGTTTTCTTTTTTAGAATCTGATGTATTTGATATGTGTTGCCATTTAGATCGGCTGATATCCATTGTTTCTGGTATCTTTATCGACTACAAGTCCATAGGTTCTTATGCAGTGATGTCTTCCACTTCTAGTTCTATATTCATCCTATTGGTCTCATTGGGAGTATCATGTTCCACATCTTCCTCCTCCTCGTCATCCGAGAGTGGTGGGGGGAATTGCCATCCCTTAGCTGGTTTTCTTGTTTTCTTCTTCCTACAAATTTCTTTTTTGGGTGTTGGGCACGTTTTTTGTAGGTGTCCTATTTGTCGACAAATTCTGCATCTGAATACTGTATTTGCATAATCTAAAACCTGTGTCCAGCACCTCTATCTATGTTTCAGTTGAATTTGATCTAGCAGGCCTCTACTGAGATCTACTTCCACACATATTCGTGCAAAAGTGTAGATCCTTTCCTCTAGTCTTTGGGTGTCCATTTTGATATAATGCCCGATAGTATTACCGATTCCTACAAGTACTTGTTGATTCCAGAGGTGTATTGGGAGATTGTGCAACCGATCCCAAACTGGCATCCTAGAGACAACCATTGTATTTGCATTGAATTCTGGAAACTATGGTGTGATGAAGAGTCCTGTGGACCCCCAGAACCAAGGTCCTTCCTGTATTACAAAATCTCTAGCCTCTGCTGTAGGAAATTTCACTATGAAGAACCCATTTGAGCAGAGATGTATTTCACATTGTATAGACCAATTTGTGAAAATCCAATGAAATAGATCGATAGGTTTGGGCCAAAAGCAGTTGAATCTACATATTAATGCTTGTCTTTCATATATAGTACATTGCTTATCTGTTTCGGATTCATATATGCTTAATTCTGGTGTATAATTCAACTGGTACACGATATATGGCCTTGCTTCCATACCTATTAGATTTGTTGCTGCTTCGGCTATATTTTTCCCCTGGAGAATGTTTTTGAAGGATAAACCTCTAGTTTTTTTCCCCTGATGTTTTTCTACTATTTTTGTTATGCCTTTCCCACTACCTTCACCCCTATGAGGATTTCTGTTGTTATCTGTCATGCCACATCTTATTCTCAGATTGAGAATTATTGTTGACAGAGATGCGATTTTATAATCCCCGAGGCACTTGGTGTCTTGGAGTACTTTGCCCTCATGTATTAGATTTTGTGTTTTGGTGGGATATCCCACCTGTTACTGGATAAAGTTCATCAATTGCTTCACTGAATCGGTTTAATTTATCCAAAGTAAATGTGTTTTTTCAGCAGGGGATTTGACAAGTATTTGGAAATTGATGGTGCTTACCGAAAATCCAGATTTTGTTGCCGAATGAGGGTAACTTGTCCAGGGATCTATAGGTTCTCCATTCCGCATAGTGAGGTCTGTGTTCCCTGTGCTATGGCCATTGCTTTCCTCGAAGTGATCATCCTTGTTGTTCTTTAACACCATGCCAACTTTCTGGCTCTCCCCGATCCCTTGACCGCCTATCAAACCCCTGACAGGCTTCTCCAGATCCTCGAAGGCAGCCCCCTCGGTCCAAGATTTAGGGTTTGAATTTATCTGAGAGTATATCCCTTTGTTGGTAGTCCTTTCATTCGTTCCCGCAATTGTCCAAATGACCGATTCCCCGTAGGTCATGTTGGCTGCCTTGTCGACGCCATGCCCACAAATCCAAGCACTTTCATCGAGTACGAGCACTCTCTCTGATTCCACATCATATTTTCCTATGGCAGGGCTATGGAAGGGATGCTGGCATCGACAGATCTGGATGATCTCCTCCAGGCCGGATTCAAGTACTAGGGGGCGGTCCTTATTCCAGGCTGAGATTATCTCCACCATAAATTCGATCTCTAGGGATGTGTGCTTGTTCATGGCCATCGCCGACCCTCTCACAAAACTTACCTAGATGTAGCATATCTTCACCATGGTCGCAGGTTCGAGACTATTAGTGGGACTAGCCAGGTAAGCCCTAGCCGCAGAGCCAGGGCTGCGGAAGGGATGCTTGCTTTGGCAGATCCAGATGACCTCCTCTAGCCCTAATTCGAGAAACAGGGTGTGTTAACTATTCCTGGCAGAGAGTGCCGTCACCACCACTTCATCCTCCGAGGACTTATGCTCATTCACGGCCTTCGTCGGCCCCTCCACACAGCTTGCCCAGATGAAGCTATTCTTCACCATGGTCGTGGGTTCGAGACTGATGGTGGGATTAGCTAAGTAAACCCTAGCCGCAGAGCTCTCGCGTTCCTCTAATCTTGTTGTAGGAATGAGTTATCCTACGGTCTGTTTCAATTTGTGGATTTTTTTTTTCCTCCCATTTTTTTACAAGGATGTAGATTTCATTTTCATGTTGATGGTTTTTGCATGTATCTTATCTAGCCCCAAATGTTGGTAATGGAGTGGATCTTGAGAAGTAGTCGTGGACACAGACTTTATCAGAGGTTAATGTTACAATACCACTTCCACCTGGTATCAGAAAAAGTTTAATGGTCTATGACATAAAGAAGAGTTAATTAATGACAGGGTTGAAAGGAAAACCTCATGTCTTAGTTGTAATTCATTTATTTGTGTTTCTTAGTTGTAAGTCATTTGTTTGATTTTGAGCTTTATAACCTCAATTATTTTGCTAATCCAATATGCATGACTTGTATTTCTCACCTGATGTTAGTTACTTGACATGGTTTATATAACATTCAATTCTAGGCCACTTTTATTTTAAGTCAGAGATTTTATTGATTAAAAGGATGTTCATATTTTGATTGGTTTACTTGAAGTTTGATTTAAAAAAGTTTTGTAAATTCCACGTGGATGCTATTTTTTCAGGGTGAGCTCTTTGCACCAGTAAGGTCAGATGATTCCTAGAATATAGGTATACAACAAGTGCATCTTTGGCCTTTGTTGTGTATCTACTATTCTTTATATCATTGAAGGATGGTTATTGATTGATGTAAAATAGAGGATGGGAAGGTCTTACCAATTATCTTGAAAAAACAAAATCAAATGGAGTGGTATAATTGTGTTTTAAAGGGTGAGCCAGAAATCAACAGTTGAAAGGTAGAACTTGAGAATAACAAGCTATCTGATCTGGATCTAGAGACACAACAAATCGCGGAAAAAAAATGTTGGTATTGACAAGTCTTCCGTGCCAATAAGCTCTAACTGTGAGATCACTGCCCAAATTTCAGTTATCTGCAATGACAATAGTGACTCTCACTTTATTTGTATGAAAGCGACTTTGGCCATTTTCCTGTTCGTTTCCTATGAATGATTTTGATTTTCAAACTCCAACTAGTTTGTTGTTAAACTAATTAAAGCTTTGATGACAAACATATAGTTCTAAAAGTTCTTTTCTAAATCTATTTTCTTGCGCAAATTTGTCTTTTTACTTTAGGTACTGTAGATTTCTACTCTGTGTCATATGCTATGATATAATTGCTTGGATAAATAGAAAGAAGTGTTGTAAAACATAGTCTTTTTTAAATCTAAAGAAACAAAATTTCCAAATACAATGTTTATTAATTAAGAACATATTTTAGACTTCTTAGCTAAGTTATGATTATATTTCGATAGGGCATTTTGTGTACACTGATATTGTGTTTTCTCTTTGGTTTATGTCAGGTAACATTGGTTAATAAGGAATGTGTTCTTGAGGAGCATACACACATCTTATTCTACTATCAACATGGATCTCCATAGTTTTCAGGCATGGCAACAAAAATGTAGATGTCAGTGGGATCTCCAAAGTATATATTGGATGAATTTAATACTATTGATGATTTTGATTCCTTGTCAAATAAAGAATGTCACAAGTCAAATTCAAATAAATAGAAGCAAATCAATAATGAAGGTGAAGCTATTGCTTTCTATCCAAATCGATTTCTCTTATTTGTTGGTTCCTGTCATATTTTGAGTGCGGACTTGTGAAATTCCAAATTGCATGTTGGTTTATGTAAAGGGAATATATATATATATATATATATATATATATATATATGTGTGTGTGTGTGTGTGTGTGTGTGTGTAATTTCTTTTATCATATGTCGTGCATGGTTTCCGGAGATCCGTGTTACATTTGCCCAGAAGTTTAGATATCATTCAAATATCTAACCAAGCAACAACAACATTGAGATTTTTCTTTCACTCAACCTATAACATATTGCATTTGTCTTCATCAATGTTCTTCTTCCATATTCTATCCACTTATGACATTTCCTTTGCAATATTTGGTGCATTTGCTAGTTATCGGTCATTTATAGATTATAAATGTCTTCAGAGTTTCACTTCTAATTGAGTATTCAACTGAACATCAATGTTGTTGTTGTTTGGTGTTTAGATATCTAAATGACATCTAAACTTCGGTGCAAATGTAACACGGATCTCCAAAAACCATGAACGACATATGATAAAAAAAAATCACTGGTTCTCTTATACATAATTATTTTTCCCTTCACCCACTTTTCATAACTTCCATAACCATTAGGTAGGGACGTGAAGCTTTGATGTTTCTTTGTCTGTTTAGTAAAATATTTTGGAGACTTTAATTTATTGAAAGTTGTAGAATTTACAATTTATGAAGTTTCAAGGTCTAATTTTTAAAAGTCTAATTCTTTAAAGGGTGCTAGCTCAATGGAAGAGCACCTGCTTTACAAGCAGGAGGTTGGTGGTTCGATTCCATCGTGCCCTGACATCCATCTGGAATGGCGATGATCAATTTTCGGTGATGGAGGCTATTTTGACCATCACCAATGAGATTTGGTGACATTTTTCGACCCTCACCAAAATATGAAATGGTGACAGTTAACGAACGCCACCATATATACGCATCAATAGTGATGACCCTCAAAGCTCTGCAACTATAAATCGTTGTTGTTGATATGAAATGGTGACAGTCTTTGTCTGTCATTATAGTCATTATTCGTGATGGACCTTGAATGTCACCACAACACCTATACTTCTGGAAATGCGACTTTTGGTGGCGATCAACGAACGTCACCATATATATGCACCAATAGTGATGGACATGAAAGATCCATCACAATAAATCATTTTTGTTCATATGAAATGGTGACGGTTACTATTTATCATTATAATCAATATTCGTGACAGACCTTGAATGTCACCATAAAACCTATACTTTTGGCGACGCCACCTTTGGTAACATTCAATTTTTGGTGACGGAGGCCATGGTCTGTCACCATTGTTCTTATGAAATGGTGACGGTCACTATCCATCATTATAAATCAGTATTGCTGACACACATTGAATGTCACTGCAACACCTATACTTTTGGCGATGCCACCTTTGGTGACATTCAGTTTTTGGTGACGGAGGCTATGGTCTATCACCATTGCTCATATGAAATGGTGACGGTTGCTATCCGTCATTATAAATCATTATTGGTGACGGACTTTGAATGTCACTACAACACCTATACTTCTGGTGACGTCAACTTTGGTGACATTTAGTTTTTGGTGACAAAGGCTCTTTTGACCACCACCAATGAGCTTATGGTGACATTTTTCGCCCCTCACCAATGTCCTTTTTTCTTGTAGTGAGACCAAATTATTTCGAGTCACCATGGGAAGGAAAACTCGTATGCTGTGTGGAAAGCATTGATAGACCTATTCTAGAACAACAGTGACCATAGGAAGTTGGCACTAAAAGACAAAGCTTGAAAAATGAAGATGGAAAAAGGTGAGACCATTCCAAAATACTTGACAAAGTTCACTCATTGTGGTGAGGAGCTTCGAAGTGTTGGAATAATCATTGCCGAGGATGATATGGTGAGCCTAGCTCTCCTAGGCCTTCCTAAGAGTTGGAATACTTATCAGGACTCTGTGAATGGAAGGGAGAAGCTACCATATTGGGAATGACTGTGGTTAGATTTGATATAGGAGGAGATCAAAAGGAACGCCATATATGGTTCCTCGTCAAACACTGATGATGAGGAAAATTGTACCATAGCAAGTAAGGCAAGGAAAGGTAAAGGGAAGGCGTCCCATTACAAATCAGATTCTTGCCATGGAAGTAAGAATAAATACATGGAGAAATTTAAGTTCTTTCATTGTCACGAGATAGGCCATTTTTCTACAAATTGTCTGCTCAAGAAGTCCAAGAAAAAGTGCTCAGGAGGAGAGCTGGATGAGGTTTTGGCCTCTAAATTCGAATTAGACTTTACTCTCATTGCATGCATGGTCTCACCACTCATGGGTAGTGTATGGTACCTTTACAGTGGAGGTTCATTCCACATGACTAGTGATAAGGAGTTGTTTAGTCACCTCGAGGAGAAAGATCTCTAGATGCATATCAAGATGGGTGCCAACGGGAGGTATAGTGCTACTGGATTGGGCACGATTACTTTTCAAAGGAAGCAAGGTGCTCCTCTCACCCTAAGGGGTGTTATGTATATGTCGAGGTTGAAGAAGAACTTAGTATCGGTCACCATGCTTCAAGATAAAGGCTATGATGTGATTTTATCAAAAGGAAAAATTTTCCTTCGACACATAGCCACTGGTCAAGTAAAGAAGATAGGGATTCGAGTTAAGAATATTTATAAGTTGGAGGTAGAGGATTGTGTTGCTTTGAGCACAAAAGCAGAGAAGATGCAAAGGCGAGATGTTGGTCGAGTTGTTAGATTCAAAGCAAAAATTTGAATCTAATGTATAGAATGTGGTGGCTGAAGAAATTTTCTGTCTAGGTATGACTTTTCCAGAAGTATAGATACCATTAAATGTGTCAAATCTAATTGCGATTGCATGAAGTGTATATTCTTTTGTGGAATTTTCTCATGCCTTACCAGACAGCCTGATACCAAGAATTCACAAATCAAGACCTCACTAGCGTAAATCTAGGGCTAGGAAAAAGACAACGCATAAATATTTAATTTTGCTATCGCTCCATTTCATATTTTAAATATTTAAATCTATTATCGCTCCATGCGGCCTCCTCCATGCTATCTAAATGTTTCAGGTTCTCCTACAATCCGGTTCACATTCCCCTACACGATAAGTAGTCTCCTCCAATTTGCAAATAATTTTCGCAGTGACAATTAATTGCAGTGAAAACCATGCGAAGGTGAGCTCCGGTTTCAGGTTTTAGTTTCATTCATAAATCCATCAATGTTCAATTCTTGCGGCCAAATCCTAGGTTGTATTTTTACCGATCTAGTGATAATTAGATTGTCCTAGTTAATCTTCCAATTTTGGAACAATATAATATAATGAGTATATGCATGCCTTAATAATTTTCTCACAGAGGATAGGTTTAAACTTTAATATTCTTCATTCCAGAAGCTGGTAATGTGCTTGCGGTAATGTCCAAACTGTAATTCACATTAAGAAAATTTGGGCAAATACAATATCAATATCGTGGAGCGATGATCCCGATAGTGGTACTCTCAGAGAGAAGGGGCGCAACAATATCATGGAGCGATGAGCCGGATGATGGGAGTGTCAGAGAGGATTCACGTAAACTAGACATATAATTTCCTCTCAATGTATGTGTTAGAATTAATGGAGAAAGCCAAACTTAGTTTACTTTTATGGTGATGGTAGGATTGAGAGTATAACTTTAGATCTCAGATCCTAATATTCAGGGAGTGGTTCAAACAACCCTGATTGTGAGAAAGCCTATATATACTAGGTTGTTCTCCTGATTGTATATAGTGTGTATGTGAAAAGTGCTTGGAGAGCTAATTAATTAATAGAACATCATTTTTTTATCTTCGTATCAAAGCTATGGGCAAGTGATTGAACTGTTAGAAAATTGTATGTTGTGTGTAAACCGTTTGTGAGCTTGATGCAACGTGGATCTGTGTGTAGATGCAGGGGAGGAGCAGTGAGTAAGACGACTTGTATGTTGAGGAGCTATCTATGAGTCTATTGATAATAGAAAGAATCAAAGGGACTCGTAAGCTGGTGAGCATGGAGAAGGAGTTGTTTGGCTTCCGCTTGGAGGAGGACAAGACTGAGGATTGATTTTTTAACATGGGACAAAGCATTGTTCAAATCCCTTTGTTTGGCTAGAAATTTTTCCCTGTACATTGATTGTATGAAGTGATTTTGCGAGGCAATAGGGTTTCGTAACTGGAGCGTGTGCTAACGAGAGTCAGCGTGATAAAATCCACGCGTGTTGTGGTAGTGTAGGGAGGCAAGATCGTTGAAGGATACCTATGACTATTATGGGGGGCATTCAATGTATTTACTTCAGATCAACCTTGGTGCGTTGTGTATTTGCTGAAGGGGAAGTCACTGAAGACCACCAAGATGGGAATAGAGACGAGTCCGCCGCAGATCGAAGTGGATTTGATACCCGGATCAAGAAAAGGAGATCTGTCATTTTACCCTACTGTGTGAGAAGCTACAGAAAGAGCAGACTGGCGAAAAATTGTGCCCGAATCTGAATCAATGACTTGTCAAGAGTTGTGTGTGGGCCAGCAAGGTCATTGTATTACCAGGAGGTGTTGAACACAAGTGTAAATTATTATGTCATAGAAAATGCGTTTTTTTTTTATTTGAATGCATCTTTAGAAATATGTGCATCAGAATTAAATACTGATAGTGTCTCCAGCTTGTGAGAGGTCGTTTAGTTGCTCGTCGTCAGAGCCTAGGGCACTAAGTCCTACATGGCATAGAAGCCACAGTCTACAAGGTTCTACAGTTGAAGAGATGCCAAAGGGAGAAGTTTTCTGCCTGCGTGGCAACGGGGTTGTTGGAGCTGGAGGACCGTGTGGAATCGAAAAGAAATCTTGAAGTGAGATAAACTGGACCTTTCCAATATGGCTGCACTTTTAGACATATTTGACCATAAGGATATTTTTTTCATAAGGTATAGTGGTTTTATAAATGACCACGATGATCAAGAGATACTATATGTTCTGCAACAACGTGAGACTGAAGACTCACAAGGTGTTTTTTAGGGAAGATGTAAAGAGGAACATATTTTTGAAGATCAATTGGATGAGCCACATGACGCTGATTGCAAAGACGTGGAAGAAGAAGATGAAGGGGAAGAGAATTTAAATTCTGATGATCTCATTAATATTTCTGTGTGTGCAGATGTTACCAACAATAACAAGGAAAAAGTAACAAAGTTTGAAAAAGAATTGAAGTTTCTTGAAGCATGGCTTGAAACACCATATCTTTATGAAGTCAACACAGAAGATGCATCAATGAATGGTCAAGAAATCATCATTGACATTCAGATGATTGACACTGAAAATAGTGAAGAGGAAAAATCTCCTATCCAGCCTGCCATAATTCTGAGAAGGGCGAGAATAAGAATTCAATATTTCCTTCACAGGGGAAGAAATGAGGTGAAGATATAGCACTACCTCATGGCAAAGAAAGTGAAGATGAAGCCTCATTCACAAATGAACAAGTATGGGCTATGTTGCAAGAAGAATAAAATGAAAACCTCTGTTACCAAGTTGTTTTCATGTTTTTAATTGTAAGCCTAGCTAAGACTAGACCAGCAGGCATATGTTATTGTTCAATACCCTTTCTCCATTAAGGGGGAGTGTTAGAATTAATGGAGAAAGCCAAACTTAGTTTACTGTTATGGTGATGATAGGATTGAGAGTCTAACTTTAGATATCAGATCTTAATATTCAGGGAGTGGTTCAAACCACCCTGATTATGAGAAAGCCTATATATACTAGGTTGTTCTCCTAATTGTATACAATGTGTATGTGTGAAGTACTTGGGCACTCTCCAGGTATCTCACCTGGAGAGCCAATTAATTAATAGAACATCATTTTTTATCTGTATGTTTAGAGGATTAAAGTTTTTCAATGAAATTTGAAAAGTAAGAAAAACCCGTTAGAAAAATAGAGATCAGTGAGCCACTATAGAAAACATTGATATTTCTTGTTGATCACAATATTTATACATATATAATACATAAATATATGACTTCCACACATCTAGATCATGACTACAATTTATACATAGGAAACAACAACTTCTATATTGACGATTGGAAACTTACATGAGAACTCATAACATCACATGGAAGGATTACTTCCAATCACAAGGGCTTCACTGGGAGAGAAATACCATACCACGTGGCTTCATATTGGTGGATATATATTGAGGAAACAATGACATAATATATTGGGGGATATATATGGGTTAAAGGGTTTTTATATCAGTAAGTATAAAAAATGCAGCTCAAAGATAATGAAAAATATAAAGGGGTATAAAAAATGTTAATGAAAAAATGGATAACTACAATCTCTAGTGAAAGTAGGGGTTTTCTAAATTGAGAGGGTGTATTGAGTTCGTATTGGTAGGGGATTAAATAATGTGATTTTAGAGGTTTTTTTCCAATGTTTAGTCAAATTAAGGGTGTTGTTTAATATGCCATGAAAGAACGTGATATGTTAGAGGTTCATTGAGTGAAGCCCCTGTGCTTCCAATACCCTCCCTTAATCCTTAAAAGACACATTACAACATCTGGCTCGTCTTCATGGGGTTGTTGTAAATCAATAGATTTCATTTTTCAATTTATTTATTTATTTAATTTAATTTAATTAATTAATTATTATTATTATTATTTATTTATTTATTTATTTATTTCAAAATAACCACTCAATTTTAGCGTCCAAATCGACAGATTTTTGTTTTTCAATTCCTTTCTCCGAAAAAAACAACAAAAACAAAAAACAACTCAATTCAAATGTCAAAATTTACGTCAGACGGGATACATTCTGGTAGCAATGCCAGTTCGGATACAGATGGTCCAACCAATATATTTTGGAATATGAATTGACATATTTTTGGAATTTGAATACATTAGTTATTTCCTGGTGGTTTCTATAAATAAGAGGGAAGAATCCCCATGTATCCCTCATATACCATGAATCTGGTTCCTACAATTCCCATTTTTCTATCACGATTTTTGATTTAAGAAGGAAAATGAAAGTCTTATTTTAAATCTTTAAGCATTTATGAAAAGTGCATGGAAATAGGAAATATAATAAACAATGCATCGAGGCCTCTTGTCTCAACTGTTCTCGCATGTATGGATCATTTGTGTGGAGACAATGAACTCTAGTTGTATGCTTACATGTATGGGCGACGAAAAGTTTCACTATTTATCATGGTTAAAAAAAAAATTTAAGATTCTTTTCAAATAATAAACATAGATAGTCAAAATTGAGGAATGAGCCAGATTGGATTTAATCCTTGCACTTATATTGAATGTCTCGAATCTAAGTATAAGTATAGTAGCATTATGGGGAGGAGAAACCCTAAAAGGATCTATTGAAACAAATAATGTTGCAGTGTTGAATTGTTGTGGAGTAAGGGGCAATGCAAGGAAAAGACAACCAATAACATGTTGATTATTTTAATAAGTAGAAAAGGTCAAACCTCAATTGGTTACTTGTTATTGTGTCTACTTATAGAATGATGTGAAGATTAAAATTCTACTTATTGTATGTGTGAAAGTTTTCAAAACTTAAGTTATTGTTGAATTCTCTTGTGAGGGCACAAAGAATCTATACCATGATACTTGCATAGTTTTAAATGTTCATAATATAGCAGGAGAAATAAACAATATTGTAATAATTGTAAAGTATGGTTATTTCATCAGAAGTGGAATGTTATGCCTACAATATTAATGAAATAGTCAATTAGATCACATATAGTACATTTGTAAGAAGAATATATATCATGGAGGATATATTATGAAAGTTATGAATAAATAAGGGAGGTGAATAAGTGATTTTAAAGTATGGGTATTGGATTAAAATTTTCATGTAATTTAGTGATATGTTCATCACATTATTCTACTCGTATTAAAATCAAATTATGAGTTGTATGATTTCTATACAAGGACATAGCTTAATAAAATACAAACTAATTCCGGTAAGGATAGTCTATTTAAGGACATAACATAATGGAATAAAGTTTATTCCTATAGAAATATCAAGGGAATAAATGTTGAACCTTTATGAAGTAAGGTGTCAGGTGTTTTCTTTCCATAGATCATAAATAAAGTATATAAATGGAAACTATATAAATCATGAGGTAAGAATTCATGACACACTATCAACATTAACAAAAGTTGATGGTTAATTAAGTCGGTTCCATCCTAGAATATATTCTAAAGGTGTTGTTTAAGGATGTATATTCACAAAGGTTCCCATGAAGATTTGAAGGTGCGTGGCTTGCACACATACCTCATCTAAATTGTTTGGATTGAACATAAGGATAGTATGTTTCAGATACGAATGTAAACCCCCAATATATTTTAGCAGTGTATCTTGGGAATTCAAATTCACTCGTAACAGCAAAGCCCTTTTCCTAAACTGCTATGTATAATCTTGGACTGTTTGGCCTTTAAGCTGCTTAAAATTCTGCCAGCTCATAATGGCTTTTTGCTAGGCTAAATGATAAAATTGTCTGTTAATTGCAGAAACAAATTCAACCCAAGTAATGGATATCTTACCATGGATTCTCATTTCCTCTTGAGTCTTGGCTTCCCACCAAACTAATGCAACTCCTTCTAGCCTCAATGAAGCCAACTGGATCTTTATGTTGTCTTCTTGAAGGTCCTGAATTCTGCAGTATACCTCCAATTGTCGAATCTAGTTGTCCAACTTTTCTGCATTCACCTCTCCATTGTACATGAGAAGTTCGAATTTTATGTCTAATTTCAGTAACAGAGTCTTTCCTTTTGGGGTTTTTGAATGAGTATGGGTAGTTTCAGTGGTGGTAATGGAAGATGATGTTGTGTGAGATGGTGCAAATGATGAGGATGGTGGAGATGGAGGTTGCTTGCCACCATTCCCTTTGGAATCCTTCTTCTCATATATTTTATCCTCTGAACTTCCTTCTCCATGTGGAGTTTTATAACACTCTCCAACAATTCTAGTGTTCTTATCTTCATAGAGGATTTCAACCATCTCAGTTAAAATGAAGAGATATTTCTTGAATTATTCCTTATCTAAAGAGGGACCTTCAGGCTCTTTGTCTCCAGACATAATGGTTATGGATTCATGCTAAAAAATTGGTATTTCTTGTACCTCTTCAACCTCAGTTGAAGGAAAAACTTGAGGAGTTTCAAGTGCAGTTGGAATCAGAAGTTTGGGTGGTGGAGATTGTGGCCTTGTGCCTCTCCTTCTTCTGGGCATTGCCTCAGGAGTTGCAACCAATAGCTTCCCTTCTCCTTTCTACAACTTTAACCTTGTAAGCATCAAAATTTTCCTACCATTAAAACCCTAATTGCACAAACTCAAGCATTCAAGAAATTCAATCCTCCTCTGATACCAACTTGATATGTTTTTGTACTATTAGGTTTTCTGTGCTAATAACAATTACGAATTTATCAACATGTGCTTGCTTATTTCTTCTTGTGTTGAGGTTTCCTTAGTTGTTTGTGCATGTAAACAGGTAAATTTCCTTAAGTTTAAATTGAAATTCATGAGAAAAATAGCTTTAAACACAAATACTGAATAGCAGACATTCAAAGTAAAACAAACCATCAAGGAGATACTTTGACACAATGTTTTGATGAAGGGGTTCACCCCTCCTGGGCTAGATCTCCTTGGTCCGACTTCCATGGCTTGGGACTCTGTATTATATCAATGTGGAAAAATGTTGTTTTATAAAGCTCTATGGCTCCTGATACATACACCAATGTGTTTAGAATGTCTAAATTAGCCAAGAACAACTCTTTTTGAGCTCAATTTGGTCAAAAATTGACTTGTTTAGCGCTCAATGAGTCTTTTCGTACATTTTGTCCTCTAATTCTGGAATATCTCCAGTTAGCCCCACTAAATCCGGAGGCAGGCACGAATTTGGGGGCATCGCCAAACTTACCACCAGTTTAACTCGTAGTTAATTAAGGCTTAAAATTCACTTAATTAATTTTAAAATGGGAGTAGCGCTAACCTAGACCGTAACATTTGACGGTTTAATAGACTCTTCACATGTGTTATTTATGTCGCATTAACCATCGTGGTTATGGTCTGTCGGAACCGTCAGAGCTGACCATTAGAGTTATGGTATCATTCACCTGGTAACCGTTGCAGTGCTAGTTGGGATAGCCATCGAGGTTAACAAAAAATGTTATGATTTATATGTTTGCATTCACATGGGGGGAGGGCTGGCCTGTAGGTTGGCCCTCCCCTATCCGACAACCCCATTTCCATTACATTTCAAATATAAACCACGAATGTATATGGTAAGAACCATCCTGTAGAGAAAGCGATTAAGGCGTAAGGTTTGTGTGTAGGAGGTTGTGGGTTCAACCCCGATATCTACCATATATTTTTCTTCATTGTGTAGACAGCCAACCCAACCTTTAGGAGGTGCCACTTGGTGGCATTTGGGATTGCCATGTGGCATTCTTTCATTGGTCCAAAAATCCACCAATAGAAACGCGCCAACTCATCACCTGTAAAACCCAATCAAATGATGACACTTGTCCATCCCTGATTCGTCATTGACCTGCCTTAACCATGCCTAGTCACCTACCACGTTAGCAGTACGGACTGCTGACTGTGTAGTGACTGGGCATATTTTTGAAAATTTCGCATGTTTATCAAAGCGATTAGAACACAAAATCTTTCTCATATGAACTCAGGTTTCAACGAAATGAGTTGCGTTAGGATAATTTTTCTGAGACGGACGCAGTCATAAAAGTTTTCGAGTCATTCAGAGAACCTTAATTTTTGAGCTAAATATTGAGCACTTGATCAGCTTGAGGAAAACCACTCCAGAGAAAAGTGCCCTTATCTTCCTGGACTAAAAGTTGTGTATTAGGGAACTGAAGGGGTGACTGAATAACTCTGTTGTATCACCCAGAGGAGGCCTTAAGGACCTCGACCATAACAGGAAAGCATGCAAGAGGCATCCTATTCATATTCCAACCCTAACCATAATACATCCAATCCCCTTTGGTGACCTCCTACTCATCCTTCATTGTTCACACCTTCTCCCTATTATTTTTCACCTCAATACCATTCCCAACCAACCAACCAACCATTTCAGTCATATTCTCCTCCACAACCTCAGTGGAATGCACCATCCCAGTGGTGGAGGTCGCCATACAACCAAGTTGCATCTTTACTGCATCCACCTCCATCTCAACCACTGTTAGGTCCCTATAATACTAGTGATTACCCCATTACTATTGTAGTTGTATCCCTTATTAATATTTTTGTGCCCATATTTGTCCCCATATTGTTATTACTGTGCCCCATAGAATCCCTCTATTGTTATCTTTGTGGCTATATATTATTATTGTTAGGTTGGTTGGGTTATATTGTGATTCCTTAGACTCCTATATATAGAAAGGAGGTTTTGTCATTTGAATCATCAAAGAATCATTCATTTGTGTAATTTAAAGGAGGTTTCCCCCTCGAAGAGGCTAAATTATAAGGCGCTGATCTATCTTTTCTATCTTTTTATGAGCTGGTTTCATAACATTTGGTATCAGAGCTTTGGATTCTAGGGTTTCGCTGCTCCAAATAGGTCATCGTGGCATTTTCCCTATAACTTTTTTTCTGCGATGTTTCAGAAGTGAAAAAAAACCATTTGAGACGAAATCACACTGAACCTCGGGTCCGAATTTCAGAGCTTTTCGCGCTATATTTACGGAGATATGATATGAGGAAGTTGGTCTTTTTGCAGACTCTTGAATTACATTCCAAACCGGTGACCTGGGGAAAATCATCATAACTTTCTATCTCAGCATCAGATTGAAATTTCATAAGAAGGTATAGAAAGAGGACGGACTGTAGTTTCTTGTATATATTTTTCAAAGCCAAAGGTCGAAACAGGGACACGTGTCACGTCGTACAAGTTCGCTCTACTGAACTAGTCTATAATCAGGTCGATGTGGGAGATTTGGCATAAATCTTCCTTGGAGAATCTAATTTGGATCACACTGGTGGCATTGGAAAGAGGACACAGAGGGCTACTGCAGAAAACAATTTCAGAACTGGGTGATTCGAAATTACATAGATACATCAGAGGCAATATCAAGTTCCTACAAAGTGAAAAAAGGTGTGTAGATTTTTTTAAATTTTTGTTTAAGCTTGGTTTGAAAAATTATTTTGAAGGAATTCAAAGGGCATAGTAGAGCACTATTAGCGATAACTGATGCCTCAATGAAAGAAAATGCAAACACCTAGTAAGCAACCTGAAAGCTCTAGCATGACTCATGAAGAAGAGGAAGAAATGCTATATGATATATCAAAATTACAAGACCAAGTGCAACAAATGTCACTTCTCACAAAAGCTAACAGAAGCTAAGATAAATGGCGTGGAATCTAAGATAAAGAGCATGGAAGCTAAGATGAGTGGCGCGGAAGCTAAGATGGACAATTTTAAGATAGATTTGAAGACAAATTTGATGACAAGGATGGCAGATTTGAAGACAGATTTGACAAATTTTCTACAAGAAATACTTACTAATGGTGAAAGGGTAGTAAAGGAAACTCATGATGCGAACAAAAGAAATGTTAATCATGATTTCATAGACTCTAATGTTGGATTGAAGACCCACCATATTCCAAAAATCGATATGAGGAAGTTTGATGGCAAGGATCCCACAACATGGATATTACAGATGGAGGAATTTTTCGACCTCAATAATGTGCAAAACACACAAAAGGTACGTATTGCAACTTTATAGTTGGAACCAAATCAGTTTGTATGGTATCAATGGCTTTGCTCTCGTAAAAAAATTATCACTTGGGAAATTTTTACGGAAGAATTGATAGCACATTATGAGGATACAAAAAGCAACACTTTTTTTAGCCAATTGATAAGTCTCAAACAAAAGGGTTCAATAATGGAGCACATTGAGGAGTTCCAAAAATTGAACATAAGGGTAAAAAATATTCCAGAGGAGCATAGGATTGATGTGTTCATAGGGACTTTAAAGGATAATATCATCCATGATGTTTGCCTTTGGGAACCTGATTCATTAGAGAAGGCATTCAGGTTAGCAAGAAAAATGGAAAGAAAAATTATGGCAACCAGGAAGCATACCACTCACAACTATAAAGATGGAAGTGTTGTTGCCCCTAGTCTTCCACAACCTATAAGGTTGACACCACAAAAATTAGAAGAAAAAAGAGCAAAAGGGATTTGTTACAGTTGTGATAGCAAATACACTAAAGGTCATAAGTGTGCTAAGAAGAAATTATTCTACATAGATTGTGAAGAGGAAGAAGAAAAGGAGAAATAAAGGTCAAAAGAAGAGGATATACTCCAGGAACAAAGCGTATCTAAAGAAGAAATGAATCCAACCATATCTTGTAATGCATTGGCTGGAATTACCACTCCTCAAACCATCAAGATAGAAGGACAAATCAAGAAGAAAAAGGTAATAGTGTTGACTGATTCAGGAAGTACCCACAATTTTATTCATTGTAAGGTAGCAAAGGAATTGAATTGCTTCCTATATCTAGCACCAGAGTGTCAAGTGATGGTTGCAAATGGAGGGACAATAAATTGCTCTGGAAAGTGCCATAATATCAAGCTATCCATTGGAGAATATGTATTGACTAGCCCAATGCTTTCCATTCCAATGGGACGTGCTGATGTTGTACTAGGAGTCCAATGGCTACAATCCTTGGGTACAATAGCTTTTAATTTTCAAGAACTTTTCATGAAATTTTTTGCGGAAGGAGAAGAAGTTGAATTAAGGGGTATTGCAGGGAAACTGGGAAAGACAATCAGTTCTAACGGTATGACCAAGCTTCTAAAAAAAGGAACAAAGAGGTGTAATTGCACAATTATGTTCACTAGATGTTTCCACATCAGAATCATCTATTTCTCCAGATATCCAAAAAGTCTTGAACAATCATTCCAAGGTATTCGAGACTCCCAAAGGTCTCCCACCTATTCGTGATCATGATCATGCTATTCATCTGATTCCAGGAAGTGTTCCTCCAAACATCAGGCTGTACAGATATCCCTATGCCCAAAAGAGTGAAATTGAACGTATGGTTGCAGAAATGCTAGACACTGGTATAATTCAGCCTAGTCAAAGTTCTTTCTCTGCTCCAGTAGTATTGGTGCACAAGAAGGATGGATCACGGCGCATGTGTCCGGATTATAGGGAGCTCAACAAGCTCACTATTAAAGATAAGTTTCCCATTCCTGTCATTGATGAATTACTGGATGAATTGCATGGATCAATTTACTTCACCAAGTTGGATCTTCGTTCAGGATATCATCAAATAAGAATGAAGACTGAAGACATTCCGAAAGTAGTATTTAGAACTCATGAGGGTCATTATGAATTTTTGGTCATGCCTTTTGGCCTTACCAATGCACCTTCTACATTTCAACGTTTGATGATTTCCATTTTCAAACCCTTCCTTAGAAAATTTGTGTTAGTATTTTTTGATGATATACTAATCTACAACAAGTCTTGGAAGGATCATGTTGATCATGTTGACAGAGTGCTACAACTATTGGAGGAGAAACAATTATATGCAAAAAGATCCAAATGTTTCTTTGGAGTACAAGAGGTGGAATATTTGGGTCATATTGTATCTCATGAAGGAGTTAAGGTAGACCCTAGCAAAATTAAAGCCATTAAGGAATGGAAAATCCCCACATCCATAAAGCATCTGCGAGGATTTCTCGGGTTGACAGGGTATTATCGCAAGTTTGTTAAGAATTATGGGAGAATAGCAGCACCTCTAACAACATTATTGAAGAAAGATGCATTTTCATGGACTCCAGAAGCAACAAAGGCCTTTGAACATTTTAAAGAGGCAATGTGCCAACCAACGGTCTTAGCTACACCGGACTTCACAAAAACCTTTATTGTGGAATGTGATGCCTCAGGAAATGGAATTGGTGTTGTTTTAATGCAAGATAAAAGACCCATTGCTTTTGAAAGTCATCCAATCAAGGGAAAGTTTTTACACAAAGCTATTTATGAGAAGGAAATGTTGGCAATACTACATGCGCTTAAGAAATGACAACCCTACCTAATGGGAAGACACTTCAAGGTAAAAACAGATCATGATAGCCTTAAATACTTTTTAGAACAAAGATTATCCTCTGAAGAGCAACAAAAGTGGGTCACAAAGATGTTGGGTTATGACTTTGAAATCATCTACAAAAAAGGGAAGCAAAATGTGGTGCTAGATGCACTCTCAAGAAAGGATGAGGATGTGGAAACATTGTTGTGTGCCATTTATATTATCCAACCAGATTCGATAAACGAAGCAAGGGAGGAATGGAAGAATGATGAAGAAGTGCGGGCACTTATTCAAAAGTTACATCAAGATTCCAGTACATCTGATACATTTAGCTGGAAAAATGATTCATTATGGTACAAAGATCGCTTATACCTCCGTAAGAATTCCCAACTCAAACAAAAGATTCTTATGGAATTGCACGCTTCTCCCTTAGGAGGGCACTCAGGATTTTTAAAAACTTACCACAGGGTTAAGAAGGAATTTTTTGGGGATGGCCTTAAATTGGATATTCAAAAGTTTGTGGATATATTGAGACCCCGGGTCTATTACAACCTTTATCCATTCCAAGCCAACGTTGGGAGGAGGTTTCAATGGATTTTACAACAGGTTTACCCAAGTCTGAGGGAAAGAGTGTCATCATGGTGGTAGTTGACAGACTTACCAAGTGTGCACACTTTTTTGCATTATCACATGCATTTAAATCCAGTACAGTTTCTACTGCATTTATGGAAACAATTCAAAAGCTACATGGAAACCCAAAGATTATTGTAAGTGACAGAGATCCCATTTTCACTGGAAATTTTTGGACATAATTATTTTCTTGTCTTGGTACTCAGTTAGCTCATAGCTCATCTTATCATCCTCAATATGATGGGCAAACTAAGATAGTAAAAAAATGTTTGGAAGGATATCTTCATTGCTTTGTATCTGATAAACAGGCACAATGGGTCAAATGGTTGCCTCTGGCCGAATGGTGGTATAGCACTTCCTTCCATACAACAACAAAAATGACCCCATTTATGGCACTTTATGGATATTAGCCACCATCCATCACATCATATTTATGAGAAAATTCTAAGGTTCAAGCAGTGGAACATCACATCGAACATCAACAACAAGTCCTCCAAATCTTAAAGGATAACCTCGTGTTGGCACAAAATAGAATGAAACAATAGGCAGATCAACATCGCAACGAAAGAAGTTTTGATGTAGGTGATTGGGTATTCCTATGACTACAACCATATAAACAAATGTCCCTCAAGCAATATAAGAAGGATAATAAATTATCACCAAAGTATTATGGTCTGTACAAGGTGTTGCAAAAGATTGGTACTATGGCATACAAATTGGAGCTTCCTGTAGTTTCTCGAGTGCACCCAGTTTTCCAAGTTTCATGTTTAAAGAAGGTTATAGGCGACAAGCTCCTAGTTCAAACAATATTGCTAGAACTTGATGAGGAAGGAAAAATTATATTGGAACCGGAAGCAGTCACAGAAACAAGAACTCGACAGCTATGAAATCGATCAATTTCGGAGTACCTCATCAAGCGGAAGAACTTATCCGCTAAAGATTCCACATGGGAGGATGAGAATTTTATACAAAAGCATCCAGAACTACTCAAGCATTGAGGACAACAACTTTTTGAAGGAGAGGGGCATGTTAGGTCCCTATAATACTAGTGATTACCCCATTACTATTGTAGTTGTATCCCTTATTAATATTGTTGTGCCCCTATTTGTCCCCATATTGTTATTACCGTGCCCCATAGAATCCCTCTATTGTTATCTTTGTGGCTATATATTATTATTGTTAGGTCGGTTGGGTTATATTGTGACTCCTTAGACTCCTATATATAGAAAGGAGGTGTTGCCATTTGAATCATCAAAGAATCATTCATTTGTGTAATGTAAAGGAGGTTTCCCCCTCGAAGAGGCTGAATTCTAAGGCATTGATCTATATTTTATATCTTTTTGTGAGCTGGTTTCATAACAACCACAGCTCCTACACCTTGATCCACCTAAGCAACCTCAAATGCCTACTCAACCAAATCTGAACCCAAACAACAGACGAGCGCAACATGTCTACAGTGGAGAAGCACCTTACCCTACTTATGTTGTGTAAATTGAAGAAATTAACCTCAAGTTTGGAAGATTTCTTCCAGATAATCAACTTCCATCTTCACCTAAGGAGCTTGAAGAGGAAAGGGATGAGAGTGTCCCTCAAGAAAATATACCTCATTTTCCTAAGTGATTAATCCATTGTGTTCAGTACACCCCAAAAGAGATTGAACTTTTGGGTGAATTGAAAAACATGTGTGTTACAATCCCACTTCTCCAAGCTATCAAGAATGTTCCCATATACAACAAGTTAATCAAGGAGAAATGTTGCAATCGTCATGGGAGGTGAAAGGAAGACACCCCTACCATTAATGACATTGGAAAACTGTCCTACTTAATGTTGGGGCAGGTGATTTTCCTAAATTATCTAGATCCTGGAAGTCTTGTGGTAGATGTACACATCGATGGAATGATTGTCCCCTATACCTTAATCGATCTTGGGGTTGCCATCAATGTGATGACTAAAGATAATATGCTTAAACAGAATCTTCAACGATCATTAAAAAATATCAAAATAGTCTTGCAGCTTGCAAATAGGTCCACAGTAGCTTCTGAGAGAGTTGTTGAGGATGAAATTGTCCCCATTGATTCTTGGGAATATCCTGCTGACTTCTTAGTTCTCCAACCTAAGACCAAGTTCAATGGTTATCCTATCATCCATGGAAGACCATGGTTAGCCACTACTGATGCTTACATAAGTTGCAGGGATAGGAATATGACCATTAAAAATGGGCATTTGTCCAAACAAATGGTCTTGTACCCTCCTGTTGAACCATCTATAGAGAATAAATTACCTTTATGGTTACAAGAGGAGGAGGAAGATGAAATCTACTCTTCCCCAATCTGTACCCTAGATGCTACTATAGGAGGGGGGAAACTTGATGTAGATGACCTGATTGAGAAAATGCTCCATAATCATCCCCCCAACACCGTGTCTCTTGAGGAGTTAGTGAAAAAAGCTGAAGATAACCCTTGGACTAATCTGTGCCTAACTAAATCTAGCCCTACTCATGTCAAGATGATATAATTTGGCCCAAAAAGAACATTGAAAATCAACCCCTCTCTCTGTACATCAGGAACATGAGTTATGTGACATTCTAAGAAAGCATCTGGATGCCTTTTCCTTGATTTACAAGGAAATTAAGGGAGTGCACCCTTCGGTGTGTACTCACCACATTTACATCAAGGATGGTTGCAAGTCAGTGCACCAACCTCAGGGGAGAATGAACCCAACCCTCAAGGATATAGTCAAAGAAGAACTACATAAGTTGTTGGATGAAGGGTTCATTTAACCCATCTTAGATAGTAAGTGAGTGTCTCCTCTGGTTCTGGTTCCAAAGAAAAATGTGAAGTGGAGGATCTCTATGGATTAAAGAGAGCCAAAAAAAGCCACAAAAAAGAACCATTTCCCTCTACCTTTCACTCACCAAGTATTAGATGGTCTGGAAGGAAACAAGTTCTTCCCTTTCCTGGATGGATTCAATGGTTATAATCAGATCGAGATCAGCTTAGAAGACTAGGATAAACCCACCACCACCTATCCCTGGGGTACCTTTTCTTATAGGGTCCTTCCTGCTGGGTTATGCAATGCCCCTGGCACTTTTCAAAGGGCAATCCTAAGCATCTTTACAGAGCTAATCCATGATTCCGTGGAAACTTATATACATGATTTCACCCCCAATGTGTGTGGTTTCGTGGAAGCTCTCTCTAACTTGGGAAAAGAATTAAACAAATGCATTGAAATGAACTTATCCCTTAGTCGTAAGAAGTGTAAGTTCTTGATGACTATAGGGACTGTTCTAGGTCACTCAATATCCCAGGAAGGACTGCAGGTAGATCAAAATAAGATAGATATCATAAAGAGGGTCCCTACTCCTTAGAAGCAGAGGGATGTCAAAAGTTTCATAGGCTTAGCTGGATACTATAGGAGCTTCATAAAATACTCAGCAAGGTAGCCTCTCCTTTCTTTGGACTATTGGCCAGGGACTCCAAATGTTTATTGTTAGAAAGCTCCCACGAGGCCCTAGAAATCCTAAAGGACAAGTTGACTACTAAAACTATAGTCTGAGGCCCAAATTGGGCTCTTCCTTTCAACATCAATGTTGATGCCTCTAACAAAGCTATAGGAGTAGCTCTGGGAAAGATAGATGACAAGCTACCTTATGCCATTTACTTCATCAGCAAAAATTTGTCCAAAGATAAGTTGAAGTACATTGTGACTCGAAATGAGCTCCTAGTTGTTGTATATTCCTTGAATAAATTTACACCTTCCATTACTAGTTACTAGACCTTTGTACATACTGACCATGCTTCTATTAAACATTTGATGAATAAACCTAATGTGAATGCCCGAATTATTAGATGGTTTCTTTTGTTTCAAAAATTTGATCTAACTATCATTGATAAGCCTCGTAGAGAAAATGTAATTGCATATTTTTTGTTTGGATTGGCTTTGCCTGCAGATAAGGAAGTTATGGTTGATGACCAGCTACCAAATGAGAATTTATTCTCCATTTTAGTTCTCTCTCCGTGGTTTGCCGACATAGCCAACTATTTAGTAGTTGCACAGTTGCATCCAAGTCTACCCTCCAAGGAAAATAGCATAATTATAAGGAAAAGCACCCCATTCACTTGGATTGGGGGCATTCTCTTCAAGCTAGGCCAAGATAAAATTCTAAGAATATGTGCCAGTGAGGAGGAAATGTTTGACATCCTTCTAGCTTGTCATAATGGGCCCTGTGGAGGTCACTTTGGAGCAAAAAGGACATCCTTCAAGGAACTACAATATGGCTACTATTGGCCCACTCTCCACCAATATGAAAGAAGATATATGAACCAATGTGACTGGTGCCAAAGAATGGGGAAACCTACTCCAAGGGATGAAATTCCTTTGCAACCATAAGTGAATTTTGAGTCATTTGACAAGTGGGCCATGGATTTCATTGGTCCCATTGATCCTCCATCAGGAGAGAAAATGTGCATCATTATGTGCACTGACTACTTAACAAACTAGGATTAAACCAAAGTTTTCAAGGTAGCCACATAAGAGAAAGTGGTTGAGTTCTTGAGGGAGAATGCATTTTACAAGTTTAGATACCCTAGAGTGCTAGTCACTGATCAAGGCACTCAATTCACCACACACATGATTCAAATTATTTTAAACCAACATAAGATCAAGCACAATAAGTCCACTCCTAACCACCCTTAGGCCAATGGACAAGTAGAAGTTACCAACAAAGCATTGGAAAAAATTCTAACTAAGGTGGTGAGCAACAACAAGAAGGATTGGGCTGATAGACTAATGGAAGCAACTTGGGCCTACAATACAACTTGGAAGAAAACCACTGGATTAACCCCTTATGATTTGGTCTGTGGGAAGAAGGGTCTGCTCTCCATTGAGTTTGAGTAAATCATTAAGGATGGAAGCACATTTGGATCTGGATGTTACAAGGGCACAACAAGAGAAGTTGCTTCATCTCAATGGGTTAGATGAATTTAGGATGCAGGCCCTTCTGTACACAAAGGTGACTAAAGTACAAAAAAAGTTTGGAATGACAAAAATATCATAGACAAATTGTTTCAAGAAGGTGATTGAGCTTTGTTGTATGACTCCAGGTTCCAGGATTTCAAATGCAAGTTGATCACCAGATGATTGGGCCCATATGTGATATAAAGGAGCCATGACAAGTAGGATGTTCAGATAATAACCATAGATGAAGAAAGTATCCCCTTACTTGTCAATGGTTATAAATTGAAAGCCTACAAAAAGCCCGTGTCAGAGGAGGAGTTTATTAGTATTATTAGTAAGGTAGTAATGGTGATTGAAGGAGAATTAGCTTCCACCTCACCAAATTCTTGAACACTGTTGAATATTTGAAAAGAAAAGGAAAAAACAATAAGAGACCTAGGGGAAAACCACCATGAGGCACCTAAGGCCCACTTTTGGGTTGAAAAGCTCCTAGAGGCAGCCCAAGAGTGAAAAAAGGAAAGAATGAGAAAAATAAAAGATCCCTGGGTGAAAAATTCCTTTGAGGCACCT
This sequence comes from Pinus tabuliformis, assembly GCA_031772625.1. Lineage (NCBI taxonomy): Eukaryota > Viridiplantae > Streptophyta > Pinopsida > Pinales > Pinaceae > Pinus > Pinus tabuliformis. The sequence continues at coordinate 1,000,134,294 of CM062807.1, read as the reverse complement.
AGGGCAGGAAACTAGGATGAAAACATTCTTTGAGTTGACCTCGTTTCCTTTCAAAAAAAGAAAAAAAAGAAAAATAATTGCAGGTTTTCAAGAAAACAATGGAAACCAAGTCCATAGGGCAGCAAGCCACGCAAAACTCCATTTTTCCTTCATTAATTTCATCTCCACCATGACCCCATGTTTCATTCATCCATACTCATCTCCAACCATAAAAAAATCCAATTTTTAGGCGATTATGTGACTTCTATAGGATTTCCTATAGTTACTACATGAGTTTCCTGTAGTACTACATGAAGTCTTGAAAATCTATAGGAATGGAATTCTGACTGAAAAATCATGATGCAGGACTATTTTGGGTGGAAAAAGGAGGCCATTGACTTCACTACATCTCAACGAACACCATTTCATGACCATGCCACCCTCTGTGTCCATCAAGGAATCCACTTAGTATAAGAAAAAATATATTAAAAGTAAAAGGAAAAAGAAAAGAAACATATAAAAATAAAAGGGCCACACCACGAGTAGCCTACCTCACTTAATACTACATGGACATGCCTTCCACTCCTACTTCAACATCTATTCACCTTCCAAGCAAAAGAAAGACCACATAAATTCAAAAAGAGGTAGCTACAAGATTTCCTGTAGTACTACAAGAATCGTTGTAGCACCCTATATTGAAACAACAATAGTCTTCAGGCTCATCCTTTAGCACTCATGCATTGGAAGAGTATAATCACACCTGCAAGCACTATGGCAGCTCTGCAAATATCAACACCAATAGAAGAGGCCAACACCTGCACATCACAAAAAAGAGACAACCTATCAGTAGAATAAAATCAACAAAATGAGAGCAGAAGAGAAGATGTACCTAAACCATAAGAACCACAACAGAGCCACCCTATAGCATGCATCAAAAAAACAAAGGAAGCCACAGGTATGTCACCACGTCCATACTCTCTCCTAAGTACAAATATGATTAAAACTGTAGGAATATTAAAAAAATTGTATTATAAGCTGAAGGTGGCTAGTTAACTTGCCCACCTCAGCCCAATAACAAAAATTTAATGTCTAGTCAAATGAACACGTGGCAAGGTCACATCAAAGGAAATAAATCATAAAGGTGGTTTGAGTTACATTGTACATGAGTGGGTGATGATATTGAGAAAGGGTTGCATGATAACTAATAGTGGGCCACCAGTCCAAAAGGAGAAATTACGTGCTCAGCCAACTAGCACATCACTCAATGAAATCAACCATAAATAGAAATATTCCCTAAGTTTCATGCAATACATTGTTCATTTTGATATTTTGAGAGATGGGACCACCTAGAGGAGCCGTCGAAGGAGAAATATAGTCTCAGCCATCCTATAATGAGAACCTATAGGAAACGCAAGAAAACTATAGGAAACAGTGAGGAAATCTAGTCTTTAGCATCCTACAGTGAGCACCTATAGGAAACACATGAAAACTACAAGAAACAATGAGAGTTGGAAAAATTCTATGAGGGGGTGCCTAGGTCCCAACTATTCAAGAATTCTCCTCAACTGAGGAGTTGTAGTGAAAGGTAGGTTCCCATATCCTTTTTTCTTTCATTTGTAAAGAGAAAAAGAAAAGAAATGATCATTTCTTTTAGTAATTACAGCATGCATAGAGATAGACAAAATTGTGTGGAGGATTGAGTAGAGTAAAGGGAGAATTGTAGTCATCACCCTCCTAAACTATAAACCCTCAGTCACCTGGGAAATATCTTAATCTATAACCACCAAACTTCATACAATTAGATTGATAAAGAGAGAAGATGATAGGGGATTTCAATAGAAGGGACCCCACCATAACAACTAGAATACATCAACATCCTCCTGCGGTAGAGATATTTACAAGGCATCAATCGTTTGGATTCTTCGAGCTACTTAGAGGATATGATGATGATGTTGCTAGGGAATTTGTAATGTCACTCATACCTCAAGCTAGATTCAGTGCCATTGTTGTAGTTAGAGGATTGTCAGTAACAATTACCCCTAAAAGAATTAAAAGAATCGCTACACTTCCTCGAGGTTTACAACAGATAAAAGAGGATAAAACTAGCAGCACTCTTGCAAAGAAGAACTTTCTATTGGAAGATGAGGAACCAATTGAGGACAAAAATGGGATTAGAAGGGAGAGCATTCCATATCCTTGGGACGAATTAAGCTATCACATTCTATTGATGCCTCGAAAATCACTGCAACAACATTGGGGATAACCACCCGGTCCAGACCTTAAAGGCAACTCCTTTTTCGTTTGGTTTGGTGGCTCCGACTGGAAATAATGGGACCAGTTTCCCAATGATTGGTAAATAAGATGGATAAGTGGTTGATTTTCTGATATCTAATGATAATGGATGAATGATTTAATCTAAAAGTAAAATTATAAACAACTATCCTATCCCCGGAAATTTCTGCTTTTAGTGTAACTTTTGATGGTCTTCATTCACAAACAGACATATAGATGACTCGATTGGTAAAAAAAGATATTTATTCATATGATAATTACTAAATTCAAATAGTTGAACAAAGCAATCAAGCAAGCATTATTACACTATTCTTCATATATATCATAGACATAAATATGATTGAAAGAATAACAATCCTTAGACATTCAATAGTGCAAAGTACAAGGATTTCTATTAAAACACATACATATATTCAATGATAGCAAGATTAAACAGATGCTGATTCACATAAAAGAATGACACAAGAGCATAAATAATAGTACCATATGTTGTTTGGGTCACTCCCGATATCAATCGCATTCAAATTCCTTCTTCTAACTTAGAAACACTTCCACAAAAGGCAATAGTGCACATGTCATCAAAGCTTTCTTCGATAAAATTCAGAATGCTGGCCCAGTCTTCATAAAAAATAGATCAGAAGCACAATAGTGTGACTTACTGATTTGAGTTTATACAAAAACTGAGGACCCTTTCTAAATGCATGAAAGGGCCTATAAATACTAATTAAGCTAACTAGTTACAAAATAAAAATGCTATTAATTGGTACAACTAATTTATGAATATCTCCTCAAAATTGGCTTGTTCTCAGTTGGCAGCATGATTCATTGTTTCGGATGATCTCCCTTCGGCTTGAGCTAGCAGATAGCTAGCATCGGTTGCAATTATGGAGGGCGACTTAGACGAGAATGCAGTTGGGCTGAATATGTGGCATCATGGATCTCGGAATAATGCAACTGATGGCATTAGTTAAACATTTAAGTGCAGCCCTCTGACTGTATGGTTTAATTAAGAAAAACTAAAAGTCATCCAAACTTAAACTTTGGATGCCAGCGATTAGTCTTCCATTCTTCTCCAATTCTTGATTGTATGTTTGTTCCAAGGCTTTCACTGATGTCAATTTACCTTGATTGCACTGTTAAATCATGTTAGACAGATAAAGAGTGTCATTGACCAATTCAATTAAATTACTAGTAGATAATCGACATCTTGAGGTTTCTCTCTCTGCTTTCATCAGTTGTGACTACCATTCTAGGAAAAGGATGTCTTTGTGTGACTCTAGAATTTTGGGCAGATTCGTGGCTTGTCCTTAACTGGTGTCTTGCCAAGCAAGAAAGCTGGTTAAGGTCTCATCGACCTGTTCTAAATCCTGCCTGGCATTGACTGATTTATCAACTATTGATGTAGTAATCTCACAAAGAGGCTCAACCAGAGAAATGTTATGACATAGCAGTTTTAGCTGTGTAATCAACGCCTTATTTATTTGTAGAGCTTCGGTTCTGAACTATGCTAATTGAGGAAGACTCTTGAACTTTTCTACTTCTTGTGACAGTTGAGTGATTTGCTCATCCTTGGTCTTGCTCATTTGTTCATTCATCGCCTTCAATCTGGACAATACTTTAGACAATTCCTTTTGTTTCTGTACTGCGCTCAAGTCTATCCTCTGCTTCTCTTTGAGCAATTGCTCATTTAATTGATTTCTTGTCTGCCGCTGTATTGATAGTTGTTGTTCTAACTGTTCTATTTTCCGCTGTGCTTCAGACACCTGTGACTGCAATGAAATAATTGTTTGATCTCTTTACTTAAGTATATTGCTTACTTCCGAGGCTTTATCCATGGTGGCTGCCGAATAAGCTCCAGCATACTGAGAAAGTTTTGTAAGGTGAACGGAAGGGTTAAATTCCTCCTTCCACACTACATTAGCCATCTCTGTTTGATCTGGTAAAAGAGAAGATTGATCAAGTCTCCTCCTTTTCCTCTTTCTTTTCACCATAGCCCTGTGTTTGGGACTGTAAAAGACATCTAATGGTGGTATGTATTCTATCTGCAAAACAATCTGATCGGATGGATCTTTAGGAATTATTTTTGCATCTTTGCTAATGGATAGGCCACTGGTTCTTTCAATTCGAACCGTAGTTGTTGCTGTTTTTTGACCGACTGTTACTGGAGGTGTGCCAAGTCCTTGTGAAGTCTCGGGATTTCTTATAATATAGTCAAATTGTGGCCACTCTTTGAGGAGTTTGGGATCAATTTGAGCCTCTAGATCAATAACTTCATTGTCCCGCTTCTTATCTTTCTCCTACTCTATTTCCTGTTTTGGCTCTTTTCCCTTTTCGGGAATCTTCTCTGTAGCAGGAGGTTTGTCAATAATCTTCTGTTCAGGCTCGCTTGACTTAGTTGTTGGTGTAGTAGCCAATAAGTCCAGAGGCAGAGTTTTCAACCTCTGTTCTCTGAACCTATTGAATTCTACTAGACCTTCATCATTATATTTCATCTTGGCCAATGATTTCACCTGAGACAATGATTCTGCTGAAGAAAACAGGTCGTCAAATTCATCTTTTTCATGATCGAACTTTGTAAGTTTGGATTGTTCAAGCACATTGTAGGCAACCTTCCATGGATCGAATTGCCTGTTAGGGATGGTTGCAAGATTGAGCATATTTACTTTTCCTATCTCCTTCTCAGCATGTTTGTAATCATGTAGAGTATAAACATCTCATATTAAAGGAAATATAGGCCAAGACTGCTTTTTAGAAGTCCTAAGAGTTTTGGATGTTCCTGTTGTTGTTAGTTGGTAAGCTAACTCTCGAGCCAACAGCTTATCAGGTACATACAATGGAAGGACATGGGGTCTTGTGAGGCTACCATACACCCTTATATATGTGAACTTGTCTTCCCCAAACCAATTCCCTACAGCAGTCAAGTCAATCTCTGCCTCCTCGGAAATCCTTGGGGCAGGCTTATCAAAAATGGCATAATAGATAGGCAACATGAAACCATTACAGATCTGATACAAGTGGTCTTTATAATGCGCCTTCCATAACATCTGATGATAAATGTGGATTGGCTTAGGGTCCTGTGGCGTCCATCTCCACCCAAGTACCGGGTATTCAGAATTAAAGCAAAGCATATCCATAACATAAGCACTGTAATAGAAAGGGGGAACGGTCCTGGTGGTTTTGCATGAATTGAATCTAAAATCAAGAATTGCAGAGGCTAATTTATCAGACAATATATTCACCCAATCCATGACATAGCTAGCAACAGCTGCTTCCATTAAAGGAACCATTTCGATAGTAAACTTTGCTGAATCATGCATTCCCCATATCCTACACATCATTGCCCCAGCGTAACAGTAAGGAGATGACAAGGAATCCACGGAGTACTTACCCGATGATTCATGTTTGTGTTTTGCAGGATTCTGTCTCCATTGCCTAATTGGGGCTGATTCCATCTCGTTCTCCGCTGCGAATTTCTCCAGAAAAGCTTTGTTGTATTTCTTTTCAGGTTCGGGCAAATGATACATCTTCCTTAAGTCATCAGGCTGAAATGAACCAAAAATTCTTCCATCAACTGTGCAAAATGTTCTATTTGAAACTGGAATTTGTTCAACCACCCATCTGACTACATCAGTGTATGGAAGAATTTTCTCCCGAGCTACTATCCTGTGCAAAAATGAGTCGGATAAATCTTTCAGGGAAGCTTCGCATTTATTAGTTGAGCTGGAAGTAGCTTATTCGGACACTTCCTCAGGTTCTTCTGCTTTAATTAAATTATAGATGCTTTGCCAGCTTGTATTTCCAAGACCGAGACATGTAGTGTCTGAAATTAGGCCCTTTTTACTTGGTCCTGGGTCGCTGGTGGGCTAGACTATTACTGCAGGGGCCGCTGCTGCTGCAGATCTCTTGGATTTCTTTCCCATTTGCTTAAAACTTGTTATTTCGACGAAATTCTGCACAAGAAATAAAGCCAGTGTGATACAGGGAAATAGGTAGCATGAGCTAATATGAAAGAGTTATATCTATTAGCGAATAATAAATAGATAATAATAAAAGATTATGGTGAAACTGCCGCAGGTAGAATCTAAGTTGAAAATCTCGGCATAACTGCTTCATTAATTGGCCGCTTCACCTGTCAATCATGATAAGGGAACTCTTAAATATGCATCATAATGTTTATATGGTGAATGATCGATTCAAGCGTGGCTTAGATTTTTGGCAGATAATCGCATTTGATGATTGGTGACGTGAACGGGAAGGTTTTAATAATAGTCCAAAATATCGTTCAATCACCAAAGGTGATATAATGCATGCCAATCTTTAATATGTTTTGAAATACATGCCTTGATTTAGTACATTGCTATCGGGAATGGGCTCGGGTCATACTACTTATGCCATTGCGAAATCGCCGATCGCCAATGGCGATATGCCTTATCGCATCGGAAGATTTGAAGGTGTCACAATTCGTGTATGGGGTTGCTACGGCCGATTGCCGATAGCGATACCTTTTATCGCATCGGAGGAATGGGGGAGGTGCTTTATATATACGATGTGTTTTTCCTTTCCCCGATATCCGATAGCGATTTCCCTTTTCAGATCGGAGTGATTCAATGGGTCTTTCATATATGTTTTTCTTATTATTGCAATATGCAAATTTGCGATCGCTTTATCGTAATAATAAAAAGCTTTGATTATTTAAAAGACCTATTTTTATTGTTGTTCAAAAAGGTTTATTTTAGAATATATCGTTTCCATTGGACCTTTTGATGAGGGTTTTTATAATAATGAGTTAATACCAATTTATTCACACATCTATGTTTAAAAGGGACCCATTTCAAATTATGATTTTAAAGAAAAATTTTAAGAAATGGGGGGTTGTTGTACAGCACAACAATTGGCGATTCACTGGGAGAAACAGTTATCTCTGAGAAATGTTAAGATACTTAAACTTTCTTAATATGAAAATCTTATCTGAGCGAAAAATTCTAATATAACTAGGCAATCATAAATTCTAAATGTAATGATAACCATTTCTGCTATTTTCTTCTCATGTTAGAATTAAATACATTCTATGTTCTAAATTAGCCTTAATTGTTTGATAATGATAAAACAAAAAACTTTTCCAACTTAGCTTTATAATGACTCCTCTGTCATAGGTAGAGCCTCTGCTGCCAGCAAACGTCCATAGTCTCGACAGGGATACCTTTTAACCATTTGATCGTTCATTCTCCCATCCATTTCAGAGTATAATTAAAAAGAATGAATCCAAAAATATGTTTTCATATTTTTGTATCATTTTTTCTTTTTCCTTATTTTGTAAGATAAAAAGCCATTGTCCTGGTTTGGTGGCCAGCTATTTGACAATGCCATTCACTGGTTGTAATTTAACTGAACAAGCTGGCTCATGATGAGACCCCTTGTCTTATTATTATAAGCCATTACCCTGTTTTGATATGCAGTATTGGTAATGTCAGTTGAACTATTTCCCTATGATCATGGTAAGCAGGCTTGTAATAAGACCTCTTATCTTTTATATCATACATATTTTAGAATTACACTCTGAGTAATTATAAACTTTGATGCATGGGATGAACAATTTTCTCCTTAAGAGAAGATGGATGACAGGATAAGAGTTGAAGATGCTAAGATTGAATCGGTTTCTATTTTGTATTGATAACCATTTTTAGGCTGCTTACAAACATTAAAATGACTTACAGTAATTTTGAATCTTAAGAAGATTTCACAAAAATAAAATGGGGTTTCAGAATCTAAATTTACCTAATTTCCTAGAAAGTCTCCTTTCGTTTAAGGCTTCCATCTTTAAAAGCAAATATCAGAACTATTTCTTTTGAGAAATTTTTTCAATATAGCAAAGACCAATGGAAAGCTTCTTACAACTTTATTTTCTAAAATCCTAAACAATATAAGCTATATACAGAAATTTTTCTGAAAATTGAATATTTACAAAGGGAGAAGGAGTTACCTTCTTAATTGAAGAATTTTTACAAGATAAGGCCGTTAACAGGAAGAGAGTCTTTCTTCCCTGATAGATCTTGCAATATGAAAGTAGAAGGACCTATCTTCTCATTGATTTGGAATGGTTCGAGCCACATTTTCTGGAACTTAGTGTATTTTCCTTTATCCTCATGGGCTTTGTCCCATTTCAAAACTAGATCACCAACTTGTAATTGCTTTGAATTGGTTGAAGTTGTATCAAAAGATGATTTGATAATTTGCTAATGTTTTGCATATATAATCCTGGCTTTTTCCCTTTCTTCTTCTAATTTTAAAATTTGGTCATGTCTTAGTTTAATAGAAGATGAGGGACTTTCTTCAATAAACTGCACTAGAGTTAGAGATGGAAGTACTAGATTTGCTGGTATGACAGCTTCCTTTCCATACACTAGATTAAATGGAGAAGTGCCTATGGAGGCCTTTTGTGTTATTCTATCAGCCCATAGTGCAAATATCAAAGATTTATGCCAGTTTTTATGATTCTTCTCAATAGTTCTCTTAATAATTCTAATAAGTTTTTTATTGGTGGATTATGCCAAACCATTACCCTGAGGGTAGTAATTTGCAGAATACCTCAATTTAAATCCCCTTTTGATAGCGAACTCAAACATAGAATTTCCAGAGAAATAAGATGCATTATCAAAAACAAGAGCGTTTGGGACACCAAATCTGGTAATAATGAATTGGTCTATGAATTCCATGATTGCCTCAGAGTTCGTTGTCTTCAAAGGAATTGCTTCAACCCACATAGTAAAGTAATCAGTGGCAGTAAGGATATACTTATGCTGTTTGGATGAATGCGTAGTGATTTCTCTAATGATGTCCAATCCCCATTTCTCAAAAGGTTGCTCAATGTTGACTGGTTGCAAAGGGAAAGTTGGCTTTCTTTGTCTTCCACTGGATGTTTGACAACTTTGACATTTCCTTACATATTCATGAGTATCTCTGAACAAGGTGGGCCAATAATACGCAGCGTGAATGATTTTGTGAGCTGTTGTGTCAGCTCCAAAATGTCCTCTTGCTGGTCCATCATGTAGTTCCTGCAAAACTTTTTGTGCTTCAGGTTTTTCTAGGAATCTTAATAAAATTGAATCATAATTTCGCCTAAACAATAAATCATCTAAAATTGTGAAGTTTTTCGCTTTTAATCTAATGGCACGTTTGTTTTCATAGGAGAGATTAGGAGGAGCGTACTCATTTTTTAAATAGAAAATCAGATCTACATATTGTGATTGAGGATCTGTGATACTTATCTGATTGATTTCTTCAATATCCTCTGTATTTTCAGGTTCTTAAATGTTGGATGCTCCTGCTAACAACCTGCAAAAACCTTGGCCTTTGAAAATCTTTGCTGGCTTGATTTCCAAGTCGTATTCTTGTAATGCTATGACCCAATTTGCTCTCTTTTCTCCTAATTCCCTTTGAACTAGTAATTTTCTTACTGCTGAATAAGGAACTATAACTTTTGTGTGAGCTTTCAAGAGGAAGGGCCTGTAGTGTTTAATGGCTTTGTACACAACGAAGGCTTGTTTTTCAACTTCTGAATAGTTTAGTTCAGCACCTTGAAGATTTGAGCTGTAAAACAAAATTGGTGCTTCCAAGTTTTGATCATTAATTTGAGTCAACACTGCTGCATAAGACGAAGTGGATGCCATGGTATATAGTATAAAATGACTTGAAAAATTGGGAGTGCTTAAAGTAGGGACGTTAATTATTGATTGTTTAATGGAATCAAATGCCTCTTTTTCTGCAGGTCCCTATTTAAACACCGAATTTTTCTTAATCATCATTTGCAATGGTAAAATAATCTGGGAAAAATCTGGAACGAACTTTTTGACAAAGTTAATTTGACCCAAAAATGAGTGCATGGATTTTTTATTATGAGGGAATGGAATTTCAGAAATCTTTTTAATTCTGTATGGATCAATATAGATACCATCCTTTGAAACAATGAAGCCTAAAAGCTTTCCTTGATTAAGAGAAAAAAAGGACTTCTTTGGATTAAGAGAGATACCATACCTTCTACAACGTTCAAAGATTTGTTTTAAATCATGTAATGATTAGACCTTTCCTTGGAAAATACAGTAATATCATCTAAATAGACAACTACTGATTTATCGAGCAATCCTTTGAATGCTATGTCCATGGCTCTTTGAAATGTAGCTCCTGCATTGATAAGTCCAAAAGGCATTTTTTGGTAAGCATAAGTTTCCCACTTAGTTCTCAAGGTAGTTTTAAGCCTGTCATCAGGATGGACCAGAATTTGGTTATATCCTGAAAAACCATCTAAAAAGGACATAAGTTCAGAACTAGCTACCGAATGTAGTGTCTGCTCCATGGTAGGTAAAGGGAAGTTATCCTTTTGGCTTGCCTTATTAAGATTTCTGAAATCGATGCAAATCTTGATATCACCACTTTTTTTTCTAACAGGCACCATGTTGGATACCCAATTTGAATGTCTAACAGGAAAAATTGTCTTAGCCTTCAAGAGTTTATTTGATTTAGCCTTTATTTGACTCTCTAGGTTAGGATGAATCTTCCTTAACTTCTGTTGCATTGGTTTTTGTTCAAAAAGCATTGGAATAGTATGTTGAATGATTGATGCATCGTATGTTTTCAAATCGTCATATTTCCAAGCGAAGATATATTTATTTTTTGTTAACGGTCTAATGAATGCTGTTCTTTCTTCTAAAGAAAGTCCTAGTCCCAAATTGATGTTTTGAGGGTTTTCCTCAGTACCTAGGTTTATCAATTCAAATCTTAAACTGGAACTCTGGAGTTTTGAATTGGTCACTTGTTTAAACCTGTCTTTAATATCATAAAGATCTTCAAGCTTGACCACTGGTTTTGGTATTGAGTTTTCCTCTTGCTTTTCCTTCATTTGAAGGTCATGATCACTTTCATCAATGATTTGGTCATCGTACGACTTGTCAAAACTCAAGAAGTTTAAAATGTCTTCATCATGATTGAAGACTCGCCAATTGGTGACATTATCAGGAATCGATGGTCTAAAAATTAATTCTACTGAAAATCTATCTGGGTTGTAATCTTCGGATGGAAGGAGTTTGGAGGAAACATTAGCTAGTAGGTCTGCTGCTGAATTTTGAGACCTAGGGATGGGAAAAATGTTGAATGCTAAAAATTGAGATATGAGTTCCTGGACCAAAGACTGATAGTGTTTGAGATGACTAGAAAGGCAATGAATTGAATTTCTAACTTGTTTAATAACAATTTCTAAATCACCAAACACCTTCAAATATTGAACCTAGAGAGCAATTGCTTTGTAAAGTCCTTGAACTAAGGCCTCATACTCAACTGTATTATTTGTGCATTCAAATTCCAATCTGCATGATAACATAGTTTTTTCTCCCTCAGGACTAACTAAAATACATCCTGCTCCTGCACCTTCACTGGATTTAGACCCGTCAAAATATAGTGACCAAAATAAAGAATTATCAACAATTTTATTTACAGTTTCCCCAGCAATATTAACACACCTTGACCTATCTATTTGTGAGAAGTTTTTGATCTGATATGTGAAATTATTAAGTCGGAAAGGAGATGGTTGGGTAGTGAAATTGCCAAAGAATGATTTAGATGAATAGTTTCCCAAAATATTGTTATTGAATGCTATTGGTTGATTTTCTTGTTCAAATTCAGTAAGAGTATGGGTCATGTGTTTCTCTCGATCGATTTTGATCTGATTTGACTTTCCTTTATAAGGTAGCCACATATGGGACCAATCAGTGGAAATATAACCATGGAGTTTTTCAGACCAATCTCTACTTAAAATCAACCCATATAATTCAGGTATATCAGCGATTAAAATATCAATTCTTTGAACCACTCTAGGATCAGTTGATAACCTAATAGTCACTGAGTTGATTTCCCCTAAAACCTGGACCTTAGTTCTATCCAACTGTACAATATAAATTGCAGAATTTTGGGGTTCAATGTTCAGTTTTGAACAAACTGAAGCTGGCATTATATTAGAGGAAGCCCCTGAGTCGATCAAACAGTTGTGTAGATTTCTATTATAGATCTCATAGGTTAAGAGGAAAGGAGGAGTATGAGAATTTTATCTATCCCCAATTAAGACTGCATCAGTAGCTTCCACTCTACCAGGAGGTGGTTGGCCTGAATCATTAGCATCTTTGGACAACACAACATTAGGAAAAGGTGAAGAAGGCACGACATTTAGCTCTTTGAGAAGTAATTTCTGTTGATGCTTGAGTTCACTAAGTTCAAACATAGTAATATTTGCCTTAGTTTTCTTCATATCTTCGATAATATTGTAGTTCATAGAATCTGTAACTACCAATGTCTTAGATGTTGAAGCTAGATTTGAAGATGATGGCTGATTTTGGGATGGTATTGGTGCATCTTTCTTTGTGGGAACATTTTCCTTGGTAGTAGTGGTACCTACATTCCTTTTCTTCAAAGTTGCCTGAAGAGGTTCAGGAGTACCTTTACTTCTGGTAGTCACAGGAAAAGCTTCTTGTTCGCTTTCTATATTGGAGTTGGGTAAAATAAAATCCCACATCCCATGGCATTCAATAGTCTCTTCTTCTTCAGGTTCTGTGGATGACAAGACTGCTTCATCTTCTTCTTCTTCTTTGGGATCTGAGTCTGCGTTGGATATAATATTTGGTGGTTTTGATTCAGGTTTCTTAAAATTTCTAAATGGCCTTTTTGTTGAAGTTTCAGCTACTTGCTTCTTGATTTCAACCATTTCGTTTGACATAGTCTTGAGGACTTTTTGTAAACCTTCCATATCATATGGATCTTTAGGGGTTTTCTTCTTTGAATCATCTTTGAAAGAAACTTTTTTGGATTTTCTATCTTCAAGAGCAACCTTCTTTTCTAAAGCAATAATGCGTTTCTCTACAGCAAGCGCTTCTTTCATGTTTTCAGCTAAAGTTGGTTTTGCAGCCCTGTCTACGAAAATAGCTATATTTGAAGGTAAGGCTGTTATATACCACTCGCTTCTGATTTGCTCACTTGGTTTAGAGGCGGTTGGAATCTTATTCAAGAGTTTATTAAATCGTGAGTTGAATTCCTTGATAGGTTCTTTAGATTCTATCCTAAGATTCGAGAGATCATTAATTAATGTTGCTAAAGATCTATCATCGCCATACTTAGTAAGAAACTGTTCTTGGAAAATGTTCCAACTAGTGATGGATCCAGAGGGCAGGGAAAAATACCAAGACCCAGCTGATCCTTGTAAGGTGTAAGGGAAAATCCTAATGACAACATCTTCCTCTGTCACTCCTTTCAAATTAACTGATAACATGAAATTATTAATATGTTCTTCGGCTTGTGTTCCAGCATCTGGATTAAATTGTGGTAACCATTTTTCAGGAGAATTAGGCAATGGGTGTAACGGTGCAGGCATGGTGACCGCACCAGGACTATTCCATGGATTCTGAGTCATTGAAAAACTAATAGCAGATGAAATTCTAGATGTTTGGGAAGGAGTTGATATTGAGGATTGAGTAGGTTGGGGTGTTGAAGTTGTTGATCCCTGTTGAACAACAATATGTAATGGAGGAGTGGATGGCTGACTTTGCACTAGAGAAGATGAAATCGAGGATGATGATGAAGAAGTTTCACTGTCAGATCCTTCAGTATTCTTTTTTCCCCTTTTCCTTTTGGGTAAAGGCAACTCAGTAGGTTCAATATTGAGCTTTCCACTTTGAATTCTAGTGAGAGGGTGAGGTAGATTAAATTGCAAAGTCTCACTGCCTTGAGATACCTCAGATTTCTGTGGTGATATCAAAAAGCCTTGAAGTTTATGGATTAGAGACTGAACTTCAGGAGACTCGCGATCTAATCGTTTCGAAGTATGGTAGGTTTGAGCAGCGGTGGTTGACTCCTCTTCTTCTCGTTTGAATACTGGGGTTCCAGTATGCAAACGGGAGGTCCGAGGTGAGGTGGAGGGAGACTTACTCTCAGAATGGGTTATAGGTTTGGATTTGCTCGCCATTCACAGTTCAGGCCCTCCTTCTAGCACCAAAAATGTTGATGCCTCAAAAATCGCTGCAACAACATTGGGGATAACAACCTGGTCCGGACCTTAAAGGCAGCTCCTTTTCCGTTTGGTGTGGTGGCTCCGACTGGAAATAATGGGACCAGTTTCCCAATGATTGGTAAATAAGATGGATAAGTGGTTGATTTTCTGATATCTAATGATAATGGATGATGATTTAATCTAAAAGTAAAATTATAAACATCTATCCTATGTTGGGAAATTTCTTCTTTTAGTGTAACTTTTGATGGTCTTCATTCACAAACAGGCATATAGATGACTCTATTGGTAAACAAAGATATTTATTCATATGATAATTACTAAATTCAAATAGTTGAACAAAGCAATCAAGTAAGCATTATTACACTATTCTTCATATATATCATAGACATAAATATGATTGAAAGAATAACAGTCCTTAGACATTCAATAGTGCAAAGTACAAGGATTGTTGTTAAAACACATACATATATTCAATGATATCAAGATTAAACAAATGCCGATTCACATAAAAGAATGACACAAGAGCATAAATAATAGTACCATATGTTATTTGGGTCACTCCCGATATCAATCGCATTCAAATTCCTTCTTCTAACTTAGAAACACTTCCACAAAAGGCAATAGTGCACATGTCATCAAAGATTTCTTCGATAAAATTTAGAATGTTGGCCCAGTCTTCATAAAAAATAGATCAGAAGCACAATAGAGTGACTTACTTATTTGAGTTTATACAAAAACTGACGACCCTTTCTAAATGCACGAAAGGGCCTATAAATAATAATTAAGCTAACTAATTACAAAATAAAAATGCTATTAATTGGTACAACTAAATTATGAATATGTCCTCAAAATCGGCTTGTTCTCAGTTGGCAGCATGATTCATTGTTTTAGATGATCTCCCTTCGGCTTGAGCTAGCAGATAGCTAGCATCGGTTGCAATTCTGGAAGGCGACTTAGACGAGAATGCAGTTGGGTTGAATATGTGGCATCATTGATCTCATGAATCATGCAACTGATGGCATCAGTTAAACATTTGAGTGCAACCCTCTCACTGTATGGTTTAATTAAGAAAAACCAAAAGGCATCCAAAGTTAAACTTTGGATGCCAATGATTAGTCTTCCATTCTTCTCCAATTCTTGATTGCATGTTTGTTTCAAGGCTTTGGCTGACGTCAATTTACCTGGATTGCACTTGAAATCATGTTAGACAAATAAAGAGTGTCATTGACCAATTCAATTAAATTACTGGTAGATAATCGACATCTTGAGGTTTCTCTCTCTGCTTTCATCAGTTGTGACTGCCATTCTAGGAAAAGGATGTCTTTGTGTGACTCTAGAATTTTGGGCAGATTCACGGCTTGTCCTTCACTGGTGTCTTGCCAAGCAAGAAAGCTGGTTAAGGTATCATCGGCCTATTCTAAATCCTACCTGGCATCGACTGATTTATCAACTATTGATGTAGTAATCTCACAAAGAAGCTCAACCAGAGAAATGTTATGAAATAGCAGTTTTAACTGTGTAATCAATGCCCTATTGATTTGTAGAGCTTCGGTTCTGAACTGTGCTAATTGAGGAAGACTCTTGAACTTTTCTACTTCTTGTGACAGTTGAGCGATTTGCTCATCCTTGGTCTTTCTCATTTATTCATTCATCGCCTTCAATCTCGACAATGCTTCAGACAATTCCTTTTGTTTATGTACGACGCTCAAGTCTATCCTCTACTTCTCTTTGAGCAAGTGCTCATTTAATTGATTGTTTGTCTGCCATTGTATTGATAGTTGCTGTTCTAACTGTTCTATTTTTCGCTGTGCTTCGGACACCTATGACTGCAATTAAATAATTGTTTTATCTCTTTCCTTAAGTAGATTGCTTACTTCCGAGGCTTTATCCATGGTGGCTACCGAATAAGCTCTAGCATACTGAGAAAGTTTTGTAAGGTCATTAGAAGGGTTAAATTCCTCCTTCCACACTACATTAGCCATCTCTGTTTGATTTGGTAAAAGAGAAGATTGATCGAGTCTCCTCCTTTTCCTCTATATTTTCACCACAGGCTTGTGTTTGGGACTGTAAAAGACATCTAATGGTGGTATGTCTTCTATCTGCAAAACAACCTGATCAGATGGATCTTTAGGAATTATTTCTGCATCTTTGCTGATGGATAGGCCGCTGGTCCCTTCAATTGGAACCGTAGTTGTTGTTTGTTGACCGACTGTTACTGGAGGTGTGCCGAATCCTTGTGAAGTCTCGGGATTTCTTATAATAGAGTCAAATTGTTGCCACTCTTTGAGGAGTTTGTGATCAATTTGAGCCTCTAGATCAATAACTTCAGTGTCCTGCTTCTTCTCTTTCTCCTGCTATGTTTCCTGTTCTGGCTCTTTTCCCTTTTCGGGAATCTTCTCTTTAGCAAGAGGTTTGTTAATAATCTTTTGTTCAGGCTCGCTTGACTTAGTTGTTGGTGTAGTAGCCAATAAGTCCAGAGGCAGAGTTTGCAACCTCTGTTCTCTGAGCCTATTGAATTCTACTAGTCCATCATTATATTTCATCTTGGCCAATGTTTTCACCTGAGACAATGATTCTACTGAAGAAAAAATGTCGTCAAATTCATCTTTTTCATGATCGAACTTTGTAAGTTTGGCTTGTTCAAGCACATTATAGGCAACCCTCCGTGGATCGAATTGCCTGTTAGGGATGGTTGCAAGATTGAGCATATTTATTTTTCCTGTCTCCTTCTCAGCATGTTTGTAATGATGTAGAGTATAAACACCGCATCTCAAAGGAAATATAGGCCAAGATTGCTTTTTAGAAGTCCGAAGAGTTTTGGATGTTCCTACTGTTGTTAGTTGGTAAGCTAACTCTCGTGCCAACAACTTATCATGTACATAAAATGGAAGGACATGGGGTCTTGTGAGGCTACCATACACCCTTATATATGTGAACTTATCTTCCTCAAACCAATTCCCTACAGCAGTCAAGTCAATCTCTGCCTCCTCGGAAATCCTTGGGGCAGGCTTATCAAAAATGGCATAATAGATAGGCAACATGAAACCATTACAGATCTAATACAAGTGGTCTTTATAATGCACCTTCCATAACATCTGATGATAATGTGGATTGGCTTAGGGTCCTGTGGCATCCATCTCCACCCAAGTACCGGGTATTCGAAATTAAAGCAAAGCATATCCATTACATAAGCACTGTAATAGAAAGGGGAATGGTCCTGGTGGTTTTGCGTGAATTGAATCTAAAATCAAGAATTGCAGAGTCTAATTTATCAGACAATATATTCGCCCAATCCATGACATATCTAGAAACAGCCGCTTCCATTAAAGGAACCATTTCAATAGTAAACTTTGTTGAATCATGCATTCCCCATATCCTACACATCATTGCCCCAGCGTAACAGTAAGGAGATGACAAGGAATCCACGAAGTACTTACCCGATGATTCATGTTTGTGCTTTGCGGGATTCTGTCTCCATTTCCTAATCGGGGCTGATTCCGTCTCGTTCTCCGCTACAAATTTCTCCAGAAAATCTTTGTTGTATTTCTTTTCAGGTTCGGGCAAATGATACATCTTCCTTAAGTCATCAGGCTGAAATGAACCAAAAATTCTTCTGTCAACTGTGCAAAATGTTCTATTTGAAACTGGAATTTGTTCAACCACCCATCTGACTACATCAGTGTATGGAAGAATTTTCTCCCGAGCTGCTATCCTGTGCAAAAATGAGTCAGCTAAATCTTTCAGGGAGGCTTCTGATTTATTAGTTGAGCCAGCAGTAGCTTCTTCCGACACTTCCTTAGGTTCTTTTGCTTCAATTAAATTATAGATGCTTTGCCAGCTTGTATTTCCAAGACCGAGAAATGTAGTGTCTGAAATTAGGCCCTTTTTACTTGGTTCTGGGTCGCTGGTGGGTTGGACTGTTACTGTAGGGGCCGCTGCTGCTGCGGATCCCTTGGATTTCTTTCCCATTTGCTTAAAGCTTGTTATTTCGATGGAATTTTGCACAAGAAATAAAACCAGCATGATACAGGGAAATAGGTAGCATGAGCCAATATGAAAGAGTTATATCTATTAGCGAATAATCAAAGATTATGGTGAAACTACTGCAGGTAGAATCTAAGTGGAAAATCTCGGCATAACTGCTTCATTAATTGGCCGCTTCACCTGTCAATCATGATAAGGGAACTCTTAAATATCCATCATAACGTTTATATGGTGAATGATCGATTCAATCGTGGCTTAGATTTTTGGCAAATAATCGCATTTGATGATTGGTGACGTGAACGGGAAGGTTTTAATAATAGTCCAAAATATCATTCAATCACCAAAGGTGATATAATGCATGCCAATCTTTAATATGTTTTGAAATACGCGCCTCGACTTAATACATCGCAATCGGGAATGGGCTCGGGTCATACTACTTATGCAATTGCGAAATCGCCGATCGCCAATGGTGATACGCCTTATCGCATCGGGAGATTTGAAGGTGTCACAATTCATGTATGGGGTTGCTACGGCCGATTGCCGATAGCGATACCTTTTATCACCTTGGAGGAATGGGGGTGGTGCTTTATATATACGATGTGTTTTGCCTTTCCCCGATATTTTATAGCGATTTCCCTTTTCGGATCGGAGTGATTCACTGGGTCTTTCATATATGTTTTTCTTATTACTGCGATATGCGAATTTGCGATCGCTTTATCGTAATAATAAAAAGATTTGATTATTTAAGAGACCTATTTTTATTGTTGTTCAAAAATATTTATTTTAGAATATATCGTTTCCATTGGACGTTTTGATGAGGGTTTTTCTAATAATGAGTTAATACCAATTTATTCACACATCTATGTTTAAAAGGGACCCATTTCAAATTATGATTTTAAAGAAAAATTTTAAGAAATGGGGGGTTGTTGTACAACACAACACATTCTCAAGTATATTTCTTGTGAGGGAAGGCTCAACATAGTCCATGGTTATGAGTTTAGACTCCTCCATGAGATGAGATTTGGAGAAGAATTACCTCCTCATGGAATACTTAGTGTGTCCTACTTTTTGTTGCAATCAATGATATACATGAGGATCAAGATATAAGAAGGGAAACATCATCAGTTCACACATCATGGACTGATGAAGCTCATACTAGAAGATGCCCTAATCCAACTAACAATCCCTATTATGTGGTCAACATTTGCAGACATGAAGAGAGAAGATGTAATTTAAGCCATTGAGTATGAAAGAGACCCAACTTCTAGTGGTGAGGAAGAGGAAGAAGAAAGGAAGAAGAAGAAAGAAAACAGTGGGAGAAAATAGAGAAGCATGCATGATTTTATCCACAAGAGGACAATACAAAAACAAAAGCTTGGAATGTGAGGGAGGCCACCAAAGCAATGAAGGACATGGACATATATTGAGTTGCTCAAAGGATGAGCAAGAGTTTCAGTAAGGGGGTGATGATGAGGCTCATCAATGGGTAAATTATATGGACCTTAATACTCTCCAGCTTATTAAAATCAATGTTTCTCAGATTTTTTTTACATGTTTTGTTATTTTTTGCTTTGTGAGAAGGGTAAAGATGAGATGTCATGTCTTGTGGTCTAATGTGCATTAATTGCAGGTTTTGGAGCAAATTTTGGCTAGTTAAAGTGTAGGAACTTTAAGTAGACAAGAAACAAGGATTTTGGGATATTGGATCTCCCTCCTTAACTCCTCACTCACTTGAAGATTCCTCCACCTGATCTCATCAGCTCGGAGTTACAAGCAGTTCAGCCATTAAGGTCATTTGCAGACAAATGAGTGATAATTGAAGACCATTTGATCTCGAGTTGGGAGCCAAGCCTCCCTCAATTTAAGGAAGTTTTTGGTAGCTTTAGTTGTATAAATGAGAATTCCTAGAGCCTCATTAGGATTCGATTGATTTTGTTGTAGCCAAGAGGCACATTCGAGATAAGTCATTGTGATTCCTGACTCTTATGTATTTTTTTATTTTAATGAAATTGAGAAGCATTCCCTTGATCCAGCACTGAGTTGACTCAAAGGGCTGAAGATCTTGGGTTAGGTCCCAACCCTAGCAGCAGAGGTTCCTCTTTTTGTACATATATGCTTAGGTTACATTCATAGTTAACTGTTGAAGTGATTTTGGTTTTGTTAATTTGCAAGTATTTGGGTGATTAATTAGTTTGCTTCCATTTGCGGATAGTTAGGTCAGTGGTTCGATAGTGATTGTAAACTCTTCAGAAAAGATTGTGATAATGGATTTCACATCATCTTCTTTATAGGATCACGACTTGAGGGTTCCATTCACACAGCCCAAAAATAAATTTCTTGTTTGATTACTGCATAATTTAGGGTTTCTTGTTGAATAGATCACTGTTTTTAAGTTTCTTAGAAGTAATTGCAATTTTCATTTTGATCTCTTGACTTAGCTATGGTTTAAAAGCACTTCCATTCATGAACTTAACCATTAGCTAATCAGAAGTCTGTTTTCCTCCATTCAAGTCATCTTTTCCATGTATAAATGAATTTGTGCATAAATGAAGAAAAGAGTGTATGTTGTTGCAGGAGCTTCAAATTTGTAGGAATACATCATCTCATTTGCCTCATCCAAGTCCTATCCACCCATGCTGCCAAGGTCCACCAAACCCTAAATCTGAATTCTTCTTTTGTAAGCAAAGTTGTCATTTCCATTAAGCAAATCCAACCATCTTGAACCATCTGACTGAGTCTTGGATAATGTGCACCTCCTCCATGTCTTATTTCCCCATCATGCACCTTTTATAGACTTCATTCTACCTTTCCTACCATCTTCTAAGCTTTCAACCTATATTCTGTAGTAAAACAGGGCATCCTGTAGTAGAACTAGGACATCCTGTAGTACTGCAGGAAACACTGTACCAGTCTTTTTTAAGCCCGAATTTAGCAAAAATTGTCATCTGAGCTTAGATTAGGCCTCCACTTGGCTTACATGTCGTTGAGACTAGTCCATACCTTTCTCCCTTGCCAAAGAACAAGTGAAAATTAACATTTGCATTCATAAAACTAAACATAAAAAAAATTGATTTTTCTACAATTTCTAAATTAGCACATGCATGCAACAGTCATAATTCTTCTTAGATCAAACTCCATGCTCACTTAGTCTAGATCATTACATGTTATAAAAAAGGTTACGCTAGCTTTCTTTTCCAAGCAAAATATGTACATGTGTAGCTAGATGATTTCATGTCACTTTAGAATATATTGCAATTCAGCCTTTCATTCCATAAAGTAGGAAGTATTCCTTTTCTTCCATTAAGGATAATTTTCCCTTTTCCATTTGGTAGTCAGACTCCTTCTAGTCAATAGAAGCCTCATTTGAAAAACACTAGTGGTATATTGCCCCAGTTGAAAAGTGACAAGAGTAGACCAGTGCATCTACTGTGTATAGAGCATTGTCACCTCTAAGTTTTTACAAACCCTTGGTTTATGAAGTAAAGTTGGTAGCCCTAGGAGTTGCATCATTCTTGTTGCAAGACTGGTGCTCATCAACAAACTTCTCTATGCAAACTTAAGACTCAGGGGAATGGGATCGTGACAAGGTCCCTATTTAGTAGGATTGGGCATTGAATCATTTATCATTGAACTATTTTATTCATCGTACTTCCTACAAATAGAAACTTCTTACTTCTTAAACATGGCAATTACATAGATGTAGGATGAACTATGAATAAATATATGGACAAGAGTAGACAATTTTATCTATTGTGTATAGAGCACTGTCACCTCCAAGTTTGTACAAAGCCTGGGTTGATGAAGTAAATTTGGTAGCCCCGGGAGTTTCAACATTCTTGTTGCAATACTGGTGCTCATTAATAACCTTTTCTACGCAAATTTAAGACTCAATGGAATGGGATCGTGACAAGGTCCCTATTTAGCAGGATTTGGCATTGAATCATAAACCATTGAATTTTTCTCTTCATCTTACTTCCTACACATGGAAATTGCAAAGATGCAGGTTGAACTATGAAGCAATATAACACTAATGTCCCTATACATGATTCTGTGAAAATGGCAGGGGAAGTTTGTTGACTAGGGTTACACATAAAGTAGATCACTTAGCTTATGTCAGTGCAATAAAATCTGCACAAAATTTCTTAGTAACCTAGCTCAAGTAAGCTTTGCATTTATTGGTAAGGTTTGAACCATAGAGCGTAGCTACTGTGCATAGGAAGTGCCTTCTGTGAGACCATTTAAGACTATTCTGTCACTCACAATATTGTAAAATTACACAGATTTCCATTATATAACAATGGAGGAGACCCAGTTTTTGATAAAGATAATTATGGAAACTGGACAAATACTAATCCCTATGTGAAATTACAACTCACTATAACTAGCTCTTTGGAAAGTCCACCTTTGTTGTCATTGAATCAACAAACTTATCAAAATTATTGGCTAGGTTTCTTGAATCAACCTACTTGGATTTCCTGATTACCTTTTGGTGTCAATGCTCTTATCATAGGCCTAATGACTTTATTGAAATTGATTTCAAATTGTCTTTCCTCCTCAATATGCTAATCACACTTAAATATTTCCTCATCTCTCAAGGGATAACACTAATCATGGATACAACATGGATAGGCAAAGCAACTCTTTCACCTCCTACATTAGCAGCCCATGATTTTTCAACATCCTTCACCCAACAATTTAGATGATCTCCATAACACGTCTCCAACATTGCCCTGATATGCACAAACCACACTCGTAGGTTGTTTTTCCCATATGAATTACAGAATCCTTCACCCTACATGCATTCATCTTAATAATTTCTCTACATTGTATGCCACCACCTCTGAAATTAGCTGCATCTTGGCATTAAGAGATATATTGATGAAGATGAGGTTCAATTAGTATACACATTTACTTCTACTATTATATGAAAGGAAACTTTTATCACTTCACAGTTTGTCTATGTTCTGATTTCTTTCTCAACTTGCTTTTCTCTGATGTGATTTTTACCAAATTATTTTTCTTAATTCATTATGGATCATAGAAGCCTGAATACAGAAACTTGCTTTTCATAAGAAGTTTTTTTGCAAAAAATTCCAAGCAACAAAGTATATGCTAGAAAGTAGGTATTAAATTTCCATCTGAGTGTTATAGTATTTTCTGCGAGAGTCCAATTCTAATAAAAATTTTAATTTGTTAAAAATTCCAAATCTCTAGATTGATGAGAAATTTGGTATGGAACTGTAATATGCATAATTGGCAAAAACAATGAGGAAATTATGGATAAGTTAATTGCATATTGTTGTGGATCATTTATTTTCACATCAATCATATGTTAGGCAAGTTTGGAGTGAACTAATAAAGAGATCAAATGGGAAAAATGATTGGTGCAAATAAATGTTGTTAATCTGCTCTGAAATTTGGTACCAGAGATATATTAATAGTTGTGTTCATGGGAGCCTCGCATGCTTTGTTTTGTGAGGGATTTGTCTTGCTAGAATATCCCAAGACAAATATAGTCCAGATAAACAGGTATGCCATGAAATTGGATATGCTATACAGAAAACATGAAAACATTTTGTCACCAAGAATTTTGAAAGCTCCATAGATCAACGAAAATAAGGCTTCATTTTTTTTAGATGGAGCCTATCATGGAACTCTAGGCAAATGTGGAGTTAGTGACATGTTACGTTTAAGGGGTACTCATTATATTATTTTAAAGAATGCAGCAAGTCAGGAGACAAATAACAATGTTGAGATCTAGGCTTTATGGTAACTTCTAAAAAGGGTAATCAAAAAAGGTATTGAGTGTATCAAAGTTATGGGGATTGTAATCTATTATGTATTAGGCGAATGGAAGAAGAGATATAGAAAATATGATGCTAATTTCATTCATTGTTTCAGAGCCAGGGTTGGAATTTCAAAATAGACCCACTGGTCAAATTTTACGGTTTTGACATTTCTCTAACCCTTATTCACAATTTGAAGGAAAGATCTTCACATTTTTACAAAATTTTAAACTGTATTAAATGGGAGAATCACCCCATGATGGGAAATTTTCTTGTCAAATTCTATCCCACTTAAGAGCTCAGAATGGAATTTTCTAGAGAAATTTCTTACACTCATATTTCTAGACAAGAATAAGAATTTAAAGGATAGATTATATGTGGAAGCACTATTAGTACAGGAAGGAACTCTCGTTGAAACAAGAATTCAAGGATGAAGCTATCCTTACATAATTTGTTCAATTTTTATAATGAATTTTAGAAAACATAATAGTAAATCATCTCAATCTGAATGATTTTCATCCTTCTATGAAAATCCATTAGTTCAGGCAAAGATAATAATGTAATTTTGTGGTGTTATTTGGTGCAGCCAGAGAAAACATTTCCCTAGGATGACTAGAACATTTTGTTGTAGATTACACTTGAACCCTTTTGGGGTTGACAACAATTTACTCACAATATTATAAAATTACACAAATTTCCATTATATAACAATGAAGGAGGCTCAATTTGTGTTAAATATAATTATGACAACTAGGCAGATACTAATCCCTATGTGAACTTACAACTCACTATAACTAGCTCTTTGAGAAATAATACAACTAGCTCTTTGGAAAATCCATCTTTCTTGTCATTGAATTGACAACCTTATCAGAATTATTGGCTAGGTTTCTCAAAGAAGCCTACTTGGATTTCCCGATTACCTTTTGGTGTGGATTCTCTTATCATAAGCCTAATGCCTTTATTGAAAGTGATTTCAAAGTTTTTTTCCTCCTTAATATGCTCATCACACTTAAAGTTTTCCTCATCTCTTGATGGATAACACTAATCATGGATACAATATGGATGGGAAAAGCAATTGTTTTACCTATTTGATTATCGACCCATGATTGTTCAACATCCTTCACCCAATAATTTATATGATCTCCATAATGCATGTCTCCAACATTTCTTTGATATGCACAAACCACACACTTCGGTTGTTTTTCCAATTGAATTAAATAATCTGCATGCATGGAGCTTACTAATTTCTCTACGTTGTAAGCCATCACCTGTGAAATTAGTTGCATCCCAGCATTAGAAGATGATGATCAATTAATATACTCATTTACTTCTAATTATCTTGAAGGAAAATTTTATCACCTCATAGTTTCTCTATATTTCGATTTCTTTCTCATCTTGCTTTTCATTATAATGTTTTTGAAAAACATTCCAAGAAACAAAGTATATACTAGAAAGAAGGTACTTAATTTCCATTTGAGCATTACAATATTTTCTGTGAGAGTCCAATTGTAAGAAAGTTGTTGACATGTTAAACATTCTAAATCTCTAGACTGATGAGAAATTTCGTATGGACCTGTAATATGCATAATTGGAAAAAACAACGAGGAAACTGTGGATCAGTTAATTTCATATGTTAATCGGATAGTGTTGTGGATAATTTATTTGTGCACCATTCATATGTTAGGCAAGTTTGGTGAGGAGAAATGTTGTTAATTTGCTCTGAAAATTGATACCAGAGATAAATCAATAGTTGTGTTCATGGGAGCCTCCCATGCTTTGTTTTGTGAGGCCTTTGGATTACTAGAATATCCCAGGGCAAAGATAGTCTAGCTAAATAGGTATGCCATCAAATTGGATATGCTATACAAAAAACTTGAAAACGTTTTATCATGAAGAATTATGAAATATCCATAGATCAACGAAAATAAGGCTTCAGTTCTTTTAGATGTTTCCTGTCATGGAACTCTAGGTAGATGTGGAGCTAGTGACATTTTACATTTAAGGGGAACTCGTTATATTATTTTAAAGAATGCAGCAAGTGAGTGGACAAATAACAACGTTGAGATCTAGGTTTATGGTAAAATGTTTCCTGTCATGGAACTCTAGGTAGATGTGGAGCTAGTGACATTTTACATTTAAGGGGAACTCGTTATATTATTTTAAAGAATGCAGCAAGTGAGTGGACAAATAACAACGTTGAGATCTAGGATTTATGGTAAATTCTAAAATGGGCAGTTGAAATGGGTATTGACTATATCCAAGTTATGGGGATTCTAAACTATTATGTATTGGGAAAATGGAAAAAGTGATATAGAAAATATGATGCTAATTTCATTCTATGTTTCAAAGCTAGGGTTGAAATTTCAAAATAGACTCACTAGTCAAATTTGACAGTTTTCACATTTCTCTAACAAG
Source organism: Pinus tabuliformis (assembly GCA_031772625.1). NCBI lineage: Eukaryota > Viridiplantae > Streptophyta > Pinopsida > Pinales > Pinaceae > Pinus > Pinus tabuliformis. The sequence continues at coordinate 1,000,107,795 of CM062807.1, read as the reverse complement.
TCTTCACAATTTCAAGGAAATATCTTCACATTTTTACAAATTTTTTAAACCATATTTCACAGGAAAATAGCCCATGATGGGTAATTTTCCTGTAAATTCCGTCCCTATTTAGAGCTAATAATGAAGTTTCCAGAGAAATTTCTTGCACTCATATTGCTAAAAAAGAATGCAAATTTAAAGGACAAATTATCTACGGAAGCACTATCAATGTAGGAAGGAATTCTCGTTGAAACAAGAATTCAAGGATGAAGCTATCACAAAATCTATTTAATTTATATATTGAATTCTAGAAAAGAGACTAGTAAACTATCTCAATCTGAATGATTTTGAATGTTCTATGAAAATCCCTTAGTTCAGGCAAAGATCATAATGTAATTTTGTGGTTTTGTTGGGCGAAGTCAGAGAAAAAATTGCCCAATGATGACTAAAATATTTTGTTGCACATTACCCTTGAAGATGTTTTGGGATGATGGTAGTTGAAACCTTTGTCCTCTGCAACTTTCAAAAAGACATGTAAACATGTATTCTGATTTCTCCTATGAAATATCAAATCTGCATGTTCGTTTTTATGGAAAAAGATACTAGAAAAGACATGTAATGATGTATTATTATTTCTTCTATGAAATATCAAATATAAATGTCTTTTTTCCAAAAAAATAAATAAATAAATAAAAATAAAAAAAATCTTGAAAGTAGTAATTTTCCATGATTGTCCTAAGTATCATTATATCATAATTCAATAGTAAGAAAGGTGTTAACTTGTTTTACATGTGGATTTCTTATATTGATGATAAATTTGCCACATTCGTAAATACTAAATTTATTTAAATCTAAAATATAATAAATTAATAACCACTTGGAAAGTACATGATAGGTACTGGATGAATATCTGAACGTTTTATCTCCCCAAGGAGTCTTATTACATTTTCAAATATAAAAATTAAAGATTCTCATTATATTCTGAAAAATAAAAACAGAAGAAGATTATTGTTTTAAGTTTTCTCAAGCAGGTTTTAAACATTTGATGTAAGAAGAAAGTACCACTGGTGATGCTATAAAAGCGTGTGTGGTGAATGTAGTGATCTCTAAATCTTCATTTTGGTTGAGAAATATGAAAATGTTCATTATGTTAAAGTTCCCATAACTATTAAAAACATTAATTTAGGAAGTGAAAATGATACTAAAACAATTATATATTAGAGTCATTCTCTCAAAAACTCAAATAGGAAAAGGTAGAATATTGATATACATCGCATTTTCAATATAGGACTTTCAAATATTTATACAAATCGGTGATATCTAGACAAAATTTTCAACTTATAAGTCCATCACATACAAACATAGGAGTAAACTCTAGACAATTGTTGCAACTTATAAGTTCATCACATATAGACATAGGAGTAAACTCTATGTTTTGTGATCATTAAATTTCAATATAGTTGCCAAGAATATTGCAATAACCATCCAACTATATACAAATAAGAGCATATAAATGCTCTAAATATAGGTTGATAGGCAATGCAAACATATAACAATTTTTAAATGTATTTTTAAAGGAGCTAAACATTTAAAAGATAAAAATGCCATCACAACTATATAAAATGTATAAATCCAAACAAAAGAATGGCTAAAGATATAATTTGAAGTCATGAGGGATATAAAACTCTCATTTGAAGCCACAAATGGTATTCACAAGATGTTTAGGATACGTGGTTTGGAGTGTTAACAACTTGCATGTTCAAATTAAGCAACATGAGTTCTTTTTGAAACAACAAAGTTGTAATTCTTTCCTCACAATGATCAATTTGTCATTTGAAGAAATGTCCCTTATCTGCATTATTTCTTCTAAATTGACAAGTATATTTTTTAGAGAATGATCTTGCAACTAATTGTGAACTAATGTTTGGGAACTATCTTGTGAGAGAAAATAAGAGTGTGGTTCTTCTTGGAGATTTAAGTTTTGCAAAATTGAATAGCGTTGAAGATTATAGTGAATGGATATTTTCAAGTGTTGCAAAATTTGCATGGTTTTCACACACACATACTAATCAACCTTTTCCAATTGTATACAAAGAGGAGCTTATAAATGCTCTAAATTTAGGGTGATAGGCAATGCAAACATATAACAATTTGGAAAAGCATACAATGGTTTGTAAATGAATTTTTAAAAACAACTAAACATTTAAAAGATAAAAATGCCATCACAACTATATAGAATGTATAAATCCAAACAAAAGAATGGCTAAAGATCTAATTTGAAGCCACAAATGATATTCACAAGATGTTTAGGATATGTGGTTTGGAGTGTCAACAACCTTCATGCTCACATTAAGCATCTTGAGTTCTTTTCGAAACAACAAAATTGTTGTTCTTTCCTCACAATAATCAATTTGTCATTTGAAGAAATGACCCTTCTCTGCATTATTTCTTCTAAATTTACAAGTATATTTTTTAGAGAATGAACTTGCAACTAATTGTGAACTAATGTTTGGGAACTATCTTGTGAGAGAAAATAAGAGTGTGCTTCTTCTTGGAGATTTAAGTTTGGCAAAATTGATTAGCATTCAAGATTACAGGGAATGGAGATTTTCAAGTGTTGAAAACTTTGCATGGTCTTCACACACACATACTAATCAACCTTTTCCAACTATATACAAAGAGGAGCTTATAAATGCTCTAAATTTAGGGTGATAGGCAATGCAAACATATAACAATTTGGAAAATCATACAATGGTTTGTAAATGTATTTTAAAATAGCTAAACATTTAAAAGGTAAAAATTCCATCACAACTATATAGAATGTATAAATCCAAACAAAAGAACCGCTAAAGATCTAATTTCAAGCCACAAATGATATTCACAAGATGTTTAGGACATGTGGTTTGGAGTGCCAACAACCTGCATGTTCAAATTAAGCATCATGAGTTCTTTTTGAAACAACAAAATTGCAGTTCTTTCTTCGCAATGATCAATTTGTCATTTGAAGAAATGACCCTTCTCTGCATTATTTCTTCTAAAGTGACAAGCATATTTTTTATAGAATAAACTTGCAACTAATTGTAAACTAATGTTTGGGAACTATCTTGTGAGAGAAAATAGGATTGTGGTTCTTCTTGGAGATTTAAGTTTGGAAAATTTGAATACCATGGAACATGATAGTGAATGAAGATTTTCAAGTGTTGAAAAATTTCCCCGGTCTTCACACAGACATACTAATCATCCTTTTCCAACAATATACAAAGAGGATATTATAAATTCTCTAAATGTAGGTTGATAGGAAATGAAAACATATAACAATTTTCAAAAGCATAGAGTGGTTTGTAAATGTATTATTAAAATAGCTAAACATTTAAAAGATAAAAATGCCACCACAACTACATAGAATGTATAAATCCAAACAAAAGAATGTATAAAGATTTAATTTGAAGCCACATGAGATATCAAACTCTCATTTGAAGCCGCAATTGATATCCAAAAGATGTTTAGGACACATGGTTTCGAGTGTCGACAATTTGCATGTTCAGACTAAACATCGTGAGTTCTTGTTGAAACAACAAAGTTGTAGTTCTTTCCTCGCAATCATCAGTTTTTCATTTGAAGAAATGACCCTTCTCGACCTTATTTCTTATAAATTTAAAAGTATATTTTTTAGAGAATAAACTTACAACTAATTACAAACTAATGTTTGGGAACAATATTATGAGAGAAAATAATAGTGTGCTTCTTCTTGGAGATTTAAGTTTGGAAAAATCGAATATTGTGGAACATTATAGTGAATGGAGATTTTCAAGTGTTGCAAAATTAGCATGGTCTTCACACACACATCCTAATCATCCTTTTCCAATTATATACAAAGTGGAGATTATAAACACTCTAAATGTAGGTTGATAGGCAATGAAAACATATAACAATTTGCAAAAGGATACAGTTGTTTGTAAATGTATTTTAGAAATAGCTAAACATTTAAAAGATAAAAATGCCATCATAACTATATACAATATATAAATCCAAACAAAAGAATGGCTAAAGGTATAATTTGAAGCCACAAGGGATATAAAACTCTCATTTGAAGCCACAAATGCTATGAACAAGATGTTTAGGACACTTGGTTTTAAGTGTCAACAACCTACATGTCCAAATTAAGCATCGTGAGTTCTTTTTGAAACAACAATGTTGTAGTTATTTCCTTGCAATGATCAATTTTTCATTTGAGGAAAAGACCCTTCTCCGCATTATTTCTTCTAAATTGACAAGTATATTTTTTAGAGAAAACTTGCAACTAATTGTAAACTAATCATTGGGAACTATCTTGTGAGAGAAAAATAGAGTGTGTTTCTTCTTGGAGATTTAAGTTTGGCAAAATTGGATATTGTGGAACATTATAGTGAATGGATATTTTCAAGTGTTGCAAAATTTGCATAGTCTTCACACACGTACTAATCATCCTTTTGATTGAGTATGATTGATCTGTTTACAAATATTTTCTTCTAGTAATGTCTCAGCTATAAGATCAGTTTGGAAAATATATAGTTCTAATAAAAATGGACATCTACAAAGAACATGTTAGAAGTGTGCGGGGTGATACTTAATATTTGTACACCAACATACTCGTTGACAACTTCATTGAGCTATTGCATTTCTATTGGTTACCGAAAAACATGGATGCATTGAAATGCTCACCTAAGTGTTAGCAATCAATATCAGTATGGTAGTGATAAGGAATTATTTGGTTGTTAATTTCTTGATAAAATTGGACTAACTAGGTTTCAATGCAAGGGGCTTCTCACACAGTCATAGAAAACAAAAAATGTGTATAATACTGCCAATCATAATTCTATCTTAGTTTTAGTTAAAATAAAAAGTCCTTTACTTCAGCAAATCAAGGTTCAAATGAAATACTCTCCATCCTAGATTGGTAAAATAAATAAAAAAATTGAGTTTCATGATATTTTATCTAGGTTTTTCTTCTTAATGGACTAAGTGCAATCATGTCTTCACTGAAGGATGTTTAAAAAGATCTCGTATATTAAACACATTTTTCCATGGTAATAAGAGTTTTATAGTTTTTAATAAGGAACTGACATGTGTGTCATGAAAAAAGTCATGATTGTTGCGTGATACAAAAGATGTGAAGGGATAGAATATGGAGGATTTAGATCCATTCAATAATTTCATGGAAGTGATGTGGTTGGATTTATTTTAAAATCAACCTTATCTCATGAAAAGGAGAGAACCATTGAAAATATTTCACATGACATACATTTTTTTTTATTAGGCCTCAACTCATTGCAAAATAGAAAAGTTGTTATTGATCTTGCAACTTAGAAATAACACTTGAAAGGCTACTCTTCTTAGTGATCAAGATTCAACATCTAATTATGTAGATATTGGTGTAGATGATATGAAACTCCTTTAATAATCAACAATGTAGCAGAAAAGGAAGAAAATAATCCTTTTTATGGATTTTTATTCAACATGAACTCCCATAGAGCTTGAATACAATCCAAATTTGTACAGTAGATAAATGAGTTGTCTTTGTTGGGTTTCATAAACATAACTTGGTACCATTATTGTGTTTATTTACACCACATTACTATTTATTGCTAACTTATAAAATGACTACTTTAGATTATTGCACCACTTGATTTTTGTTTAATTAAAAAGAATAATTAATAATTTTAAAATATTATTTAATAACTTTTTAATTAACAATTCTAATTACTATTTTAATTATCAATTTTAAACAAAAATAATATAACATAACATTGTGAATTTACAATATCTCAATATATGTGAGAAATATAGAAATAGTGGGAAATGTTTGAAGTTCAAGTCTTTCTGAATTTCCGCACACAAATTCTCTATATTTGTGGACATGAAAAAGCAATGAAGAACCCATTCTAAAAATACACATGTAATTAACCTTTGTTATAAATCTTATAATATGTTAAGATGGATGAAATCATGGACAAAGTTTACCTTTGCACAACAGAGAACACGACGTGAGGGGGCGACATTTTAACACCGACAGACTAACAACCGAACACGGTACCAAAGTAGAGATTGATTTGTGCCGAGATAAAAAAAAATTATGGTAATCATAAATTATTAAATATCGATTGGAATGAATAATATAGTTTTAGTGTAGGTTCTATGTTCTATGTCAATTGACGATATCAAAGTTTTTCATCTTCATTAAGTCAAAATCTACATCTAGAAACTGTAAATGCCCACTACATGAACGCAATGACCTAATAAAGATGGATAAGAGGTATTGTACAACATCTCCTTTTTGTAGGGATGTTTTCTTGGAGAGATACTATGTGGCGAATTGAAAGTGTAATCCATTATAAGCTATTGCTTGTAATTTTTTATTGAAACTTACAAAATCATATTAGAAGATCAAGAGCCAACCTTCATTACAAACGTTATACTATCTATAAAATTCAGATAATATAAATCATTTAGCTTTATCTTCCACTTTTGCATGCAATCTTTTTTATTAATTCTTATTTTCAATGACCATTTACATCTCATGATGGTTCCTCAATTTATGCCTTATGGCATTTCCTTTGCAACATCAGGTGTAGATGATAGTTTTAAATACATTTCAATATTATTTCAGATTGAAATATGTTATTGTTGTTGATATATATATATATATATATATATATATATATATATATATATATTCTAAACTCGATATTAAACTAAGTTAGTGAATGTGGATATTAAAATGATTTACTTAATTAAAATATAAATAATATCAACTTTATTTATTTTTTGTTTTAAATATTGGAAAGAATTTTAAAAGTTGATATAAAATTATCTTATTTCATACTTACATGGAAATATTTTATTTCTAACAAAGAGTGAGAATATATTTTTTTTTCGATATCTCTTTTATATCAAGGAATATTCGAGGATCAGATGGACATGAATTGACTTAAGGATGATCCTCTATATTAAGTTGTAATATCAACAAACAACAAAATCACATTTAGAGTTTGTTTGGGGTTGCTTCTGAGCATATGTCTGGAGGTATGAAATATCTTGGCTTCCATATTAAGCCATGAAATTACAGGATCCTAGACTGGCAGTGGCTTGTTGACTGATTCTATCAGAAAATTTCGGGCTGGGAATTTAGATGCCTTTCTATGGGAGGTCGCTTCACTCTAACTTAGGCTGTGATAACTCAGATGGGTGTGTACTGGGCACACTTATTCCATCTACCCATCACCATCATCAAAAAATTAAATGGGATCATTGCTAATTTCATCTGGTCCGGAATGTGGCAAAAGCATAAATATCATCTTACCAAACTTGATCATATCTCCATGCCAAAGCGGCTGGGAGGCTGGGGCATATTGCATTTGAAGAGATTTGGCTATGCTCTTCTGCTCAAATCTTTATGGCGAGGGATCTTTGGATATGACACCTGGAGTTCAATCATAAAACATAAATACCTGAAGGACATCGACTTTATGGTTTGAATGCGTTGGGGATGTATTGGCTGCAACACCAGCTCAGCTGTCTGGTGCAACTTTACAAAGATCCGTCATTATTTTCTATCACTTCTCTCATGGAAACTGGGTACTAGACACCACATTGCTATTGGACAGGATTACATCTGGGGCCTTGATGATATTGACAAAATCTCGGATCCCCTCCGACATGGTCTTAACAACAATGGCATATACTTCTGGGAACAAGTCATTTCGACTTGGCATAACAGTTTCCCAATTTGGAAATGCTCTGTAAGGTTGGGGCTATTTGTACATAACATAGAGGATTGGGAAAAGATCTGCACACAACTACAGCTGACCAGAATTTGCAGAGATGCGGAAAGAGATTCGATTGTATGGAGGGGAAAAATGAAGGGCGACAACATCATGGTGGCAGATGCATATCACCAACTCTGTTGTTGGGACACCATACATCCTGAGGTATGCTAGTTTTCTAAATTTTGGAATTCTCACATCCCTACAAAAAACACTTTTTTCTCTTGTTAGTCTCGAGAAATAAAAATTTGACATGGGCAAACCTTCAAAAAAGAAATTGGTCCGGTCCTGGGATTTGCGTTCTTTGCAGGAGTGCGGAAGAAGATAATTGACATCTGTTCATTATGTGTCCTGTTGTTTCTAAAATTTGGCAAAATCTAGCTGCCATATATGGTCTCCAACTCCCACAGTTCACTTGCATGTCTAACTGCCTTGAATAGTGGAGTCAGCAACACATTACATAACGCTATATGCCCTCTATTTTCCATTGGGAGATCTAGAGATGGAGGAACAACGTTACCTTCAACAACTACAGAGAAAACAATACATTGGTGGCGGAAAGAATCAGATGCACACTCTCATCTAAACTACAAATGGGCATGAATACTAAAAAATCTAAAAAAACAAAAACAGGCCCAAAGATCATATACCCTGAGGGGTTTTTTTACGGTGCATCACAAAGTAGAACATGAAGATGTGGTTTCTTGATCATATTTTCACCTGAGCAGGCATATCATGTTCACTGGGGTGTGGGTAAAGGCACTAATACAAAGGCAGAGGCAATGGCATTATGGGGCCTACTCTGGTTTGTTAATTTCCTGGATATTCCTACTATTCACATATTTGGGGACTCCAAGATCATCATTGATTATGTCCGCGGTCAAGCTACCATATACAAGCCCACACTTCAAGGCTGGTTACAACAAATCACATCACTCTGGAGTTCACTCCATCACTCCTCGATTCAACATATTAGCAGGGAGTTCAATCTAGATGTGGACAGTCTCTCCAAAAAAGGCATTCTGGACAAACTGGATGGCTTACACATTGAGATCAAGATGGGAGACACTTGCATGGAGGTCGGGGTGCTGCCACTACCGGGATAATACTACTCACCCAGACATATTTCTTCTTTTTGATTATCTGATGGACCTTCTTTGTGTCTATTAGTAACTAGTTGCAACAATTCAGATTTCCATACATTGTCTATTATCAACCATGCATGACTTTATTTGGTACATTAGATCTTTATGATATCTTCTATATATTATAGGCCATGATAGCTATATGGACTGGTTATAGGGATGAATATTTGTATGATTGCATGCTCAACTGGAATGCACATGTTACTATCTCCGATATGTAGCTGTTTTGGAAGATTCATCATGAAGCAAATGTAACTTTTTTGAGACTGAATATAACTTTCTTTTTCTTTGAAAAAAATACAATTTTAAATAAAACTAACCAAATATATATATATATATATATAAATTATATAATTTGGATTTTTAATATTAAACACTACCCTATATTAAACACAAATAAAATTACACTCTTTATTAATCACTGATAAAATTACACCTACTGATCACCGATGGAATTACAAATGATCTCATACTCGACTCTATAATAAGCCTCTAAGTTCAATAATGTTTATCTTTAATAATGCTGCATTTTATTCAAACTCAAACCATTATTTTATTCTGTACAGAACACAGGATCTTCCTATAAGTTTACAAACAATCGATGAATGATAGCCAAGTCGCAATCGATCCAGACCATCCCAATCTATGGCCCAGACATTTTGGTGGGTATGCATTACAATTCAGGTCACTGCAAATTTTGGAAATTTAATGTATAAGATCAAAGTCAAACTATTGTCCTTCATTTTTTTTTTTTTTTAAGAATTCGACAATTCAACAAGACAATCTTTACAGATAATTATCCACCACAAAGAACTATTTATTAGTAACAAAACGATCACAGGTGTGTATCTGTTAATTCTTATTATTATGCATCTATAATAAGACAATCTTTACCAATACTTATTGATTCACATCCACTTAAAAATCTACTCACCACAAAAAACTCTGTTAATAACGAAACGATAATAGGTGTGTATAAAGTGCAGGTTTTATTACACTGAGCCAGCGGTTACTGTTACCAAAATGGATTTGTTAAATGATGACGATAACAACTTAGATTCGGGGTTTATTTTTCACTAATGCATTTGTTAGAAAAGTTACATGACTCCAACAAAGAGCATTTGATGTTGGATATTTAATGGACACTTTGAATTTTCTACCGATTAGTTATTATGCCAACATACCTCCAAGGCCGATTACGCAACATTACTATTAATATATATTACTATTAATATTATATAGAGTAGAATCAGTGTAATCATATTAAATATATTAGTGTGGTTGATTTATGGTTTATATAGTTGAAAGTTTCAGTTGTATCTATCATTCATAAATATATAACAAAAAATACTATTGCAACAAAAAATTATTATTAACTATTGCAACAAAAGTATTATTATTAATTAACTTTGATTTTACTTGACCCTTAAGAATTTCAGGTCTTGATAAAGAAACAAAAGCGTTGAAGATTTTCATCCTTTACAACCAAGATATAAAGAAGTTATTCTAAAATTAAATATGCTTTGAAAATCCAAATTGGTGGCCATTCAGACATCATTTTTTTTTAAACTTATTAAAAAGCATAGCATTCAGATAAAACATATGTTAAGCATCTGAACATATTGTTTTAAGAATCAATCTAAGCGGTGAATTAAAAAAATAAAAAAAAATTAACAAATTATCATACACCTTAAGTTGAAATAGAAAAATTTAATTAAGAGGTGTTTAAATATATTCTCAACTATAGTCACCGAGTTTCACTATTACATCTAAACATGAAATAAATTCCCACATAAAATGCTCACTACAATGCATTTGAATGATGCTTTGGGTTACATGAACATCCTTCTGCCAGCTATTTTTACGGTTTACACGAAGTTTATGTTATGCATTATTCAATAATCATGTCAAAACTAATTTTTGACTAATCTTAATCGAAATGAATGGATTCTTTTTTGTCATTTAGGAGCAACGTTTTTATTATTGTGCGGATAGGTGGACGCATTATATAATGTAGTGTTATGTTGATTAACATTAAACTTTAAGATTTAAAAAAAAAAAGATTTATAAGTGTTTATGTTTGTTATGAAGAAGCCTATTAAAAATTTGAGGAAATCCATTATACAATGTCATTATTTTAGTTTTGATATATTTAAATTCCGGATTTGATTTTTATGAGTATTTGGTGGATTGGGATTTAAGATGAATCTAGCTAATTAGTAATAAAAATACAAAAATAGAGATGAATGTACTTATTATGTAGGACATATTAATATGTGTCCCTAGTTTTCCTTATCTTTTTGTATTGTATTGAGACATATGTAATAAAAATATTATGACCATATTAATATTGTCAACTTAGGTCATATTCATGTTTTTGTAATGCATCATTTTTCCATGAAATTCTCATGTAATGTATTCTATGTGAGGGTATGATGAGTTTATTGTAAAATGTATTTGGGATAAATAATCATAAATATAATATTAGGATATGATTTCCTCACAAGGTTTCAAATATAATTTTAAAAGGGATTTAAAAAATAGTTTATGAATTAAGATAGTCTCACTTCTCCAACTCAAAGTAATTTTATAGCAAATGGAATAAAAATTAGTGTTTGTGTAAAAGTGGTTATGGAACCATTAGTGATCACGTTAATTGTCAAGAAATTTATTATAAAAGTTGATAGTTCAAACCTAGGTTTACCCATGTCCTTACTAGGGGTAGTCATGGACACCTAATGTCCCCTCTTTTGGGAGAAGGAGTGATTAGTAAAATGGGATGTCACTGTTATCACTCAGGTTGTTCCCAAAAGTTGTAAGAAAGGGAATATGGCCGAGGTAACCATAGAACAATCTTTTAGATACAGATTCTAACCAATCTGCATGCAGAGAGGGCTCTCTCTTTATGATTTAGCTTTGTTTTGAAGTGTGTTAGGCCAGCTATGAAGTACAAGGGGTTTTATTTCGAGTTTGGTTGGAGGGATGGAGATTCAATAGAACAGTGAGGTAAAATTGAAAAGTTTCAGTCCATTAGGCATGATGGAGTCAAAGAAGGATAGCTTACTAGATTCAGTTTCTGACTGAGGATGGCACCACAGAGCAAGGTACTCAAATATGGAACAATTCATAAGCTGGAATCAGATCTAATGGAGTCAATGGGTGAAGGTAAATTAAGAATCCTTCATCATGTTGACAGAGGGAAAGTGGATGATTACTATCAAGGAGCAATTAAGGATTCCTTAGAAAATAGTCAAGGTGAAAGAATCAGGGGAAACAAGAGCAATTAAGAATTCATTGTTTATGCTAATTCTGAAGAAAACATAGAAATAACAAAGATTGAAGACAGAGTGCAGTTAAGCAAATTCTAAATTATTCTTTCTCTTTACTACTGATATCATGAAACATAGATGATATAGTAAGCATATAAACTGAAAACACAAGTTAGAAGGGACTTATTGATCCATAATATGATTCAAGAATTCTGTAATAGGTCCTCAGCATCAAATTCTCATCCAGTAAGCTCGACAAACAATGGTTCCAACAGCCTTTTATTCCAAAAATTTCAGTATTACAATCAAGAACTATGAACGCCCATCAACCAACCCCAAATACTTCGTCTAGGGGGGTATTTATACAAAAATATCAAATATCTTACAAAATATCTGAAGAAGATAATATTTGATGACAATTAATGCTTCTTTTACAAGAGATAGAGATGAACAGTCTCGAAAATAGGGGAACAATAAATTGATGCAATAAATTAATGTTGTGTTGGCTGTTCCACCTTTATGAGATGTATCGGAGGTAGGTGCTGCAAGTCGGTTTACGACCGTCTTCTACTGATACTCTATGTTGGCTGCTTCGTCCTGCGTCGGGTGTTCTTCAGCTTTGATGTGATGACTCTGATTCATTTCTGTTCTCCGCATTATAGTAGATGGTCCAAAATTTTCAATTGACCAAAGATAAGTTTATAGAATTTCTAACATACTTTGCCAGCATTCCGGTCCCGGTATTTTATGTCTCTGAAGCTTCCTCAAAGTTTCGTCAGCGTCTGTGTATCTGAAGAAATTAGGTGGGATGGTGAACAAATGCTCTACCTCGTGCTCAATGTAGAATAAATTTTCCAGGCTGTCATATAGGGCTTGGCCAAATGGAAGTGCCTTCTCTCCTAATGTACTTGATGATGCATTAACTTGATCAGCGACATATTTATTCAACCTGTGTGTGTAATCTACATGTCTCATCATATGATCATTACTCCCCAAAGGACTTGGAAAACCTTTTTAATGCAAAACTGTAAACTTTTCTGTGAAAGAATCAATCTCCACTTACATGTCCTGGCATCTCCTTTCCACATTTTGCATCAGAGTTCTCATGGTTATAACTCTCTTGATTTCTAGAATGGTGCCTGTTCTATCTTTGATTTTCAGTGCCTCTAGTTCTTCACTGGTCTTGGTGTTCAAAAAATATATTAACTGGTTAGCTTGTTCAGGCATCTGTCCTAATAAGGCTCTTGTCTTTTGAATCTCCACTTGGGCCACTCTTATCAAGTCAATCTGCTCATAAATGACTTGGATAGACCTCCACACATTACTAAGGGATTGATTGATGTTGGTCCACAAAATTCCTCTGATTTCTGCTAGAGGTTTATCCAGAGAGAGATCCTTTTCTAATGCTCTCACCTTGTTTTCCAATGTTTTGATCTCCCTTGTTTTCTCTGCCACATTCATTTTGGATTTATCATAATTCTTTTCCACCTTTGCCAATTTCTCTTTGACCAATTTCAATCTTGATACTTGCAGTTTTAATTCCTCGATAGCTTTTATCAATTCCTTTGTGGTCATGCTAGTACTGTTGCCTGGTGCTGTTGCTGTTGCGGTTGCTGAGGTACTTGTGATGATCTCTGCTATTGATGCTGGGACATTGGGAGGCAATGCTGTTATAAGTGTGGAGGGGGTAGTAGTGACTGTTGGGACTACTTCAGGTGGCTGGGAGGTCGACTCTCCCTACTTTTCTTGTAGAGCTTTCTCGAATGCCTGCTCTATTTCACTCAACCTCTCATTCAGTCTCATGAGAAGGTCCATCATGTCCTCAGATTTCTGTTGTACAACTTTTGCAGTCCTTGCATGCATGGAAGGAGGAAGTTTCAGCTGTTTTCTGAGGGCAACAATGTTCTCTTCTTTCTTCTTCATTAGTGCCTTTATGCCTTTGGCATCTTTGGGATCATGTCCCAGCTCAATGATAATATCTTCTAAGGATTTTATCCTTTTGTCCTTAGCAAGAGAAGAGGCTTTCTCCAAATCTAGTTGAGCAGAGGTGTTGTTCAAAGAATTTTTCAATTTAAGAACTAACATCGCTTTATCAACTAGTGTGGAGTAGACTGGATCTCTCAAGTCTGTTTATGCAACTCAATCTGGTCTAAGGGATGAATATCCTTGGCTAAGACCTCCATATTTGTCCTGATGTAGTCAACTGTTGATTGTGGTCGCTGCACCTTCGACTTAAAGTAACTCATTATCATCTTTCCTTGTTTTATGTCATATGTTGGCATTAATCTTTGTTGTTTTGCGGGAGCCATCTTAAGATACTGGTTGTAAATTTGAAGCCTCAGTGGATCGTTCCTGGCCTTTATCTCAGTGGATGTCCTTTTGATTTCAGAGGGTTGCTTATGTGGTGGCCTGGTAGATGACACTTCAACACTATGCTGCCTTTCTAGCTCCTGCCTATGTGAGCTAGTCGATGTCTCTATCACTGGGGAAGTCTGCTCGCTGGTTACCCTCTCACCTCTTAGACTTTCTATTGTTTCTTCAATGATTTCTTCTTCAGACAGAGGATTCAGTATTTGCCTTTTTTCCCCTAGTTGTTCTGGAGGCCCACTGATAGGTGTGGCTTCTTCCCTGTCTCTTTTCTTGCCTCTTTCCTCATTTAGAGGAGTTTGTAATGCAGGAATCTCTGCTGCCTTAGTTTGGACCGGAGGAATTTGCCCCTGTTGATCAGTGATTGCTTACTACTTCGTGTCGGACACTTCGTTGCCCTTAGAAGACCCTGTAACTAGTGCGTTGGTTTCTTGTGCAGGCTACTATGAAGTTCCAGCAGAGGATGTACCAACTCCTGTTTGCTGAGGCAGCTTGAAAGATACCTGTCCAAAAGAGTCCAGGTTAAGGGTTTTTTCAAGGTCTTTCATAGCTTTTTCCATCTTTTCTTATTCAGTAAGTTCCTCTATTAATGTCCCTTCTACCCATTCTTCCTGATTAGCAAACTGTTCAATTTCAGGGATTTTATGATGCACATACATTGATAACTTGTTTCTTACCCTACTGTCACTTATGAAACTATAGGGGTCATATGGTACCCACTCAAAACTCTTCTTGAATTTAAGGTGGTCTTGTAATATGTTCTTATCATCTATCCAAGCCTCCCTAGAATGAATAATATAAGGGCCTAACTGGTTTTTTATTCTCAGCTGAGCCTTCTTCTTTACATTACAAAAGTGGGTTAAGTCTGAACAGATGAGCTACCTGAAATATTATAATGCAAATAACCTCATAGGCAAATACCTGGGCAACTTGAATGGGCATAATTCACATCCATATATTCTGATCTTAGTGTGATTCTGGTAGAGGTACCAGTCACCTATCCTGTACTATTTGGACATCTGTAAAATTTTCTTCATATCACCAGTAATTCTAGGAGAAGGAGCTCCCATCAACAGTGTGGAGGCTGGGTGCACAAATAAGTCAATGAATTCACTGTAGGTATAAGGGGAGTCATAGTTATGGAAGACTGAGCTCCAGAAAACCACGGGCCTCCTATTTCCCTTTGAGTCTAATTTTCTGATGGGGAATGGGAAACTGTCTGGGTGATAATATAACAACAGATGATATATGAAAGTTATATATTTAAACACTCCTTCCCTTTCCAAATTCGTGAATTGAGTATGGATTTTGTCAGCAATGAAAGAGGCATAGTTATACTTAACAGCAGGGGGTTGTCCCAGGGTAAAGGTAAATAACAGAACCAGGACAATCTCATCCACATATTCACTGGACCTAAATCCCAAGATCACTGATATTATGTCAAGAATGATTCTTCCAGTCTCATTGAAACAGACATGTAAATAGGGAGGTGGGCCTTGGGGCTGGCATTTTGGTTTCATGAACATCTGGGCAATACGTGTTATTTCTGGGCTGGTCAATTGAGAGGCCTTTTCAAGCAAAAATCCCATGGAAAGACGAGCAAGGGGCTCAATGGAATGGAAATGTATCATCTCGTTGATGGATTCAGTAGTTATGTAGAAAAGGACAGTTTTATAGGGTGACATAACAGCTCTCTGAACAGGGTCATAATTGGCACAGCATTGGTGAATAATGTCAGGGAAAACATGGACTTAGGGAGATAGTACATGGAAAGGTTTGATTCCCATAGTCCAAGAATGTCAGAATTACTTAAATGACTATCTCTGATTTGGTAGAAGGTATGAAGATGATTTTGGCAACCAGACGGGTCTTTTATTTGGAAATCTTTGTTGGCCATGGGTAGATGGTTCTAGTCTTTATGAGGTGCATTGAGGGGTGAGACATTGAGGGACATGGGGGCTTCCATGTGTGGTTCTTGTGTTTTCAAATTAGAAGTCGGGCTTCTGGGGAGACAATGGTCTAAATAGTATTTCTGGGTGTATTTTTATGAGAGCTACAAACTGATTTTGCTTGAATTTGGCTTTCTTGGGTAAAATTCACAGAGGAAAAGACAAAATTATGGGTTCGGAAAGTGAATTGGGGTAAATACCTGTTTTTAGAGGCAAATCAGGCACTTCACAGGTTGATTGACGAGCTGCAAAGCAGGAAGCTAAGATTTTCTTGGTCGAGTGGTGGACTGGACGCTTGTGCAGTTGTCTGGACGTAGCTTGCATGAAAACAATTTCGCAGTAAAAAATGGGTAAAAATGATAGTTTTACGATAATTTTAACAAAAATTGGCTTTGGTGGGGGTTTTTGGCTTTCACTGCATGCTGACATCACAGCGATGGGACGTTTTGTCTTGACGTGGGGGGGTGGTAAGCGGTTTCTCCCCGCACAACTTTTGGGGTGGAGTGGTTTCGAATGGGGAGGTAGCGAGCAAGGCGGGAATGCGACGCATGTCCCCGGTACAGCGGGAATACCGCCGGCTCCCCAGGAGTTAACGGTCGGATGAAAAGGGGTTGCAATATGTGCATCTACCGTTGGATGTATAGGGCCTAGATCTGACGATTGACGGTATTGGGATGTGATGGATGGTCAATGTACGGGCCCCATATATCAAATCAAATGTTTCAATGGTTTTCGGGGCTTGTTTTATTGGTTTGCGGGGTGAGTTTAGTTAGGTTTTTAATTAACCCGGGTGGTTAATTAAGTCCTTTGAGCGTGCAGCGGGTTAGGTTATTAAAGGTTCCAAAAGAACCATTAATCCCTACTTAAACAATAATATGGTCGTAATCGACTGGGGGTGGGATTATTAATACCTTGGGGTTTTCTTTAATGTATTAACATAATACGGGAAAGGGGAATAAGTATAGGGAGTTATATAATAATGTCAATAGTTAATATTAGTTTATGAAATAAATGGCACTAAGTATAATGTTAGTAATTTAACACTTGACACTTAGGTTGAAGGAGGTTTACACAAGAAATGTGGCTCTTCCTCTAAGTAAAAATAGAGTTTTACTTAGGCATTTGCTGAAAAATGGGATGAGTGATTTTAAGGATATTAAGCAGATCTGAATACCTTTGGGGAAAAATTAGCAAGTGATTTGGGAAAAGATGAAAGGGGAGTTAATTATGCTCTTGCCATGGTACCTGTGATAGAAGTAAAATTTAATCATTTTGAGAGACAAAACATATCACAAGTTTCTTTCTGCAACACCAAAACTGCCTACCCAGCCTATTGTACCTACCCTTTCTTCTCTTTTCAATGGGTGCATTTAGACTAGTAACCCCTTTTTCATCTTTTCTTTTCTTTGCATGATCAACCTATCTAAATCTGCACTTATTTCTTCCAAGGGCTCAGATTAAACAATTGAGCTCCTTTACTTCTCTACCTATCTACTTATCTGCCAAGTTTAAACAGTTTGGACAGATTTTTATTCTCTATCTCTAAAACAGGAAATTCAAACATGAACTGGCCGAGATTAAGCTATTTGGCCATTCATCAACTTCAACATAAAGTTCAACAAACTGCACATGATATTTTATTTACAGAAAGTGAATTAGTAGTGGCATTTGGACTTGCACACTTTCCAGGTCCTTTGCTTGGGGTTCATTTCTTTTCTTTTTTCTGACCATCTTATTCTTTTTACCCTTTGATTTTTCTTTTATGGTATACCCTCTTTTCATTTTTAAAATTTTTTGATTTTTCAAGAATATGGAAAACCTTTGCAGCAAGAAAAGGTATGTACATATTAGAGCTCATCAATGTCAATCATGAAATATGACACCTATTGGTATAGGAGCATAACATTGGCTCCACTTGGGGATGTCTTTCCCTGGTGGAAAGTCAAGAATAGCAGGTCAGATGGCCTTATAAACAACCCTTGTTGTGCTCTGAAATCTTCCTTTGCTGTAAGTAGAAAAACTATACAAAGGACCATGTAACATATATACATTTCTCTTGAGCTGAAAATGAAAATAGTAAAATTCCTTCATTGTTTCTAAAAAATTTCTACCTATTCCTTCCTATTCTTATTGCTGTAAAAAGCTGTAGAAACTAAACTTCGCTATGTACAAGTTAGAATCATGATATATTAACAAACTGGATCAAAATAGTTTTTTAGCATTCAACCATTCACTGGTCCATCTTCTGCTTCTGTACCATCCAAGCTTTTCAGAAAGTAAGTATTGTTGCCTTGTGAAGCTTGGATGATAAAAGGTCCCTTCCATAGGAAGTCAAACTTCCCATTTTTTCTTTTATCTTCTCCTCTGGAATCCCATTTCAAAACTTTGTCTCCTATGTAAAAATATTCTTCCTTAGTCCTCTTATCAAATATCTTCTTGAGTTTTTCTTGTAATACTTGGGATCTTTGGTATACCTCTTCCCTAGTTTGTTGCAAATGTATAGTCTGATTAATTCTTCTTTGAATGTTATTTGGTTCCACCTGAGCTTGTTGCAGTAATTTCATTACAGGGACTCCTCAAGATGAAGGAAATACAGCCTCCATACCATAGACTAACTCATAAGGGATAGTCCCAATGGATCTCTTGGTAGTTAACCCGTCTGCCCATAATGCATTGATAAGTTTCTCATGCCAATTTTTCTTGTTTTATTCCAACACTTTCTTGATGATATTAATCAGCCTTTATTGGAGGACTCAACAAACCATTACCTTGAAGGTAATAAGTTGTGGAATGGCCTAAGGTGATGTGGTACTTATGACAGAAATTGATCATTCTCTTGGATTTAAAAGCAACAGCATTATCAGTTATAATTTTTTCAGGACAGCCAAATCTGGATCAAGATGTTGGTTTCTAAGAATTGTATGAGCATTGAATCATTGGCTTGTCTACAAGGGATGGATTCTATCCATTTAGTGAAGTAATATGTGGCAGTAAGGATCCATTTATGTTGGCCAGAAGAGGGAGGATGGATTTCCCCAATGAAGTCTAAACCCCATTGTTGAAATGGTCTTTTAGTGGAAATAGGTCTCAAGGGTAAGCGTAATAGTTTCCTTTTGCCTTCAAAAATTTGACACTTATGGCAAGCAGTAACAAACTTCTTGACATCAGCAAACAAGGTTGGCCAGTAAAATCCAACCAGTAGGATTTTGTCTACAGTTGATTTCCAGTAAAGGTGTCCACCACAGTCCCCTGCATGAAATTCTTTGAGTACCTTATCAGCTTCATCTTTTATTAGACAATTTAATAGAACACCTTCATGATTTTTCCAAAAAAGAGCACCATCTAAAATACATAATTTTGCAGCTTTCATTTTCAAAAACCTTTTCTTTGTTCTGGATAACCCTGTAGGAGCCTGCAGGTTTAATAATACATAACATATATCAGCATACCAAGGTGATTCTAAGAAGGCCTCGCTGATTTGTGGAGTCACCATCTCCTGTTCGTTATCCAGTTCATTGATGTCAAGGGCTTGAAAGTTTGTTTCAGTCATAAGTTTTGCTAATCCCTGCCCCTTTATTAGCTTTGTAGGTTTTATTTCAATATCATACTCTAATATAGTAGCAATCCATCCGCCTCTCTTCCCTTCAATCCCCTCTTGAGTCAGGATATCTTTGACAACGGTGCTAGGAACATAAGCTATTACATGAGAGTACAATATACAGACTCTGAAGTCTTTGATAGCTTTCACAAGTGCATAAGCTTATTTTTCCATGATTGGGTATTTTAGTGAGTTCTTTACTAAAGAAGGCTATGGGTTTTTCACTTCCTTGATCATCTTTTTGTAGTAAAACAACAGCAATGGTGTGTTCTGATGCAAATGAAAAGATTATGAAATCTCTGTCAAATTTTGGGCTTGTAAGGACTGGTGTTTTGGTCAAAGCTATTTTAATTTTTTCAAATGCTTGTTTAGCTTCTACTGTCCATTTAACCTTGGAATCTTTTTTCAACATATTGTTCATCAATCTAATTAATTCAACCAAATTGGGTATGAATCTTCTTAAAAAGTTAATTTTCCCTAAGAAAGCTTGAAGTTCTTTGATATTTTTGGGATGGGTATTTGTAAAATGGCTTCTATTCTATCAGGGTCAATTTTGATGCCATCTTTGGAGATTATATGACCTAACAATTTTCCTTCCTCCAGACCGAATAATGACTTCTTGGGATTCAATGATATACCATACTTTCTCCATGTTAAGAACACTTGTCTCAGATGATCTAAATGATGCTGATCTGATTTGGAAAACACAGTAAGATCATCAAGGTATATGACTAGAAAATCATGAATTTCATTTGCAAAAGCTATTTCCATTGCTCGTTGGAAGGTTGCCCCTGCATTCTTGAGTCCAAATGGAATTTTGACATATTTGAAAGTTCCCCATGGTGTTGTAAAAGCAATATTTTCTTGATCATCGGGATGGACTAGAATCTGGTTAAAGCATGAAAAACCATCCAAAAGTGATATCCCAAAAGCACCTACTACCCTTTGTAAAATGTGGTCCATCTTAGGTAAGGGGTAGTGATCTTTCAAAGAAACCTTATTCACATTCCTTAAATCAACACACAATCTGATTTCTCCTGTTTTCTTCCTAGTGGGTACTAAATTAGACACCCACTCTGAAAACCTGATAGGTGCAATTATCCCAGCTTCAAACATTCTTTTGACTTCTTTTTCAATTAAGGGGAGTAATACAGGGTTAACTCTTCTGAGTTTTTGCTTGAATGGTTTTTGATTTTCTTTGAGGGGTATTGTATGTTGAATAACAGAGGTGTCATATGATTTCAGATCTTCATAACTCCAGGCAAAAACATCTTGGAATTCTTTGATCAGTTCAACATATTTAAGTTTCTAATCAAGTGGCAATGTCTTGGATAATTTTATCATTTTTGGGTGTTCTTCAGTTCCTATGTTACAGTCCTTAATGTCTGCATTTAGAGACTACATTTTGGGCTTCCTTGGGATATCATTTGAATCAAAGAAATCTTCCAGAGAAGTTAATCCTGTGGGTAAATAATTGTCTTTCAAATCAATAACTTCATATTCTCCTCCAATCACTTCATCGGTGTCTATTTCTTTAAGATCTTGCAACTTTTCATTAGTAAATTTCATTGGGTGCAGCATTTGTGTTGCACTTTCTGCTGAAATGTGTGTTTCCATTTTATCTATTTGATCAACCTCACTAACAGTGTCCATGTCTATATTAGTGCTGGAAAATTCTTTTTCTAGAGTCAGAAAATTGTTAATCTGGATATCATTTTCAAACACTTGCCAATTATTTACATTGTTAGGTATGGTTGGACTATGTTTAATTTCAGCTGTAAACTAATGATTGGGTTCAAATGGAAATTTACAAGTGCTGGAAAATGTTGCCAAACTATGAGCATGCAAGTTATGCTTCCTTGGAATTTTGGCTAGCTGTGTTTCTAGAAAGGTATTGAGTATTTCAATTGCTGCTCCTCTGTAAGATCTCAACCTGGGATCATTTGTGAGGAAGTTACCTTTTATCTGTTGAATGACTAAGTCAGAGTCTCCCAAAACTGATACCCTAATTGCCCCTAAACTTTTGACCAATTTGAGTCCTAGCAAGAGGGCTTCATATTCGGCCATGTTATTTGTGCATCTAAAATTCAATCTCTAAGCATGCCCTTTAGCATGATCATTTTCTAGATTGTACACCCAAATTCCTGCTCCTGCCCCTAGTTTGTTAACTAAACCATCAAATTCCAAGTACCAAAGAATTTCACTTTTATAATTGGTATCAGGAGTTTCAGAAATTTGTTTGCTAAGGAAATCCGGCTCTTTAGTTTCATGTTGTTTCTCTTGAGTGTCTGATATATCATTATTTACAGAAGTTTTTTGAATTTGAAGACTAGAGTTTTCATTTATAAATTCTTCTTGTCCAAGTGCTAAAACCTTGACACCAGTTGGAGGATCATTTTCAACATTGTAGAGAATGAAGGAGTCCATGTCAGAGTGCATGGAGTAGATGGGAAAATTGTAGGTTATCTCCTGGCTACTTACCACATATTTCATTAAGGTTTCCCGATACAGTCTGTTTGGCTGACCAAATCCTGAAATGGTAGCATAGGACATGTTCAATTGTAAAGATCCTTGGAGCTTTGCACCCCAAGATCTAGACAACAACATGCCATATTTTGGTGGAATATCAGCCACCACCAAATCCATTAAAATAGTCTTAGCAGGGTATTGAACTAATGATACACATAAATCTTTGATCAATCCTAGACATCTGACTTGGCTTGAGTCAAAAGAGAACAAGTCTTTGTATGTCCTGGTGATATCTAGGTCCAACTTCTCCATTACAGACTTAGGCATTAAATTATGAGATGCTTCAGAATCAAACATGGCATTGTGAAGTACTTTATCATGTATATTCAGACTCACACAGAAAGGAGGAACCCTCCATCTACTGATTTTCCGTTTAGCTCAGGGCCAAAATTTAATTCAGGATGGTCATCAAGGACATTTACTGAATCTTTGTTCTCTGAAATTTGGAGTGATCTGCAGATTTGACCTCTGTAGGCATCATGCTTAGCCAATTCTGACAATGGAATGACTATCTTTAATTTTCCTATTTCGGTCTCAAGGTTGAAAGGTTTTTCTGTTTGAACTTTTACATTTCGGGCAGTGAGATTTTCTCCTTCTGTTGTTTTTCTGTGTCTTTTTCTTTTACAGGAGTTTTGTTATGAGCTGAAGATGATTTTATGTCGATTTCTGAAGGTTCTTCCATATTTCCTTTAGGAGGAATAGAAGTGGAAGGTTGCTTGCTAGGTTGTTGATTATCTGATATATCTTCAACTGTTGGATTATTTGGGTCAGGACCAGTTCTAGGAAGGGTTTGTACAAGAGGGTTCTTGATCTTGGCTTTGTTAGATTGCTTGGCATCTTTCTCTTTACTGGTTTCAAGGACATCTATCCTTCTGCTCCTCAGATTGTATTTCTTGTGGACTTCATAAATGGCTGTATCATATCCCTCCCTAAAATCAAATGATTCACCTGATTGAGTTTGGAATTGATTAAGAGTGTGAGCTTCTTGGTCATCCTGGGTCAAGAAAAGTTGTTGTTCGCTATTGAAGCCCATTAAGTTAATTTGACTATATTCTGTTGGTTCACTAGAAGTTGAAGCTTCAGCATAATTTTCCTGGAATGGGGGCCTAATATTTTGGTCGGGCCCAACCTTTCCAGTATTAGGATTCTGGTTTTTTCTGAAGTTTGAATTTCTCCCAGTATTGCTCGGTTGACCATCCCAAGAGGATTTCCTCTCAATTGTTTCTACTCTATCACCCAGTCTATCCATTCCTTTGATTATGGCATCTAATTTCTGTTCAAATGCAGAGGGTTCTTCTTTAAAAGGTGTCCTCCTTTCAGCTCTAGCTCGAGCTCGTTTAGAAATCAGATTGGCCTCAACGCTGACAGCTATGCTCTACATGTCTTCTGAGCTATGAGGAGCTCTTTCCCTAAGCTAGTATGCCATATCAGAGTCAAATGCATCAGGGAATTTAATCAAGGAAAAATCTGGAGGAGGTCTGAGCTTTTGAGGAATAGCATTGTATACATTATTAAATCTGGTACAGTAATCTTGAATAGTTTCTTGTGGGCCTCTCTTTAAGGTTTCATATTCTGATAAAATGTGGAGAGGATCTTTCTTCTTTTCCCATCTATTCAAGAAGGTCTGATAAAGAGCTTTTGGGTCAGTGATAATGTTTGCAGGAAGTTCCCTAAACTAGGTCCTAACATCTCCAGTTAAACTTTGAACGAAGACTTTCATTCTCACATCATCAACATCAATCTCATAGTTTTCAAAATAGTCAGTCATTTTCTTAGTGTGTTGTTGAGCTATGTAGGTGCTAGTACCATCAAAATAGATGATTTTGCTTTGATAATCTTGAGGCATAGCCCCTAGATTTACAGGTAATTGCAGGGGAGCATATCGGTTTGCCATATTTGCAGAGATAAGTTGAACAGCTGGAAGAGTAGGGATAACAGTGGAAATGTATGCTGTGGATGGAGGAGTGGGAAGGATGATTTGAGGTGCTGATGGTGAACTTGGAGAAAGTGCAGTAATGAGAGAAAGGATTGGTGTTTTTCCAGAAGTAAGCTCAGATTGGATAGGGTTCTGCTGATGTGTATTAAGGTGTGAATTAGTATAATGTTCTTGACTTTCTTGGCTTCTAAGGATCCTAGAAATTCGATTAGGATTTTCAAACACAGGTGGGGGATTTGGATCAGGATTTGATTTGGTGTAACGGATATTTTTCTTTGGAGCCAACTTCTGAGTATGTTTTTGGTTTTTCTTGGAATAATTTTAACAATACAACTTTAACAGAATCTTCTAGGAAGTTTTCAAATGTTGGAGTTTAGGATTTTCCTAAAGATTTATTGAAAAAGAGGAACTGATCAAGTATTTGGAACTAGATGTCCAGAACATAAACTAGACTAGAGATAGACTGAAGCAGAGTTTATTTACTCCTGCAATTTCATAGCAAAAGCAATTTCAAAGGCTACCTAGCTAACTTCAGGCTCCATCTGCAACTTATGAAATAAACAACAGTAACAAACAATTATTCAGGTTCCCAGTGGAGTCGCCAATGATGTTATCACTCAGGTTGTTACAAAAAGTTGTAAGAAAGGGAATACGGCCGAGGTGACCACAGATCAATCTTTTAGATACAGATTCTAGCCAATCTGCATCCAGAGAAGGCTCTCTCTTTATGATTTAGCTTTGCTTTGAAGTGTGTTAGGCTAGCTATGAAGTACAAGGGGTTTTGCTTCGAGTTTGGTTGGGGGGATGGAGATTCAACAGAACAGTGAGGTAATATTGAAAAGTTTCAGTCCATTGGGCATGATGGAGTCAAAGAAGGATAGCTTACTGGATTAGGTTTCTGACTGAGGATGGCACCACAGAGCAAGGTACTCAAATATGGAACAATTCATAAGCTGGAATCAGATGGAATGGAGTCAATGAGTGAAGGGAAATTAAGAATCCTTCATCATGTTGACAGAGGGAAAGTGGATGATTACTGTCAAGGAGAAATTAAGGATTCCTTAGAAAATATTCAAGGTGAAAGAATGAGGGGAAACAAGAGAAATTAAGAATTCACTGTTTATGCTAATTCTGAAGAAAACATAGAAATAACAAAGATTGAAGACAGAGTGCAGTTAAGAAAATTCTGAATTATTCTTTTTCTTTACTATTGAGATCATGAAACATAGATGATATAATAAGCATATAAATTGAAAACACAAGTTAAAAGGGACTTATTGATCCATAATATCATTCAAGAATTCTGTAACAAGTCCTTAGCATCAAATTCTCATCCAGTAAGCTCGACAAACAATGGTTACAACAGCCTTTTATTCAAAAAAATTCAGTATTACAGTCAAGAACTATGAATTCCCATCAACCAATCCCAAATACTTCGTCTGGGGGGGTATTTATACAAGAATATCAAATATCTTACAAAATATCTGAAGAAGATAATATCTGATGACAATTAATGCTTCTTTTACAAGAGATAGAGACGAACAGTCTCGAAAACAGGGGAACAATAAATTGATGTAATAAATTGATGTTGTGCTGGTTGTTCCACCTTTATGAGATGTACCAGAGGTAGGTGTTGCAAGTCGGTTTACGACTGTCTTCCACTGATACTCTGTGCTGGCTGCTCCGTCCTGCGTCGGATGTTCTTCAACTTTGATGTGATGCACTTTGACCCACATGACTCTGATTCGTTTCTGTTCTCCACATTATAGTAGATGGTCCAAAATTTTCAGTAGACCAAAGATAAGTTTATAGAATTTCTAACATACTTTGCCACCATTCCGGTCCCGGTATTTTATGTCTCTGAAGCTTCCTCAAAGTTTCGTCAGTGTCTGTGTATCTGAAGAAATTAGGTGGGATGGTGAACAAATGCTCTACCTCATGCTCAATGTAGAATAAAATTTCCTGGCTGTCATATAGGGCTTGGCCAGATGGAAGTGCCTTCTCTCCTAAAATACTTGATGATGCATTAACTTGATCAGCAGCATATTTATTCAACTTGTGCGTGTAATCTACATGTCTAATCAGATGATCATTACTCCCCAAAGGACTTGGCAAACCTTTTTTATGCAAAACTGTAAACTTTTCTGTGAAAGAATCAATCTCCACCTACATATCCTGGCATCTCCTTTCCAAAGTTTGCATTAGAGTTCTCATGGTTAGAACTCTCTTGATTTCTAGAATGGTGCCTATTCTGTCTCTGATTTCCAGTGCCTCCAGTTCTTCACTGGTCTTGGTGTTCAAAAAATGTATTAACCAGCTAGCTTGTTCAGGCATCTGTCCCAATAAGGCTCTTGTCTTTTGAATCTCCACTTGGGACACTCTTATCAAGTCAATCTCCTCATAAACAACTTGGATAGACCTCCACACATTACTAAGGGATTGATTGATGTTGGTCCACAAAATTCCTCTGATTTCTGCTATAGGTTTATCCAGAGAGAGATCCTTTTCTAATGCTCTCACCTTGTTCTCAAATGTTTTGATCTCCCTTGTTTTCTCTGCCACATTCATTTTGGATTTATCATAATTCTTTTCCACCTTTGCCAATTGCTCTTTGACCAATTCCAATCCTAATACTTGCAGTTTTAATTCATCCATAGCTTTTATCAATTCCTCTATGGTCATGCTAGTACTACTGCCTGGTGTTGTTGTTGTTGCGGTTGCTGGAGTACCTGTGATAATCTCTGTTGTTGATGCTGGGACAGTGGAAGGCGATGCTGGGACAGTGGAAGGCAATGTTGTTATAAGTGTGGAGGGGGCAGTAGTGACTGTTGGGACTACTTCAGGTGGCTAGGAGGTCGACTCTCCCTGCTTTTCTTGTAGAGCTTTCTCCAATGCCTGCTCTGTCTCACTTAATCTCTCATTCAGTCTCATGAGCAGGTCCATCATGTCCTCCTCAGATTTCTGTTGTACAACTTCTGCAGTCTGTGCATGCATGAAAGGAGGTAGTTTCAGCTGTTTTCTAAGGGCAGCAATGTCCTCTTCTTTCTTCTTCATCAGTGCCTTTATGCCTTTGGCATCTTCGGGATCATGTCCCAGCGCAATGATAATATCTTCAAAGGATTTTATCCTGTTGTCCTTAGCAAGAGAAGAGGCTTTCTCCAAATCTAGTTGAGCAGAGGTATTGTTCAAGGAATTTTGCAATTTATGAGCTAACATCGCTTTCTCAGCTAATGGGGAGTAGACCATCTCTCCAGTCTGTTTATGCAGCTCAATCTGGTCTAAGGGATGAATATCTTTGGCTAAGACCTCCAGATTTGTCTTGATGTAGTCAGCTGCTGATTGTGGTTGTTGCACCTTGGGCTTAAAGTAACTCATTATCATCTTTCCTTCTTTTATGTCATAAACTGACATTAATCTTTGTTGTTTTGCGGGAACCATATTAAGATACTGGTTGTAAATTTGAAGCCTCAGTGGATCATTCCTGGCCTTTATCTCAGTGAATGTCCTTTTGATGTCAGAGGGCTGCTTGCCTGGTGGCCTGGTAGATGACACTTCAACACTATGCTGCCTTTCTAG
Organism: Pinus tabuliformis; assembly: GCA_031772625.1. Lineage (NCBI taxonomy): Eukaryota > Viridiplantae > Streptophyta > Pinopsida > Pinales > Pinaceae > Pinus > Pinus tabuliformis. Next base: position 1,000,079,645 of record CM062807.1, on the reverse strand, counting down.
CTCCTGCCTATGTGAGCTAGTTGATGTCTCTATCACTGGGGAAGTTTGTTGGCTGGTTGCCCTCTCACCTCTTAGACTTTCTATTGTTTCTTCAATGATTTCCTCTTCAGACAGAGGATTTAGTCTTTGCCTTTTTTCCCCTAGTTGTTCTGCAGGCCCACTGATAGGTGTGGCTTCTTCCCTGTCTCTTTTCTTACCTCTTTCCTCATTCAGAGGGGTTTGTAATGGAGGAATCTCTGCTGCCTTGGTTTGGACCAGAGGAATTTGCCCCTGTTGATCAGTCATTGCTTGCTGCTCCGTGTTTCCACTTCCTTGCCCTTAGAAGACCCTGTAACTGGTGTGCTGGTTTCTTGTGCAGGCTGCTGTGAAGTTCCAGCAGAGGATGTACCAACTCCTGTTTGCTGAGGCATCTTGAAAGATAAATTTCCAAAAGAGTCCAGGTCAAGGGTTTTTTCAAGGTCTTTCATAACTTTTTCCATCTTCTATTGTTCAGTAAGTTCCTCTATTAATGTCCCTTCTACCCATTCTTACTGATTAGAAAACAGTTCAATTTCAGGGATGTTATGATGCACATACACTGATAACATGTTTCTTACCCTTCTGTCACTTATGAAACTACAGGGGTCATATGGTACCCACTCAAAACTCTTCTTGAATTTAAGGTGGTCTTGTAATATGTTCTCAGCATCTATCCAAGCCTCCCTGTAATGGATAATATAAGGGCCTAACCGGTTTTTTATTCTCAGCTGAGCCTTCTTCTTTACATTACAAAAGGGGGTTAAGTCTAAACAGATGAGCTGCATGAAATATTCTAATGCAAATAACCTCATAGGTACATACCTAGGCAACTTGAATGGGCATAATTCACATCCATATATTCTGATCTCAGTGTGATTCTGGTAGAGGTACCAGTCACCTATCCTGTACTGTTTGGACAACTGTAAAATTTTCTTCATATCACCAGTAATTCTAGGAGGAGGAGCTCCCATCAACAGAGTGGAGGCTGGGTGCACAAATAAGTCAATGAATTCATTGTAGGTATAAGGGGAGTCATAGTTATGGAAGACTGGGCTCCAAAAAACCACAGACCTCCTATTTCCCTTTAAGTCTAATTTTCTGATGGGGAATGGGAAACTGTCTGGGTGATAATATAACATCAGATGATATATGAAATTTGTATTTTTAAACACTCCTTCCCTTTCCAAATTCATGAATTGAGTATGGATCTTGTTAGCAATGAAAGAGGCATATTCATACTTAACAGCAGTGGGTTGTCCTAGGGTAAAGGTAGATAACAGAACTAGGACAATCTCATCCACATATTCACTGGACCTAAATCCCAAGATCACTGATATTATGTCATGAATGATTCTTCCCGTCTCATTGAACCAGACATGTAAATAGGGAGGTCGGCCTTGGGGCTAGAATTTTGGTTTCATGAACATCTGGGCAATACGAGTTATTTCTGGGCTGGTCAATTGAGAGGCCTTTTGAAGCAAAAATCCCATGGAAAGATGAGCAAGGGGCTCAGTGGAATGGAAATGTATCATCTTGTTGATGGATTCAGCAGTTATGTAAAAAAGGACAGTTTTAGAAGGTGACATAACAGCTCTCTGAACAGGGTCATAATTGGCACAGCATTGGTGAATAATGTTAGGGAAAACATGGACTGAGGGAAGATAGTACATGGGAAGCTTTGATTCCCATAGTCCAAGAATGTCAGAATTACTTAAATGACTATCTCTGATTTGGCAGAAGGTATGAAGATGATTTTGGAAACCAGACGGGTCTTTTATTTGGAAATATTTGTCAGCCATGGGTAGATGGTTCTAGTCTTTATGAGGCGCATTGAGGGGCGCAACATTGAGGGCCACGGGGGCTTCCATGTGTGGTTTTTGTGTTTTCAAACTGGAAGTCGGGCTTCTGGGGAGACAATGGTCTAAACAACAATTCTGGGTGTATTTTTATGAGAGCTACAAACTGATTTTGCTTGAATTTGGCTTTCTTGGGTAAAATTCACAGAGGAAAAGACAAAATTATGGGTTTGGAAAGTGAATTGGGGTAAATACATGTTTTTAGAGGCAAACCAGGCACTTCACAGGTTCACCGACGAGCTGCAGGGCAGGAAGCTGAGATTTTCTTGGTCGGGTGGCGGACTGGACGCTTGTGCAATTGTCTAGACGTAGCTTGCATGAAAACAGTTTCGCAATAAAAAATGGGTAAAAATGACAGTTTCGCGATAATTTTAACGAAAATTAGCTTTGGCAGGGGTTTTTGGCTTTTACTGCATGCTGATGTCACGACGATGGGATGTTTTGTCATGACGTGGGGGGGTGGTAAGTGGTTTCCCCCCGCACAGCTTTTGGGGTGGAGCAGTTTCGGACGGGGAGGCAGCAAGCAAGGCGGGAATGCGATGTGTGTCCCCGGTACGACGAGAATACCGCTCGCTCCCCGGGAGTTAACGATCAGATGAAAAGGGGTCACGATATGTGCGTCTGCCGTTGGATGTACACGGCCTAGATCTGACGGTTGACAGCATTGGGATGAGGCAGATGGTCAATGTGTGGGCCCCATATATCAAATCAAATGTTTCAATGGTTTCGGGGCTTATTTTATTGGTCTGCGGGGTGAGTTTAGTTAGGTTTTTAAATAGCGCGGGTGGTTAATTAAGTCCTTTGAGCGTGTGGCGAGTTAGGTTATTAAAGGTTCCAAAAGAACCATTAATCCCTGCTTAAACAGTAATACGGTCGTAATCAACCAGGGGCGGGATTATTAATACTTTGGGGTTTTCTTTAATGTATTAACATAATACGAGAAAGGGGAATAACTATAGGGAGTTATATAATAATGTTAATAGTTAATATGAGTTTATGAAATAAATGGCGCTAAGTATAATGTTAGCAATTTAACACTTGACACTTAGGCTGAAGGAGGTTTACACAAGAAATGTGGCTCTTCCTCTAAGTAAAAATAGAGTTTTACTTCGGCATTTGCTGAAAAATGGGATGAGTGATTTTAAGGATATTAAGCAGATCTCAATACCTTTGGGGGAAGATTAGCAAGTGATTTGGGAAAAGATGAAGGGGGAGTTAATTATGCTCTTGCCATGGTACCTGTGATAGAAGTAAGATTTAATCATTTTGAGAGACAAAACTTATCACAAGTTTCTTTCTACAACACCAAAACTGCCTACCCAGCCTACTGTGCCTAACATTTTTTCTTCTCTTTTCAATGGGTGCATTTAGACTAGCACCCCTTTTTCATCATTTATTTTCTTTGCATGATCAACCTATCTAAATCTGCAGTTATTTCTTCCAAGGGCTCAGATTGAATAGTTGAGCTCCTTTGCTTCTCTACCTATCTACCTATCTGCCAAGTTTAAACAGTTTGGACAGATTTTTATTCTCTATCTCTAAAACAGGAAATTAAAACATGAACTGGCGAAGATTAAGCTATTTGGCCATTCATCAACTTCAACATAAAGTTCAACAAACTGCACATGATACTTTATTTACAAAAAGTGAAGTAGTAGTGGCATTTGGACTTGCACACTTTCCAGGTCCTTTGTTTGGGGTTCATTTATTTTCTTTTTTCTGACCATCTTATTCTTTTTACCCTTTGATTTTTCTTTTAGGGTATACCCTCTTTTCATTTTTAAATTTTTTTTATTTTTGAAGAATATGGAAAACCTTTGCAGCAAGAAAAGGTATGTACATATTAGAGCTCATCAATGTCAATCATGAAATATGACACCTAGTGGTATAGGAGCATAACAGTCATAAATAAAAATAGTTATAGAGTTGTGATTTCAATGGACTCCATATCATGAAAATATTAACCCAGCCTACTTATAAAACAAATCATAAATTCTTTGTAATTTAAGAAAACAAGTTATCAATTCACCATAGTAAAAAGACAATTATGATAGTAATAATTAGAATGAACTTTATATCTCACACTAATCCAAGTTATTTAAAAAATAAAAATTTTATGAATTTTTAAAAATTAATTATATATATTAATAAATAATTACATTCTTAAATATAATTTGTTATATTTACTAGAAATCATTCTTAAATATTTTAAAATATTTTCATTTCAAATTTTTATTCAACAACTTTGATTAACTATTTAATGCAGTTTTATTCGTTAATTACATATTTTATATTTGAAAATATAAATTTGTAACAGCCTCCTCCCACATTTACCCAAGCTAACCGGTCCACTCTCGTACACATTTGACGAGAGTCTACTATGATGTGATTCAACCTCCCAGGTCTCCGTAAGGAAGTGGAACCGACAAGCACAACCAATATGAACTTCCACACGTGCAATATAACTCTTAAGATCTAACCAACCCCTGAAGATGATCAACAACTGAGACAAAAAATCATTTGACTGACCTTGACCCTCATTCACTCCCATGACAAGCCCTGCATGCAACTAAGGCCTTCCAGTCACTCCCACAGCATGGCATGCCAACAACTATGGACTTTTCCAACTAGTTCTATGCTAGCGACCCTAGATTTTGGGCCACTTTTTTAGAGCTAGGACTTAGGCCACAGCCTAGAACTTCATAAAAACTTCAAGAATGATAAAATAACATGGAAAAAAGGTACTAATTCAAACATTGATACAAGTACAAGTAATCGTCAAACATGTCACAATTGTGTAATCTATACATCATAAAATTATATTTAATCATACGATTCTCATACTTATCTGAGATTTGTCAAGAAGCACTGATGCTGTATAATCATCTATTAGGTCATATATTCATTTTAATTTCAAATACTAATCAAATCGTGATGATATCCATACATCAAGTTTGTCATGGAAGATACTCATAACCAACATATTATCAATATAAATAACAAAGATATAGAAGCCATAAATATCACATGTGAACCAGTACATTTATACATAAAATACCAAGGAGAAAGAGATCTTATTGATGAATGAATAGGTCAACCAAGTTCTAGAATTCCACGAACTAACGGACCATAGATTGGCTAAACCAAATCTTTCTTCAGCCAATCACGCCCGTTCCATATTCCAAGCATGAATGTGGGACTCACAACCAAACCAAACTAAGGCTTCCAAGGCCAAACCAGCTCAACTCTCATCAATATAATCAGGCTTTACCGCAATCACAACCAGATCACTAGGCCCTAAGCAAGCATGGAGGCCACCAGATTTCTCCACCTACATAATGATGAATTTTCCTGCTTCCTAGTCTCTAGGATTTACCGTATATTCGGTCATGCACTGGTCAAGCATTCATAGGCATAATCGAGACTCCACTCTCCAGGTTTTATTGTATATCCCGCCATACACCGGTCGAGGATTCCTAGGCCTCATCAAGGGCACACACCTATAGGCTTTACCATGTATCATGCCATTCACTGGTCGAGGATTCATAGGCCCACCGAGGAACACAATATGTGTATTTACCATGATTCATAGTCTGGTTCAGGGATTACTGGGCCATTTGTTCTTATTTAGAGACCACCTTACTCAATTTCGAATCCATCTAACAATCTAGCAACACACCACGTCTATCTAGAAATGGTAAGGAAAGGCTAAAGAACATTATCACACTTAAAAAAACCCATGCAAATGACAACAAGAGAACCAATAACATATATGCATGTACCATACATGCCAAAACTAGCGAGGAAATTGCACATTCAAATTGATACCTGCAGGTAAACACATTATAGATGCTTGATCTTGCTCTTCCTTGCTTGAATTTTGCTTCCTCTTTCCTTCATTGCTCTTCCTTTTCTTTCCTTGATCCAATTCTAGAGTGCTCCAAGAATTCTCTAAGTGTACAAGGTTGTGATAGAGAGAGAATAGAGAGAGAGAGCTCCATAACTGAACTAACAAAAGGTACCAACTGAACCTTAGAAGCCTTTTTATTAACGAGTCCTCTATTTTCTTCAATTTTCCATTATTTTTCCTCCTCACATGCAACCCATGACCTTTCACCTTCCTTTTCTCCTAATTTCCATTATTTTCATAATAAATTGCCAAAAATTCCATTTTTCCTTTCCAAATCCTTTGCCATTTTCCTTAGCCATAATAAATCAAATGAAAATCCTCACAAGTATGTTTTTCGCAACATTGAACTTGGAATAAGCTTTTTGTGACTTTGGTTATTATTTTTTCCATTATTAAGTTTATTATAAGAAGTTTCAACCCGGGGTTGGTACAGTCCACTCCCCCTTGGGCGAACACCATCCTCGGTGTTGAATGACACCTACAACCAATAACGCTACTGAAAGAAAATCATACTTCCCATGGAGCTTTATAGCTTAGCTTATTGCATTATTTACAATGATCAACCTAATGAGAATAAACCAACATGACAACATAATAATGTGAAAACCATAATGACATGACAACCATACTACTTATTGGAGCTTTATAACATATCTCATGGCAATATTTACATCCATGTACATATGTACATATACCAAAACCATTCACTCAACCAGTGAATAGAGAAGGATACATAGCCCGCATCTGATCCGCCATCTCCCATGTAGCTTCATCAGGCCCAAAGTACTTCCACTGCACTTTAACCTGCTCCATGAGTGTCTTTCTCTGCAAACTACATTGTGGTTCCAGTTGGACTTCCCCTTATGTCTCCACCTACAATACAGAGCAATCAATCACATGATCAGTATCTTTAACATACTTCTTAAGCAATGACACATTGAAAACATCATGTAATTTCATAGTCGGAGGTATTACAACTTGATAAGCTTTTGGTCCAATCCTTTCAAGAATATTGGAAGGTCCATAAAACCGAGGTTCTAGCTTGGCGCAAGATCCAATTCTCAAGGAGCTCTTGTTGGGCTTGATGCTCAAGTACACCTGTTCCCCAACCGAGAACTCCCTAAACAACCTATTCTAAACTGCATAAGGTTTTTTATATCCTATGTTGCCTTTATATTATTCTTGATTCCCTACATTTCTTGTTCCATTTATGCCAACATATATGGTCCTAACAACACTATGCTCATTGGATCACTCCAACTGATGGGAGTATTACAACTCTTCCCATAGAGTTCCTCAAATGGACTCATTGTGGGACACTCCTAATACCCATTGTTGTAAGAAAAATCAACCAACAAAAGGTACTCCTCCCATCACCTTTGCTGATGCATCACAGGAATCCTCAACATTTCCTTCAATATCTTATTGGCCCTCTATGTATTTCCATCTGTTTGTGGAATATATGTTGAGTTGAAGCCCAACTATGTCCCCAAACTTGCAAAAGCACCTTCCAAAACATGGAAGTGAACTTAGCATCCCTATCTGATACAATATTCCTTACAACACCATGCGACCACCCTACATCTCCGATGAATACCTATGACACATCGTTAGCTGAATAAGTGGACTTCATTGGAATGAAGTGCACTACCTTAGTCAATTTGTCAACCACAACCATGATGGAATCATGCTATTTAGATGTATTTGGAAAATACTATGATGAAATCCATAGAAATGACCTCCAACTTCCACTCTGGAATCAGAATCATATGAATTAGTCCACCAAGATGTTTACATTCTCCCTTCACCTGCTGAAAATCCAAGAATCTAGCCACAAACTCTGCCATGTCCTTATTCAAATTCAGTCAATAATAAAACTTCTTCATTGTTTTCAATGTCTTTTGATATCCTTGGTGACCTGAATATGTCTTAACATGAAATTCCCTCAAGATAAGCTTCTTGAGCTCACTGTTATCTTCCACATAGATCATGCCTCTAAATATGATCAAACCATCTATTGTCAGACCATAGTCGACATCTTGATCACCTATACCCTATTGTAACATGTGCATAAGCTCCATGTGCCTTTCATCCTATTGTCTTTCTTGTAAGATATGATCCTGTATATCTATCCCATAAGAGCTCATAGTTGTAATATAATTCATATGTATCCTCCAACTAAGGGAATATGAAACCTTGTTCTGTTTTTCCTTGATGCACCTGATCTCAAAATCAAACTCCTTGATCATGGCAAACCATCTAGATTTCCTAACATTCAAATTCGGCTGATCAAACAAGTATCTCAATCCACTAGGATCACTCATCAACACAAACCTCTTGTTAAGAAGATAGTGTCTCCACATCTTCAATGCATGGATTATTTCTACCAACTCAAGATGATGTGTCTGATAATTCTTCTCCTGCTCATTCAGTTTCCATGACTCATAGCATAGTACCTGTCCTTCCTGCATAAGGACTCCACCAAGTCTTCTCTTGCAATCATTTGTACATACCACAAACTCTTTGTCGGGATCTGCAATCTTTAAGACTTAAGCAATTGTCAACAATTGTTTCAACTCCTCAAAACTTTATTCACATTATTTTGTCCATTCAAATTTCTTACCTTTCCTTTGAAATCATGTAATAGGATAAGAAATTTTTGAGAAGTCTTGATGAACCTCCTATATTAACCTGCTACCCCCATAAATTATCTTACCTCATCCACGATTTTAGGAGCTTCCCATTCCATGGTAGCCCTTATCTTTTCCGGGTCCACTGTTATGCCTTCCTTGGATACCACATGCCCCAAGTAATGTATCTTTGTCTGAAAGAAAATGCATTTACTAAGCTTAGCATAAAATTGATGCTATCTCATTGTTTCTGCTAAGTCAGAAGAATTTCCACCACCACGCTGCTCATTTGATCCACAGGGATCATTTCGTGAACTCTAATCTACCATCTTTCTAGTCATATTTGATCTCTTTCCTACAAGTATACCATGTCAGCTAAACCAAAACATAACCATAGCCAACATACCTCAGTATAATTAAGGGGAGGATATCTCATCTACAAGATCAACTAGATTAGGATGATACATGTATAATCATAATCATAAAAACATATGAACATAATTTCAACCATTATCCATTCATCAATGCATGACCATACCGACCACATACCATGACCTCATGCAGGACAATTATCACCATGTCAATGTATGCATAAAAACTTATAAAAATTAACATGCCTAATCAATTCATAACTGACATGAGCTCATGATGACCATATCCAATCAATGACACCATCAACTTTCACATGGCGAAAGAATTGCAACCATGACCAACATCATGCACACATAACAAGCATAGAGACAATAAGAATAAGAAACACATATGCAATTGACATATATGCATGGCCAACATGCCACCCATCTAATCCAAGGGGTGAACCATGCTATGATACCACCCTATGGTATTAGATATCACATAAAGAAAATGGAAACTAAACACCACCCAAAGAGAACAAAACCCACTTTGATACCACCCTGTAACACCCTCCTCCCAAATTTACCAAGCTAACATGTCCACTACGGTAAACATATAACAAGAAGCTACTATGATGTGTTTTAACTTCCTAGGTCTCCTTAAGGAAGTGGAACCAAAAAACACAACCAATGTGACCTTCCACACATGCAGCAAAACCCTCATGAGCCAACAAACCCGAGAGACAAATCATCATATGATTGACATGGACCATCGGGTGCTCCCATGACAAGCCTTGCAAGCAACTAAGCCCTTCAATCACTCCTACAGCAAGGCATGACAATGACTATATCCTTTTCCCACTAGTTTTGCGCTAGTGACTGCAGATTCCATGCCACTTTTTTAGGTACACGACTCATCCCACTGCCTAGAACTTCATAAAAACTTCAGGAATGATAGATAACATGGAAACAAAGGTACTAATTCAAACATTGATACAAGTAATTGACCTCACCCCTAATAACCATGACCGACATTTTGTCAAACATGTCACAAATGTGTAATCTACAGGTCCTAATATCATACCTGAGCATATGGGTCTCATACTTATCCAAGGTTTGTCAAGAAGCACTGATGCCCTATCACAATAGCTGAATAATCATCTATTAGGTCATATATTCATTATACTTTCAAATATTAATCAAAACATGATGAGAGTCATACATCAAGTTTGTCATGGAACATACTCATAACAAGCATATAATCAACATAAATAACACGGATATAACAACCATAAATATCACATGTGAACTAGTATATTTACACATAAAATACCAAGGAGAAATAACTCTTATTAATGAGTGAATAAGAAAACCAAGTTCGGGACTTCTATGAACCACCCGACCATAGATTGGTTGAACCAAATTTTTTTTTAGCCAACCACCCTTGTGCCATATTCCAAGCATGAATGTGGGACTCAAAACCAAGCCAAACCAGGGCTTCCAGAGGCCAAACCACCTCAACCCTCATCAATATAAACAGGCTTTACTGCAATCCCAACCGGACCACTAGGCCCTAAGAAAGCATGGATGCCACCGTATTTCTCCACCTATACTATGTGGAATTTTCTTGCCTCCTAGTCTCTAGGGTTTACCATATATCCAACCATGCACTGGTCAACGATTCTTAGACCTAATCAAGAGTTCACCCTCTAAGATTTGTTGTATATCCCGCCATACACAAGTCGAGGATTCCTAGTCTTGATCAAGGGCACACACCTCTAGTCTTTGTCGTATATCTCACCATTCACCGGTCAAGGATTCCTAGGCTTAACGGGGCACATAATCTTCGGCTTTATCACAATACAAAGTTCAGTTTAGGGATTACTAGGCCATGCGTTCTTATTCAGTGACCACCTCACTCAACTTCGAATCCATCTGACAATCTAGCTCAACCAAAACAAGAGAACATCATCACAGCATGGCTATCTGGAAATGGCAAGGCAAGGGTGAAGAACATGGTCACACATGGAAAAGCCCATGCTAATGACAACAGGAGAACCAAGAACGCACATGTATGTACCATGCATGCCAAAACTAGCAAGAAAATCACACATGCAAATCGATATCTACAAGTAAACTCGTTGTAGTTGCTTGATCCTACTCTTCCTTGCTTGATATTTTCTTCCTCTTAACTTCTTTTATATTCATTTACTTTCCTTGATCCAATGCTAGAGTGATCCAAGAATGCTCTAAGTGTCCAAGAGTCTGAGAGAAAAAGAATAGAGAGAGAGACCTCCAAAAATGCACTAAAAAAAGGTACCAACTGATTCTCAAAAGCCTTTTTATTAATGACGCCTCTATTTTTTTTCATTTTTCCATTATTCTCCTTCATTTTCCTCCTCACCCTCAACTTGTGACCTTTCACATTCCTTTTCTCCTAATTTCCATTATTTTCACAAATAAATTGCCAAAAATGTCATTTTGCGTTTCCAAAGCCTTTTCCATTGTCTTTGCTAATTTTCTTAGCCATAATAAATCAAATGAACACCCTCACTAGGATATTTTGCCCAACATTCACCTTGGAATAAGTGTCACCTGACCTTGATTATTATCTTTTCCTTTATTAACTTTATTACATGAAATTTTAACCCAAGATTGTTACAAAATTACAAACCAACACATATTGAATAATTTATAATTATACTTTATAACATTATTCCTAAATATAAGTGTCATGTGACCTTGACTATTATTTTTTCTTTTATTAAATTTATTACATGAAATTTTAACCCAATATTATTACAAAATAACAAACCAACACATATTAAATAATTTATAATTATAAATTATGACATTATTTCTAAATTATATAACTCACTCTATATGTTAGAACCAATATATAAATATAAAACATTGAACTCTACTCCTCGGTTAACACCATTTTATGATGTAGTCATCAGCTACTTTGATATCATATCCATAATCTTAATAACCTAATAATAGGTTAAAAAAACATATCATTTCTATCACCGTAAGGTTAAGGTTTTATTTTAGCATCTTCTATATCTCAGAGATGGTATAAGTTAACTCTCGGATATTACATTGGTATTGGAGAAAATAGCTCATTATAAATTATATAAAATAATACTTAAGAATGATAATACGATCTTCCATCCTGTTACGTATTCAAATTTTAAATATTTTAATGATATATGATATTTATATTTATATTTTTTAATAAAATTTAATTTAAAAAATAATAAGTAAATAATATAATTTAAGTGGTTAATAGCATGTATCTTTTTTTTTAAAAATTATAAATTTAAAACCCAAAAGAGTTTAGCATTGGTAGTTAATCGTAGATGGAAATTAGCACGTTTAATAGATTATATTTTTCTTTTTTCTTTTTTTTCCAGAAGAAAAAAACCAGCATAGATTTATATTAAGAGAATATAAAAGTCTTCAATACATAAGATTGTTGGATGGCCTAAAAGAAAAATCCCCCCACTATTTCCAGAAAAAACATATACATATAGTCCATATCCACCATTATCTGAACCAGGGAAAACCCCATACATCACATCTAAATAGCCCACTAGTCCAAGATTGCCACAGATTACAACAGATTCCAAAACTGGATGAGACAGCCCTCATAAAGATCGGACAGTTTCTCCTTCTAACGGAGATCCAAAAGACTAAAGCCAACGATGCCAGAACCAAACTGCGACAGAATCATATAGCATGCCCAGAAGATTCATAGCAAGCCAGAATTCGCCGAAGAATAGCATGTAGGGATTCCCTTGAACCCTGGAAAATTTTTGCATTTCGCCAGGTCCATATGAACCAGCAGGATATAATAAATAGCGCCCTCCAAGATGAGGATTGCCTACTCCACCAATTAAAAGAATCCTGAACAGAAGAAAAAAACATGTAAGGAAAACCAAACTGTAAAGACAAGTCATACCAGATATTAAGAGTCGAGGCACATTGAAAGAACATATGCAAATTTGATTCCCCTTCTTTGAGACACATGGCACATATGCTCGGCCCCTGCCAATTTTTCCTTTGAAGAACCTCCCAAGTAAGATTTTTGTTCCAATATAACAGCCAAGAGAAAATAATCATTTTGAGAGGACATGTAACCTTCCAGAAATAGGAAGGGAACAGTGGATGAGAACTCCTTCTAGAGGCAGAGATCAAATCAGCGTAAATGAGCTTTACGCTCACAGGCTGATTGGATCTATTAAGGCTCCAAACCAGAACATCATTTGTACCCGTTCGCATGATTCCCAAGCCGCTGAGACTTGCTTTAACCGAATTCCATAGAGAGAGCATCGAAGGAGGCAGATGCAAGTCCTCCCCTTCTTTCCAAACCGGGAAAGAGCCAGAACATTCTTTTATCAGCTTATCCCATGTGAAATATCCCAGCCTGTGAAGCAGAAAGATCAGCGGCAGGGGAAACGAGAAATTCTGGGCCCATGAAATTGGATCATATCCAATGAACATTCTAGAACCCGAGAATAGATTCCAGCTGAAATACTGCATGAATAAATGATGAACCTTCCTGAGACTCTGCCAAATTGACGATCCACTCCTGATGCCAATGGATCGCCTCCTGTACCAATATTCAATGCTCTTGCCTCTTTGGTATTTTGCCTTTATAATCTTGCTCCATAGCCCATCACCGAAGATACCTCGATGGAGAGACTTACATAGGAGGGCATTCCCAAAAATGCGTAGATCTAAGAGACCCCATCCTCCAGCACCTTTTGGTTTTGATATAGCCACCAGCTTAACAAGATGCATTTTGATCTGAACTGAACGTCCACCCCAAAGGAAATTTGCAATCAACCTATCCATATGGTTAATAGTACTAGCAGGAAGATAGAAAATATGGCCCCAATAAACTGAAAGTTGAAAAAGGACAACCTGCACTATAATGAATATGCCAGCCAAAGAAAGAAGTTTAAACTCCCATCTTGAAATCCTTTTATAAAATTGATCCAAGAGCCATAGCCAATCCGATTTTGTGTTTCCTTTTGACTTTAAGGAGAATCCCAAGTATTTAAACCCATGCCTTATTGAAATAGGAGAAATACTCATCAGATCAGATATCCATAGAACTAATTCCATATTCGAATCATTATGATACAAAGAGGATTTGCCCCTATTAATAACCAGACCTGTGGCTTTTTGAAATTTAACAAGAATATCATTTATGCATAACCATGATGCCTTGCAAAGCATAGCAAAGATAAGGACATCATCCACAAAGAGATTATGAGAGAGGGATACCTCCTTACAAATCTTTACCGGGCAGCATCGCTTCTCCACAACTGCTTTATTCATCTGCAAGCTGAGAGAGTTCATGACCAAAATAAAGAGTAGTGGGGAAAGTGGGCAACCTCGCCGAAGTCCTCTCTCCGCTTGAAAAAAAGGGGAAGGATATCCATTTACAATCATTGAATATTTGACATTCTCAACACAGCTCATGACCCAATTGAGACTTTGAGATTTCAGTCCAATTTTTTCCAGCAGGATTCTTAAAAAACCCCAATCCACGCAATCATAGGCTTTTTGCAAATCAATCGAGGATGGCAGCGTCCATATTCTTCGACAACATTGAGAAAAGAGTTTCCTATGTCATGGCCACCGCGTCCAAGATGTTTCATTCTATGTTATTCATAAAATAGTTAATCATGATTAAATATAGAATAAATACAAAACATACAAGAATCTTGTTTGAATTTTATAGTGAATCAATAAAACTTTCAACAAAAAGTTTAGCGACATCATTCATGAAAAAAAAGTTGAATCGTAAATTAATTAAAGAAGTTAACCCATCACATATTTCAATGGTTAGAAAAGCATAAGTAGATTGATGAGCATTTTCTATTGAATGTTTGTAGGGTAGTTTTTTTTCTAATCCAAGTCCTAAATGAAATAGTGTGGCATATTCTTTCCTGTTCTTTTATGTCAATGAATATCATTCTAAATATTAATTATTTTTCATTTTTAAATTTATGTTTATTTTTTTATTTTTATATAATATAGTTATAAAATTATTAGATAAATTATTAAATAACAAATATGGTCATATATATAAATTAAATAATTAATTATCAGATATTAAATTAGACAAATTATCAAAATGTAAATATATCTATTAATTATATACTAGCTATATTTGCTAATGTAATTGTGCTAGTAGATCGACATCATTTAATATATGGAATTATATATAAATTGTGTTTAATTCTCTCTCTCTCTCTCTCTCTATATCTATATATCTATATATATATATATGAAATTATTTGAAGGTGACATCTAGATCTATGTAAATGCAAAGTATACAAAGGACATTATAGTTTCAAATACAAATGAGAGTAGAATATGTATATGGAAGTGGGTCCCTTATCCCATAAACAGGGAATATCACACATCAATTAGTGTTTGACTTAGTTGTGACCTTAAAATGACATTATTAATATTATTAAATGATGAAATTATGTAAACCTACAAAATGAACAAATAATAATCTTATATATGAAAAACATACTTTGTGATCTATTATGAACCTTAATATGGTCTCTAATATGACAAATGGTTGACCCCAATTTCATTAACAATGAATGGTGATTATGTGGTGAATTGTGATAATTCCATGATGATTAGTAGTGAATGTTGATTCTGTGGTGATACTTAGTATGGAATGGCCACCAATATTAATATGCTCTATGACACTAAGCACACACATGGAAGATTTGTTTTTTATATATGGCTACGATCACATATTTAATTAAATCTTAATGCCACTTCTTATCTGCAAATGTTAAAATTTAAGCATAGATTTAGAAAACAAGATTGGTCCATTGAATTAAGTGGAAGAAGAGAATATGCTGATATTTATTATTTGGTAAAAAGATAAAAACTTTAATTAATAAAACATAAATATGTTTGTAGACGTTTTTATTGAATGTTTGTAATTTTTTTAACCTAAATCATTATTTTATGGTCATAAATGAAAGAGTTATTATAGTTATTATATTCTCATTCTTTTGGAATTCCAAATATTAACTACCTTGCATTTCTAAATCCATGTTTAGTTTTCAAATTTACCTAATAGAATTATAAAATTTCCATGCAACTTATCAAATAAAAAATTATGTAAACAATGCAAATTATTTCGACAATAGGCACATTCTATAACTGATTATGCCTAATCCCTATATTTTATATCAATTGTAAGAGTTAACATACTTAAAAGTTAAAAAGATCTTATATTTAACTTATAAATAACTCAATAAAAATTTAAATGTTCATTTAAATATCCCTATAGACCCATCTTAACCATGGGTCTACTAAAATTTGAAAGATTTGATCCCTCTTACTTCTTGGTAGGTATGTGGTTAATATAGATCTGTACTGGTCAAATTTTAAATGATGTTGACCATATAGCCACTAGGTTTAGTATATGTTCTTGATAAACACATCATCATTTGTTATTTAATGATCTCCACAATTTTTGTTATTAGTACAATCACATTAGTAAATGTGGTTAGCATATATCAATAAACTTCATTAAATAATCATAATAATGATAATAAATTATTTTTAAAGTTAGAGCCAAACTATTGTAGAACATGAACTTAGCTCACCACAACTATCTAATTATTAAATTTATAAAAGTATACATATTCTATCTTTTAAATTTTAATATATAACCTTTAAAATACAACAAATTTGAACTAAACAAAATTACATGTTAAACTTAAAAAAAAAATACAAACACACTGTTTTATTTTTTATTTTGATTTTTTATTTTGATAATAAACTAATACCATTTTGAAGAAAAATTAGAGTAACCTCCTTAATCAAAGGAAACAGAACGGTACACTCATCAATGAAGTTAACCATCTACTAAAACCATAATATAAAAGGTTTTAGTAATCAATACATTCCTAGGAAGTTTGAAGTAATACGACGAAAAAGGCAGTCAACATATGACTCAATCGCCTCGAGCTGATTCATAGGAAGATGCATGTAAACCACCCAGCTTCCATCCCCTAAAGGACTTGGTAGTGGCATTACATAACCGGCTTCTCCACCCAAAGGAAAATGGTAGCTTCCAAAACAAGGGTTTCCCCATCCAAAGTCAATCTTGGACAAAGGGAAACGTAAGCCAGAAGAAACCAAAATGCTTGGACCATTAGATTCTGCCATGTCCCTTTTGCAATAAATAGTAGGGAAGCCAGGGTCAGGTCGGATCATCTCCACCCAGTCAATTAAGCTTTGAAAATGTTCCTCAATTGCAGCTCTGTATATAACGTTATGAATGAGCTTAGCACTCGAACTAAGAGGTTGGCTTTTAATATCTGAGGCCTGAGCTTCCACACAAGGTAATAATAATACATTGCCGAAGTAATTAGATGGTATTCCCATGTTTGTTAAACGGGTACGACCATCTATAACCACACCTACGCTACAAATTCGATCATTGTGCATCTCCTGACTAAGGATCAGTAACTTCCAGAGATAAGCAGAAAAGGCAACCAATTTTCTATACCGTTTACCGTCTTGATTTGCATTACTTTGGAGAAACTGAACATCTTTGGCGGTGAGGTAATAGATCCTGGTAACTAGAGAAGGAGGAGGATCTTGTTTCTTAGATTTTTCTAAAGGCAGAGAAGAGTGTCTCATATACATTTCATCAATTGCAGAGCAATAATGAGGAGGCCGTCGAAGGAGTAATACGGATCTATCAAAGTTAGGTGTCAACATTTCAATGGACTCCTTTCGAGTAAGCTTTGCCCACGATGATAAAAACATATTGGTAGAAAATGCATCAGCAATCCTATGATTAAATTTGCACCCAATAATAATACCTCCGCAACTAAACTTTGTTACCTGACAAAACAGGAACCGAATCATTTTCGATAATAATTTCTGAAGTCAAAATGATTTTGAATAAGACATTACTATACTCATACGTAGGGTTTAATAAACTATTGCTTCTCTTATTATTGTGTGCGAAGGGATATATAGAAAGGCCTAACGCAGAATTAGCATATTTCATTGAAGAGAGTTAAAAATACAGGGAAGCCTACCTGGGTAGAAAATACGGAGTTATTTGAAACCATTGGAACGAGCTTCCCCTCAATGGTTTTATCTGCATTGTAGAAGTCTAACTCAGCAAGGCCTATGTTCGCAGCAGCTTGAACGAATTCAACACCCTGGTTATTGCAGAGCAGTTCTGGCTCGCCAGAGGTATTGCGTACCATTTGGCCAGCAAAAACATAGTAATAAGCCAATGCCTCTGATAGCGAAATTTTCAGATCATGGGTAGCTTCCTCTGCAAAGGAAGATACTGATCTGGGGGTAGGCTGCTTATAACATAAGAAAAGGCTTACCGAAACAGGAGGAATTGTCAGATCCAAATTGGACAGAGGAAGCCGATGCTCCTGCACAGGATGGGTATTAACTACAACTTCCTTGCGAACAATTTTTACATTGAAATCATCACCTGCGAGGGCAGCCATCTCTAAAACTAGCCAAAGCACGAGTTGTTCAGTGGAAGCAAATACAGCTCCTTATTTATAGGGATGGACCCGACCTTTTCGCTTAATCCTTCAGGTGACGGGAGCTGTGACTAGAAAGACGTTTTTAACATTATCCTCTACCGTCAGCGTAACATAACATATTTTGTAAATTAAACGGTTTATAAATTTTGATAAATATCACCATGAGTATCAAAATTTTAAAACTATTATTTTGTGGAAATTAAATAAATTCACATATATGAGTTTTTATATCGACGTTTAGGACCCACTATCCAGGTCGATTATTAAATAAATAGATATGAGGATTTCTGTAATAAACTACTAGCTTGGAACAACTGTGTATGGTTTATATTCTTTTGATGAAATGTGTAGCTTAGCGGGTAACAAAGGTAAAAGTGTTGTTTCATTACTTTTTGCAACAATCCTACCGAAATTTCAAGCATAAATTCAAGGTTTATCAAATCAATTCGTGCTTTCATTTCGTATTCGACTCATTTTAATTTAATTAAACAAAGATTGTGATGGTATGCATGGTATAGAACGAATTCTCATGAGCTCTATAGTGAGACTGGCCGCTGGGTAGTTCCTAAAACACCATGGATGGAAAGGATCAGCCATATTTGTGAGAATAAGAGCATCGAGGATGAAAACCACTTCCTCTTAGAGTGCCCTGCATACAACCACATTAGATCTCAATTTCACAACCTTTGTTACAATACTGACCTTTCTAGCCTTTTACAATGCCAAAATTATAGTGAACTCGGGAGGCTTCTCTCCAAGCTTTTTGAGCATCGGAGTAAAATCTTAAATCAAAATAAATAATTTGTATTTTTAGGTCCGATAGATCATTATTTGGTCTTAGTGGACGTTAACAACCATCATCATCATAAGATATTTAGTTTGAATAGGTATTAGTTTGTTTTTCACTTAAAAGTTTATGATTTTGATTTATAATTATAATTTAATACGCGGGAATTAAATTTTTATTATTTTTATTATTGAAATTTATCTATTTATAAGGTGATTAGTTGAATTTTTATTATAGGATGTTTAGTAAGTTTTATTTTTATTAGTTATTAATTTTTAATTTTATTTCTTTTTAATTTAAGTTTTTGATATTTTCTTTTCTATTAAATCTATTTTCAAGAATTATAATTTTTTCACAATATTTTACAATTTAAAGTGACTTATTATTATATTAAAAACATTTTTTAATAAATTTAATTAAACAATTATATATATTAATATAGATATACGTATTTTAATATAAACAATATTAGTTAATGATATTTTTTATTTTTAGTAATGATATTAAACAATACAATATTTTATTAATTGTTTCATTTTTGATAATTTTTTATAAGCAGTATTCTTTTATTTTATTAAATTATATTTAAACTAATTTACAAGTACTAACTACTATATAGTCCTGGTTCTTTTATTAGTCACTCGTAAAAATAATCACTGCCTCCGACCTAAACTCAAAATAAGAAACAAAAGTAATTGACAATCGTTTTATGCGTTTCGGTCTTCGTCACCCTCATGTAGCCTTGTTAGGTTTTACAAATAGTATATAGAGTCCTATATATGCTGTCAGATTCGTATGGTTTTAAAATCAAAGGTCATGCCAAACCACAAAATATTATTTGGCATTACGTGGAAATTAGTATTGCCAGTAGCAAGAGATAGTGATGGTTGCACTTATAAAGCAACCAATTAAAATATATCTAATAAAATGTCTACAAAAAATGTAGAAACCTCCCTTACCCGAAAGATTCGCCGTGGACGTTGGAACCATGGCATCTTAACAAAATAATAAACTGACTGTTTATATTTATGAGAAATGTATTCCGCGTTTAATACTCCCTCTCGCGAGTCACCGGAATATTGTTTTATTTTAAAAAATAAAGTGAGAGTATAAATTTTCGATTTATGGTATTTTGTTGGATTAATTTCGTTAAAAAACCAGAGTTACATGGTAGTTAGTATTTGCAGTTTAGCTAAAATAAAGTTTAATTAAGTTAAAAACAATAAAAACAAAGATTTTATCATTAAAAAATAATTAATAAAATATTATGTTTTTAAATTAAGAAATATTATTTTATATATATATATATATATAGTATTTTGTTGGATTAATTTCGTTAAAAAACCATAGTTACATGGTAGTTAGTATGTGCAGTTTAGCTAAAATAAAGTTTAATTAAGTTAAAAACAATAAAAACAAAGATTTTATCATTAAAAAATAATTAATAAAATATTATGTTTTTAAATTAAGAAATATGATTTTATATATATATATATATATTAAAATTATTAAAAAAAAAAAATTAATATAATAGTAAGTAATGTTAAAATTCAAGAAAATGGATAATAGGAAAAAAGAAAAAAAATCATAAATTTTAATCAGAATGAAATGAAACTAAAATAAAAAAATTAGTAACTAATAGAAATGGAAGTTACTAAACAACCCATAATAAGACTTCAACCAATCACCTTACAAATAAATGAATTTAAATAATAATAATAAATAATAAAAAATGAATTCCTAATGTTAAATTATGGGTAAGTGACATAAATTTTTGGTCAAAGGCAAACTAATAGGAAGTCAAAGAAAAACTGAAGGCGGAATACCATGCGTGTGGCAGGGATAATAAGAAAAATGGATTCGAATTTTAAATTTGAAGGGTAAAATCAATATAATCTCATAACATATTTTAAACAAAGAAAATTATAATTCTAATAAGAAAATTATTCCCAAATTTGGAAAAAACAAAAAAAATTAGAAAAATTACAATAATTTTTATAATTGTTATTTTTAAATATAATATTTATTTAAATGGTTGTTAGTGTAATTGGTTATTTTTATTATTGACATAGAATTAAAAAAAAAAATGTATTAGAATTAAGTTATCAAGTTTTGGTGGCAAGTTGATTACATTGCGTACGTGGAGGCATTAATATAATAGAATCCTTCTTTTTTACATTATATGCTTGACCAATATCGCATGTAGGGAGCTAAAGGTATGACAAGGGAAAGGACCATCTCTACTTGGTATGATTTGTGCAAAGTGTAATTCAATACTTTTGATTGGCCTTTGGACACCAATGTGCAATAATGTAATTTATAGAGTCTGTAATAAGGATTGTATGCTTAAATCCTACTTTACCAAGAGCCTCTAGGATTTTCTTGTCCAATGTTGTGCATCTTATCACTCAAGAACATCCTCACTTACCATACTGATTTTAGCATTTGATTTTCTATTTTTCACGTTTGGAATTAGGGTGTGTTCGACACTAATCCTCTAAGGGTTGGTGTGGAATGTGAATAGTCATTGAAGTCTAAGGACTACTTGGTATATGAAGACCAAGGGTCACAAGAATATAATATAAATGTATATTTTGTGAATATGAAAAGTATCTCATGCTTATCTTATCTCTTGTCCATTATTTGAATGTGTTTAACATGGTATCAAAGTGGGTATGTTCCTAACCTCCTCAATCTTGTTTGAGCCAATGGTTTTATGGCCTCTTTGGGCTTGTCAGTTCTATCCTATTATCTCTATCATGTATGCCATAACTTGAGCATTCTCATTGTGCATGTGTCCATCGGGATCCGAACGCTCCACTAAATTTGTTGTCTGCTAGAAATTTTCCTGCTAATGTACTCTATCCTCTACATTGAAATGATAACCATAATGCATAAATTCATTGAAGCATGAATTTGGGAGACAGTGTGTCCTCCCATTCCATGGTTACCTGACAATTTTCTCCATATGTGCGCTTAACTATCTTCTTCATAAGAATTCTGAACCAAATTGGAGCTTAATTCTCTACCCTCTGTCTTTAAATAGAAAAAATGTGTAGTCTCTCCTGAATCTATCCTCTAAACACTCTTCCATTTTTCATTTATGAAAGGGACTATCCACTGACTGGTATAATCATTGTGTTCTTCTCTCGGGTTAATGGGTGAGGTATTGCTGAAGCATAGTGTAAACATTGTGAATGGAACAAAAGTGGGTGTAAGCTCTCCCTCGTAAGGCGTGGTATTGTTTCTTTTGATCCTCGACATTGAGTGCAGGCATTGAGAGGCTCGCAAAACAAAACATCCACAAAAACACCATGTCTACCTCCATCTCATTTGGAACACCACCTCTTTGAAATCGAAATTCGGTCTTGTTGAAATTTGAAGGCAAGTCGACCATAGGGTTTGACCTCCAGTCAAACAAATAACAATTTTTAAAACATATTATGTGGCTGGAGTTGTAGAGTGGTGTTGTTACAGTGAAAATTATGCAAATTACAATGTCAAGCCATGTGTTGGTTGAATTCTTCCATAAATAATCGTGCGATTAGATAAATTTGCAACGCAGAGAGAAATTCGAGCTATAGAGTTGATGATGTGTTCTTGGGTATCTTGTAACATTAGGTAGATGTAAGGGGATGATTATATACCTTTGTATCATGTCTAATAATTATGTTGCGAATGGAGCGATCTTCCTGCTGAAATAACCATTCTATCATTTTTGCAACATTATACTGGAAACCCAAATATTTGAGATTTAAAAACACATTGGATGCCAAGCTCAATATCTAATAAATGGTTTGCCCATCTTGGTCGAAGCACAACCTTCTCTTCAGCGTTTACAAATCCTCCATTTGACTTGGTGTTAACCAATCGATGGTCTACCCACCATTATTGTGGCCCATATCTGTGCTAGGTTATTTGATAAAATTCGAATGTGTAGGATGTTGGAAATATTGGCATTGATGTCAAGTTAAGATTATTTATTAATGTCGATAAATTTTATTGATGTCACTAAGCTGAATGATGATAATTTATGTTGAATGGAAAATGTATATAAATGTTGAATGTTGAATATAAAAGGCTGAAAGTGATGTGAAGTGCAAAGACTATTCTGATCAATGTGAAGGCTAAACATAGAGAAAAAAGCTGGAATACATATATTTGTTTGAACAGAAAATGTAGATAATCGAAATCTGATTTGTCTTGTAATTATTACTAAATGAACTGTTTATTTAGCTCTATTGTTTTATCACAAATAATTTTCTGAGCTAAAAATGAAAGGACAAGATTGTGAGCAGTTTTGGAAGTCCAAGAGATTATCCTTCATTTCATATTCCTCCAAAGAATACAATAACCAAGAGGGATTTCTTATAAAACATATAATGTGGAATGAAACTGGTGATCTTCTTTTTGAATGGAAGTGGCCTGCATCAAAGAAAGAATGAGCAGCAACAAAAGAGAAGAAGAGTGAAAAGAAGAAGCAATTCGGCAAAAATCTTGACAACAAAATTGGATATGAGGTAACCAAAATTTGTGACTTGAGGAATTTATGTTCTTTTATATGTTACAGTTAGAAAAAGAACATGTTGTAGCATGTTGAGGTAGGAGCCTCCTGTAGGTTGTAGCCTGCAGAAAACTTGTGGGAGTTGGAGCTTCCTTTGAGGTAAGAGCGTCTTGTAGGTTGGAGTGTACAAAAATATTATGTATAAAAGGAGTAGCAACTTGCCTTCACATCACTTTTAGCTTAAAATTCGTGGTTTTCTCCCTTCAAGGTTTCCCCCTATATTTGATGCCTTTACGTGTTTTATCCTTGCATGTTGTGTGATTATTTTGAATTGTTGGTAAACAATTCTACTAACCTATCTCCTTGAAATTGCAAAAATATGGACCACCTTATATTTATGAACACGCAAGCGTGTAAATAAATAAAAATATAAATAAAGTGGAGGTATGGTAAATAAATAAAACCTCCTTCTATATTTAGTCCATAACCCTCTTTCTATTTAAGAAGGCTCAAAAAAGAGGTTTTATTTAATTGAATCCTATGGGCCAAATACCATATTTATAAAAGAGGTATGGTAAATTAATAAAAATATAAATAAACAAAATGTATGGTAAATAAATAAAACATTTTTATATTTACTCCATAAGTCACCTTATATTTACGAACACTCAAAAAATGTGTTATATTTAGGTGAAGCCTATGGGCCAAATTAGTATTAATACGATGCAAAAAAACATTATTAACCCTAATATTAGTATTAATAATAATAAATATGGCACATGGTATTGACCCATGGTATTCACATGGAATGCAGCCTATTTAAAGGGGGGAATTTAACTAGCATAGATCCATCTTTACTCTAGATCAAATATCGTGATATGCAAACTAACATACAGTGAAAAAATATTTGATCACTCTCAGGGCTTGGTAGATCAAGAGTAAAAATGGATGTTGTAATTTAATGTCACTTAAACATTTTAACTTGGTTAAAATAAAAAAATAAAATAAAAATCAATTATTAATTTTATTAATTTTTATAAATTACTAATAGTAGTTTTTAAGCTCTAGGTTTATGATAACCCATGGTATTGACCCATGGTAATACCATGGTATTCATGTGAGCATAGACTATTTAAAGGGGAAATTCTATCAGCGTAGATCCATCTTAATTCCGGGTCTACCAAGTACTGGGAGGGATAAATAGATTTCATCCCTCTAAGAGTGGTAGATGTGGAGTTAAGATGAATATAGGTTGGTTTTTATGATAATGAAGATATTAAATAGACTTAGGAAATTATATTGTAAAAAAAATCTTAAGGTGAATGGTTAAAGCTACATTTAGTCACTTCATGAAATTTAGTAAAAAAATACGATATCTCCATTAATATTGGATTTTTTGATTTAACAAAAAAAAATCAAAACAATGAAATCTTACTCTTTCTGCATCACCCTTGAAGAAGAGAGATAGTCTCTACCCAGATTTCCCACCGTTTTTCAAACATTCTCAATATGATATCTTCATGAAAAAGTTAAGGTATTGATCTTGGATTAGTTGTTTGAAAATTATGTTGGTTTGTACAACCTTTCATCTTCTCTACTATTCTTAGTTTGTCGTAATGATCTGTAGGGGTTGGGTCACTGCACCATATTGTCCTAAAAAGTTGAGAATGTGCACCAAAAAGGAAATTAATCCACATGTTACAACGC
Organism: Pinus tabuliformis; assembly: GCA_031772625.1. Classification (NCBI taxonomy): domain Eukaryota; kingdom Viridiplantae; phylum Streptophyta; class Pinopsida; order Pinales; family Pinaceae; genus Pinus; species Pinus tabuliformis. Next base: position 1,000,054,299 of record CM062807.1, on the reverse strand, counting down.
TGTTAAAAATGGTATGAAGGTAGTGAATTATGCTAATAAGAAATTTAGATTGGGAGAGACGTAATTAAATTTTATTATTTGATTGAATATTTCCAATTAAAATAATAATAAATCTATATTTATATATTTATATATTGATTGGAAGGCTTCTGACAATGGTCACTTGTTTCCATTAGATCCCCTTCAGGCCTTTGGGATACCTACTACGATACCTACTACTTCATTATATTATTAGTTGGGGCTTGCTACTTGTTGGCGTGTTGGGGTAAACAAATTTTTATTTTTATTTTTATTTATTTACTTATTTATTTTTATCTCGCAGTTGGAGTCTATGGAATAAGAAAGAAAGAATGAAGACATACTTAATGTCTCTAGGAATAGAAGTCTGGTCTTCTGTGTTGATGGGGCATGAAGAACCAAAGGAAACAACCAGTGACAAAGATGCCAAACTGAACTTTATAGCTAATGAAAAAACTATGACTTAACTTCTGAATGGTCTATGTGAGTCTGAATTTATTAAAGTAATGCATTGTGAGAAAGCTAAAGAGATCTGGGATAAATTAGAAAATATTCATGAAGGAGATAAAAAGGTGAAGATGGCAAAATTACAAGTGTAAAGAACTCAGTTTGAGACGTTAAAAATGAATGAAGATTAAGATATAGCGAAATTATTTTTAAGAGTTGATGAAGTTGTAAATATCATGCTGGTTCTAGGTGAAACAATCAGCAAAAGTGTAATAGTTCAAAAAAAATTAGGTCATTACCTTCTAAATTCAATCCTAACGTTTCAACTATAGAAGAAACAACAAACTTTGATACTTTGAACAAATATCAACTACGTGGCTCTTTGATAGCATTGAGATGAGAATTCCAAAAGGGAAGGAAACCAGTAGAGAGTAAGATTTCAAGGCAGACATGCCCATAGAAGAAAAGGAGTGATCATGCTCAGGTTATGATGAAGAAGAAGCAAAATTTGTCAAAAGGTTGAAGAAAGGCACAGGTAACTATAAAGGAAAAATTCCATTTAAGTGCTTTAATTGTGGAAGAGTGGGATTATATGCATCAAAATGCCATTTTAAGAAAGAGGAAACTCAGTTTAAAGGGAAACCATAGAACAAGTCTAACAAAATGCAGAAAGAGAGACATTTCAAAAAGAAAAATTTCTATACTCAAGAAGATAGACGTGGATTGTAAAGTTCTAATGAATCCTCTAGTGAATATGGAACAAGTGAATTTATACTAATGACCTTGGAAGAAGTTGAAAAGGATTGCCAGGAATATGAAGAAGAAGAGGAAGGTGTGGTAGAACTTGATGGGGAGTCTATCAGTGCCCTAGATGAAATAAAAAGGCTTAAACTGAAGAATAAAAAGTAGAAAGAGATCTTATTAAAATATGTAAAGGAAGAATCAAATTCAAAAGGCATTAAAAAGTTGAATGTTGAACTTGAAGAAGCAAATAAGGTGGATAACATTTTACTATAGCAGATAAAAGAGAAAAACTAGGAGCGTGAAAGACTAGAGGAAGAGTTTCTATGTCTAAAGAAAAAATTAGAGAAAGCTTAGACTGAACTAAACATAAATATTCAATAGATAAAAGGATCTAAAAAACTGGATGTGGTATTGAATTCTCAGAGGTCTCCACTTATAAAGACAGGGATAGGTTATGAAGGAGAATCTAGTAAATCTAAGGCAGAGTATAAAAGGACAATCACCTTTGTAAAAGATGTTAGGAGAGAGGATGAAAAATCACATCAATCTAAGACTAAAAATTTGAGGAACGGTTCAACATCAAGTGAACAACTACAAAGGAACACTGCTAGTGTATTACAGAAAGAAAAATGAATGGAAAGTCAATACATAACTTATCAGAAACCTCACTTCTTCGGAAGACAGGGTTATCGTGTTGGACATTCAATAAACCAACGCTCCTTGCGTGTTTCGTGACATGGACTAACCGCCTCTTGTGGATCCTTATCTTTGGCGATGCGATTGTTGACTAACACCTACGGGTTTTTGTCTAATGACAATCATGATTCCCAACATGTGGTATCAGAGCGTAGGTCACGAGATCGATACACACTCGGGTCATGTTAGGGGGGAGATTGTTTGACACTGGATAAACCAACGCTCCTTGTGTGTTTCACGACATGGACTAACTGCCTCACGTGGATCCTTATCTCTGCTAATGCGATAGTTGAATAACACCTGCAAGTTTTGGTCTAACAACAATCGTGATTCCCAATATATCAAATGTCAAGTTGGTTAGATTCACAAACAACATACACTACCATGTACATATATTTGTTTTATGGATATTGTTATTGCTGGAAAAAGTTTGGACATACAACGTTAAATGGTAGAACTTATGTCAAAAGAATTGATTTTGAAAATTTTAAGATGAGAAAGAATGGATTCACGAATGTTAAAACAAATAGAATCTAGAAAAAAATGAATTTTTTGCACTCCTTGATATCAATGAATGTTTCTATCGTCACAAATTTGGACCCAATTCATATGAATGTAAGCTTAAAGACAATAGATTAACATATCAGAATATGTATAAAAAAATAGGACGCATGCAATGGAGAAAGAAGGTAGAAGAAAAGAAACATGACAGATGTGACTTAGTTCAGTATGCTCAAGATAAAAATAATAAATGGTATGTGGGCAGTGGCTACTATAGACATATGATAGGAGATAAAAGAAAGTTCGTTTCATTGATGAAAATAAAATTGGAAACGTCACATTTGGTAATGATGAAAGAGGTAGAATTAGAGGAAAGGGTACAGTAAATTTGAACAACACAAGAGGAAAGGCTCAAGATTTATTTTTTGTAGATGGCATAAAACATAATTTGTTGAGTGTAAATCAGATGTGTGACAAGGGTTGTGATGTTCTTTTTAGAGCTGAAGACTATGAAATTAGGTCAACATCTATAGGGAAGGTTCTGGCTAAAGGAGTTTGAACTGAGAATAATGTATATATCTTGAAAGAAGAGAATGAGGAATGCTACACTAGAAAAGAATATGAATCTTGGCTATGGAATAGGATATTGGGGCATATCAATTTTGATTACATCATGAAACTTAACAAGAAGAAAGCAGTAAGAGATCTACCAACAATAAAAAGGCCTCAAAACACTATCGGCAAGTCATGTCAAATGGGCAAACAACCACAAACATCATTCAAAGTCAAATATAAACTATCAAGAAGTAAGCCCTTACATCTAGTCCATATGGATCTATGTGGGCCTTCTAGAACATAAGCATTAGGAGGAGAACAATATTTCATGCTGGTAATAGATGACTATTCAAGATTAACATGGGTGGCATTTCTCATAAATAAGTTAGAAGCATTTGAGAAATTTAAAAAATTTAAGGCATTGGCAGAAAATCAAACAGGGTGCAAGATAAAGTGCATAAGGTCATATAGAGGAGGTGAATTTACATCAGATGAGTTTGAAGACCCATGTAAGGAATTTGGGATAAAACAACAATATCTTATTGCAAAAACACCACAACAGAATGAAGACGTAGAGAGACAAAATAGGTTTGTTCAACAAATATCCAGAGCCATGATGCAAGAAAGAAACATTTCTCAAACCTATTGGGCAGAAGCGGTGCATACAACAATACATATTCTCAATAAGGTACATCTTAGACCAAATTGTGATAAGACACCTTATGAACTGTCGCACAGGAAACCAACAACAATCAAACATTTTAAAGTATTTGGAAGTAAATGTTATATCAAAAATAATGATGAAAGGCTCGGAAAGTTTGATGCTCGATTTGATGAAGGAATATTTTTGGGATATTCATAAAAAAGTAAGGGATATAGGTGTTATAATAAGAGATTTCATAAGATTGTGGAATGCATAGATGTAAAGGTTGATGAAGAGCTACCCCATAAGAACAACAAAATAGGTTTTATCAATCCTCCAAACTATAATCATCATATCAATAAGGAAAATGAAATACAAGATGGAGAATTAGAAGATACTCAGACTCATCCAACATGACCTTCAAGATACACTCAAAAGAATCACCTTAAAAATCAAATTATTGGAGATAAAAGTGAAGGAGTGTTATGAACCCAGCTCACAAAAAGATAGAAAAGATAGATGAATGCCTTATAAATAAGCCTCTTCGAGGGGGCAACCTCCTTTACATTACACAAATGAACAATTCTTCTATGATACAAATGACAAGACCTCCTTTCTATATATAGGAGTCTAAGGGGTCATAATATAATCAGAGCCAACATAACAATAATAATGTAAGGGCACAATAATAACAATAGTGGGCTTCTATGGGGCACAATAATAACTATATCGGGACTACATGGGTAAAACAATATAATAAGGGGGTTGTACTAATAACAATAAGGGGTTACACTAGTAGTATAGGGGCCTAACATGCCCCTCTCCTTCAAAAAGTGTTGTCTTCAATGCTTGAGTAGTTCTTGATGCTTCTGTATAAAATTCTTGTCCTTCCATGTGAAATGTTCAACAGGTAAGTTCTTCCACTTGATGAGATGCTTTGAAATTGATCGATTTCGTAGTTGTTGACTTCTCGGTTCTGCAAATGCTTCAGGTTCCAATATGTTTTTTCCTTCCTTGTCAAGTTCTGGCAATATTGTTCGAACTGGGATATTCAACAACTTTTGAATGAGTTCCCACCCTGCTTCACCATTCTTCCATTCATACCTTCCTTTGTTTATCAAATTTGGTTGGATAATTGTACCATCCTCTACCATTTCTGCAACCATATGTTCAATTTCACTCCTTTGGGCATATTGATATCTATAAGGCTTGACATTTGGAGGAACACATCTTGGAATAAAATGAATAGCATGATCATGATCACGAATACATGGGAGACCTTTGGGAGTCTTAAATACCTTGGAATGATTGTCCAAGACTTTTTGGAGATTTGGAGAAATACATGATTTCGATGTGCGAACAGTTAGCGAACATAATTGTGCAATTACACCTTGTTGTTATTTATTTAGAAGCTCTGTCATTCTGTCAAAGTTGATTATCTTTCCTGGTTTCCCTGGGATACCCCTTAATTTAACTTCCTTTCCTTCTGAAGAAAATTTCATAAAAATTTGTTGAAAATTAAAAGCTATTGTACCCAAGGATTGTAGCCATTGGACTCCTAGTACAACATCAGCACCACCCATTGGAATGGAAAACATTGGGCTATTCAATACATATTCTCCCGTGGATAGGTTGATATTATGGCACTTTCCAGAGCAATTTATGGTTCCTGCACTTACTATCGTCACTTGACACTCTGGTGCTGGATCTAGGAAGCAATTCAAGTCCTTGGCTATATTACAATTAATAAAATTATGGGTACTACCCGAATCAATCAACACTATTACCTTTCTCTTCTTGATATGTCCTTCTATATTTATAGTTTGAGGAGTGGTATTTCTGATGAATGCATTACAAGATATGGTCGGATTCATTTCCTCTTTCTCTGGGGTTGGTTCCTGGTGAGTATCCTTTTCTTTTGATGTTTCTTGATACTTTTCTTCTTGATATTTCATTGTTTGAACCTTCTTCTTCTTGATATGTCCTTCTATCTTGAGAGTTTGGGGAGTGGTATTTTCTTCCAATGCTTTACAAGATATGGTCGGATTCATTTCTTGATGCTTGATGTGATCTTTCACTTCTTGAACAGTTTTCTTCTTGATATGTCCTTCTATCTTGATAGTTTGAGGAGTGGTAATTCTTGCCAACGCTTTACAAGATATGGTCGGATTCATTTCTTCTTTCTCTAGGGTTGGGTCCTGGGGCATATCCTCTTCTTTTGATGTTTCTTGATCCTTTTCTTCCTCCTCGTCATACTCTATGTAAAATAATTTCTTCTCAGCACACTTATTACCTTTTGTGCATTTTCTATCACAATTGTAACAAAGCCCTTTTTTTCTTTTTTCTTCTAATTGTTGTGGTGTAACCATTGTAGGTTGTGGAAGGCTAGGCGAAACAACACGGGTAAAAGCATGTTAATGTGTCTCATTATATGGCAAAAGAAAAAAAGTATTCAAATGAAAAAAGATTAAAAAATGAATATAAAAATATCAATTAAATGAGTTGAGTTTCATACTTGTTAATTATAAAAAATAAATGCTAAATTTGTAACAAAGCTAACTGAAAATAAATTTTGGTAAAAGCTATAGTGAACCTATTTAATGGGTTCAAAAAATATAAATAATGTTATAAAAAGCAAATACTATATTTGTAAATAAGTCAACTCATAGTAAATATTGGTAAAAGCTATGGTTAATCACTCACAAAATATAAATAGCTTTTTTAAATATGCACGTTTAAATATGTAAAGTTAAATGAAATGCTAAAACTCTTTAAAAATATATATAAAAATAGAATTAGAATTTCTAAACAAATAATTTTATATATTATATTTTGAATAATATAAAATATGTTATTATAAAAAATTTAAAATATATTTTAAAAAATTTCAAAAAATAATTTTAACATTTTGTTATATGTTATTTTCAAATTTCTATTAAAAAAAATTGATTTTATAAACTTGAAAGAATAGTTTCTTGGGTCGCGGTTTTATATATACAAAACGATTATCATTTTTACTAGTATTTTAATAATAATTAAAAAATATGCTTACTTTTTTATTTTCAAATTTGCTTAGCAATCTTTAGAATGTTTACAACACATCTCTTAAAGAAATTGGAATTAAAAAGCATAAATCAATAGAGAAATGGGGGGTCGCAGTTTTGTCACTACTTAAAAGGTTATGTAAAATATTAATGAATATCTTTTAAAGAAAATGAATAAATTAGACAAAAAATATATATTAAATTTTAGAAAAAATATGACATGAAATTGAATTTAAATTGACATGTTTTGTCTTCTTTTACCACCACCTAATTCTTGATGATTTTGTAAATTTAAGAGTAAACATTCCAACTCCATTTATTTTTATAAAACTTCTTTGCCACAAAAAGGGAAAAAGTGATACTTCAATTATTATAGTTGTGAGGGGTAGACTTCCTTGTTGCCATAATTTTACTTTCCACTATGAAACAAAGCCCTTTTTCTCTTTCCAATTGTTGTGGTGTTGCTCTTTGTATCCTCATAATGTGCTATCATTTCCTTCATGAAAATTGACCACGTAAGAATTTGTTTATGAGAACAAAGCCCTTTATATCATAAAAATTGATCCCATTCTAAATATGAAGATGCAATACATACCTTTTGTAACAGTGGTACACCATGTAGATCAAAATATTGCTCCATCTAAAGTATCCAATTTACCGGATCCTTGTCATCAAACTTCCTCATATCACCTTTTCTCGATCTTGAAATGACTATAACTCTATAATTTTGGTTCTTCTAGTTCTAAAATTACGACCTGCAGTAGCCCTCTGTGTCCTCTTTCCAATGCCACCAGTTTGATCGAATTTAGATTCTCGAAGAAAGAGTTATGCACAATCTCCCAAGATGACCTGATTATATACCTTTTCAGAAGAGTGAGCTTGTATGAAGTGCCACGTGTCACTGTTTTAACCTTAGGATCTGAAAACTATACATAGGAAACTATAGCTCGTCCTCTTTCTGTAACCTCTTACGAAATTTCAATCTGATGCTCAAAACAAAAGTTATGACGATTTTCCCCAGGTCACCTGTTTGGAATGTAATTCGGGAGTTTGCAAAAAAGCCAAATTCCTTAGATCATATCTCTACAAATATAGCGTTAAAAGATCTGAAATTCAGACCCGAGCTTCAAAACGATTTCAACCCAATGGGTTTTATTTTAGCGTCTGAAATGTCACAGAACAAAAGTTATAGTGCAAATTATGCCATGATGACCTATTTGGAGCAGCAAAACCCTAGAATACAAAGCTCTGATACCAAATGTTATGAAACCAGCTCACAAAAAGATAGAAAAGATAGATGAATGCCTTAGAAATAATCCTCTTCAAGGGGGCAACCTACTTTACATTACACAAATGAACAATTCTTCGATGATACGAATGAGAAGACCTCCTTTCTATATATATGAGTCTAAGGGGTCATAATATAATCAGAGCTGACATAACAATAATAATGTAAGGGCACAATAATAAAAATAGTGGGATTCTATGGGGCACAATAATAACAATATGGGGACTACATCGGTACAACAATATAATAAGGGGGTTGTGCTAATAACAATAAGGGGTTACACTAGTAGTATAGGGGCCTAACAAGGAGTACAAAGAAGGAGGCAACTAGCAGAAAAGTCTCAGCAAGGTCATATAGCCATGTTGTCATAGATAGAACCAAAGAAAATTGCGGAGGAAAGTAAAGAAAAACTTTGGGTAGATGCTATGAATGAGGAATTAGACCAAATTAAGAAAAATGAGACTTGGGAACTAACACCAAGATCTTTCAGAAAGAATATCATTGGCACAAAATGGGTATTCAAAAATAAGATGAATGAAGAAGGTCAAGTTATTAGAAACAAAGCCAAATGCGTGTGTAAGGGGTGCTCACAAATAGAGGGACTTGATTATAAAGATACCTTTTCACTAGTCATGAGATTGGAGGCAATCAGGATGTTTTTGGCCTTTGCATGCTATAATGATTTCAAGTTCTGTCAAATGGATGTGAAATCTGCTTTCCTAAAAGGTGATCTTGAGGAAGAAGTCTATATGGAACAACCTGAAGGTTTCTCATTGACAGATAAGCCTAATTATGTTTGTAGGTTAAAGAAAGCACTATATGGTCTTAAAGAAGTGCCTCAGGTGTGGTACTCTCTAATGGACAAGTACCTTCAAAAATAAGGGTTCAAGAGAGGAGAAGCTAATAGTAATTTATACATTAATGTTGATAAAGTGGAGCTACTAATTATAATTGTGTACATGGATGATATTATGTTTGGTAGCAATAACCATCATCTAGTAGAATGGTTTGCTCAAGAGATGAAGACTGAGTTGGAAATGTCTATGATTGGAGAAATTACCTTCTACCTAGTGCCCCAGATCCTACAAAACCCTGGAGGCATATTCATTTATCAAGAGAAATATGTAAGAGATATGTGGAAAATATTTCAAATGGAATATTGTAAACCTATCTCAACCCCCATGACTACAAGATGTAAGATATGTGCAAATGATGAATCCCCTGATGTGGATCAAAATCAATATAGATCTATTCTAGGAAGTTTATTATACATAACAGCTTCTCGACCGGATATAATGTTGGCATTCAGATTAGTAGCAATGTATCAATCAACACCCAAACAAATCCATTTGTTAGCAATGAAAACAATATCTAGGGACTTGAAGGGTACTACAGACTATGGTCTATGGTATCTGAAAGGTAAAGATTTTACTTTGACAGCATACACAAATGCAGATTGGGCGAGATGTGTGGATGACAGAAAAAGTACAAGCGGTGGTGCATTCTACCTAGGAGAATCATTGGTGGATGGCTAACGAAAAAACAAACATCAGTGTCTCTATTTATCGCAGAAGTGGAGTACATAGCAGTTTCGACCGATTGCACTCAAGTATTGTGGATGAAACAAACACTGCAAGACATAAAGGTAAATTTTAATGAACCCATATATATCAAGTGTGAAAATACAAGTGCAATAAGCTTTTCAAAAAATCTTGTGCTCCATTCAAAGACAAAACATATCCCTCTAAAGTGCAACTCTATCAGAGAACAAGTGGCTGAGAAAACTATGAAGATGGAGTACATACCCACAAGGGAAAAGATAGTAGACATATTTACAAAACCTCTTGCTAAAGAACCATTTGAATATCTGAGAAACAAGCTAGGGATAATACCTACAGACTCTCTTCACTAATGTGACTTCAAGAGAAGAACCTACAAGACTGCAAAGTATGTGAAATTGAGCATGATCTAAGGGAGATATTATAGGAGCAAGAAGTAGTAATGAAGAGGAACACAAAGCTTATGACCATGACAAGAATTTGAAGCAGTTAAAGAAGAAGAAAGAACAAAAGCATCATCAAAGTGGGAAATACATTCACGTTCTCTAGGAGCTATCAACATTAATCATGTTCACCATTCAAAACTCCATTCTTCAATGAATTTTTTTTGGTTTCACATGTATATATCTGATGCATAAACATGTAAATAAATTTCTTAAGCATATCTATTCAGATCATATTGAAACTTAAGCATAAACTATTGTATAATTTCATCATCAATTTTTATCAAATTCTTCATTATCTGAATGCATCAATGTACATTATGATGATCTTGATTAAACATCTGGTGTATAAAATCGTGAGAGCCATCCAAGATATTTCCATCAAGTAGAGGAGTAGACTCTATATATGTTTATGTTTGGTTTATTGATGCATTCATCATGAAGCATCATGTGATCTACATCAAAACCTAATCATTGGCAATATCCATGTGAAGACTTCTATTCCAACAACTAATCAAATTTTGTACTAGTTTCACTGCATCACTAGGATTTCTTTAAATCCTTCAGCTCCGTTATTCTGAACACAAAAAAAAAAAATTGGATGCAAGAAGAGCTAAAGTGTATGTATCCTCAATAAAAGAAACCTCTTCTATTCTAAACCATAGCATTCAAATTCAAATAGAACATGTTATTGAAAAAATATATATATATATTCATGAATTCTCACACAGTAATTAAGTTGTAGCAGTTTGTATAAAACAAAAGCAATGTGTTTATGGTATTTGACCATATGGACTACGATTTTTCAAAGCTATTATTGCATGCTATTGAAGGAAAAAATAAGGAAGGAACTATTACTGCATGTTATTGAAATATATATATATATATATATATATATATATATATATATATATATATATATATATATATATATATATATATATATATATATATATATATTCAAGAAATATCGCACTAAATCTCTTGAGAACAATCTCAGAGAACAATGTGCGCAACATTTTCTTTCAGATTTTGCAAGGGCTGGTGCGCCTACAACTAAGTCCATATTGAGCATCGAACTCCTCCTTGGCATTGATATGTGCATGATGGGCATGGCAAGTCAATGGTATAAGTCTTGCACTGATGTAGTGCCACAATGTGAATATCAACGGGTTATCAAGTGGAAAGCTCCACACAAACAGGCATGAAGGATCCAAACAAAGGAAAAATAATCAGAATCTCACAGCATGGACAAAGAAAAAAATCCATTCACTAATTATTCCCGCGAAATCAAGGGCATAACCCTCTAGATCAGAATCCTAAGCAGCTAGAGTGGAGACAAAACCTATTTTTTACCTGATCCAAAGGGCATAGAAATTACCTCCAGCTCATGACCATGCGTTATACAGTGATACATTACAGATAAATGTTATACAATGATAGAGTGCATACCATGCGTTCTATTATGAAACATTGCAGAGTAGTGTTATACACTGATACATAGCATAGAAATGTGATATGTGACAATGGCCAGCTCATGCATTATCTGTTGTAGTGGGAAGGTTATAATTACAGAGCAAAGTCATTATTTTGGAGTAGTATTTATTATTTAATAGAAGCATTATCATTCACTACGCGACAGCCTCATTATTATCATTGACAAGCTCACATGCAATATCGACATCATTGTTAATATCGACAATGCTTATCATCCAATGTATTATCGTTTGTTGACAAGCTCACATGTAATATCAACATCATTGTTAATATCGACAATGTTTATCCTCTAATGTATTATCATTCTTCGATAATCTCACATGCCATATCAGCATCCTCCAATGTATGATCGGTTAATGCTTCAAGTTGGAATGATTGATATCCAACATATTTTCTCCAATGGTCTCCTACGAATTTTGAACTTCTCAACGTATCAGAATTAAGAGTTTTTAATTATTTGCCTCCAATATTAACTTACCAATGTAGCGTATTAAATGCTCCAATATTTACATGTGTCAAAATTGAATTTCCACATTCGATTATACAAATATGTTTGTTAGCATGCCCAGTGGGACATCTCCCAATAAAGACCTTCTTAAATAATTGAGAATTTATGAAATTTTATTTTAGAACCATTGCTTTCATTTTTTTTTTTGGATACCATGAGTTACATGTTTCCTCTTTCCCATCAAGAGAGAAAGTAGGTACATATTGGCGTTATTGTTCATAATTTAATATTGGTTTTACTGATAGGGACTTAGTTGTGTAGTGGATCCAATCTAGATCCACTAAAAACCAAACCATTATTTGGTGCATCGTGTATGTAACTCTTGCAGTATCCCTCTTGTGGTAATATTCAGGGCTTTTAAACAATGACTCTGCATTTATTTTACTCACAATATGGTATACATTACCTTCTGCTTCGGTCTGCTGGTTGAACCTTCTCCAAACAAGACTACTAAGAAATCAACAAAGGCGTGTCTGTTTCTCCCACTAATTGTCCTTGGTATGTGGTAAGCGGATTGAGAAATTGATTAACATAGCCCTTTAATATCATTTAGCAGGTCAGGATTGCATGCATAACAGTAGGATACCACAATCCTATTTCATTGAAGCACATATTTTTTGCGAATGGTGAGTGCAAAAATATCTTTCAAGACAAAAGGAGGAGGGCGAATGAGTTGGCATCAATGCCAAAGAGGGAGATTGTTGGCAATATTGGCATTGATTTCAAGTTAAGTTGATTGATTAATGTCAATAAATGTTATTGATGTCACTAAGCTCACTGATGATAATTTATGTTGAATGGAAAATGTACATAAATGTTGAATTTTGAATATAAAATGTTGAAAGTGATGTGAAGTGAAAAGGCTATGATAATCAATATGGAGGCTAAACATTGCAACAAAAGGTGGAATACATATATTTGTTTGAAAATAAAATGTAGATAATCCAAATCTGATTTGTCTCTTGTAATTATTATTGAATGCATTTTTACTTCAACTATATTTTTTTATTACAAATAATTTGTTGAACTGAAAATGAAAGGACAAGATTGTGAGGAGTTTTGGAAGTCCAAGAGACTATGCTTCATTTTATAGTCCTCCAAAGAATACAAATAGCCAAGAGGGCTTGCTTATAAAACATACAATGTGGAAAGAAACTGGTGATATTCTTTTTTAATGGAAGTGGTCTGCATCAAAGAAAGAGTGAGCAGTAGCAGAAGAGAGGAAGAGTGAAAAGAAGAAGGAGTTCAACATAAATCGTCACAACAGAATTGGATATGAGGTAACCACCATTTGTGACTTGAGGAATTTTTGTTCTTTTATAGGTTGTAGTTTCAAAAAGAACATGCTGTAGCATATTGAGGTAGGAGCCTCCTGTGGATTGTAGCCTACAGAAAACTTGTGGGAGTTGGAGCTTCCTTTGAGGTAGGAGCCTCTTGTAGGTTGAAGCCTACAAAAATCTGATGTAAAAAAGGAGTAGCAGCTTTCCTTCACATCACTTTCCGCCTAAATTTCGTGGTTTTCTCACTTTGGGGTTTCCACTTATATACAGTGTCTTCATGTGTTTAATCCTTGCATGTTGTGTGAATGCTTTGAATTCTTGGTAAACAAATCTGCAAAAGGAATTCAATAACTATTGAGCAGAAATATAAATCAGTAGCTGCATAAGAAGAAGATTAAGTTGAGCAAAAATAAAAGAATTAAATTATTGATTCACCCGCACCCCTCAGTAATTTCCCATCTTAAATATCATAGGAATCCTTTCGAACTTTTCATCTCTCTTTCTAGCGGGTTTCTTCACTCTTTTGGTAGTGACTCGAGCAGAGCTACTAGTTGTCATGCCAAATTTTCTTCCCATCTTCTATTTTTGGCAGAGGATATGGGAAGCCGACTTGGTTAGAAAAATGGAGCCAAATTTACAGTGCCAAGCTGATGTCTTTCATGATTATTCCATTATCTCATTGCTCATGACTTAGATGGACACATGCATGCTTAATCAACCTACAAGCAAACCCATTTCAATAACAAGAGCATAGGTGAGCCATTTATGTGTGCTGAGGACCTGGTGCACTCTAGGATCACGAGATATAAAGGGTTGGTATTGTAGCATTCAACACCATTGATTATAAAAGGCTGGTATTGTGTTCATGCTATGCTTTGAATATTTTCAGAAGATTTTTTGTGCAAGAAGACATGATAATTTTGTCTTTTAGCTAGAGGCATTTAGGCTTCAAAAGTTACTCTCGGCCTTCTCTAGGTGCTTTGATATTTGCAAATATTTCAATCACTATGGCCTCTTTGTTCACGTCCTATTAGTATACCAAACATTGTTAATGTTGGTGGATATTTTAAGTGTGCTATGATTTACAACTTTGTGTTAGGATTTTATGCTCCTTAGCTTTTTTGTTCAGGGTTTTTATATTCCCTGGCCTTGAAAAAAAGAGATATATTTCAAATATTAGTTGAGATCTTGAAACTGACTCTCTTTGTTTGTTGTGTTTGATTCTTGAGATTGAAAAATAGCTAGAATAAATGAAGTATTATAGTTCCTAAAGACTCTTATATTTTCTACAACTCTAGTATTCAACTAATCTTAATTTCATTAATAAAAAATGAAATAAAGTGTGACTTATTCTTTTATGAGTCATCCAATAATGATAATTACTGCCTCCAACTGCCTCCAACCTAAACTCGGAAGGGGAAATAAAAGTAATTCACATAATCGTTTTATGCGTTTGAGTCTTCAGCGTTACCCTCAAGTCACCGCATACAGAGTCCCATATATGATGTCACGTGTGAATGGTTTTAAATTCGACGATCATGCAGAACCAGAAAGTATTATTTGTTATTACGTGGCAATTAGTATTGCGTGCGGTGAGAGAGATACTGATGGTTCCACTTGTAATGCAACCAATTAAAATATATTCATGTCTGCATAAAATGTAGAAAGCTCCATGACCCGAAAGATTCGTCTTGGAGGTTGGAACCATGGTATCTTCACAAAATATTAAACTGATCGTTTATATTTATGAGAAATGTATTCCGTGTTTAATAGTGCCTGTGGCGAGTCACGGTAATATTTGTTTTATTTAAAAAAATAAAGTGATAGCCTAAATTTTTTAATTTTGATTATTGGTATTTTTTGAGTTAATTTTGTTAAGAAGTAGTAGATGGATTGGATTTTTATGTTTGAATGGTGAAATTTATATAATTTTTTAATATATTTTAAATAACAAAAATTATATTTTTAATAATAATATTATTTTCAAATTTGAGTGTGAAATTTATATAATTTTTTAATATAATTTAAATAACAAAAATTATATTTTTAATAATAATATTATTTTCAGATTTCAAAAGAATAAAATATATAGAAATATTATAATAATTTTTATAATAGTTATTTTTAAATATAAATATTTATTTAAATAGTTATTAGTATAAGTGGTTATTTTTATTATTACATAGAATTAAAAAAAAATAATGAATTAGAATTAAGTTATCAAGTTTCTGTAGCAAGTTGATTACATTGTGTAGTTGGAAGCATTAATTTAATTGATTCATTCTTTTTTACATTACATACTTGATCACTATTACATGTATGGAGGGAGAGCTAAGATAAGGGTAGGGGCCATCTCAGCTTGGTAGGACTTGTACGAAGCTTAATTTGACACTTCCAATTGGCCTTTAGACACCAATGTGTAACAATGTAAAATTCATGGAATCTCTAATAAGGAGTTGTAGGCTTAAATCTTAGTTAACCGAGAGCTTGCAGGATTTTCTTGTTCAATGTTACACATCCTATCACTCAAGAACATCCTCACCTACAATAGTGATTTTAGCATTTGATTTTCTACTTTTCATATTAAGGTATTAGGGTGGAAGATATTTGGAGCTTAGGGAAACACTTATATCATTGTGGGTGTGGCTTTCACTAAAAGATGGACATGCTACTTTGGTTTGTAATTTCTACTTTGGTTTATAATTTCTATTGTGTTCATGGAATCTCTAATAAGGAGTTGTAGGCTTAAATCCTAGTTAACCGAGAGCTTGCAGGATTTTCTTGTTCAATGTTACACATCCTATCACTCAAGAACATCCTCACCTACAATAGTGATTTTAGCATTTGATTTTCTACTTTTCATGTTAAGGTATTAGCGTGGAAGATATTTGGAGCTTAGGGAAACACTTATATAATTGTGGGTGTGGCTTGCACTAAAAGATGGACATGCTACTTCGGTTTGTAATTTCTACTGTGTCAATGGTTTAAGTCTCTTTTTAGTGAGATTGCAATAATAATAATGATAATGGATGGAGTAGATTGTGTTTTTAGGGATTCACTTCTCCAATTTAAACTGTAAGAGGAGGCAAGCCTTTGCTCTCTCTTCTTAGCTCAATTTCACTTTCCATTGTTTGTCATCAGTATATTGATGTTATGGGTGATTGGAAATCAAAGAATGTTGAGCAAGTGTTTAGGGTGTCTAATCACAATGGTAGTGGAATCTAACAATTCTCGAACTTCTTCATGTTTCACTGCAAATGATTTTCTTGACTGTAATGAGCTATTGGTAACTTTGGTAAACTATGAAACTTAATTGATTAGCCTTTCTTTGGATTAAGTTTAATAGAATTGAAAATAATAGATTAGGTTGTTTTTAATTTTTTAAAAATATATGGCTTGAGTTATCATGGACTTGCTTCTTCAATTTGAACTTGAGTCAAAGGTAAGGCTCTAATTTCTCCTTAAAAATAAATTATCTTTCACTTGCTTGTCATTATGATAGTATAGGTTTTTAAAGATGAAAGATATGTGCTAGATAATCTCTCATGAATATAAGTGCTTGCTAACTGATCCTTCTCTTTTAATATAAATAAGCAAATTAACTTGTTATAATATCTTTAAAAAAGTTAATTAAAACATTTCTAATCTCTTTCCCTTCATAATATAAACTATTATATAAATTTTGTATTACACGATTTATAAATAATAAATAACTATTACATAATTTAAATAAAAGTTAATTTTACAATTATTATTTCATTGATAAATAACTATTACATAATTTATATAAGAGTTAATTTTACGACATGATTGATAATTAAATTAATGCAAACAAACAACATAAAAAACAAAGTTAATTTTACAATTATTATTTCATTGATAAATAACTATTACATAATTTATATAAGAGTTAATTTTACAACATGATTGATAATTAAATTAATGCAAACAAACAACATAAAAAAACAAAGTTTATTATATAACATGAATTAATTTGATAGTGTACTAATTCATAAAAAAAATACCTATCATATGTTTTATCGTTTGTCATTAATTTCCTTTTCCTTACGTTAAATCCATTATGCTTCATTTATTTTTGCTTTTTAATTGTTATGATGATCTTACATTTTTTTATTTGGTTTGTATGTTACATTTTCAATTATATATATATGAAAATGTTAGAGCCCTTAGTGTAATCTTTAATTTCCTTATTATATTGTTGTGCTTATGTAGTTTTCATATTGTTATATTATTATTTTCATAGAAGCCCATTATTGCTATTGTTGTGCCCTTACTTTATTATTGTTATGTCAGCTCTGATTACATTATGACCCCTTAGACTCCTATATATAGAAAGGAGGTATTGTCATTTGTATCATCCAAGAATTGTTCATTTGTGTAATGTAAAGGAGGTTGCCCCATCGAAGAGGCTTATTTTTAAGGCGTTTATCTATCTTTTCTATCTTTTTGTGAGCTGGTTTCATAACATTTCGTATCAGAGCTTTGCATTCTAAGGTTTCGCTACTCCAAACAGGTCATCATGGAATTTTCGCTATAACTATTTCACTACAAAGATTCAAAAGTAAAAAAAAAACCATTTGAGAACAAATCGGTTTGAATCTCGGATCTGAGTTTCAGACCTTGTCTTACTATATTTTTGGAGATATGATCTGAAGAAGTTAGGGTTTTTGCAAGCTCCAAAATTCCATCTCAAATAGGTCACAGTGGCATTTTTGCTATAATTTATTTTCTAAACAGTTTCAGACTCTGAAATTAAAACCCATTTGAAACAAAAACTTGTTGAAGTTCATGCCCGAATTTCACATCCTTTTTTCTATATTTTTAGAGATACAATCCAAGAAATTTAGGGTTTCTGCAGGCTCCCGAATTACATTCCAAATAGGTGACATTGGGAAAATCATCATAGCTTTCTCTTCGAGTATCAGATTGAAATTTCGTAAGAAGTTATAGAAAGCAGACGAAATGTAGTTTTCTATGTATCGGTTTCAGTTTCTAAGGTTGAAACAATGACATGTGACACTTCATACAAGTTCGCTCTACTGAACTAGTCTATAATCAGGTCATTGTGGGAGATTTGACATAACTCTTCCTTGCAGAATCCAATATTGATCAAATTTGCGGGGTTAGAAAGAGGACTCGGAGAGCTATTGCAGAACGAAATGTCAGAATGTGGAGATCTAAAATTACAGAGTTACAGTCATTTTAAGATCGAGCTCCTAAAATCAATAAAATGCGATATGAGGAAGTTTGATGGCAAAGATCCAATAAGTTGGCTACTACAGATGGAGAAATATTTTGATCTACATGAGCTGTAACAATTAGAAAAGGTACCTATTTCATCTTCATATTTAGAACCAGATCAATTTTTATCACATAAAGGGCTTTGTTCTCATAAACCACTTGTTACATGGTGAATTTTCACGGAGGAAATGATAGCACATTATAAGGATACAAATAGAAACACCTTCTTTAGCCAATTGATAAGTCTCAAACAAAAGTGTTCAATGACAGAGCCTATTGAGGACTTTCAAAAATTGAATATATTGGAAAATGATATTCCAGAGAAACAGAGGATTGATGTCTCCATAGGGGCTCTTAAAGGATAACCTCACTTTGACACAAAATCTAATGAAACAACAGGAAAATCAACATTGCAACGAAAGAAGTTTTGATATAGGCGACTGGGTATTTTTACGAATACAACCATACAAACAAATCTCCCTCAAGCAAGCTAAGAAGGATAATAAATTATCACCAATGTACTATGGTATTTACAAGGCACTACAAAATATTGGTACTATGGCATACAAATTGGAGCTTCCTACATCTTCCCGAGTGCCCCCAGATTTCCTTGTTTCACGCTTAAATAAGTTTATAAGTGACGAGCTCCCAATTCAAACAATATTGTCAGAACTTGACGAGGAAGGAAAAATCATATTGGAACCTGAAGCAGTCACGAAAAAAAGAACCTGATAGCTACGAAATCGATCAATATAAGAGTATCTCATCAAGTGGAAGAACTTACCCACTGAAGATTCCAGATGGGAGGATGATAATTCTATACAGAAGCATCCAGAACTACTCAAGCATTGAGTACAACACTTTTTGAAGGAGAGGGGCATGTTAGGTCCCTATACTACTAGTGTAACCTCTTATTGTTATTAGTGCAACCCCCTTATTATATTGTTGTGCCCATGTAGTCCCCATATTATTATTATTATGCCCCATAGAAACCCACTATTGTTATTGTTGTGCCCTTACATTATTATTGTTATGTAAGCTATGATTACATTATGACCCCTTAAACTCCTATATATAGAAAGGAGGTATTGTCATTTGTCTCATCCAAGAATTGTTCATTTGTGTAATGTAAAGGAGTTTGCCCCCTTGAAGAGGCTTATTTTTAAGGCGTTTATCTATCTTTTCTATCTTTTTGTGATCTCATTAAAAAAATATTGATTTCATTACTTATACATTTTCCCATTACATCTATATATATTAATTTCCTTACATAATGAAAATAAAGTTAAGATCGGATGCAGTATCCATGTTACACAAAGGATGAGTAGTTAACTTTTAATTGCTCTTTCACTTCTCTGATATATTAAAAATCAATTTTGAAAAAAAACTTGAATGCCAACAATGTGATGGTCTGTATTTTACAAAGATTTAAGTATCTGATGAGTTCACGAATTTAGTCCAAAATGTAAATAAAGAAGTAAATACAATGAAAGAAATGTGGTATCTATAGTTGGAGATCTTCCCTATTTTTAAATATTACAAAATAATTAGTTAAATTATATATATGAAAATAATAATGTTTTTAAACATTTTAAGAGAATTAATATTATTTTAATATTATGAAATAATTATTTAAATTCAATTTAATATTTTTTTCTTATAAGTCATCAAAAGAAACAATATGATAATGATTGGAAATTTGGAACCAATTGATAAGTCACAATAATCGATAAATTTTACATATGAGAGCTTCATAGATATAAAATATTTGTAAGAAATGCACCCTGCGTTAAAATGTTCCAATAAATTATTAGTAAATTTAGCAATTTTAGCACATGTTCCAAGGTTTTACATTAATGGATTTTTGTAAATAAAGTATGAAATTCAGTTTTTTTGTTTTTGATTATTATGAGGTTTAGAAATAAAATTAAATAGTTTTACGAGTTTTTTGGGAGTTGATTTGTAAAGTTAGTAAAGATGTAAAGGAAATGTTACTATAAAGTTTTGTGTTTAAATATTTTTTACGCTTACTTATGGCTATATGTTAGGGGTGGAGCAATCAACCTAGGGGATATATGCTTCAGATAAAATCATCCTTGTGTCAGTGATATACGAGATCAACCTGATTTCTGATTTCTCTAGTTAAAAATAAATAAATAAATAGGTGCATAGAAATAGGGAACTGATGTAAGATACCAATTTTGACAATGCACTTTATGTGTTGAATATAATAACCACTTGCTAACATATTTCTCAATATGAATATCAATTTTTAATGGTTGTGCATGATATTAGATGGTTTGAATGACTTCTTTCTATCAAGGCTTCATAAGTTTGTGTGTATAATGTTTTTAGCTAAAATTCTAGTGTTGCTAGAGAAAGTAGCATGCTTAATGTTTCCATATTGGCTATATTCAAGCATGCCTTTGCTATAAGGTCCTTTTCAATGTGATGGTTGACTTAAAAGTTATGTCAGCTTGTTATGTTTTTCAATCATTATGTCACATTACAATGGTCATCAACGGTTATGTGGCATTGCAATTTTTGGAAATAGTTATATTGGATTGCCACATTTCTCAGTGATTATATCACATTATTTTGAATTATATATTTCTCAATAATTAGATTACATCATTACATTCATTAAATGTCATATCAAATTGTAACATTAATATTTCAACAACATTATTAATGTACTACGGTATACTTCTCAACATTCATTAAAGGTTATACCACATTACCTCATTCCTGAAGGGTTATCTTGGATTCAATATGTCTCAATGATAATGTCACATTATAACATTAATCTTTATTGACTTATGTTGGAATGCTAAATTACTCCATGCCTTTTTTTCATTATAACATTCTGTAAGGGTTATTTTGCATTGTGACATCAAGAATTTGACCTTAATATTATGCGAGATTGTTATTGTAAAGGTTTTGAATTATGGTTAAATTTGTTTTGTTGTTCATATTGGTTCACTTATGTTGACATGCTATGATCCTCAAAGGTTACCTCACATTGCAATGTTCATCATGGATTGTGTTGGATTGCAAAGTTACATAAGCGTTATATTGGATTACAACATTCATCAATTGTCATGTCACATTTTTTTACGTCCATCTTGGTAGATGAATTTCTATTCTCCTCAATAGTGATATTACATTGCAATGATCATCAAGTATTATATCACATTGTAAATTCACTTATGTTGAGGTGTAATGCTTCTCAACAATTATCCTACATTGTGACATTCATAAAAAATTATGATATTCAACAATTGAATGCTTCAAATCTATTATTTGTATTACCAATATTGTTAATTATAATTTAATAATATGATTTGTAACGAAATGATAAAAATCATAATTAATTATTCATAAGAAATAGGAAGACTAGGAAGAATAATATGAAAAACAATTTCCTATATTTTACTGTTGAAGCTTGCTAATTAATTAAAGATATATATGGTCATATAATTTTTTAATATGTCATAGTTTCAAAAAGATTATGTGCAACAATTGAAGGTTTCAATCTTTATTATTTTCGTTATCAATATCAATAGTTACAATTTAATAGTGTTATTTTTCACTAAATGATAAAAGATGATAATAAATTGTTCATAAAAACATAGAAAAAATATGAAAAATAATATAGAAACATTTTTATTTTATTTTTTCTACTAAAACTTAACAATTCATTAAAAGAAATCCATACACCTACATTTTGATACAATTTTATAAACATTATTGGGAAGACACATGGCAATCATGGACACAAAAGATAATGGACATTTTGTTCATAATTGTAAAAAATAACGAAACTAATACCCTCAACATAATCATTGTATTGAATTGCAATGAAATAGGATAATATGGAACCTAATAAAACCCAAACCCACCATCATCAAACCAAAATTTTGAGAATCCCAAACCAAACCTCGAATCAAGCAATCCAAATGATGAATTTGTGCTACATTGATGTCACAAATATAGGATCTCTAAAACACTAGACATATATTAAGAGTTTCTCTTGCAAGGTCATCAAACTCAATTGTATCATCCACCTCCAATGCCCACATCCAGTTAACCAATATTTTTTATCATAGGACTAGAATGTATGATCTTATTGAACTAGTATAAATAAATACCAAATCAGAAACCTCAACATTACTAAACAAGATTTGTTGTTTTTATTTGTTGACCGAAGATACAAAGAGCCAATACTAGTAACAAAAAATTGCATTTTTATGGATTAGTACACCTACTAACCATTTCTAGACAATTGGATGGATATGTGGTTTATGATATTTGATAAACCTCCAGGTGATAATATGTGGGTACCTATTTTCTTTTTGAGCAAGTTGTGGGAAATTTTTTTGCTAGGACTCCATGTCAACTACTTTTACAGGGGGTAATTCTAGGGGGTGGTTTGTGTGTCTAATAAATACATACAAAATGAGAGGCACAACCTAGAAGAAGGTATTCTTCCATTGATATAATGGCCTAAACCCCCTACCCATCATATTCCTCTTATGGATATCATTTTTCATCTCCAAACAATGCTAGCCTCACTGACATTCTTGGTAACGCAGAATAGCATCTTGGTCACATCATTGTGCGAGGAACCACTAGTAGCTAATGTTGAAGGTGGAGTAGGACCATCTGATTATATGGTGTTTGCAGCTGTTATGCCTTGGTATCACTTCACCAACACTATGGATGCATAAATTCCAGTTTCAAACATCAATGTTGTAGTTATTTCGTTCAATGTACCACATATCCATGTATGGTGAATTGAAACTATCCCTCCTTTCAAAATGTTACATTGTTTTTTAGTCCACATAGTATATTCTTTTAGTTTTTGAATATAATTATAATGTTCAATGATTTTTTTACAAATTTGGTAACATTAAGGGAGTAGCTCGACCAAACTAGGGAGGACATATGTTCCCTTCCTTAGGTATCACATGTCAAATTATATTTTGTTTAAATTTTTATTTCATTGTCTTATTTTTATTTACCAATTGAAATATTGTAAATGTGTGTGCAAGTTCCTCCATTTTCATAGTCCACCACTCTTTTCCCTACACATCATTCATCACCATTTTGTATTCACTCAATCATTATCCACCAAGATCATCACATTTCCCACATATTTACAATATATCTTACCTTGACTAGGTAGCTTCTTTCCCTAGGAAAATGTATCTATGTTTATAATCAACCACCTCCACCACATTCTCCATCCCATCTTTCCATGAAATTTATATCCAAAGACCATCTGATAACCCCTAAGCAAGTTGTGTCGATGGCCACTCCAATTGCAAGTGAATCTCCATCATTTATGGAGATATTCATGACAAGATAATTCATTGAGTATTCTTTTATTTATGATTAATTAAATTTATTAAAGGAATTTATTTTTCAAATTATATGCTTTGACTCTTGTGACTATTGAAAATTAGTATCGCTAAGATGTTTGGGATGCAAAGGAGGATAATACCTTTCTGGCTAATTATAGCATCTTTAGTGAGTTCTATGGGCTTGAATCATAAGATATTATTTTGTAAGTGTCTAATTTGCTATGGAAAAAAATGTAATGGGAAAAGGCACAACGCAAAAGAAGAAAAATAAATCTTCTTCTATTGGAAACCTTGAACAATACTTAGGGGGAGGGGGACCAGTAGTGTGTTGAATAGATCAATTATTACATTTTTTTCTCTTTAAACAATTACTGAATATGCATCATTTAACTAGTAGAAAAGTGTACATTTGCAGATCAACGCATAATCATATAAATGATACGAGCAACATGCATAAGTAATAATAATGATGTAATCATCAAAACACATACACAAAAATCATCAACGCATGAGACACAAGTTATAAGGTGGAAACCTAAAGGGTAAAAGCCACCATCGATACATAGTATTTTTCTTCACTTATATATTAATCTCAAATATTCTTTTACATATGTATCACAGGTCACCAAAATTGTGCAAGCCACAACTTGTGAATCATGTGAGCTACTACTTTCTCTAGGCTACTAAATCTATGAACTTTGTAGGCCACCACTTGCAGGAAGCCACCACTTCCTTGACTTTGTAGGCCTCCACGTACTAGAAGCCACCACTCCCAATACTCTATCCCAACCACCACTAGACTATCCAACCATCACTAGATACAAGCTACCACTCCCAAGTTTTCAATCCATTACCTGAAGGATGTTGCTAGACCCTAAATACACAAACCACCACTTGCTCAATGAAGGCCCAACCTTCAAGCACATATCATGGACCTCATTTCATATATTTTCAAATTATGGTCCATACTTTGCATAAAACAAATGTGAGCCTCGTTACATGAAATTTTCATATTGGACTCACAATAAAACATTTTCACATACAAAATTTCTTCTAGAACCAACCTGCTCATAAACACAACCAATAACATACATGTAAATATGCAAACCACACACCAATATCCAAGTTACATACACATTCTCAACACAACTCCATCATCAACATAACAAATCTGATCACAAGAACTCAACCATGCCTCATTAATAACATCCAAACAAGACATGAATACAATGTTATGATCATGTGAAGTAAAACATGATCTCATTAGCTACAATCCCTTGCATATATGATATTAACAATAAAATAGAGCCAAATAAAACTGTTGAAAATGTCGTCAAAAATTCATAATTAAATTTTGTCATTAATTAAATTAGGAGAAAAATTGTAATTCCACATCACAAGAAAACTTCCACAAGTTAACTAAGTTTATTTGACTTAGTTGGTTCAGTTAATTCAAGCTAAGGGTCTAACTTAATTCATGTAGAGTGAATCCTACATTATAGAAGCCCTGTTTGAATTTGTTTTGAGCTGTCATTAATTAATTCATTTTAACTCAGTTAACGTCAGTTAAACTAGTTCCAACTATTGGAGGAACTAGTAGGAGGTCTAACAATGTGGTGTTTCTTTATTTGTTCAATGAGTTAACTTGTAGTTTAGTCACAAATAACTCATGGATGTCATATATTAGAGTTACCCAATTGATATTGGAGTTCAAGGGCAGTGTACTATTAGTTGCATAATTATCAGAGTTGTACAAATGATGCATAAAGTCAAAGGAAGATCCTAAAGGAACTACGTAATCCAATGGAGGAAAATTCATATTAAACAGGGGCCTAATTCCTCATTGAACAACACAAGGAAATAGGGACTTCGGAAAGTATAAAATTTGTTAAGTATTGGCCTAGGCTTATTTAGGAAGCAGTGAGATAGATAGAGATAGTGTAGAGGTTACTCTAGCTTTAGCAAAGTAGTGTAATATTATCATATTTTCTGACTAATACAATATACATATAACATGGGTTTTTAGTCGTGATTTTCCCTGGGAAATCATTGTGTAATGTGTTCATTGAATTGTTTATCTTGTATGCTTCATGATTTCTTGATCGATTATTGTTTCCGTTGATGACTATAGTAGATTCAAGTCTTTTGTTTTAAAATATTACATAAGAAGTTTCAATCTACAAGGAATTTATACATGGTATTAGATTTGGAATCACTATAGAGTAGGTTTCAAAATAGAGAAGAGATTTCAAAGTTGTTATTGCAAGAGGATCGAACTTGCAGGATCATTTCTTCAGAGCTAGCAAGATGAATTTCTATGGACTAAGACTCGAGTATGCCCTTGAGGGAGGCTCGAATTATGTTTCTTGGAAGGACCGCATGGAGGATGTGTTGGAAGATAAGGGGTTGAAGGATTTCATTGATAATGATATCTAGAATCCAACAATAGTTAATGCTCAAAATCTAGCTGAATTGAAAAAGTGTGTAGCTAGAGCAAGAAGGATCATCCCGGAGGGTGTGAGAGACCACATAGTCTTGAAACTACATGGAAAAGGGACTCCCTTTTCTATGTGGAAGACTCTCAATTATCTATTCAGTAACAGTAATGAAGTCAAGAAACTTAAACTGGTGAAGAAATTCAGGATTGAAGACAAAGGGTATGACGTAGTCTTCATAGATGGGAAGGCCTACCTCAAGCATCTTGCTTCATGTCAAATCAAGAAATTTGGTGTTAGGATTGGGAGCCTCTAGAAATTAGAGGAAGATGCATGCACAACCTTTAGGAGAAAGGCAGGGATTAGAGATTTTGTGGTTTAGAGGGAGTATGATTTATCTCTCAAGTGGAAGCCTGAGTGAGTTGGCAATTGCGATGACTAGGAGGATGATGATGAACATGACCAGTTAGAGACCTCCAGTAGGAGGAGAGTTTGAGCTAAGTGGAAAGAGGGATAACATGAAACCATACCTGTAGGTGTGAGGTGGGGTGATGTGTAGCAATAGTCCCAAGAGTTGTAGAAATTTGGTCAGGGTCCATTGAGGTGTTTATTTCTCATGGATCATTACCTTGGTATGGGGGCACAATATATTCAATATCAAGATAATCAATTTCCCTCAAATACTGATAAGTGAAGAGAAAATTTAACCACAGAACAGGGGGCTTAGTAAAAGAGTCAGCAACAACACATATTTCTGAGTAGACAGTTGCAGATTGATTAAGTGATTATTTTTTATTCTCAGTTGCACATGTGGTAGTAGTAACATTAATAGTGAGAGGTATTGCATATATTAAATTCCAAAGGTGTAGGATTGGGGTAGATGTGAATGTTGGGAATCATGATTGATGTTATACGAAAACCTGTAGGTGTTAGTCAACTATCGCATCGCCAAATATAAGTATCCATGAGAGACTTTTAGTCCATTTCACGAAACACACGAGGAGCGTTGGTTTATCCAATGTACAAAAATATCCCCCCAATGCGAGCTGGGTGTGTATTGAACTTGTGACCTATGCTCTGATACCACTTATTGGGAATCACGATTTCCATTAGACCAAAACCTGCAGGTGTTAGTCAATGATCACATCACCTGAGATAAGGATCCATGAGAGGTGGTTATTTCATGTCACAAAACACATGGAGAGAGTTGGTTTATCCAATTTCCAACAATGAATCCCTTGAACAACGCAAGAAAATAAGGACTTGGGGAAGAACAAAATTGGTTAAGTATTGGTCTAGGCTTACCTAGGAAGTAGTGAGACAGATAGAGAAAGTGCAGAGGTTGCTCTAGCTTGAGCAAAGCATTGTAATCTTCTCATATTTTCTGACTAATGAAATATACAGATAGCAAGGGTTCTTAGTTGTGGCCTTCCCTAGGAAATCATTGTTTAATGTGTTGATTGAATACTTTCTCCTTTATTCTTCATGATTTCTCAATCGATTAATTGTTTCCGCTAATGATTAGAGTAGATTCAATTATTTTGTTATGAAACCAGCTCACAAAAAGATAGAAAAGAGAGATCCACGCCTTAGAATTCAGCCTCTTTGAGGGGGCAACCTCCTTTACATTACATAAATGAACAATTCTCGGATGATACAAATGACAAAACCTCCTTTCTATATATAGGAGTCTAAGGAGTCACAATATAATCCAGCCGACCTAACAATAATAATATAAAGCCACAAAAATAACAATAAAAGGATTCTATGGGGCACAGAAATAACAACATGGGGGTAATAGGGGCACAACAATATAAATAAGGGGTATAACTACAATAGTAATGGGGTAATCACTAGTATTATAGGGACCCAACATGCCCCTCTCCTTCAAAAAAGTGTTGTCCTCAACGCTTGAGTAGTTATGGATACTTCTGCATAAAATTCTCATCCTCCCATGTGGAATCTTCAACGGATAAGTTCTTCCACTTGATAAGATACTCTGAAATTGATCAATTTCATAGTTGTCGAGTTCTTGTTTCTGTGACTGCTTCCGGTTCCAATATAATTTTTCCTTCCTCGTCAAGTTTTGGCAATATTATTTGAGCTGGGAGCTTGTCGCCTATAACTTTCTTTAAACATGAAACATGGAAAACTAGGTGCAATCGAGAAGCTGCAGGAAGCTCCAATTTGTATGCCATAGTACCAATCTTTTGCAACACCTTGTACGGACCATAATACTTTGGTGATAATTTATTATCCTTCTTAGCTTGCTTTAGGGACATTTGCTTATATGGTTGTAGCCGTAGGAATACCCAATCACCTACATCAAAACTTCTTTCACTGCGATGTTGATCTGCCTGTTGTTTCATTCTATTTTGTGCCAACACAAGGTTATCCTTTAAGAGTTGGAGGACTTGTTGTTGATGTTCAATGTGATGTTCCACTGCCTGAACCTTAGAATTTTCTCTTAAATATGATGTGATGGATGGTGGTTGATACCCATAAAGTGCCATAAATGGGGTCAGTTTTGTTGCTGTATGGAAGGAAGTGTTATACCACCATTCAGCCAGAGGCAACCATTTGACCCATTGTGTCTGTTTATCAGATATAAAGCAACGAAGATATCCTTCCAAACATTTGTTTACTATCTCATTTTTCCCATCAGATTGAGGATGATAAGACGAGCTATGAGCTAACTGAGTACCAAGACAAGAAAATAATTCTGTCCAAAAATTTCCAGTGAAAATGGGATCTCTGTCACTTACAATAATCTTTGGGTTTCCATGTAGCTTTTGAATTGTTTCCATAAATGCAGTAGAAACTGTACTGGCTTTAAATGGATGTGATAATGCACAAAAGTGTGCATACTTGGTAAGTCTGTCAACTACCACCATGATGACACTCTTTCCCGCAGACTTGGGTAAACCTGTGATAAAATCCATTGAAACCTCCTCCCAACGTTGGCTTGGAATGGATAAAGGTTGTAATAGAGCTGGTGTATTAATTGTTTCAAATTTATTTTGTTGGCAAACCAAACATTCTGCCACAAACTTTTGAATATCTGATTTAAGGCCATCCCAAAAAAATTCCTTCTTAACCCTGTGGTAAGTTTTTAAAAATCCTGAGTGCCCTCCTAAGGGAGAAGTGTGCAATTCCATAAGAATCTTTTGTTTTAGCTGGGAATTCTTACAGAGGTATAAGCGATCTTTGTACCATAATGAATCATTTTGCTAGCTAAATGTATCAGACGTACTGGAATCTTGTTGTAGCTTTCGAGTAAGTGCCCACACTTCTTCATCATTCTTCCATTCCTCCCTTGATTTGTTTATCCAATCTGGTTGGATAATAGAATTGGCGCACAACAATGCTTCCACATCCTCATCCTTTCTTGAGAGTGCATCCGCCGCCACATTTTGCTTCCCTTTTTTGTAGATGATTTCAAAGTCATAACCTAACATCTTTGTGACCCACTTTTGTTGCTCTTCAGAGGATAATCTTTGTTCTAAAAGGTATTTAAGGCTATCATGATCCGTTTTTACCTTGAAGTGTCTTCCCATTAGGTAGGGTCGCCATTTCTTAAGTGCATGGAGTATTGCCAACATTTCCTTCTCATAAATAGCTTTGCTTAAAAACTTTCCCTTGATTGGACGACTTTCAAAAGCAATGGGTCTTTCATCTTGCATTAGAACAGCACCAATTCCATTTCCTGAAGCATCACATTCCACAATAAAGGTTTTTGTGAAGTCCGGTGTAGCTAAGAACGGTGCTTGGCACATTGCCTCTTTAAGATGTTCAAAGGCCTTTGTTGCTTCCAGAGTCCATGAAAATGCATCTTTCTTCAATAATGTTGTTAGAGGTGCTACTATTCTCCCATAATTCTTAACAAACTTGCGATAATACCCTGTCAACCCAAGAAATCCTCGCAGAAGCTTTATGGATGTGGGAATTTTCCATTCTTTAATGGCTTTAATTTTTCTAGGGTCTACCTTAACTCCTTCATGAGATACAATATGACCCAAATATTCCACCTCTTGGACTCCAAAGAAACATTTGGATCTTTTTGCATATAATTGTTTCTCCTCCAATAGTTGTAGCACCCTATCAACATGTTCAACATGATCCTTCCCAGACTTGCTGTAGATTAGTATATCATCAAAAAATACTAACACAAATTTTCTAAGGAATGGTTTGAAAATTGAATTCATCAAAGCTTGAAATGTTGAAGGTGCATTAGTAAGGCCAAAAGGCATGACCAAAAATTCATAATGACCCTCATGAGTTCTAAATGCCGTGTTCAGAATGTCTTCAATCTTCATTCTGATTTGATGATATCCCGAACGAAGATCCAACTTGGTGAAGTAAATTGATCCATGCAATTCATCTAGTAATTCATCAATGACAGGAATGGGGAACTTGTCTTTAATAGTGAGCTTGTTGAGCTCCCTATAATCTGGACACATGCGCCATGATCCATCCTTCTTGTGCACCAATACTACTGGAGCAGAGAAAGAACTTTGAATTGGTTGAATTATACTAGCCTCTAGCATTTCTGCAACCATACGTTCAATTTCACTTTTTTGGACATAGGGATATCTGTATGGCCTGATGTTTGGAGGAACACTTCCTGGAATCAGATGAATAGCATGATCATGATCACGCATAGGTGAGAGACCTTTGGCATGTTGGGTCCCTATAATACTAGTGATTACCCCATTACTATTGTAGTTATACCCCTTATTTATATTGTTGTGCCCCTATTACCCCCATGTTGTTATTTCTGTGCCCCATAGAATCCCTCTATTATTATTTTTGTGGCTTTATATTATTATTGTTAGGTCGGCTGGATTATATTGTGACTCCTTAGACTCCTATATATAGAAAGGAGGTTTTGTCATTTGTATCATCCGAGAATTGTTCATTTATGTAATGTAAAGGAGGTTGGCCCCTCGAAGAGGCTGAATTCTAAGGCGTGGATCTCTCTTTTCTATCTTTCTCTTCACAATCTATGTAGAATAATTTCTTTTCAGCACACTTATGACCTTTAGTGTATTTGCTATCACAACTGTAACAAAGCCCTTTTGCTCTTTTTTCTTCCAATTGTTGTGGTGTCAACCTTATAGGTTGTGGAAGACTAGGGGCAACAACACTTCCGTCTTTATAGTTGTGAGTGGTATGCTTCCTGGTTGCCATAATTTTGCTTTCCATTTTTCTTGCTAACCTGAATGCCTTCTCTAATGAATCAAGTTCCCAAAGGCGAACATCATGTTGGATATTATCCTTTAAAGACCCTATGAACACATCAATTCTATGCTCCTCTGGAATATCTTTTACCCTTATGTTCAATTTTTGGAACTCCTCAATGTGCTCCATTACTGAACCCTTTTGTTTGAGACTTATGAATTGGCTAAAAAAAGTGTTGCTTTTTGTATCTTAATAATGTGCTATCAATTCTTCCGTAAAAATTGCCCAAGTGATAATTTTTTTACGAGAGCAAAGCCATTGATACCATACAAACTGATTTGGTTCCAAATATACAGTTGCCATACGTACCTTTTGTGTGTTTTGCACATTATTGAGATCAAAGAACTGCTCCATCTGTAATATCCATGTGGCGTGATCCTTGCCATCAAACTTCCTCATATCGATTTTTGGAATATGGTGGGTCTTCGATCCAACATTAGAATCTATGGAATCATGATTAACATTACTTTTGTTTACATCATGAGTTTCCTTTACAACCTTTTCACCATTAGTAAGTATCTCTTGTAGAAAATTTGTCAAATCTGTCTTCAAATCTGCCATGTCTGTCTTCAAATCTGTCTTCAAATTTGCCATGTCTTTCTTCAAATCCATCTTCAAATCATCCATCTTAGCTTCCACGCCATTTATATTAGATTCCACGTCATTTATCTTAGATTCCACGCCACTTATCTTAGCTTCTGTTATCTTTTGTGAGCGTGACATTTGTTGCACTTGTTCTTGCAATTTTGATATATCATGTAGCATTTCTTCCTCTTCTTCATGAGTCATGCTAGAGCTTTCAGGTTCCTTACTAGGTGTTTGCATTTTCTTTCCTCGGGGCAGCAGTTACCGATAATAATGCTTTACTATGCCCTTTGAATTCCGTTAAACCAAGCCTACACAAAAATTAACAAAAAAACTACACACCTTTTTTTCACTTTATAGAATCCTGAAATTGAATCTGATGTATCTCTCCAATTTCAGATCATCTAGTTCCAAAATTGCGACCTATAGTAGCCTTCTGTGTCCTCTTTCCAATGCCACAAGTCTGATCCAAATTGGATTCTCCAAGGAAGAGTTATGTGAAATCTCCCACAGTGACTTGCTTTTAGACTAGTTCAGTAGAGTGAAATTGTACGACGTGCCACGAGTCCCTGTTTCAACCTTTGAATCTGAAACACATATACAAGAAACTAAGTCTATCTTCTTTCTGTACCTTCTTACGAAATTACAATCCGATCCCCAGAGAGAAAGTTATGATGATTTTCCCCAGGTCACCTGTTTTGAATGTAATTCAGGAGTCTGCAAAAATACCAACTTCCTCAGATCATATCTCCGCAAATATCGTGAACAAAGCTCTGAAATTCGGACCCAAGGTTCAGCACGATATCTTCTCAAATGGGTTTTTTTTGCGACTTCTGAAACATCACAGAAAAAAAGTTATAGCGAAAATTCCACGATGACCTGTTTGGAGCAGCGAAACCCTAGAATCCAAAGCTCTGATACCAAATGTTATGAAACCAGCTCACAAAAAGATAGAAAAGAGAGATCCACGCCTTAGAATTCAGCCTCTTCGAGGGGGCAACCTCCTTTACATTAAGTAAATGAACAATTCTTGGATGATACAAATGACAAAACCTGCTTTCTATATATAGGAGTCTAAGGAGTCACAATATAATCCAGCCGACCTAACAATAATAATATAAAGCCACAAAAATAACAATAGAGGGATTATATCGGGCACAGAAATAACAACATGGGGGTAATAGGGGCACAACAATATAAATAAGGGGTATAACTACAATAGTAATGGGGTAATCACTAGTATTATAGGGACCCAACATATTTTGTTTTAGAAAATTACATAAGCACTTTCACTCTACAAGGAATTTCTACAAAAACATGCTAGAATCCAAACTCCATGATAGTAGAAATTTCCTCCATGAAATTCCTTCATGAACCTACATCAAACATTTGTTGAAGCATGCACATGAAACTCTACAATAAAATTGATCTCGTCTAGAAATCTCCTACAATTATGTCTCTCCTCTTACCATTGGATATCCATATTGTGTAATGAATTACACTCTCAAAAGATCCAACCTCTCCAACATGAAGGTGCCTCCCGTAAATAAAATATTTGAAATGA
Source organism: Pinus tabuliformis (assembly GCA_031772625.1). NCBI lineage: Eukaryota > Viridiplantae > Streptophyta > Pinopsida > Pinales > Pinaceae > Pinus > Pinus tabuliformis. The sequence continues at coordinate 1,000,020,623 of CM062807.1, read as the reverse complement.
TCAAACTATAAGGGCTAAGAGATATGGAGACACAAATTCTCTTTCTCATATTGTAGTATTCTACACCTTAACTCGATCCTCCATCATCTTCATGCAATGAGAGACTTATTTTCCACTTTAGCCATATTCTAGATGAAGGCCATCTAAAATGCACTCTAATAATCAAATACCATGTTAAAATACCATGGACAATGCCCCTAGAATTGGCTAGAATATACAAACAGTGCAATAAAATCCACCTACAAGAAGTAATTCTCCTCTTTCATTTGGGAAGTTCATTATAATGAAACCTACAAAATTTCTACCTACGTTATATGCACCATGAGTAATTAATTACCTGCATTAGCAAGATATCACCCGATATTTGTAGCCTTCTACCACCTAATCTACAACTTAGCTTCAAGACATGAACACCTAATCTTGAGACATTGGATCAATACAAGGCACAAAAAACATCGTTACAAGGTTAATACTGGTTGAAATTAATTGCAATATTGCAATTCCAATAAGCTCCCCCTTTGACATTGATGTCAACCTAATCTTCTCCCATAATCATGACCTCTCAATTTGAGCTCAATACTCTCTCCCCCTTTGACATCAATGAGAAGGGCAATACATAGCAAGGCCAACATACAATACATATCTCTAACAAGGTAGAATTCCAACTGTAGCATACTCCCCTTGAAGGTTATCCTCATACACTCATGAAAACTGTTGTTCATCGACATTTACTGCCTATGCGTCCTTGCCTAAAGAAAAATACTAAATCAACCATCAACCATTTCAAAGATTCGTCCAAAAAATCATGGTGAAATGATATGAAATGAAATCATGTCTTATTAATAATACATGATTGTACCGATGATTACAAGGCCAACATCATGCTTTCTCCAAGTTGAACATGCTCCCCCTCAACATATATTGGGGCTGGAAGCATCTTCTCCACACTGTTGTAATCAACATTAGCTCCTAGAAATACCTCCTTGAAGAAAGAAAGAGGTTGTCAAACAGACCAAGACACCATACACCTCATGGCCAAATGATACACAATGAAAGTATAAGGCTAATAGATGAGATACAAGACTTAAACAATAAAAATACATGATTGTACCATAACTCCATCAACCCATACATGGCTGAATTTTGACTCTTTTATGCATCCTTATCGCCATGAATTGCAACCAATATGGCTCGACAATGAAATTATACAACTATAAAAATGATATCAATTGTTGCAACAATGAATCTAACATTCCATTCATGTCTAAAATAAATGTATCCAAAAACTCCCCTTAATAGATGCTAGACTCGAAGACTTTCTCATCCAACTGATGAACTACTAGTACCAAATGATAAGAATGTTATTACAGGGCTTACATAATGAGGTGCAAGCATGTAAAATGATAATACATGGCTGCAACAATGCTTCAAATAGCCCATATATGGTTTTCAATTCTCAGAGCTCTTATGAAGGTAAGCTAAACACCAGGATGACTCTGTGGCCAAAGCATGACCCTCACTTATGGCCCAATTACAGAATACTCAAACAAAAATATAAAATGATCATATATGGTTGAAATATGTCTCAACTTGACTCTCCCTCCATACATTTTTTACTCTAGGACCACTCCACCATGAACCAATGATAAAAGAAATGAAAATACAAGGTTGAATCTTTCACTTAGAAGTGCATATAGGGATGATTTTAATTGTCCACTATATTTTATGCCATAAACAAGATTTTCACTCTTATTCATGACCAACACTAGAGAAAATTAGCCAATAATAGTGATGAACATAAATTATTACATACAAGGTTGATTCACAACTTCTAACTCATGATGACGAAGAGATAAATATCTTATAAAAAGATGAGGGAAAGTATGATGAGACTATTCCATGCATCGTAAAACCTTAGATGGATGCATAGCTCCCCTTGAGGGCATTATACCTCCAATAGAAATTATGATGTCATGTACCTGAATGTGAAAATATGCTCACAAGCAAACATGGTTTTACTACTAAAACTAGTAAGCCTATCCATCATGTTGCCATATTTCTACTCATCTATAACAATAGATCATGCTACCTTAGGCTAAAATACTCTGCCATGCATTCCCCCTGAGGCTATGAATACCACACATGCATTTTTGTAGTCTAAGTAGATATGACATGCAAGAATGGACTACATTAGGGGTTGATCTCTCCTACTTAGAATTTGAAGAGGAAGAGTTTTCCTTCAATCTGTTCTTTCTGCTCACTCTTCCTTTTAGCACCTACACATTGTCTGGAGTCCTGAATCCTTTGGTAATCACCCTCTTTGAAACTTCTTTCTCGATATATAAACCTTTGGAGTTGAGGACCACTTCCCTGCCTCCATCAACCATTTGGCTCATGCTTGAGATATTCTACTTGATACCTTCAAGAAGCCACACATCATCTGCATTGGTCTTCTTTTCATTGAGGTTGAACTTTCCTCTTGTTACACAACATTTTGTCATTGTCCCTATACTCCCCATTCCATGATCCTCGAGGACCTCTATAGTGAACCTTACATTTTTTTCCCATCATGAAGATGCTCCCATTATGTCCCTCTTCATGAGCAAAATGATTCCCTTTTGCATCATTTCCCAAGAATCTTCTTTTTAACCCAGTTTACAAGACCGACGCTAATGACCTGTTTCTTCCTCGCGCGGATTTGCAGAGATTAAAAATAGGACTAGCACTGTACGGTGATGTTGATCCTTTTCTTAGTCGTGTCGATCCTCTTTTGGCAAGTTTTTTAAGTATGGAGTCGAAGATTCCAGGTCTAGAAGCTTTGTAACGGAAGTCTGGTAAGTGGTTGTGTTGGATGGAGCCGAGGAAGTCAGTTTGGGTTCCTTCCCCCTATTATGATGGAAAAAACCCAAGAGATAAGGCCTCTCCCATGATAAGAGGAACCATCTCCGCTCTATCAAAGCTATATAAGCCCCTCCCTTCCCAAGCTAAACTAGTTTTTGGACGTAGTTTTTTTTCAGTCTTAATATTTTTGGAACTTGAATAATCACCAAGACATTTATAGCTTGTAGCTCTATAGTTTATGTTTGAGGGAGAATAGCGTGTTTGATTTTATTTGAGACTAAAGGGAAGAAGCCTTAAAACTTACATTGTTTTGGTTATCCATGAGATGCTAGCAAAATTGTGGGAACCCAGATACGTCGGAGGAGACCAACAACATCAAGGCATTGGTCATAATCTCTTTCTGAACTTATATGAATACAACTATTGATTGATTTCCTACATTGAAGTGTTATATTACATTTGATGACTTAATGTTCCTTGACCTGTTAAGTAGGCTGAATGCAATTTGTATGCTATCACGCTTGTTGTTGTTGTTTGTTTTCTTGTTTCAAGTATTCGAAGGAAGGAAACAAAAAGTAGCAGGAGTAATGAAGCAGGATCATCACCAAGCATAATAAAGTTCTAAGAGGAAAACCCTCTTATTTTATTCTATCTTAAGGAAATTTTCCATAGATTGTTTGTTTGTGGCTAGACCCGCCATCTCGAGCTAGAGGAATTGTTTGTGTCCACAGTGAGAATTTAGCTGCACCACAAATTGGCGATTCCGCTGGGGAGGAAATCCTTCTGTTTGATTGATTCTCATTTCATGGTTTTGTGTGAACTTTTCTAGTATCACGATTTCCCTTTAGTTTTCTCTACTTTTCCTCGTTTACTGCTTTGAGTCTAAATTTACAGTGGCAGGTCTGGTTTTGGCCTTTGAATTTTATTTTTTCTTGAATCCCTCAATCAGTGCTCTTTTTGGCCAAACAGTCACGCCAATGAAGCCTATCATTTCTAGTTTTAGTCTGGCCAATCGCGTTGGTCATGGTGATTAGCGCTTGTTTTCAGTTAAACAGTCGCGCCGATTCTTGTAGGTGAAGATCAGGGTTTCATAACCAGTGTGTCTTTCCCTCTTAATTTTTGTCTCTTAATTCATTTTTTGCCTGTGTTCTCCTGGACTGGAAAGCTTCATTAGCTTGGTTTGTTTGCTTGTTTGGTTTTCTTTCTCTTTACTTTATTTTTTAAGTCTTTGGGTGTTTTGAGGCCCTAGGGAATCTAATCATTGTCCATTTAGCTATTTGTTTGCTCAGCAAGTCAAGTTGTTGGTTTTCTGCTCCTTGCATTTCGTTTTTGAGTTCTTTTCATTGATTTGATTTCAATTAAACAAGTTTGAAAAGTTTCAATTGTTGTTTAAGCTTCTCTTTTTGGGAATAGATTACATTTCTCATCTTGTTCTTGATTGAATCATTGCATCATTGGTTTGGAAGGAATTATGTTTTCGTTCTTTCCATTTCATTGATGTTGATTGTTTTGAAAATTTTTCATTAAAGTGTTTGTGAAAGATTTAGGTTATCCTTCCATTAAAAAATACATAATTCTAGTTTGTTGAATCAATATATTACATTAGATAGCATCATTGAAGACTAGAGGCACATTATCATTTGTATTTGGAAAGAAATGAATTCTCTTTACTGTTAAAAGGACTAGTTGAAGTGCATTTGATAGGAAGATTCAATGCATTTTCGAGATTTGTTAGTGAAAGATTGTATTCTTTGATTGTTGCATTGATTATGTGTTCTCTATCTCTCAATTAGTGTTAACTTTCATCGAAGACAAATATTTCCTTTCTCATATAACTGCATGTAGGATATTTTACAGTTGACAGCAGTAGGGCCTTGGAATTGAAACCTAATTCAAGATCAACCATTAAGATTTATTTAATTAACCTAAGAAAGCATTGAAACTTAACACACATTTAGTGGTTTAGGCTAGAGACATGTTCTGACGTCTTTAAACCTAGCAATTTTCATTAACTTTAGACAACACTAGTACAGACTTGTGCTCCCCGTACTGTCGCGTATATAAAGTGAGACCCCACTAGGTTTGCAATCCTTTATTCATAGGAAGCTAAGCCTGCCGGCTTGTAAACGTGATACACCGAACACAACATTTGGGGAGATTGCATGCCTGTACTTCTCAGTTCACCTGGAGGTATTCTGCAATTCATGGTCACCTGGTAACCCTTTTGCCTAGATCATCCAAAGTAGTCAATTTGGTCTTTCTCACTCTTTAAATTCAAAATATCATCAAGAACTTGTCCTTTCAAGCTCGTTCAAACCGAAAGAGAGTAGAGTCACCTTTTTGCCTTTTCTCAACTCTTAAAACATGAAAAGGCAAAGTTTTGTTTCAGTGTTTTAAAATTAAATTCCCATGAAATATTCTTGGTTAAAGTTATCTTCCTTAGTAATTATTTACAGTTGATTCCAATGGCAACATTTCCATAGTCTACCACTCAAGGATTCCCCTCGAATTGGAATCCTAGTCGTTTCCCTTCATTTGGAAACATTGTTACTCCTTATATGGCAACATTGTCCCTCCCTAGGTTAACCATTGGTTTACCTATCTGGTTATTTTCAACGTCAGTGGTCCCGAGTGTCTAGACCCCTGCCCAGCCATCTCCTTCATTTGAACCACATCACATTGATTCTAAGGTTGACCTCTCACCTTCTTCCCCTATTTCTTCATCCTACTCTTCTACTTTGCTTGGTGAAAGTTTGAAATCCAATAACCAGGAAGCTAAGGAGGAGAAGAAGAAGACAAATAAGTTAGAGGCCAACCGTGCAGTTGTTACTCCAAATGCACCTCCTGCATACAAGCCTTTCCATCCTCTACAGAAGGTCAAATTCCCTTGCAAGTTGTGTAAGGGTGACCATCTCCTTCGAGATTTCCTCGACATTCCCAGAGTCTTAAAGCTATGGTCTTAAGACCTAAATCAACCATCCCCATCGACCTCTCAAGGTCATGTCGATGCTACACCTTCAACTAATGATGGTAAGAGGAAGAGAAAGATTAGATTCCCTTGTAGGTTATGTGAAGAGAAGCATCTTCTTCACTTTTGTCCTCTTATGGATAAAGCTTCCAAAGTTTTGGAAAACCCTACAACTCCTCAACCCCAACTTCCTGTTGGTTATCAGATGCTTTCTTCTAACCCTCTCCTAATTGGTAAAGAGATTAACTTGGATTTATCTCTTGCCCATCCTGCTCTTCTTGAGCATGAATCTCTTGTGTCTGTTCCCGATCCACTATTGGTTGAAAAGAGTGTCAAATTGGCACCACCTTCAGTTGTTCACTATGTTCCCAAAGAGATTGGTGATCATACTCCTCATGTTCTTCTTATCTCCTCAGACTCCCTTGAATGGAAGAGTGACCCTCTTGTCCCAGTTGTTCAGGAAAGTCCTTCTCCTATTCCTGCAGAGCATGGGAGAAATAATATGGTACCCCCACCAAGTAGTTATGTCATTTCTTTTGATTGGAGTAAATTGACCGCTTTTCGCCTTCCATCTTATGTGCCTTTCCAGATCACAGTACAAGCCTATAATATGGTAGTACATGGGACTATATTAGATGAAGGTGCATTTGTTAGCATCATTTCTCCTACTACTTGGCAAGCTTTGGGTTCCCAACAGCTTGTGCTTGTCACCCAGAATTTGTTGGCTTTCAACGGAGGAACCAGTGAACCCTTACGGATCCTTCTGAAGTTCCCTATTACTTTGGGAGGAAAGGTCGTCTATATAGACGTGATGGTAGTCCAAGGTGCTTTAGATTTCAATATTCTCCTTGGATGTGACTATGTTTATGTCATGGGAGCTCTTGTTTCTTCACTTTTCCATGTGGCTTGTTTTCCGCACGAAGGGAGAATTATGACTATTGATCAACTGTCATTCATTGGTCACAAAGAAACTCCTTTGCAACCATCATCCCCTATCAGCTCTTGTTTGCAAGCAGTACTTTCCCTGCCACAGGTCAATTATGTGGCTACTCGTTCTGTCTTTGCATCTACTGATGATCACACAAATGGTATTGTACATTCTGTACTGGGGGCATTGGAACCTGGTCTGTCTTTGGTACCAAATGACATGTATTCCTCCCAGAGTGTGGTTCTTCCCTCTAGTGAAAACCTCCTGGGAGCCACGTTCTCTTATGGGTCATGAACAGATGTCATGATTATAGTTCCTGGTCTTGTGTCAACCTCATTAAAAAATGAAACAAGGAGTCACGAGGATGGTTCCTGGTCTTGTGACAACCTTGTTAAAAAATGAATCAAGGAGTGCAAACATAGTTCCTTGTCTTGTGTCAAGCTCGTTAAAAAAATGAAATAAGGGTCTCGAGGATAGTTCTTTTACTGTGTCAACCTCATTAAAAAATGAAGCACCTCCCTCCAAATCGAGTCTTTGATTAAGATCTCGTAAAATCCCAGTCGAGTCCTTCCTATATCTCGAAAGTGAACATTCATTCCCTTCACCTAGTTGAATGAAATGAAGCTTGGGGGTCATGTACCTCGAATTGAGTGATTATGTCAGGGGCATGCAAACTTATCTCAAGAATAGTTTTTCATTTTGACGCTTGTGTAAACATGAAAATAAATCCAAGCAGAGTTATCCATGGTTCAAGCTTGTGTAAAAATGAACCCATGTCCGATTTACATCTCGTGATTGCCATTTTAATCAGCTAATTTTTGCTATATGAGCCGTGGTCGCTTCATTCCATCACCACCATCTCTTTGGCCGATCATATGGCTTCACTTGGTTGTTTTTCCTTTCCTAAGGAACCACAACAATGAGTGGTTTTGTTTTTCCAACCTCTTGACCATTACATGTTTTGAGCAGTTCCGTCATTTCCGGAACTGGTTTCTACCCTTTATATGACTCATTCCTCCAGGACGAGTCACCTTTAAGCTCTTTTATGACTCATAAAAAATGAAAATATTGCTGAGTATTTTTCCCTTTTAGACTCATTGAAGCAAATAAAAGTAGGGAGTCATTTTTGAGCTCTTTTCTAACTCTCAAAATATGAAAATATTGCCGAGATCTTGTCGTTTTGAACTCGTTAAAGGCTGTGAAACATTGTTTACCCAGTATACGTTTACCCCTTTTTTGGGTTGGGATAAACTATTTATGAAAAAGGTACTCCTTGACTGAAATGGTCAAGCGGTTCTCTCAAGTATCATTTTCTACCTTTTTAGACTCGAGAGACACAAATGTATGAAAAGGGGCCATGTGGAGTTTCTTTTCCATGTTTTTTTCAAACTCTCTAAACATGAAAAAGATACCGAGTTACACCTTTGTCGGACTTCTTAAAACATTAAATGACATCGGATTCCTCATCATGACAGGACATGAGCTTCTCCTTCCTAGGTCTCATTAAACTTACTAGTTCAGATTCATCTGAAGGATGAACTTATAGTGCAAGCACATGCTATCCCCTTCAAGCTTGTGATTAAAAAATAATTGGGGTACTTACCAGAAATGGTGGGAGAAAATGGGAAATTCTATCAATTATGTTGACAACTCACTCTTGAACATGACACTTTCTGCTTCATGTCGGGCTGGGATATCCTCCTTTCATCTTTGACCTTCTTGTGTTGGGCTGTTCATTTCTGCCTTCCATTTGATCTCTTCCACATCATCATGACCATCAATCCTATGGATCCAAAAGCTGCCAAACTACAGAGTCATGTCACCGATATGTTCAAGAGTTAGTCCTTCTGCAGTTACACTTACTCCTGATTCTCTATATCATTTGGAATCATTGCATCACTTTGTCTCATGTCGATGATGTGGGATACATCATGGCCCTCCTTTGACACAGTCACTTCCTGTCGACTTCATTTAATTATCCAGGAAGCTGGCCAAGAGACACCCTTCTGATACCTTACAACTTGCATGCCCTAATGGAAAGTTCCCCGCACCCGATGACAAGTTCACATCCTTGTTTTTCGATAGGGTGATTTCATGTGTGTTCGAATTTAGTTCCTTTATTCAAATTTCGTGGATTGTGCTGTTGGTACCTTCAGAACCATTGTCATTATTGGTGGTTTCTCTCACGCTTGTTAACGGTTCACATCATTGACTAGTAATCAAGCGACGTTCTGGCATGTTTGACTTCAACACATTCATTTATATGTTAGGATTTGTACTTTGATCGGGTCTTGTTGGAGCGAAAGACCCTGGGAAAAGATTACAAAAGTCCAGGTTGCGAGGTGATGTGACATGATCATGTTGATATACATGTCTCATTCAGATGAATGGTTGCGACCATACCATGAGTTGTTATATGTGATTTTTCTCATTATTGGATGGATGTGACCATATCTTGGTTTCGATATGATTCTCTCTATTGGATGGTTGCACCCATTCCTTGGATCCATTTACATGAACTTTCTATGGGTGGTTGCATTCATACCACTATCATTTGTCTGAGTTTTCAGTCATGTATATGTATCTATCCTTGCTTGCAGGTTTTTTGACGACAAACTCTGGTTCCCCGCATCTCTTTGTAAATCATTTCACCCAACCATAGTTCAGCCTTCACGCTTTATGGGGCATCTATTACACAAAATTTTGTCACTGTCCCTTTACTCCCCATTCCACGATCCTGGAGGACCTCTACAATGAACCTACGTGCTTTTCCATCATGAATAAACTCCCATTATTTTTTATGTATGAGGTTGACGAAAATGGGGTGGTAGTCTGGAATTATACTACTGGTTAATTTTGTAACCAATCAGTTGCGCGTTGATAGATCTTGTACGTGGATTTTTCCCAAGGATCCCGCTAACCTGACCAATCACCATCAGTCCCACTTTGACTTTTCCTCAGACCGAGCACTTCAATATACACCGTTGATCTCACTTCTCTAGATCTAACGCATATCGCGTCATATCACGCGCCAACTAGCCCAGACAATCTCCACCGTTAATCTGTCTTATTTGATTCAATGGGTATTGCAAAATCTCACGTGAATTCTTGCACGATCAATATCAGGTTGAGAGTGTGCGAGAAAAGTGGTTTACCTATGCTACGTGTTGCCTGCTAAGGTTAATCGTGTGAAATTGAGAAATACCATTTACCAGTTTTTGTTCGTGCGAGATACTGCTTACCACTTTACGAATACTACCCACGTGCTTAATTCATACTTTTAAGAAAGATTCTTATGGAAATATTTAATGCTTAAGCTCAATATTAACTCTTAATACTAATTGACAGTGATTATAAATAAAATGTTTAAATAGAGGAAAATACCCAATTAGGGTCCAGAACATCGATACACAGTTATAAGAGAATTTCTGCACCAAAAATAATACGCAACACCACGCTTAATCAATTATTCAATAAAATAGAATTTTCATAGTCTTGGCCCTCTTGGATTGATTACAACAGTTTTTCTGACCTCTGTTCACTCTCCAACCCTATCTCTCACACACCTCTCGCTTACTTACTCTATTCTCGATCATCTAGTCTCTTTTTTCATTAAATTTTTTCCTCCTTTATGAATCTAATCCTATCCTAACTACATTGACAACTCAATCTCTATTTTTATCAACTCAACCATTAAATCCCTATTCTCAACCTCTGATGCACACCTATCCTAACAACTTATCTCCTATTCTAAAAATAATACAATGGTCTAATTATTACAATAATTGAAGTAAAGATCAATTCCAGAGATCCAACTCTCTCTACTAAAACCAATTTTTACCACTCAAGTCAATGAAATTCGTCTCTTGCTAGCCACAACATGTGAACATACAATCACATTGTTGGCTAAGTTCAGATGCTCCTACATCGGACTCTTGGGGAAGAAAATAATTCTTCATCAAACTCTCAGGATTTACTCTATACTTTTGTACTTCTGTTGTTGTTAACCAACTGGCATCCTCCATTGGTTGTCCTATCTATTTGACTAGATACTGAAAATAAACCCATCCTTTGGTTCTTTGGATACTCTTTTCTCCAAAACAGCTTCCACTTCTTTCTTGACCATCTTTGGCATTTGTTCTTCCCATTTCAAAGTTTGAACTTCATCTTTTCTAGGTTCCTTCTGTAGCTCTGTCTCTACCTCCTTGTATGGATACAAATCTGCAACATTGAAGATAAGTGATATTCCAATTCCTTCTGGCAATTCAATTTCATAAGCATTAGTTGAAAACTTCCTCACAATTCTACATGGCCCTATCTTTTTCATCTCTAGTTTATTGTACGTCCCAACAGGAAATCATTCTTTTCTCAATTATACCATCATTAGATCTCCCACTTGGAATTATTTTTCTCTCGTCCTCCTATCATCTCTCTGTTTGTATTTTCCACTGCTTTCCTGCAATCTGTCTTTGACATCTTCTTGTAGTCTCTGCATCTTCTCTGCAAACTCTTCAACTTTTTCACTTCTTGTCTCCTATTTACCCCAATTTCTAAGCTCATACACACCTCTTGGATTCATTCCAAAAACAATCTAAAATGTACTCATCACAGTACTTTGGTTTGGAGTGCCATTATAAGAAAACTCAGCTTGAGAAAGTGCTAAATCCCACTGCTTAATATGTTTCCCAAGCTTCTGTTTACCACTTCAATCTGTCCATCTATTTGAGGGTGATATGTTGAACTGAAGCTAAGGTTGGCTCCTAGTTTCTTCCAAAGAGTTCTCCAGAAATGCCGAAAAAACATTGTATCCCTATCAAACACAATACTTATAGGCAATCCATGTAAGCTTACAACTTCTGAAAAAAACAGATTAGCAATATGTGTTGCATCACTAGTCTTTTTACATGCAATGAAATGTGCCATTTTGGAAAATCTATCTACCACAACATAAATGGAATCACTCCCTCTTTGAGTTCTTGGTAACCCCAAAACAAAATCCATACTTACTACATCCCATGGTCGGTTTGGTATTAGCAATGGCTAGTAGAATAACATGCTAACATATCCTGCACTGCATCTTTTGCCAGTAGTAAAAAGCATTTACTTGAGCAAAGGTTTTGTCTTTTCCAAAGTGCCTAGATAATCCTCCACTGTGTTTCTTCTTGATTATGTTTTCCCTCATAGAACACTTGGGAATGCATAGTTTGTTACCTTTAAACAGTAAACCTCCTTGGATAAGATAATCTAACCAATGGCTTCTATTATGAACTATTTGATTCTGTACAACTGCATAAATATCTTTGAATTCTGCATCGCCTTTATACATATAAACCATTTCTTCAAATCCTACAACACCAACTCTTAGTTCCTGCACAACGAAATTTACCCTGCTCAAAGCATCAACAACTTTGTTCAATTTGCCACTTGTATGTTTTATCACAAAAGTAAAACTCTGTAAAAAATCTACCCACTTGGCATGTTTCTGGTTCAATTTTGGTTGGTTGTTTATGAACTGTAATGCATGATTGTGAGAATACAATACAAGCTCCTTTGGTAGCAAATAATGTCTCCATTCTTTTAAAGCTTGTGCAATAGAATAAAATTATTTATCATAAGAAAAATACTTCTTCTTAGCTTCATTTATTTTCTCACTAAGGTATGCTATCGGTCTCTATTCATGACTCAAAACTGCTTGAATTACAACTCCACTAGCATCAGTTTCAACTTGAAAAACTTTTCCAAAATCAGGCAAAGCTAAAACTGGTTTTTTTGTAATCTTCTTCTTCAGCAACTTAAAATTTCAGTCTATAGCTTCTATCCACTTGAATGGTTGATTAGTCTCTTTTAATGTTTCAATAATTGGTGCACAAATCTGACTAAAATTTCTGATAAATTTTCTATAAAACTTGCAAGACCATGAAAGCTTCTTACCTCAAATATGTTTCTTGGAATAGGCTAGCTCCAAATTGCTTGGACTTTCTCTAGATCCATTTTCAGACCTTCTTTATAAAATACAAATCCCAAATAGATTAATTCTTCTTTCATGAAACTACATTTCTTCAGATTTATCAGCAGTTTCTCTTTCTTTAGAGTTCTTAGAACCAACTTAAGATGCTCCAGATGTTCTTCTTTGCTTCTACTGAAAACTAGAATATCATCAAGATAAACAATCACAAACGTGCCTGCATATTCCTTCAAGACTTCATTCATTAATCTCATGAATGTGATGGGTGCATTAGTGTGTCCAAAAGGCATCACTAACCACTCATCCATCCCACTATTTGTTTTAAATGCAATCTTCCATTCATCTCCTTTTGTAATCCTTATTTGATGTTATCCACTCTACAAATCTATTTTAGAAAAATACTTTGACCCACTTAAACAATCCATCAAATCATCCATGCGTGGTCAAGGAAATCTATACCTAATAGTAATATTTTTTATGGCTATGGAATCTGTACACATACGCCATTCACCACCTTTCTTTGGAATGAATATTGTTGTTACAACACATGGACTAAGACTCTCTCTGATTAATCCCTTTATCCATCAGTTCCTGTACTTGTCTTCCAAGTTCTGCATTTTCTTGAGGAGTTAACCTCTATGCTGCTTTGTTTGGCAAACTTGCTCCAGGTATTAGATCAATATGATGACTAATACTCCTCATGAGTTTAATGCATTTGGCAACTCATCCACAATAATATCAACAAAATCATTCAACGGTGTTTTGATTTCTTCAAATAAACCATTAAGTTTGTGGTAGTTAAAATTACCTTAAGTCTCCTTATGACAAAGAAATGTATTTGTTCATCCTTCTTGACTTCTTGCAACAATTCTTTCCCACTCATTAGAATAACATTGTTTTCAGGCGCTTCTTTGTCTGCTTCCTCCTTCAATCGCAGCAGTGTGTGTTTATTTCCATCCTTCTCCAAAGTGTAAGTATTTCTTCTCCCGTCATGAATAGCTTTCTGATCAAATTGCCAAGGTCTTCCCAACAACACATGACATACATCCACTGGCATTACATCACACAGTATTTGATGCCGGCTTAAGCTGAATTTACCCACATTATGCAAAAAAAAATTGCATGTCACTGGCCCCAGACCTTAATCACCCTCATCTATGGTGAAAACCTTCTTAAACCAATGTTTAATGTTCTTAATTAAGTTTTATGTGGAAACGTTATATTTGACTATTCAATAGTCTAAACCTTCATTAACCTTTCTAGCGGAACTTTGTTCACCCTCATAAACTTTTGTTAATTTTATACCGCGTGCATATTAACCAAACCTCACTCTTAACTTTTGTTATATTCGAACTTAACCCATAAAACCTTTATCTACTTTATTTCTATTATAATTCCTATATAATAGAAATACACATAAAACACACATAAGCCTTACATTTCTGCCATTCCACGACCTTGCACATTTTCCAAAGCTATACCTTTATCGCATTCAGCCTCCACCATTGATTTCACTCCATCAGATCAATGGTTGTCGCATCATATCACAAATTAAACTCAATCACCCACCAGAACTCAAATCACTTAACTCACGTTGATAAACTTCTTGGGTCCACTCAAGCCCAAGCCTTATCGGCTTAAATCTCCGCCATCGATCTTACCATTCAATCCAATGGTTGATGGTTCACCCGATCAACAAACATAATTTGTGATCCTCCACCATTTGGTCAAGGCATACTCTATCCAATGGTCAGCAACGATATCGGACGAAACACTTGCATGAGGATTACCCGCCCTTACAGAGCCAATAAGGAATATAAATCCTTGATGTATAAATGTTCAAGTCCAATTTTAAAATTAAAATTCGATCGCTTTATGACCCGATATTCGTTGGATATAAGGGTCCATCAAATCTACGGTTGGCGGGACTTCAATTAGAAAACTGATTAAAATAGGACTAACCCCCGCAGTTGACTGTGATCTAAGAAGTTGAATATGAGATTGAAGGCTAGGAGCGAGTGCGTGACTTCAGCCATGATCAAGAAAATCCATACTCTCCTACCTCCACTGTTGCTAATCACAGTCGATCTAACAGATCTGTCGATCTGACGATCCAGATCTATTCCTCTGCCATTCTTCTTCCACCATTAATATCTGTCGATCTAAACGATCCGATGGCTCATGTGCACATTTACATCCTTCCTTCGTGCCTTTACTTTCATCGCCTTTACGTGGTTTCTCAAAGTTCTCTATGGTTTCGGGCTCCTCCAAGGTTTCTGGTCTTTGATTGTTCTGCAACACAACTCCCTCTTGATTTAACTCTTCGTACTTTAATCACTGTCACTCCTGAATCTCAAATATGATCCTTTGAATGGATTCAAGTGATCCAATATGATCCTTCATATCACTTCTTCTCTATGTTCTTCTCAAACTCCACCTGCAACCTCTGTTACAGAACACTTACTCTAGTTCACACACAGATTATAACTAAATTAGTCAACACACACACATAAACTCAAAACCGAGTTGTTTGTATTAATAAATAGGTATTTACGCAGGAACTCTATCCTTGGCCTACTCTTCTGTATCATTGGCCTTTGTTTTCCTACCTGCCGTAGGCTTACAATCAACCCTCTAACTGACAACCTCTAACTATCTAATTTGACTAAATTTTTCTCTGCCTTTTTAGCTTACATTTATATAAAAGGAGTCTATAACCAATTCTTGGTTTATATCCATAGATTTCTCAACAAAATCCTAAAATCTCATCTTTATCCCTAAGGATCTTCTTTAATCCAAAAATCATGAAACCAACTCCTAATTTAAGACTTACAGTTGTTTCTCAAATCTTTCAACTATCCTAAATCTCTCATGTTCTCCAACATTCGAGAACATTTACAAATATGCCTCACTATACTTAATTAAATCCCTATTCTAGCTTCTCTCATTAAAATCACTCAAAACCTTACTAATTACATTAATTCAACACTTAGGAAAAAAAATTCCTTGAAACAAAAGACCCCCTATGTCTACTAAAATACAATGATTCTTCTTCGCTGAATTCTCCTGCATCAGACTACCAAAGTAGAAAACATTCATGATCTCCTGATCATATGTCTTCATATGTTGATAGAAAACCTCCAGGTCCCAAACTTTTGTTTGTAGTTGTTTGAATGCTTTGCACCTTTGTTGTTGTTGTATGTCTGTTGTCTTCTGCTTCATCTTCCTCTCCTTGTCAATCAGGTTCAAGTTCTGATTGATCATCCTTCCTGCTGTCATTTCCCTCATCCTGGACTATTTCATCATCAACAACCTTAGTTCTTCAATCTCCATCTCCAGCACATCATTGGGATGGTACATACTCTGCCACTCACTTCTACCTCTTTCTCTTTGTTTCAGGTTTTTGTTGTTGTTCACTAAATCTTCAAACTTTTGTTATTATCTTTGAAGTTGTCGAATTCTTACTCTTTCTCTTTTTTTGCTTATTATTACTTTTTCTGCCTCTCTTTCATCCTTACACTCTTTCATGATTATCTATTTCTGCATTGAATCCCAACTTTCCATCATTCTCTCTAGCAATTGAACATCTTTGTTCCATGGATTAAATTCTTCCACAGAATCCTCTTCTACCGTCTTTACTTGGATGCTCATCTGTGCCAAATTTCCTCCAGCATCTGCAGCTAAACCTGCACTCACAAAACAATTATTAAAATAAAAAACATAAGGCCTCAGTGCCTCTTCTTCCTCTAGCAACACTTCAGTATGCTTCTCTGATTTCTCTTGTTCTATCAGCACATCAGTATGCTGATTCAACCTCTTTAAAGAGTTCTCTAATGTACTCCCAAGACTATCAGTTAGTCTCCCCTCCACATCATCTTCTCTAATGATGTATTTTTTCTCTTGTCCACTGTAGTGAACTCCTTCCTCTGCAATCACACTGTCATACTCTGAATTTCCCAGCAAATACTCCAGCAATTCAATTTCTCTGTGACACTTCATAAGTACTTCATCATTACTTATGATTCCTGCATTTATACACAAAATATCAGTTTGAAAATTACAGGGTTCAACAGTCTCAACTATTGCTTCACATATAAGTTCTTCAGACTAAATTTCATCTCCTTTCACAAGAAATTTTTCCTGTGTCGTCACAGCTTCAAACATCAATGTATTACTAAATTCTTTCTACTACAATAATTCACTACTTTTCTCGTTCAAGAGACATTCTCCATCATTCTTTACTTCAAATTTTTTATCTTCTGAAAGATACTCTTCCATACTTTTGACAACTTCAAAATATTTCTCATCCTTTGCAAGACCTGTAATCACATCAAAATTATTAGATTCAACAATATAAGGTTTTACATTCTCCTATTGGTCTGCATTTGTCCAACAGTTCACAAAATCATCAATAATTCCTTCTTCTTCACCCATAACTTCACCCTGCTCTGGTTCAAAAATGGAAACTTCCATTTCCAACTCAGCTTCTCTAAGTTTTTCCATTAGCCACTTTACGTGCTTCTGTTGTATACTTCTCTGTAACTTAGACTACTTCATTGACTTTTTCTTGAATACCCAACCTAGTCTTTGGTTTTCCTCAAGTATCATCCTTAATACATTGAGTTGTTCTTTCATCTCAACAATATCTTTGTCAATTTTCTCTTGACTCATTCTCTTTCCATTTTCCTTGGCATCCTCCTTCTTCACTTTTCTTCTGTTGTGTTTTTCCTCAGAACCTTTGCTATGACTATCAATAGTCATCTTCTCCATCTCTATCTTCATGAGCTCCTTACTCACTTACTATGAGCTGCATTAAAGCCTCTGCAACAACAAGTCCTCCCTGCTGCCACTTACCTCACCAAGCTTTCCTTTGTACTTGGTATTTTGGAAAGCCCTTGGTTCTCTATCTCTGGAACCTCTTTTGAGCACTTCTCTCTGCTCCTTCTAGGCTTCAACTCATCTGCATCTTCTAAGAACACAACTGTCCTCTTGTATTTCAATCACAATGAAATACTTGGTTCTGACCACCTCTTCTTTCACTTAGAAAGTCTTATCAGCTTCCTTCATTACTTAGCAATTCTACCCACATCCTCTATGGAATTGCCTTTGTGATCTGCAACAAAACCCCTGCAGTAACAAGTCTCCTTCTTGCTAAAAATTCCTCACTAAGCTTCTCTCCTCTGAGCTCAGTCTGTTAGCATTTGTCTGGTTCTCTCCTCTCCAACCAATTGAGCACTACTTGGTCTAGGTTGCTGCAATCTTGTCACCTTCTTATGCTGCTACCTATGCATCAATATAAAGACTACAAACTCTCCAATCTTCAAGTCAAATTAAAACAAAACATATCATCTCACCTTCAAGACCTATGCATGATCTTGTTCTACCATTCACCTACACTTTGAATGGATTGTTCTATCTTTCTTTTAAATATGTAAATTCTACTACACATTATCTCTATGTGCCTACTGTTTGTCAGATTCAAATCTGATCTCCACTTGCCTGGATACACACCTTAAAACATAACTCTGCTCTAAATTTTATCAAATACCTTTTACACAGAATTCCCTTATTCTGTTCTGATATCAATTGTTTCAACCACAATTCTGCTCTGATACCAAAATGGTGCCAACATAAGCCGACTTTACCCACATTATGCAAATAAAATTGCATGTCACTGGTCCCAAAACTTAATCACCCTCATCTATGGTGAAAACCTTCTTAAACCAAGGTTTAATGTTCTTAATTAAGTTTTATGCGGAAACATTATATTTGACTATTCAATAGTCTAAACCTTCATTAACCTTTCCAGCAGAACTTTATTCACCCTCATAAACTTCGGTTAATTCTATACCCTGTGCATATTAACCAAACCCCACTCTTAACTTTGGTTATATTCGAACTTAACCCTTAAAACCTTTATTTGCTTTATTTATATTATAATATTTATATAATAGAAATACACATAAAACACATGCAAGCCTTACCTTTCTGCCATTGCATGACCTTGCACATTTTTCGACACTCTACCTTTATCGCATTCAGCCTCCACCACTGATTTCACTCCATCATATCAATGGATTCACGTCATATCACAACTTAAACCCATTCACCCGTTGGAACTCAAATCACTTAACTCACGTTGATAAACTTCTCGGCTCCACTCAGGCCCAAGCCTTATTGGCTTCAATCTCCACCGTCAATCTTACTATTCAATCCAATGGTTGATGTTTTACCCTATCAACAAACCTAATCGGTGATCGTTCATCATTTGATCAAGGCATACTTGATCCAATGGTCAGCAACGATATCAGATGGACCACTTTCACGAGGATTATCCGCCGTGACGGAGCTGATAAGGAATACAAATCCTTGATGTATAAATGATCGGGTCTGATTTTGAAATTAATGTTCGATCGCTTTATGACCCGATATCCATTGGATATAAGAGGCCATCAAATCTATAGTTTGTGGGACTTCAATTAGCACACTCATTAAAACAAGATTAACCCCCGCAGTTGACTGTGATTTAAGAAGTTGAATATGAGATCGACGGCTAGGAGCAAGTGCGGGACTTCAGCCACGATCAAGAAAATCCATACTCTCCTACCTCACAATTATTGATCACTGTCGATCTGATGATCCAGATCTATTCCTCTGCCATTCTTCTTCCACCATTAATATCTTTCAATCTAAACAATCCAACGACTCCTGTGCACATTTAATTCCTTCCTTTGTGCCTTTACTTTCTTTGCCTTTACGTGGTTTCTCAAAGTTCTCTATGGTTTCATGCTCCTCCAGGGTTTCTGGTCTTTGATTGTTCTACAACACAACTCCCTCTTGATTTAACTATGCATACTTTAATCACTGTCACTCCTGAATCTCAACTATGATCCTTCGATGGATTCAAACAATCCAATAGGATCCTTCATATCACTTCTTCTCTGTGTTCTGCTCGAACTCCACCTACAACCTCTGTTACACAAAACTTAATCTAGTTCACACACAGATTATAACTAAATTACTCCATACACACACATAAACTCAAAATTGAGTTGTTTTTATTAATAAATAGGTATTTACATAGGAACTCTTTCCTTGGCCTAATATTCTATATCAGTGGCCTCTGTTTTCCTACCTGTTGTTGGCTTACAATCAACCCTCTAACTCACAACCTATAACTATCTAACTTGACTAAATTTTCCTCTACCTTTTTGGCTGACATTTATACAAAAGGATTCTATAGCCAATTCCTGGTTTATATCCGTAGACTTCTCAACAAAATCCTAAAATCTCATATTTATCCCTAAGGATCCTCTTTCATCCACAAATGATGAAACCAAATCCTAATCTAATATTTACAACTGATTCTGAAATCTTTCAACTATTCTAAATCTCTCATGTTCTCCAACATTCGAGAACATTTACAAATATGCCTCACTATACTTAATTAAATCCCTATTCTAGCTTCTCTCATTAAAATCACTCAAAACCTTAATAATTACATTAATTCAACACTTAGGAAACCAACTTTCCTTAAAACACAAGACCCACCTATGTCTACTAAAATACAATGATTCTTCTGAGCTGAATGATCCTACATCAATATCACATCCTTATAAGTACCAATATGTATCTCTACCTTGCATTGTTCTCACAATAAGCTGATGTCCTTTTTGCATCCATGATACTTTGTAAGGAGTAGGGTGTCTTGTTTTCACTAGTCCTAACTTGTCCACCATTTCTATAGAAACAAGGTTATCAGTGCTTACACTATCAATTATTAGTTTACAACATTTTCCTTTGGACTTGCATGTAGTTCTGAATAAACTCTTTCTCTGAGTTGGTTCTCCCGTCTCTTTCTTTGCCTTAAGCAATACCCTTTTCAACAAAAAAGATTCTATTACTTCAGGTGATTCTTCCTTGTTTGCAATTTGAGGTTTTTCTTCCCTTGCCTTAGCCACGTTCACATTCCCCTGATTTGTTACATTATTATGAGGACAGTCCCTTGATATATGTCCCGATTCTCCACATGTCTAACACTGAATTTCTCTTCCTTGGCCTCTTCCTCTACTAAATTCTCCTCTCTGTGGTGGTCTACTACTTGAACCTCCTGCTTCACCCTGAGGGTGCTGAAATCTTGATCTGGTAGTTCCTCTACCTCTTGCTGAACTTTTTCCTCTATTCCTCTGATTTTGCTTCCTCAACATCTTCTCTTCTACCTTCAAAGCTGCTTGATAGGCATCTTCAATTGTCTTCAGACTCAGAAAGCTGATTTCAAACTGTATGTCATATCTCAAACCATTGATGTATCTGGCTACCTTTCTACATCATCCTCTACATGTCCTGCTCTAATGCTCAACTTATAAAACTCTTATGTGTATTCTTTGACATTCATTCCTTTTTTCCTCAAATTTTGTAACTGTCTGAAAAGATTTAACTGATAATCTTTTAGCATAAATTTGGCTTTCAATCTACTTACCATTTTATCCCATTGTTTGATCTTGGGCTTTCCCTTTCTCCCTCTAGATTTTTGTAATTCATCCCACCAGATAGCTACATGACCCTTCAATCTAGTAACTACAAATTTCACCTTATTTTTATCATCAACCTCCTCATAGTCAAAATACTTGTCTAATGAACTCATCCAATCCATCAATTATTCTACATTGAGATTCCTGTTATACAAAGGTATTTTCACCTTTGGTCTTCCACTTGCTTTGGCCAATATCTTGAGAGCTTTGGCAGCTTCACCTTCATCTTCTTCTTCTTCCTCAAAAGATTCCTTTGCAGCGCTGACATCTCCTTCAGTAGGTGCTCTCCTTTGAGCAGTTTCCATTGTGTCCATCCTATGTGCACAAGTTTTGAATCTCTTCTAGCAGTACTGCATTCACTACATGTCTCCCCTGACCTATGCCAGCTCCTGTCTTAGGTGGCATGTTTTCTGTAGCAAAACTTGATCCAGCCCTAATACCAAAATGATGTAGAAGGTTGATGAAAATGGGGTGGTATTCTGGAATTAGACTATTGGTTAATTTTGTAACCAATCAGCTGCACATTAACGGATCTTGTATGTGGATTTTTCCCTAAGATCCCGCTAACCTGACCAATCGATGTTGGTCGCACTTTGACTTTTCCTCAAACCGAGCGCTTCAATCTGCACTGTTGATCTTAATTCTCTAGATCTAATGAATATCGTGTCATATCACACGCCAACTAGCCTAGAAGATCTCCACCATTGATCTGTCATGTTTGATCCAACGGCTATGACGCACTATTGTGTGAATTCTTGCACGATCGATATCAGGTCAAGAGCGCGTGGGAATAGTGCTTTTCCTATGCTACATGTTTCCCGCTAAGGTTAATCACGTGAAATTAAGAAATGCAATTTACCAATTTTTGTCCACACGAGATACTGATTACCACTTTCTGAATACTACCCACATGCTTAATTCATAATTTTAAGAAATATGCTTAAGGAAAGATTTAGTGCATAACCTCAATATTAACTCTTAATACTAATTGACTGTGATTTATAAATAAAATTTTTAAATAGAGGAAAATACCCGATTAGGGTCCAGAACATCGATACACAATTATAAGAGAATTTCTACACCAAAAATAATACACAACACCACACTTGATCAGTTATTCAATAAAATAGAATTTCCAGAGTCTTGGCCCTCTTGGATCGACTACAACAATTTCTCTGACCTCTGTTCACTCTCCAACCCTATCTCTCACACACCTCTCGCTTACTTACTCTATTCTCGATAATCTAATCTCTTTTTTCAATACATTTTTTCCTTTATTAATCAAATCCTATCCTAACTGCATTGACAACTCAATCTCTTTTTTTATCAACTCAACCATTAAATCCCTATTCTCAAGATCTGATACAAACCTATCCTAACAACTTATCTCCTATTCTAAAAATAATACAATGATCTAATTATTACAATAATTGAAGTAAAGATCAATTCGAGAGATCCAACTCTCTATACTAAAACTGATTTTGACCACTCAGGTAAATGAAATTTGTCTCTTGCTAGCCACAACATGTGAACATACAATCACATTGTTGGCTAAATCTGGATGCTCCTGCATTTATGTCCCTCTTCATGAGCAGAATGATTCCCTTTTGCATCATTTCCCAAGAATCTTCCTTTTACCCTAGTTTACAAGACCAACGCTAATGACTCGTTTCCTCCTCGCGCCAATTTGTAGAGATTAAAACCAAGACTAGTACCATATAGCACTACTGAGCCTTTTCTTAGTTGGGTTGATCCTCTTTTGGCAAGTTTTTTAAATATGGAGTCGAATCTTCCAGGTCTAGAAGCTTCGTAAAAAAAATTTGGTAAATGGTTGGGCTGGATGGAGCCAAGGAAGTTAGCTTAGGTTCCCTTCCCCTATTAGGATGGAACAAACCCAAGAGATAAGGCCTCTCCCATGAAAAGGGGAACCATCTCCCCTCCATCAAAGCTATATAAGCCCTTCCTTTCCCAAGCTGAACTAATTTTTGGATTTAGTTTTCTTCAGTCTTAGTATTTTTGGAGCTTGAATAATCACCAAGACATCTATAGCTTATAGCTCTCTAGTTTATGTTTGAGGGAGAATAGTGTGTTTGGTTTGGTCTGAAACTAAAGTGAGGAAGCCTTAAAACTTCCATTGTTGGGGCTATCCATGAGATGCTAGCAGAATTGTGGGATCTCAAACACGTTGAACGAGACCAACAACGTCAAGGAATTGGTTGTAATCTCTTTCTAAACTTATATGAATACAACTATTGATTGATTTCCTTCATTGAAGTTTTATCTTATATTTGATGGCTTAATGTTCCTTGACCTGTTAAGTAGGTTGAATGCAATTTGTATGTTATCACATTTTTTGTTGTTGTTTGTTTGCTTGTTTCAGGTATTTGAAGGAAGGAAACGAGAAGTAGCTGGAGTAAGGAAGCATGATCATCACCAAGCATAATAGCGTTCTAAGAGGTAGGCCCTATTATTTGATTCTAGCTTAAGGAAATTTTCCATAGATTGTTTGTTTGTGGCTAGACCTGCTCTCTCAGGCTAGAGGATTGTTTGTGTCGCACTTAGAATTTACCTGCACCACACCTCTCCCTAACACTCTTGTTGGGTCATTACCTTCAAAAACAACATGGCCACTCTCAATTCTCTTTAGAAGGATAAATATTCTCCTATCTCCTCAAATATGGCATGGACATTGATTTTCAATGTACGACATATCATCATCATCAAGTGTGCAAGGGTAAATACCAAACTTTCCTAGATACTCGTCATTTTTCTTCCAAATGGTCCTTAACTGCTCCTTTTCTTGAGCACTCTCCCCTATAATTATTTCAGGTACTTTGACTTTGCTGCTCCTTTTGACTATATGGTCTGAAAAATCACAACAACTTACAATATTTAGCAATGTTCTCGAAATTATGCCACACATAAGACTCCACATGACTAAGATATGAGGTCAAGGGATCTGATCTTCTATTTTTCATGTCAGATCTTTACCTTGGATTGATTTTTCCTTCACTAATTGTGCTAGATCTGTAGTCAATGGTCTTGTGTCCAAATAGGTTAAAAGCATAATAATAACCATTAAATGGACTTGTGTACCTATGGCATATCCTCTTCTTAGCTGATCAAACTACTACATAGATGTGTACATTCTACTTCTATAGGTAGCTACCACATGTCCAAAATTGTGACAAATCAAGCACTTTATCTTTTCCATCAAAGGTGAAAAGGAGTTTTGATTCCTCTTCTGAATTATTCCACTATCAGATATAGGAATGAATGACCTTCTTGATGTAAATTATCATGTTGGTTCTTTTATAGCACTATTTACTACCCATGGTATTTGTGATGCTTGGTTTATGGCCTAGGGCAACCCCTCCTTCTAAACTTGGTCCAAATATTTTAAAAATAGTGTTTTATTCCCTCTACACTACTTGTCCCTGAGATAAAAGCCTGTACACGCGGGTTAGTCAATACCCAACCCGCGCATATATGTTAAAACACTTAAAAAATTAAATTTCCTTAATTGTGGGCGGAGTTCAAGAGTTTTACATGTTGATTACCTCCTATTGCCCGTGGCACAACTGTTTCCCAAGTAAAAAACTAATTGGGAGAAGTATAAATAGACTTCTATGGGAAGGCCTTAAGGGGGAGAAGAGATAGAGTTATTATAGTGAGATTATCCCTGAATGAGTCTAAAGTATCCTTGTGCTTCATGTACTTCCCCAAGTTACAGGAAACCCTTGTTTCCTTGATTATAGATATTTCTCCCTCTTGCTTGAGATATCATAGTATTGGTTATGGAAGGAGGTTGTTGAACACTAGGACTGGATGGATCCGGAGGATGGTTATGCTTGGAGCCAGAAGAAGAAGACTCACGTGAATTCTCTCTGTGTTAGTTATAGCTTTCTACAGTAAAAAGAAGCGTTGTCTTGTTTCTAAGATTAACTGTGTTTATGCATTAGATAGTGTTGTAATTCATATATGAATGTTATTTTCATGTATAACTAATCTTTTTCTTATATGATACAAAGTTAGTTTCATTAAAATGCTTTATCTCTACACTACTATGTATGTTTGAATTGAATGATTTTTAGGTTTGAAAAACATCTAGAGTTGCAGAGGGTCTAAACCCTACAAGATCTACCCAAACGAAGGACATCTAGGTATGGTCGATGTCACATAGTTTGCTTATATAAGAATTTTGCCTGAGTTGTACGAGTGTTTCTTACTGTAGTTTGCTCATGCTCTGTTGGGGTTCCAACCGAAAGCCATAGGCTACTTATTCCCGTAACAGGTTCTCTTCTTTGATTCTTCTAGTGGATCTCTTGTCTCTCTCCTTTCTTCTTGCCATTACTAGAACCATTCTTCAATGCAGGCTTCTCGGGTAATTCATTATAATTTTTCCTGGCTGTGAGTTGGATTCTCGAAAGCCAAGACCAATTTTGATCATAGAATATCTTTGGCTCTAAAGAATACTACCCAAGATCTTGTCTCTCCTATCCTCCTTCGATTGATCATTATTTTTCTCTAGCTATTTCATGAGAGAGTCCACTCCACCTTCAAAGTCTTGAATTCAACCTTCTTTCTCCTTTTGTTGACTCATTAACATTTCCTCTATTCGTTTGGCCTCCTGCAATTGGATCTTCATTCTATGGATCTCCTTTACAAGCCCAATTTTCTTTTCGTCAAATATCTACAAAAGCCTTTCATGATCCCTACATGCAGCTATTAGCATACTCACTTCAATAGATAATTTTTCAATTACTACCTTGTCAATTCATATTATTCCTTAAGGAGCATGAAACATTTTATTCTTCACTATGCAATTCCTCATATCCATAAAAATATAAAACAAAAGTAAATAACCCATATTTTAACGTAAAGATCTGTTTTCTTGTAGCACAATAGGTTTGACTAAAACTTAAAATTTTTATTTGTCATTATGGTCTGCTCCAACTTTCGCACTAGGGAGATTTATTTCTTTAGGCTACATTTCTCCCTTCTTCTATCCCTACTTATTCCTCTCGCTATTATTGATATTATATATTACTCCATTGTTGTTGCTACTATCACTCCTATTTTCCCCAAGTCTACACTATGCAGATTCTTAGAAATGTTGCATCTCGCTTGAGCATCCTACTGCATTACTTCAACTGAGAGCAGATCCTTGCCACATCCTTCAGATACCAATCTCCAAATGTTAGAAACATAGATAATAATTCATATTTAACATTATCATGTCATACCTTGAAATTTGTAGCAGTGAGGACAAATACTCCTCGATGATTCATTCTATTTTTTTTTCCAATATTTCACCCTGATCTGCCTAAAAATAATGTCCAATGATTAAGAGGCTACTAAGAGCCCTGCTATGATACCACCTTTTGAAATCCTTGAACATTATTGGGGGGAGGGGGGGTGAATTGGTAGTGTGTTTAGTAAGTCACTTATTATAACATTTTTATCTTCTAACCAATTACCAAATATGCATCATTTAACTAGCAACACAATGTACAATTTCATATCAACACATAAGCATATAAATCATATGAGCAACATGAATGAGTAATAAGAAACATGTAATAATCAAATCAAAACCACACTAATCATCAACACATGAGACACAAGATATAAGGTGGAAACCCAAAGGGTAAGAACCATCATTGGCAAACAATCTTTTGAGCTAGTTTTCAGATAACCCACAATAATAACCATATTCTGTCAATGTTTCAAATCCCAACAGGGATCCATCATCACGACAATTTCTGAATGTTGATAGTAGAAGAGCTAAATGAGAGGCTTAAATAGTTATGAGATGATTTGATTTGAGGATGAGATGAAGGTCAACCTTTTAATAATAACTATTATTATGCACATTTTTAAGCTTTTTATTGTAATTTTTAAGTTTTTTTTTAAGAGGTAGTAATTTAGAAATTAATTAATTAATTGGAAAATATTATAATAATAAATAAAATCTAATTACTAAGAGAATTAATGAGTTGATTAATAGATCTTCATAATTAAATACTAATTCTTATTCTTAATCTAAATATAAATAATTAATAATAGTAATCATTATTATAAATATTTATTACTAATTACTAATTCTTATTATAAGTACTTAATTAGTTACTTTAATTTATTGATTAATAGACCTTATAATTATTAATTACTAGTTATTATGATAAATAATTGGTAATAATAGTAATAATTATTATTATAAATAATCATTAGAATCATTATAATTAAATATTAATTATTATAATCAATATCTAAGAGTGCTAATATTGTTATAAAAAATTTAGACTAATACTATTTGATATTACTAGAAAAAATTAATGCTCTTACTAAAACAAATAAATTAACTAATTAATTAAAAAAGACATTATAATTTAAAACTTTTTATTGTTATTAATTCATAGTTAGTTAAATGATTTATTAATAGATCTTAATTATACTAATTACTATTATAAATAATTAATAATAACACTTCATAATAATTAATAATAATAATACTTACTATTATTATTATAATAAATAAATATTATTATAAATGTTATAATTAAATACTAATTATTAATATCCACAATAATAATGATCATTATTATTAAGAGTAATAATAATACAATTTTTTATGTTTATTTGTAAAATAAGATTAGAAGGATAGGAGAGGAAGACAACTACCTACTGTGTGTTATGCCTGGGATGTATTAGTGGTCTTAATTTCTCTGATTAAGGGAAGCCAACTTCCACTAATCTCGATACCATTGTCCCTGTTGGGATTTTGTGGATGTTTTATAATCTCGAGAGCCTCCCTAATCTTTTGCCTATGATTTTGTTCTTCCCTTACGACAATTGAGGTGTTTTCCAAATAGACATGGTGCTTAGCTTTTGAGGAATGCTCTGCCAGGGCCGAAGTACAAGACCTTCCATTCCTAATATCAGCTCTATGTTCTTTTAGTCTTATTTGAAAGGAACAACTTGTTTTACCAATGTAACTTTCTCCACATGAATAATGTATTTCATTAACTCCCTTGAGTTGATGCCTATCAATATTATATTTGACAGACCTCATTTCTTGTTTAATTGTTGCAGGTGTTGAGAATTGTGTTATTATGTCTTTCTTTCTCAGGATTTTAGCAATCTTATCTGTCACCCCTTGAATATAAGGTATAAATACCCTACCACACTGAGGTTGGTCTTGAGCCTTAGGCTCCTGAGATAACACCCTTCTTTTAGCCATATATAGCTCTTTTAATTTCTTTTTCTTTATAGCCTATACCCTTAAATACCAAAACTAAATGCTTCTTCTCTTCATCCAGATGCTCAGAGTTAGAGATTCGAAGGGCTCTGATAGCCAGAGTGTTAAGAACGCCAAACTTCTAGGATGGGTGATGGTGGGAATTAGTGTGGAGGTAGCTTTATGTGTGAGTTGACTTCCTAAAAACCTTATGCCCTAGAGAGACATCCTCCTTCTTGATGATAAGTACATCTAAAAATAGGATGCTCATGTTTTCCTCCAGCTCCATAGTAAATTTTATTTCGGGAGAGATGGAGTTAAGGTGAATAAAAAACTGGTGAAGCTCTTCTTTAGCATGAGTCCATTTTATATTGGTATCATCGATGAATCACTTCCACCAAGCCGGCCTCAAAGGGTATGATTCAAGGGATTTCTTTTCAAGGTATTCCATGTATAAGTTGGCCACAATTGGCGAGAGTGGTGATCCCATTGCCACCCGAGATGGCTTCTCATAGTTTCCTCCTTGGAAGGTGAAAACAATTGACTGCAAACAAATCTCAGCCAATCTTGTAGTTTTTGTATCAATGACATCTTTTACAACCTGAATAGCTTCATTAAGGGGAATCTTGGTGAATAAGGATACTATGTCAAAACTTACGAGGATGTCATCCTAGTCCACCCTCTCATTTTTTATAAGATTCACAAAATCATGGAAGTCCTTGATGAAAGAATCAGTATTTCAGACAAGAGGCCTAAGGATCTTAGCAACATACTTAGTGAGTTCATAGGTTGGGGAACCAATCGTATTAACTATTGGTCTAAGAGGAACCCCATCTTTATGGATCTTGGGCAACCCATAAATTCTTGGGATAGTTTCACAAGAAGGGGTTAATCTTTTGTTTAATTTTTCATCAAGGTTGGAATCCAAAATTGTCTTTACCTCCCTCATAATTTTGGGAATAAGATAATTGCTAAGCTTCTTACAACTACCATAGCAGAGGTGTTCATTCATTTTACAAACATAGTCTTCTTTATCCAGGATCACCACTGCCCCTCCCTTATCTGCCTTAAGAACCATAATTTTATCATTATTCCATAGAGACCTAAAGGCAATTTGTTCTTCTTTAATTAAATTACTCTTGGAAGTTTTAGCCTTTCTCATAATGAGGGAAAATTGTTTCCTTAATGCCTCCTTATCTTCCAAAGATAGGGTATTAATCCCATCCTCTATGCCACAAATGATATTCTCAATAGGTATGTTATTAGGAGCAACTACGAACCCTAAACCTTTGTGAATCAATAGCCACCAACAACGTCCAAGCCACAACTTGCCAATCATGCGAACCACTACTCGCTCAAGGATACTACCCATATGAACTTTGCAGGCTACCGCCTACTAGAAAATACCACTCCAAATAAGTATCTCCTAACCACCATTGGATGAAAACAACCACTCCGAAATTCTTCGACTACTACTTGAAGGATATCTCTACACCTTGAAAACATAAGCCACCGCTTAGTCACTAAGGTACATAACCTTCAAGTAGTTCATCTGGTGGACCTCAATTCACCTATTTTCAAAATTTGGCTCATACTCTGCATACAACAAACATGAGCCTTGTTTCATCTAATTTTTATACTCAACTCATAATAAAAAAAAAAAATTGCACATAAAGCTCTGCTACAACAAATCTACTAATAAACACAACCAAAAACATACATGTAAATATCCAAACCACACATGAACCTCCAACATACACATTCCCAACACAACTCAATAAAAAACATAACAAATATGATCACAAAAACTCAACCATGTCTCAACAATAGTAGCGAAACAAGACATTAATACAATGCTACAACCATATGAAATAAAACATGATCTTGTCAACTATAATCCCTTGCATATATGATGTTATCTATAAAATAATGCCACAGAAAACATGCTAACATTCAACCTCCATAATAGTAGCAACCTCCTCCATCAAATGTCTTAATAAACCTACATCAAACATTCATTAATGTGTGCACATGAAAGTCTCAAATAAAATGGATCTCTTCCAGCGATCTGTTATAGCTATGTCTCTCTCTCCTCTCACCTTTGTATCTCCGTTCTCTATGATGACTTACTCTCTTAAATGAACCAACCTCTCCAACATGAAGCTGCCTCCTATAAATAAAATATCTGAAACGATCAAACAATAATGGCTTTGAGATATGGAGAGACAAGCACTCATGTTCATGCTTTGATATTTTTCACCTTGAATCAATCCTCAGTCCTATTCATTCAATGAGAAAATTATTTTCCACTTCAACCATCCTCTAGATGAATTCCAACTCAAATCGACTCTAACGCTCAATTACCATGGAGAATGCCCCTAGAATTGGTTGAAATGCACACATAATACAGGGAAATAAACCTATAGGGATTAACACTCCTCTTTCACCAGGAAGTGCATTATAACATACCATACAAAATCTCTCTATTAGAAAATGATATATTACAGAGTAATGGAACACATAAAATATATGTAAAAAATACAAACACAGAAAATGCATAAAACAAGAGAGACACAGATATACGTGGTTCACCCAATTTGGGCTATGTCCACAAAGAAACAGCCAGTCCTTCGTTTTATATTATCTAGAAAAATGAAGAGATACAACCTACAACAAATCCACTATAATTCCCTCTTCGCTCTCACACAATGTCCTCTCTCTTTCTCACTCAGAATACAAGTCTACATAGATGCAATACAATTCCCTCATATATAGCGAGGGGTTGCCTTCTAGTGAAAAAAGCCCTAAATTAAACATAATTTCTACCGTCAGATCTCCGCCTAATAATCGACCTATATTGACTATGAAATTACAACATTTTACATCTATTTTTAGCTTCGGCGGCGCTGCCCTCGATCCCCTGCCATAGGGGGGATCTAAATAATCGTCTTCGCCCCCTTATGAACCCCCATGGTGGCATACATTTTACGGGTGGCGTTGTTGTCACATTACAAACTGGGGTCCAATGTGGCAATACCTCTAAATAAAGAACATAATCTGGCTCCACACCCAACAATCTCCCACTTCGAGACTGATTATAGCAACTCCACCATTGCTTCATTTATTGTACAATGACTCCACTTTGGACCTGGATGTTTCTTATCTTCTTCATCATACTTGAAGACCTATTGAAACTGAGCAGAATCTCAGTTTCTCCCTGGTTACAACTTTTATTAACATATCTGTAGGATTCTGGCTAGTGTGTATCTTTTCCAGTGTCAACTGTCCATCTTCCAACACTGATCATATGAAATGGTACTTGATTTGTATATATTTAGTCTTGGAATGAAATGCGGAGTTGTTTTCAAGGTGTATGGCACTCTAGATGTCACTGTATAACATGCCCAACTCCTGCTTCTTACCCAATTCATCTAGAAACCTTTGTAACCAAATGATTATTTAATAGCCTCTATAGCAGTAACATAGTTTACTTCCATTGTTGAGAGTGCAACAACACTTTGCAATTTTGAAATCCAACAGACAGTTGTTCCACCTACAGTAAACACATACCCTTTTGTGCTCCTCATGTTATCTCTATCACCTACCCTATCTGCATCACCATATCCCTGTATATCAATGTTTGAATGACCAAGGCATAATGCTTGATTTGTGGTACCTCTCAAATACCCGAGAACCCACTTCAGCGCCATCCAATGTTCTTTTCTTGGATTGTTCATGTACCTACTTACAACTCCCACTGCATGTGCAATATCAGGCCTTGTGCATACCATTTCATACATTAAGCTTCCAATTGCTAATGCATATGAAACTTTAGACATACAAGCCATTTCTTCCTGAGTCATAGGACACACCTCCTTACTTAGTTTGAAATGGCTAGCCAAATGAATAATAAATTGTTTTGCATTCTACATATTAAATATTTTCAAGGCCTTTTCTATGCAATCACTCTGAGACAATGTTAATTTTCGATTCTTCCTGTCTCTAGTTATTCTCATACCAAGGATTTGCTTTGAAACACCCAAATCCTTCATTGCAAATAAGTTTTCCAATATTCTTTTGAGCACATTTATTTCCTGCATGTTAGAACCTACAACAAGCATGCCATCTACATAAAATAACAATATAATGTAGTTGCCACCACTTTTCCTTTTGAGATAAACACAATGATCAGAGTGACATCTAGTATAACCTTGTTCAGACATAAACATATCAAATTTTAGATACAACTTCCTTGGAGCCTATTTTAAGCCATACAAGCTCTTCCTTAACCTGCACACTAGTTTCTCCTTCCCTTTTACCTCATATCCTTGTGGCTGCTGCATATATATCTCTTGCTCCAAATCCCCATGGAGAAAGGTTGTCTTTACATCTAATTGCTCAAGATGCAAATCTTCTTCTACTACTAGACTTAAATTAGTTTTGTTTGAAGTCATTTTAACAATGGGAGAAAATATCTCATCAAAGTCTATACCCTTTTTATGTGCAAGCACCTTCACCACAAGTCTAGCTTTATACCTTTTTCTACCTTCATCTTCTTCCTTCAACCTGTAAACACATTTATTCTGCAATGTTCTTTTACCTTCAGGCAACTTGGCTAAGTCCCAAGTCTAGTTATGTGCTAAGGAGTCCATCTCTTCTTTCATGGCTTTCTCCCACTTCTTCCTGGTTTCTACTTGCATTGCTTCTTCATAATATTCTGGTTCACCAGAATCAGTCAATAATACATAATATAATGAAGGAGAGTATTTTTCAGGGGGTCTACTTATCTTGGTATATCTTCTAACACAAATTCCAGGTGTTTGAGGTGTTTGTTGGTGTTTTGGTTGTTGTTGTTGTTCTGGCTGTTGATCATTATGAATTTAAGGCACCTTCACTTTTTATGTGATCTCATCAAGCACTATGTATTCTCTATTTTCTTTTTCCTGTTTCTTTTACTGCATCCAATCCTTATACAAAACCTTTTCATTGAATATGACATCTTTGCTTCTAATGATTTTGTGTCTTTCATAATCATAAAAGTGATAACCAAAATCATTAACACCATATCCAATAAAGGTACATTTCTTTGATTTTGCCTCAAGTTTTTTTCTATTTTCTTTATTAATGTGGACAAAGGCTTCACAACTAGGAGTATTTAAAAATGAGTAGTTTACCTTTTTACCTGTCCATGACTCCTTTGGAATACCACCATCCAAGGAACTTGAAGGCCCTTTGTTTATTAGATAAACAACAGTATCTACAACATATGCCCAAAATTGTAAAGGCAATCTTGCATGCAATCTCATGCACCTTGCACGCTCCATGATTGTCCTGTTCATCCTTTTTGACACACCATTTTCTTGTGGTGTCCCTCAAAATGACTTCTTTCTGTGAATTCCATTCTCTAAACAATACCTATCAAACTCTTTACTACAATATTCACCTCCATTGTCTGATCTGAGACACTTCAACCATTTTCTTGTCTCATTTTCAACCAAAGCTTTCCTTTTCTTAAAAGTATAAAATACATCAAATTTATTTCTAATACAATAAATCTAGGTTTTTTTGGTTGCATCATCAATTAAAGTAACATAATAACAAGATCCATCGAGAGATGATACCTGAGAAAGTCCCCATACATCTATATGCACAAGCTCTAATTTTTCGCTCTTCTTTTCTTTCCCACCTCTCAGGAATCTGACTCTCTCCTGTTTTCCATAAACAAAATTCTCACAGAAATTTAAATCAACATGCTTCAAACCTGGCAACAAATTTCTTGAGTGAAGAATCTGCATCCACTTCTCACTCATGCGCCCAAGCCTATGATGCCACAATTTCGTATATTCTCTTGTAGAGGTTAAAGCATTAACATAATTAGAAATACCATTGCATAAATACAATATACCAACCTTTTCTCCCTTTTCTATTACCAGGGCTCCTTTAGTGACCTTCCAGGTTTTATTTGTAAAATTTGTTACACAACCTTCACCTCTTAACTGCCCTATTGAAATCAGATTTTTCTTCAGATCTGGAACGTGTCTTACCTCCTTCAATAGCCATTGATTTCCATTCTGTTGTTTTATGAAAACTATACCCATTCCAATGATTTTACAAGGTTTATCATCACCCAATCAAACATATCCAAAATCTCTTTGAACATAATCATGAAAATGTTTCTTATTAGGTGTGGAATGGAATGAAGCCCCTGAATCTACCACCCAGGCATTAATAATATTTTCTAATGAAAGAATCAAAGCATCTTGCAACACATCACCTATCACATTTTCTTCGTGATTATTTTCTTGCTACACATCTCCTTTTTTTCCCTTCTGAGACTTGCAGTATTTCTTTAGGTGTCCTTTTTTCCTCCATTTCCAACACATTATCCCCGATTTGAACTTGGATCTGCCTTTCCTTGACTTACTGCGATATCCTGGGCTCTTTCCTCTTTCCATTTTTCTTCTCCTAGTCTCTGCAACCAAAGAATTACCTGATGTCTCACCGGATCTTTTTTGTTGCATTTCCTTGTAAGGATTGCACCAACAACATCATCAAACATTAAATTACTTGATCTAGAGATAGAGTTATTAATAGCCATAACAAACCATTCTAACTTTCTAGCAATGAGCATAGAAATAACAGAGCCCTAACTTCATCATCGAAAGTAACCCCTACAGAACTTAATTGATTAGTAACTATATTAAATTCATTTAACTCATCAGCAACACATCCATCTTCAGACATCTTCATATTAAATAAACGCTTCATAAGAAATACCTTATTTGAAGCTGAGGGTTTTTCATATAGTTTGGCCAATTCCGACATTAATCCCGCTAGGCGCAACCATATTATTCCAAGTGCCTTTCTGTCGAGAATATCCCATTATGTGTCTGTCATACTCGTCAGCTTCCATTTCTTTCTACTGAATGGTAGGTACATACTTTTTTGATACAGATAATCTTCCATCTGCATCTTCCACAGCTGGTTTGGTTGTTAGATTTTTTGACCCTAAACCTACCGTCTTCCTCCAATGCTCCCACCCAAACCAGGAACCCTTCTCTCCTGCGAGTTTATTATCCAAATAGACCTTCGGCTCTGATACTAGTTGTTATAAAATTATATATTATAGAGCAATGGAACACATAAAATATATTGTAAAAATATAAACATAGAAAACGCATAAAACAAGACAGACACAGATATACGTGGTTCACCCAATTTATGTTATGCCCATGAAGAAATTGCCAATCCTTCCTTTTATATTATCTAGAAAACTGAAGAGATACAACCTACATCAAATCTGTTCTAATTCCCTCTTCTATCTCACACAATCTCATCTCTCTTGCTAACTCATATATAGTGAGGTGTTATTTACTAACCTATTTTTTTACTTCTAATTACTTTACAACATATTCATTTTTTTTAATTATAGCCAACATTTTTACTGTTTAGAACATAGCTTTTATTTTTTATTTTTATTTTAAAGGGGATGGATGGATGTGCATAGTTACACATCCCCTCATACTAAATTGTAGAATGAGTTGAGACCTCTCAGCTCAATGATATGGTTTCTTATCTACCAGCATAGATCC
Source organism: Pinus tabuliformis (assembly GCA_031772625.1). Taxonomy (NCBI): domain Eukaryota; kingdom Viridiplantae; phylum Streptophyta; class Pinopsida; order Pinales; family Pinaceae; genus Pinus; species Pinus tabuliformis. The sequence continues at coordinate 999,984,558 of CM062807.1, read as the reverse complement.
ATCTTAAGTACAGATCGAGAGGAATCAAATTTATTAATTTTTCATGATATATACATAATTTTTTTAAATGATATATAATACATATGTATTTGACATTAAAATATTTTCCATAAAATGTACATCAAGACATTTTATCACAAAAATTAAAGTAGTTTTTTATTATTAATCTGTTTTTAAGTGTACGTCGATATTAATTCCTATTAAAATATTTTATTGATAACCCATAATGAATATTTTTTTATATACCACATTAAAATATTTTATTTTAACAATTTTCTTTCTATATATAGATATATCTGAAGTTGATATCAACATAATTGAGTTAATGCACATCTGCAATATTTATTTAAATACTTTGGTGAAATATGTTTGAAAGGTATAAGATTTAAACATCTTACTGGTACATTTTTTTTACTTCTAGTTACTTTACAATATATTCATGTACAAAGTCAAATTTTGTTCATTTAATCAAATTAGAATTTCATAGCTATGATCATATTTAATCGAATTCAAATTCCATAACTATGATCATAACAAAATAATGGCGGAAAAAAAATAAAATTTTTGGAAATCTGTCCTTGAACTTTCTCATAGGCTCATCGCAGCCTTAAAACTTTGAACCCAATTTTTGGAGAGGTTCATCATTTTCTTGATACTAACAGGCATCAATGAATAATCTAACTTTGAGCTAAGAGATGGGCCATTGAAATTTAATAGAAAATTTGGTACATTCAATGGAAAGTAGAGTGGCTCCTTCTGGGTTGTCATTGCAAAGTTGGAGAAGGTGTAATTAAAATATTCGAGAAACATGTGTACAAAAGAGGTCATCTCAAAATTGGAATGAGAAATATGTAAAACACACAAACTGGAAACCAAATGGAAACATATATTAATTGATTGCAATGAATGATGTACAAGTGTACATATTAATACATACAAGAAACTGTTAAATTAGTGTTTGGGTCTTTTTGGATTCCAATAACTACTCACCATAATACAAACTAACCCAATCTTTAATCCCAAGCATTAGTTGTCTAGCATTCCCCTCTTAATCTGAACGAATGTAAAAGAGTCGAAGAATGAGTGCTAAAAATGAAAAAATGCATCTTAGCCAAGAGCTAAATGTCTCTCAAGAAATGGTTTTTTAAGGATGCCCACAAACCAATATGAGGGAAATCAAGGTCTCATCAAACACCATCTCTAGAACCTTCATAGTACTTCTCAGAACAACCAAATATATGGTTTTTACGTGACCAAAAACTCTGGAACTAACACAACAGTTCCTCGAACAATTCCAAATATGGAAGTGCTCAATCAACTCAATCAACTCAACTCTGACTTAGGCTTGCTTGACATCTTCAACTCAAACCTGTTGTTGAAGCCCAAAATTGTCTCTTTTTCACAACCTTCTTACACTCCATCCTCCTTTTTTTGAATCTAATATCTCTAATTGGGCATTGGTTTACAAGATTCATGGAAATAACAGGTACTCAAACATTTTTTATTCCATAAGTTTCATTGTTCTTTATTATTTAATTCAATATTTGCATAAGCTATTGAATTGCACCAATTTTGCAGCTAATGATTGATTTTGCAACATAGTTGAAGTTTCGATGGGTTCTAAAACTCTAGCCGAGGAAAAAGACATATGGACAGGTGGCTAGTAGATGACATAAGATTATTTACCTATCGTCACAATCTGGATCAATGATAAGAACACCACATAAGCCCAGTCAACATGGAAGTCAACCAATGAAGAAGGAGTTAAACGTGAACCAGGCGAGCGAGAATATTAATTGAAGCGTATATTTAGTCTCATGATTTGCTTCTTCAATAGAAAATATTGAGAAAATAATGAGATATTATATTTTTGTGTTATTTTTAGCTTTTGTCGAGTAGGATAGGCTTGTAAATCTCTAAAACAACTATTGATAGAGATTATAAATCTAGCTCTCGCCATGATAAACACAGACCTGAATATTATTATTTTTGAAACTCTGTTTGTATTTATAAAGCCGATTTTGATCATGTTTCCAAGAAATTGTATTGATGTGTATTTAGTTTCTGAGTAATCATGTGTACCTATAACTCACGGGAGGCCCCCTTGGTGCTGTAAGGTCTTACTTATTTTTAGACAACATTTAGTTTTGCATTTTAAATCGATTCGAATTATTTTATCTAATCTTTCAATTTTGATTGTTAATGGATGATTTTGATAGTGATAACATAGTTTATAACATAATATGTTTTATTTAAGCAATTTTATGTAACATGAATGAATGAAGCCAAGATCGCTTATGCACATGAACAATAGTATGATAGAGTGTGGATTGATTTAGGATTTGTAGTATAGTTTGAGTTATATTTGAGTGAAGAATATTTTGATTTATATTAAGTGTGATATTTTAGATAAATTCCCTTTTCTGTTGAAGCAATTTGGGTTTGATTTCAAAGTAATTTTATTTCTGCAAGTGTGATATTTATTTTTTCAAGTGAGATATTTATCTCAAGCAAGTGTGATGTTTCTTTCAAGTAAAGTGTAAGATTTCTTTTAAGCAAGTGCAATAATTTTGATTTCATTTTTGTTAAAGAGTGACATATTTACTTTCATGTAAGAGTGATAGTTGTTAGAGAAAACATGTGCATCTCAATATCTAAATTAAGTATAGGAATTGCTTAAATAATAAAGACTTCTAGTACATGCGTTTTTTCCATTTCCGAAATCAGATCAGGCGAGAAATTCAAGAACTAAGAGAATCACGTAGCCAGGGTTCGAAGAGGTTCAGCACCTGCTCCTAATGGAGAAACGCAAGGGAGGGAGCTCCCCTCCCTCCTACAAAAGCGTTGTTGCCAGTAGAGGCAAGTCCCCTCTGGGTAAAGTCAAAGATGTTGTGGAAGAGGAATAGAGTAATAATGAAAAGGAAACAGAGGGGAGCAAGCCCAAGGAAAATGTCAACACTAAAGACAAGGAAGAAAAAGACAAAATCCAAGGCACAAGGAATAATAAACAAAAGGGACAGTGCAAACCCAAAATGGAGATTTCTCCTAGAGTGGTGTTAAACGATCTTGCACTACAGGGACACAGGGAACATATGGGGACCTACGCCATAATCTGCAAGTTTATGGGATTATGGCCCACAGAAAAGGCTTTGCAGTTATGGATCAAGTATCACTAGAAACCCAAAGGAAGTATAGACCTGCATCTAGGGTCCAAGGTTTTTTTCACTGTGGTGTTCACAAACATCAAAGACAAAGACAGAATATTCAAAGGTGGACCCTACTTTTATGCAGCAACTGGACTCTATATGCGGCCTTGGAAAATGAACTTTGTGCTAGAGCAGGAGACTTTCACTTCGGTACCAGTCTAGGTAAGACTCTATTCTCTTCCTCTTGATTATTGGCAAAATGAATCGCTTGCTACCATTGGTAACAAACTAGGACGTTTTGTCAAAGCTTCAGAAGCCACAAGAAGAGGCAAATACACTTCCTATGCTAGGATCTGTGTAGAAATGGACCTATCAGGAGCTCTTCCGGATGAAGTCATCTTGGAAGTTTTTGATGAGGAATGGGTTCAAATAGTAGACTACGAGCATATCCTGTTTAGATGTCATAAATGCCATGAACATGGACACTTGTTCAGAGATTTCCTTCTTAGTCAAGCAGACAACAAGGGCAAACCTAAGGAAATGAAGGACACAGATAGCTTCTAGAAAGTCATTAGTAGAGGAAAAGGCAGCAAAAAGGGACCAAGGCAACATAGTAATGAGGGGCAAAAGGTCAGTGAGAATAGATATCAAGTACTGGAAGAAAATGTAGAAATGGCAAATGAAGACCAATCTATGGAGGATGTCCCTAATGAAAAGGAAACAGAAATGAAAGAATACTGCAACCCAACACAAGAGATGGTTAATAAGAAAGAAACTATATTGAGTGAAACAGAACCAGAGATGGATCAGGAAATGAACCAAAGTGAAACAGATCTGGAAGATCATGAGCTTTAGGAAATTCTAGATAAGGAACATCTAGATCTGGAAGGGTTCTTGATGCAGGGATCCACAGGAGGGATATACTCACTTCCCCAAGAAGACTGCAACAAAATTAAGCAGCTATTCTTATGGAAAATTCAGGAAATAGGTTTAGATAACGAAAAAACCATTGATAAACAGGAACACAGAGGAGTGAACGTAATGAAAACTACTCCAGGTTTAGCGACTTGAAATGCAGGAAAAAAGAGAGGTAGGAAAAAGCAGAAGAACCTCTTGATGGAGTGTGGAAAGTTAATGATAGACTCAGGTAAGATGAAAGACCTAACCAGCTACTCATTTACAAATCTTTAAATATGAAGCTCACATCATGGAATATCAGAGGTCTAGGTAGTAAAGGAAAACAAAGGATGCTTAGTCATAGAATGAAACTGGAAATGCCAGATGTTATCTTCATCTAGGAAACTAAATGTTCCATCCAGAAAATAAACAATGTAAACTTTGAAACGAGAACTGATACTGTTACCCGTTTCGTAGAGATAGCAAAAAAATGACCCGATTTTCAAAAGTGGTGATGCAGAATACACATGTTTTTTTTAGAACATGTTTTTTGGAACTTTAATTTTTTTTCATGTTCAAGGATGAAATCAAGTTTTAGAATGGTAGTGATTTTCATGCTGATTTTAAAAAGTGAGTATTCTGCATCACACCCTTTTTTTAAAAGACCTATTTTTTGACTTTTAATTTTCTAGTGTGTGAAATGTAAAAAAATATTTTCTAAGTTTGATAGTTTTTGAAGTCGTCATTTTATTCATATTTTCTTGTTCTCTATCTTAATTTTTTTTTTTTTTTTTAGGGGGTTTTTATTGTTTTGCGTTTTTAAATTAGAAAGTCGATAGTTTGAATTTTAGATAATCTACATATTTATACATCCTTAATTAATTTTTCAATCCACATGAAATAATTGTTTCTAAAAAACAACATTTTTTAACAATGGACATAAAAATAACCATTTTTAACATAAATATAACAAAAAAACTAAATGTTTTGATAATTTTTTGCTAGAATTAACATGTCAAAATCACAATTTTTATACAAAAATATTAACTAAAAATGGTCAAATAATAGTTTTTTTATGAATTTCATGTCAAAAAAATAATAATAACAACTTTTTTTTTCAAAAAATAATAATTAACTTAAAAATCAATGCGAAAATCACAGTTGTGCTCTCTCTTTCTTTCACATACCAAACTCTTGATGGAAATTTCACCTCTTTTGAACTTTTCCAATCTGAGATTATCTTCTTATCACTTAAAGCACTTGAAATATTTGTAGGCATGAGCTCAGGTGGAGTTCGTTCACCAATGTTTTTTGAAGATACACCTTTAAGACTCTTTGGTCCAGAAAGATTCACAGAAATTTTCCTTGATGCCATTTTCCTAAAAAAAACACATAAATTAGTAAATAAAAAAACATATTAACTTAAATTAACAACAAAAATATACCATAAATTTTTTATTTGTATAATCGAAATTGCCCAGCCACCTCTAACGGGCAGGCGGGTCGATGGGCGAGCGGGAGGTCAGGTGAGGGATAATGAGACTAAGTGCACAATTAGGCAAGTATGGGCGAGCCCCTACCCATGCGCCCCCCACAACCCCTGACGACTACATTGAAGCCCCGGCCCCATTAACTTATTCCTCTCACGAGAGATCTCTTGTCTGGATTCACTACACATTAATAATTAAAGTAACACGCCTGATCCAATCTCCGAAAATGATGATGATGACAAATGCCTCGATATGATTACCAAGTTATTGTACTCCCTGCATCCATCAAATCTGTGTTTTCTCTTTGTTTCGCTCGCCAACTCTGTATTTCTTCGTGGTCCATCCTTTGCATGCCACGCTAGATGTTTGTTTTCAGCTGAATTTTCTGTTTGAACGAAGCTTCCTAAGCTTCCCCCCCTCCTCGGCCCCCCTCCCCTTCCCTCACCCTACCCCCTACCGTCCCCCCAAACCCCCGCCCCCCCCCATCCCCCCAAACCCCCTACACCCCCCAACCCCTCCCCGCGGCCGCCCCTCGCCACTGCGCCCACCCCCCCAACCCCCGCCCAACTGTACCCTTCCCCAGCCCCCACCCACCCCTACCCCCGTGCCCTACCCCTACCCCCCCCCCCCCCCCCAAACCCTACCCTTACCCCCCCCCCCCCCCCACCCCCACCCCCTACCCCCCCCCCCCCCCCCCGCCCACCCCTACCTCAAACCCCTGCCCCCCCCCCCCCCCAACCCCTACCCTTACCCCCCCGTCATGCCTATTTATAGTGCATTTAAGGTCTACACTAGGCTGACGTGTCTACCCGTTGGGCCGACTTATGCAACTATTAGAATATATAATAAATATTTGAAAAAGGATTTCTCTTCAATTGTGAGAAGTACCATATACCATTGGAAAGGTCACAGAATAATATTTCCAACCATATATATTATGCTCTCATTTGAGCTAGGGAATTAGAGTAAAATTGCATTCAAAGATAGGGTATCTAAATGGGACATCAAAAATCCAAAATTAATATTTCCAGAAAGTGTGTCATATATCATTAGACATCAATAACAACCATTTTCAACAAAAACATGATATAACCTTAAAGTGCTTGCCTCAATCACACATCTCAAAAAGACTCCATCGGCCCACTACTATTAGATCCCAACACTATTGTATCTATTATAAGCACTACGAAAAAAAATAGAACTTTCCTTTTTTTTTGAATGATGTTTTGCTAGAAAAAATGTCTGAATTGATCCCATGGCTTTGTAACACTGCACATCATATATTGTAAGAACTTTTAATCCGTAAGTGTGATAAATATATTCTTTATCTTGTTATAATAACCTAGTCTAGTATGCATGTCTCAATTTTTTATGGTATATAAACATTGTTTGAATTAAACCTTGATTCTTTATTACGTTGTTTCATGCAAATCACCCTTCACCGACAATTTCGATAAAGCATGCACCCAATTTTTTCAAGGCATACAGACGGTGACTCGTCAATCTAGATTAGGTATCAATCAGAAGGTTTTAGTTTTAAACACGGATGACCAATAATTAAAAACTATAATTGGAAACCACATGAACATTTGTTTGGTATATTCGCCCCTTGCAAACCCAAGCCTTTTCATTGATGCAATATGAATTTGGAAAAGTTTATTGTTTTATATATTTCACAACTTTGTTTTTTGGTTTAACTCTAACTCTAACTCTACTTAATACCCAACAATTGGTTTGCTTCATATAGTATTTTGTAGTCATTATAGAATAATGAGAAATAAATAGTTTCAAATGGAGATTTTGTGTTAACTCATATATTGAGTAATATCAATTAAATCAATATTTTTAACACTAGATACAAATAGATCCCCAAATGCTTGGCAAAATATAGAGTTATTAAATAGAATATTGGTTATGTAAATATTCTTTGTGAAGTTTTTCATGTAACGTTTACATACCCAATGTATTCAATTTAACGAATTAATTCATCATTACCATATACGTTCACTTTATGGTAATATAAGTTTATGTTGACGTATTTATTTTAGAGAACTAATTAATCGTTAGTCAATTTATATCTGTTATAATATAATGTAAACTAATCTTCCGAAAATAAAATAAAATTTAAGCTAAATAAAAAGTTTAATATAATGCAAAGTAAATATTTTAACTGCCTTAAAATAAAATTTAAAACTAAAACTAAAAGTAAAAGTAAAAATAATTTTATAAAAAAGAAAATCTCAATCTCACACCCCCCATTTGACTAAAAGAGGGGATCTACAAATCAGGGCGTAGAATGCTTCTAACCACTAAACCGGCAACAAGAATATGCAGATGGTGTTTGATTATGTATCAACGGTGCACCTATATATATACGTTTTCAAGATCCATTATGGAATCATTTTTGTCTTCTTATTGAAATTTCGTAACGTATTTCGTGAAACGTAAGAACAACCTTCCGCTATTTTTAATTTGATTGTATATTCGAGTTAGAAGAAAAGTCAATTCTTGTCACTGTTATGGGGCCTTTTATAACCCAAACCCTCAATCAAATTATAGTGCCAATTCCATCCTGAATTTTTTTTTAGAATTCACATATATAGCCAGAGGTATATTCCATCCTTGACCAGGTATTTTCCATCCTTGGAATGATTTATGTGTATGGCCAAAATTATATTCCATCCATGGAATGCTCCAACGGTCTAATATTCAATCCCTAAAATGGTCTGGCAGCGTGTGTAGATGACCAAAACTTTCATGCATGCTTCATCCAAGAATCTATCTGCTTACGCATGCATTGATCGAAGAAGCTTGGTGTGTTGCACACCCGCAGCGCCACCCCCGGGCCGCCCCGCCCCGCCGCCCGGCGGGGCGGCCCGGGGGTGCCGCTGCGTGCCCGCAGCGCCACTGCCGGGCCGCCCCGCCCCGCCCGACCGGCGGCAGGTCGATTCCGGGAATCGACCCGCCGCCGGTCGGGCAGGGCGGGGCAGCCCGTGGGTGCCGCTGCTGGCAAATTGTAAACACAACTCTCAAATTGTAAAGCAAATCATGTGCAACACACCAAGCTTCTTCGATCAATGCATTCGTAAGCAGATAGATTCTTGGATGAAGCATGCCCGAAAGTTTTGGTCATCTACACACGCTGGGTGTACCAGTTGGGGAGAAAGAGGATAAGCAGGGATTGGATAGCAACTGGAGTAATTTAATATACGGTTTGCCTGTGAATTCTCACAACAGTTGGCAGTGTGTAGATCCGGACTCGTTTTTGTTGGGTTATGGACTCAACAAAACCCTTTGATTCGGCTCTGAGAAAGGTTTGTATCGTCGCATATTGGGGCGCTATAAAACCCATCAAGGTAGTGGTGATGCGAAGAATGTTACAGACAAGAAGCCCAATAAGAAGACGGAGAAAGAAGTGAGAGAGATGCTGAGATTGAGATTGATTACCCAACTGGAAATTCAAGTACTCTTGATAAGTGGAGAATGGCAAAGAGATTCGAAAGACCAAAGAAGTTCATGCAAATTTTATAAGTGGACAAGGAGACCAAAAAGGCAAAGAAAAGGGAAAAGTGATATGCAATCCAATTTAATGAACAAGAGGGCACGGCAATGTGCCTTGTAATACTTACAGGGGGAGTAAACATGGCTCAGAACCCACCATTCGAAGTTGGGGGCTGAGGATCTTGAATCAGTAACCTCAATCTTCCCAACAATGGTTCTCAGCTTCCAAAATGCATCAAGGAGAAGCCTGAATCTAAGGAAATTGATGGACATGCTAATCTTTCTGAGGATGATGCTAAGAATGCCCAGTCAATAAGGTTCTTCAGGCAGAGCAGAGAAGAACATGCGATTAAAGTTAGGGGCGGAAACAAAGGAATGAACTAGAGAGATTAACTGATAGACATGGCGTAAATAGGCCAATTAAATTAATCAAGAAATCACTTACTAAATTAGGGCTAATCTATTGGGAGAGTGCCAGAATCATTCGTAAGGGAGGCGAATAAAACTAACACAGTTGAGTTAAACGAAAAGTTTGATTTAATAATCATGAGGCAACAGGGTTAATGAAAAAGTAAATATGTTCAATATATAAAAATTATTTACAAGACGAGAACCAGAGCCATCTCTGCTTGTACATTAAAGCAGGGTTTGAATATTATCAGCAAGAAATAAAAGAGATCTCATTGACACCTGCTATCTTCATTTTCTTCATAAAAGTTTCGAATATAATAAAATAAATATGTAAATAAATAAATGGCTTCTTATCCCAGATGTAGTAATCGTTAAAATGAAACAATAATATCACGTACTTGAAATTATAATTTTTTAAATAATTTCATAGCACTCCATAAACACCGAGAAAGGTTTTAAAATTCTTTCTTAAAAGTAATTTATCTTGAGAAATGGTAAATACATAATTTATTCATAACAAAATGTACCTACCTTGTACCTTGATAGGAAAGGTTTTATTATTTTTTTTATATAATTTTTTAAAATACAGAATATTTTGATAGAAATAACAATAAAATATATGAAATATTATTTATTAGCACCTGCTGAATATAGGAAAAAAATGGAGTTGTTCACTTCGATCTGTCAAGCCTGAGGCTGTCCGGCTGATTAGAAATATCTAACTGGTTGGCTGGTAAGGGCGGATGGTCTAGCTGGCTGGCTGGCTGAATGGGCATCACACCGACTTTTTATTATCCGAGCACTTTATCCGAAACGTTATTAACCCTTATAGAATTGTCATAACTGGAAAGAATTGTCAAAAACTAAGCATAAAATAAAGAGAGGGAAGAGAAAGGCTTTCCCCTACCCGGCCTGGCTGGGTGCTATCAATACCCCTCCATTCTTACCCCGCCATTTATAGATTCTTGGCGGGGCAGCCCGGGGGTGGCGCTGCGCAATCAGTTGTTACATTTTTTACAGGCTCGTCTTTTAGGAAATCTCGTAGGAACTTCTTGTTGCTGTTGTGATGTTTGGCTCTCCATCGATATCTTTGCCCCCAATTCTAGTTGTCTCTATGGAAAGTATATCCCAATTAGCAGCTCTGGGTGTTTCTAAATGTCTGCCATGCAGTCAGACCATACTAAATGTCAGAGCATCAAAACTGAAGGAAATTCTTGGAAGTTTATTAATAGATAATGTTAATTGATAATGTTTATTAATAGATATGTATACGTATCTATATGGTAAGCGCACAACGGCACCCCCGGGCCGCCCCGCCCCGCCCGACCGGCGGCGGGTCGATTCTGAGAATCGACCCGCCGCCAGTCGGGCAGGGCGAGGCGGCCCGGGGGTGCCGCTGCGCGCCCATAGCGCCACCCCTGGGCCGCCCCGCCGGGCCCGACCGGCGGCGGGTCGATTCCCGGAATCGACCCGCTGCCGGTCGGGCGGGGCGGGGCGGCCCGGGGTGCCGCTGCGGGCAAATTGTAAACACAACTCTCAAATTGTAAAGCAAATCATGTGCAACACACCAAGATTCTTCGATCAATGCATGCGTAAGCAGATAGATTCTTGGATGAAGCATGCCCGAAAGTTTTGGTCATCTACACACGCTGCCAGACCGTTTCAGGGATTGAATATTAGACCGTTGGAGCATTCCATGGATGGAATATAATTTTGGCCATACACATAAATCATTCCAAGGATGGAAAATACCTGGTCAAGGATGGAATATACCTCTGGCTATATACGTGAATTCTAAAAAAAATTCAGGATGGAATTGGCACTATAATTTGATTGAGGGTTTGGGTTATAAAAGGCCCCATAACAGTGACAAGAATTGACTTTTCTTCTAACTCGAATATACAATCAAATTAAAAATAGCGGAAGGTCGTTCTTACGTTTCACGAAATATGTTACGAAATTTCAATAAGAAGACAAAAACGATTCCATAATGGATCTTGAAAACGTATATATATAGGTGCACCGTTGATACATAATCAAACACCATCTGCATATTCCTGTTGCCGGTTTAGTGGTTAGAAGCATTCTACGCCCTGATTTGTAGATCCCCTCTTTTAGTCAAATGGGGGGCGTGAGATTGAGATTTTCTTTTTTATAAAATTATTTTTACTTTTAATTTTAGTTTTAGTTTTAAATTTTATTTTAAGGCAGTTAAAATATTTACTTTGCATTATATTAAACTTTTTATTTAGCTTAAATTTTATTTTATTTTCGGAAAATTAGTTTACATTATATTATAACAGATATAAATTGACTAACGATTAATTAGTTCTCTAAAATAAATACGTCAACATAAACTTATATTAGCGGAAAGTGAACGTATATGGTAATGATGAATTAATTCCTTAAATTGAATACATTGGGTATGTAAACGTTACATAGAAAAACTTCACAAAGAATATTTACATAACCAATATTCTATTTAATAACTCTATATTAATAACTCTATATTTTGCCAAGCATTTGGGGATCTATTTGTATCTAGTGTTAAAAATATTGATTTAGTTGATATTACTCAATATATGAGTTAACACAAAATCTCCATTTGAAACTATTTATTTCTCATTATTCTATAATGACTACAAAATACTATATAAAGCAAACTAATTGTTGGGTATTAAGTAGAGTTAGAGTTAGAGTTAAACCAAAAAACAAAGTTGTGAAATATATAAAACAATAAACTTTTGCAAATTCATATTGCATCAATGAAAAGGCTTGGGTTTGCAAGGGGTGAATATACCAAACAAATGTTCATGTGGTTTCCAATTATAGTTTTTGGTTATTGGTCATCCATGTTTAAAACTAGAACCTTCTGATTGATACCTAATCTAGATTGACGAGTCACCGTCTGTATGCCTTGAAAAAATTGGGTGCATGCTTTATCGAAATTGTCGGTGAAGGGTGATTTGCATGAAACAACGTAATAATTGGGTGCATGCTTTATCGAAATTGTCGGTGAAGGGTGATTTGCATGAAACAACGTAATAAAGAATCAAGGTTTAATTCAAACAATGTTTATATACCATAAAAAATTGAGACATGCATACTAGACTAGGTTACTATAACAAGATAAAGAATATATTTATCACACTTACGGATTAAAAGTTCTTACAATATATGATGTACAGTGTTACAAAGCCATGGGATCAATTCAGACATCTTTTCTAGCAAAACATCATTCAAAAAAAAAGGAAAGTTCTATTTTTTTTCCTAGTGCTTATAATAGATACAATAGTGTTGGGATCTAATAGTAGTGGGCCGATGGAGTCTTTTTGAGATGTGTGATTGAGGCAAGCACTTTAAGGTTATATCATGTTTTTGTTGAAAATGGTTGTTATTGATGTCTAATGATATATGACACACTTTCTGGAAATATTAATTTTGGATTTTTGATGTCCCATTTAGATACCCTATCTTTGAATGCAATTTTACTCCAATTCCCTAGCTCAAATGAGAGCATAATATATATGGTTGGAAATATTATTCTGTGACCTTTCCAATGGTATATGGTACTCCTCACAATTGAGGAGAAATCCTTTTTCGAATATTAATTATATATTCTAATAGTTGCATAAGTCGGCCCAACGGGTAGACACATCAGCCTAGTGTAGACCTTAAATGCACTATAAATAGGCATGAGGAGGAGCATTTCTATCCATTCACTCAAGAAAATTGATTATGTTCTAAGACAACGAAGGAGAAAGTCCAAGGTTCATACCTTATGAACCAAAGGTAAAAGAAGTAAAGCTTAGTTCTAGCCGAGTTGGAGGAATTTTTGTTGCCATACCTACACTGTAAAAGGGTTTTTGGAACACCTTTTGGGAAGGTTTTTGGTTTTGGTTTGGAGGAGGATGAATTCTAGTTTGATCTACAGGTCGAGTTTAAGCCCTATTAGAGACCGAGTTTCAACCCTGTTGGAGACCAAATTTCAGCCTTGTTAGATGCCGAGTTTTAGCCCTATTGGAGGCTGAGTTTCAGCCTTGTTATGGGTAGGGGTAGGGGTAGGGCGGGGGGGGGTAAGGGGGGTGCAGGGGGGGTGGGGGGGGAGGGGGGTAGGGTAGGGGGTTGGTGGGGGGGGGGGGGGGGGGGGGGTAGGGGGTAGGGGGGGGGGGGGGTAGGGTAGGGGGTGGCAGGGGGTTGGTGGGGGGGGTGGTAGGGGGGGTGGGGGGGTAAGGGTAGGGGGTGGGAGGGGGGCAGGGGGGAGAGGGGGGGGGGGCGGCCGGGGGGGCAGGGGGGTAGGGGTTGGGGGGGGGGGGGGGGGTAGGGTAAGGGTAGGGGGGTGGCGGGGGGGGTGGGGGGTAAGGTAAGGGTGGGGGGTGGGGGAAGGTAGGGGGTAGGGGTAAGGGTAGGGTGGAGGGGGGTAGGGCGCGAGGCCCATGGGGCCGGCGTTAAGGAAGGGGGGGAGGAGTTGAGATTGGAGGGGAATGGGAGTTAGGGGGTGGGCTTATGGGGAGGAGAGTTGTCAGTGATATAATTTGTTCATAATGTCATGTTTTTTTAGTTTTATAGTTGAAAAAATTTCAATTTCTTTTGTATCTAGCATGTTGTGGTTGAAAACATGTTAAATTTATACTTAGGAAAGAAAAATGATATTCTACCAGAAACATTAATTTGTTTTTTCCTTAAAATTTAACTTTGTTTGAGACATAAAAAATTGGTTTTATTAGCATTTTTTAAAAAGTTTGAAAATTGACCCTAAAAAAAAAATCATTATTCCAGTATCAACACTTTCGTTTTGAAGCTATATTTTGCACGAAAATTTCGTAGTAAATTTCGTAGTCACTGCCATTTTTAAAACACGTTCAAAATTGACACCTAAAAAAAAAAATTCGTTCCAGTATACACACTTTTCGTTTTTAGCACTGTTTTTGATGTTTTTTTGGGGTTTTTTGGCCAGAGTTCCCGTTTTGAGTTTATAGTTCCCGTTTCAAAGTTTACATTGTTAATAAAACAAATCCATAGCAAATGGCTTAATAGATTTGATTTCCTAGAGGTTAAAGCTAAAAACACAGCAGGGGGCATTCTAACTCTGTGGAATCCAAAGAAAATTAGTATAAAAGACGCAGAAGCATCTAGAAACTACTTATCAGTGGTCATTCAACTAGTGGGGGATCCAAAAACCTTCCTGGTCACAAATGTTTATGGTGCTCAAAGAATAGATGACAAACTCAAATTTTTAGACTCCCTAATTGATCTCAGGCACAAAGAGGTTGGGATTCCTTGGATCATGGGAGGGGACTTTAATATGATCAAATCTCTCTTGGAAAAAAAAAATGAGGCACCAGACCGCTCAACAAAGACTCCTTAGCGTTTCAGACTTTCACAGATGAGATGAAACTGGTTGATTCAGACCTAAAAAATGGATTTTTTTACTTGGAACAACAAAAGAGGAGGTAAGGCATAGGTAACCTCTAAATTGGACAGGTTCATGATATCAGAGGAGCTTTTTCTTACAAATAAAGAAATATCAGCAACAGTCCTTCCCTTTGGAGGTTCCGACCACTGGTCGATTCAACTGGAAATCAAGGGTTTGATGTCTGCCAGGAACAGGCACTTTAGATTCGAGAATATTTGGCTCTCCCACCGGGATTTCATCAGTAACATTGAAAAATGGTGGTTGGAGGACTTGCAATTCCAGGGCTCAAAAATGTACCTCCTTCACAAAAGACTAAATCATGTCAAGTTCAGGCTAAAAGAGTGGAACAAAAAGGATTTTGGTAACATTTTTGTGAACAAAAGATCATTGGAACTCAAATTACAGGAACGCAACCAGGATATAATCAAATATGGATTTGAAAAAGTCAGAAGTGATCAGGCTAATAAGAATCACCAAGAATGGGATAATTTATGCAAACAAGAGGAAACATTCTGGAGGCAGAAGTCTAGGGTGCAATGGCTCAAGGAAGGAGAGCGGAATACAAGATTCTTCCACAGATCCACTATGGCTAACAGAGCATACAATAGAATCTCAACGATTAAGGATGAGAATGGACAGTTCCAGAACACCCATAAGAGTATTGAGGCTGTGCTTGTTCGGTATTTCCGAAACATCACCCGAGAAAAAAAATCCAGATAGGGAACATTCCATCAAGGAGATTACAAGGCATATCCCTAAGTTAGTGTCTAGAGAGGACAATTTTAATCTCAACAAACCTACTACTGAGGAGGAAGTAAGTGAGGTTCTCAAAGACATGAAAAACTGAAAAGCACCAGGGCCAGATGGTTTCAATGTGGATTTCTTTAAAGCTTGTTGGCATATTGTCAAACAGGACATTCTAGAAGTGGTGGAGGATTCCAGGTCCAGCAAAACGATCCTGAAAGCTCTCAACACTTCCTTCATCTCCCTGATCCCCAAACAGGAATTGGTCCAAACCGCAGACAAATACAGACCCATAGCTTTATGCAATTTGGTTTACAAGATAATCTCTAAGGTAGTGGCAAATAGACTAAAACCGCTCCTTCCTTCTTTAGTTTCAGAGGAACAATCAGGTTATGTGGAGGGCAGACAAATCCTAAATAACATCATTCAAGCCCATGAGTTGGTCCACACACTTACCAGTAAAAAATAGGCAGGGATGATCATGAAATTAGATATAGCCAAAGCCTATGACAAGGTCAATTGGATCTACATCAAAAGGGTTCTCACTTCTTTTGGGTTCGACCACAACTGGATCCATTGGGACAAGCCTCTGGTGACCTCTTCCAACTTTTCAATTTTAGTGAATCGATCCCCCTCAGAGATCTTCGTTCCTTCTAGAGGCCTCGGGCAGGGAGACCCACTCTCTCCCTTTCTCTTCATTCTTATGATGGAGGGACTGGGCAGATCTATTAAGCATGCCAAAACAATGGGCACAATCAAAGGTCTTCAATTATCTGTAAATGGTCAAGCTCTGACTCACCAACAATTTGTTGATGATACCATGCTCCAAGGGCTCCCCACAGTCAAAGAAGCCTTAGCTTACAATCAAATCCTGAAAGAATTTTCTTTGGCCATAGGTATGGAAGTCAATCTTTCCAAGTCAAAAATTTTCTTCTTAAATACTAACATTGCTATTTAGAGAAACATTTCAAGAATTCTGGACTTCCAAAGGGATTCCCTCCCCACAAAGTATTTGGGAATTCCTCTCACAGGTAGACCAATGCACAAAAGTATCTGGGAACCAGTGCTTAATAAATTGCAAGACAAAGTAAAAAATTGGACCTTCCGAGTCTTGAACCTGGTAGGCAGGCTAGTTTTGACAAAGGCGATCCTACAATCGATCCCGTTTTTTATGTTATCGGCCCTCCTAGCTCCCAAAGGTGTTTTAGAGAAATTCAGAAGCATTCAAAGAGATTTCCTCTAGGGTAAAGAAGAAACTATGAAGAAATGGGCCCTGGTCTTTTGGGACAAAATTTGTAAACCCAAGAGACAGGGGGGACTAGGCTTGGATGATCAGGAGATTCTTAATAGAGTTCTAGGAGCCAAGCTTTGGTGGCGCTGGGTTCAAGAGCCAAAAGCACAGTGGGCAAGAATCTAGAAAGAAAAGTATGCCAACTCATGGCACACTAAGGATCTAATAAGAATGTCTGCCAATGTGAAAGGGTCTCACATCTAGAATAGAGCCTGGGATAACAGAAGCCTTGTTCAAAATAACAGCTTCTGGGAAATCAGAGCAGGAGATCTTGCACACTTTTGGGAAGACAAGTGGCAACAAGAACCAATAGTGTTAACAGAGGACTTTGTTAGTCGCAAGCAGGAAACAGACCAACAAGGGTTAAATAAAGTCAAGGATTTCTGGGATCTGGCTCAAACCTCGGGAAAATGGAGGAGTTGGAGTAAACTTGATTATGGAGATGATAACCCCTTGAAATTTGAGGTAGAGGCTCTTGGGAGATTGCTTAAACAAAGGATGATTTTAGCTACAGAGGGGCAGGATCAATTGAGATGGGGCAATAACAATAAAGGTAACTTTAATCTTAAGGAAGCCAAAAGTATTCTTCTTGGGCTTGATTATAGGGTTCCAGACAAGACATGGTAGCTCCTTTGGAAGCACCAAGGTTGGATGAAAATCAAGCTTTCCATGTGGTTGGTTCATCATAAGAAAATTTTAACTTGGGACAACATACGGAAAAGGGGTGTTATGGGGCCTTCCAGATGGTAGCTTTGTGAAGAGAAGGAGGAGAATATAGAGCACATTCTCAACAACTGCTCTTATACTACCTGGTTATGGGAATCCTTCTCTTCCATTTTCCAGCAGTCAGATAGGGATAGAAGTAGTATCACTAATACCCTAAACAATTGGAGAGAAAACTTTTCAGAGAATGAGTTCATTAATCTAGTCTGGGCCTTCACACCAAGCTTCATTATCTGGAATGTTTGGAAAGAAAGGAATAAAAGGATTTTCAAAAGTGAAAAGTCCACCCCACAAGGTCTTTTTGATCTTGTCCTGAAACAGCTTCAGGAGACTGTTAGTACCACTGTTCACAATCTCCCCAAAAATCCCCCCTCTATGTCTGAGATGAGAATTCTTAGACAATTGGTAATGAAAGGGATTATTCCTCAAGGTATTATCACAAAGGACATTGCTATGGATATAGGGAAGGAGTTCTAGCAACCTCCAGCGAAAGGTTATCTGAAATACAACATTGATGGGGCTTCAAAAGGAAACCCGGGCATAGCTATTTTAGGAGGAGTTTTAAGAGACGAAGAAGGAAAAATTATATTTATCTTCCATTATCATCTTGGCAGAGCCACTAATAATATGGCAGAATTAATGGCTCTGGAACAATGTCTGGAGTTTCTGATCCAACATCATTGCTCAAACGTCATTGTTGAAGCGGACTCGGAGATTACTATTAACTCTGTGAAAAGAATTAATTGTGGTACTCGGCCGGAGAAGGTTTCTAACCACTAGAAACTACTCCTGGTTTACCAAAGAATCCAGGTTCACCTCCAAGGGCTGCGAACGGTGAGTTTCAACCATGTTCGACGTTCGGCCAATAAACTAGTGGACCTTCTGGCCAACCAAGGGGTGAACAATGCAGATAGCGGGATAGCGTACAAGTGGCAAGAGATTCCTCAAAACCATTTAAAGGCTCTCTGCGAGGAACAAGCTGCAGAAGATAAGGAAATCTATCGTTATTGGACCCAGATAGCTAGCATGAATTGATTTATCCGGCAAGATGGTTCTCAACCTTTTGGAATGCATTTGAAAGAAAGACAAGCTAGGATTTGTCTCACACTCTGCCGGAATCAAGTGAAGGGAAGCCTCAGGTTCTCGGATGACAATTTATGGGGTCACTTCTCAAACGATCTCAGTATCGGGGACAGGCGCAATGTAAAGAACAGATATAAAATGAGAATTGGTTTCCCGGCTGCGGGTATTCTCCCTCTTCCCACTTTCAGGTCCGAAAACCACACTTGGGTTGGCTCTCCGGTGATAACTCGTCCCATGAGCAGTTTGTGGTTTTTCAGTTTTGGCAGCGATCCCATTGAGATTGCTACATGTGGACAATACATGGACTTGAATACTGCCCTTGATCGCACATTAATTTTCAGACATGATTAGGTGCGGGATATGATTCCTGGCCATTGGATCCAGCAGCCAGGATCAATGGCTAAGGATGATTGTTTATTTTGTGGGCCCGATGGGCACTATATGTCAAGCCTTTCTCGAGAGTCCTCTCCCTCTTTTGTGGGGTGTAGGTTTCACGCGTTTGGAGTTGTTGGTGTTTGTTAGTCAGCTTTGGGGAATGTATCTGTACGGTTTTTCCCTAGTGGGTGGGGGCTCTGGTAGCCTTTCCACATCATCTTCTCTTAATATGGGTCTTTGAATTTGGCAAGGATTCCTTTTCCTGTATTCTTGTAAAGTATCAGGTTGTTGTACAAATATGTAATTTTTCCTTTGATTTCAGGAAATAGAAGGTTCAACGCTTTCTTCAGTAAAAAAAAAAAGACTTCTAGTACATACAGTGCACATACACTTCATCAATATACTAGCCTTGGTCGAGAATTTATGTAGTAATTTAACATCAATTAAACTAACAAACATTTTGGTGATGTTGAAGCCCAAAATTGTCTCTTTTTGACAACCTTCTTACACTCCACCCTCCTTGTTTTTTACTCTAATAACTCTGATTGAGAATCAATTTACAAGGTTCATGGAAATAGAAGGTACTTAACCATATTTTATTTCATAAGTTCCATTGTTATTTATTATTTAACTTAATATTTTCATAAGCTATTGAATTGCACCAATTCGACAACTAATGACTGATTATGCAACATAGTTGAAGGTTCGATGGGTTCTAAAACTCCAGCCGAGGAACAATACATATGGACAGGTAGCTAATAGTTGACATAATGTTATTTAAGTATATTAATGATCTAAATCGATGATAAGAATGCCGCATAAGCCCAATCGACCAGGAATTCAACCAATGAAGAAAGAGCCGAGGGAAAACTAGGCAAGCGAAAAAATTAATGGAAGTAGATATTTAGCCTCATGATTTCCTTCTCCCATAGAAAATCATGAGGAAACCATGAGATATTATCTTTTTATGTTATTTTTACTCTCTGTCAAGTAGGATATGCTTGTAAATCTCTAAAACAATTATTCATAGAGGTTATAAATCTACCTTTCAACACGTTAAACACGAGCTTGGATATTATTGTTTTTGGAACTTTGTTTCCATTTATAAAGGTGAGTTTGATTATTTTTCTAATCAATTATCTTGATGCATATTTAGTTTCTTAGTAATCGTGCGTAACTACAACTCACAAGAGGCCACCCTAGAGCAGTAAGGTCTTACTTATTTTTAGACAATATTTAGTTTTACATTTTAAATCGCTTTGAATTATTTTCTCTAATATTTCAGTTTTGATTGTTAATGAATTCTTTTGACAGTGATAACAGAGTTCATAACTGAGTATGTTTTCTTTAATCATTTTGTTGTAGGATGAATGAACGGATCGGAGATATCTTATGTGCATGAACAATAGTATAACAGAGTGTGGATTGATTTAGGACTTGTAGTATAGTTTGATTTATATTTGAGTTATGTTAATTTTGAGTGAAGAAGATTTTGATTTATATGAAGTGTGATATTTTAGTTTAATTTCCTTTTCTATTGAATAAATTTGGGTTTGATTTCAGAGTAATTTTATTTCTACAAGTGTGATCTTTCTTTTGAGTAAGTGTTATAATTTTAGCTTGATATTTCTTTCAAGAAAGTGTGATATCTATTTTTTCAAGTGTGATATTTATCTCAAGCAAGCGTGATGTTTATTTCAAGAAAAGTGTGATATTTCTTTTAAGCGAGTGCAATAATTTTTTTTTTTCATTTTTGTTAAATATTGACACATTTACTTTCATGTAAGAGTGATAGTTGTTAGTCAAAAAATGTACATCTTGATATCTCAATTTAATCTAAGAATTTCTTGAATAATAAAGACTTATAGTACATATAGTGCACATACACTTCATCAATATACTAATGCTGGTCGATAATTGAAGTAGTAATTTAACATCAATTAAATTACCAAACACCTGCAACAAACCATCAACCTTGACATTTCAAACGGCGAACCTATAGCAGACCATCAACAATTCCCTCTTTGTCAGATA
Organism: Pinus tabuliformis; assembly: GCA_031772625.1. NCBI lineage: Eukaryota > Viridiplantae > Streptophyta > Pinopsida > Pinales > Pinaceae > Pinus > Pinus tabuliformis. The sequence goes on along the minus strand of CM062807.1, from coordinate 999,963,447 downwards.
CAGGGTGAGAAGTATTCTTCATCACTACAAGGTTAGTCATCACTCTAGAACATATCCTTTAGTATGACCTATAAATATTCTTGGATGTTTTCATCCAATCCCAAGAACCCATCCATCTGAAATTTAGTTGCTCTCTTGTAGTAGTCTTCTTTCTGGAACATCTATTTGTATGGTGATTACGCTTTCCAAAATGCTTACACAAGCGAATATCAAAACATTGATCTTTCACATGTCCAACTCTATTACACTTTTTACATCTATCAACTTGTTCTAGAACACCACCATCTAGAAATCAAATGCTTCATAATTGTATAGGTTTAGGAAAATGTGGAATGTGAAAATATACACCCAAACCAATTTTGTGTTCAGAATGTGTAATCTCTTCCCACGGTCCTATAATTTTTTTGGGAATGATAGGCTTCTTATATGTATGCAAATGAGTATCGCATACCCTTTCTTTAACATTACTTTCCGCTTCATCCAAATTTTATTTTTAAATCACTTCATTACTCTTCTTTGACTAATGATCAGGCTCAAACAAAGTGTTGTTTTGAACAAACACCAGTTCAGAATCACAATTTTTATTCTGAAGTTCATCTCATTGTAACCTTGACTTTAGCTCCAAGAATTCAATTTTTCTTTTAGCATTTTGCAAACATGAATGGATTTCAGAGAGTGTGTCCTCGCTAACTTTGAAACTGTTATGAATAGTAGATGACATTAAACTGCATAATAATTGTAATAAATCATCGACTTTCGTCATTTTCTCCACTTCCTATCAGAGAAAACCTTTCAATCAACTTTGAAAAAATAGGTGGAGGCTACCACCAAAAATGCACCCAATACAAATGAATTAACCAGGTGTCGGGTTCAACCGCTAATGTACCCATTTACAACATAATAATTTAAAAAAAAAAATTATCAGATTTCTGTAAACAAAATTTCGTCCTTGCAAACAAAATGTCATCTTGCAAACAACCATTGTAGTGAGTATGACAACCTCCAAAATTAACTTCCCTTTTTGTTATGTAAAAAATTATCAAGAACAAATATTTGAACTTGTAACCTTTAACACACCATGTACCTATATGAGCTTTGCTAACCATACCACCTTATTTACAAGTTTCAATTCATTGTGAATTCATGCATCCAAATACTCCAATTTTATAGACACTCAAACCACTCTTGATAATTCTCCTTTATACTAAGGATAACTCCAACTATGGAAACTATTGAAGTCATAATTGTTTTGCAGCCAAATAAATTCTTCAAACAAATCCTTTTCAAATAGGTGAAGTAGTGATTCAGACCTTGGGGGGAGGCCCTAAAGATATAAAAAATTGAAATGGATCTTGTGGGGGAAGGCCCCCAAGATCTAAAAATTTGAAATGCCAGAAGAAGATGGAAAATGGAATCCACCCATGTTATTCATCCACCCATGGATATGGTATTGTAAGTGGCATCCACCCATGGTATTCATCCACCCATGGTATTTAGCCACCCATGGTATTATAGGTGGCACCCACCCATGGTATTGTGACATCCACCCATGGTATTCATTCATCCATGGTTTTTACCCACCCATGGAATTTACCTCTAGTATTGTAACCAAAAAATGCTATAAGTAACAAGTATCCTTTGTAAAAGGACAGATTGTCCACCACAATGTAGCCTTTACAGTTATTACCTATTTTAATAAAAAAAATATTTGTAGCTTTGTTATTGTTTATTCTCCACTTTTCTTCTGGCATCTCAAATTTTCAGATCTTGGGGGCAGGGAAAATTTTAATGATGGAAGTTTATCTTAAATTTTAGCAAACTTGGCGAATCTTACTAGTCCCTCATATCCAAATTGTAAAATGTTTGATGATAATTTCGTAAGAATATATAGATTTCTAATTATTTTATATTAGAAAATATATAATATTGGCGATTTTTTAAGGTAAAATAATTTCATACTATAAAATTTGGGTGAATTAATTTTATAAAAATGGAAATTGGCAAATCTTTTTTTTGGAAAAAGCATGGAATATTAACCCACCTGCAAATATTAGCCCCTAAAATTTCCCCTGCTTCGGGGCCTCCCCCCACAAGATCCATTTCAATTTTTAGATCTTGGTGGCCTCCTCCCAAGATCTAGATCAGTGGTATCAGATTTATGTTACATTTCCATGGGAAAGAGGGTTTGATGCATATTTCAGTTTCAAATTTTTGTAGCAATCTTCAACAAAATTCATGAATGTGCTACAACCTCCACAATGGGAATACTTTTTTTATCTTTTTGCAGTATTCTTTTGGGCGGCGAGTTTGTAGATCAGATTTGAAATTTTTGGTGAAAAATTAACAAAAACAAATTTGAGATATGAATTCCTTGCAAAAAATTACCAAAATTGAAGAAAAAAATCCGTTGAATCGGAGTTTGGATGAGGGAGATGTCAGTGATTTAAAATCACCCATATTTTCAGAAGTTTTATGACGGCGGGACAGTTGCAGCACAAATCTGAGTTTCCAGAGTATCTAGGAATGGATTTCAATGAGATGTGAAGATTCAAAATGGTCATTCTATTTCCAAAAATAGGTTATAATAAAGATTCTGAGTTATGTCCATTTTAAATTTTCTGAGTTATGTCCATTTTAAAGCGAGATATTTTCTAGACACCTGCTTCACATTCATCAATTTCAACATAACAACATCTGGCTTGGGTACTTTGGAGATGTGCCCTCCCACCACAATCAATGTAGGCACCTACTATGTTATCAACAATCAACATCATGATTATGGATCAACCGCACAAAATATTTGTCATCGAAATCCATTTGTTAAGCCCCACACTATTATTATCATAGTTTGTCACAAGCATTACAGGGTATCTATATCCTTGGACCTTCATTTTTCATGTTTATGGGTCATCCCAAAACTCACATTTCATCGAAGTCCATTTGCTAGGCTACACATTGTCAGTATCACAACTGGTCACAAGCATCACACGGTATCTTTGTCCTCGGATCTTCGTTCATCATGGTTATGGTTTAACCACACAAAACCCTTCTCTTTAGTGGCTCTTCATATTCAAGAAAGGCTTTGGAAGAGGGAACTTCATGCAATTGGGACCATTTCTTCTTAAGGAGGGAGGAATGATCCGAATGGAAAATGGCATCCACCCATGGAATTTAGCCATGGTATTGTAAGAAGCATCCACCCATGGTATTCATCCACCCATGGTATTTATCCACACATGGTATTGTAAGTGGCATCCACCCATGGTATTCATCCACTCATGGTATTTACCCACCCATTGAATTTACCTTTGGTATTGTAACCAAAAAAGGTTATAAGTAACAAGTCGTTTTTTGTAAAAGGATTGATTGTCCACAACAATGTAGCCTTTATAGTCATTATATGTCTTAATAAAAAAAAAATATTTGTAGTTTTTCTATTGTGTATTCTCCTATTTTTTTCTGGCATTTTAAATTTTCAGATCTTGGGGGCCTCCCCCCACAAGATCCATTTCAATTTTTTAGATCTTGGGGGGAGCTCCCACAATTTAAATAATTGAAATGGATCTTGTGGGGGGAGCCCCCCAATATCTAAAAACTTGAAATTCCAGAAGAAAATAGGAGAATACACAATAGAAAAAATACAAAGTTTTGTTTTAGTAAAATAGATAATAACTGTAAAGGCTACATTGTGGTGGACAATTTGTCCTTTTACAAAAAGTGACTTCTTACTTATAGCATTTTTTGGTTACAATACCACAAGTAAATTCCATGGGTGGATGCCACTTACAATACGATGGGTGGACGCCACTTACAATACCACAGGTAAATTAAATGGGTGGATGAATAACATGGGCAGATGACTACCATGAGTGGATCCCATTTTACATTCATATCATGTAGTATTCTAAAAGAAAATATAAATCCCTTTCTCCTTTTGTTTTAAATAATAGTTAGCTTAGCCTCTTGTGGGAAAAAAATTGCCTTTGTAATTTGATGGTGGGCTTAAAAAATAATCCAATAGAGAACGAGGTTCAAATCTCATTGTTTCCCTTTTTATTTTTCTCTTTAACTTTTAAAACTTATTTCACATCAAAATAAACTTGTCCTGGAATATTTCCACCACTTTTATCTCCAAAATTAGCGACTTTTACTTTTACTTTCTCATTCCACCTTTCTTTAACCCTTTTCTTTTTCTTAAATATAATTGATAAAAGAAATGAGAAACATTTTCTTTAATCAGAATTTGATATAGTTTCCATTTGCTTGATACTCACCAACTTTTCTCCTATTAGCTTTCACATTTCTATGATTATTTCTCTGTTAACTTTCACCTTTCTGTCTCTGCCTCTTTCTCTGTTCACTTTGAACTTTCTGGCTCTGCGTACTTCCACACAAAGATGTTTCTGGAAGTAATATGAAATACATAGTAAATGTACTCACCTTAGTCGTGGTTTTATATTATGGAAAATGTCTCCATATTCATTTATGTTTTACAAATTCTTGTAAAAAAAATTACTTTCTCTTTCATGAAATTTGAATCATTATCTACTTTCCAGTATAATGTGGATTAAATTGAAATGCCAATATGGAAAAAAATATTCCACTAAAAATAATTAATAATTCACTTCCAAAAAAATGCTTCAAAGCTTTGCTAATATTCAATGTTATTTATTCACTGTCGATTGTGCCAACAATAAGAGTTACTGGTGGGTAATCACTTTTACCTTGGTTTCTTTTAACTTGGTTTCCAACACTCCTGTAGTCTTTATCTAAGTTTGACAAAGAATTTGAGATCCTAATTTCAAAACGAACAGTGAGACAACAATGCAGTCCTCCACGAAATGAGGAGCACTCAAGAATGCCACAAAACTAGTTTTTCAAATCAATAAACAGGTGGATGAACCACCCACTCATATACCATTGTAAAAAAGACAAACTAGAAACCAAATACAAACTTATATGAATTGATCTCAATGAATGATGTACAATGTGTACATATTAATACATAAAAGAATTCGTTGAATTAGTTTCGAAGTCTTCTTGGACTCCAATAACTAGTCACCATAATACAAACTAACCCAATCTTTAATATCTAGGATTAGTTGTCTAACAATATGTGGAAACTAATATACATAGCATATGAAAATAATCGTTACATTTAATTATTGGTTCTACACATTTATCTTTTATCCTGAAATTACAAGTATATTATAAATTCTTAGTTACAATTCGTAAAAGAGATGATAATGTTGTAACATTAAAGTGTTGTATTGAAATATAATAACAACATTGGCCTAAGAGAGTTTGAATTTTTATACGTTTCCAATTGGTTAGTCATGTTTTGGCTAATTAATTGTGCTTGAACATAAATTTCATAAATAAAATAGGAACATGAGTAACAAAGTAATAAGGTGGCACAAATTTTATAAATTCATTATTATAAATCATCACCAAGTTTCCCACACCTCACCTACCAACTTTCTCTATTAATTCCACATTTCACCGTACATATGTTCATTTTCTTCAACCTAAAAAGAGAGGCAATGCTATGATTGGAAACCCTAACTCATTGCTTCATTACTAGCTTAGCTAATCCATTACAAGTCACCCACCATCTTTCATTATTGATCCCACACTTCACTATACATATGTTCATTTTCTTTAACCCTAAAAAAAGGAAAGGCCATGACTATAAACCCTCAATAATTACTTCATTCATGACTTGCTTGAACCATTGTGAGTAAGTCACACACTGACTTACCTTATTGATCCAGCAGTTCGCTAAGCATACATTCATTTGCTTCAAAGGAAGAAGAATGACATGTCCATGATCCACCTAGATATAGGGAGAACTTGGATCAATAGATGAATGATTAATTTGTAGCTTTTGCACTTTCTAAAAATACATGTTATATCGATAAGAACTACATAGTAGTAGCTAAACTTTAATTCTAAAATTCTCATCATTTAATTAGAATTTGATATTCAAATTTGTTGTTGATACCTATACCTAAATAAACTAGGTAGGACTAGCTCCCTTATACCTACCTACCTCTCAAATTTTATTTAGAGCATCCATAATTTCACACAATCATGGTAAAATTATGTTAATGCAAACGTGACATTTATATCTCTAGAATTTATGCCAAGATAGATTTAATTAATAACAAGATCCATGAAGAGGATATAGTTTTTTTCCAAAAACAAAATGCACTTTTTCTATTATCAAAGATAACAAAAATGTGTAATGAATTTATCTTTAACACTTCAAAATTTTTCACTAAAGGTTTAGCAAGATAACTAGAAATATAAAGGTTATGTTACAAACTTTAATTGTAGTTATGAGAAAATCAATAACAACTATATCAGATTAACATAAAAGTATTCCTAATAAAGAAAAAAATATAAGTAGGATAAACAAAAGTTATCCCTCCATTTTTCTACTGAGAAGAATCCATTACTTAGAAAATAACTTGTTTTTGTAAGTCATTCACCATTACATTTAGTTCTCTTAAAATATGAACCATCAGCAAATCAAAGAACTCCTCTTCAAGAGCTCTGATCTTAAGATTCCGTCTATCTAGAGCCATACAACAAAGTTTTTGTATTCCTTTTACCCATTCTATGGTTGAAATTGAACCACCAAAAATTTTCATACATTTAATTTAAATCTTTGAAGAAAATTTGAAGCCCCCAAAACGCAATAATTTATCTCTTTGATTTGTTCCTTCACCCAGACCAACTTTTAACTTAAAACAATGAGACTGATTAAGGTTGATAATAATACTAGATCCACATCTATTTTTTTGACAAACACCATTAATAAACCCCATGGATTAGTATATTCAATAACCAACTTCTATTTTTTCTACTAAGCCTTTATATGCTCCTTAAAAGCACCCGACATTTTTATAGTAATTTTAAGAATATTGAAATTTACATTTTCAAAGAGACATTCATTACTAGTAATCTAGATTCCCCACATCGTAAATAAAGGTAAAGAACTAAATAAATAACCTTTAAAGGATATTAGATAGAACCACAAGCACTCCTCCACTATAGATCCAACCTAAGAAGCCCAACAATTCAATAGGTTTTTACTCGTTTCCAAATTTTTCTAGTAACTTAAAAAAGAAGAACAGGCAAGGATTATTTTCCTTAGATTTCTTTCATAGATAGAATTTTCTCAGACCATTCCAACCTATTTTGGAGAGAGTTTCCAATGTTAGCACCTTTTTCTCAAGGAGAATCCAAAAAGACATTCAAATATTTAATGGGCATGGAAATTTCTAAATAAAATGTGTCCACCACCATTCCTAGGATTGACACTTTTCTTCTATCAAAGGATGATAACACAACTTTGCCTCCATATTTCCTATGGTAGTGTTAGATGACCTAATTAAATTGTCTTCAAAGTGATATTTTATGGATATACCATTTAAGTGGAGGATAATTATATAATATTTCCATTCATTTTTCCAAATGTGTGGCACTCCTAAAATTTTTGCATCCATCCAATTTTGTCATATAGAATTATATCTCTCCACTATGGCGACATATTTCAATTAATATATATTTAACTAGTATAATGATATGCTAATAGACCTTCTAATAGATGGAATTTACCATTTTATCCATGCCACAAACCCTCCCCAAATTGGACTTGTGAGCCCGACCCAATCTTCCATAAGATCCATTGATCCACTTTTGTAAAACATTCCACCATATGTTTCTAGAAATTTGAAGTTTCAGCTGGTAATTTTTTTTCTTTATGAATCCACGCCACCACAAAATTTCGTTCAAAATGTTTTTCTGTATAAGAATCGAGCTCCATAGATTAGTAGAAGTGATGAATCTCCAACAACGTTTTTCTAAGAAAGCATTCAAAAAAAAGAGAAAATTTTTGATAACCCAACCCTCCATTTTATTTGGATAGACACCCTATACCAACTTACAAAATAAGTATAAAAAGCTTATTTTTTTCTCACCCATAAGAACATGTTGGAGGAATTTTTAAATCCTTTTAGAATTAGTTTTGGGATTTAAAAATAAAACATCCATAAAACTGGAATTTCCTCCAGGACAACCTTCACCAAGATCCACCTGCCACCTAAACAGAACCAAAAATTTACCCATTTTTTAATGTTTGCATCCACCTTCACAATTAACCACCTCCAATCTGCAATATGGTACGAGTTAGATATTAGATGAAAAGTAAGATACTTTAGACCTTCTTCCAAATATAGAAATCTAGAAGGAATTATACTTTTTAGTGATTCTTCAATAGATTCATCATTGTTTGCTTTTAGGAACAAATATTTTTTCCCACTGACCAATATACCTAAAGCTTAACAAAATATGGAAAAATTAGAATTAAAATTTCTCCTCTACTAAATACAAACCATCCCAAAGAACAAAACATCATCAATGAACAAAATACGAGTGAGGGAGATATGGATATTGAAATAAATACCTCTTATATCCCTTATCTCTTTTTCCTTAAAAATTAACCACCTTAATCCCTCAACGATAAGAAGGAAGAGAAAAGGGGAAAGCGAACACCCCTACCTCAAACCATGATAGATATTAAAGAATTTTGATGGACTACCATTTACTAAGAAAAAAAATATTGCAGAGAAAATTCATGCCATAATCCATTGAACAGATATATTCCAAGTCGATATAAGTTCAAATCAATATGGGATATCTCCAATCAATTCTATCATAAGCTCTCTTTAAATTCATATTAAGAAGTAAAGCTTCCCTCTCCTTAGTTTTGATAAAATGTAGTTGCTATTCAGCATCTCCAAGCGCATCATGTATTAACCTGTTCGATAAGAAGAAATTTATTTTCCAATATGAATCATGAAAGACCATGTTTGATATCGTTTTCTATGATTTTTTATATGACCTTGTACACCACATTGCACAAAGGGATAGGCAAAAAATGATTAAATAATTTAGGCTCAGAGGACTTTGGAATAATGGCTATGAACGTGCCATTTCAATTACCACTAACCATGCCTATTATTCTAGAATCCTCTACTAAATATATTAAATCTTATCCCAAAATATCAAATAACTTACCGTAGAATTATGTTGGCCACCCATCGGGTTGAGGGCTCTTCTCCTTTTGAAATCCCTGTAATGTTAATCTTATATTTTCTAATGTCATTGAATTTTCAATGCTCACTGCTTCTTCTAGAGAAAAAAAATTGGGATTGTTTGTATTATCTCCTTCTTCTCCTGGATATTCAAAATATTTGGATCCTTGAAGCGATTAGAGAAAAAAACCACCAGTTCCATTGCTATCTCCTCATGTTTCATATGAATTGGCCATTCTTTGATTTATCGTTCCATATGTGATTATGTTCCTTCCTTTGATTTGAATAGGTGTGGAAATATTTAGTATTCAGTGCCTCCCTCAGGTATACATAAATAAAATCTCTTTAAAATCCACTTTACCTCATCCACCTTAAAAATTCATCTTTCTTCATTACATTTTTCTAAGCATTGTTGCTCAAAATATCTAAAAATACATTTTGAATTTTGGTTAGTGAGGAGTTCAATCTTAGCATCAATAACTTGTAGTAATTTCTTATCTATCTCTTCCTTTTTAAATATCCATCCTAATACAACCAACTTTAAGGATTTCATTTTGCTTATGAGTTTATTCGTTTTCAGAATCATGGATATGTGATCAATATGTGTCCACCAAGATCTAACTAGTGTATTAAATTATTCCACTTTCAACCATGCCTGATTAATATTAAAAGTATACTTTAATCTTGGTACCCCAAAAACAAGAAATAAGTAAAATGGGTGATGATCCTATAACGTATTTGTCCCCACCCAAGAATAGATAACTTAATCATTTGATGAAAAATATTCAGAAACCAAGAACCTATTCAGTCTCTTTGTAATTTCATTTTCACCTCTCCTTCCATTTCTCCTATTTGGAATTATTTTTGTAGGCTCCACATCTGTATTGTGCCTCACATTCACACTAATTTTCTTTTTTTACTCTTTTCTAATTTTTTACTGCTAATGAAATCCCTCACCATTATTGATACATATCCTTAGAGTGTCATTTTCATTCCATATATATATTAATTCTTAATGAAAGTTTACTCGAGATTAGAATCATATCTTCTCTTGGTCACTCACCATTTATGTCTTGGAAATATCAATTACCTATCGATATCCTTATAATTTCCTATGGACCTTCACATTTATACAAAGTAACTCTAATAATATTTTCTAAGCACCATAATTGTACAACCATTCTACACTACTAGTACATGCTAAGTCGTTACCTTATCATTTCTTCATACAATATATATTTATTTCACCCAAAGCACTTATGATTTTCCATGGTTCTTCTTATAATTTATATTATGTCGATGATTTAGGAATCTAAATATTTTGTATATAAGAATTTATTGGTTATATCCAACCCATGTAAACCTTATCCTCTTTATGTTCGACACTAGATAAAATCTTGGTTTAACCTACAATACCATATGAATACTCCATGAATTTTTATCTCATGCTTCATATGAAAATTCATAATATGAATTCAATATGGTACTCCACCCCTTCACCTTAGTATAACCACTATGTTCAGTATTTATGATGCCCTTGGTTTAATAATTATCATATAATTCCCTTGGTATAAATATTACACTTGTTTATTGTAATGCACCACTCTCAAACCTTTGAACATTGGCATATTTGTATGTTAACCCTTAGACATGGGTGATTGATGTTAATTGGTTATATTCATGGTAGCATGTTATCCTACCACATACTCTTGTAGCATTGGTCTAGATACCCAGTAGAACATGTCTTCCACATGGTCATTTGTCTGGGTACAATTGCGGATCATTTGGATCACTTTGGGCAATCCAACAATGCGCTAAGGTTCGGGTTACATTTGTAAAAGTGGTTTATACCCAACTCATTCTCATTTCCATTTTGGATTATGTTCTGGTTGTCTCTGTACTCTACTATAAAGGATGTCTACATATCTCATCATGCATTTGCTTATTCAATTACAATGGATTCCTTACAGTTATCCTCACATTTTTTCTCCATTACCAATAAGAGTTTGGAAGGGGACTTGTGGGTGAGTAGATCATAATTTCTCAACTTCTTGTGTGTTTTATTTTCATTGCTTCCCTCATATTTTGTTGTGTAAGTGTGTTTTGTGTTGGTCTCACTATTGGCTAAATTATTTATGATAGGGTCAAGAACCTTACCTAGTATCTTCTCCTTTCAACATTGTTTATACTCTTGGCTCAAATATGATGGATTCATTCTAGGGATTCATCGGAGAACCCATTAATTCAAGTATATTTCTTTTCCATTTACCCTTAAATTCTACAATTATGAGTTGGTATATTTAATTTATGATTCACACTAACCCTTTCTTTTGGAACTAGCTTCTTTGCACAGGAATGATGGTTTTGAAGAAAATTCTCCTTGGAAAGGTTCCTTGCATGTTATAGCTAATTTTCCTCCTTGCCCTACCTATTTACTTTAGAAATCCAAGTGTTATTTTTTTCTAGATTCATCATGGTCCCCTTGCCATGGATTTTGCTTTGTATCGTGTGCTTCTATTCATTCTTTCTCATGCAATTTTTAGATGAGAAAAATAGTTTTTTTTTACTCATGGGTCAGTTATTTGATTTTAGTTCAGAGATGAGTCTCTTAGCTGAAACTATAATACAAGGTTTACCCCCTTTTTGAGGGTTTCAGGGTTTACCCTATTAGCTTTTTTCTAATGTTTAATATTGATATTATTTACCAATTGTGTACTTTGTTGCAATTGTTTTCTCTCATTTGTTGTCCTTTATTTCAAGTTATAGTAGGAAATTATCTGTAATTATATGTCCATGAATATTAAAGGTAGATTAGAGGATCCTTTTGGAAACCCTTTATAGGTAATATATTTCTCCTTTACCCCTATGGTTTTAGCAAGCTTGATATCGTATATTATTAATGCTAGGGTTTTTTGTTATTTCATTAACAAGGTATATTTTGTCCTATTATAGGTAAGCCATGAACCATCATTGAGTTTCTAACTGTTTTTATTATAGGTATTCCATGAACCATCATCGAATTTCTAAGTGTTCTTTCAAATTCCACTCTGGAAAAAACGACAACCCTAACCCTTGTGTTAGATGCCCTATGCATTTCGATCGACTCGCATATTGTAGTATTAGTTTGTTTGCCCTCCTAGTTCAGGCATCTATATAATTTTTAGCATTTAGTGGAATGCCTAGATATGGATCTTGAATTATCATTTAGGGTTCTACAATGGACCTCTATAATTTTTGTTTCTTTTATTTCTTACAAGTTGGTTGTTTCCCATCTTTACATTGTACTACACACAAACATTTTTCCTTAAATAAAAATATTGGGTATTTTACATTGTATTCCACTCCAAATAGCTAAGAATAAATGTTATTTTGATTCTTCTGTAATTCTTTTTTTGTATGCTTCTTTGTATACCTAATTTACAATAACACTAAAGCTCTATTTATATGTATCAATCAGGTTATTATTTTTCTCCTCTTTAGGGCATGTTAGCTATGTAATTTGTTTTCCTTTAGTTGTATGCACATTTCCACTTGTAGGAGTATTGTATTTTCTCTTATTAGTTTTATTAATAGATACATATTATCTAAAATGAGTCGGTGGAATTGGAGCACACTGGTCCATTTACTTAATACATCCTAATGTTTAGTACTAAAATTATACGATGTTGTTTTCTAGTATTCTATGTTCCTTCTAGTATGGGTCTAGCTACTGTACCCACTTATGTGGATATGTTCAACAGACTTAGATAATGTTGTTTCTTTAAAATGAGATTTAAATCTTCCTTGTTGGATTCCATTCACATTGAGATGGGTCACTATATAATTCATAGATATTACCCTTAGTGTGTAACAACCCATCCCGCATTTACCCACTTTTACAATCTCTCAAGGGATAACATGAGCTGAGAGATACTATGAAATGACCCGACCTCCAATTTCGAGTTATTTAAGTGGGTCCTACCAATCGAAAATCTTACTACCACCCATCAGGGACACCATATTATGCAAGATTCCGACAACCATCCTTGATTATCAATCCTTGAGATAGAGATATTTTTCACAAACGTTATCCCATAACCCCACCCTTGGTAGAATGTGAATGCAGTTGGAAGGCTCCAACCACACCCATAATCCTTCTTGCATACCATTATGAAAGAAATATTCCATTTCTTTGAAGGTGGTGGTGAGATATATGCTAGTTTTTCAGGGCTAACCTACAAGCCACTATCTAGAATTGCCCATAACTTAGCAAAATTAGGTTTGAGATGATAACAAGTCTAAACAATAAATAATAGGGCTAGATCATGTCCAAGACATGTCTAATACATGATAGACATTTTTTCAAGCATATGGTAAACATAGAAGCTATAGGTCATGAATTCATATCTGATCAAGATCTTCTTAACTTCATTAGAGAATCATCAATAAGGTTCAATTCCTTCTCGCGCTAGCTACAAAAACATGTGTTATCCCATACATCCATCAATAATTCAATAAATTATTAGTCATGAACAATATCCATAGCAAGAGTATAACTATGCATATAACAAGAATTGAATCCATGACAAATAAACCATCAGATCAACATAATAACCAATATCTCTTCCCATGAATCACAATAAGCCAGTAGTTTATATTAACATATTCAACATCCAACCAAGTCAAGGAAATCCACGTACCACCCAACCATAGGTTGGGCTGAACTAAAACTTTCTTTCAGCCAATCACCCTCGTGCCATATTCCAAGCATGAATGTGGGATCATATGGGTTAAACCAAATAAAACCAACAAGAGCTTCTAAAGGCCAAACAACCTAAAATATCAACCATAGTGATTTCACCTAATCAGTCATAAAATCACTAATACCAAACTATATTGGTCTCTTCCCCTATTGCACAAGGCTCCAGATACTACTATCCCAACCCACAACCTTTAGGAAACCCAAGTTGTTACAAGGATCCAAAGGACTGCCATCTCAAATCACAGTCTCTAGGGAACCCAAGTTGTTCTAGGGCTTTGGAGATTCCATCCCAACCCACAGCCAATAGGGAACCTAATAACCAATAAAAAATCCAAACAGATAACCCACTACATCATGACTATCTAGGAAATGGCAAGGCAAGGTTGAAACCACTTCAAATATAGGAAAATATCCATGACAATGAGAATAAATAACAAAGGAACCACAAGCATGTACAATGCATCCAAATTTCAATAAGGAATCTATACATGCCACATGTTACCTGCAATTTTATCCTACTGTAGTTGTTGATCCAACTTTCTCCTTGTTTTCTCCTACTTTCCTTTTCTTTCCCTTTGTTTTCCTCTTCTTATTTGATTTCTCTCTTCTCTTGGAGCTCTCTCTCTTTGCAATTGATCCAAAGCAAAAACTCACAAAAAATGTAAATTGTTTCTCTGATGTATTTTTATCATTAATGTCTCCTTTTTCTTACATTTTCCTCATTTTCTCTATAATTTCCCTGTTTTGTCAATTTAGTGTTGTCTAAATTGCTATCATAAATTGTCAACTCGGGGCTCGTAAGCTGATGAAGTGAAGTGTACAATATATACTTAAGCAGCCTTTCCTAGTTCTTTTTGTCGTTTTTAGTTTGTGTTTGACTTATCTTCCTAATGTGATGTGATGGAGTTATAAACAAATGAGTGAGTGTGTGTGCATATGGTGGTTTCTAAATGCTTCTTGAACTTTTTAAAGAGAAAGCTTGAAAAGTAACTTGCAATGGAATTGAAACTTCAAATGAAAGCAAAGCATTAAACAAAGTGACTAATGGCACTAGTTCACTATCTATGCTGCTGATAAGAACAAAAATAGCATCTATGTTAACTCAATGGAAAGTGAAAAACACTACTTTAACTGCAAAACTTAAATGACAAATCATAACACTTCATTCTTCCTTAACATTCCGCGTCTAGCTGAAATTGTTCATGTGAAAAATAGTTAAGAAGGAATCAGTAATATGAGTCCAAAAGCTAATCAAACCAAGCTGCCACTCAATGATATTTTGGTCCAATAAAGGTTAGTCAATTATGATGAGAAGACCATCAAAAGGTTAGTAAGCAACTTGTCAAAAACTTGATAAAGTAAACAAGCAATAAAACTAAGTAAACAAGGTAAAAATCAGCAGCTAAGACAAGACACCTTCAAATACCTCCAGTGATAAAAAGAAATAAAAACACACTATCCCGGGCTCCTAACACACCTGCATAAACAAACTGATCAGTTCTGAAAAGTGCTGGAAATGTAAAGGCATGAAATCAAACTGTACATTATTATACATGTTCAAAGAAATGAAAAACTGCAGAAATCAAACTATACATTATTGTACATGTGAAAATGAAAACAAAGAAAGGCAGGAAAATAAAGTTAAATGCTACTGTACATAGGTTGTGGCAGATGGGGGCCCTCCATCCACTCAACCAGCTAAAGATCAGCTACGTAGAGATGAACAGGAACAGTCTTCTTATATTAAATCAGCATGTCAAAATACAGTGAAAAAGTGTTGTAAAAGCAGTCTTTAAAACAGAGTTTGGTAACCAAAATAATTACAGCAATTACAATATTAAAAAGCTAATCACTAAGCGTTGGCAAACGCTTTATTTATAGGCACAGGGACAAACTGTCCTCTGCGTAAACTAAGCAACTACAGTCTTGACTAATTAACTATGCAGCAACACGCAGGCAACTCCGTGCACGTTTGGAGGAAACGGTCATCATGGGGAGTAAATCTATGGTTAGATCCTGTCCCTTGCTGTCTTCGTGGCGTGGAGGAAGTGCCAGTTGTGGTTCCGTGTCTCATTTGCTCACGCAGAGCCCTACCACCGTTTGGAACTTTGCTGTTTGACCGTGGGTGCACCTGCGTTGACCGAGGGCATATGTGACCGATTTGGCCCAACTAATAGCATACGAACCATGTATACATCCATACCAACGTGCCCATGTGGCCTGTTCCTTGAGAAGACACGTGGAGTATAGCAAACAACAAAAAGGATGCGGAATCTCTGAACAGCTGCAGAATTGCAGAACAGCTGCGGAATTGTTGTATATGTACCAAAATTCTAAACCAAATTTTCTTTTCCACTCCTTTGTCAATTTGTAACCTTTCAGGAAAAGGAGGTGTGGCTAAAGATGTAGGTTGTTCAACTATGGGAGTTGTGGGGGTTGATTCTTTTTCTTTTTCTTTTTGAGTGTTTGGGTTTTGAAGGGATGCTTCAGAACCCTTATTAGCTTTAAGAGATTCTTCCTCAGAAATGCTTGGCTGTTGAACATTTATAGAAGGTTGATCTAGGATTCTACCTGATCTGAGTTATACTTCATTGAGAGGAACAATCATATAGTTAGGGAATGGTTGACCTTCCATCATGTAAGCATTTTGAGGGTTCCTATTATTGGGGTTTGGCAATGGCTGAGAAGGAAGTTGATTTGACTTCTGTTGAGATTGGAGCAAGAGTTGAGAATTTTGATTTTGTGGAGAAGGTTGTTGCTGTTGAGGGAATGGCAATGATAGTTGTTGACTTTGATTTGGAAGTTGTGGAGCTTGCTGGTTTTGAAAAAATGGAGGATATTGATAGAATTGAGCAAATCTCCCATAAGGATTTTGCATGCTTTGCATCCATGATTGAAAAGGATTTTGAGGTTGTTGCCAAGGATTCCAATTTGGTTGGGGTTGAAAATTCATAGAGTTGTTAAACCCTTGATTTTGTTGCCCCTGCCAAGGTCTCCTTGCAACAAAACAGAGAGATTCAAGTGTATTTGGATATTCTTGAAAGACTGCTTTGAGCCCAGGGATTGAAGGACAATCCTTGGTCTCATGGTTTTCTGAGCAAATCACACATGTTTCCACAACTTGTGCTTCCAAGGGACATTCCCTTAAAGCATGTTTCTTCCTACATTTCGGGCAAAAGATGGCCAAGGCCTCGGCTTCTGCTTTCTGTTTATTGTGGATCTTAAGGGTGTCTAATTGTTCACTAAGACTCCCTAAGATGTCAATTTTGAATTCATCAAGCATTTTGCCAATCTCAGCCCTACTTACTGATCTAGTTGTGGATTTATTTTCCGTGAGGAGAGAAGGATCTCTAGGTCCTTTTTGAGTTTTTGATTTGCCCCTTGAGAGATGGATACATAGATCTGCTATATCACTGAGTGAAAGTTGAGATATATCTCCTTTCCCCATCATGTTCAGAATGTCTATCCATTCATCTCTAATGGCTTTTAGTAGGAGGGCTTTCAAGGTCTCCTCATCCAAGCTACTCATTTTTGCTCTTTAAAGGTTATATTGAAATCTTTCGAGTAAATCCTCTAAGTTCTCATCTTATCTTTGTACCATTTTAAATACCTCATCCTTGTGGTTGGTAGGCATACAATAGTCCAGGTACCTATCCAAAAATGTCTGTTTCATATCATTCCAAGACCTAATGGATTGAGTGAGTAACCCCATGAACCATTTCAAAGCTTGTCCTTTCAATGTGGAAGGGAACAATTTGAGTTTTTGAGTGTCATCCAGATAGTCATAAGTTCGACATACGACTTCAAACTCGAATAAAAATGTTTCAGGGTCCTCAGTTCTTAACACATGGAAGTTTGGGAGGACAGATGGTGATATGTTTTTCATAGTGGCTCGGGAATCCTCATCAACGATAGGAAACCCAAATGAGTTATCCCCATCTCTATTTCCTCCAATGTGACCTCTACCTCCTCCATTATTTCCTCCTCCTCCTCCTCTACCTCTACCTCTACCACCTCCTTCCTCTGTCATAATGGTTTCCCTAGAGACTTCAGAATCTTCTGGTTCTTCTACAAAGGGTGAATGAAAATGAATTTCTCCCTCTTCCTCAGATGATTCTACTTCTTCAATTACAATTGGTCTTTCTGTAGAAGAAAGGAAAGGATCTCTTTCTGATTCAAATTCAATAGAAGGTGTGGGAGATTCAATTCTTGCCTCTTGAATTCCAGGAATCCTAGGGCTAGGAGTGTCAGTTGGAGATGAGGGAGGTGTCTCTTGTCTATTCCTTGAAGTAGATGGACTTGTAAAAATCGAACTCTTGGCTCTAGCTAAAAACCTTCCCCTAGAATCTCTAGCTCTATGCATGTCATTTTTTATTTTTCTTCAAGTCAGGCTAATAATTCTCTTTATGATCTTCCAGGTCACTCTAGGTGCAAGAAGAGAGCATACTTAAGAAACTATTAAACCAATAACTTTCTCTTTTCTGATCCTCCAGATCACTCTAGATGCAAGAGGAGAGCATACTTTGAGAGGTTATCAATTTCCCTTTCTTGAATTTTTTCTTAATTTTTTTTTTAGAATTGGCTACCTAATTTCACTTCCCCGGCAACGGCGCCAAAATGTTTGGTCAATTTAGTGTTGTCTAAATTGCTATCATAAATTGTCAACCCGGGGCTCGTAAGCTGATGAAGTGAAGTGTACAATATATACTTAAGCAGCCTTTCCTAGTTCTTTTTGTCGTTTTTAGTTTGTGTTTGACTTATCTTCCTAATGTGATGTGATGGAGTTATAAACAAATGAGTGAGTGTGTGTGCATATGGTGGTTTCTAAATGCTTCTTGAACTTTTTAAAGAGAAAGCTTGAAAAGTAACTTGCAATGGAATTGAAACTTCAAATGAAAGCAAAGCATTAAACAAAGTGACTAATGGCACTAGTCCACTATCTATGCTGCTGATAAGAACAAAAATAGCATCTATGTTAACTCAATGGAAAGTGAAAAACACTACTTTAACTGCAAAACTTAAATGACAAATCATAACACTTCATTCTTCCTTAACATTCCGCCTCTAGCTGAAATTGTTCATGTGAAAAATAGTTAAGAAGGAATCAGTAATATGAGTCCAAAAGCTAATCAAACCAAGCTGCCACTCAATGATATTTTGGTCCAATAAAGGTTAGTCAATTATGATGAGAAGACCATCAAAAGGTTAGTAAGCAACTTGTCAAAAACTTGATAAAGTAAACTAGCAATAAAACTAAGTAAGCAAGGTAAAAATCAGCAGCTAAGACAAGACAACTTCAAATACTACCAGTGGTAAAAAGAAATAAAAACACACTATCCCGGGCTCCTAACACACCTGCATAAACAAACTGATCAGTTCTGAAAAGTGCTGGAAATGTAAAGGCATGAAATCAAACTGTACATTATTATACATGTTCAAAAAAATGAAAAACTGCAAAAATCAAACTATACATTATTGTACATGTGAAAATGAAAACAAAGAAAGGCAGGAAAATAAAGTTAAATGCTACTGTACATAGGTTGTGGCAGATGGGGGCCCTCCATCCACTCAACCAGCTAAAGATCAGCTACGTAGAGATGAACAGGAACAGTCTTCTTATATTAAATCAGCATGTCGAAATACAGTGAAAAAGTGTTGTAAAAGCAGTCTTTAAAACAGAGTTTGGTAACCAAAATAATTACAGCAATTACAATATTAAAAAGCTAATTTCTAAGCGTTGGCAAATGCTTTATTTATAGGCACAGGGACAAACTGTCCTCTGCGTAAACTAAGCAACTACAGTCTTGACTAATTAACTATGCAGCAACACGCAGGCAACTCCGTGCACGTTTGGAGGAAACGGTCATCATGGGGAGTAAATCTATGGTTAGATCCTATCCCTTGCTGTCTTCGTGGCGTGGAGGAAGTGCCAGCTGTGGTTCCGTGTCTCATTTGCTCACGCAGAGCCCTACCACCGTTTGGAACTTTGTTGTTTGACTGTGGGTGCACCTGCGTTGACCGGGGGCATATGTGACTGATTTGGCCCAACTAATAGCATACGAACCATGTATACATCCATACCAACGTGCCCATGTGGCCCGTTCCTTGAGAAGACACGTGGAGTATAGCAAACAACAAAAAGGCTGCGAAATCTCTGAACAGCTGCGGAATTGCAGAACAGCTGCGGAATTGTTGTATATGTACCAAAATTCTAAACCAACAGTCAATCATTAGCACAATCAACAAATCATGTTAAAAAGACATATAATGCAATGAATTGAACAAGTTGATGGAGGAAATGATGACAAAAGAGAGAAGTGAATAGGGAAAAGCTGTTGGGAGGATAGGTAAATGAGTGCAAGGTTGAGGCTCAACATACCCCCACTGTGAGGGTGTTGCATGTCCTCATGCAACCAAAACTTTGTCATAATCTTTCAGTCCACATGTTCATATGCCTCTACCAAGACATCCAACCTTCTCCTTTTCCTCCTTGTTGTCAAATTTGCTCTTGGCTTCCTGACCAAGCACCTGAATTTCAAGTTAACCAAGGCCCTGCTTAATTTCTTGCATTTCCTCTTCAATTTCTTGTTCTTTCTTTGCCAAAGACCCAAATGAAGCATTGTGTTGTCGTGGACCATTTTGTCCACTTTCCTTCGTTCTCTCAATGCTTCGTTTTCCTGTTTGATATGGCGATTCAGGACCTCTAGCTCAAATACTTCTTGCTTCAAAGATTGAACCTGTTGTTCAAGGGGAAAGACAGTGCTAG
Organism: Pinus tabuliformis; assembly: GCA_031772625.1. Taxonomy (NCBI): domain Eukaryota; kingdom Viridiplantae; phylum Streptophyta; class Pinopsida; order Pinales; family Pinaceae; genus Pinus; species Pinus tabuliformis. Next base: position 999,942,836 of record CM062807.1, on the reverse strand, counting down.
GACCAGCAACAGATTGCTCTAATGTTTCCAAATAATCATATGCCTCCTGCTGGACAGGGTCAATGTCAGGTATTTGTCTTGGCCTAAATTCAAATCCTTGAAAACTGCTTTCTCTCTCTTGCTGGAAAGGACTTTCCTCTCTTGGAGGACTTAGCTCAATATCTAGCCGAATTGGACTCTTCTCAGGTGTGCCCAAATCAATGAAATGGGACTGTTTCTCTTTAGTCACACTCTTCTTCTCTATAAGTCTACTGCTTCTTCTTACTCGCAGGCTAGTACTCTTTGGATTTTGCTGTTTTTGCTTTTGTTTCTTTTTGGAGATGGCAGTTTCATGGAGCTGAGCAAGCCTATGAGCTAATGTTTGGGTATCTTCTTCAATTGAGGGCTCAGGTGAAGGGTATGACTCTTGCAAAATGGCTTTCCCTTTATCCCTCTTTTGTCTTTTTGTTCTGCTTCCCTTTTTCTTTTCCTTTTGAACAGTTTCTTGGGCAATTTCTTGAAGAGTTTCTGCAACAATTTCTTGGGCAGTTTCTTCAACTTCTATAGCAGTGTTTTGGGCAGCAGTTTCTTCTATAGAAATTTCTTGGGTCACCATTTCTTTCTCTTTTCTTCTACTTCTCTTTGGTACCCTAGGAGAGCTACTAGAGGCTTCAGCTGCCTCTTGAAAATGGTTTCTAACAAGGAACTTCTCCCATGTATCCTTTTTAATTTTTAACTGCTCCTCAATCAAGATTTTAATGAGTCCATGGTGATATAAGTGGGGCTCAATGTTTCCCACGTGTTTCTGAACAGTGGCACTCATTTTTCTTAGACTAGCTAGCAAGAAATAAGGGAGATTGATGGTATGTTCACCCATAAAATGCATCATTATCTTTGCATGATAAACATACATTATACCAAATCTGCCTTCACATGTTAAAAATTTCTGAACTAGCAAAAGTAAGGCAGTCCATTCCTCTTTAATGACACTTACAGGTATTCCTTTGGTGAAGATAGTGGTATCCATACCTGGATTTTTCAACATGTTCTTCCACTCTTGGCCTTCAACAGTTCGATTTTTGAACCAACGTTCCCCAGTACGAGGAAAAGCGGTTGCTTGAGCCAAGCTGCTCTCTGTGACAGTGAACTGCAGGTCTCCTACCTCCACAGTATTTGTTTTTCCATTAAATGATCGGGCAAACGCTTTGGTAACTTCTTTGTGATATCCTTTGAATTTCTGAATAAATTTTAACCACTTGGCCTTCTGCAGGGCATCCTTTGTTTGTGGGTAACCGTCTAGAAACTTAGAACCTTCCGGCTCTGCTCTTAATAACTTGCCCATTTCGGTTACCAGCTCTCTTGCTGCTCTGACAGCACTGTTTGAATACTGGAGGAGAGAGCTATACGGGAAAACAGTGCTCAGTAGTGGGTATTACGGCTACAACAGAATGGCCGTGATGCAATTACAAGACTGGTGGTCAGGGTTTTGAGTGGAGAGGTGAGGAAAATAGAACAGAGAATGTTTACGGTGAAACAGAGTAGTGAATGAAACCGAGAGTGAAAAACGGTGAAATGAGGGAGTGAACAGCAATAGAAATGGGGTTATGCATGCGTAGAAGGGTGTTATGAGTAAAGGATGAAACGGCCGAATCCCATGGACGTCGGGTGGTTGTGTACACCTGGCTGCGGAATGATCAATTGGAGAGCCGTGGTACAACAGTACTCGTCACTCTGGTACGAAGAATTAATGAGGGAGCAGCTCGTATTAAGTTCGAATCAACAGCAATTAGGGAACCGTTAGGAAGGTGGTGAGGTGGATTACGCAGAATAATGGATGAGGAGTGGACGGGGATCTTGTCAATCATTGCATTAAGTGCCTCATACCATAATCTGAAAACAATACATAAATGATATAACTGTTAGTTAGAAATTTAGAACATACCTTCGTGTATTTGCATTTTGATCCCTTTGCTAATTATGATGCTAACCTTTGATTTATTGCTGCCTTTGTATATGCTATGTGTCCTTGCTCTTTAATGAAGCTGGTGCTTTTGACTGCAGATTTTTTTCTTTTTGAAACAGAGTTTGTTTTTGTTGCAGGAACAGAGTGTATTAGCTGCGGAATCTTTATATCAGCTGCGGAATTGGCTCCTAGCTGTGGAAATTGCAGCAACACTTTTTTGCCTGCACAAAGAGGATTAAAACAACTTGACTGAATGGAATAGTCCTAAGAGGGACTTTATTTGGTGAAAATGAGATGGAATGAATGGACTGGAAGAAAATGAAGTGAAAATGATGAGATGGATGAGATGGATGAGATGGACAGAGAAAGAGAGAGAGATTTTTTTTTGGAAAATATAAAGTGTCACGTGACCCTGATTTTCACTTCATATTTTCTGCATAAGACCGCCAATCCAAGATTGGTTTTCAGGCTTATACAAGAGATTTTTTTTTCTTTTTTTCTTTTTTTTTTTTTTCTTTTTTTTTTTTTTTCAACTGAAAGAAACAAAGGTTAGGCTGATGGAGGAGAAGACTTCTTCTCCACTAGCCTCATTGCAGAATCTTCTTGGAACATTTTAAAAAATTCCTCCCTTGAGAGTGGCTTGTGGTAGACTTTCAATCTGTGGCCATTCACAATGAGAGGAGTCTGAAGCTCATCAATGGTCTTCACTCGAACTGCTCCATTGTTAAAGACTTCATCAATCTCATATGGCCCAAGCCAATGAGTTTGAAATTTTCCTTTGAAGTCCTTAAACTTGGAATCAAACAATAGTGCCCAATCTCCCTTCTGAAACTTTCTTTCTTTGATGTGTCGATCATGCCACTTAGTTCTTTGGTGCTGAACTAGATCGGTCCTTAGAATTGCATCTTGTCTTATTTCATCTAGCTCATTTAGCTGGTCCATTCTTTGCTTTTGGGCTTCTGATAGGCTCATCCCCAATTGAACTGCCATCTTGAAGGTCTTGATTTGGAACTCAATGGGGAGCAGGACTTCTTTCCCATAAACAAGTTCATAGGGAGAATGTCCTGTTGTGTTCCTCCATGTAGTTCTATAGGCCCATAAGGCTTCAGGAAGCCTTTCTGCCCAATCTCTTCTGTGAAGATGAACAGTCTTGGTGATGATGCTTTCAAGAACTTTATTTGTAGATCCCACTTGACCATTTGCTTGCGGATGGTATGGAGTAGATGTTCTGTGCTTGATTTTGTATTCCTCCATCAGCTTCTCCATCAATTTAGATGTAAATTGACTTCCCTGATCTGTCACAATTTCTCTTGGGACACCAAAACGAGTAAAAATATCCTCAAAAAGAAATTGAACAACTGAATTTTCAGTGGCAGAAGGCAATGCCTTGGCTTCTACCCACTTAGTAACATAATCAATGCAAACCAATATATACTTCTTTTGCTTAGATGGTGGATTAATAGGTCCAACGAAATCTAGAGCCCATTTCTCAAAGGGTTCGATGCATACCTGTGGCTGTAGTGGAATTTCATTTGAAGGAGTTGGTCTCCCAACTCTTTGGCAGCTGTCACACCTTCTAACATACTGCTTTGCATCTTTAAAGAGAGAAGGCCAATAATATCCTAAAGAAAGGATTTTATAGGCCGTCCTCTTGTCAGCAAAGTGTCCGCCGCACGGTTCATCATGACATGCCTTAAGGATGTCAGGCATTTCATCTTCCCGAACACATCTTCTGATCATACAATCTGGCCCTGTTTTGAACAATTCATTAGAAATCCAAGAATAATGTGAACTCTCCTGAATGATTTTCCTTTTCTCATTAGGAAATAAATGTGGAGGTAGCTTCCCTGTAACTAGATAATTAGCAATATCTGCATACCAAGGAGTTTTGGTAGTTACTGCAAACAAGTATTCATCTGGAAACTTATCCTCTACAGGAGAATCTTCGTTAGTGTTTTGGATTCTAGACAAGAAATCAGCTACTGTGTTTTGTTTCCCTGGTCTATCTAACACAGTAATGCTGAATTCTTGTAAAAGTAAAAGCCATCTTGTAACTCTGCCATTAGTAACAGGTTTGTTCATGAGATATCTAATTGCAGAGTGATCAGTATGGACAAAAGTTTCATAGCCGGTTATGTAATGTCTAAACTTGTTGATTGCATGAACAACGGCTAAGAATTCTTTTTCAGTCACAGTGTAATTTAACTCAGTGGGAGTCAAATTTTTACTGGTGTAATAAATGGCATAAGGGACCAAATCCTTTTGTCCCAAGACAGCTCCTAGAGCTGTATCTGAAGCATCAGTAGAAATGTGGAAAGGGAGTTTCCAATTTGGCCCTCTCAAAATGGGTGCTTCAGATATTCTAGTCTTTACAGTTTCGAATGCAGACTGACATTCAGGATCCCATTTGAATTCACAGTCTTTGGTAAGTAATTTGAAAAGAGGAGATGCTATCTTAGTGAAGTTTTCAATAAATCTTCTATAATACCCAGTAAACCCAAGAAAACTTCTAACATCTTTCTCGCAATTTGGAACATGTAACTTGGAGATGACTTCCACTTTGGATCTATCAACTTTAATTCCATCTCCTGAAATATGATGTCCTAAAACAATCCCTTCAGTAAACATCATAAAACATTTTTCATGACTTAATGAAAGATTTGTTTCTTTACATCTAATTAGGACTTTTTCCAAATTTTCTAATGCTTCTTCAAATGTGTTACCATAAACTGTGAAATCATCCATGTAGACCTCTACACAATCATGAATTAGATCTGAAAAGATTCCTAGTACAGCCCTTTGAAATGTAGCGGGTGCATTGCATAATCCAAAAGGAAGTACTCGGTAAGCAAAAGTTCCCCAAGGACAAGTAAATGTGGTTTTGTCTTGATCTTCAGGTGCTACCTGAATTTGATTGTAACCACTAAAACCATCCAAAAATGAGAAATACTTTTTGCCTGCTAAAGTATCTAATACTTGATCAATAAAGGGCAAAGGAAAGTGATCCTTCAAGGTTGCTTTGTTCAATTCTCTGTAATCAATGCAAACCCTCCATTTACCATTCTTTTTAGGTACTATAACCAAGGGAGAAACCCATTGGCTACCTGAAATAGGGTAAATGAAGTTTACATTGAGTAACTTCTGGAGCTCTTCTTTCACTATCTCCCTAAGGTTTGGATTCATCCTTCTTTGAGGTTGTCTGATTGGTCTACTGTTTTCCTCAATGTAGATGTGATGAATGCAAGTCTTAGGGTCAATACCTTTCATGTCAGTATACTCCCATGCAAAAGCAGTAGAATGTCTTTGCAAGACTTTGGTTAGCTCTTCCTGTTGGGATTTTTCCAAGTTTTTGTTAATGTTTAATGTTTTTCCTGGAAAGATCTCAATGGCAGAACTACCAAATTCTTCCATAGAGAAAAGAGACATTTGTCTAGATGATAGACACTCTATGTCAGAATCCAACTGAAATTGTGTAGAGTCATATTCTGAAGATGGTTCAAAATTTTCTAATGTATTCAGAATTTGACTATCTTCACTAATCTCAGAAATGGTAAAGACAGGTTGTATAGTATCTTCATCATCAACCCACTCATTATCTCCTATTTCTGTAATTGCTTTCGCTGGAGGATACAGATTGAACTTCTTTGTTGAATTGCCATCAGAAATATACATATCCCCAGACCTACAACTTATGAAAGCATCAGCTGTGGCTAGCCAAGGTCTTCCTAAAATAAGAGGATGTCCTCCTAGATTGTTCTTGGGAGTTAAAATCATAAAATCAACTGGATATTCCAAAGAGTCTAGGGAGACTGGAATGTCTTCCAATACACCATCAGGTTTAATGATTGATCTATCTGCAAGTTGCAGTAAAGTAGGTGTAAAGAGAAGGTTAGGAAGTTTTAACTGGTCCATGGTCTGTCTACTCATAATGTTGATAGCGGCCCCTAAATCAATCAAAGTATTTGGTATTTCTACCCCATTGATATGTGTTTTGACAATTGGACTACCGGGGTCTACATATTTCTGCATGGTAATCTTTCCCATCATAATATCTGCAATTTTTCCTACCAGGTGGATCCTTCTGGTATCTCTTGGATTCCTTCCTGGTCTTTTAAGGCTCAACTCCTTTATTGTTTTTGCTACAATGGGAATCTCTTTAAGGGCTTGTAACAAGGGAATCTTGATACAGACATTCTTCAATTCATCTAGAAAATTATAGTCAGGCAACCAAATTTGCTTTTCCACTCCTTTGTCAATTTGTAACCTTTCAGGAAAAGGAGGTGTGGCTAAAGATGTAGGTTGTTCAACTATGGGAGTTGTGGGGGTTGATTCTTTTTCTTTTTCTTTTTGAGTGTTTGGGTTTTGAAGGGATGCTTCAGAACCCTTATTAGCTTTAAGAGATTCTTCCTCAGAAATTCTTGGCTGTTGAACATTTATAGAAGGTTGATCTAGGATTCTACCTGATCTTAGTTGTACTTCATTGAGAGGAACAATCATATAGGTAGGGAATGGTTGACCTTCCATCATGTAAGCATTTTGAGGGTTCCTATTATTGGGGTTTGGCAATGGCTGAGAAGGAAGTTGATTTGACTTCTGTTGAGATTGGAGCAAGAGTTGAGAATTTTGATTTTGTGGAGAAGGTTGTTGCTGTTGAGGGAATGGCAATGATAGTTGTTGACTTTTATTTGGAAGTTGTGGAGCTTGCTGGTTTTGAAAAGATGGAGGATATTGATAGAATTGAGCAAATCTCCCATAAGGATTTTGCATGCTTTGCATCCATGATTGAAAAGGATTTTGAGGTTGTTTCCAAGGATTCCAATTTGGTTGGGGTTGAAAATTCATAGAGTTGTTAAACCATTGATTTTGTTGCCCCTGCCAAGGTCTCCTTGCAACAAAACAGAGAGATTCAAGTGTATTTGGATATTCTTGAAAGACTGCTTTGAGCCCAGGGATTGAAGGACAATCCTTGGTCTCATGGTTTTCTGAGCAAATCACACATGTTTCCACAACTTGTGCTTCCAAGGGACATTCCCTTAAAGCATGTTTCTTCCTACATTTCGGGCAAAAGATGGCCAAGGCCTCGGCTTCTGCTTTCTGTTTATTGTGGATCTTAAGGGTGTCTAATTGTTCACTAAGACTCCCTAAGATGTCAGTTTTGAATTCATCAAGCATATTGCCGATCTCAGCCCTACTTACTGATCCAGTTGCAGATTTATTTGCCCTGGGGAGAGAAGGATCTCTAGGCCCTTTTTGAGTTTTTGATTTGCCCCTTGAGAGATGGATACATAGATCTGCTATATCACTGAGTGAAAGTTGAGATATATCTCCTTTCCCCATCATGTTCAGAATGTCTATCCATTCATCTCTAATGGCTTTTAGTAGGAGGGCTTTCAAGGTCTCCTCATCCAAGCTACTCATTTTTGCTCTTTTCAGGTTATATTGAAATCTTTTGAGTAAATCCTCTAAGTTCTCATCTTCTCTTTGTACCATTTTAAATACCTCATCCTTGTGGTTGGTAGGCATACAATAGTCCAGGTACCTATCCAAAAATGTTTGTTTCATAACATTCCAAGACCTAATGGATTGAGTGAGTAACCCCATGAACCATTTCAAAGCTTGTCCTTTCAATGTGGAAGGGAACAATTTGTGTTTTTGAGTGTCATCCAGATAGTCATAAGTTCGACATACGACTTCAAACTCGAATAAAAATGTTTCAGGGTCCTCAATTCTTAACCCATGGAAGTTTGGGAGGACAGATGGTGATATGTTTTTCATAGTGGCTCGGGAATCCTCATCAACGATAGGAAACCCAAATGAGTTATCCCCATCTCTATTTCCTCCAATGTGACCTCTACCTCCTCCATTATTTCCTCCTCCTCCTCCTCTACCTCTACCTCTACCACCTCCTTCCTTTGTCATAATGGTTTCCCTAGAGACTTCAGAATCTTCTGGTTCTTCTACAAAGGGTGAATGAGAATGAATTTCTCCCTCTTCCTCAGATGATTCTACTTCTTCAATTACAATTGGTCTTTCTGTAGAAGAAAGGAAAGGATCTCTTTCTGATTCAAATTCAATAGAAGGTGTGGGAGAGTCAATTCTTGCCTCTTGAATTCTAGGAATCCTAGTGCTAGGAGTGTCAGTTGGAGATGACGGAGGTGTCTCTTGTCTATTCCTTGAAGTAGATGGACTTGTAAAAATCGAACTCTTGGCTCTAGCTAAAAACCTTCCCCTAGAATCTCTAGCTCTATGCATGTCATTTTTTATTTTTCTTCAAGTCAGGCTAATAATTCTCTTTCTGATCTTCCAGGTCACTCTAGGTGCAAGAAGAGAGCATACTTAAGAAACTATTAAACCAATAACTTTCTCTTTTCTGATCCTCCAGATCACTCTAGGTGCAAGAGGAGAGCATACTTTGAGAGGTTATCAATTTCCCTTTCTTGAAATTTTTCTTAATTTTTTTTTTAGAATTGGCTACCTAATTTCACTTCCCCGGCAACGGCGCCAAAATGTTTGGTCAATTTAGTGTTGTCTAAATTGCTATCATAAATTGTCAACCCGGGGCTCGTAAGCTGATGAGGTGAAGTGTACAATATATACTTAAGCAGCCTTTCCTAGTTCTTTTTGTCGTTTTTAGTTTGTGTTTGACTTATCTTCCTAATGTGATGTGATGGAGTTATAAACAAATGAGTGAGTGTGTGTGCATATGGTGGTTTCTAAATGCTTCTTGAACTTTTTAAAGAGAAAGCTTGAAAAGTAACTTGCAATGGAATTGAAACTTCAAATGAAAGAAAAGCATTAAACAAAGTGACTAATGGCACTAGTCCACTATCTATGCTGCTGATAAGAACAAAAATAGCATCTATGTTAACTCAATGGAAAGTGAAAAACACTACTTTAACTGCAAAACTTAAATGACAAATCATAACACTTAATTCTTCCTTAACATTCTGCCTCTAGCTGAAATTGTTCATGTGAAAAATAGTTAAGAAGGAATCAGTAATATGAGTCCAAAAGCTAATCAAACCAAGCTGCCACTCAATGATATTTTGGTCCAATAAAGGTTAGTCAATTATGATGAGAAGACCATCAAAAGGTTAGTAAGCAACTTGTCAAAAACTTGATAAAGTAAACTAGCAATAAAACTAAGTAAACAAGGTAAAAATCAGCAGCTAAGACAAGACAACTTCAAATACCACCAGTGATAAAAAGAAATAAAAACACACTATCCCGGGCTCCTAACACACCTGCATAAACAAACTGTTCAGTTCTGAAAAGTGCTGGAAATGTAAAGGCATGAAATCAAACTGTACATTATTATACATGTTCAAAGAAATGAAAAACTGCAGAAATCAAACTATACATTATTGTACATGTGAAAATGAAAACAAAGAAAGGCAGGAAAATAAAGTTAAATGCTACTGTACATAGGTTGTGGCAGATGGGGGCCCTCCATCCACTCAACCAGCTAAAGATTAGCTACGTAGAGATGAACAGGAACAGTCTTCTTATATTAAATCAGCATGTCAAAATACAGTGGAAAAGTGTTGTAAAAGCAGTCTTTAAAACAGAGTTTGGTAACCAAAATAATTACAGCAATTACAATATTAAAAAGCTAATCTCTAAGCGTTGGCAAACGCTTTATTTATAGGCACAGGGACAAACTGTCCTCTGCATAAACTAAGCAACTATAGTCTTGACTAATTAACTATGCAGCAACACGCAGGCAACTCCGTGCACGTTTGGAGGAAACGGTCATCATGGGGAGTAAATCTATGGTTAGATCCTGTCCCTTGCTGTCTTCGTGGCATGGAGGAAGTGCCAGCTGTGGTTCCGTGTCTCATTTGCTCACGCAGAGCCGTGCCACCATTTGGAACTTTGCTATTTGACCGTGGGTGCACCTGCGTTGATCGGGGGCATATGTGACCGATTTGGCCAAACTAATAGCATACGAACCATGTATACATCCATACCAACGTGCCCATGTAGCCCGTTCCTTGAGAAGACACGTGGAGTATAGCAAACAACAAAAAGGCTGCGGAATCTCTGAACAGCTGCGGAATTGCAGAACAGCTGCGGAATTGTTGTATATGTACCAAAATTCTAAACCAACAGTCAATCATTAGCACAGTCAACAAATCATGTTAAAAAGACATATAATGCAATGAATTGAACAAGTTGATGGAGGAAATGATGACAAAAGAGAGAAGTGAATAGGGAAAAGTTGTTGGGAGGATAGGTAAATGAGTGCAAGGTTGAGGCTCAACATTCCCCTGCATGCATATTCTTATTTCTTCATATTCCTTCCCTCCTATTTTCTTTTATTTACTTAATTAAATTTCCATTTATTTCCTCTTTTCCTTTCCCAATGCCTTTGCTAATTTCCATACTCATTAATAAACCACAAGTGATTCCCACAATAATCCTTTCCCACCTTTCGTATTTGAATACATGTCCCACGACCTTGGTTTTATTTTGTTTACATAATAAATAAACCAGGGGTTGTTAAAAACCCCTCCCCATCGGGGGAACACTATCCATGGTGTTCAATGACACTTATGAGCAACAAACCAGACTGCTCATGGTGCTTTACAACACAAATCGATGCAATATTTACAACATAATACTTATTGGAGCTTTATAACATAGTTCATGGCAGTATTTACAATACACACACACACACACACATATATATATGTAACCAAAACACATATACCAAAAACATTTTCTCAACCAACAAATAAGAAAGGATACAAAGCCTACGTCTGATCAACCATCTATCATATATCTTCATCAGGCCTGAAGTGCTTCCACTACCCTTTTACCTACTCTACTTCTCGATTTCGGAGCATGAGTTGTTTTTGCTACAATATGCATTGTGGCTCTCGCTAGAACTCTCCCTCTGGTTCCACCTGCAATACTAACCAATCAAGCACATGATAAACATCCTACATTATCTCTTAAGCAATTAAAAATGGAAAACATAGTTAAAATTCACCATTATAAGTAGTGCAAGTTGGTAGGCCATTGATCCAATCCTCTCAAGGATCTCAAAATGCCCACAACATTGAGGTGTCAGATTGGCACATGACCTAATCCCCAATAATCTCCTATTGTGCTTGATGAGCAAGTACACATTCTCTCCAACATGAAACTCGTCAAATGTTCTATGTTGATTTGCATAACTCTTTTTCTTGTCCCACACTACTTTCAAATTCATTCTAATAACCTGAATCTCATGCTCCATCTCATCTAACATATCTGGTCGAATCAACACACTGCTCACTGGATCACATCAACTGATAGGAGTACTAGAACTCTACCCATAAAGAGCCTCAAATGGAATCATCTTCAATGACTCCTCATACCCATTGTTATATGAAAACTCTACTAGTGGAAGATACTCCTCCCACTTCCTTTTTTGATGCATGACATGCATCCTTAAGATATTCTCAAGAATCCTATTAACCCTCTTTGTTTATGCATCTATTTGTAGATGATAGTATGTACTGAAAGATAACTGTATCCCCAATCCTGCAAACAACTCCTTCCAAAACCTGAAAGGAAACTTGAAATCCATATCTAATACAATATTTTTGGTAACACCATGCAACATCACTATGTCCCTGATGAAGATCTGAGCTACCTCATTAGCTGAAGTAGTAGACTTCACTGCAATGAAGTGAACTACATTTGTCAACCTGCCAACTAGAACCACGATGGAATCATGTTGTCTTGATCTCCTTGATAATCCTATCATGAAATCCATGGAAATGACCTCCCATTTTGTTATGAAACCAGCTCAAGAAAAGATAGAAAAGATAGATCAACGCCTTAGAATTGAGCCTCTTCAAGGGGGCAACCTCCTTTACATTACATAAATGAAAAATTCTTGGATAATATAAATGACAAAACCTCCTTTCTATATATAGGAGTCTAAGGAGTCACAATATAATCCAGCCAACCTAACAATAATAATATAAAGCCACAAAAATAACAATAGAGGGATTCTATGGGGCACAGAAATAACAACATGGGGGTAATAAGGGCACAACAATATAAATAAGGGGTATAACTACAATAGTAATGGGGTAATCACTAGTATTATAGGGACCCAACATGCCCCTCTCCTTCAAAAAAGTGTTATCCTCAATGCTTGAGTAGTTTTGGATACTTCTGCATAAAATTCTCATCCTCCCATGTGGAATCTTCAGTGGATAAGTTCTTCCACTTGATAAGATACTTTGAAATTGATCGATTTCGTAGCTGTCGAGTTCTTGTTTCTGTGACTACTTCTGGTTCCAATATAATTTTTCCTTCCTCGTCAAGTTCTGGCAATATTGTTTGAACTGGGAGCTTGTCGCCTATAACCTTCTTTAAACATGAAACATGGAAAACTCGGTGCAATCGAGAAGCTGCAGGAAGCTCCAATTTGTATGCCATAGTACCAATCCTTTGCAACACCTTGTACGGACCATAATACTTTGGTGATAATTTATTATCCTTCTTAGCTTGCTTTAGGGACATTTGCTTATATGGTTGTAGCCATAGGAATACCCAATCACCTACATCAAAACTTCTTTCACTGCGATGTTGATCTGCCTGTTGTTTCATTCTATTTTGTGCCAACACGAGGTTATCCTTTAAGAGTTGGAGGACTTGTTGTTGATGTTCGATGTGATGTTCCACTGCCTGAACCTTAGAATTTTCTCTTAAATATGATGTGATGGATGGTGGTTGATACCCATAAAGTGCCATAAATGGGGTCATTTTTGTTGTTGTATGGAAGGAAGTGTTATACCACCATTCAGCCAGAGGCAACCATTTCACCCATTGTGTCTGTTTATCAGATACAAAGCAACGAAGATATCCTTCCAAACATTTGTTTACTATCTTAGTTTTCCCATCAGATTGAGGATGATAAGATGAGATATGAGCTAACTGAGTACCAAGACAAGAAAATAATTCTGTCCAAAAATTTCTAGTGAAAATGGGATCTCTGTCACTTACAATAATCTTTGGATTTCCATGTAGCTTTTGAATTGTTTCCATAAATTCAGTAGAAACTGTACTGGCTTTAAATGGATGTGATAATGCACAAAAGTGTGCATACTTGGTAAGTCTGTCAACTACCACCATGATGACACTCTTTCCCTCAGACTTGGGTAAACCTGTGATAAAATCCATTGAAACCTCCTCCCAACGTTGGCTTGGAATGGATAAAGGTTGTAATAGACCCGGTGTCTTAATTGTTTCAACTTTATTTTGTTGGCAAACCAAACATTCTGCCACAAACTTTTGAATAATTGATTGAAGGCCATCCCAAAAAATTCCTTCTTAACCCTGTGGTAACTTTTTAAAAATCCTGAGTGCCCTCCTAATGGAGAAGTGTTCAATTCCATAAGAATCTTTTGTTTTAGCTGGGAATTCTTACAGAGGAATAAGCGATCCTTGTACCATAATGAATCATTTTTCCAGCTAAATGTATCAGATGTACTGGAATCTTGTTGTAGCTTTATAATAAGTGCCCACACTTCTTCATCGTTCTTCCATTCCTCCCTTGCTTCGTTTATCCATTCTGGTTGGATAATAGAAATGGCGCACAACAATGCTTCCACATCCTCATCCTTTCTTGAGAGTGCATCTGCCACCACATTTTTCTTCCCTCTTTTGTAGATGATTTCAAAGTCATAACCCAACATCTTTGTGACCCACTTTTGTTGCTCTTCAGAGGATAATCTTTGTTCTAAAAAGTATTTAAGGCTATCATGATCCGTTTTTACCTTGAAGTGTCTTCCCATTAGGTAGGGTCGCCATTTCTTAAGTGCATGGAGTATTGCCAACATTTCCTTCTCATAAATAGCTTTGCTTAAAAACTTTCCCTTGATTGGACGACTTTCAAAAGCAATGGGTCTTTCATCTTGCATTAGAATAGCACCAATTCCATTTCCTGAAGCATCACATTCCACAATAAAGGTTTTTGTGAAGTCCGGTGTAGCTAAGACCAGTGCTTGGCACATTGCCTCTTTAAGATGTTCAAAGGCCTTTGTTGCTTCTGGAGTCCATGAAAATTCATCTTTCTTCAATAATGTTGTTAGAGGTGCTACTATTCTCCCATAATTCTTAACAAACTTGCGATAATACCCTGTCAACCCAAGAAATCCTCACAGATGCTTTATGGATGTGGGGATTTTCCATTCCTTAATGGCTTTAATTTTGCTAGGGTCTACCTTAACTCCTTCATGAGATACAATATGACCCAAATATTCCACCTCATGGACTCCAAAGAAACATTTGGATCTTTTTGCATATAATTGTTTCTCCTCCAATAGTTGTAGCACCCTGTCAACATGTTCAACATGATCCTTCCAAGACTTGCTGTAGATTAGTATATCATCAAAAAATACTAACACAAATTTTCTAAGGAATGGTTTGAAAAGTGAATTCATCAAACCTTGAAATGTTGAAGGTGCATTAGTAAGGCAAAAAGGCATGACCAAAAATTCATAATGACCCTCATGAGTTCTAAATGCTGTTTTCGGAATGTCTTCAATCTTCATTCTGATTTGATGATATCCCGAATGAAGATCCAACTTGGTGAAGTAAATTGATCCATGCAATTCATCCAGTAATTCATCAATGATAGGAATGGGGAACTTATCTTTAATAGTGAGCTTGTTGAGCTCCCTATAATCCGGACACATGCGCCATGATCCATCCTTCTTGTGCACCAATACTACTGGAGCAGAGAAAGAACTTTGACTTGGTTGAATTATACCAGCCTCTAGCATTTCTGCAACCATACGTTCAATTTCACTTTTTTGGACATAGGGATATCTGTACGGCCTGATGTTTGGAGGAACACTTCCTGGAATCAGATAAAAAGCATGATCGTGATCACGCATATGTGGGAGACCTTTAGGAGTCTCCAATACCTTGGAATGATTGTCCAAGACTTTTTGGAGATCTGGAGAAATAGATGATTCCAATGTGGAAACATCTAGCGAACATAATTGTGCAATTACACCTCTTTGCTCCTTTTTTAGAAGCTTTTTCATACCATTAGAGCTGATTATCTTTCCTGGTTTCCTTGCAATACCCCTTAATTCAACTTCTTTCCTTCCGCAGAAAATTTGATGAAAAGTTCTTGAAAATTAAAAGCTATTGTACCCAAGGATTGTAGCCATTGGACTCCTAGTACAACATCAGCACCTCCCATTGGAATGGAAAACATTGGGCTAGTCAATACATATTCTCCCATGGATAGCTTGATATTATGGCACCTTCCAGAGCAATTTATTGTTCCTCCATTTGCAATCATCACTTGACACTCTGGTGCTGGATATAGGAAGCAATTCAATTCTTTTGCTACCCTACAATGAATAAAATTGTGGGTGCTTCCTGAATCAATCAACACTATTACCTTTTTCTTCTTGATTTGTCCTTCTATCTTGATGGTTTTAGGAGTGGTAATTCCTGCCAATGCATTACAAGATATGGTCGGATTTATTTGTTCTTCATCTAGGCTTTGTTCTTGGAGTATATCTTCTTCTTTTGACCTTTCTTGCTCCTTTTCTTCTTCCTCTTCACAATCTATGTAGAATAATTTCTTCTCAGCACACTTATGACCTTTAGTGTATTTGCTATCACAACTGTAACAAAGCCCTTTTGCTCTTTTTTCTTCCAATTGTTGTGGTGTCAACCTTATAGGTTGTGGAAGACTAGGGGCAACAACACTTCCGTCTTTATAGTTGTGAGTGGTATGCTTCCTGGTTGCCATAATTTTGCTTTCCATTTTTCTTGCTAACCTGAATGCCTTCTCTAATGAATCGGGTTCCGAAAAGTGAACATCATGTTGGATATTATCCTTTAAAGACCCTATGAACACATCAATCCTATGCTCCTCTGGAATATCTTTTACCCTTATGTTCAATTTTTGGAACTCCTCAATGTGCTCCATTACTGAACCCTTTTGTTTGAGACTTATCAATTGGCTAAAAAAAGTGTTGCTTTTTGTATCTTCATAATGTGCTATCAATTCTTCCGTAAAAATTGCCCAAGTGATAAATTGTTTATGAGAGCAAAGCCATTGATACCATACAAACTGATTTGGTTCCAAATATACACTTTCCATACGTACCTTTTGTGTGTTTTGCACATTATTGAGATCGAAGAACTGCTCCATCTGTAATATCCATGTGGCGGGATCCTTGCCATAAAACTTCCTCATATCGATTTTTGGAATATGGTGGGTCTTCGATCCAATATTAGAGTCTATGGAATCATGATTAACATTACTTTTGTTCACATCATGAGTTTCCTTTACAACCTTTTCACCATTAGTAAGTATTTCTTGTAGAAAATTTGTCAAATCTGTCTTCAAATCTGCCATGTCTGTCTTCAAATCTATCTTCAAATCTGCCATGTCTCTCTTCAAATCTGTCTTTGAATCATCCACCTTAGCTTCCATTCCCTTTATCTTAGATTCCACGCCATTTATCTTAGATTCCACGCCATTTATCTTAGCTTCTGTTAGCTTTTGTGAGCGTGACATTTGTTGCACTTGTTCTTGTAATTTTGATATATCGTGTAGCATTTCTTCCTCTTCTTCATGAGTCATGCTAGAGCTTTCAGGTTCCTTACTAGGTGTTTGCATTTTCTTTCCTCATGGCATTAGTTACCGATAATAATGCTTTACTATGCCCTTTGAATTCCATTAAACCAAGCTTACACACAAATTTAGAAAAAACTACACACCTTTTTTCACTTTATAGAAGCCTGATATTGAATCTCATGTATCTCTATAATTTCGGATCATCTAGTTCTGAAATTGCGACCTGTAGTAGCCTTTTGCGTCCTCTTTCCAATGCCACAAGTCTGACCCAACTTGGATTCTCCAAGGAAGAGTTATGTGAAATCTCCCACAGTGACTTGCTTTTATACTAGTTTCGTAGAGTGAAATTGTACGACGTGCCACGAGTCACTGTTTCAACCTTTGGATCTGAAACACACATACAAGAAACTACAATCCGTCCTCTTTCTTTACCTTCTTACGAAATTTCAATCCAATCCCCAGAGAGAAAGTTATGACGATTTTCCCCAGGTCACCTGTTTTGAATGTAATTCATGAGTCTGCAAAAAGACCAACTTCCTCAGATCATATCTCCGCAAATATCGCGCGAAAAGATCTGAAATTCAGACCCAAGGTTCAGTGTGATTTCTTCTCAAATGTATTTTTTTTGCGACTTCTAAAACGTCACAGAAAAAAATTTATAGCTAAAATGCTACGATGACCTGTTTGGAGCAGCGAAACCCTAGAATCCAAAGCTCTGATACCAAATGTTATGAAACCAGCTCAAGAAAAGATAGAAAAGATAGATCAACGCCTTAGAATTCAGCCTCTTCGAGGGGGAAACCTCCTTTACATTACATAAATGAACAATTCTTGGATAATACAAATGACAAAACCTCCTTTCTATATATAGGAGTCTAAGGAGTCACAATATAATTCAGCAGACCTAACAATAATAATATAAAGCCACAAAAATAACAATAGAGGGATTCTATGGGGCACAGAAATAACAACATGGGGGTAATAGGGGCACAACAATATAAATAAGGGGTATAACTACAATAGTAATGGGGTAATCACTAGTATTATAGGGACCCAACACATTTCCATTTGGGATTCAGAATAGACAGCAATAAACCAGTTGTATGCTTACAATTTTCTTTCACTTGCTAACAATCAAATCATATTACAACAAACTCAATGACTTATTTCTTCAATTTTCCTAATGATATAACTTCTTAACATCTACCAAAGTCTTATGGTATCCTAGGTGGCTTGAATGTGGCTAGACATGAAACTCCATAAAGATAATATTCTTGACTTGACTACTATCTGGCACATAAATATTGTTCATGAATCTAACCAAGAAAACTAGTGTGAGGTGATACTCCTCATCTCTATCACCTTCACCCTGCTCTTGCAATCTCTACTTCAGTTTCTAGTACTTATCATGTTGTCATTCCTGCAAGATCCACTCTTGTAAATTTATCCATAAGAGCTCATAACTAAAATATGTCTCACTTGTACTCTCCTACTGACAAGATCTTCAACCATATTCTCCTTTCCCTTAATGTACCTGATCTAAAAATAAAACTCATTGAGGGTAGCCAACCATCTTACTTTCCTGGCCTTTTGATTGGGTTAGACAAATATGTATCTCAATCGACTATGATAACTCATTAAAATAAACCTCCTGCTAAGGAGGTAATGTCTCCACATCTTCAATACATGAATGATTGTTTCCATCTCAAAATCATGAGTCACATAGTTCTTCTCATGCTTATTCAACTTCCTTGATTCAAAACAAACTGCCTATCCTTCGTACATTAGGACCCCACCAACTCCTTCCATGTAAGCATCTATAAAAACCACAAACTCCTTATCAGATTCACGATCTTTGAAATGGGAGAATTTTTAATCAAATTCATCCACTTCTCTAAACTATCTGCACACTCTTCATTCCATTCAAAATTCATTCCTTTCCTCTGCAAAGATGTAATAGGATAGCCAATCTTTGGGAAGTTCTTGATGGACCTCATGTAGTAACCTACTAATCCCATTAATTAAATGACCTCATTCACATTCCTAGGAGTTGGCCACTCGGTGATAACTTTAATCATTTCTAGATCCACTATTATCCCTTCGTTGGAAACAACATGTCCCAAGTAGTTAATATGAGTTTGAAAGAAACTACACTTACTAATCTTGGAATATAATTGATGCTGTCTTAACATTCTTAACAACACTACCAAGTGCTTTGTGTATGATTCCTTAGTCTTTCAATATAACAATATATGATGAACAAAGACTGTCAAAAAGTTATCCAGATAAGGGTGCAACACATTGTTCATCAAACACATGAAGGTGGCTGGAGCATTGGTATGGCCAAAAGTAACTGCCACAACCTCATAGCATCCATGACTTATGCGAAGTTCAGTATTATAGATGTATTCTTCTTTGATGAACACCTGATGATATCTTGATCTCAAATCAATCTTCGAAAACGTTACTACTCCCTTCATCTAATCAAACAAGTCATTAGTTCGTGGAAATGGATACCTATTCTTGATATTAACTTTTTTCAACTTCATGTAATCAATGCACAATCTAAGAGTACCATCGTTCTTCCTTACAAACAACACTCATGCACCCCAAGGTGACAAGCGTGACCATATGTATCCTTTATCAAGCATTTATTTAATTTTAAAATTCAATTCCACCAACTCTGGAGTGCTCATCCTACAAGGATTCTTAGATGTTGGTGTTGCTCCTGGCATGAACTGAATGGAAAAGTCCATCTCTCTATGAGGAGGAAAATCTAGAATCTTTATAGGAAACACATATTGAAACTACTACAATAGAAGATACCTCTTCAGTACTTCATCATCCTCAACATCCTTCCCTTTTTCACTAGAATTATGCACTGCAATCAACAAACATCCTTCCCTTTGTCACTAGAATTATTCACTGCAATCAACAACCATCCTTTACTATGGTTGCGCTTTGAATGCATAGTTGTAACCATTCTCTCTAATGTATGTTTATTCTTTACCTGTAATATTCTCCTTTCTCCATCATCATCTAGGAACTCAATAGCCTTTTCATAGAAGTTCACTTTAGTCATATGAATGAACAGCCAGTCCAACCCTATAAGTATATTCTATGAACTATAAGGAGGCATATTTAAATGTGTTGATGTAGGCATACCATTCAGCTCAAATGCATAATATTTCACCCAATGATGAACTCTTCTCTTGGTCCTCGTACCCAACTGCACCAACCATTATTATGCATGCACTTATTTATTTAAGCAACACTTATCCACTAGGTCAGGATTTATAGAACTACAATTCGATCCATGATCAATCAAAATAGAAACAACTTGATTTGAAATCTTACCTTCCATCTCAATAATATATGTCAACAGATTTTGCTACCTATTATCCACTATTCCATAAATACGGGGAAGAACTTGACCAACATCTCCAACTATCTGTACCTCTAGAGAACTATATATTTCAGGCATGCCTCCCTAATGTGATCGAAAATCCCTCCTATGATACTCTCCACCACAAGTCCAACCCCTCATAGGTTTCTTGGAGTTGCCTTTATTTTGGTGCCCCTCAAGATAAGACCCATTTCCTCTCTTAGTTGCACTAAACTTCTTATGATGTCCCACATTTTCCTTGTCACCTCCATCTTCATATCTTCCTCACTTCTTATGCCATTTTCCTATTATCTTATCATTAACTTTCTAGTCATGCTTGAACTCAGACTTGTGCTTAGACTGGTCATAACAATGCTCCAACCTCCTGATGATTTCCTCCAATGACCATGGCTCATCATACAAAATCCAATCTTTAAATGCTAAAGGAATTCTACTAATGAACCTTTGAATATTTTCCTTATAAACCTTAAGACAAGGCACATACCTCAATAACTCTAGGAATCTTTTATTATATTCATCATTTTTCATAGAACCCATCTTCAGTGCATAGAATTCCTTGGCCCTTTCATCATAGTATCTTTCACATAGGTACCTCTTCTTGAAGAGTTTCTCAAACTCATCCCAAATCATCTCCTCTTATCTAATTCCTCTGACATTATTCACATCTTCCCACCAGATATTTGATTTTATTTTGAGACTGAAGCTAGCTACATTGGCATTCATATTCTCTGAATACTCATGTTATTTGAAGAACTTATTCATCCCAAGTAGCCCAACTTCTGCATCTCTTCATTTCTTTATCTCACCATCAAACGTAGGAGTCTTAGCTTTCTTTAAATCCTCTAGAAAATATCTCTTCTCACTCCTATACAAATGTTGGTGGCGATGGTGATGATATCTCTTAGAATCATAGCTAGAATAGAATCCACCAGTACTAACCCTCCCGTAAAACACATATTTCATTAAATTTGGAAATATTTTATTACAAGGACAATGACTTGAATTGAACTTTTTGGTTATTTTGAAATTCTAGATCCACCATTTAATTCCAAATTTAATGAAATATGTGTTGTAAGGTGTATCCAAAGGTTTGCAACCTGTGACTGCATCATCCTTTTCCATCATGTGTCTTATCAGAGACCTGCTATCATATGCCCCATTTTTATTCTCCTCATGCCTATCTCCATGATCGATCCCCATTTGTCCCTACTTCTACAAATCTAAAAGGCTTTGCATTTTCATTCCATTGACTTATGCTTCCTTTTCCCAAGCCCTTGCAAGTCTTTCTTGTGCCTCAAGCAACCTTTTATTATATACCTTGCAACTTCTAATATCTACCCTTAAACTCTTGGCTGTATCGGCCAGATCATGAGAATATTATTCCCTCTACTGCCTAATTGACCTTTCCCATTCCATACAATTCACCTTAGGCATTTAAGGGCAGTCATGTGAACTGAATTCCGCCATTCTACTCATCATACTTGATATTTTATTTCCTATAATCATACCATGTTAGATAAACAAAATAGAAGAGATAATAAAAATCAAACTTCGGTGTATCTCAGAGGAGGATATCACATCTTCACAATTCAATTCAAATTAGTACTACATAATATCACAAGTATACCAACTCATACATGATATCATAACCATAACCCTAACAATGCATGCATAGAAAACACATAGCAAACTGACATGCATCGATAAAAATCACATTTACCCCAAGGTCCAATGTTGCAACCTCGCTTGATACCACTATATAACCAGGTATCAGAGGAAAGGTTGCAGGGAGAAAAACCTTGCTATAATAACAGTTTCTAACACCTCCTCCCACATTTACCCACTTTTATAAGATCTACAAGGTAAACATGAGTTGAGAACTACTATGACATGACCTGACCTCCAAGTTCCAGTTATGGAAGTGGGGCCTACTAACCGGAACTCTTACTGCCACCCAGCATGGACACCGGATCTCTCAAGAGTCTGACAAAGACCCTCTATCATCAATCCCTAAGTTGGAACTTCGTTTCACAAGATTTACCTCCAAACCACACCATTGACACATTGTGCATGGATTTGAAGGCTTCAATCGCACCCACAATCATTCCTGCATGCAGTTATGACCAAAATATTATAGTTATATGCATGCAGTGGCGAGATCTATGCCACGTTTTTAGGGTTGGGCTACAGGCTACTGCTAAGAATTTCCCTGAACTTTCTAGAACCAGGTTTGACATGATAACAAGGATAAACAATCAATAATAGAGGTAGATCATGTCCAAGACATTCCTAAGACATGATATTCATTTCCTCAAACATATGATAAGCATAGAAGATATAGGTCATGGATGCATATTTGATCATGATCTTCTTAAATTCACCAGAGAATTGTCAAGAAGGCTCAATTCCCTCTTGAGCTAGCTGCAACAACACTTGTTAACCTATACATGCATCAATAATTCAACAAATTATCAATCATGAACAAGATCCATAAAAAGAGAACATCATATAACTATGCATATAGCTAGAATAGAATCCATGACAAATCAGCCATAAGATTGACACAATAACCAATATGTGTAATCATCAATTACAATAAGAGAATATCTCATATTAACATATGCAAAATCCAACCAAGTCAGGGACTTCCATGTACCACCTGATCATAGATTTTGCTGAACCAAAATATATCTTTCATCTAATCACCCCATGTCATATTCCAAACATGAATGTGCGATCATATGTGTTCAACCAAAACAGAACCAACAAGGGCATCTAGAGGCTGAACCACCTCAACCCTCAACCACAGTTATTTCACCTAACTATTCTAGAAATCAATAATACCAAACAAGATTGGTCTCTTACCAAGTTGTGTAGGGCTCGAGGAACTACTATCTCATCCCACAGCCTCTAGGGAACCCAAGTTTTTCCAAGCCTCCACAGATTATATCCCAACCCATAGCCAGTAAGGATCCTAAGAACTAATAAAAAATATAGATACAGAATTCACTACATCATGGCTATCTACAAAATGGAAAGGTAAGGATGAAACCATTTCCAATCCAGAAAAATCTCCAATCCAATGATAATAAATAACCAAGGAACCACATGCATGTACCATGCATCCATATCTCAACAAGGAATCCAGACATACAACTTGTTACCTGCAATGTAATCTTGTTGTGGTTGTTGATCCAACTTTCTCCTTGTGATCCATTTCTTGCCCTTTGCTTTCTTTTTCTTACTCTCTTGCTCTCTTCTCTTGGAGATCTATCTCTCTAAAATTGATCCAAAGCCAAAACTAACAAAAACTAGTGAATTGTTTCTTTGATTCCTTTTCATCATTGATGTCTCATTTTTCTTTCATTTTCCTCATTTTCTCTCGGATTTCACTTGCATGAATATTATTGTCTCTTCAACTTCATTTTCTCCTATTTTTCTTTATTTTCTTAATAAAATATCCATGTAGTGCCTATTTTCCCTTTCCAATTTCCATAGCAATTAATAAACGAGAATTGATTGCCACTATAATGTTTTCCCACCATTTAACTTGGAATATGTGCCCCATGACCTTGGTTTTATTTTATTTACATGGAAAATCAACTAGGGGTTATTACATGGTGCCAGTTTATTTATGTATGCATATTCTCCTATAAGTAGTTCTCACATATACATGAATTGTTCTCTTTATGGATTTATAACTTTGATATGACCAGTTCCCACTCTAGATCATAATACTCCTTCATTTCCTTTCACCTTTGGACTACAATTAGAATTTATCTACTATACCAAGTATTTTGTGACCTTAAGTTATCTAGTCCAACATGGTCATTTATACTTCAATTAAAATATTCTAGCATTGGTATGCTTCCCACTATTAGTTTTATAAAGTATTTGTTTGATAATGGAGATGGATTGCATGGAAATAGATAATGTCCCTTATTCCATTTTTTCCCAATTAATATAGCATTAGCCATAAAAATTGGATTTGCAATATACTACTTCTAAATACAAATCAAACTTAAACTCTTTGTAAGATTTAACAAATCCATGTTCTATTCCATATTTTGTTATTAGATATGATTTCTTAGTTGTTGAACTATGATCATCGTGTGCAGTAGTTCCTTTCCTGGCTATTCTAATTTTTAACTCTACTACTACTCCAATTTACTATTTGGCCAATAAAAATAGAAGGGATGTCTCCTTATCCATTTCCATTAGCCCAGTATACAATATATATGCAACAAAATACAACAGAGAATACTAATTAAATATGCCTAATGTGCATAACAAGCAGAAATCCATGAAAATGGTCTCCAATTAACTCATCCAAACATACTTCTATGCATGAAGAAACAATGCAATAATACTCCTGAATTATAAACTTGAATCAGTATTTGATAATTTATCCAGACATTCTCCAATATATACATCAACATGCATCAATATTTAATAATCTATATACACCTTCTTAGATGCATTCATCAACATGAATCCATATTCAATAATCTTCTATATAACCTATTTAAGCATAATTTTCTATTCATGGTGCAAATGTTATGTGGTTCTTGTTGATAGATAAACCCCATTAGATTATTATCAGTAGACATATGAGGTAGTCATCCATTTATTTTAGACAGATTAAATACTATTATTTAAATACAGTAATAACCTATCTGACCATAATATATTTATGGGAAAAGTATGGGAGAGAGTGTGTTCATCCCAACCAATGAGCTACACAACAACAACTCCCCTTGAGCTCAAATGTATTTCCTCATCTCAACAATGTGTATCTTGGAGAATATCCACCCCTTCATATTTTCCTTTAGTGGTATTTAATGTTTTTCTTCCTAATATATTTCTCTAGCAACATCTTGCTTGCATGGTCTGCCTCGTTTAGGTTTAGCTAGTATTTTTCTTTTTAATTAGGAAAACGTATTTCCTTTTTCGTCTTAAGCATTCCTTTCTCTCTTGCTATGATTTTATTAACTTTTTACCCAACTTATCATTTCTATCCAGATAAGTTTATACTCCCAATGAACATAATATCTCTCTCTAATCATGTTATTTCCTTAGTGGCAATCTTTCTCCAAGGATTATTGGGAGAAATATTTGGGAAGGTCTACCATGTCAACTTAACCACTTAACAATTACTAGGGTAAGCAATAAATCCATGTTACTCATGTTCTGTTTACCATAACACTTCCCAGAAGCAACATTTATTTATCATAAAAATTATTTACATAATTAGTCCACTTAAGTGATGGTCCCCACTACCATTGGGCTCAATCAATATTTAGAAATAATTATAAAATAGTCACATCTATAAAAGAAATTGCACAAAGGGTATCACATCTTACCCCTCTTGAACTAAACATTGTCCTTAGCATTTCCCATCTATCATCACATCTGGAAACGTTAAGGAAATACTTCAGATATTTTCTCTTCCATTTCACAAGTAGCCTCATGTGGGCTAAAGTGTTTCCATTGCATTTTAACCTTTATGATGTCTCCATTCTGGAGTGAAGTTTTCCTTCAATCTAAAATTTTCATTGGTTCAACCTCGAACTCTCCTTTTGATTCAATATGCACCACACTCCAGTCAATAACACGAGTAGGATCATGAACATATTTCTTCATAAATGAAACATGAAAAGCATTATGAACTCTAATGTGACCCTTTAATGCTAACAAGTAGGCCACCAATCCTACTCTCTCAAGTATCTCAAATGGTCCATAGAACCGAGGTGCTAACATAGCATAGGTTCCCAATGTTAGAGAACTTTTCCTTGGCTTGACTTTAATGTGGACATGATCCCCCATATTGCATTTCTTATGAATCCTTTTCTAGTCTTCATAACTCCTCTTCCTACCTTTGGCCACTTTCAAGTTATATATTACATGTTTGACCAACCCTTCCATCTCCACTCGGAGATCAAATCCTAAAACTAGCATATCCTTTGGTTGACACTAGCTGACTGGAGTGTGATACTTATGTCTATACATAACTTCAAATGGACTCATATTAATGGATGATTGGTAACTTTTGTTGTAAGAAAATTCTACCAATTGCAAGTAATCCTCCCAATTTGTGAGATAGCCCATCACATATATTCACATCATATCCTACAATATTTGACTAGTTCTTTATGTCTTCCCATTTATATCAGGATGGAAGGTTGTGATGAAATTCAACTGCATACGCATCCCTAAAAACATTTTTTTCAATACATTAGATGCAAACTTCAAATCTCAGTCTGATATGACCATTTTCGGTACACCATTCAACTAATATATCTCCTTCATAAAGAAATATTCTATTTGTACTATTTTATATGTGGAGTGATCGGTATAAAGTGTGCTTCCATGCCTAAATTTTCCACTACCACCATGATTGAATAATGATTCTTTGTTGTTATAGGCATTTCAGTGATGAGATCCAAAGAGATAAATTACCATTTCCATTTCATTATGGGAATATAGTTTAACAACCCAACGAGGTGTCAGTGTTCTACTTTAACTTTCTGGAAGTCTAAACACCTTTCCAAGTATACAACTACTTTGCCTTTATTTCATGGCCAATAGAAGTTCTTCGTAAGGGTTGTAATCATGTTGTCATATTTTAGATGAGCTAAAAAGGGGATTTTGTTGTGCTCAACTAAAATTACTTACTTTTTGTTATATTTATCCATACACCTTATCCTTCAAGGAAATTGTCCTAATTTGTTCCATTAAATATTTTTGCATTAATGACTAGAATTTAAGTAATTTTACTTTCATTTATGCTCAATGCATCTTCTACTTTATTTTATCTCATCTTGATACAATTCATGTCAAAATCAAACTTAGTCATGCAGGCCATCCATCTTTCTCATCTAGCATTTAGATCTAGCCGCTTGAAAAAATACTTCAAACTAATATGATTAGTAATAAAAGTAAATTTTGTTCCTAGCAAATAATGATGCCACATTTTTAATGCATGTATGATTGCAACCAATTCAAGAACACAGAAAACATTTTTTTCTCATGAACTTTAACTTTTCTTGGCTCATAGGTGATTACATTATTCTTTTCTATCAATACCCCACTTAACCCCTCCATACATGCATTTGTGTAAACAATGTAATCCTTACTAGGATAAACAATTTTTAGTATAAAGGATACTTTTAATAAATACTTCAGATCGTTTCCATGTCTAATTAAAGTTAACTCCCTTTTCTTGTAGTGAGGTTATGGGGTAATTTGGTTTAGAAAATACTTCAATAAATACAGTGTAGTACCCTCTGATTCCCATGAGTTATATTATATTTGCCACATCATTAGTGACTAGCCAATTTAGGATTGATTTTACCTTTTCCAGGTCAACTACAATTATAGCCAATTTAGGATTGATTTTACCTTTTCCAGGTCAACTACAATTACTTCTTTGGAAATCACATGTCCCAAGTATTGGATTTGGTTCTAATAAAATTTAAAATTGTTGAACTTAACATAGAGTTGGTGTTCCCTACCTGTTTGCAACCCTGTTCTCAAGTGGTTTTCATGTTCTTTAGGAGTTTCCTAGTAGATCAAAATATCTTCAATAAAAATCAACAAAGATTTATTGAGGTATGGTTTGATCATACTATTCATCAAGCACATGGATGTAGTTGAAGCATTAGTAAGTCTGAATGGTGCCACAATAAATTCATAGTACCCATACAAGTTTCTAAAAGCAATCTTGTGTAAATATTCTTCTTTAATCCTAAATTTATGATATCCAAACCGTAGAGGATATTTTCTTTTAATAGTTAACTTATTTAAATGTCTATACGATATACACATTCTATATGTTCCATCCTTCTTCCTCACAGGCAGCACAAGTGCTCCCCAAGTGGAAAAACATGGCCTAACGTACCCTTCGTCCAATTGTTCTTGTAGTTGCATTTTTTTATCAATTCGTTCTTGAACACTCATTTTGTAGCGTGATTTGGACATTGGTGTGGTTTCAGGTACTAATTCAATTGTGAAGTTTATGTCTCTTTTAGGTGGTATTCATATAATTTTATCTCGAAACACAACTTTAAATTCATTGATGACATCAACGTCATCTATGTTTCTATTTTTTTTGTTAATTCTTCTAGTTGTACAAAAAATGTTTTCAGCTCTTCCGGAACATCTTTTAAGTTGTAAAGTTCATATTTGTTTGGTGGATATTGGTATTGATATTACCTTAATACTTGATATCTCTCCTTCTATCGTATAGGCGACTATTTTATGTAGGAAATTAATTATTCACCTATGTTTCTCCAACTAGTCCATCCCTACCAACAAATCATAAGGTTTTAAAGGCAACACATATAGATTCCTTTTTTGTTGCATATCAATTTGAATTAACAACATAGTTTTTAGCCTAGTTGGTACATTTTCATTTTGTACCAGTGGCCAGTTGAAGCAGCCAAGAATTCTATTTTTTTTATACTTAGTTACATATATCTACAACTTGTGCACTGACATAACCATGGATCTAATAAAATAGAAATAGGTTGGTCTAGAATCATACCTCTAATCTCAATCATTATATATTGGTGCTTTGCTTCACATTCTTCCATTGTTATGTTGATTCTTTGTATGATCCTAGCTGCATCGTTCACCATAGAGTATTCTTGTACCACCTACAAAGCTTGGACTTATTTTGTATTATGTATGTATTTTTTAAGGAAATGAGGTTCTCTGTATCCCAAACACTTTAATGATTCTCGCTTTTTCCCATTCTTTCCTTTGTTATTCAAATCACATTTTTTAGATCTTGTTTCAGATTGAGTATTTGGTTGCCGATTATTTATGGGAAAATTTATGATTCGATGAGTTTTCCAATACTTTTTGAAAGTATAGAATCTAGAATTTTTCTTCCCCAACAAAAATATGTCCTATCTCTTACTGGACCATGGTTTAAAAATATCACTCTTCTATTTACACTGCTAATAGAGAATTCTACCTTTTCTAACCACTTCATCCATAGTTTTTGCGTTATCATACTAAATTCTCTCCTTGTGTGAGAGGGGAAGTCAATTAATAAAATGCTACACTTTAGCCTTTTCTTCTCAAATATAAGGAACATATTTCAATAGATTTGTAAACATGGTTACAAGTTCTTACATGGTCAATTGGACCAACTTTAGATCATGGAATTTCTTTTCTTTGTCACCATATTACCTATCCTTTGGGTTATTTTTCGTGAAATTCTTTTGGAATTCTTCCCATCTAACAACCTTTTTTTTAATAGTAACTACATGCCACTAGGCACAATCAATAACTTCATAGAAATGGTTTCCACTATTCCACCTAGTAAAACCAATATTTCATAAATGCCACGAGGATGAACATGTCTCTAGAGACTTGAACCCATGCTACTTGGGACACAAATCGTGAACCATACCACTTGAAGTAAGTTCCTTTGACATCGAATTACATATTTGTTCTTTAATAGTAATGAGTACATTCCATTAGGCACAATTGGTAGCTTTTTAGAAATGTATGCCACTATTCCACCATTAGTAGAACTATTTCATAAATTCCATATAAGCCAACATGTATCCAGAGACTTGAACCCATTTCACTTGGGACACAAATCGTGAACCACACCACTTGAGGTAAG
The DNA here is from genome assembly GCA_031772625.1 of Pinus tabuliformis. Classification (NCBI taxonomy): domain Eukaryota; kingdom Viridiplantae; phylum Streptophyta; class Pinopsida; order Pinales; family Pinaceae; genus Pinus; species Pinus tabuliformis. The sequence goes on along the minus strand of CM062807.1, from coordinate 999,913,237 downwards.
TTCATTTTCCCGTCTATCAAACTTATCTTCTATGGTATGCACTATTCTTAATTATTCCCACCATAATGAGGCTCTTCCTTCCAGATGACAGATGGATAATCTAGCTTTCAAGTTGCTAGAATACTCATGCACTTGAAAGTACTTAGTCATATTCAGTAGTAGTGCCTCTATTGTTTCTTATTTCTCACCAAAAACAATTGGAGGTCTTATATTCTAAAACTCCCCTTGTAGTTCTATTTTATATTTTTTCTCATGTTTTGGTGCTTTTGTGACTATTTTTTTTTACTAATCCTTACCCTGATGTGTTTCATACTTATTCTTAACACTACTATCTACAATGTTCTCCTTGAAGGACTCCTCTCTATCCTCCTCTACCTCTATTTCTAGAGTTTTTTTATTTGATTTCTCATTCAAATTCTTAATGAGACTCTCTTTCTCAACACTTGCATTAAACAAACATTCATTATTTTCCCTGATATTGTCTAATTCCATTTTTAGGTCATTTTCCATTTCTAACAATAGTATTGTAGGACGTGACAGTTTTATCTCCTAACTACACCCAAATTTGCTTTCGTTAATCAGGAGGTATAAAAAATGTTTTTTCATTACTGTCTTCTTCGCTTCTTAGTTACGTGTAACAAAAACAATAAATGTGTTAAAGTTTAGTTGTGAATTGGCCCATAGGCCTCAATGTTGAATCTAGCCCTGATACAACATTTAACATACCTCAATTTCACACTAAAAACAGATATGTATTCATTGCTAATTTACACTTCTAGTGGAAATCATCACCACTGGTGATACATATCTTCATAGTATCATGTTCATTACAAAGATATATTTACTCTTAATGCCTATTTATTTTTTGGGTGATTATAATCATATATGCTCTTATTCAATCACTATTTATGTCTTGAAACATTAGTTTTCTATTGATATCCTTATAACTCCCTTTGAACCTTCACATGTATACAAAGTAATTCTAATGGTATTTTCTCAATACCATTATTTTACAACCTATACTACTAGTACATGCTAAGTCCTTACCTTATCTTTTCCTCATACTACACTCAATGCCCTTAAGTTTCTCTATGGTTATTTTTATAAGTTATAGTATTTCCATGGTTTGGGCATCTAAATGTTTTGGAATATAACCATTTAATGGTTATATATATCCCCATGTAAACCTTGGCCTCTTTATGTTTTATGTTAGGTAAAATCTTGGTTTGACCTACAATACTAACCTCATTCCTACATGTGTTTATATATATAACATGAATATAATGTGGTACTCCAACCCTCCACCTTGGTATAACCATTGAGCTAAGAATTTATAATATCCTTGGTGCAATAATTATAATATAAATCTATTCATATAAATATTACACTTGGTTATTGTAATGCATCACTCCGAAATATTTTTAACTTTGTCATATTTATATGTTAAGCCTTAGTCCCAAGCAATTGATGTGAATTAGTAATATTCATGGTACCATGTGATCCTACCACACAAACATGAAACATTATACCATATAGATCATACCACATGACTTCCACATGATCAATTAGGTGGGTGTGATCATGTATATTCTGGATCCCTCTGAATGATCCAACAATGCACTAAGGTTAGGGTTTGATTTAGAAAAGTGGTGTATGCCAAGCTTGTTCTTATTTCTCTTTTAGATCTTGTTTTGGTTGTCGCTATGCTTTGCTACAAAGAAAGTATTTATATCTCATCCTACATTTTCTTATTCAATCACAATGTATTTCTTATAGTTATCCTCGCCATTTTTTCCATTTTATATAAGACTTTGGAAGGGTTCATGCAGGTGATTGGCTCGTAATTTCTCAACTCAATGTGTTTTCTTTTTGTTTCTTCTATGGATTTTTTTGTCTAACTAGTCACTATGTGTTTTGTGGAGGTCTTGCTATTGGTTAATTTATTAATGACAAGGACAAGACCCTTGTTGAGTCTTTGTTCCTTTAAAAAGTGTTTATACTCCCTAAATAATTATGTTGGCTTGGTTCTAAGGCTTCAATGGACCACCCATTAGTTCAGGTGAACTTCTTTTCAATTTATTTTTACAACCTACAATTTATCAGCTCATATATTTAATTTATGATTCACACTGACCGTTTCTTTTGCAAAAAGTTTCTATGCAAAAGAATGACGGTTCTGAGGTAACTTATTCTTGGCAAAATTCCTTGTGTACATGTAATTTTCCTCTTTACCCTACATGTTCTCTTCCAAATCCTAGGGTTAATTTGTCTAGATTCATCATGGTTATAGTGCCATGGGTTTTTCTTTGTACCATGGGTTTCTATTTGGTTTTCTCATGTGACTTGTATACGACAAAGCTATGGTGGTTTTAACTCATGGCTCAAGTCTATTATTTTAGCTAAGAAATGAAGATTTCATCCAAAAACATGAGACAAGGTTTTAACCCCTTTTGAATGTTTCACAACTTACCCTATTCATGTTTTTCCATGATTTAACATTGATATTATTTACCGATTGTATACTATGTTGTAATTGTCATATCTCATTTGTTGTTCTTTATTTCAAGTTCTAGTAGGAAATTTATTGTAAATATATGTCCACCCATACCAAGGGAACTAAAAGATCCTCATGGAAACCCTTTATAGGTATTTTACTTCTCCCTTAACCATGTGGATTTTAGCAATCTTGGTAATGTTTTTTTATTAACGCTAGGATTTTATATTATTTCACTAGCAAGATGTATGTTGTCCTATTACACGTATGCCTTGAAACCTCGTCAGCCTTCTCAGTGTTTTTCCGTAAAAAGGAGACCCCTAACTCCTCGAAAACGGTCACCTATGGGTTGGATTCCTTACATATTTCGGTTGATTTGTATATTTTAGTATTAGCTTGTTCACCCTCCTAGATCGGGACTCACATATTTTGGTTGATTTGTATATTTTAGTACTATCTTGTTCACCCTCCTAGATCGGGCATCTATATAATTTTAAGCATTTAGTGGAATACCTTGACATGGATCTTACATTATCATTTGGGGTTCTACGATGGACTTGTCTAATTTTTGTTTCTTTTATGTGTTACGAGTTGGCACCTACCACTCATTTACATTTCACTATACTCAGACATTTTTTCTTATATTAAAATACTAGATATTTTGCATTGTATTCTAGTCCAAATACGTGAGCATATATTTTATTTTGATTCTCATGGAATTTATTTGTTGTACACTTATTTATCTGGATAATTTACCAAAACACTATATCCCTATTTATATGTGTCAATCTATTTATTCTTTCATTCTTCGTCAGTGCATGCTAGCTATGAAATTTGTTTTCTTATTGTTGCATACACATTTCCACTGGTAGGAATATTGTATTTTCTCATATTTGTTTTATCAATAGATACATATTTTCTTAAAATGAGTCCTATGAATTGGACCACACTAATCCATTTAATTAATACATTATAATTCTTATTACTAAGATTATTCCATGCTTTTCTCTTTTACTCCATGATTTATCTATTACGGGTTCTGAAAGTATACCCACTTATTTGGCTCTACTGAAATGACTTAGATTGCATTGTTCTCTTGGAATGAGATTTAAATGTTCCTTGTAGGATTTCATTCACGCTGGGATGGGTCACTATATAATTCGTTGAGATTAACCTTAGTTCTAATTTTTATATTGTATGGAAATTCTCTTATAGTTAGTTCTCACATATAAAGGGATTTTTTCTTTATCCATTTATAACTTTGATATAACCAATTTTCACCCTAGATCATAACAAAACTTATTTTCCTTTCACCTTTGGACTAAAATTAAACTTAATCTACTATACCAAGTATTTTGTGACCTTATGTTATCAAGTTTGACATGACCATTTATAGTTCAGTTAAAATACTCTAACACTCGTATGCTCCCTACTATTAGTTTTGTGAAGTCTCTGTTTGATTGTAGAGATGGATTATAGGGACATAAATTAGAATCCGTATTCCATTTCTTCCCACTTAATATAGCACTAGCCATAAACAATGGATTTGGAATATACTGGTTCTTAATAAAGTTCAAACTTAAATCTTTGATAAGCTTTAATAGATCCTTGTTAAATTCCATGTTTCCTTACCCAATATGACTTCTTAGTTGTTGAACTATGATAATTGTGCGCACTAGTTTCCTTTTCATGGTTTTCTACTCGTTTAACTCTACTATTACTTGAGCTTGTTATTTGGTTAGTCAAAGTAGATAGGTTATCTTCTTATATGTTCCCATTAGCCTATTATATAATATATATTAAACGAGATAAAATAGGAAATACTAATTATCTATATTTACTCTGGAGAAATCCATGGCAATGGTCTCTAATTAAATTTTCCAAAGATACTTCTATACATGAAGCAATAATGTGATAATACTCATGAATTATCAAGAATAATCAATATTTAACAATTTATCGAGACATTATTAAATACATACATTGACATGCATCAGTATTTAATAATCTATCCAAACCTTCTTCAGTACATTTATCAACACGCATCTATATTCAATAATCTTCTACATAATCTATTTAAACATACTTTTCCATTCGTGTTGAAACCATTCTATGGTTCTTACTAACAGATAAATCTCATTCACTTATTTCAAACAAATATGGGAGATATTCACCCATATATTTCAAATAGATTCCATACAATTCTTTAATTGTAGTAACAACTTATCTTACTAGAACAACTTTCTAGGAAATTTATGGGAGAAAGAACATTCTTCCCAAACAACGAGTACTACACTAACAACTTCCCCTGAGCTCAAACTTATTTCCTCCTCTTAACAATGAGTATCCTGGAGAATAAATTCCCCGTGTTTTTTTCCTTTAATGATATTTAATGTTTTTGTTCATAACAAATTTCTCTAGTAGTTTCATGCTTTTAAGGTCTACATCCTTTTTTACTCACCTAGGCTTTTCCTTTTTAATTACGAAAAAGCTCTTCATTTTTCCTCTTAAAAATACCTTTCTCCCCCTCTATTATTTTCTTAATTTTTTACCCAATATATCGTTTCTCTCTAGGTAAATTTATCCTTCCGCTCAACATATTATATCTCACTCCAATTATGCTTTTTCCTTAGTGGGAATCTCTTTTGTTATGGAAAGGTCCACTATGTGGACCTAACAACTTAAAAATTCTTAGGATAGTAAAAAATCCACATTAATCATGTGCTCTTTCCCATAACATTTCCCCAAAAAAAAAAAATATTTATAATAAAATTTGTTTACATAATTAGTCCACTTAAGTCATGGCCCCATTGCCAAGGGTATCACAACATCCATCAAATGATGGTTCTTCAGTATGTGCTTAAAATAACCTACCATTCTATCCCCTTTTGAGAACTCGCCCCAAACCTCCCTCGAAGGGATGGTAAAGTTTAAGTCTCCTCCCACGATGAGGTATGGTTCATCCAATGACTAGAATCTTCAATATTTTACAAAAAGCTTCTCTCTCAACATAGTGAGCATATATATTTACACATTTTAAAATTTTATTTAGATCAAAATTGTATCCCTCCAATGAATTACCTGCAATACCTGAAAGGATCCATCTTTATGACTCCACGTTGTTACCAAACCCCTAAACATACCAATGTCATTGATAGAAAAGAAATCCCACCCAGAAAGGAATGTAGCGAGAAACAAATTCTGTCTATCCCCCTCACACATGGTTTCTTGAATAAAAATAATATTAGGACTGTACTTCAACATTATTTTGTTTTTGTTTTTAGGTTCCCCAAACCCGTCAAATTTAGGGATTGTATCTTCATTAGGTCACTCTTGCCGAGGGCCTTCTTCTCTAAGCGCCCTATAGTTTGTGAAAAAATGACATTTTCCTATCCCCTACAAATGACTACTTTACCTACAAATGACTACTTTACCTCTATGAGACGACTCTCGCCACTCTTTGGCTAAACCCCGTCAGCTTTCCTTTTTAACACACTTACTGACTCAAAAAAAAATGATTGTCTCATACCAGAGGATTCTACAAATTTCGAAAAGAGAAATCAGTTTGTGTATGGTCCATTCTCATATCTCTACATAAAGGAGGCTAGGCTTCGAGGCCCTTCTTTGTATCTCCTCACGTTGGATCCCCCTATTAGTTAATTGCTACACTTTGGGATTTTTTAAGGCCTCAATATTGCTTCATGAAGCATGTCCCTTCACATTTTGTCTATATCTTGATGTAAGATTCACTAAGAAGACATCTTGAATATGAATGGAGGAATAGCACCCTTCCGAATATAAGATATGTGGTTATGAATTATAAGACATAATAGGATTGCAAAACAATAATAATATTGTTATCTTCATTTCGAAAAACAATAAAATTATTTTATTCACAATCGTCTTGAAAACATTAAAATTTATTTTATTCACAATGCACTTGATATCTGAAAATTACCGAAATCATACGTTATACCGATGTTTGTGACTCTGATTCATTTTTAATAGTGCCACAATATAGTCGAACTCTCAACATTATATTTTCTTTACAGAATGTTTGTGACTCTGATTCATACTTTAATAGTGCCACAATATAGTCGAACTCTCAACATTATATTTTCTTTACAGAATGTAAATACACGGACCTTCCAATAACGCAATGCAACAAAGTTTAGAGAGTATCGATGTCAAACCTACGACCATACTACCTGAACATCCATTCTCTGTTGGGCTCATCTCAAACCCAAAAAAGAAAATTGATATTTATCGTACACTGGTTGATTTTCTTCCAGTATAGTTATTCTTCCGATGGATCTCCACCCCTTACGCAACATTTATAGTGATGCCATATAAAGTAGAATAAGTGTTTGCACATGTTCTTGAGAGTCTGCTCACCAAGTTTCACTGCTACGTCCATGACATAAATGCCCTCATAAAATGCACACTGCATTTTAATGATGCTTCCAGGTTACATCCTTCTATCAACTATTTTTAGGGAAGTTCCATGTATTGCAATATTCAACAATCATGTTAAAACTATTTTTGGCTAATGTTAATACTAAACGCACCGAATTTTAAAAAAAATTGTATTCAACGGTCCATCATCTTTTTTCGTAACTAAAATTGAGGCGAGTTTAGATGTCTTTTAAGTATAATTTATTTCTCATGAGAAGATTCACGGGTTTTGCTTAATAGGTCTTTCTCGTTGTTGTTTTTAGGTAATTTTTTTAATACTTTAAATGTTATAAGTAAACTATATACAGCTTGAGTGGGTATAATGGTTAAGAGCATGTGTTTCCTCCTAAGAGGTCACAGGTTCAAAAACCAGAGGGAGGTAGAGTATGTATGCCTTTGTAGACTTAGCAGTCATATGGCTGCACGGAGGTGGGTCCTTTGTCCCACAAACAAGGGGGTCTCATACACCAATTTGGTGTTTGGCTTGGCTGTGATCTTAAAAATGGATATTATTATTATTATATATGGAAATTTTATAATTTTATATTTAAAGTAATATTTAGATTATGATTATTGTGGCTATAGAAATCAAATAATTGGTAGTAGTGATTTGATGGTTAAAACATTATAAGCAAATTATATAGAAATTTGTGGAAATTTTGTTATTTTATATTCAAAATAATATTTAAATTATAATTAATGTAGTTATATAAATTAAATGGATGGTAATGGGGGTCCAGACATTTAGTTCATCATACATTTGACATTGTAAAAATTTAAAAAAAAAAAAATTTATACTTAAAATAATATTTATATTACAATTATCTCACTTGCATAATTGGTTGACGATGAGTCTCATCACCAAGGTGACCCAAGATCAAACCTCACTCAGGTGGTTGTTCCATTCCTAGGGGTGGGAACATGTTAAAAAATCCACTCATCATTTCTCAAGCCTCAAGCCACAGGTCAAGTCTCGAGGATCATATCACATACAACCTCGAGGATCACATCACATACAACGTGACAAACAAACAAAAAGAATATTTAAAATATAATTGATATAGTTATATAAATTAAATGGTTAGTAATAGCCATCGAGACAATTATTTCATAATACATTTGACATTGCCAAAATAAATAAACAAATTGATAATTTTTTTAAATTAATAATAATATTATGGGAGGTTAAATACCTACCATCTACCTAGTAATTATTAATAATTAAATTAAAATTGTGTAGCCTTATTACAAAATAGACATGCCATGTAATTATCTATATTCTATATTTAGATAAGTCATAAATAACATGTAATATAAATTCTCGTATACGCATACACATGTGCAACTCAATTATAGAGTCAATTTGATACTACTGATTATTTGCTAGAAGTTTAGAGTAAATTTGACTCAATCCTAATGATCCAAATTGGATCATTATATTGTTTTTCATCAATCTCGATGCATTTGGAGTGGAAAAGATGGAGGAATCAGCTCATGGGGCCGTTTTTACCGACGGGACCTAGTTTAGCGAAATAGGGTCCAAAACATTGTGGGAATGTTTTGAGGCATCAAACGACATTTTTTGGTGGTAAAACTTCGCTAGCAATGTGCCACAATTCTTCATGGCATTCTACACACACAAAGCTTTCCAAATATGCAAGGATCATGTCCATCGGAGTCCGTATGCAAAAGTTATGCCACTCAGATGTTGACCATCATCCTTTCACACCTATAGTTTAGGAGGATGCCACGTCAACCCCCATTATTCATGGAAAAGGGTCTAGCCACAAGTTGTGATGTAAAATACTCGAGAAGAGTTTATTTTGTAACTCTAATTAATACTTGATGTAGTCAAACTTAACCACTAGTAGGCTATCGGGTTGTGTTATAACTGGGCCACTCGCAGGAAGAGGCAATCCATTCTTTTGAGAGAATTTTGTTCCATAGCTGAGAAAAGATAGCCTAGAGAGATAAGAGGTAGGGCACATAGAGAGGATATGTGCACTATAGTAGCTCACAGGCCACAAACATTACTTCTTTATACTTGCAGCGATATTTCTAGACAAAGAAAGAGAGTGAAGCAATGTCACCTTCAAGCTGGGTTTTCTTCCAAAACAATTTCCTAGAGAGAATATCTTATGTATTATGTGTGTGTCAGATTATTTTTTCGTTCTCTAATTTTCTTCTTGATTTACTTTTACATGCATGCACTAATTACAATTAATTTTACAGATCTACAAATTAAATAAAACTGTAATAGTGTAGAATCTCATATTTTTAATATAATATTATCATAATTGTTGTGAAGAATTCTCCAGTGGAATACCCATAGTAGTGTACAAATCATTTGGTATTAGAACGAGTTTATTTTTCTATTTTTGGAGATTGCGGGGATCTAGATCGACGAGGCCAAAAATCATAAAACCCTCATCATGGGTGACAAATATGTAAAAAAACCTCGTGATCATGCAGAGGTGAGGTTTTCATGGCTTGAAGAACAAGTTGAGGATATAAACTTCAATGTCATTGTCCTCATGGAAACCTTAACAAATAAGTTGGGGATATTTGGAGAATAAGGGGGTTCAAATTTTTAGGAAAAATAAGAAAGGGGATCAAGAGATCAGGAAGACACAGATAACTAGTCGAAGAAAGAACCCAAAAGAGATAAACCCAGTTCAAGTGTTGTGAACCAATCCCTAATTAAAGTGGAAGAAAAAGTCGATATCAAGCAATACCAGGCGAGATCGACGCTCTGAAGCTGAACCACTAGAAGTTTATTTAAGTGTCCATTAGATCGAGGAAGGGCAAAGTATCTCATTAATGTGACTGAAATTGGAGTGTTATGCACTGACTTAGTGGGAGAGCCAAACTGGAACCCTGAGGTTGGAGGGAGAACCTCTAGTGACTAAGTGGGAGGATTTCAAAAACCTCATTAAGTCACAATTTTATCCCATTGGGTTAGTGGAAGACCAGTAGATCTGATGGCATTACTTCAGGCAAAAGTCGGGCCCAAAGCGTGCAAGACTACATAACAGAATTAAAAAACATGGCTATAATGTTGGATATCTCCCCAAAGAACCCAAATGTACTCCTCAAGTATTTGGGGGGTCTACACCACCATCTGCATGAGCAAGTGATGTTGTTCAAGCCCAAACGGTGGACGAGGCTTGTGTACAAGCACAATACCTAGAGAACATAGGTTTGAAAAAAGCGCAATCAAGTGGATCGAAGCAAAAGGAGAAACAAGACGCTTCTAATGATGGGAAGAAGAAGAAAAAAGGGGGAAAGGATAAAAATACAGTAGCCATAGCACACCAGTGCAAAGATCCTAGCAACCACTACAACCACTACAACATTGATAGCCATACATAAGAAAAGTGTTGGAAGTTGCATCCAGAGCTAAACCAGAACAACAAGAAGAAAGATAGTAAGAAGAACAATCTCATGGCCACTAATTTGAGCAACTAAGTTGAAAGCAACTGAGAAGTGGATGAGAATATCATATGTACATTAGTGCCTTCAACAACAGGAAGAGAAAGAAATGACCAAACTCTTTCATGTAAATATACAGGTCAAGAAGATGAGGATTGATGCTTTGTTTGACTCAGGATCGCAGGAAACTCTCATTGCAGTAGATCTAGTCAATAAGTTGGGATCGGAAATTCATGATCATCCAAACACATATCCAATAGGATGGATACATAAGGATGCATAGCTGAAGGTAAAACAATAGTGTAAAAATAGATTTTCTATCAGTGCTGAGTTTATTCATGAAGTAGATCTGCATGTGGTTCCCATTGATGTATGTGGAGTCGTGTTTGGGAGCCCATATGTGTACATGTGTGATGCAATATTCATGAGGAGAGCTAATCAATACCGGCTCACCAAGGATTGAAAGTGATTCATCATCAACGTGCACAAAGGAAAGTCAAAAATTTCACTAGTGAGTGCTAACCAAACCAAGAAATTGATCAGTTTCAGCAATAAGTATGTTTTATTGTTTTTAAGAGAAAATCAGTCTATATAGGAGTCAATAGGAGGCAAGGCATCCCTAGAGGGGTGTACTAAGAAACCAAAAAATAAATGGAGTTGTTACAAGCATACACTGACGTGTTCCAAGAGCCTAAAGGGCTACCCCCTAAGAGAGAAGTGGAGCACAAGATCAAGCTATTGCCATACTCTGCATTGTGAAATATTGGGCTATAACGACAGTCTCTTATAGAAGAAAGAGATCTGAAGAAATAGTTGCAGTAGTTTCTAGAATAGGATGACATTCGACCGAGTACATCACCATGTGGGTCACCCATCATCATTGTGCCAAAGAAGGATGGGACTTGGCCAATTTGTATAGATTACAGGGCGCTGAATAAAATCATGCTCAAGAACATATACCCCTTGCCTAGGATAGATGATCTGCTAGATCAATTGCAGTAAGAAAAGTATTTCACCAAGCTCGAATTGAAGTTTTGGTGTCACCATGTTCGAGTCAAAGAAGAATATACATGGAAGACCGCCCTCAAAACCAAGCAAGGTTTGTATGAGTGGTAAGTCATGTCATTTTGACTATGTAATGTACCAGCTACATTTATGAGATTAATGCATGATGTACTACGCCATTTTATAGATTCATTTGTTATTGTCTATTTGGATGATATACTGGTATATAGTGCTACCTAGGAGGAGCATATTTCACATTTGACACAGGTGCTGGAAACATTGAAGAAGCAGCAGTTGGTAGAAAATATCAAGAAGTGTGAATTTGCACAACAGTCCTTGGTGTATTTGGGATATGTATTGGTAGAGGAGAATTGAAGATAGATCCTTCCAAGATGGAGGCCATCATGAAATGGATGGTGCCTACAAATGTTACTAAGGTTAGGAGTTTCATTGGAGAAGCAAAGTTCTTAAGGAAATTCATAGCCTTATTTCAGTGGTAGCGGCACCGCTCCACGCCATAACAACAAGTGGTAAGAGTTTCTAGTGGAGAAAAGGGAAGCATAAGGCTTTCAATGAGTTAAAGAAGAATATTAGTGAAGCAACAGTTCTGGCATTACCAAACTTGGAACGACCCTTTAAAGTGGAGACAAATTTGATTGGGTATGTTATGGGAGCTGCCTTGATGCAAGGAGGAAGGCTCGTTTGTTACCATTATGAATTATTTCATGGTGCATTTGTTAACTACCCTGCCTACGATAACGAGCTATATGCCATGGTCCAGGACATGAATAAGTGGAAGCACTATCTGATGGGAAAGGAGACAATAATCTACATGGATCACGAGTCGTTATAGTACCTACAGGCCTAGAATAATATACAACAGACTAGGCATTACAAGTGGATGGGGTTTTTACAGCAATTTCATTTGGTGATCAAGTATAAGAAGGGCAACACAAACAAGTTGGTCGATGTGATTTCAAGGACACTCACATGAAAGGTTACAGCTTTGGGGACTCTTATGCACATAGATCCATTCACCCATGATGCATACAAAGAGGCATATTCAAAATATGAGGACTTGAAGGAGGTGTATCAGCAGTTGCAGAGTTAGAGTCATGTGCATGATGGCAACAACACCGTTGACTACAATCTGCATGACGGGTTACTCTACAAGCTGGATAACCTATGTGTTCCTACAGTCGAGTGTTTGCAACCGATTTGAGAGGTTCACAAATCCAAGGTTGCAAGGCACTTTCACGTAGGGAATAAGGTGGCTAACTTGCAAAGGTATGTGTATTGTCCCAAGATGCAGGAAGAAGAAGCTAGGTTCATAAGAGGATGCATGCTTTGTTGTACCAAGAAGCCTAGCAACATAAAATAGGGTTTTTATCATCCCTTACATATACCTATTCGTCCTTGGGAAAGAATTTTCATGGACTTTGTGGGAGGTTTACTGACAACTAGGAAGGGACATGACTACCTATTCATGGTAGTTAAGAGGTTCAACAAGATGTGTGTTTTAATGTCATGTAAAAATACCATTAGCGGAAAAGAAGCGACAAAACTTTCTTTGGACATGTCTGGGTACACTTTGGGATACCAAGGAGCAACATTTCACACAAGGACACACGATTTCTCTGTGCACTCCGGACTACATTGCGAGAGAAGATGGAAACAAAGTTGAAGAGATCTACAACATTCCATCCACAGACATATGGGCAAACAGAAGTAGTCAACAAGACTTTGGTGCAACTTCTGAGGGGTTACAAATAGAAGCATTTAAAGACCTAGGATGGAAATCTGGTGTACATAGAACATTCTTATAACAGAGAGGTCGACACTTCAACAAGAAAGTCACCATTTGAAACTTGTTTTGGATATTTTCCACCTTCACCTTTAGATATTGCATATGGGAAGCAAGGAGGAGTGAAGGAAGACATTACAAGAGATGCTTTGAGGGCTAAAACATTTATAGATAAGATTAGGCAAATACATCTACACATACAAGAAACACTGCAGAAGTCACAAGTGAAGTACAAGGCCAGGAGTGATCAACATAGAACAAAGAAATCAGTCAAGGTGGGAGACAAAGTACGACTACAGTTGAACAAAGAGAGACTATAGGGGCCTCGTAAGAAAATCAAGGCTCAAAGGTATGGTCCCTTTGAGATACTGGAAAAGGTGGTTGATAATGCTTATCGACTCATTTTACCACCATATATGCACATTTACTCAGTTGTAAATGTATAGAATTTGAAACTCAATGAGACTTCCATGCTAGATTGGGAAGAGGAACATGTCCTGTCTTCTGTGGAGGATTTGGCACCAGACACTCGGGCAGAGTTGACATAAGTTATAGTTTTGCAGAAGAGGTCCAGAGGTACAAGACAATGGCATAAAGAACTTTGGCACATTGGGTTGAAGTGACAACTTCCAGGCAAAGCTAAATGGTACATCTGAGAGCAGGTGGAGGAAAAATTTCCTCCCCTCATTCAGTAAAATATTTTGGGGACCAAAAGCCTCCAAAAATGGGGAGGTTTGATCTGAATTGGATCATTATATTTTTTTTCATCCATCTCAATGCATTTGGAGTGGAAAAAGCAGAGGGATCAACTCACGAAACCATTTTTACCAACGGGACCCAGTTTGGCGAAACAGGGTTTGAAACCTTTTGGGTGTGTTTTGAGGCATCAAACGACGCTTTTTGTGGGGTAAAAATTTTCCTCTAAAGCACCACACCATTTCATGCTATTCTACACACATAGAGCATTCCAACGACATAAGAATCACGTTAATGAGAGTCTGTACGAAAAATTTATCCCACTCAGAAGTTGACCTTCCTGTTTTCACACCTATAGTTCGGGAGGATATCGCGTCAGCCGCCATTATTCATGGAAAATGGGCTAGCTGCATGTTTGTGTTGTAAAGACTCTAGAAGAGCCTATTTTGTAACTCTAGCTAAGAGTTGATATATTCAAACTTAACCACTAGTAGGCTATTGGGTTGTGTTGTAATCGGGTGACTAGGAGGAAGAGGCATTCCATTCTTTCAAGGGCATTTTGTTCCATAGTTGAGCAAAGATAGCCAGGAGAGATAGGAGTTAGAGCACACAAAGATGATCTATTCACTATAGCAGCGCATAGACCATAGACATTACTTCTTTGTATCCACAGCCATATTTCTAGACAGAGGAAGAGAGCGAAGCAGCCTCACCTTCCAGCTGGGTTTTCTCTCGAAAAGGCTTCCTAGAGAGCATATCTTGTGTATTATGTGTGTGTGAGCTTATTTTTTCATTCTCTACTTTTATTATTGATTTACTTTTACATGCATGCACTAATTACAGTTAATTTTATAGATCTAGAAATTAAATAAGACTTTAATAGTGTAGAATCTCATATTTTTAATATAATATTATCATATATGTTGTGACGAACTGTCGAGTGGAATATCCAAAGCAGTTTACGGACCACCTAAGGTAAATTATCATAAAAGGGTTTCTATGATAAATTATTGTATCCATCTATTTTTTACATTATGTATTAGTATTATGCTTTTGTTTCTCTCTAGCATTTAATGATACATGTATGAGAGCTCAAAGAAAATCACTTTATTCACTATTGTCTCTATCGTAGAGTAAATTATCCTAGAAAAGTTTCTAGGATAATTTATTGTGTCCATCCATGTTTTCCATTATTTATAGCTATTTTTATTTCTCTTCCACTTTTAATAACATGGGTATGAGAGCTCAAAGAAGAGAACTCTATGAACTAGTGTCTCTACCATTACAGATGGCAAAACAAGTAATGTGTTTAGTATATCCGAGATATGTTGCCACATAGTCGCATGGATGGAGATTTAAAACGTATCCATAGAATATATGGTGAAATATTTTGAGAGAAACTTACATCCATTGGCATAAAATATGCCATCAATGATAATGAAGAACTTTCAACAAAGTGTAGGTAGGAACCACCTTAGACACCTAGAGAGATGGGTGTGACCAATTATGGATTGGCATGAACTAGACATATAGTGAGAGAAATCTTGTGTAGTGTCATGGAATATAGAATGCGGATAGAGGTGACAATACCAATGCATGGTGAAGGAGCCAACATGTAATGTAGATCTAAAACAATGCATGAACGCCTTAGATTCTTTGGTCCAATTTGTAAATCCTAGACATGGGTAAGTTGTAATCTCCAAGGTTGTTTTAAGCCTTGTTATTTAGGAAGACAAGTTGTAGCACCGTAGCTTATGATATCAGTCCTCTCATACATAAAGAGGATGGAGGATAAAGTTGTGGTACAAGGGTGGTATGTGTACTTCTATGCTAGATTGTTTTTAGTTTGTTAGAAATGTTTAATATTAGGCATACATGTTGTTGTGTGGTGAAAAATAGAGTTAATAGGTGTACTTGTATGCTGGGTTGATTTTAGTTTGTTGGAAATGTTTAATATCAGGTATACATGTTGTAGTGTGGTTAAAAATGGAGTTAAGTATAATAAATATGTTGAATGGGCCACTTGATTAAGTACAAGGGTGGAAAGTCTACTCATATGCTAGATCAATAGGGAAATGTGAATCTCCATGTGAGGCAGTTGATGAACCATGTACAATAAAAATTTCCCTAGAAAATGATGAATACCATGACTACTTACCCATGTTTTTCAGTGGATGGCAGATTTTTATCTAGACAAAGTAATTTGGTACAAGATTTTTATATGGACTTCAACCAAAATATCTGGATACTTTTCTTGGAGTTTCGGTAATGCATCATTTCTTATGATATTCTCTTGTAATGTAGTTTACTTAAACTATGATGACTACATTGTAATATGCATTTGGGATGAATAATAAAAAATCTAATATTAGGAGCTAGTTTTCCCACAGGGGTTTCCAAGATAATTTATGGTGTCCATGTATTGTTGTATTCTTCATGATTTAAAAAAAGAGTTAAAAACTAATTTATGAATTAATCAAATCTATGTTCTATAACTCAAACTAATTTTATTATCCATAAGGTAAAAGATCAATCCTTATGTTAAGATATATTGTTAAGGCATTCCTTGTGTAAAAGGATATGGTGATTTATCTGTAAAGATAGTCATATGCACATAATAATTATAATGGTAAGGGTAAGAATCAACTCCTTGCCAGACAAATATAAATCCAAACTATTTTTAAAAAACTAATTTAAATAACGTATAAATTAAATTATATATATAATTTATTAAAATATTAAAAAAAATTACTTTAATTAACTTTACAAATTAAATAATATATATAATTATAATCTATTAAAATATATAATGTCTTAAATTTTATTTACATATAATTATAATTTAACATTTCATATTTTCTATTTCAAAATATCCATCATAATCCAAAACCTATTAAATAATTTAACCTAAATTTATACTTCAAACATCCTTCATTAATTATATTTTATTTAATAGATTTGATTTATTATGAAATATAATTTTAATTTATCATTATATGTTATCTTTCAAAATATTCATTACAATCCAAGGGATATTAAATAATTTAACCTAAATTTATACTTCAAACCTCATTCATAATAATTCAAGCATTATTCCTAAGTGGTATGGCTACCCATATATATTCAATTCATAATAATTCAGGCATCATTCCTAAGTGATATGACTAGCCGTATATATTCAATTCATAGTAATTCAAACATCATTCCTAAGTGATATGACTAGCCATATATATTCCACACAAGTCATGAACTTCCTTGATATCATATCCATCTCAACTCTCCAATACAATTCAATTAGAATTTTAATAATGTGTTACACAACAACCTATTTCTAATCACCTCAAGTATAAGAGGTCTTATGTGGACTATTTTCTATTAATCAAAATATATATAACACACGGAATTAAGTTAACTCTCCATGCTGCTTGGAAAATGGCTTAGAACAATACTTTTTTTTACTGTATTATTTACTTAAATTTTAAATATGAGTTTATTATATATGAAATTTATATTTATATTTTTTATTGAAATTTATTTTAAAAAATAATAAATAAATTTAATAATTAAAAATATGTAATTCGCCTTTAAAATTATAAATATACAAATTCAAAAGAATAACATTAATTATCTATATTAAAATAAGAGTATATTTTTCTTTACTTTTAACATCATTTCCATTTATTTTTCTATGAAGAGTAAATGATTTAATTTTCTTTTTTAACTTAATTAAGTTATTAAAGGATTGCAAATCCATTTTACGCTCTTATAGGTTAGTCTATGAATACCATTCATTTTCATTAGACAGTTTGTAGCCATTGGCTTTTGTTTTCCATATCACTGTTTTCACAGCCGATGAAACTCTACAGTATACCCTGATCTATATTGCTGACTAGAAGAGGAATAAAATTGGAATCTGATGTGTAGAGCGTGGTGACTGAAACAATTTCCTGTGAAGGCATGACTTTTCTAAAGCATACATACCATTAAGTGTATCCTCTTCTTTGAAATTTCCTCATGCCTTAGTGGAAAGCCCCAGACAAAGAATTCACTTACCAAGGCTTCACAACTCATGTTCTTTCTTTGACTTAAAAGAGACCCCATTGTAGAATCAATCTAAAGAAATTGCTTAGCGCATGATAATTTCTTCTTTCATTACCCAAATTTACGACGTTCAATGAATTTGCGCCTTGTTGGGTTCCATCTTGACAACCCTAATTGACTAAATAAAATGTGGTTGATTTTGGAACATATCGTATTTCATCGATTTTCATGAACTAAAATGGAATTTGGAATTTTATTAGAATTATGAAAATTATCATACAATTTTCTGTGAAGGCATGACTTTTCTAAAATATACATACAATTAAGTGTATCTTCTTATTTGAAATTTCCTATGCCTTACCGGAAAGCCCCATACAAAGAATTCACTTATCAAGGCTTCACAACTCATGTTCTATCTTTCTTTGACTTAAAAGAGACCCTATTGTAGAATCAATCTAAGGAAATTGCTTCGCGCATGACAATTTCTTCTTTTATTACCAAAATTTACGACGTTCAATGAATTTATGCCTTGTTGGGTTTCATCTTGACAACCCTAATTGACTAATTATTGAAACACGTAAAGTGTGGTTGATTTTCGAACATATCGATTTTCATCAACTAAATGGAATTTGGAATTTTATTAGAATTATGAAAATTATCATACATGTTGTTCTCAAATTAAAGTTCCGGGTGATAGAATAAATGTAGCGTAGAATACTTGTCAAGGAGGATTCACATCACAATCTATAATTTTCCTATCAAAATGCCTTAGTCAAGATTGGTCGTCTCAAAATAGAATATATTGTACGAGTGTACAGGATAGATCTCATAAGTGATCTTTGCCGTTCCGGTTTATTCATTACAGGTGTATGTTGTTCGAATATTTCGGACAAACAACTTTGCTTTTCCTTCTGGGTTGCAAGCGAGGTTGGCAGGGTAAGTTGTGGTTACAAGGGAAACTTGGACATGACTGCCCCAATAGAAGTTTGACTTAAAACTAAGACGGTGTTAAAAGCTTGTTATAACAAATACATGTTTCATATGTGTTATGCACTTTGCAATATTCCGGAGAATTTTTGGGATTTCATAATGTTATACGCAATTTTTGTAGCATTGTGAAAAATTTCTGTAGAATGAGAAATTTTGTAGTGCTATGAAGAACTTCTGCAGTACTGTTCAGTGAATTTTTAGTGCCGTGAATAACTTTTAGATTACTGTTGAGTACTGTGTAGAAAATGTTTCAGCTATTTTTCAGGGAATATATTATCGGGAATATTTTATCAATACGGTAGAGAATATTTAAGTAATGGTGAAAAACATACTAAAACTTTTTCTTAACAATTGTTTTAGTAATATCTACAAAATTGTACATAAAATATTTTAGTAATATTATAAAGAATATTACATGGAATATTTTAGCAAAGTTATTTAGTTGAAAATATTTTACAATTCTGTATGAAATATTTCAACTTATTTGAAGAATAATTCAACAATATTATAGGGAATATTTCAGTAAGCAGTAAAAGAAATAACTAGCTAGCTTACCTTATCTAGCACTTCACTAAACATAACTTCATTCTCTACAAAAATAAGAGATGCATAACTTCATTCTCTACGAAAATAAGAGATGCATAATCAACCTAGATCAATACTTCATTCCTAACTCTTGCATTTTTCTATTAAAGACTGTAGAGGCAGAAATAAAGACAAGAATCAATTCAAAAATAGGAAATGGAGCGAACTCAATATTCTCATTACTTAGTAATAGTTAAATAAGACTACATACTGAACTGAACTCACCTATAACTCAACCTAAATGGACTAAATTGAAACTGATTATGACACTTGGATCGACAATTATGACACCTAACAAACAGGGACAGGTGGTTCAAATTATTTTTTCCAACTATCCCGTCAATTACAACCAAACAAAATTAAACTAAGATGCACGCTATTCTAAGTCTCAAATAAGCTTACAATTTTAAAAATTTGACATCCCTTGGATTTTCTTTTCTTGGCTTTTTGTTGTAGGCTTCAAACCATGGTTTCTTGATTTGCTCATGCAACTCTTCCATCGTTCTGGGTTGTTCATGTTGTTCATGCATAAGACCTATTTCTTCAAAAACATGCTTGCATGTGGAATGCCTCCACATGTCATGTTCTATAGCATGATTTTCATCATCAACATTTTTCTCACCGATTCTATGCAACATAAGATGGTAATAAAATTGTATCTCTTTAGGATTCCAACACATGAACATTTCATTAACATTCTCATCTTCTACAACTCCATGTTATCTCCAACATTCATTGTTGCAACTTCTATGGAGACTTCATCAACACATGATGTTTCAACCCATGGTTCAAGAAACTTTAATTCTTTCTCAAATTGTGTTGCCTCTTCTTGATTGCTACTATTATCTCCATATTCAAAATCATGGTTAAGTTTAAAAACACTTACGTAATGATATCAATTATGTTCTTTCTATTCTGCAATAAGAGCTTTCTCCCCTTGTTCTTCCTTCTCTATTTCTGTCACTTCCTCTGTTACTACGAACATGTTGTCTTCCACTTGGTTTTTAGACCGAAGTGGGATTCTCTCACCAAATAACATCATATCTATGATATTTTTCTATTGCATCATGTACAACCACTTACGATTGTTTGATTGTTCTTTGTTCAAAATTAACATCATCAATTTTAATTGGTGTGATGGATTCACCATACCAATGGCTTCTCCAATGGCAACTTCAGTGTCATCAGCAAACTTAGCAAACTTTGTCGCTTAATTCACTAAATTGTCATCCACTTGTGGTTGTGCAGAGTGGGATTCACGAGTAGTTGTGTGATTTTTCTCTTCTTCATTGTCATCCACTTTCAAATTACATTCACCAAATTCTTTATCTCGTTGTAGATCTTCCGCTATATAGCCACCTTCATCTTCAACTTCAATACTCCTTGGTACACCAAAAATTCTCTCAAGAGTATCTGAGGCCTCCTTGGTTGTCTTTGCATCTATAATGAGGGGAAGAATGTTATCATCTATGTATTCTTGTATGCATTTTAATGCAAAGTAATACTTTTGCCTTTTGTCTCCCAACTCGTTTAAATAGATCCCAAACAACTCTTATTGTTGCTTTAAGTGTCTTATCCTCTTGACATTTCTCATTTCTTGAACATTGGCAAACTGTAGCTCAACAAGCAAATTGACCTACACACATAATTGCTGCATGCAACTCACCCATGTTGTGGCTTGTCTATTGCTTTGCTTAGCTTCTATATAGAAATCTATAAATTTTCTAAAAGGCAACGCTTTTGAAAGAACTTTTACAAATCATTCCATTGTTTCTATGTTGAAATGATATTTCAATACTACCAATAGATTTGACAACGCCCTCATTACATTTTAATTAAAAAAATATTTTTTTTAATTGAATGTCTTTTGTCCTTTCGAAAGAACACTCGAACCTTTTTAAAAATTCCATTCAAAAATTACATGAGCCCTCTTAAAAGTTTTGGAACCGAATTCATCAAAGTGGAGCTCCTAAATGAATGGCGTCGTTTTAATAAAAGAATGAATCCCTTTTACCTTAACTGTTACGGATCGTCCAAAAGCTCCCTCCTCTTTCAAACGAACAAAGGGGGACCTTAAAAATTTTGAAATCGAATTCACCAAAGTGGAGCTCTTAAATCAATGGCCTCGTTTTAATAAAAGAATGAATCCCTTTAACTTTAACGGATACGAATCGTCCAAAAGCTCCCTCCTCTTTCAACCTCCTCTCTCAAACGAACAAAGGGGAACTTTTGGAGGATTTCGTATAGTGGACCATTTTGTGGACCATTTTTACGAGAATCTGACCGATATAGTGCCATCAATTTCTTGATTTCCAAATATTGAGAAAATCTACAATCGAGATAAACTCATATTAAACTCATACAAGGAAAGTATTTGGACGAGTCAACTTGTAATTTCAGTAAATTGAAAGTCAATACATTCAATTGACTTCGTTAGAGGCTGCATGAGTGTTCTGGAATTCGATGTGTTTTTAAAGTGTCGACATTATACGCGGCTGGTTTAGCTCCCGGGGTGCGTTACTGGGGCTTTGTTTTCTTTTTAATCATGCGCTTCTCACACTCTTCCGACGCGAATGGGCTGCTAGTGCTGGATCAGATGTTACATCACTAAAACCACCTTCTTCGAGCTCATCACTACTGCAAAAACACAGTTTTCATTTGCGTCCATGTTTCCACATTATGCTATGCGAGCATTTTTTTTAATGACCGTCTCGGCTTTTAACGGAGAGATAGCAATTTCTTTTGTTCATTTCTCAAAGAGTCTTATGCAGGGTTGCATTCTGATATTCTTGTAAAGACTGAAGACAGACACACCAATAAATTCCAAAAAATGGAAAATGAGCTAACTCAATATTCTCATTCTTATTACTTAGTAATAGTTAAATAAAATTATTTAGTAAAGATTGTAAAGACCGAAGACCGACACAAGAATCCATTTAAAAAATGGAAAATCAGCTAATTCAATATTCTAATTCTTATTACTCACTAATAGTTAAATAAAATTATATACGAGAGAAATATTAATTAATAAATGAACTGGAACTCAGCTATAACTCAAATAAAACTATATAGTAAAGATTGTAAAGACCGAAGACAGACACAAGAATCAATTTAAAAAATGGAAAATGAGCTAATTCAATATTCTAACTCTTATTACTTAGTAATAGTTAAATAAAATTATATGGGAGAGAAATATTAATTAATAAATGAACTACAACTCAGCTATAATTCAACTAGACTAGATTAAGCTGGAATTGACTGTGACATTTGATTAAGAATTGGTTGGAATTATTTTCTCCAACATTTTCAAAATTCTATAAATTATTTTTTCCAACATTTCCAAAATTCCATAAATTATTTTCTTCAACATTTTCAAAATTCCAGATAAAAACTAAGTAGAAGTAACTAAAAATACCCAGAAGTTAATTATAACAATCACATCATTTCATTAGAATTTGATCTTCAAGTTTGATGTTTATACTAGCTCATGTGTAACTATCTACCTCCTATAATCTATAACTATTTATTTTATTATTATTTTTTAGGTAAAGTTAATTTTTTTATAGTTATTTATCTCTTCAATTGTTGAGCTTAGAGACTCATTTTACAGTTTAATATGATGTGTAAAGAGATAGATCAATTATGGAAATTGAAATTTTGATAGTATCCAAAAAAAACTAAAAATAAAATTAATTTTAAAAAACATTTAAATAATAGTAACTCAATTTTTTTTTTTTACAAATAAATCTGTATTTAAAATAAATATATACTAATAATAATGAGAACTTCTATACTTTCACACAAATAATTAAAACTTCTCTACTTTCGCACAAAATAAATGACATGATAAGTAACTTTAAAAATCTCAAGTGTAAAACTACGTTAATGACAACCTGAGAAATTGCGCCATTCCCTCGGGAAAATAGATAAAATTAATAGGAAGATCCGTCAAGAGCATGTATATGAGTCAATAATGACCGATTACGAAATATAAGACTAAATATGATTGGAAATATGCATTCCTAATGTTTATCTTTATTTCGAAAATACTAAAATTACTTTTATTCACGATGCTTTTGATCTTTGAAAATGAACGGAATCATACGATATATCGTTTCCTCAATCTAAAAAATTTCAATTTCAAGGTGGTGAAAAAAAAATATATATATATATATATATATATATATAAAATCTATTCTAAATCACAAAATTCATGATTCTAAAAATTGTTTTCACCAATTTCTCACTAAAAACTTTAAAATTTATAATAATTCATTTCGTTAGGTTTTCGAAATATTACAAAAATTTGCGATGAAGATTGAGTAACACAATCTATTCAAATAATTATTGATGCCATGATCGATTTGATCCATGGTTTACCATTAACAAAATGCATTTGTTAAATGATGAGTACGGAAAGTCAGATTTAGGGTTCATTTTTCACTAATCCATTTGTTAGAAAAGTTAGACGACTGCAACGAAGAACATTTGATATTTAAAGTATATTTGTTGAATTTTGAGCTAATATTCTTCTTTTGCCAATGGACCTCCACCCTTACCCAACACCTCTACGTGTGAGTAACATCTATATTCATATAGGTATATATCCATCATCCACCATAGTGATAATTATTAGGTTTATTTTATTAAAGATTTCTAATTTTTAATAACTATATAAATAATAATAATCATATTATTTTATTTTTTCTTTTCTTTTTTATTCTTGCAGGGAAAGGCTCAGGGCGCTTTATTAAGAATGAAGTCTGAAACTCAAAGATCAAAGGACTCAGCATATAGGGCAATGACTTGCCCATAACTCACCAACAATTTGTGGATGGTATTATGCTATTTTTCTAGATTTTATTGAGAGAATCTCATCCATTAAAAGAGGTTTTGTAAACCTACATGGAGGCTTCTGGGACAATGATCAACAATGACAAATCTTGTATCTTCTTTTTTAATATCTAGTGGAGTGTTCAATCATACCTTGCCCATATCTTGGGGTTTGGCATTGGATCCCTTCCTTCCAAATATTTGGGAATGCCTTTATCGGTGAATTCATTGAAGACTTCTTGTTGGCAAATTATGCTCCAAAACCTCAAGGGAAAACTTAGTAGTTACTCCATGAGATTCCTCAACATAGCGGGCAGCACAATCCTTCTCAAAGTGATACTTCAATCCATTCTGATTTCTCAACTTTCAACAATAGCAGCGCCAAAAACAGCCTACTCTAAATTGGAAGACATCCTTGAAAAAAAAATTGGGGAGGTACACAGCAAGTCAAGAAGTGGGCTCTCGTATCATGGCCTATTCTCATAAAAAAAGGATGAAAGGGGGCCTAGGTCTCAGAGACCCCTATATTTTGAACCAAGTAATGGGAGCGAAATTATGGTGGAGATGCATAGGAGGAGGGATGGACCTCTGGAAACAAAAATGAACATGAAAATATAACATGCTAGTGAGAATCAAAGATATTCTCAGATATACGGACCCCTCCCAAAGGATCGATGATCTGGAACTTGGCAGCCCAAAATAGGAACCTCATCCAACAACACACTTTATGGGAAATACGTAATCGAAGAACGACATTGTTCTAGCAAGACTCCTGGCAACAAAGAGAGTGACGGCTTGGAAAGCAAGACTGGAGGGACATATTTACATACACTAGAGACATGAACCTCCATACAGTTGGGCGATTCTGGAAAGAAGGCCGTGTGGAGGAAGGATTGAGGAGATGGAAGAAGCAATCAGACTTGCTACAAGCACCTACGTCAGAATAGTGGAAGCAGCTGGACAAAAAACTTTAATCTAGAAAGTTAACTGCCCTCAATGGCCCATATATAGTTAGATTGGGACACACCACTAAAGGAACCTTTACTATAAAAGAGGCATACAATTTATAGATGGGGAATGATCTGGAAAGGGTAAAACTTGATATGGAAAAAGATATGGAAGGGAGGATGGTGGCCGAAGTTGACACACTTCTTATGGCTTGTAAGTAGAGGTCACATTTTAACATGGGACCAACTCCAAAGAAGGGAGTTCCATGGTCCTCCTTTATGTTGGTTGTGCAAACAACAAAATGGAAACATTGAACATACACTCAACTCATGTCCTTTTGCAGAACAAAAATGGGGAGAGTTGCAAGATGTATTTGGAAGAATGGACCGAGATAACCACTACATCTGGAAAACAATACTTGTATGGAGAGCCCACATATTTTCCAAACCTATGGTAAACAGAGGTTGGAGGTTGGCTTTGGGACCAACTCTATGGACCATATGGAAGGAGAGGAATCACTAAATGTTTAAGAATAAATCTTTACCCCAAGAGAAAGTTTGGGAAGTACTCATCCAGAACATCCGGGAAACAATCCTAGCAAAACAATGACATCAGGAGGATTGGCAGGTACCCCCTAGGAAGCTCAAATCTTGCAGAGGTTGAAGCTATCACCTGAGATGATAGCCCCCTCATCTTGGAAAAAAATTAGGTTGGGAATGACATCTCTCAACCACTTCACAGCTCTGGTGTAGGGGTTCATAAAGTTGAGTTTGATGGCACCTCAAAGGGCAACCCAAGGTTGGCTGGACTCAGTGGTCTCTTCAGGGATATGCAGACCAATACCCATCTAATTTATGGCGACATATGTCGATTCACTAGTAATAACGAAGCATAATTTGTTGTTGTTAAACAAGGCTTGCAAATAGCTATTCGAATGGGATATAGAAATCTGGTGGTGGAGGAGGATTCCAGCCTCATGATTAACACAATGACAAAATTGAACCATTGAACCAAATGGGATAAGCTCAGCCATAGTTGGCGAACTGCCAGACTAATCCAAGAAATAGGAGAGTTGATTCACAAGTTTGACTACATAATGGTCAACCATGTCAGACGGGGTGGGGGAGGCAACAAAGCAGCGGATTTCCTAGACAATTGGGGATGCAATCACCAAAACAACCATGTTGAGAAAATATGGCCAATTCAACCTTAGGACGAACAATATCGGGGAAGGAGCATAAGGATGTTAGCAGTTAAGGGCTTAGGCTAGTGGCGATAGTCTGCTTCTACCTTTGGCAACTGTTAGGCATCCTTACCATCTTGCTCTGCTTTGAGATACTCCTATCATGTATGGGAATTATGATGGCTCTAGTTTGGGAGCATATTGTAGGAGCATGTAGTTGCGTCACTGGAAAAGGTGGGGTGTTGGGCTATCGGAATAATGTCTTCTTGTACAACCACATTTTGGGAGGAAACCTCTGTCTTACGACCACACATAGTTGGAGGGGGGTTTGCAGGGAGCTCAGAATGGGGGAGAACAAGGAGAATCACCACAGGCATGAAACCTGGCAAGGAATTTATACTGGATATGGAAGAATGGGAAGAAGGGTTGGAAATGGTGGTGTTATGGGGCTCGTGGATGGCTAGCCATGTGTGTTGGGATCCCTTTTTTCTTGGAGGGATGATAGCAAAGGGCAAGTCAGCGAGGTTGGAGAAATGGCGGTTGGCGCGATGGACAGAAGGTAGTTAGGTCTCTGTGACCAGGACTAGGGGGATATTGCATCCATGATTGATGCTAAGTGGGGTCTTCTATTAGGACTTGGAACCACTTGTGTAAGGTATGGGTAAGTCCTCTCATTGGAACTTGCCTGTGACCATGAGGGGCATGCTACTGCAAACGTCACGGGGTGTATGAGGTTGGGGGGATGGAGTGACATAGTCCTACCACCCGTATACATGAATTTTGTAGGAACACATTGAAGTTCAATTGGTAAATTGAATGTTTTGTATGCAAAGTAGGTATGTCGCATGATAAACCCACCCCGGCAGAAGGAAATTCCAGGACCGAACAAGTTACAGTTTTTCACATTGCAAAGGACTGGGTCAGGGAGATCATGGCCCGACCAGAAAAGACCTGAGGTCGAGGTAAGAGGCCTCCAGAGGCCAAGCATGAAACATAACCTGGTTCTTTTGGTGGCCAACGAGGATGGAAGTCTATTGAACATTTAATCGATGAGGAAACAACCATCTACCGAGAGGGAACCAATGAAGAAATTTGAGAAATGTTCGAAGAAAGGGAGGTAAAAGGGAAGCAGGAGAGTGAGATATATATAGAGTTGGAGGGCTGGAGAGTCCTCGTCCTAGATGCTGGGAACATAAGAGGGAGAATCACTCAGTTTAAATAGACGCTTTACTTTACTGGTTGATGAAAATAATGTTGGAAAAGGTTATGGAGCAGATCTCAGTAGGCATGGCAGTCACAGTTTAGGGAATGCCAAACTACAAGCAGGAATTTCAGAAGGTGCAGTTTCAACTGCACAAATAGGACCTCTTCCTTGGTCGAATTGAGTAGCACCTGCCATGCATTTTGGTTCAGATGGAGTTGCTCGGAATAAATGCCAAACTACAAGCAGGAATCTCATAAGGTGCAGTTTCAACTGCACAAACATGACATCTACCTTAGTCGAATTGAGCAGCACCTGTCATGCATTTTGGTTCACAAGGAGATGCCTCGAATGAATGCCAAATATCCAACACTCGTGGAATCAACGTCAAGTGAAGAACATGATTAGCATGCCTACTTTATGACAGTTTTGTTTATATATGCAGTTAGCTTTTAAATTTGTCTATGCATTTACATATGTATGTATAACTCTAGAGTATGGATTTGGACAGGAAACTGAAACTTATATTGCTTGGATAGAGAGACTTGACATTTTTTATTACTGGATACCATATAATATAGATAGGTGGCCAACAAACTTGGTTTCCCACTAGGCAAGTTGAGGCCACGTAGCGAGTTCTATGCGATGTTAATTTGCTTTATATTAATGAA
This sequence comes from Pinus tabuliformis, assembly GCA_031772625.1. NCBI lineage: Eukaryota > Viridiplantae > Streptophyta > Pinopsida > Pinales > Pinaceae > Pinus > Pinus tabuliformis. Next base: position 999,884,899 of record CM062807.1, on the reverse strand, counting down.
AAAGGAGGATCTACCAAACTTAACAAAATAAAAAAATACCATACTATTTTATATTTATATTTATATTTATATAATTATAATATAATTTTCATATAATATAATATCAACATTTATGTATTATTAATAATATGTATTTATCTAATGTTATCCTCCATAATTATGATATATTTATTAATATAATTGTCAGTATATTTTATATATTTACTCCGAGTATATATTATATATATATATATATATATATATATATATATATATATATATATATATATATATATATATATATATATATATATATATATATATATATATATTTTCCAAAGAAAAAAATCGAACTTTTTATTAAAATAAAAAGTTACATAGTATATGCATTAAGCATTCAATTTGGCTGTGTGAAAGTAAATCATACAGCTTGCAATATACAGCCATGCCTAAAAGCAGAAAAAGAAAGAGCTGCTCCTATTTTCCGGAGAGCAGCCCAAAAAAGAAACCCAGCTGGCCTAAGTCTTCCTGCCCTTCTTCTTCTCCACTTTTCGCCAACCATCCATGTTGGGAGTGGAGTCAATAACGGCAAGCTAGTTTTCCATTGTACTCATTGGTTGCTCCTTATTTGAATCCGATCCTTCAGGACTTTGACTTCGTTTATTACCACTTATTTCCAGCTGGAGCTCTTGTTCCTTTTCCTCATTAATCTCCTTATCCTTATTGTCCTGATCTTTATCCTTTCCTTTATTTTGTTCTTCTTTCTTTGCTGTAGTTGCCTTCTTATATGCGGCATCTATGTTCAGCCATCCTTTCAGCTTCCTTTGTTGTTGCTTGATCTTGTTGAGGCTTGGACATGCGTTGTACAGATGACCTGTTTGTTGACATCCCTAGCATTTGAAAGCTGTATTCTCATAGTCCAAAGGTTTTTTCCACTATGTATTATTGAAATTCAGGATGATGCTCTAAGGTAGTCCTCGGCTGAGATGTACCTCGACACATATTCTGGCAAAAGTAAATATTCCTTTTATATGTCTCTCTCCGTCTATCTTTAACATTCTCCCCAAGGTATTTCCAATTGCTATTAGAAACTTTGAATGCCAAAAATGTAAAGGAATATTATGCATCCAAACCCATACTGGCATCCTTGATACCACCATGGTGTTGGCATCAAAATCAGGAAACCAAGGGATAATAAAAAGTCCAGCACTACCCTAGAACCATGGCCCTTGGTTGAGAACTGTTTCCTTTTTTTCTTCTATGTCAAAACATACTATAAAAAACACCTTAGGGTATAGGTAGATTTGGCAATTTTTTGTCCAAAGCGAGTGGATCCATTGATACAATGCATCAGTTCTAGGCCATAAGCGATTAAATCTACAAATAACTGCATTTTTTTGTAGATCTAAATATATATTATTTACCTCTGGTATTTCAATGGAGATAGATGGGCTCTCTGCAATTTGATATACAATGTACTACCCCGAAGGTTCAGTGACAATTGTGGGGTTTCTCCATTTTCCCTTCACTGCTTCCTTAAAAGACCCTTTGCTTTGCGAGCTAGTTCCAGCGTTTTCGACTCCTCCTTGTAATCTCATATTGAGAATGATTGTAGAGCCTTGTTTGATGTTGTATTCTTGCATGGTTCTGCATTCCTGCAACGATCTGCCCTCTTTTAACAGGTGTTATTCCTGAGCCCAGTAGCCAGTCTGATCGGCGATATTGTTCTTCAGATCTAAAACCCTGTCGTTGTTATAAGTCTAGATCACGATTGTGTTTCCTTTTGGCGTCTTTACAAAGATTTGGAAACCGGACCTAGCAATCTGGGGTGGCTCGATTCTTGTCAAATCTGTGCCATCCAACTCTATATCCGAGAGGGTTTTCCAGGGCATAAATGTCTTCACCGTCGAGATGTCAGCCACCCACATCTGCCCGGATGTGAACAAGGGAGCCTCAGTCCGCACGGAACCCGGTCCCAGTCTCCCGCCCCATACTTGAGCGTCAACCAAACCTATAAAAGAATGCCATAGAGCGGAGATTCGGGCTTCCCTTAGCAGACCGAAAGGGGGCAGAGGAAACGTCAGCCACATCTCTTTCCAAATGGCACAAAAATTGCTGCCTAGCCAAGTCGGAACACCCGCGCAAGATAACGCAGATACCCAAACTAGGTTAGGGACAGGTTGATTTGAAGCGAATCGCCCAGTGCTTTGAGGAATGGAGCCCAGATCCACCATGAGAAAAACGACTTGAGCTAGAAAGGGAGAAAATTCCCCCTGCCCTTGAATACTTTGATTCGATCCTTGAGGCTCCTTTCCAGCAAAGTAATCGGGCAAAAACCAAAAAGATGAATCAAGTTCTGAAATTCTAGCAGTGAGGCGCCAAGCAGATCTGGAACATAGCTGATCTCTAGGGGCGGCGACGGCATAGAACGATCCTTCTGAAACCCTAGATACTCGAGAACCTGCTATTCTTACTTCCCAAAACAAATGAACATTACAAAACAACTTCCTATATATATATATATATATATATATATATATATATATATATATATATATATTTTTTTTTTTTCTCGGTAAAGACTAATTCTATTAAGTGAAATATAGTACAATCAGGATAAGCAAAAACCGGCAAACCGGAAATGATGGAGTCATCAACCTCGGTCCCGGAAGAAAGATTCAAACTCAAAGTTACATCAAAAGACAAGAACTCACAGACTGCCTGGTTACCCCTTAGGGCCAGAAACTACAACACATTGTTTTTTCCCTTTCTTTTTGCTGACTTTTGTCCAGCCATCATGGGGTGAATGGGCTAGGACAACTTGAAGACTGGAGTTCCCTTCCATCTGGTAATCCTTCTCTGATTCAGAGGAGGTCTCATGGTTGCGTTTTTGTGCTATAGCTGGGTCCTGAGTGCGCCCTATAGGGTCCATGGGCGGATCCATCGGCTGAGGCACCTGTTCCGAATCTGAATCGCTTTCCCCTTCCTCTGGACTGGGGGGGGGGCTAGATCTTTGAGCTGGCTGCGGTGCACAGGGAGCCCACCGCTTGGGTTTGGTTTTCGCGAAGATTCCCTTTTTCGATCTCGCTGGCAGCGCTGGGCATGAGGTCTGAAGATGCCCTGTTAGGTGACAATGGCGGCATCGGAAGGCTGTGTTTTCGTAATCGAGAAACTGGGTCCAAACCGTGTCATTGACCTTGAGATGGATTTGCTCTGGCAAACCCTTGCTGAGATCTAGCTCTACACATATTCTGGCATAAGTGTAGAGACCTTGGATTTCCCGCTTGTAGTCTCCCATTATAAAGCTGCCCAAAGCGTTGCCTATTTGCCTGTATACTATTGTGCACCAAAGATGTAATGGGAGATCTGGAAGCCTGATCCAAACAGGGGCTTTTGTGATAACTGCAGAAGCTGGGTCAAATTCTGGGAACCATGGAGTTAGGAAGAGGCCTACCGCTCCCATGAACCAAGGGCCTTCCTCTAAGGCATCTTCATAGTGCTCGAGGTTATCGAACAGCACTATAAAATATCCCTTTGCGCAAAAGTAGACCTTGCAGCTGCGTGTCCATCTGTCATAGATCCAGTCCAGAAGATCCTTTGAGCGTGGCCATAGCCCATTGAATCTGCATATGATGGCCCTTTCCGCGAATTTTTGGGTATCGTCTGCCAGATTTGGGTAAGAGATCTCAACCGAGGGAATCTCTTCCACTTTGTCAACCAAGAAAGGCTTGGGTGCATCCTGAGCTGGAGGAGCTGTCCTTTCAGTCTTCTTGCCATGGACGACATCTTTATATGAAAAAGCATTGGCTGAGGATGGTTCTCCCTCGGCTCCTCCTCTTAAACGAAGGGTTAAAATGATAGATGCATCTTTCTTGATGCCATAACAAGAAATAGGAAAGAGATCCTCAAGATGTTTACCTTCATAGAGAAGCCGCTGAGCTGCAGAGGGGATCCCTAGTTTGATGTCCAGTGCATGCTTGAGATTCTGCACTTGATCCGTCTGGCTAACCCAATGGAGCATGGTTTTGCCCGTTAAGAGCTTGATTTGAACCTGGAATGATGAGGAAGGTTCAGAAAGCCTCTTTCCCCTGCAGATCTGTGGAGAGGATAGGCATTTGCCTTGAATAATATTCAATTCCTGGGTTTGCTTAAGGAGCAAAAGAGGCGTACAATAGTTCCGAAGAAACCCTTCCTTTCCAAAAGCTAAGGTCAGAGGTGAAGCCGCTTCGCCGACAATCTGAAGAGGGCTGCCCAAGCGTGCTGCGGAAGCAGGGGAGCTGGGCCAATCTATCTTTGAACTCTTGGCCTCGAGATTTGCAGGTGCATATAAGTCTGCGGCGCCAGCTTTCATGGCGTGGCCATCTTTCGCACCTGCAGTTAAGATACATCTGCTTAACCCTTGCTCAGGTCTATCTAACCCTTTCTCGTCCAGATCAATCAGAGAGCCGCCGACGGCCGGGGGCATAGAGGCTGTAGCGTTAGGGTTCGAGCCAATGTTCGAGGCATGGCCTTCTTGCGCACGTACATCTGAGATACAGGGCCTGAATATTTGCTTGGATCCATTGAGCCCCTGCGCAGCCCGTGCGATCAGAGACCCAACTGTGGCAGAGGGCATGGAGTCGGCGGAACTAGGGTTCATGCTTGGAGAGTTTTCCTGGGAGATTTCACTATCCAGCTTCCTATATATATATAATATTATTTAACAATATAATATATAATAGTAATAATAACATGTTATAAGATTTTGTTAATATATTATAAGTTATAACTCAAATTATAATGTAATTTATTAATAGTGTTTTGTTATTATTTATAATATGTATTTATCTCTTTTTTATGTGGTTATTAATAGCTATTATATATTTATTAATATAATTATTAATATTTTTTATATTTATTTAAAATAAGTTAATAATATCAACTATATATAAATAAAATTTCAAGTTAAAAAATATTATATTATTAGTATTATATACAAATAGTAATATTATAATAAAACAAAGGGATTACTAATATTATAAACTCAAGCGATAAAAAAAATTAATTAATTAATTAATAGATTAATATTAAAAACCCAAGAGAACAATAAACCCTAGGAATTAATATTTTAAAACCAAAATATTAATAAACCCAAGGGTTTCATAATAATAGGGTTAAATAAATCCAAGAGATTATTACTATTATAAATCTAAGGGATTATTATTGCCAACCGAAAAAATATAAAACTTAAGGGATTAATCTTATAAACTCAACGGATTATTAATATTATAGACCCATTGGATTAATATTATAAATCAAAACAATTAATAAACCTAATGGATTATTAATATTATAAACCTAAGAGATTAATAAAGCAAAGGAATCAATAAGCCCAATCCACTAATAATAAAAACCCAAGGGATTAATAAAACCTAGGAATTAATATCTTAAACTCAAGAGATTAATAAACCCATGGGATTAAATTATAAACCGAAGGGTTTAATTTTTTAAACCAAAGGAATTAACAAACCTAAAGGATAAATATTATAAAGCTAAACGATCCACAAACCCAATGGATCAATACTAAAAACACATGGGATTAATAAACCGTAAGAATTAAAATTTTAAACCAAACACATTAATAAACCCACAGGATTATTAATATTATAAAACCAAAGGATTAATGAACTGTAGGGATTGCTAATATTATAAACCTAATACACTAATAAATCTTAGAGATTTTTAATATTATAAACCCAATGGATAAACACTATAAACCTATGTGATTAAAATTAAACCCTAAGACTGATATTAAACTCTTAGATTAAACCTAGTATTATAAACCAGAATATTAAACCCCAACTCTTTTATTGTCACAATGTACATTGAATAAATTACAATTTAATGTATCATTGTGATAACGATTGTGATACCGTTTTTTGCCTTGTGATGATGCTTGTCAAACTATGATGTTGGATTAACCCTAAGGATTATTAATAGTATAAACCTAAGGGATGAATATAATAAATGCATGATATTATTAATATTATAAACCTAAGGAATTAGTAAAACCAATCAATAAATATTGTAAACCTAAAGTATTAACAAACAAAATGGATCAATATTTAAAACACATGGGATTAATAAACCCTATGAATTAATATTTTAAACTCAAGGGATTAATAAACCCAGCCAACTAATAAACCCAAGGAATTAATAAACCCTAGAGATTGTTAATATTATAAACCCAACATATTAATAAACCCAAGGGATAAACATTATAAAACTAAGGGATTAATATTAAACCCTAAGACTAATAATAAACCTTTAGATTAAATCCAATACTAAAAATCAGAATATTAAACCCGCGGGGGCTTCACTTAATAAACATTTGACATATCACGTGTGTCCATGGTATACTAAACAGTGCCCCTAACTTGACTACAAATTCGAAAATGTCTCTAAAAATCACATTATTTAACCTCGTACCAATACGAACCCAATATACGTTCCTAATTAAAAAACCCATACTTTAACTAGATATTGTGTGTATCCATTTTTTTATAAATAAAAAATTATACCCCTTTATATTTTTTCATTAACTTTGAGTTCCATTTTTTTACTTGCCACTATAAAAACCCTTTACCCCCTAATATATGCTCAATATATTATATCATTTTTTCCTCAATATATATCCCCCAATATGAATGCATGTGGTATGGTATTGCTCCCCCAGTGAAGCCCACATAATTAAACCCTAATTCATATATTATCAGAATGTGACATTGAATAAATCACAATATAATGAATCATTGTGATAGTGATTGTCACACTGCTTGTTACATTATGACGATGCTTGTCACACTACGATGTTGGATAATGAAATAGTTTGGAAACAATTGTGACAGTACAACGTTGAAAAGTGTCACAATGGTTCTAGATTATTAATAATATAAACTCAAAGGTAATAAAACCTATGGACTATAAATTTTAATAAAATCAAGGAATTAATAAAACCAAGGGATAAATATTATAAACCCAAAGGATTATTTCTATTATAAACCCAAGGGATTAGTATTATAAACCAAAGGAATTAATATTAAAAACACAATGGACTAGTAAACCCAAGAAATTGTTAATATTATCAACCTCGGGGATCAATAAACCCAGAGGATTAATCTTATAAACCCAACAAATTAATAAACCCAAGGGATTAATCTTATAGACCCAAAGTACTAATCTTTTAAATCAAAAGGATTAATCCCATAAACTTAATGGATTAATAGACTTAATGGACTAATATTATAAACCCAAAGGATTGATGAGCCCAATGGATTAATAAACCCAATCGATAAATATGACAAACCGAAGGGACTGTTAATATTTTAAGCCCAAGGTATTGAAGAAGGGAACCAAAATTCCGAATTCGTTCATGAAGACATGATTTCAATTTGATAAGAGAGAAGGGTTTTCCAAAACATTCTTCATTTTTTTACAAACAACTCTAAATTTTATCACAACTGATAAAAGGAACAACATAAAGAAAATTCAATAATTTCAAATGGAAGACAACTCCAAATAGTTGGATCCATGGTCAAACAATAGAATCACCTCACATAAAAAATACATGTGAAATTAACAAAACCATTTTCAAATAATATTAAAAAAAAAATAAAAGTAACCAACATACATAATTTTCAAACTACAAATAGACAAAAGTTCACATATACCTATTGTATAAAATCAAAAGAGTGATAAATCCAATATTACAATTGTAAAAAAAAAATCACAATTTGATAAATCCAATGTTTTAAATATAATATTATTAATGTTAATAAACATGAATTCGTTGTAAACATAATCTTATAAACCAACTTAATGTTACAAATAAATCTAATATTATAAACATAATTTCATAAATGAAACCAATAAATCTAAAGTTACAAAATCAATATTAATAATATTAATATTAATATTTATATATGTATTAAAAATTCTTTATTAATTAAAATGATGTTATAAATAAACCAATACTCATTATAAATAAACTCGTTATTAGGAAACATAATGTTATAAAAAAAAACCCACTATCATTAAACCTAAATAAACATAATGTTATTAAAATTATTGTTACAAAATAACTGAATGTTATACATAAACTTAATCTTCAGCCTATTGTTGTTACACCTCATGTTCAACCTAATGTTATTAAGTGTTTGTTGTTAAATGCTAATATTTATATTAATATTTAGTGCTAATATTTATATTGATTTTTAGGCCTAATATTTATGTTTATATTAATGTTTATGTTTAATATAATATTTATGTTTATATTTAGTATTAATTTTAATATTTATGTTCAATATAATATTAATATAAATATTACCAATAAAACTATTTATATTAATATTAATAAATTTAAATTTATAAATATGATCTTATAAAACAACAAAATCATATATCAACCTAATGCCATTAAAATACTTAATATTATAAATATAAAGTCATTAAACCTAATGTTAATAGTGATATTTACATCAATAATTAATGCTAATATTCATAATATTAGTATTAATGTATGTTTATATTTATGTACATTTCATTTCTATATTTTTAATATTAATGTTTATATTTATGTACATTTCTATATTTTTAATATTAATGTATAGATTCAGTGTTTATATTTATATACATTTCCATATTTAAAATTATTAATGTTAAATTTTATTATTAATATTTTTTTTTGTTGATAAGTGGGTGAATCATGAAAATCATTCTTACTCTGTGGCTGAGAGGCCACGACTCAGGGGTATCTAAGCTGTCAAAATCACCGGCCGATCGCACCCGGCCTGAGCCGCACCAGCGGAAACCCCAGCGGAAACCATGCTAGATTTTTTGGTATCGCGAGACTAGAACTGGTGACCTTTTACATGCGGAGCTCCTTAAGAGCGTGTTCCTTCACCGACTGTTCTATATCTCTTTGATTATTAATATTAATATTACTTTTATATTTAATATTAATATTAATATCTATGTTTATATTAATATATAAATTTAATGTCAATAATTTTATTTATATAAATAGTTATATTCAATGTCAATATCACTATTTATGTTGAATATTTACATTAACATTTATATTTAAATATTTACATTAACATTTATATTTAATGTTTAATATTAATAATAACAGTAATATTTATATTTATATTTATATTTATGTTTTTCAATTTAATTTAAATATTTGAATAAATTTAACATTAATATTATATTATACTAAAGTTTATATTAACATTTATATTTAATGTTTAATATTAATAATAACAGTAATATTTATATTTATATTTATGTTTTTCTATTTAATTTAAATATTTGAACCACTTTAATATTAATATTATATTATAGTAAAGTTTATACTAATATATTTTAATTTTTATTAAAAAATTGCCATAAAATTTTGTTATTAACCTAATATTATAAATATTATAAGTAAATTTAATAAACCCAATATATTTATGTTTTTATATTTAATTTAAATATTTGAATCAATTTAATATTAATATGATATTATAGTAAAGTTTATATTAATATGTTTTAATGTTTAGTAAAAAAATTGCCACAAATATTTGTTATTAACCCAATATTATAAATATTATTAGTAAACCTAATAAACCCAACGAAATGTGATATGTAATATTATTTTTTATTTATTTTTAATGTAAAATGTAATTAATAATTTTAAATAATAATAATCTGATTGTTAATTAGTCCAGTTCTTCTTGCTAAAAGCATTTTATTATTGGGAGATCATGGGTCAATTTTCCTTGATTCTCTCGTGGTTAAGCTTTCGTTGTTAATTGATCCAGTTCCTCTTGCTAAAAGCATCTTATTATTGGGAGATCATGGGTCAATTCTCCTTGATTCTCTCGCGGTTAGACTCCCTCAAGATTAGGCTTTGGTAGAAACCCACATGAAATAATCCCTTCTAATGGATCTGCCCAAATATTACTTCACGAAAAAGGAAAATAAAAGATAAAAATTATATTGAAAATAATTTTAATGAAAATTAAGAGAAATATTTATTATTTTTAGAATATGATTAAGAGTGATTATATATATATAATTTGTTTTTTCTTAAATAATATTGGAATATTCAATAATTTTTGTTTTGAATATTATAAATTAAAATTATAATAAACCGATTTATATTCACCAATAAAATAAATAAAAATTATCTCTATTGTTTATTAACCTCATATTTTCCCATAAAAAATTAATATTACGAAAATTAGAAAAATGCTAATTACTATGTGAAAATTTAAAAAGTAACCCCACCTAAATTCACTTGCTCATGAAATTTTAGAAACTAGACCCAACCAAAATTAGAAAAATGCTAATTACTATGTGAAAATTTAAAAAAGTAACCCCACCTAAATTCACTTGCTCATGAAATTTTAGAAACTAGACACTCTTGGGTTCACTTGATCGTGGGCTAGTTTGCTTGCATGATGGTGAAGCTTACTATTCCCATGTATGAGCTTGCAAAATAAGTGGTATAATACATAAGACCGCATTCTAATATTCCGAAAGCTGCCATAAGTGTCACATGTTTACTTAGAATTTTCCTTTATTTGTAAAGTATCTACATGAATGACTAGGCATAAATTAAATTTTCACTATAATATAAAAAACTTTAGAACTAAATAATTTAATTAAATAAAACATCATTCTATTAAAAAACTCTAGTAATTATCAAAATATAATGCAACTTAACGTAAATAGATCAAGTACTTAACTATTTTAGATTATGAAAGAAGATTTTTTTATCATAATTACAAGATCTATAAGAAAATTTGGTTAGAATGTAAAACCATAACAAAAATTTAGTTAGGCCGCATAGCTAGCAAGATCTATAAAAAAATTTGGTTAGAATGTAAAACCATAACAAAAGTTTAACTAGGCATAGCTAGCATTCCTATAGCTTAATTTAATTATTGAATTTTGAAAGATATGAACCAAGTATTATTTCATGTTATTCATCGTTACTGTAAATTTATATATGTTTAGCATGTTCTTCCATGTGCTACTTTATTATCTATATGCAAATATAATTGGAAATTTGTATTTGATGATTCTTTGTTAAAAAGAAGCACATCAATGTATTTTTTTAATGCAATACTCATAATTGTTTTATAATTTGATGCTTATTTAAAATTTACAAGCTATTATTTCATGTTCTTCATCATTAATGTAAATTTATATATGCTTAGCATGTTCTCCCATGTACAACTTTATTATTTATTTGCAAATATAATTGGAAATTTGTATCTAATGATTCTTTGTTAAAAAGAAGCACATCAATGTATTTTTTTAATGCTATACTCATAATTGTTTTATAATTTGATGCTTATTTAAAATTTACAAGCTAAACAAATGTTATATAGTTCAATTAAAGTAAAAACAATGAATTCAGGTTAGTGTTAAAATTTAGAATTTAGTCAATTTAATTTTTACTAATGGCTTAGCTAAATTGAAGTAAAAACATTGAATTCATGTTAGTGTTAAAATTTAGAATTTAGTCAATTTAAGTTTTACTAATGGCTTAGCTAAATTGAAGTAAAAACACTGAATTCATGTTAGTGTTAAAATTTAGAATTTCGTCAATTTAGGTTTTACTAATGGCTTAGTCTAATTTATAGACGAAAAAGCCTTTTTGAGAGGAATTCACCAAAATCCAACAATACAATTTCAAGATTTTTTGTTTTTTAAAATACATTTTTGAATGCATAAATGGATTCAACACCTGAAATACTTCATTGTGATGGTGGAGAATCTAATCCTACTCAACCACAACACTTCATTGTGATGGTGGAGAATCTAATCCTACTCAACCACAACAGTGGTCTTATTAGTCCCTCACATAATATAGAAAACTATTTCCATGGACATTTTCAATAGCTATAATTGAGGATCAAGGTTCCAACTTCGATCATAATTGTTCTATAACTTGATGCTCATTTAAAATTTACAAGCTAAACAAATTTTATATACTAGCTAGTACCTGTCCCTTAGTTTAAAAATATGGCTAAATTAAAGTAAAAACACTGAATTCAGGTTAGTGTTAAAATTTAGAATTTAGTCAATTTAAGTTTTACTAATGGCTTAGCTAAATTGAAGTAAAAACATTGAATTCATGTTAGTGTTAAAATTTAGAATTTAGTCAATTTAGGTTTTACTAATGGCTTAGTTTAACTTATACGAAAAAGCCTTTTTGAGAGGAATTCACCAAAATCCAACAATACAATTTCAAGATTTGTTGTTTTTTAAAATACATTTTTGAATGCATAAATAGATTCAGTACCCTGAAACACTTCATTGTGATGGTGGAGAATCTAATCCTACTCAACCACAACAATAGTCTTATTAGTCCCTCACATAATATAAAAAACTATTTCGATGGACATTTTTAATAGCTATAATTAAGGATCAACGTTTCAACTTCCATTATTATGTTTACCACTGGGTTCAATGAAAAGAGAGGTGGGTTTAAGTATTTTTCTTATTTTTTTCTTTTTTAATAATAATTTGATACTATTAAGGCAAAACAAATCATTATAATCATATTATATTATATTAATAATTTGTAATCATATTATATTATATTAATAATTTGTATTTTTAAATTATTGATAATAATAATAAAAAAAATTATATATATATGATTTAAAAAATAGTTTTTAAATTAGTATGCTTATTTTATTGTTCAAATTTTACATTTTTTTTAAAATATGATCTTGGTTATAGTTTTTGTTAATTTCCATAGTCATGATTGTTGATTTGGATGACTACGATTGAGAGATAAAGAGCCCATACCCACAGAGGATGCTCATACAATCCAATGGCGATTGTTTTTCTAGCAACTTGAGTTGTTTAGCTTAGACCTAGTTCTACTACTTCATCGACCAACGATATGGCCAACATTATACGTGAACCATACAACCCCACAAAGCACCCTTGATAATCTAAAAACCAAACATAAATTTATTTATTTTTTAATTTAAAATTAAAAAATTAATATAAATAATTTTTTAATTCAAAATTAAAAACAAAAAACAATTAATATACTAGTATTATTAGAGAATTTTCTTATTAAAGATAATAAAGCTAGTATGAAGAACAAAAATATTAATTTTAAATATTGAATAATTAATAAAATCAAATAAATTTTATAATAAAATCAAATAAAATAATCCTATAAATGGTTCAAATGTTGTGAAAAGACATAATGGAGAAGCGTTTATTTATTTGATTTGCCAGCCATTCGTGGCACAATGGATTACGGTGGAGAGTTAAATTTACTTAGTGAATGCAAATTTCATGGGTTATACTAAGAAATCATCCAAACAATATTCGTCAAAAGCTGGAGGTTACTCAGTGGATGGTGGTTCTTTATTAAATTTGTCATAAATATACCAGTGAAATCTTTATATTTTTAAAGCTATTTGACTAGTATAATGTTCCATGTGCAATGATATTTAACTTTGAAATTATTCAAATGTCCATTTGTGTCCGTGTGTCTGGATCTAATAAGGACGGACATTCACTCTGTCTGAGATAGATTTTGAAAAGAAGTTTAGAATTCGTTCAGAAGTGCTAGTCTTGGCAAGTGCAGAAGGATTTAGTCGAATTTGTTTCTTAGCAGTAGAATGGCTCAGCTCGAACGCAAGCTGGTTGATGTTGAAGACTACCCAGATTCTCATTGATGCTTACTCCCGGTATTCATATCTATTCTGCTGCTCCTCTTTTCTGTGATTTTTTCTATAATTAATGATAGATATGTTGTTTCCTGTGTACTTTTTTTTGTAGTTGAGATGACCAGAGATCATTGAATATTTTGTATACGAGAGGTTTGGTAGCTGAGATACCCAGAGATTATTTGTATATGAGACTGCAGTGTTTGTATATTTGCATATGAGATTGTAGTGTTTGTAGCATTAAATGCAATCAAGATTGATACTGTCTAACAAAGATATTGGTATATCTTTGTTAACATTATTTAAAATCACTTAACAATCACACAGTTGATTAATTTTTCTGCATTGATAGATACACCGTACTTGTTGCATTGATAGATACACCGTACTGTCACTGTTGTGGTGAGTTGCACATTTATTATGAAATATTATGGTGATTTGCATTTATTTTGAAGTATAATATATTTTAAAAATGATTTTATACGACAGTAATTACCTTAGTGCTTTATTTTATATGACAGTAATCACTTTATTACATTACAAAATGTGTATTAATAGCATAAACCAATTTGGACAATGCGCACGAAAATGAAACGAAGAACGGTCGATCATGATAAAATATAATTCAATCTTTAAATGGATTCATGCTATGTAATACAGTTGATGTAACCTTCTACATATTAACTAGTCATAATTTGTAAGAGGGTAAAGATGGCTATCACATACTTAAATTGAGATTTCAAATAGTTGCTGCAAATTCTACTTACAATATCATAAAAATGCAAAAGTGAAACAGACTAACAAAATACAATAACAGGTCGCTTGAAAACATCCCTTTATTTACTAAATTGCTAAATAAAGAGTCAGAAATCCGTGTTCCCGATACAAAAAGTGCCATTTATTCGGGAAATAACTTCCATAAATTGCTAAATAAAGAGTCAGAAATCCGTGTTCCCGATACAAAAAGTGCCATTTATTCGGGAAATAACTTCCACAAAAGCCATACCCACATTGTCAAACATATAAAGAATATGAGAAGTCACAATACATTTAGGCCGAAAATAGTAATCGCCTCCCCCACGAGATCATTAACATCAAATCAAACAGCGACCGGAATACATCTCACATCTCAGTAACAATGAAAAGCCAATTTTGAAATGAGTGAGGCGACAAGGGCGAGAAATAGGAAAGGAACTAAGGGAATTGAAGCGGCACTTGCTTCGATTGTTGGACTGAGAGATGGTGCCATCATCTTTGCTGCTTCCACTCCCACCATTATCATTGTAGCGACCAAAAGAGTTATAAACGAGTAGTTAATAGCCCTCGTCACTGTTGTTCGAACTCACAAAATCGGTGGATACTAAAAAGATCAAAACCCAAAATTGAATCGACGAAGCAACCTAAATTCTATACTGAAAAGATCAAAACCCAAATCTCAATCTCATACTAAGCAACCCAAACTCTATACGGCAATGTTCCCCTTTTGAAGATCAAAACCCAAATCTCAATCTCATACTAAGCAACCCAAACTCTATACGGCAATGTTCCCCTTTTGAAGTTTGAACTCTGACTCCAAATTTCTTTAATCAAACAAATGAGAATGTCATGGCCATTAGCCACAATAAAACCCGCTAACTATCACCCAAAATTAACTCGATGCTCGTAGGATAAAACGCACCAACTTAATCCTCATAGGGTAAAATGCACCAACTGTCTGATAGTTACATCACACACAACAAATCTATACTCAGAGACTTAGACGACAATAGCAAAGAATAATTTCATACACAGACAAATGGATAAACAACAAGATCACTCAATCAGAAACAACGGAATAGATAAAACAATCACTGGAGAATAGAAATCACTTAGCTATGAAACAGTCCTGGACCTTGACTTGCATTCCTTGGCCAGAGAAATTATAAATTTATAGAGGCTGAAGAAGGATCTAGAATCCTGTATGTGATTTAGATGGAGATCTAGAAGCTAATGGTGGTGTATAAGGATCTAGAATCCTGCATGGAGATCTAAAACCTAATGGCGGTGTAGAAGGATCTAGAATCCTGCATGAATTTGGCTTCACATTTACATTCTCCCACGTGAAGCCAAATAAGAGTCATGAATCAAGTCACACCGAATCCTACCATGCCTCTACATAACTGATGTTTATTTCGTGGTAGAATCTTAGTGAGCATATCAGCAGGGTTCCTATTTGTATGGATCTTTTCCAAGGATAACTGTTCTTCCTCCAACACATGCCGGATCCAATGGTACCTTAAGTCAATGTGCTTGGTTTTTGAATGAAACGTTGGGTTTTTCGCCAAGTGAATGGCACTCTGACTATCACAATATAACACATACTTGTCCTGTTTTATTCCTATCTCTCCTAGGAATTGCTGCATCCACAACATCTCTTTACAAGCTTCTATTGCAGCTATGTACTCTGCTTTTGTTGTAGAGAGGGCTACTATTATTTGTAGCCTTGACACCCAAGATACGGCTACACCTACAAATGTATACAAATAAAATGTAGTGGACTTTCTGATGTCCATATCTCCAGCCATATCTGCATTTGTAAATCCTTCAAGCACAGTCTCATGATGACCAAAACATAAACAATAGTGACTAGTACCCTTGAGATACCTCAAAATCCATTTTACTGCTTGCCAATGTTGTTTTCCTGGATTGGCAAGGAAACTACTCACTACTCCCACTGAATATGCAATGTCTAGTCGTGTGCATACCATGGATACATCAAGCTGCCAACTACTGAAGCATAAGGAATCTTGCTCATCTCTTCTTTCTCCTTGTCATCACTAGGACATAATTCAGTACTTAGCTTGAAGTGGGCTACAAGGGGTGTAGCAACTGGCTTGGCATCCTTCATATTAAACCTACCAAGCACCTTCTTGATATATTTTTCTTGTGACAGCGACAACCTTTTGTTTTTTCCTGTCACGCATAATCCGCATGCCCAATATCTGTTGTGCTGGTCCCAAATCCTTCATTCCAAATTTGCTACACAAATCTTTCTTCAACCTACTGTTCTTATTCTTATCATGCCCAACAATCAACATGGCATCCACATGTAACAATAATATGATATACTTTCTTTGATCATACCTCTTGATATAGACACAATGGTGAACTTCCAACCTCTGAAAACCATGTTCCAACATGAATGAATCAAATTTCTTGTACCATTGTTGAGGTGCCTATTTCAACCCATAGAGACTCTTCTTCATCCTACAAACAAGGTCTTCTTTTCCTTTTTCTATGAACCCTTTTGGCTGCTCGATATAAATTTCTTCCTCCAATTCACCATGAAGGAATGCAGTTTCTACATCTAACTATTAACATTCTATCTCTAAAGCAGCAACTAGACCAAGAATAACTCTAATGGATCACATTTTAACAACATGTCAGAAAATTTCAGTGAAGCCAATCCCTTCTTTTTGGGCAAAACCTTTAACCATCAGCCTTGCTTTATACCTCTCCTTCTTTTCATCACCTTCATGCTTAATCCTCTAAACCCATTTTTTTTGTAGAGCCTTTCTACCTTTTGGGAGGTTTATCAACTCCCAATTTTTATTTTCCAACAAAGAGTTCATTTCTTCTTCCATTTCTTTCTTCCATTCTTCATTGTGCTCAACTTTACAAGCTTATTGAAAACAACTAGGCTAACCTTCATCAGTCAACAAAATATAGTTTGAAGGAGGATACCTTTGTGAAGGCTTATGAGGCCTAGAAGATCTATGAACCAACTGTGGTGGTGCATAATCAGGTTAAATCTCCTGTAAAGGTTCCCTCAAGATTCCTTCTTCTTATTGTTCATCATTTTCCACTTGTTGTTCTTCATGCTTCTAAATTTGCTGTTCATTTTCTTGTATTGGTGGTATGTTTTCCTGCTGCTGTTCAAACCTGTCAATAACCTTCTTGACCTCCAACTCACCTACAGTCCTCTTGAACATTTCTGACTCATTAAATATAACATCCTTGCTTCAACTAGATCCCATAGACGATAACCAAAATCATCATTCGCATATCCCAAAAAAATGCATTTCATAGATTTATCATCAACCTTAGTTCTATTTTCTTTGAGAATATGTACAAATTCTTCACATCCAAAGATTTTCAAGTGAGAATAATTCAAATTTTTACCAGTCCAAACTTCTTCAGGGATACCGCCATCTAAGGCTGTAATTGGAGATATATTTATGAGGTAGCAAGTGGTTATGATTGCGTCAACCCAAAAATTCTTCTCCAAACCGGAATTGGACAACGTACTTCGCACATTTTCCATAATGGTGTGATTCATCCTTTCTGCGACACCATTCTGTTGAGAAGTACCAGGCACAGTCTTTTCATTCTTTATGCCAAGCTTGTTACAATATACCTTAAATGCATTTGAGCAATATTCTCCACCATTATCTGTTCTTAAACACTTGAGCAATTTGTTAGTCTCTATTTCAACAACAAGATGAAATTTTTGAAATATTCCAAACATTTCACTTTTACTTTTCATAGCATATGCCCAAACCTTCCTAGATGTATCATATATAAATGTTACAAAATATGATGCTCCTCCTAATGATTTGATGTTAATAGGCCCAAACATATCTGAATGTACCAATTCTAACACATTTTTGTTTCTGTCATGGCCACCTCTGAGGAATGAAACCCTTCTTTGTCTACCATATATACAATGCTCACAAAGATCAAGATTGTAGGATTTCAAACTTGGCAATAAATTTTTACCAACAAGGATTTTTAAGCCCTTCTCGCTCATGCGACCCAAATGTTTATGCCATAGATCTGCTGAATTTCCTTCTTTTGTGACAATAGCCAAGTCCGATTTTTCTATTAGTGTCTTCAATGTGTATAATGTTCCCGTCTTGGGTCCTTTGTCCACGACCAATGCTCCTTTGCTAATTTTCTAGCCTCCTTTTCCAAAGCTTGTGGAATAGCCTTCATTATCCAGTCGTCCCATAGAGATTAAACTCATGCGCCTTTCTAGTACATGTCTGACTTGTTTCAACAATATATCTTTTCCATCTTTCATCCTAATCTGGACATCTGCCACTTCAACAATACTACAAAAATGATTATTCCCCAAATGCACTCTACAATAATCACCAAGATTATATGAAACAAAACTATCTTTGCGTGGGGTTACATGGTGAGATGCCCCAGAGTCAAGGATCCAATCAAAGCTACTGCTAGATGTATATACACATGCATCCTCTACTGAAAAAAAAAACAACACATCACCATCTGTGGCTACAGTAGTAGTCTAACCTTCATTTGTGCTGGATGACTTGTGATTTGTACTAGACGATCTCTGATCCTTTTGACTGGGTTTGCCACAATGAAAGCAGATGATCCTGCCTCTCCTTGATTTTGATCGGCCTCTCGATCTTGATCGCCCTTTCCGGCCTTGATCCATTCTCCTACCATGATCAGCTAGAGCTACAACTTCTTCTCCCTAGTTTTCCACAATTTACTTGTGTCATAGTTCCTCATTCATTAAATTGTTGTTGACATCATCAAACTTCAGGGTCCCTGCAGTTGTTGAAGTTTTCATAGCTACAATTAAATTTTCCCATTTGTCTGGCATAGAACACATTAACAAAATAGCTCTAATCTCATCATCTAAAATGATTTTAAAAGAGGAAAGCTGATTAGTAATAATATTAAATGCATTCAAGTGCTCAGCAACTAAAACACCATCCTTCATTTGGATATTATAAAGCTTCTTGATCAAGAAAACTTTGTTTGATGTTGTGTTCTTCTCATATAGATCATGGAGCTTCTTCCATAATCCTTCAACTGTCTTTTCTTGAGACACATTGAAATACACATTCTTTGCTAGATATTGGTGGATTGTTGCAATCACCTTTCTATCTAGCTTATTCCATTCTTCATTTGTCGTCGATGAGGGTTTATTTTTTGTGCCCTCAATCGACAAATATTGATCCTTCAAAATCAGTATATCCTCCATCTGTGATTTCCATAAGGCACAATTAGCCCCGCTCAACTTCTTCATATCTGTAACTGTTGTCTCCATTTTCAATATATTGATGCCCAAAAACAAAAATTCCACTTTAAAATAAAACTTTATTTATTACTCTTTAAAATTTAGTAATAATGACCTTCCTCCTTTTAAAATACCCTTTTCAAAATTCCTGCTCCTTTTTAAAATATACTTTTCAAAATTCCAACATATAATTATGTAAATATAAAAACATATATAATGTTTTAATTTTTTCACATTTCACACATACATATGTTGGTTTGTATATGTGCAAGCTTGATGAAATTTCTTTTTAAGAACTCCACGTAAAACACTTACACACTCCATGTTTTAGGCTTGATGGCACGTTTCACCATATGCCCACATCCTCTTTATTTCTTACAACAATTTTCTTAATGTTCCTTAGCTAATTCCTTAGATATTTCCTGAACAGATCTTTTCTTGGACTCTCTTCTTTGTAGCGATTTCTGATTTCCTTGACAAATCCTTCAGCAACTCCAAAGGTAACAACCAACGTTTTAATGAACGCTGCCAGAGTAAGGCAATGGCACTAAGCGACTTGCACAGTGGATATTCGAACCAAGCTCTGATACTAGTTGATAGTTCTGAGCATACATCACACGCAACAAATTTATACTCAGAGACTTAGACAACAATAGCAAAGAATAATTTCAGAGATAGACAAATGGAGAAACAACAATATTACTCAATCAAAAACAACGGAATAGATAAAACAATCACTGGAAAATAGAAATCACTTAGCATTACAAAACATGTTTGGACCTTGGCTTGCATTCCTTGGCTAGAGAAATTACAAATTTATAGAGGTTGAAGGAGGATCTAGAATCCTGCATGTGATTTAGATGGAGATCTAGAAGCTAATGGCGATGTAGAAGGATCTAGAATCCTGCATGTAGATCTAGAAACTAATGGCGGTGTAGAAGGATCTAGAATCCTGCATGAATTTTGCTTCACACTTAACACTGTCTGCATTTGACATCTGGAAGAAGACCCTAGGGCATGGGCGATGGATTGAAGTTAATGTGTTTACCCATTTAAAGAGCATTAAATGTGAGTACGCATTTTAGAATTGATGAACTGGCTACTTTGTACTTTTGTCTAGTCATTCACACTAGTGTGGATTTTGTCCTTTTATTTCTGTGGGTTTGAAGATGTACTTCGATTGTGCAAAATTGAATTTTTCAAAGTATTTTTAATAACTTGTATGTTGTGTTGCAAGTATATATAATGATGTCAAAATAAGAGTGTAGCCAAATTACCTAATCAAAATTGAGAAAAAATAAACTTAAAAATATTACAATTTTTTTTTTCTAATGTTTACACTAAAAAGCATATTTTAATTTTTAGTCAATTCAAATTTAATGTCACAATCAAAAACATTTTGAATACAATATTACCCCAATATTACCCCTGCTGTCACAGGGAATAATAAGTGTGAATAGATGTACATTCATGTGCACATGTCATTCTTGTGCCCATATGAGAAGCCATGTATCCCTAGAAAAGTAGGGAAGAATAGATTTTGAGCGGATGATGAAAAATTATTAGACCAACCACAATCTTTTCAAGTGTTTGAATGATATAAAATTTCAAATACCACCGAAATGGTAATAATGTTTATATGAATGTTTGATTTTTTTTTTTGGTAGGTTTTTTTTACATATATCAAGCCCTTTTTTTTAACATTACAGACAAATAGTTTAATGACGTAAAGATATGACACACGAATACATGTGGTTTGTCAAAATTTGAAACCATAAATCGAATTTCGATTGATGGGTTACAAATAAAGAATAATAATCATCAAGAATATAATTAATTTTTGGGACATGATGTTTTTTACTTTTCATATTTTTTTTACCCATACAATTTAAAACTCATAAAAATTTTCAAATCTATAGCTTAAAAAAAAAATTATTTTAAAAACAATTATTTTTATATTTCTTTTTGAAAAACATTACATGAAATTTATAAAGAAAATTGTTTTAATTGAACTCAAATGCTTTTGACAAAAACCAATTACAATATAACTTGGAGAGCAAGTATAATAAATATTAATCATGCTAAACCTATAAAAAATATTAACAATATTAATATTTATATCAATTTTAACAAAAATGTCACACATAACCAATATAACATAACAATGCAAAAAAAATATCTTTTTTTATTTACTTAACTTAACTTTATAGAAAAAATTTTAAACTAAGGTAGCAGGTGGGGTGACATAATTATAATTAAAATGCATTATTGAAAAGTGGATGGTGTTAGCCATGGCTTGAAAAACCACGGGTGAAATGATTTCCAGTCAACTTAATCTAAAATATGCATATAAATTGTAGTGATAAAACTGGATGGTCCTTGAAACTCACACACAACCAAGAGGGCACACTTCCCAACCACCACTTGGAAGCGATCTTACGATGGAACCCTGCGATGTTTATTCGATGATCATGATTCACCGAGGTAGGGATAGGGTAACTATCTATGGGTTGATGCTGGTGGAATTCATTCACTACCTATCTCTGAACTGAACGTGGCTCTCAAATTTTTCTTTGTGTAACTGGTTGTCCGAGAAAAGAAGGGTGCCATAGCACTACATCTTTTCTGTTGTGTAGCGGTTAACCTCTCCTTTGCTCCAGGTTATCCACAAAATCTATATTTGTCTATGGAAGAAAGCCCTCGATTTATTTTCCTTGGTGACTAGTTTAAACAAATGGAGTCCTTCCCTCCGTCGCAGACTCACGTAAGCCCTCCCTGACTTGTTTGAGTTATTTGATGAATTTTTTCTTTTAATTTCTTGCAATGGTTTAAACCCTAAGAGGGTAGTTACCTCTTATTGCATGCGAAGCAATAGGGTTACAGGGTGGTTTCCAAACGAATCAGATCAAAGGGTTTACCCAGTCTCATTTGTCCTTCACTCGCAGGTTGGAAATTGAATGAAACCCTGGTTTCTTTCTATTTCTTGTCGTGCCTTGCTTGCTCTCTAAGAGTTATGTGTTCTTTGAGGGTTGTTTATGAAACCATCAACTGGGTTTCCTCTAATTGTGTAACATTTTCAAGTGTTCGCTGCCCTGAGCCTTGTATTGTTGTTTATTGAACGTTTTTTAAGTGTGAGGCCCTTTGTCACACCCATACACTGGCGGTAATCTTCCAACCGCACTATAGCGAGTTGCGCACCACCGAACACTTTCTTTTCACGAATACTTATGTTCATGGACTATGCCTAACCATTCATACTTAGTTTATTTTTCGGTGCCAAGTATTATCTTTATCCTTTATACAGATGAAAACCCATACAATTCATCATCAACCGCAGTTAACACATATACAATTACACAATAGTATAAAGTGAGGGCTAACTCCCTGCAATATGAGTCTGCCCGATATCAATATATATAATTTTCCACTTTACAAAGTATATGCTAATTCTTGGGAAACCCCAAGTTTACACAGCCAATTTTCAACTTTTGGCAAACTTGGTTGCCCAGCTTGTTGGAGCCTCCGCACGGTCGCCACACGACTCACCAACCCTTTGTTCACCTCGTCGCATGTCTTCACCCAACTTGCTCTCTGTTTATTCAACAAATGCCCAAACCGTGTTTACATGCCCACACATATTCTCGCTTGCTCGACTCTCGGAAAATGCCCAAATCGTGTGGAACTGAACGTAGTACTTCCTGCCCGACTCTTCGTTCATGACCTATGGTTCCAACCTTCGTTTCGACGTGCACAGTGCACCCTCACCCGGCCACCCATCCACACATCCACCCATGCCTTCGCATGACTCACCTGATTCGCCTTCACATGACTCACCCAAGTCCATCCGAACGCACCCAAACTCGTTCTCCCAAATCACCTCACCCGAGTCACCACACGACTTCACCCGGGTCTCCACATGGCCTCACCTGGGTCGCTCAGCGCCCTCACCCGGTTCGCCCAAATGACTTCACCCGGGTCACTCAATGACCTCACTCGGTTCGCCAGAACGACCTCACCTGAGTTTTTTGCCCGACGACCTCGCCCGAGTTTCCTACCCAACGACCTCACCCGAGTTCTGCCTGAATGACCTCACCCAAGTTCTGCGTGAACAACCTCACCTGAGTTCTCTGCACGAGTTTCTCACTCGAGTTTCTCACTCGAGTTTCTCACTCGAGTTTCTCACCCGAGTTTCTCAACCGACTTTCCTGCAAGAGTTTCTCACCCAAGTTTTGCCCGTCGTGTGGGCTCATCTGTAACCGCAGAACTCCTTGATCAAACTCATGTTGATTGAATGATGATTTGCCTCCACAAACTGTTCGCCTATGTATATGAGTAGGTGGCGAGTTGTGTCACCTGGCTGACCCATGCCAAACACCCAAGCCGACTCGTTCAACATGTTGCCTTCGCCAGAGTGGAGGGTCAGCCCACCCAACTTGTGGGACCACCCTCTCAACTCGCCCAACATCGTATAAACTCATCTCTTAGTTGTTTCACTTCGCATTTCGCACAAGCTCCTCACTTATTCTTTGCACAGTGAAGGTGACCCAGATCGCAGGTCCTTACATCCTCCCCCACCTGAATTCATTGTCATCCTCAACAATATCTCATCCCAACAATCATCTGTCACCAAGATATCCATACCAAGGCATACACCCCATCGGTATGTAATACATCGGAAAATCATCTCAATCCATGATCATCAACCATCTCATCGCAATCTCCACATGCTGCTCTCCGTCGTGGAAGGCTGGCCCCTCCATCTCAAGCTACATGCTTCCTGCAACATATCGTGTCGACCTCATCATGTATCTTCATCGTGTGAACTGCTTCCATGATACTCCAACAAATGCTAACACATCTCTGTACATGATATAGCCCCCATGTTTGAACTAGTTGGGTAGTTAATCGAACCATCACACCCAAACCATGAGAATGCACATTCTCATACCATCATCAGTTGTTTCTATGAACATCCTGTCACATCATCAACTCGATCGAGAATCCATCTCCATATAAGTGTAAGCCATGCTCAGGTCCATGAAGTAGTCCTCATCTCATCTGCAACATGTTGTCCATGATGTTTGGTGTCAATGTGTTGCATGAGATCAATTGCATCGACATCACCATCCATTTGCAAAACATCAATCTCCTCAAATTGAAGAGACACTCTCATAAAAATCCCGACTCTTGATGTGCCACATCCAGGTCCATGAAGCAGCCTCCATCATATCTGTAATGTGTCATCCCTTAATTCTGCCATAGAAAAAAGTATACACTTGTCTCATCTATCCATGTGTTGCCCATGATCATAGATCAATCAGCTCCCATGTGTCAAAAATGGTTGAGTCTCGGCTCAACCCATGCCCAAGTTTTTCCATCAAGGCATCATCATCATTGTAACTCCATCACTCTAGAGTGTCTCATATTGATCCTCCACATCAAGTTGCTCTTCCAAGCCACACCCATACATGTACTCGAAAGTATGCACCCCATTCTACATCAAAGCCTTTGACCTCAGCTCCTCAATGCATCATATCCTCTAAGTCCACCATATATGAAGTCCCCAAAAGTCACAAAAATCTCATGTCATCATGAGCTCCATGAGTCATCTCCAACCAACATCCAGCAAGCATACTAGTCTCGGCCCAAAGGTCTCTGCAATATGCCTCAGCTCTCCATGTAGTAAGAATGCTCCATAGTCAGCTCACAAATCCATACAATTCCATGGCCTTGTTATACAAGAGTCCACAACCTCTCCATCAGCTCATATATAAAACATCTCCATGTCACATCAGCAAATCTACCTGCACAACATTCCTACCTTGGCACTCCTCATTGGATGCCCATAAGTGACACCTCTACAAGTGCTTCTGCATAATGTCCCTGCATAAGACTGCCATGCTCCATGTCTCCAACCTGATGTCCATGACTAAGTTTCCCATGTAGTCGAACTAAGTAAACCTATCACAACAATTAGTCATCCCCATCCAAGTCTGCAATCTTCGGTCTAGTGAACTCAGTCACCCAACCACATCATCATCACATGAGTCTCTCCATCATAGCTCCCCCACTAGAGGTTCCACCAAGGCTATCTCTTGGTCTCGGCCATGAGAAGTCCAGCCAAGAAACTCAAGTGTGTGCCCTTCTCCAATATGTCCATGAGTCATGCCGGGCACTTAGCCAATGTGGCTAAAGCATGACCCATTCCCCCACAACGATCATCATGTTCCTCCCATGTCACGAGCCTTTGCACCTTCTACCATAAGGTCACAAACAACCCCAATAAGTCCTGCAACAGTTAACAATCCTTGCTTCTTCATACAAGGTTTCGTCATAGACATCCATGGTAAGATGTTCCCTTGCATTGGAAAACTGACTTTTCTCTCCCCTACATATAGTTCATCTACCAAATGCTCAAATGAAACACAAGTATCAATAGTACTTACATCATCATGATGAGGTTCCTCCATGTGAGTATCCTTATCCATCCATGTCTGCAAACTGCACGATCCTAGGCCAACTTGGTCAATTCAAGTTCATCCTCCACCATTGTCATATCTGCAGCATCCTCGTATTGGCCCTTGAGTTCTTCAAGTTATTTTTTTATCTTCAAACAGGCTTCTCGAATCACCATGTTCTCGACCTTCATTGAAGTCCATTCAGAACTCCATCTACTCATTTTTTCCAATACCTTGTATAGGAAAGCTTCACCTACATCATGGCTAGATTCACCTGCCATAGGTTCTTCTACCATCTCGACCATCCAATTTCCTGCAACCTGAATCACTTGTTCATATTTATTCACCATTCACGAGGTTCTCGGCAAAATTGAACTAGCTCTTGATTCCACTTGTTGGTGAGATCAGCTTCCTTCACTTGCACTCCACCCAAATCAGCTCTGATACCACCTGTCACACCCTTATACTGGTGGTAATCTTCCAACCACACTATAGCGAGGTGCGGCACCACCGAACACTTTCTTTTCACCAATACTTATGTTCATGGACTACGCCTAACCATTCATACTTAGTTTATTTTTTGTTACAAATATTATCTTTATCCTTTACACAGATGAAAACCCATACATATTCATCATCAACAGTAATTAAGACATATACAATTGCGCAACAATATAGAGGGAGGGGCAACTCCCTGCAATATGAGTCTGCCCGATATCAATATATATAATTTTGCACTTTACAAAGTATAAGCTAAATCTTGGGAAACCCCAAATTTACACTTATCCAATTTTCAACTTTCAACAAACTTGGTTCCCAGCTCGTCGGCGCCTCCACATGGTTTCCGCACGACTGACCAACCCTTCGTTCACCTCGTCACACGTCTTCACCCGACTCACTCTCCATTTTTTCAAAAAACTCTCAAATCGTGTTTACCTACCCACATGTAGTCCCGCTTGCCTGACTCTCAGCAAATGCCCAAATCGTGTGGAATTGCACGTAGTACCGCCTGCCTGACTCTTCATTCACGACCTCCGGTTCCAACCTTCATTTTGGCGTGCATGACGTGCCCTCACCCGGCCACCCATCCGCACGTCCACCCACGCCTTCGCATGACTCACTTGAGTCGCCTTCGCATGACTCACCCAAGTCTGTCCAAACGCCTTCACTCAAACTCATTCAACCAAACGACCTCAGCCGAGTCACCACACGACTTCACGTGGGTCACCACACGATCTCACCCGGCTTGGGCGAACAACTTCACCTAGGTCCCTCGACGACCTCACATGGTTTGCCGGAACGACTTCACCTGGGTCGCCCGATGACATCACCCAGTTCGCCCGAACGACTTCACCCAAGTCACCCGACGACCTCACCCGGTTCGCTCGAACGACCCCACCCGAGTTTTCTGCCCGATGACCTCGCCTGATTTTCCTACCCGAGGACCTTGCGGGAGTTTTGCGTGAACGACCTTTCCCGAGTTCTGCCTGAACGACCTCGCCCAAGTTCTGCCTGAATGACCTCACCTGAGTTCTCTGCACGAGTTTCTCACCCAAGTTCTACCCGTTGTGCGGGCTTATCCGTAACCACAGAACTCCTTGATCGAACTCGTGTTGATCGAATGATGTTTTGCCTCCACATACCGTTCGCCTATGTATCTGAGTGGGTGGCGGGTTGTCTCACCGAGCCGACCCACGCCAAACGCCCAAGTAGACTCGTTCAACATGTTTCCTTCGCCCGAGTGGAGGGTCGTCCTGCCCAACTCGTGGGACTGCCCTCTCAACTAGCCCAACATCAAATAAACTCGTCTCTTGGTTGTTTCACTTCGCATTTCACACGAGCTCCTCGCTTATCCTTCGCACGGTGAAGGTGACCCGGACTGCAGGTCCTTACACCCTTAGCCCTTCTCTAGCTATGACAATAACAAGAATTTTTGTATTCTCCCATGGTTTTGGTTATCACAGGTGAACTGGAATGTTTCTCTCTCCTAGGTAACTCCAGAATGATACTTGGGAAGATTATATAAATTGCACAATGATTAACTATGTAACTTGTCCTTTTATGGTTATTTAAAATAATGCTTTACCATTTAGGGTGCATTACATGTTGGGTTTTAATTTAGTTGACATACCCTTGCTGAGGGTCTATTCATACTCTTTTATTTTTATTTAAATGGCTATGGTTTCGGTCATAACAGAATCTTTGTTTGTATTATATGGCGGAAGTTTCAAATCATGTTTAATATTTTGGTTAATACATCATGTTTAGTATTCTCGTTGATCGTACAACACTCTGCGAAATTCATTCTCCTCTCAAACACTCTTTCAAGGTGTTTTGCTTCCAATTTTTAATTTCTTTTTGAAAGTAAAGATTAGCTCATGCTATTTGAATATTATCACCCTGGACGGGTTTTCCCCCTTTGATTGGACTGTCGAAATGTTCTCTGGCAGGAAAGTCTCAACAAACCCATACTTGAGGGTTTGATGTAGCCATTCGACCTTCTGTCCTAGATGGCTCATTCCTGGCTTCTGGAATTGCATGACAGTGAATACTTATATAATCAATATTGTTGTGGTGTTTTAAAATTCTCAGTAAACTTTCTTAGTAGTTTGATAAAATTTAATCCCATAACTAGATGGTCTTTGTGTTATAGTTCAGATGCGTACGCTTGTATTAGCTGATACTTCCAATTGCTGACTATCGCTCTACTCCAGCACTTATTTTACATGATTTGTTGTAAAGGGTTAACATAGTTCTATATTAAGAGTAGTTCGTAGATACAGTATGGTATCATGTCTTCTATATTTTCTGGGATATAACAGAAGCATGATGTGTAAATAATGTACAAGATTTATCTCCATCTAAACATCCTCATTGAGCAAGCATTAGATAGCTATATAATCAGTTAGCTAAATACTGAACCATTTTTTTCCATATTTAACTTAGTCCATGCCTTACAGTGATGCCCTTGTACAAAACGTATTTCACCACTATACTTTTCTCTGAAACAATTTTTACATATATTAAGAAATGTGGCACAACATTCATTTTTGATTTATTTAAAGAAAAAGTACTTCCTATGTTACCACATACATTTAATTCATTAATGAATCCTTTCAATAATTAGCACATTCATCAAAACAAAATACTGGTAAGGGGTTAGTACTTATCTATGAAATGCACAACCAGTCATGAAAATGGAATAAAGATGAGACTGTGCCTCCCTTCCAATGGAACTGGAACTAGCAATGACATCCCCTAGCTTCCACTTCTAGTACAGTTAGTGTCTTAGAACCTTCACAGGTTAGTTTTTATTAACACATTAACATTAATATTATTAATATTATTAGTGATTAATTATTAATTATTATCTTAACATTAATAGTATTAATAATTAATAATTATTAATTATTAATTACTATTAATACATTAATATTATTATTAGTTATTAATTATCAATTATTATTAAAAACATTAACATTAGTATTATTATTGTTTATTAGTTATTAATTATCAATTATTATTATTAATACATTAACATTAATTACCAATTATTATTAATACATTAAAAGTAGTATTATTATTAATGTGTATTCATTAAATATCATTATTTATTATTTATTAGTTATTAATTATTAATCATTATTAATACATTCACATTAATAATATTATTATTAAAATTAATTAAAGTAAAATTCTTATAGAATAAATAATAAAATAAATAAATAAAAATGATTAAAACAGTGGACATTCATTTAATCTTCCTACTTCAAACTATTAAAAACTATCTAATACCCTCAAGCTCTTCTACTATCATCATTCAATAATGTCCTCATGATGGATCCCTGTTGGGATTTGAAACATTGATAAAAAAATAGTTATTACTATGGGTTCTCTGGCTAATAAATTAAAAGGTTTCTAGTTATATTTAACTATTCTTTAACTTGGTAATCCTCAACCTTTTTAATTTTTAAATAATTTCTCATAAAATAAATAGGTTTGTAATTACTTAGGGTCATTATTTAAATATGATCATACTCAACCTTTTTAATTTTTAAATAATTTCTCATAAAATAAAAAGCTTAGTTTTAATATCTAATGAAAAGCTTAGTTTTGATATCTAATGAAAAGGAAGAGCTCGATAGCATAACGATAATAGAATCTAAATATTAAGATATGAGAATAGAAAAGATTATACTCTTTCCCAAGAATCTACATCTTGGGAAGAAGAGAAATTCGTAAATAAATTTGCAAAATATTCAATGGCGGAAAACAAGAAATAGTCAAATAAAACAAAGGATAACTATATTCAAATTTTCAAGTCAACAACAAAATAAATTTGAAGTTCAAAACAACTATCAACCTAGAAATTGTAATCTCAACCGAGATGATTTTTTAATTTATTCAAAGTTTAGAACAACAATCAACTTGGGAAATGTAACCTCAACGGAGATGACTTCTTCATTTATTTGAAATTCAGAACAACAATCAACCTGGAAAATATAAGATGACATTTTAATTTATTATATTTACACCAGGAAATGTAACCTCAACGGAGATGACTTTTTAATTTATTTGAAATTCAGAACAACAATCAACCTGGAAAATGTAAGATGACATTTTAATTTATTATATTTACACCAGTGACTTCATTAACAGACAAATAAATTTCTAAGACTAACAACTTCCCATGTGCATTTGATATTGTTAAAATTTATTTGATCATTTAAGAGAGTATATTGGCATATATTGTAATTTTCAAAACTATCATAGTTATTATTCATTTGGGAGCGGTGTAAAGCAAAGACCTTTAACTCAATGTTATAAATAAACCTAATATTTATGATGATATTCAACTTGATATTTTTAATAATATTAATAACAATATTAAAACTTTAATATTTATAACAATATTAATAATCTCAATAATTTTATGTTTTTAATACTAATTTTTTCTGTGTTTCATAAAAATATATCAATACTAATCTTTAATTTATTCTGAAACAAATCAATATTATATTGATTTAGATTTATAATATAAATCTTTAAATTAAAATCTTTAATTATAATAAAAATATTTTGTATTTAAACCATTTTTTATTTAATAATTTTTTTTAACTATTATTACAAAGTTGATATGATTTGGTTATATAAACATTAAATTCATTGTCAAATTACAGAATGAATAACTAGTTGTATATAAGTTTTTAAACATTATCGCAAACCTATAACTTTTGCAAGCCTTTTGATGAAGCAAAAATTATTAAATGTGCGTTTGCAAACAAATGCACATGAATTAATAAATGTGAGTTTGTTAAAAGAAAACGCACATAATAACAGCCATGCGCAAAGAAAATGAAATAGCCGTAATCGCATGGGAGTATTAAAATAATTCGTTGCAACCAGAGCGTTGGTCAAAGAGATGTATATCAAAGCCATTTGGCAAAGCCAACCGTGGAACGGGATCATGGGAATTCCGTCATAAAAGCCATTTAACACACGTTGCAATGAAGTAGCTCGGGGAGAGGGAACGATTTTAATCAACTTACACTTTCAACACACACGATTCAACATAGAAAGCTCCGTATTCAAATTTTATTTTTAATTTTATTTTGATTCAGTTATTGGAGGATCTACAGTATGAACATTTTTATGTTAACGTTTCAAATCTCAATTGGGATCTATCATCAAAATTTATGAATGATGATAAAAAAAAACCCTAAAAAGAAAATAAATAATAATGAAGAAAATAAATTTGAGAATCAACAGAAATCAGCTGAATATTAATTATTAATTTATTTCTATTTAATCAAAATACGCATAGTTAAATAATAATCGGCGATAAATAACTGGTTTCATTTCTATTTAATCCCGTACGTATAGTTAAATAATATGTGGTGATAAATAATAGGGGTAGTAAAAAAATAATTTAAACGGGGTATAAGTGTATGATTGAGATATGTAAAAAAGTTAATTCTTTTTAATTTCAGTAATTGATAAAATGTAATAACAATTTATAATTTAGTACATTCAATCAAAAAAATAATTAGCAAAATTATTAAAATCTCCAAATACAATAAGAAAAACACCTATACAAATAACACGTGTTTGCACATTTTCTGTTCACCGAGTTTCATTGTTACATCCAAACATGACACAAATGGCCATGCGATTACAACTTTCTGTCAGCTATTTGAACGGTTAACAATTATGTTAAAACTAATTTTGATTAATCTTATTTCAAGTGCACGGATTCTTTCGGTTCTTTATCAGTCCAACCTATTCGTAGCAGTCCAAGTTCCTTCTTCGTAACAAAAATGGAGGTCAGTCCACTTATCTTTAAGGTAGATTTAATTTTCATTGGAATTTTCATTGCTCTGGCTTAGTAGGTCTCTCTCACTGTTTTTCCTTGTATTTAAAATGTTATAACTAAATTATAACTTATAGTGTTATGTGGAAACTTTCGTAATTTTATATTTAAAATAGTATTTTGTAATTAAATTAATTGGTTGGTAATAAGTATAAATAATTTTTCCCGGGACACATTTGATATTGTTAAGATTAAAAAGATCATAAAAATAATTTTAAATTATTATAATTATTTTCCTTTAAATTATTATAATTATTAATAATTATAACAATACAAGTTAAAGATAAAAGAACTAAGTTAAAAAAAATGATAAAGTGTAATAAGAAAAAAGAGTTCAATGATATAAATAAAAATGAAATGTAATCTTAAATATGACATTTTTTAATTAAATTAAAAAATAAAAAAGATATTATTTTTGAGATAAAACTCAATATTCTATCTTTACTAGTTCTGAAAATATTATGTGAATATTTTGTGGAGGTTAAATACCTACCATTCAAAATAATTATTAATAATTAAATAAAAATTATCTTTTAATTATATATATATATATATGACTCAACTATAGAGTCAATTTCATAATTACTATGGATTATTTGCTAGAAATTTAGGGTAAATTTGACTCAATGAAAGACTAACTATGATTTGTACCATTGACTTTTTGGTTGGAGTTTTGGTAATGCATAATTTGGCCTATCATATTTCCGTGCAATATAGTCTATTTAATGGCATGATAACTCCATTATAAGATGTCTTAGCATCATCCAATAATAGATATGCTATTAAGAGTTGATATTCCCATAACGATTTCTATGATAATTTATTGTCCATCTGTTGTTGCTTTTATGTATTTCTATTATGCTTTTATTTTTATCTCACTTTTAATAACACTTGTGTGAGACTTTAGATAACAACACTATGAACTAGAGTCTGTATCATTAGACATGGCAAAAGTCAAAAACATTCTAGCATATCTAGGCAACTTTGCCAAAGAGTCGTATGGATGGATATTTACAAGGTATCTATTGTGGGATATTTTGATAGAAGCTTACATACATTGGCGTAAAATATGCCATCAATGATGATTAGTGATGAAAACAGAACTATGGATTTGAAAATTTTGATCCCCTGGGGAATTCAACTCGGGAATCTTGTGGGTTATGGGCCCATGAACTCGCTCTCTCTCACATTCTATGTAGCAGTGAACTCGCAATTCAATGAACCAAAAAACGTAATCCATCATTTCCCTTTGTGGCCTCAGCCTTTCTCCACTATTTAGGTCTCCTTCATATCCCTTGGTGGTTTGATAAAAACAAAACAAAATCAACACAATGCCCTCCTTTATCCAACTCCACCACGGCCCAATCTTGTGCTTTCTATTATGAGGTTGGGTATTGGTCCCAAATTGTTCCCCTTTTGATTGGGCTGACTAATTCCTACCCCAACTTGTGGGACTCGACCTGAGTCAAAGGTCGGGGCTGCATCCCCGCTCGATAGGTCAAGGCATTAAGGGTTCGACTCATTTCCATATGTTGAGATGACTATGTGGGCTTTGACTTGTTCAAGTATCGACCAAGCCGATTGGGTCTCACCTATGTTGGGGCAGGGCTAGTCAGCCCCTTCCTAACACTTACTATGTGTTGTGGCCCGAACATGCAGATTTCAACTCCTTTTCTTATCCATCATTCACAAGGAGGCTTGAAGGCTGACTAAATGGTCCCCTCTAATTTGACTAAAACTTTATTAATTCACACCAAGGTGAGGGATCTGCCTTGATCTATGTGTTTCAAGCTCATACGATGAATGCATGGTCATGGACCTGCAAACTTCCTTTATGCCATGACCTCCTTTAACTTCATCTCCATTGTGTCCTCCCTTCTTTATACACCAACATCCCCGCCTCTCTTGCGATGGTTCTTAGTAACTTTACGAAGAATTTAAGGTTCAAACCTTATCCCCATTTAGACCACCCTTCTCCTCTAATTACGATCTCTTTGAACAATAAGATTCTTGTCGCCCTGGAAGAGGCTGGAGAAGACGCTGCAGGAGGGTTTAAAGAAAATGGCCGCCGCAACAGCAACTCGCCCCTTCGCCGCTGGAATAGACAGGAATAAGGTCATCGTGCAGCTGTTGCAGAACAAGCGAATAGGCAAAGAAGTTTATCAGCGACGGGGGAATTGTTACCTTCTTCTGGAAGATAAGAGATATATTGTAGATCTGGAACATGGTGCAGTGGATCAAGATTTTGGAGCATACAGGACAAATGCCGCCGTTCTACAGATCACATTCCCCTCCCAATCTGATGCAAACATGACAGATCCGGCACCCTGGGGCTGTAGCAATGTCAAATTCAACGAAGCACGCCCGGAAACAGAGCGGAGGGCTTTTAAACTCATCGTTTTGGCATCTCCAAAAGCATACAGTCATACGCTGGCTCAGATCCAAGGACAAGAAGCCCACGGTGACCATAATCCCGAGGTAAGGGAGCGTAAACTTAGGTTTTTTGCATATCAGACCTCAGATCTATTCCATTACGCTGCAGATCTTGTTGCCCATCTATTCGAGCGAGCGCCATTGAGCCCAGAATGGGCATCTTTTTTCTTGATCCATGGCACGGCGCCCAGATCGATCCATGGGCTCTCCGATCTAGACCTTTGTACTGTAGAGCGACCCCCACTCTGGTCAGATCTGGTAGCCTACTCACTGTTTAGAGAAGAGCAAAAGATGGATAATAGAACCTCAGAGTTAGATCTGCACATGACAGATCTGGAAGCTTCTGCTCCTGAAGCGCCCAAGGAGAATCTAAACAATCTCTTTATCAGATCCATGGAAGGGAACACAATATGTATCAGGATAGGAAGCTGGGAGGAGATAAAAACGCTCAAACAGAGGATACAAGAAAGGATAGGCATCCCACCCTGCAAACAAATCCTGATCTACATAGGAAAAATACTGCAGGAGGAGCACAAACTAAACAAATATGGCATAGGCAAAGACTCAACCATTTACCTCAGCACAAGAATCCACGGAGGAAGTCCAGGCACGAGCTCAAAAGGAACTGTTTCCTTCAAAGATGCAGTGAAAGGGAAGAAGGAAACACAAGCACATACAGATCTGCAAGTTACAATACCCGGACCCTACATTGTCGAGCAAACAACACAAAACCCTGCAATAACAATTTCTGCACCTGAGGTAAATGAAATACATGAGGATTATTTAACCAAAGCTGTGATATGCAGGTTCAATGGTTTTTGGCCCAAGCCGGAAGCCCTTCGTCAATGGATATACTCCATATGGACAGCAAACTGCGACATCCATCTCTGTTCTAAAGGGTTCTTTATTGTCAAATTTGATACAGTAAATGACAAAGAATATGCATTGAACGAGGGACCATGGTTCTGGGGCAATGCTGGACTGTTTTTGACACCCTGGTTCCCAGAATTCGATCTGAATACTATGGTGGTCTCCAAAATGCCTGTGTGGGTAAAATTATACAATCTACCCCTACACTTTTGGCATTTCAAAGTATTAGCAGACATTGGCAACACATTGGGGAAATTTTTAAAAGCAGATAATGACCGCCTCTCCAAGGACATCTACACATTTTCCAGGATCTGTGTGGAGGTGGATCTCAGCCAAGGATTACCAGACCACATCCTCTTACTACACAATGAAAAGCAATGGGCACAGCCGCTTGATTATGAAAACACAGCCTTTAGATGTCGCATATGTCGTCAAACTGGACATCTACAAAGTATATGCCCTCAAAACAAAAAAGACAAGAAAAGAAGACAGCCACCAAAGCCGAAAGGATGGCAGTTTTCAGCCACAGATGACATAGCAGAAGAAGAAAACACAGAAGATATCAACATATCTCAAGAAGCAGAATATACAGGAAATAATACAGAACACAGCCCACAAAATGATGAAAAATAGATGGGGTCTGCAATAGTGCAAACCAATCCACAGCAGCAAAGCGAGAAATACAGCCCAGCACAAGAAATTGGAGGCAACAAGCGAGCACACTCAACAGAAAGCTCAGATTCTGAAAAAGAAATTACAAACGAAGCACACATGGCAATTGTAATAGCCACACCCAACAATGAAGGTTGGCGGAAAGTGGAAAAAAAGAAAGGTAGAAAAGCATAGTTTAGGCTGAAAATCTTTTTTAGATCCTGAAGCACAGGACAAGTTTTGATAAAGCATATGCTGATTCAGCATCTACAACATGTAATTTTAATCAATATGAATAAAATTACGATTTTTCCATCGGAAAAGATTCTTGTTGCCCTCACTCAACAAAATGAAACAACCATGATACTAGATAAGGTCTCGAAAATTAAAATAATCACAAATACTCTTAATCAACACAAGATACTTAGATTAAAAAGAAAAAAGATTACACATTACAAATGCTCAGGGCTTGGCACTATTGATCCTGATATCACATTACAATGACCACCTTCTTCTAACATTCGTAGGGTTCCTATATAAAAGAAAAAAAACAAAACATATCCCTAATAGAGAATCTTGCCAGGTATGCTTTCTAGAGGATACATTTTACATATAAACCAAAATGGATTCATGTCCTTTACCTCTGGTGTCCATGTCCTTCATTCCATAGCTTCTAGAATCAATTTTGATTAGGAATGGGATTCATGCCCTTTCATCATACTCCCACACTAGAAATTTTTCATGATGCCCTGATCATGTGCCTTCATCATTTCATCTCTTTCATCTTCACTTCAGACTTCTTTTGACACATGTATTACTAAGCTCCTCATCTCGCTCTGCAATGAGGTGCAACCATAGCCTCCATGGACACTTCACTAGCTCTCTCCTCTAGCTCGGACTTTTGGTATATCAAGTTCACCTCCATTTGAACCTCTCGAGCTTCCTCTACTTCTTTTCCTGTTGCACGGTGCTCACCTCTCTCAAAACTTCTACCCACAATTGTTGATCTGGTGGATCAAAATAATGCTCAAAATTCAAATTTTGTGACAGAGCTCGAAACTTGAACGACCGATAGATCTCGATGATATGAATCCAACATAATTTGTTTCACTCAAAATCGATATCGTATGCTCTCGATATCAGGTTTTGATCGAATGGGCAAACATGGAAATTTTGGCGAAAAGGACACTTTACTAGATATTTCTGGGTTAGTAGTAAGCTGCCACATGACCTCACCAGATTGCTCAAAAAATAAAATATAAAATTGATGTGAATAATTTTTCCTAATGTTTCTACGGTTTGAATTTTTGAATATTATGGTTGACTGGGTATTTATTTGGCCAATTATGGAGGGCCACGTGAGCTAACCAATGGTGGTCATGTGGCCTCAAAAGGATGCATTAAATGTTTAGCTAAGGGTCAAATGGAGGCCACGACGGTCGAACCCACAACGTCAACCAAAAAATCCAACAACCTAACCAACTGTGTTGTGATGTCACTTGTTAAACTAACTGTGATAAGAGTTATTTAAAGTTTTGTAATGCACCATTAGGGGGAGGGGGGAGAGCTAAGCCTTAGCCCCTGGCCACCCCAGCGCCACGGGACTGCAGGCGAGGGGCCAAGGGGATAGGCCTTGTTGAAAATGCAACAAGATGATGGAGCTTAGTGGAAAGAAGTCGCCTTCACTAAGTGGGCCCGCAGGCTATTTTTGGCGCAAAGTCGATTTTTAGACTATGTCTATTTTTAGACATATGGATCATGGTCTATGAGTTGCAGGATGCTATTTGTGGATGATTGGTCATGTTGGTAAAAATAGATGGACTTCTATTTTTAGACATATGGGCAGTTTCTATTTTTAGACTGCCAGGCTAAAAATAGAACAGTCGAATATTATTAGCTTACAATAATATTTGGACTATAAATATATCTTATCCTCTTGGAGCACTTCAGTTTGAGCTAAAGATGTGGCACATGCAGCTGTCAGAAGGAAATACGCTTTTTTTGTCGGTCAGTTGAGCTATTGCATGATGGACTTCAGTTAGAACTCATGTGGTTGAGTTTGGTGGAGTTGATTGAGGAGTTGATGGAGTTGTGTTAAATTTGACTTGGTTGAACTAGTTGTATTTAGTTTAACTGCAAATACACTAGTGATGAGTGATGTGAATTAATTGTTAATTAATTCACTAATTATTAACTCATAAAGCAACTAAAGAATACATCAGTTAACTCAGTGCATGGACAGTTCAGTGGAGACAGGTTTTAGAGGTTCAGATTGCTATCAGTTGTGACTATAGTTGTGCATGAGATCTTGCACAATCAATGGATTGAGTAATGCCAATGAGGGTTGCGTGGTTCAGCCAAGGAAATACGAGTTTGGTTCAGCCATTCATCATTATTCTCATGTAGGATTGCGCAGTGGAGGCAGGCAAACAGTGGAGGAGATTTGAGGCATCAGATCTGAGCTAGTTTGTGTGTAACAGGTGGAGATAGTACTGAGTACTTGTGAGGGGTATTTTACTATGTATTGTTACATGTTCTCAGTCATTATAATATACA
This sequence comes from Pinus tabuliformis, assembly GCA_031772625.1. Lineage (NCBI taxonomy): Eukaryota > Viridiplantae > Streptophyta > Pinopsida > Pinales > Pinaceae > Pinus > Pinus tabuliformis. Next base: position 999,845,812 of record CM062807.1, on the reverse strand, counting down.
GATAGTGTGGGGTTTTCAGCTATATGCTTTCCCTGGGTCACATACTATTTTAATGTGTGCATGCGATTGATGTTTCATTGTTTTTAATGATGCTAAATTGATGATCAACATAGAGGAGGTTATGTATTATGCATGTATTCTGCAATAGTGTATAATCGGGATAATCTATATGAATAAGTGTTTAATTATTCAAAATTTCTACAGGCATTATCCTCGCCTACGGCCACAACCCCAAACACCTAATGTAATTAGAATCTAGTGCTTAGACCGAATGATGAATAGTGTAAAGAGGGTCCAATGCCATGTCATATGACCCTCCCATGTAACCAAAGGCGTGAAGAACTAGCGGGGGCCAACCCATGGTCATATGGGACCCATAAAACCAGAAGTGCATGCCCAACTAGGAGCTAGACAACAACTCGAGAATATCAGTCCCCTATGTGATCTTATGGCCGCCACATGATTACAAAATTCAGAACTAGGGTTTTCATGGCTTAGTCAACCATCCTACAATTTCACCCATCGATCAGGAATGTAGGCTAGGTTTGCACTCATCATTCCCGCATTTGGGGCACTCAAGCCAAGTTTGGGGTGAATTGTTGGATCACTAGTCCAAAAATTGGAGAAAATAGGAAACAATCATGACTTACTCAATTTTTGGCCAAATGAGGTGTAGGAATAACCAAAATTGGGGTTTTTGATAGTGTTGTCCATTGTAGACATCAATTTTTTTGTTTAAGCATGGAAGTTGGACCAAGATATGTAGCCTAGGATAGGGGTGAACTCCTTTATCATGCTTTGTGTTATGTGTTTTAAATATGCTTATTTTTTCTCTTGTTGGCTGTAAAATACAGTTAAAATTTACTTCTTTATGTGTTTAGTAAACTTATACTCTACCCAAAACACATATAATTTTAACTTTCAAATTGTTAAACATCTTCAAGTTTACACATACATATCCTTTTGGTATAAGAGCCTAGGTTATTGTGAAGGTTTGATTTTTTTGAAAAAAAGTTTATGATGCTTACAAGGTTGAATATCAAAAGAGGTGAATGAGAACTTGTGGAGCCAATATCTCAAACTGTTTCAAGGAAAAAAAACACACCTCAAGCTTCAATGGTCATGGCACATGAACAAGGTCCTAAAGGGATGTTTGAAGATGAGAAAATTTTCAGAAAGACATTCTTTGAAATGTCTGAGATGGTTAAGGTTCTTTATGAATAGAGGAATTCCAAATTGTATGGAGAGAGCTCAAAGCCACCAAAAGGAGATGGAGGAAAATGAGACAAGCCTCTAGGAGGGAATGGGGGAATGGTGACAAATCACCACCCTCACCTCCATCCTCATCCTCATCTTCATCCTCATCTTATACTTCTTCTACCCTTTCACAAACACCTCCAAATTCCCCAAGGGGTCATGGTAAAACTCCTTCGCTTAAACTTGATATTAAGTTAGAATTTCCTATGTACAACAGAGAGGTAAATGGAGAGACTTTGGATAATTGGATTTGTCAGATTGAAGTGTATTGCAGGATACAAAGAATCAAAGACGATGAAATCAAGATTCAGTTTGCTTCTCTTAGATTGGAAGGCACAACACTAATTTGGTGGGAAGCCAAAACTAGAGAGGACATGAAGAAACATGGTATGGTTTTATCCTCTTGGAATGATTTTGTTGTTGCAATAAGAAGGAAATTCTATCTATTAGCATACATGCAGAAAGCTATTGTGGATTGAAAAAACTTTAAGCAAGCTAAGTGGAAAATGTTCAAAGCTATACTCAAGAATTTAGAAAAAGAACTTTGATTTTGGGTATAGTTTTGTCTTCTCAATATACTTTTCTCAAATACATTAGAGGATTTCATAGTTACTTGAGACATACAATTCTCATGTTTAACCTTACAAATTAGATGAAGTTTGTGTACATGCTAACTCATTTAGAGGCAAGAGGAAAAAATGTTTCTGAAGAAACTAGTGAGAGTTCCTTTGAGTATGGAGAAAAGGGAAAGGGTAAGTTTAAAGGAAAAGGAAAGAAGAATGTTGCAGTTAAGAAAGAAGGAGAAAAAATCACATGTAAACATTGTTCCAAAGAGGGCCATGATAAATATCATTGCTGGAAACTTCATCTAGGGATGAGACTGAGAGAGTTTAAAAACAAGGAGAAAGAGAAGACGTTTGCAACTACACAACATGATTTAGGTTTTGATTATGGAGATGAAACAAATATCACATCCATGGCTTTAAAAGATAAGGACACTGCAAGTACTAGTTCTTCAAATCGCCTCAATGAAACTCAATATGAAAGAACAAGAATAGAGCTTTTCCATATTAGAGTCATTTCAAAACATACCAGGACAGATACAGTATTTGATAGTTGTTCACAAGAAAATCTTATATGAGAAGAGATTTTCAAGAAGTTGAATTTAGAAACCATTGCTCATCCTAAACGTTATCCTCTAGGTTGGATATGCGACAATGCAAAATTGCATGTGAGAAAATTATGTAAACTAAACTCTGCATTCACTACAAACTTTTTAGATGAGGTAGAGATTGATGTAATTCCAGTTGATATATGTGGTATTGTTTTGGGAAGCCCATATCAGTATGATAGGAGAGATATTTTTCATTTCCATGAGAACAAATAACATTTGTTCAAGAACAGTATTGAGGACATTGTTAGATCTCACAATAAGAAGTTGAATACATCTCTTGTAAATGTGGGACAAATGAAGAGGATTTTTAATGCTAGTCGGAACTTTGCATTGTCAACGATCAAACATGAAGATGTTGAGGAATCTAAAGCCTTTCAAGGATATGAATCAACTTTCAAATCTGATTTCATTGAGGTTTCTAATTCATTTGATAAAATGTTTCAGGAGTCTAACATGTCTCCTCCTAAAAGAGGTAAAAAAAATGAAGTGAATTTGCAGGAGGATGCATCATTGTTGAACATTGGTGTGAACAATATGCCAGTGTTAAAGAATGCAAAGGTCAAAAAGATAATGCAAATCCTATTTGAAAAAGAGGACTTTGGTCCCAAAACATCTTATTGTGGGTTTCATAATGTTTTGGATTTGAAAAAGGATGGTGCATGGTGATGGTGATCACATTTGGTAAAGAGTCAAGCCAAGTGTAGGGTTATAAATGCTAAGCATCGTCATGATGACAGTGTTCAAGGTGAAGGGAACTTCAAATTGTTTAAGTTTCCATTTATTGAAGATCGAGGAGGGAATGTACATATTCCTTCAAAGGAAGTTTTATGTTCTACTTATTTTGAAAAATTGCAGAAATATGTCATCATTGACAGAAAGTCCAGGACTCAAAAATTAGGGAAAGTTATGTACTTTCATGAAAAGCTAAAAGCGACAAATTCAAGAAAAGTTCAATGGATTGAGACTAAAAGGGTGAGAGAGTTATACCCTCATCGAATTGTTGACTGATAAAGAGCTTTAGGAGGTCCAAAATCTTCCAATGGGGAGGAGTGATCCAATGGATCAAAATAGTGCTAAAAATTCAAAGTGTGTGATAGAGCTCGAAATGTGAATAACCAGATAGATTTCGACGATATGAATCCAATTCAATTCATTTCACTCAAAGTTGATATTGTATGCTCCCGATATCGCGTTTTGATTTAATTGGCAAACATGCAAATTTTGGCAAAAGGATAGTTGACTGGAAATTTTTGGGCTAGTGGTAGGCTACAACATGGCCTCACCTGATTGGTCGAAAAATAAAAAATAAATTGATATGCATAATTTTTCCTAATGTTTTTAAGGTTCGACTTTTTTAATATTGTGGCTGACTTGGTATTTATTTAGCCAATTATGGAGGGCCACATTAGCCAACTAATGGTGGCCACGTGGCCTCCAAAGGATGCATAATTTTTTTTCCTACGGGTCGAATGGAGGCCACAAGAGTCGAACCCAAAACCCCAACCAACAACTCCAATGACCTAAATAGCTACGTTGCGATGTCACTTGTTGAACTAAGGGTGATAAACGTTATTTAAAGTTTTGTAATGTGCCATTGGGGGGAGGGAGGAGGGGGTCTAGCTAAGCCCTAGCTCCTGGGCACCTCAGTGCCACAGGACTGCAAGCGAGGGGCCAAGGGGCTAGGCCTTAGCCCAGCCCATGACCAGAGCCCCAAGCGCTTAACACAATTATAACCCAAAGCTTAGACCTAACAATGGATAATGTAAATACGGGCCAGCTATTGGGGGTCATCCCTAGGTCATATGACCCTCCCATGTAACCATAGGTGAAGAGAACCAGCGGTGGCCAGCCCATGGTCCCAGGCGCCCCATAAAATGAGGAGCATGCACCCAACTGGGAGCTAGAGAGTAGCCCCAAAATATCGGCCCCCTATGTGATCTTACGACCGCCACATGAACACAAAATTCAGAACGGGGGAGTTAATGGCAAAGTTAACGATTCTATAATTTCACCTGCCGAGTAGGAATGTAAGCTACGTTTGTGTCTCACTTCCGCATTTGGGGCACTCAATCGAGGTATGGGGCGAATTGTACTATCACTAGTTAGAAAATTGGAGAAAGGAGGAAACAATCATATATTACTCAAGTTTTGGTCAAATGAGGTGCAAAAAGAACCAAAATGGGGGTTTTCGATAGTGTTGGATCCATCGGAGACATCATTTTTTCTTTTTGAGTTTTGTAAAGCATGTAAACTCACTTTTTGGCATTTTAATGAAAGAGGTGTTGCATTGGAAGATGGACCATGAGATGTAGCCTAGGAGAGGGGTGAACTCCTTTATCATGCTTTATGTTATGTGTTTCAGATATTCTTATTTTGTCTTTGTTTAGCTGTAAAATTTGGTTAAAATTTACTTGTTTATGTGTTTGGTAAACTAATCCTCTGCACAAAACACATATAATTTGAACTTGAAAATTGTTAAAAATATTCAAGTTTACACATAAAGATCAACTGTAACTATGGAATAATGGCACAACTTCTACCAAAACACAACAGGAAGGTGTTCTCTTGCAGGAAATCATTCCCTACTTTGATACCACTTGATCAAAACCAAACCAAGGGTCTGCAAATTTCGATCCCCTAGTTTCTTCAACTTTAGAAGCCTATAGGCTATGGACCCTTGAACTCACTCTCTCTTGCCTTCTATGTAGCATGTAGCTAGAAATTCAATGAAACACAATGCAGAGGACATCATCGTCTTTCACATCCTCATTTTTTCGAAAAAAAAAATAAAAATTGGCACTCTCCATTCCTTGGTTCAACTGCCCCAAGTCCCGATCTTGTGCTTTACATGGTGAAGTTAAGGTTTCGGTCCAAATTTGTTCCCCTTTTCATTGGTCCAACTAATTCGTACCCCTACTTGTGCGTTCCACCCAAATTCAGATGTTGTGGTTGCATTGCAGCTCGATAGGTCGAGGCAAGCACTCGAGTCATTTCGATACTGTGATTTTTATTGAAGACCTGAAGGCCCAACTATGTGGGATTTCACTTGTTTGAGTCCTACCAAGTTGAGTGGTCCCCACACAAGTTGGGGCCAGGATGGTGAGCGCCTTCCTAAAACTTACTTTGCATTGTGGCCTGAACATCGAGATCTCAACTCCTTTTCTTATCTGCAATTCGTGGTGAGGCCCAAAGGTTGATTATATGGGTCTTGACAGAAATGAGTAACAATTTATTAATTCACACTAGGGTTGAGGATTTTCCTTTCTATACACGTTTCCATCTCATATGATGAATGAATGGCCATGGGCTCACAATTCATCTGTTCCATGAACTTCTTTAACTTGATAGATGTTACGTCCTCCCTTCTTTATACGCCATCATCCTCGCCTCCTTGGCAATGGTTCTTAACGAATTTAGGCAGCATTTCAGCTTCAATCATGATCCCCATTTTGACCACACTTCTTCACTAATTATAGTTTCTACAATCCATAAAACTCTTGTGGCCCTCATCCAAACAAAATGTAATGACCATGATACTAGACAGGGTATGGAAACTTAAATTAATCACACACATTTTTAACCAGCACAAGATATACTTAGATTAAAAAGAAACAAGATTATGCATTATGGTCGCTCAGGGACCGATGCCACTTGATCTCATATCACATTAGATTGACTACCTTTTCTAACACTTCCAAGCTTCCTATATAAAAGAAACAAAACAAAACAGATCCCTTACAAAGAATCTTTGCATGTATTCCTTCCTTTAGCCGCCACATCGCTCCGTATGGAGATTCCAAAATTATTTTTTGTTAGGAGTGGATTTCATGACCCTACATCAATAAGAAACATTTAGCAAAGTGTAGGGCATAGTAGGAACCCATATAGGCACCTAGAGAGATGGGTGCAACCAACTATAGATTCACATGAGATAGAGGTATAGTGATACAAAAGTTGTGTAGCTGTATGGAAGACAAAATGTAGATAGAGGTGGAGGTTCCAAGGCATGGTGAAGGAGCGAACATGTTATGGAGATCTACAATAAAATATAAATACTCTAGACTATTTGGTCCAAGTTGTAAATCCTAACCATGGGTAAGTTGTAAGACCTGTTGTTCATGGATACACGTGTAGCATCATAACACATGATGTCATCCCTCTCATGCATAAATATGATGGAGGATAAAGTTGTGGAATGAAACATTTGAATAGGTAAAAGGGTGGTACATGTACTCATATGGTGGACGGGTGTTAGTTTGTTGGAAATGTTTGAAATGTTTAATATTAGGCATACATGTTGTAGTGTGGTGGCACATGGATTTAAATATAATCAATTTGTTAAATGGACCACCTGGATAGGTGTGGGGTGGAAAGTCTACTCATATGCTATCTTCACATGAAAATGTGAAATCTTAGGTGTGAGATGATTGATGAACCATGTACAAGAAAAGGTACCATAGAAAATGATGGCCACAATGACTACTTACCCATATATTTTAGTGGATGATAAATTTTTATATAGACTTCAACAAAAATATTTTCACAAAATAAGTTTGGTACAAACATTGATAGGTTTATTGATGGATTTTTTCTTGAAGTTTTGGTAACACAGTGTTTTTCCTATTATTTTCTCAAGTAATGTAGTTTATTTAACGGTGTGATGACTATATTGTAAAATGATTTTGAGATAAAGAATGGTAAATCTAATAGTAGGATCTCATTTTCCCGCAAGGGTTTCCAGGATGATTTATGGTGTCCATCTGTTGTCTCCTTTTTGTGTTGCTATTATCTTCTTATTCCTCTTATACTTTATAACAATGACATATTTCTTAAAATGAATTCATTTAAAAGTATATTTTAAAAATGAGTTCAAAATTTATTTATGAATTAAGGTAATGGATCTTTTATAGCCTAAAGTAATTTTATAATCCATGGGGTGAAGATCAATCCTTGTATAGAAGTGTAAATTGTTAAGACACTCGTATAAATTTTGGTGGTCCAAATCCAAATTTACTATTGTCTAAAACAATAGTAGTCATGGACACAAAATAATTATAGTGATAGTGATCAAATTCAACTCTTTATCACGCAAATACAAAACCATCTTAAACAAGAAAAAAACAAAACAAAAAAACAATACTCTTGTCTACAATAATAGTATTCATGAACACAAAATAATTATAGTGATAATGATCAAATTCAACTCTTTATCACACAAATACAAAACCATCTTTAAAAAAAACAAAACAAAAAAAACAAAAAAATTTCACTAATTAAAAAAATAAAAAATACATAAATATCAATAAATAATTATTTTTTTAAATATAATTTATTAAAACTCAATCTTAAACATTTTAAAATATATTCTCTCAAAATCAACTCTCACATAGAATTTTAATTTTTTATTACATATTTTATATTCCAAATTGCCCATTACAAACTAATCCATATTAAATAATTTGACATTATACATCATAACATCGTTCATAAGTTATATGATTAACCGTATATATTCAACACAATACACAAGGATAGAATCCTGAACTCTAATCAACTTAAACCATTTTGTGATTTTGTCATGAACTGCCTTGATATCATATCCATCTAAGTTATCCAATATAATTAAGTTACAATCTTAAATAATGTATTTAATAATGTGTCATAAAACAAAAGATTTCTAATCTTCCTCAGTATAAGGTTTTATTTTGAGTAATTTCTATCCATCATTGCATTATGTTAACACTCCATATGTGAAGAAAATAAAGTTTTATTTTGAGTAATTTCTATTCATGAAAATATATAGCACATATTCCATTAGGTTAACACTTCATATTGCACTTGTGTTGGAGAAAATATCCTTTTTAATATTTAAAATAATAATTAAGAAAAAAATTGGAGAAAATAGTTCTTTTAATATTTAAAATAATAATTAAAGAAAGATAAGATAATCATCTATTTGGTTAAATATTCCAATTTTAAATATTTTTATAATATAAGATATTTATATTTATTTTTTTATTATTAAATTCCAAATTTAAAAATAATATATTTGAACTAATTTAAAATTAAGAACATGTATTTGATGTTAAACGGTTATTGATTCAATAATTATTAAAAAAATAATATTGCTAATCCATATTAAAGTTTTTTATTTATTTCAAACATCATTTTAATTTGTTTTCTATAGAGAAATAGATAATTATAATTCTCTTTTTTTAACCTAATTAAGACCCATTTTACACTCTTATAAGATTAGTCTATGAATAAGATTCATTTTCATTATACATTTTGTAGCCATGGATTTTTGTTTCTGATATCACTTTTTACACTACCAATGACTTAGAAGATGAATAAAGTTGCAATCTAATGCGTAGAGTGGTGTGGCTGAAGCATCTATTTTTGTGAACGCGTGACTTCTAGAAGTGTATGTGCCAAATTTTATTGCGACTCCATGAAGTGTATCTTCTGTTAAAATAAAAAAATTATTGAGTGGACAAACATAGAGAATTAGTTGATTGAGTGGTTGAGAGAATCAGTGGATTGAGTGGTTGAGTGTTTAAGTGTTGAGTCAAGTTGAGTTAAGATTTTGAGTGTGTGATTTTATGTGGTTGTATGTCAAAATATTTTAGGCAAGTAGCTAATTGGAAAAGATAGCTAATTGGAAAAAGTTTAAATATGTATCATATTTTGTGTTATCAATAGAAGAGCAACAACTCTTGTTTTGTGTGAATTCATGCTTTGTCTCCTCCACCTTTACAACTGGTATCAGAGCGAAGTACCAGATTAGCAGCCATTTGTGTGAGAGGAAAGGAATATTTTTTTACCGTGATGCACAAAGGTTCAGCAGAAAGCCGCGTGAACAGTCGCAAACTTATGCAATTTCAGAAACATGCGGGTTAAACTTATTTTTCGTTGCGTTAAACGACTAACGTTGGAGTTTGTCGTCGTGCAATGCCTTAGTCGCATGCCCTCATCACGTAGACGCGTGCCCTCATCGATAGACACGTTAGCGTGTTCAAAAGTCAACAAGTGAAAAGAGCGTATTTTTCTAAGGTACGAGGCTGCTTTATACGGTGAAAAGCATCCCAAAGTTCATTTATACGGTGAAAAGGAATTTTTTTTTTCTTAAATTTATTTTTTAATAAGAAAACAAAACTTGGGTTCAAAGGACAAAACTTTATAGAAATGTTTTTTAAGTTTTTATTTTTTAAATAAAAAACTTAGGGTTTTTACTAAAATGGGTATTTTTTTTTAAAAGAGCTTTCCAAATCTTATTAAAGGAGAAAACTTAAGGTTTTTTTCAAAAAGAAATTTTTGGGTTTTCCAAAGAAAAATTTTTGGAGAAAGATGGCTTTCTCAAATTTCCAGTGTCAGCTCTCACTATTTACAGGGAAAGATTATGATGTGCGCTCCATTAAGATGGCAACCACATTGTAGGCACATGATATTTGGGATTATGTCAAGTTTGGGTTTTCAAAACCTAAGAACGAAGAAGAAGAACAAGCTCTCAATAACACAGAAAGGGAACAATGGAAGAAAGACAAGAAGAAGAATGCACATGCGTTGCAGCTTATTCAGCAGGGAGTGGACCGAGCAGTGTTCCAGAATATTATGATCACATCTTTAGCAAAACTAGCATGGGATACTTTGGCGACAAACTATAAAGGTATGGCCAAATTCAATATTGTTAAGTTGTAGAATACTATGAGAGATTTTGAAAGTCTGCAGATGAAGAAGACAAAGGACATCAATTCTTTCATGAATCAGGTCATAACTGTCATAAATCAGTTAAAGATTTATGGTGAAGATATAAAAGATCAAAGAGTGGTTGAGAAGGTCCTCCGATCTTTGTCTACCAAATTTGATGTTGTGGTAGCAACCATAGAAGAAGTCAAGGATTTGGCATCATTGACAGTTGATGAGATGATGGGATCACTTCTATCGCATGAGGCAAGGATAGACAGAAATAAGGATTCCAGTTTAGAGACGCCTTTCAAAAGTCAAGTTTTTATTTCAAGAGATAGAGGTCGAGACAGAAGTAGATCGAGAGGCAGAGGACGAAGTGGAAGATATGGTGGTCATAAAGATGGTTGAGAAGAGCATGAACATGCAAGTGGAAGAAACTACAGAAGCTTCAACAATAATCAAAGAGTTGACAAATCAAAGGTGAGATGTTATTATTACAATAAATTTGGTCACTATTTTCGTGATTGCAGGAAGAAGATAACTCATCAAAGGAACCAAAGAGCTAATGTCATTATAGAGATTTCTAACTCCATGTTCTTATCTTGCCATACCATGCATGAACCTTCTGCTAATGTGTGGTTGTTAGACAATGGTTGCAGTAACCACATGACAGGCAACAAGGATTTGGATGCAAATTTTGATCAATCTATGAAAACAGAGGTAAAGTTGGGGACTGACAAGACTGTGAAAGTAGATGGCAAAGGAGTGGTCAACATTTAGACCAACAAGGGGGAGCCGAAGACAATCTCAGAGGTATATTATGTTCCTAGTCTCAAACATAATTTGTTAAGTGTTGGTCAATTGACAAAGAAATGATACATAGTTTATCTTTCAAGGTCAAGAATGTGTTATATATGACAGGCCCCCAAGCAAGAAACTGATAGCAAAGGTGCAGATGACGAGGAACAGACTCTTTCCTCTAATTTTGAATTGGAGTGGTCAGGTGAGTTCTTTTACAGTTGCATGTTCTGATGATTATTGGTTATGGCACTTTCAATTTGGACACTTGCACTTTTCTGGTTTAAGATTGTTGTAGCAGAAGTAGATGGTCAGAGGATTACCTCCCATCAAAGAACCTGCTAGTACATGTGAGTGTTGCATCTTGGGAAAGCAACACTGTGAAATTTTCCAAAAGGGAGTTGCATACAGAGCAAAGAAACCTCTTGAGCTAGTGCATACAGACTTGTGAGGACCTATGAGGACTAGTCGATTGGTGGAAGTTGCTACTTCCTCGCTTTCATTGATGACTACAACAGAAAGACTTGGGTTTACTTCTTGAAGCAGAAGTCTGAAAATTTTGCAAAGTTCAAAGAATTCAAAGCCTTAGTAGAGAACCAAATTTATCGATAGATCAAGGTATTGAGGTCATATAGAGGTGGAGAATATGACTCAAAGGCATTCCATGATTACTGCAAACAACATGGGATCAAAAGACAATTTACAACCAGGTACACACTGCAAAAGAATGGCGTAACAAAGAGAAAGGACATGACAATTATGAACATGGTAAGAAGCATGTTGAAAGGAAGAAACTTGTCTAATGAGTATTGGGCAGAAGCAGTTTCATGTGATATTTATGTTATCAACAGATCTCCTACAAAGAGTGTAATGAACAAAGTACCAAAACAAGCATGGTCAAGTATGTATTGCAACGTATCTCATCTCAAATTATTTGGATGTGTAGCTTATGCACATGTGCCTAAGGAGTGAAGAGGCAAATTGGATGATAAAAGTCAAAAATGCATATTCACTGGTTATAGTGAGAAATCAAAAGCTTACAAATTGTATAACCCTGTCACAAAGAAGACCATAATTAGCAGCGATGTTGTGTTCAAAGAACAAGAGTCGGGGAATGGAACTGTAGACAAAATAGTTGATGCACAAGTGCCACTGATGGAAGAAGATGATGTAGCAGAAAAGGAGCAGCAAGAATCACAAGTGAAGACACCAAACAAAGACACACAAACAAGGACTCCAATATTTTCAGAGCAACATGGATCCTCAAGAAGATCAACAGATCGAGATTCTCCCAGCAATCAGTCAGGGGATGAATCAACCAATGGTAAGAGAAAGATGAGAAGTTTGAAATATATTTATGATGATTTGGATGTTAGTTCAAATTTTGCATTGTTGTCATTCCAACCTTCTTTGTTTGAAGAAGTAATTAGAGATGAAAATTGGGGGCAATCCATGGATAAAGAAATTGAATCTATTGAAAAGAATGACACATGGGATTTGGTTGATTTACCAAAGGACAAAAATGTCATTGGTGTGAAGTGGGTGTACAAGAAAAAGTTCAATGAGAAAGGTGAAATTGACAGATTTAAAGAACGACTTGTAGCAAAAGGATTCTTGCAGCAACCGGGAATAGATTTTGGAAAAACTTTTGCTCCAGTAGCCAGATTGGATACTATAAGAGTATTTCTAGACAAATTTTATAGGTTGAAGAAAGTGTTCTATGGACTGAAGCAAGCGCCTAGAGCTTGGTATAGCATAATCGACAGCTACATGATTAAGAATTGATTTTGCAGAAGCAACATTGAGCCTACCTTATACACAAAGGTAAATGAGCATGGATAGATTTTGATTGTTTGCTTATATGTTGATGACATGATTTTTACAGGTGATTTTGAGATAGATGAATTTAAAGTAGCCATGATGAAAGAATTTTAGATGACAGATCTTGGTCTCATGAAATAATTTCTTGGCATAGAAGTTGAGCAATCTGAGAAAGGAATTTTTATTTGTCAAAATAAATATTCCAAAGATTTGTTGAAAATATTCAGGATGGAAAATTGCAAACATGTCCCTACACCAGTTGCAATAGGTACAAAGTTAAGCAAGGATGATGAAGGTTCATATGTCAATCAAACTCTATTCAAAATATTTGTTGGCAGCCTCATGTATCTCACAGCTACAAGACCAGATATCATGCAAGGAGTGAGTTTGATTTCCAGATTTATGGAGATCCCAGAAGACACACATTGGACTATAGGAAAAAGAATTCTGAGATACATAGCAAGAACTAGAGATTGTGCCATTATGTATGCAAGCATAGAAAAGAAGGATTTTATTGGATACACAGATAGTGATTTTGCAGATAGTTTGGATGATAGGAAGATCACTTCTGGTTTTGTGTTCCACCTTGGTTCAGGTGTTATTTCATGGGCATCTAAGAAGCAGGCCATTGTGACACTTTCATTAGCAGAAGAAGAATATGTAGCAACAACATCACCAGCATGTCAAGCAGTGTGGTTAAGAAGAGTATTTGATGGAATCAAGCAGAAACAACAAGGATCAACAACAATATATTGTGACAACACCTCAACGATTGCACTATCCAAGAATAGTGTGTTTCATCAGAAGAGCAAGCATATTGATACTAGATATCACTTTATTAGAGAACTTGTGAGCAATGGAGAATTTCAATTAAAGCCTTGTAAATCTAGTGATCAATTGGCTGATATATTTACTAATTCATTAGCACAATAGACCAGCAGGCATGTTTGAGTTGTCATGAGTCATGTTTTAGTTTAGCAGTCGTAATTAAGGCGGAGTGTTAAAATAAGATAATTACTTTTGCATGAGGAGTTGGCTAAACATAGAGAGTCATTTAATTGAGTGATTGAGTGGTTGAGTTTTTGAGTTTTGAGTCAAGTCGAGTTAAGTGATAGACGAGTTTGAGTGTGTGATTACATGTCAAGATATTTTAGGCGAGTAGCTAGTTGGAAAAGGTTTAAATACCCTTCACCAGGTTCATTGTATGTATCATGTTTTGTGTGATCAATAGAAGAGAAGTGTAGGAATTTACAGGGTAAGTTCCTCAGACAAAACACCAAAGGACACCGCTCACAAACAGATCACAGATCAATACACCAATATTGTTGACGTGGTTAAAACCCTCAAAGAGGGAAATAGTCCATGGCCTGAGCCAACGCGGCCACTTTAGGCAATTTATTAATAAAAGAATGAAAATTTACGTAAGCTTCTCTCATGAACGGTTACCCTACAAATGACCCTCCATGCTCTTTAAATAGAGATCATGGACCAATCGGGTGTTAAGCCACGTATCAAGTGTCGGTAATACCAAGGAGAGAATGAACCGTCAGATCACTACATATCGTGACCATCGTATTATAAATTACAAAAGTACATAGTAAAGAAACACACTTTACCTAACTCTACACTAGACCAAGTTATACTTAACTATTTCCTATGTGTCCAAATATCCTAACATGCCCCCTTAAGAACAACTTGGGATAGGATTAAAGGATGTACAAGCATGACACAATAGGAGAAGGAAGGAGGCATTAGAGCCTATCCCCCCTTAATGACAACTTCCTAAACTCCAACAATAAATCGAAGTTTATTAAACTTCGCCTCTGTGAGAGCCTTTGTAAAGATGTCTTTAACTTGATCATCTGCTGAACAATATTGCACTTCAAGAACATGGTCGTGAATGAGATTTCTGATATAAGCGCATGTGCAGTTCAATGTGTTTGTTGCGCTGATGTTGGACTAGATCTTTGCATAGTTGAATGGTACTTTGATTATCACACCAAAGTGTAGTCGGATGATGCTGCTGAAATCCAAACTCTTACAGGATCTGACAAAGCCACAAGGCTTCCTTACGATCTTCTACGGCACCACGATACTCTACTTCTACTGAAGAAAGATAAATGGAACTGTGTTTCTTGCAATCCCATGTAATAGCTCCTAAACCTAGAGTGAACACATAACTTGCAGTAGACTTCCGATCATTAGGGCCACCAACCCAATCAGAATCAGTGAAACCAACCAATAGAGGAGATGTTTCTGCACTGTAATGAATCCCAAACTGAATTGTACCTCAAACATAATGAAGTATTCTTTTAGTTTCTTTCCAATGACTTTCATGTGGGTTTTTCATAAACCGAGCAATAAGGCCAACATCAAAGGAAAGGTCAGGACGAGTATAGGTCAGATACAAAAGTTTTCCTACAAGTTGACGGTATAAGGTAGCATCAACCTCAGGGGAAGTACAAGTGACTGAAATTTTGGCTCCAAACTGAAAGGGAGAAGGGGTTGGCTTATAGTCTTCCATGTGAAAATGGTGTAGAAGATCACATGCATACTTGGACTGGGAAAGGGAAATACCTTCCTTGGATTGCAAGACTTGAGGACCAAGAAAATAATGCAAGTGTCCTAAGTTTGTCATTTCAAACTTCTTTTTAAGGCTAGACTTCACATGGTTTATAAGGTTGGGATCACTACTAGTAAGGATAAGATCATCAACATAAAGAACAAGAATGATAAGTGACTTTCCCACTTTCTTGGTGTAGACATTATTGTCAGAATGACACCTAGAAAATCCAGTTTCTAAAAGAAAGCCATCCATTTTGGCATACCAAGCCCGAGGGGCTTGCTTGAGACTATAAAGGGATTTCTTAAGCTGACATACAAGGTTGGAATCTGTTTGTATAAAGCCAGTAGGTTGTTCCATATAAATTTCTTCATGCAAGTCCCCACTCAAGAAGGCAGATTTAACATCCATATGATGGACTTCCCATTTGAAAGAGGCAGCAAGGGAAAGAACAAGGCGGATAGAGTTCATTTTGGCAACAGGGGAGAATTTTTTAGTATAGTCAATGCCTTCAACTTGTGAAAAACCCTTAGCAACAAGACGGGCTTTATGTTTATCAACTTTTCCATTTTGTCCATGCTTGGTTCTATAAACCCATTTGCATCCAACAAGTTTTCATCCCTTTGAAAGGGGAACAAGATCCCATGTATCATTTGCCAATAATGAATGATATTCTTCATTCATAGCTATGTCCCAATCTGGATGGCCCGAAGCTTCTGCAAAGGTGTCATGATCATAATTATTTGAAGCTTGAGCTAGCAAAGAAGAGGCTATATCGAACTAAGAACGTGTACATCACTGATTTGTAGGATCACCGGCAAGAGCACCTACTGTATCCCGAGTGGCACGAAACCATTTTGGAAGCTGAGGAGTTGAAGGAGTTTCCTAAGAAGGTAGGGGAGGGTTCTCATCCTCGTTGTCATCATCTGAAGAAGAAATATTTTCAGAACTAGAAGGGATAGAGAGAGGTGGCACATACATCAAACTAGGCTCGTAGGCCAATATATTTTCAGCAAACTTTACATCTCTTCTAATGATAAAATTTTTGGACTTAAGTGGAATAAGTTTGTATCCTTTGACATCTTTAGAATATCCAACAAAAATACATTTTTCATTCTTAGGTTCTAAAGATTTATGTTTCTCATCTAGAATATGGGCCCATGCTTCACTTCCAAAAACACGAAAGTGACTTACATCTGGTTTAATTGAGCTCCATGCTTCTTCTAGAGTGATATTCATTAAAACCTTAGTAGGAGTGTGATTTATTATGTAATTTGCATAGTTAATTGCTTCTACCAAAAAATTAAGACTAAGTCCTTTAGATTGAAGCATACAATTAGCCATTTCCTTTAAGGTGCGATTCTTCCTTTCAACTACACCATTTTTTTGTGGAGTATGTGGAACAGTATGTTGCATTTGAATTCCATTCTCAGTACAAAAGTTTCTGAATTTGTTGTTAACATATTCTCCGCCATTATCAGACCTTAGCTTAAGAATTTGATGTCCAGATTGTTTTTCAACAAAGGCCAAGATCATGTTAAATACTTCACCCTTGAGTTTTAAGAAGTATACCCAAGTTCGTCTGGAGAAATCATCAATGAAAGGTAAGAAATACTTGTAGCTAGAGAATGAAACAACTGGAAGTGGACCACATAAATCATTATGCACAAGCTGTAAAGGGGCTGAAGCGTTCCAAGAGGCACATTTTTCAAAACTATCATGGTGATGTTTTCCGAGTACACATCCGGAAAAAACACCATCTCTGCAAGATACCATTGGAAGACCTGTCACCATATTTTCTTTACATAGAATCTGAAGGGAATGATAGTTTGAGTGACCAAATCGCTCATGCCGAATTTTGCTCACTTCATCATTATGAGCAACAAATAACGAGGGAAGATTTGATGACCCAAAGTTGTTAAACGTATACAACCTTGTAGAATCATTAGCAATGCCAGTAGCTAAAATCTGTCTAGGATCTCTTAGGTCCTTAATTACAACATCGTGAGGTGAAAATTCAATGATTTTACCTTCACCTAAATGAGTTATCTAATATACATATAGAAGGTTGCAGGATAAGGTTGGAACACATAATACATCATTGAATTGACCATTGTCTATATGAACAGTTCCAGTCCCTACAACACTAAGAGATCTATCATCACCAACATATATATTTTTGGTGTTACAATCATTTAAAGAAGAAAAAATAGCTTTGTTTTTGGCCATGTGATAAGAAGCTCCAGAATCAATGAGCCACTCATGAGAATGAGAAGAAGAAGATACATTTAGTGCATATCCAGACCGAGATGCTTGACAACCACATGTAGAAAGTGTTATTCTTGAAGATGAAGTTGAAGTTGTTGAGTGCTCCAAATGGATGTTATGCTTCTTCATTGCTGCTTCCAAGGCTTCCATCTTCTTAAAGAATTTGGATTTTAACTGGTCATCTTGATTACAAAAGTGGAAATGTCTATCACTCTTCTTCCCTTTGTTTTATTTGCCTTATCATTTTGTTGAAATGATTTTTCATTTTGAGACTGAAATGGCTTAGGACCCTTGTTTGGTTTAGGACCATTCTTTTTAGGATACGAATTCTTAGGATTCTTTGAATTTGGTTGTTGCTGGGCGGCTAAGGCTTTCTTAGAAGAGTTTCCAAGATTAATAAGACCAAGATGTAAGAGTATTTCTTGTTCTCTTATTAAAGAATCACAAAAGGCATCAAAGGAAGGGAAATTGTAGTCTTGTCCTTGAGAAATGAAGGCTTCTCTTGTAGAATGTAAGGTGGAAACAAAAACATAGTAAGCTGGTCCCAACTTAGTAAGTATGGAATAGATAAGGTTACCATATTCTTTCTTAACTTTAACACCTTCCAAGAGAAGTCAAAGGGTCTTGAACTCGGACAAAAAATCTTCAATGGAAGAAAAATTATTGGGGTCCAATGTAAGCAACTCATTTTCGAGTTAATGGGCTCTACGTACATTTTTAATTCCAAAAAATTTAGTGATCTATTTCAATGCTTCATTAGGAGTATCAAGTTTGTCTCTGAGGTTTCTGCAAACTTCATAATTGTGTAGATCATCTTCCGGATTCATCGCATTAGGTTTCTTGTTGATCTACGTTTCGAACCAACAACGGTGGTTCATCTTCAGGATGTGAAAGATTATTGAAAGACTGGTCTTATTATTGAGTTTAATATATAGATGTATGAGATGCATTACCGACAAATATTAGGATTTGTTAAATTATTATTGAATTATTCTATTTATTTTATACATAATTTAATTATTCTATTATGTTTATTATTTTAATTATATTTAAGATATTAGGGATTAAAATTATTATTGAATTATTATTTTATTAGGGTCATAGTTGTATTACTTTATATCCTCTCATTTATGTTTTATTGTAATTGTTTTACTTTGTATTTTATTAATTTTAATTATATTAATTTTAATTATTTATTAAGGCTAATACATATTCCCTTATTCTATTTGTTTTAATCACAATTTAATTATTCTATTATGTTTTGTTGTTTTAATTATATTTAAGATTTGTTAAATTATAATTTAGTATGCGATGAATCCGGAAGATGATTTACACAAGTATCAAGTTCTACGATATGGAATCTAAGGTCTGGAGAAATAGACATCCCTATCAACCCACGTGCTTGATCTTGCCTATTTTCCCATTTTGCTGCCATATCTTCATCTTTTGCTTTGGTTTCTTGGCCTGAGGCTATTCTGTAAAAACCTTTACTTCTAAGTAAATCCACAATGTAGGACCACCATTGGAAGTAGTTGGTGATGTCAAGAATAGCTTGGCATCGAATTTCCATTTTAACAGAAACTGAAGCTATATATGTTGAAACTAAGTGTTCCAATGGAAAGATCTCAAAAAATTACACTGATTAAAAAAAACGGCTCTAAAAACGGCTTCCAGATGAAGAAGTTATGGCTTTTTGAAGAAAAGTTGTTGAAGATGTCGATGAAGTGCGAGAATGTGCGGAAATGAATGATAATGTTGTATTTAAAAAAAATCCGCCCCCTTTCCAAAATTAACCTAATTAACTCAACAAAAATAAAGACTTGAAATCAAGACCTCTATTCTCATAAAGTAGCTTTGGACCAAGTGAGCTAGATTAAAAGGTTAGTAATTTTTGGAAAAGAGGAAGGTTTTTTCTTTTTAGTCACTGAAGCTTTGGGGTGCATGCTTACTTGAGAAAGTTTTTTTTTTTTTACCTACAAAATAAAAAACACAAAACCCAACATGGACATACCAAAAAAAAAGCAAACCTTACGGCTTGAAGTTAACTCTAGCCGGAAACTAAATATTTTCCTCAATGTTTCTGATTTTCCGAGATCACACTAAGTCAGGGCATAAAAGAGCATATGCATGAGAAAAATCCTTCCTTTTTGTTTTTGATTTTCCCAGATCGCATAGAGTCGTGGGGCAAAGAGCATACATAGAAATGAAAGGTATAAATCCAGTAATAGAAAAAACAAAGAGCTAAATAAATCGAAATAAACAGAGAGAAAATAACTAAAAACTGCAAATAAACATTGTATACCTCCAGATCTTGAAAATGGCATAGCTAGGGCTTCTGGAAACCTTTTCGTGTCAAACAAAATGGGTTCCTCACTGGAACAGATGCTCCTAACACAAGAGAGTAGTTCTCTCAGCCCGAAAGCAGTGAGCAACAATAGATCTAGGAATCGAAAGTCGGATGCAGTTCTACAAGCTTCAGATTTGGATCACCAACGGATGCAGCCCTCAAATAGCTCTGATACCATGTAGGAATTTATAGGGTAATTTCCTTAGACATAACACCAAAGGACACTGCTCACAAACAGATCATAGATTAATACACCAATATTATTGATGTG
Source organism: Pinus tabuliformis (assembly GCA_031772625.1). Classification (NCBI taxonomy): domain Eukaryota; kingdom Viridiplantae; phylum Streptophyta; class Pinopsida; order Pinales; family Pinaceae; genus Pinus; species Pinus tabuliformis. Next base: position 999,825,627 of record CM062807.1, on the reverse strand, counting down.
GTTAAAACCCTCAAAGAGGGAAACAGTCCGGTTTGAGCCAATGCGGCCACTTCAAGCAATTTATTAATAAAAGAATGAAAATTTACATAAGCTTCTCTCATGAATTATTACCCTACAAATGACCCTCCATGCTCTTTAAACAGAGATCATGGACCAATCAGGTGTTAAGCCAGGGATCAAGTGTCGGTAATACCGAGGAGAGAATGAACCATCACATCACTACATATTGTGACCGTCGGATTGTAAGTTACAAAAGTACATAGTAAATAAACACACTTTACCTAACTCTACACTAGACCAAGTTATACTTAACTATTTCCTATGTGTCGGAATATCCTAACAAGAAGCAACTCGTGTTTTGTGTGAATTCATGCTTTATCTTCTCCGCCTTTCCAACATCTCCTTGTGTGGAACTTTCTTATTCCTTAATAGAAATCCTGACCCCAAGAATTCATTTATCGAGGCTTGACTACCCATGTTCTATATTTATTTAACTTAAAAGAGGTGATCTTAGAATCAATCTAAAGAAATTGCTTCGTTCATGACAATTTCTTGTTTTATTGTTGGAGATACGTATTCTCGTTATTCATCCATATAGATGATTTAACATAAGTATAGATTAGGAATTTATGATTTCCAAAAAAGGGTTGAGAAAAACTAAAAAATAAGTTAAGTCGGAGTTTGTATGGGTCTATGTTTAATAAGTTTAGTATTTGTATACACGTCATGAGATCAGTTGTATTAGAGAGGTCAAGCAAAGTGAAGTACGATGAAGCATAGAGCGACCATTCGAGTGAAGTTCACCATAGTTGTAAATAAGTTTATTGTTAATGGTGAAGTTTTACATTTACAATTTATGTGTATGTCTATCTAATCTTTGTCTCTCTTCTTTAGATTTGTATCATAACACAATCAAAATTTGAGGTGAGAAAGCGTTGGTGAAAGTTGGAAGCATGGAGAAGTTAGGTTAAAGATCAAAGTGAAGATGAGGTGATCAATCTACAAAAAATACTTACTAGAAAATAAAAATCTTCAAGGGACAATATGACTCACCAACACAAAGAGTCGCTAGAAACTACTGGAGTTCAACCGCATGTGGTCACACAATATTCCTCATGCATAAGGGTGTCATGCATATTTTGTATTATGAGGTCACATTTATAAAAACATATTTTTTCGGGGGCGATAAGAAAGAAAGACCAAAGATCTGAAGAAAAGCAGAGGCAAAGGAAAAGGAAAACAAAATTCATTGTAGAAGAAGATGAAAAAGAAGAAATAGAAAATGTGATGCAAAGATCTTTTCCATATTTAGAGAGGTTTAGGTTGTAACCGAGGAATTAAGAAGTATCCAAAAAAAAGGAGAAGCAACAAAGAAAGAGCACATAGATGCTTGTGAACCCACTGTGCTCAATCACAAGTGGATGATGATTGTGAAACTATCAATGCAATAGTATATGATTTAGTCAATCCAGAAATAGATCTTACTAGTGAAAATGAAGTTGCCATTGAAGCAGTGAATTATATGGTGAATCCAACATATGAGATTGATGAAGGTGATCTCTCTAAATCAAAGGTACATGGGTTCAAATTTGATGAAGATCACTTAACTAATAAAGAGTGGTTGCATATGCTGAAGCATAAACATTTGATTGATGACATATTGTTTGATAAGAAAAGTCCACTTGCATGTGAAAACAAAGTAGAAGACAGTCGTGCAGTAGCAAAGAGAAGATAATTTCTTGAGAAAAAATTCCAAGAAAAGAGGAAAGAAAAGGATTATTGTAATGATGTTTACATGCTTTTAACAAGTTTTTTGAGCATGTACAATTTCAGGACAACAATCCACATCCATCTATATCTAAAAGTGAAAATGAGGAAGAAGACATGGAGATCCTTGCAGAAATTGAAGAAGGAAATGGTGAGCATATTTTTCAGCAATGGAACCAAGAAAATATAAAATTTTATTATAGAATTTTGTTGTAGTGGTTGAATGAGCAAATACATGAGTATGAGGATCAAGCAAAAGAGAATTACATGTGGCAACAATTCACATACAATTTATTTTTTGAAGAAAATGAGGAGGATAGGCTTGGGCAACTTGAAGTGTTTTTTAGAATGTTATTGAGAAAAAATGAAACAATGAAAAGACTGTGACATCAACGGAAGAAGAAAAAATAGAAAAATATATTCAAGTTTGCAGCATTCAACATAAAATCATTGATACCACTGAATCTAGTCAGAGTTTTCAGAAATTGGAGAAAGAGGAAATAAAAATTGCTCATGCAAAGAGCTGAAACAAATTTTGAGATAATTTTTCTATGTAAGCCTAGCTGAGACATAGACCAACAGACGTAGTTCAGTCATAGTGGTAGCTATGTTTAGTGGTCAAAATTAAGAGAGAGTGTTGGAGATAATTACTCCCGCCATGCCCACATATAGATGAGTTAAGATAAGTGTGATCTATATTAGAAGTTTATTCTTTCTATAGAAAAGCTAAGAAAACCAAAATCTAAGTTAAATTAGATTTTTCATGAGTCGATGTTTAGCAAGTCTAGTGTTGATATACACAACATGGAATTAGAAGTATGGTGAACCATAGAGCGAAAACTCGAGTAACGCTCACCATAGCTGTAGAGAATTTTATTGTTAATGGAGAAGTTTTACAATTACAATTTGTGTGTATGTGTGTTTAATCTATGTCATTTAGTACCAAATTGTATTACGTTCATTGACATGTTCATTGAATTTTCTCGTTGTTGGCTTCCATGTTGACAACCCTAATTAACAAATTATTAAAATGCTTAATGTGTGGTTGATTTTGGAACACATCATCTTTCAACGATTTTCATAAACTAAATGGAATTTAAAATTTTCTTACAATTATGAAAATTTTCATTGCTAAGAGTTCATTTTCCGAGGTAAGGAAATGACCCAATATCTAGAGTGAAATCATGCACCATTAAGAACTATTAGTGAAGTAATTCCACGTGGCATCATTTTTTGAATAACTATAATAAATCAATCTGCATTTTGCTAATAGTCTTTATTGTTAATTTGACAACTAAATGAGGATAGATTTTGCTTCCATATAAAAAAATAAAAAAATCTATAACATAGAAGAGATATTTCTAACCAATCTAACGTATAAAAAGGATTCACGTCACAATTTATAATTTGCCTATCAAAATGCCTCCGTCAAGATTATGAAAAGAGAATATCTATAAGAGATGATCTCATAAGTTATCTCTGCCGTGTCGTATTATTCATTATATGTGTATGTTAGTCCGAGAATTCCGGACATACAACTTTGAATTTTTCCTTCTTGGTTGTAAAGCGAGGTTACCATGGCAAATCGTTGTTACAAGGGAAATTTGAACATCACTGGATGCATTGGAGTTTGACCTAAAATTAAGTGTCGTTAAAAGTTTGTTATAGCGAATACATATTGGATGTGTTATGCACTTTTCAATGTTACTGCTATATAGATGACTTATATAGTATTGTAGAGAACTTTTATAGTATTATTGACAAATTTTGTAGTGCTATTATGTACTTTTGCACTGCCTCTCCGTAATTTCGCAGTGCTAAGAATAACTTTTAGATTACTGTAGTGTTGTGTACAAAATATTTAGCTATTTTGCAGAGAATATTTAAAAAAATATTTAAGTAATTGTGGAAGAAAAATTTTACTATACAAATTATCTTAACAATTATGCTGGTAATATTTAAAATTTGTGCAGAAAAATATATGTGCAATGTTGCAAGGAATATTGCACAGAATATTCCAGTAATTGTGTAGCCAATATTTTAACAAGTGTCACAAAACTTCGGCAATTGTTTGAAAAATATTTCAGCATCACTGCAAGCACAGTAAAAAAATAACCAACCTACCTTATTTATCGAGCACCTCACTAAGCATACCTTCATTCTCTTCAACAAAACTAAAATACCGACGGTCGTGATTTACCTATACATAGAAACAACCTCGATCAATACTTCATTCCTAGCTCTTGCAATTTTTACAATTGTATGGTTTATGGCCATGATTTACCTATACATAGGAAGAACCTGGATCAATACTACATTCCTAACTTTGCACTTTCGGCAATTGCATGGTTTATGGATCAGAACTACATAGAATTAGCTAATACTAACTAAAGCTTAATTATAAATGTCACATCATTTAATTAGAATTCGTTGTTAAGTTCAACGCTTATACCATGATAAACTATGTAAGGCTAGCTCCTTTATAACTATCTACCTCCTATATTTTTTAACTATCTACTGAAATTGTATTTAACACATCCCTATTTTTTAATGTTTGATGCTTATTCCTAGATAAATTAGGCAGGGCTACCTGGTTCATAGATCAACCTCTTCAATTGTATTTAGAACATCGCAACTTTCACAGAATTGAGTAAATGCCATAATAGTTCAATTGTGTTAATGAGAAATGAGAACGTGACATTCAAAGCACGAGAACTTGCGCCATTATTTTTATGTTTTTGGGGAAGGATCCCTGACGTGTTTATGTTTTATTTGAGTCTTTAATTATAGATTAAGAAATATATAACCAAATCAGATAAAAAAAATAAAATAATGTCTACCCCTCTTTTTAAAATACTCAAATTACTTCTATTCATAACGCCATTAATATCTGAAAACGACTACAATCATACGACATTCCCATTTTTATCACGTCCAAACTGTGGCATCTTTATACTACGCGTTAGTGTAAATGTTGCGTAATGGGTGGAGGTCCATCGACAGAAGAAAATTTCAACCAGTGTACTCAAATATCAATTGTTCGAACTTTTCTAACAAATTCATTAGTGAAAAATAAACCCCTAATCTAAGTTGTCGTTGTCATCATTTAGCAAATGCATTTTGTTAACAGGAAACGCGGTCATGGATGTGTAACAAACCCTGCACTTTAAACACACCGGTGATCGTTTCGTTAATAACATATATTTGGATAGATTTTTAAGTGGATATGCATCAATAATTATTTGTAAACATTTTCTTACTGAATTTTTATTACAGATTTTAATAAAAAAAAGAAGTGAAAGACAGCTCTTGACTTTGATATTGTAATTTAGATTTCCAAAATTTACACTCAAGTTGTTTGAACTGACTTGACTCGTAATTCATACCCGCGAAAATGATTGGACCATAGGTTTGTAATTGATTATCTGTAAATCTTCTTGCATTGCACTATTGGAAAGATCCCGTGTAGTTAAATTCTGTAAAGGCTAAAGATAATGCTGGAAGTTTTAGTAGACAATGGCACTATTGAGAAGTGAATGACAGTGATAAACGGTGCAGTGTAAAGAGGTCACAATTTCATCTAGAAAATAATACAAAATCCCACGTGGTTTTGAGAAAATATGGCAAAAACTTTTGAAAATCTGGCTTACAACTATTAAGCTTCGGGATTTTGGATGCCGTAGGGTTCTCTCTGAATCTATTTCTGCTATCAAAAAACGATTAAACATGACCACAATCAGATTTCTTGGAAAAATAATCATCAAATTCTCGCATGAAATTTGCCTTATCGAAAGAAATTGTGGCCATATAGTGTATAACAAATGCTTGGCCATGTTCTCAGAGTAAACTCACCAAGTTTACATCCAACTATGACATAAATACCCCCACAAAATGCATCAAGGCATTTTAATGATGCTTTCAAGTTACATCCTTATGTTAGCTATTTTCATTTAATATGAAGTTCCATTGTTAGTACTATTGGAGGACCCACCTATCTTCTTGCCAAGCACCTTGGCAAGAAGCTTCAACCTCTGGTAGGTAATAACAACTCCTTTGTCAAAGACTCTTCCGATTTTATTAATGAAATTAAGGATATGAAACTTGAACCTCATGAATTACTTGTTAGTTTAGATGTTGTTTCACTTTACACTAAGATTCTCTTTGATGGTGCCATGAATGTTATTAATAAAATAATTGATCCTAAAATATGTAGTTTTCATGAACATACATGTGGCGTGGTTATGGACTACCCTCTTTCCCCTCAGATTGCTAATTTTCTTATGGAATACCATGAAACCAAGGCCTTAGATTCTGCCCCTTTGAAGCCTAAGCTTTGGAAAATATTTGTTGACGACACATTTATCATTTGGCCCCATTGATGTGAGAAATTAGAAATCTCTTAGCAACACCTTAATAATCAATGTGAAATTATCAAACTCACCATGGAGATTGAAGCAAATGGTATTCTTATTTATTTGGATATTGTTGTTACTAGGAATCAGGATGGATGCAAACACATACTAAACAATACCTCCATGTTGAATTCACCATCATTCCAACAAAAAACTTGAGCTTCTTAACACCTTATCCTCAAGAGCGCTAAGAATTTCTAATAATAACCATTTAGAATTTGAGAAGGCTTATCTCTTTGATGTTTTTAAGAAAAATGGTTGCACCTAAAACCAATGTGTTAAAGCCTTAAAAAAATGTTTACAAAGGACCTAGAGCAAAATATGATATGAGAAATATGGTTTCCAAAGTTTGTTTCCCTTACATTCAAGGGACTACTCACAAAATTCCCATATTGTTAAGAAGAAAAAAAAGCATCACTACCTTTAAACCTATGAATAATATTTGTAGTCACCTCAGGTCCGTAGAAAAATCCATTGACCCCACCAATAAAAAAGGTGTATACTTGATCCTTTGTTCATGCGGTAAATCTTATGTGGGAGATAAATCATCATATTTGCATTGAAAATGCAAGTAATTAAAATTAGAATTGAAGTACATTGTGCTAACATAAAATACAATTGCTCCCAATCATCTTCTCTTCCAGAGCACTTGCTAAAGATAAATCATCATATTTGCATTGAAAATGCAAGTATTTTAGCTAGAATTGACTGTTACCACCACAAAAAATTTAGAAAGGCTATTGAAATTGGTAAACAGCCCAATAACCTAAATAAAGCTGATGAGTGGAAAATTAGTGAAAACTCGTTTGTCGCCCTCACCTCTAGAACCACCCCTTGCTAATCCTTCCCCTCTTTTTATAAATATGAATGCTTTTCTTATTTTAATAATTAAAAATACTAATTATCCTATCATAATCCCTACTATAATATAATAACATATTATTATCAATTAATGTACTAATAATCCATTATTAATTATTAATATGTAATTCTAATATAATCATTTAAATCTCGGTTAATGTTGAAACCATATATATATAGATAATTAAATGTACATTAATTATTAATATTAAAAAAATGTAATACATTATTATATATACATTAATTAATAATATTCTTAATTTATATTAAGATAAAACCATCATTAATATTAATTAAGTGTTATCAAAATTAAATAATTAATTAACATTCCCTGATATTAATTAACCAATATTTACATTAAAAATAATCATTAGTTTTAATTATAGGATTTTCTATTTGTCAGTCTTTTATCTTTTCCATTTCATATTTATTTCTACTTGACATGGTCATATTTCTTCACATTCACATTTTATCTTAAAGATGAACCTCACAAGTAGGTTCAAAACATCAATAAATCCTAAATCTTATGCGATGAATCCATAAACTAATTTCCAACAAATTTCCATGTAACGAACTCTTCAACAATCTTGTTAAGGCTAATCTTAACTAATATTAATCTAAATGCATGGGTTTTTTTGGTTATTTAGTAGTCCGACTTCTTTATTTGTGACAAAAATGGAGGTATATTGACATTTGTACATTTATTTGTTTGGAAAGAAAGAATCCATGCAGGTACCAAACATATGTTGTGGCTATGAGAAATATGATCAAGCTGAACATAGCACATTTTAAGAAGTTGTGAAGGAACAATTCTGGAAGGATGCCATGGCCAAGGAATACGAGTCAATCAAGAAGAACGATTTATGGTATATTGTGCTGAGACCAAAGGCAAGATATGTGGTTACCTCCAAATGTCTCTATAAGATGAAGCATGGGGCTGATGGAAGCATCAAACAATACAAGGCAAGGTTTGTAGCCCATGGATTCTCTCAAAAAGAGGGAGAAGATTACGATTATATATTTTCTCATGTGATTCAATATACAACCATACGTTCTATAGTATTCCTTGCTATAAGTCAAGAATGGACTCTCTAAATTATTGACCGGAGAATCCACAGTAAGAATATTTTTACACCAACGTTTCGAATCCCTTTTCATAGTGGAACACTACTTTAAAAGTGAAATTATATATGAAAATTGTGATTGGTAGGACATTAGGTGTCTTTTGGTTATTCTTTGGTAGCCTCATCCATCTCACATTAAAAATGGATCATTCGTGCTATTCCCTTTGAGTACCTATAAGTACCTTATGCGTCCAAGACATCATGCAGGTAATCTAAGTCACTCTGGAAGGTGCCATCCTATGCCTTTAAGGGTATTTCTAAAGCCACCCGCCATCTACCAATTACAAAATAAATATCCATAATATAAACCTAAAATGGTAGGAAACATGGGACTAGAGCCTTCAGTGTAAAATAGGTTTAAGAGGTTAACCCGCCGAGGCTATGGATGCCTATTGGAAGTGGGTACTGACCTGTGATACCACTAAGGAAATCCATCGGGGCTATGGACTCTCATGGGCAATGGGGCATTCTTCCTAAAGAAGTGTCAACCAAACCAAGGTTTTTTTTTCTACACGTATGATGACTACTCTATAGTTTTACAATCAAAAGGAAGCATCTGTGGATGAAGTCAAAAGAAAAATGAACTCCTTAAATTTGTTTCTAAAGAATGGCCTTAAGGTAACCTTGAGTTCTCTATCATTTGTTTTTCATACGATACCTAAGATTTAATAATCTTAGAAGTGGGACCTATGATCATTGAGAATTAATAAAACTCAACTACAAATATTATCTGTAATACTTGGATCACTATAAGACTTTGGGATTTGGTTAGTAATAACTATTTTTTCATTGGTTCATAATTTTTGTGATCATAAAAAAACTTCCTACCTACAAAGAAAGAGAGCCCCTTAAATTTATAAAAATATTATCCTATTGAGCATAAAACTTTTAAGAATTGATGAAATCATGTGTAATGAGTGATTTGGAATTTATTTTATGCTTGTGTTAGTTTTCCATAATTTTAATAAATATGAGATGACTTATTTTTTTCAGTATTCATCTCATTAGTTCCATTGTTTTGTTTGTCAAGTTCCTTTGTACTAGAGCCATCTCAGCATCCCTCCTCACTTCCTCAGTACCTCTACTTGTTTGCATGAGGTCATGTAAAACTTCAAGAATGAGGGAGTGGTTTTTGGGACCTTTTCAACATCTGCATTTCATTCTCTTGAGCTTCCTTCAACATATCATATGGTACTCATCAATTCTAGCTCTTTTAGATCATTCCAGACTCTCAACCTTACTCTACCTCATCTTTAGCTTCATACATCTTTCATTACAGTCTATGGTACAAATCAAAATTCAAAAGGTATACTTGAGGTAAAACATGTTTAAAGGCTCTTTAAATCATTAGAATTTAAGGAAGCTTGAAGATTAACCACTTCCTATTCCATAAATCTCTACTTCTCTTAAACCAACATTAAACCCCCCATTTCTAAATCCATCAATGCATATTCTAGTAAGACCATAAGAATGAAAAAGTATCATGGTACATGAATAAAGCTATATCTATGGTGTATTATCTTTTTACATCATAAATCACTCACAAAATCATCATCTGAATGCTCTCAATAGGAGGATGAATTCATTGTTGTTTATTTAAGAAAAGAACCGCACAGTGAATAATGGTCTTATAAAGTTTCCAACCCTTATCCTCATCCTTACCTTATATCATCCACCATCCCTTCCTTGTCTATATTTTGCTTTTCCTCGATTTTTGCAACCTTGTAGTGAAACATATCAAGTCTATGATGGTATGGAAGTTCAACTTTAATCACCTACACCAAGAAACATTGTCGTATGCGAGGATTTTGTTTGCATAAGGGCATGCAAAATGCTAGGCATGGGGGAATGTTGGGCTCTTAATATGTCATATCGTTGAGTGTATAAAGTCTCCATTCATAATTCATATTCTCGAATCTATGACACTTTCCATAACAATTACACCACCAACTTTCACTAAATGTACCTCTTTCACCTTGTGGTTAATTATGATTGATTTATTATCTTTTTAATGGTTAACTATGTTTAAACATGGTTTTATAAATGATGGTTTACTAATGTGGTTATGTGGCCAAGGTGCATGTTCCGCTATGAAAATTTCTATCTATGTATTAGTTCAGTTGTTCAGTACTTAATTCTACACTTGGACGAATGGAGGGAAAAAACTCAAAATTATAAAATATGTTTTCTTTTCTCTAGCATGGTAAATTAGGTGCAACATGGGCCTAATATGTTGTTACAAGACTTGGAATATAACCATCTCACACGTCTGGGATCCTAACCCATGATTTAAGCTACAATAAAGAAAAGGTAATAGTTTTGGAAATGCCATATTTTGCCTCGATTTATGTGGATATGGTGGATAATCTCGAAACGTTGAGAAATGGGTTTTTTTACAAATATCATTTTACTTGTGCCACAAACCATTTCCCAAAATTTAATACCATTTAAAAGTTATAGTTGGTTCTTTGAAGAATTTTTGTACAACATTTCTACAAAACCAAGATTGGAAAAAATATCCAAATAATCAACTTCATGCATCGCTTCTGAGGCCATGCAATAGAATATGGAAATTAAAAGAGTATTTTTTATTCATAATATGGAAAATTAGACTCCATATAAACAGATTTCCAAAATACATCATGGTCAAGAAGATATGGTAGGTTCTTTAGTACCAAGTTGTACAAAATTACAAAGAAAAACTAGATTTCAGAGATTTTCCTCTAAAGTTGTAAATTTGTTTTCAGATTTTATTTGATTGGATCTTACCCTTACCCACTAGTTTTAGTGTATAAATAAGACCTCACAGGTCTAAGGAAGGGGATCATGAGTTTGTAATTGAATATTTTGTGAGGAAGATAAAGCATCATTTGGAATTGTTTGTAAATTGTATTTTTGTTGAAGGTTAATAAAAGTCACAGTTGGTGATTCACTAAGTTTCTGAAGCATTTAATCCTGTGCATTTTTAGCTACCTTTTGGGTGTTATAGTGGTCCCACTGATCTAGCTTGGTAAGATATTGTACGTGATTAGTTTATATTTGTTTTTTTATACTTGTTTTATTATGTATTCTAATATAGTTTTCTGATTTGGTACCTATGATATAGTCAAGTTCATACAACGAAAGCAGAGTGTTAAATGTGTATGTTTAATTAGAATTATATATATGTTATGAAGAGATTCTCTTATATTATTGATCTTGTGTGAATTTAATAGGTGTGTTGTGCACCATTTTTCTTAGGCCATTACAAGCAACTTGCTCCAAGGTAGTTTTATAAATTTATTGAGATTTTTTTATTTAATTTCTAGAATTGTTTCCTTTCCAATCCGTTATGGAATCGCTTTGATATTTATGTTTCAAGTGTGTCGCTACAAGAAAAAATCAAGGTTCCCTATTTTGTACTTCATGAGCTAGTAAATGGAATGTCTTGAAATGATTTAGTTAATTTGCATAAACATAATAGTTTCTAGGTTTCATGTTATTCATTGGATTTCTTTCCTTGAGTAGTGTTATTTAGTTTTGAAGGGCATGTGAAGAATAGAACAGGGAGATTTCTGTTTCTACTGTGATTGAAGAATTTACCTTTGAACCTATTTTAAATTATATTTTAGATCTAAGAATGTGACTAGTTCTTGGTTAATTTATTATTTAATAGACATAGAATAACATTTCCTTTCATGCTTTTAAAGTTTGTTTTGTATTCTCAACTAGATTAACTTAGGCTTTAATCCTGCATTTTTTGTGCTTTCATCTCTAAGTATTATGACTTTGAATTGATAATTAAATGTTGGAATTAGAATACATATAATTTTTCCAACACTCTTATTTCTTTAGAAGCTTTGTCATGCCATTAGAGTTGATTATATTTATTGGTTTCCCTGCAATACCCCTTAATTCAAATTCCTTTCCTTCCCAAATAAATTTCATGAAAAGTTCTTGAAAATTAAAATATATTGTCCCCAAATATTGTAACCATTGGACTCCTAGTACAACATCATCCCCACCCGTTGGAATGGAAAGCATTGGAATATTCAATACATATTTCCCCATGGTTAGCATGATATTAAGGCACTTTCCAGAGCAATTTATAGTTCCTCCGTTTGCAACCATCACTTGACACTTGGGTGTTGGATATAGGAAGCAATTCAATTCTTTGACTATACTACAATAAATTATGAGCACTACCTGAATCAATCAACAATATTACCTTTTTCTTCTTGATATATCCTTGTATCTTGAGAGTTTGAGGAGTCATAATTCCTGCCAATGCATTGTAAGATATGGTCAGATTCATTTATTATTTCTTTGGGGTTGGACCCTAGTGCATATCCTCCTCTTTTTATGTTTCGTATTTCTTCCCCCTCTTCACAATATATGTAAAATAATTTCTTCTTAGCACACTTATGACCTTTAGTGTATTTTCTATTACAACTGTAACAAATCCCTTTTTCTATCTTTTCCTTCAATTGTTGTGGTGTCAAACTTGTATGTTGTGGAAGGCTAGTAGCAAAAACACTTCCATATTTATAGTTGTGAGTGGTAGACTTCCTTGTTGCCATAATTTTTCTTTCAACTTTTCTTGCCGCCCTGAATGCCTTCTCCAATGAATCAAGTTCCCAAAGGAAAACATCATGTTAGATGTTATACTTCAAAGTACCTATGAATACATCAATCATATGCTCCATTGGAATATCACTTACCCTAATATTCAATGTTTGGAAGTCCTCATTGTCTTTTGCCATTAAACCCTTTTGTTCGACCTTTACCAATTGGCTAAAGAAGGTGTTGCTCTTTGTATCCTCATAATGTGCTATCATTTGTCTGTAAGAATGACTAGGCTTCAAGTGGTTTATGAGAATAAATCCATTGATACCGTGCAAATTTATTATTTTCGAAATATAAAGATGTAATGTGTACCTTTTGTGTGTGTTGCACATCATTTAGATCAAAATATTGTTCCATCTATAGCATCCATTTTAACTGATACTTGCCATCAAACTTCCTCATATCTATCTCTAGAATGTGGTGCTACTTAAACCCCACAATGGAGTCTCTAAAATCATAATTCATATTCCTTTTTTCCTCATCATGATTTTGATGGATTATCTTGTTACCATCGGGAAGTCTTTCTTGCAACAAATTTTTCAAACCTTCCATGTATACTTTCAAACCATCAATCTTAGCTTCCATTCCATCCTTCAAACCTTCCATGTTTGATTTTAAAACCTCCATGTCCCCTTTTAGTTCATCCTTGTTTTTTCTTTGTGAGAGTGAAATTTGTTACACTTGGAAACTTAATTTTGATATATCATGTTGCAATTCTTCATCTTCATGCGTCATAGTAGACATGTATAAGGGCTTAATGGGTGTGTGTGTGTGTGTGTATATATATATATACACACACACATATATATAGAGAGAGAGAGAGACAGAGAGAAAGGAATTTTAGAACCTAATACTGATATATATGCTTGAATATGCCCTTGGAATCACTTCAAACTAATTTTTCAAACAAAAGTTATGCGAAATTCTAAAAAATACACTTTTTCTTTCTTTTTAGGAGCTTGATATTGAAGTTGTTGTATCTCTGTAACTTTGGATCTCCAACATTTGAAATGTTTTCCTCCTTTACCACTATGAGTCTTCCTTCCAACCCTGCAATTCAAACCAAGATTGGATTCTTTAAGAAATAGTTATTCCCAATCTCCCACAATGACCTAATTGTATATTGGTTGAGTAGAGAATACTTGTACAGAGCACCACATGTCATTATTGTGACCTTTGACCCTTAAAATAATACATAAGAAACTCGATTCTCTATACTTTTGGGCATTTTTTAGGAGATTCCGATCCTATGCTCGGAGAGAAAGTTATGATGATTTTATCTAGTTCACTTATTTGAGATTGAATTATGGAGTCTAAAAAAACACTAACTTCCTAATATCATGTCTCCAAAAATATAGCGAACGGGGCTCTAAAATTTTTACACAACGTTCACCACAATTTCGGCTCGACGTGGTCACAATTTCAGCGTATAAAGCCCCATATAAAATAGATTATAGTGAAAATTCCAAGATTACCTATTTGAAGAAGTGAAAGCATAGAATCCAAAGCTCCGATACCAAATTTTATACAACCAGCTCACATAAAATATAGGTCAACGATTTAAAAATTATCCTCTTCGAGGGGGAAACCTCCTTTACATTACATAAATAAACAATTCTTAGATGATTCAAATGATAAAACATCCTTGGTATATATAGGAGTATAATGGGTCACAATATAATTAGAGCCTACATAACAATAATAATATACTGGCACAACAAAAATAATAATGGTCTTGTATGGGCCACAACAATTACAACAGGGGGATACACTAATAACAATAAGGGGAATAGACTAGTATTATATGGACCTAATAAAGAATCTAGTGAAATATCCTTACTTTTGGGAGGTAAGTGATTGATATAATACGTAGTTATAGGAGGATTCATGGAATTAATTTCCTTAGCTTTCCTCACAATAATTATTACAAAACTTATGTGTCTACACGAAGTCTTCTCAATTTTCAAAAGTAGTGGATTATTATTAACACACAACTTTGAAAGAAGACAATTGTCTATGGAAATCACAAGAAAAGAGGTGTATTATACTAGCAAGCTTAAATTGGGGAAATCTAGAATATATTCTACAGAAATATTTTATAATATCTTCATATGAACCACATCAACTAAGGTGTGGCTATAAATTACGAGTATCATTCTCAGTCTAAGAGGCATAACAAATTGAAGCAAATTATAACCAAATCATCTAATTGTAGATATGGTATTAGATATGGCATAAAAAGTTATGGCCCAAAGTAGATCATTTTATATGACACCTTCCATAAAAAATAACTTTATGTTGCGAGAAAATTCTCTCAAGTGGTTGTGAGGGACCTTCACTATGTTTTATATGTCCAATTATTTTCAAAACAACTGAGAATCTATTCAAAACCTATCCCATATTTAAGAGTTATGCCAAATATCAGGCACCCTTTTTTGACATGCCAGCAAAGACTCTAATACCACCATAACCAAGATTGAGTCTTGGATCCCTTACCCTTTTTGGGCCCCATTATAAACAATGCTTGAACCCTTCTTTTTGTTTTCACTCTGGATAATTTGTAAATAGCACAACTGAAAAATATCTCATAATTCTATGATTATTGACCATGATTTATGGTTACTTTCATCAAAAATATTTTGAAAACCATCCTCGTCTCTAGTTTGTCCCATTAAGACTATTAATCTTATGAATAAAACACTGATCCAAAAGGCCTCACAACTTCATATTTGGAACAATTCCTCCCACCATTTTGAACCTAATCCCCTGCATACATCTCTATCTCAATGGTTAATCCCTCTTCCAAGATTTGTCAAATTTAAATTTGATGATGCCTCAAAAGGAAATATCGGGAAGGAAAGATTTGGTGGAGTCCTCCATTCTGAAACATGAAAATGTTTGTATCTCTATGTTGACTATATTGGATTCAATAGGTCATCAATTCTAATAAGTTGTTTGTGCTTGAATTTGGTTTTATGCAAGGCATCATGAGCAAAATACCTAAGCTTTGTATATAAGGAGACTCCTTCTTAGTTTTTTGACTTATAACTAAAATCCTAAAACGTTCCTCATCTCTTCAAACAGCCTACAACTAGTCACTAGAAAACTATGTTTCTTGAATTGCTTGCTTCCTTCCCTTGCTACTTGTGATGTTTCCCTCTCAAATAACAATACAAGGAAATAAGCTTGTTGATCACCTCACTAGAAAAACTTGTAACTTATCCTTCCCTATTATTAATACTTATTGAGACTCTCTACCTACTTCCTAGTTGAATGAGGATTCTCAATTTATAACTTGTTAGGATCTTTATTTCCTGCTTGGGATGCCACTAGCTATCATTACAAATGGGTGTTCATTGACATGATAATTGGTTATTACAGTTCCCCCTCTACATGTGATCATTCATCCAAAAAATAATGTTTCTCGATGATTAGGGATCCCTTCTTATAGCACCATGGCGAATGTTACTCCTACTTGTGCTAGGCACTTCAACATATTCATTAGATGGGATTCTTCCTAGTGGAAGGCACTGTGGGATTTCATATTCACTTATCATCCCTTTTAGGCATTTCTTCACCCTGTAATAAGAATTAGCAATTGACCACCTTCTGGTAGGACTTCACATGGTTATCTTCTCCTGTATTTTCTCTCAACTTCATTTTCCTTCTCAAACATAGATGGTCTCACATAGAATTCCTCTATGTAGGCATCATTCTAGCAAGATAACTTATCCTTCTTCTTGAGCCATCAACTCCTCAGCCCCTCTTCTCTAGATGTCACTCATTATCTCATTTCTCACCTTTCCCTCGCTTCCATGACATGGAAATGCACTCATTGTTGAGGAGGAGATGGTTGTAGAATCATGGGCGACTCTTGAGCCCACTTTCATGCAAAATCCTTTCCTTGAAATTACTAGACCCATACCCTAGCTGAAATAAAATTGAAAATTCATGAAGTTGAAGAGGTCAACATGTTTTGGATTCAATGTTATAGGATGGAGTAGTAGCATAGCTTCCAAAAATTGGCAACACAAGGGGGTGGTACAATCATTATCCATATATTTCTTACCTTCACTGATGCATCAAACTTCTCCTGAGAAAGGTTTTTGTCGATTAAAAGAGGGATAGGATAACCTCTTGCGGAGGTTAGATAAAATCAAGTTGTTTATGCTAGATGTGAAGGGCCACCTAACACATAACAAATGGGACCACCACCAAGTTCTTTTGTACATCCTCACAACAAGGGAGTGAACAAGCCCAACAACCTTAATACCTCTATGTCCTCTTGATTCTCATTTTTTCCTTCATGATTTTGTTTATGTTGTCTATTTTTCTCCTATGCATGCTAATTTTTCAGAGACATAAGCTCTCATCCATATATCATCTAGCCTTATTTCTGTGTTTTTTGTCTAGGTTAGTTTTCTTGAAAATCTAATTTATGTCATTTCTTGGGTCATTGGTTTCCCCTTTGTTGGGGAAACATTTCATATATAGGTTATTGTTTTATGCAAAAAAAAAATTTACAATTTATTAGGCATTATTCTATCGTTACTCTGGTTTCCCATGACAACCCAAAAACAACTATCATTTCTAAACTAAAGTAAATTAATATTATATTAATAAAATTTAAAAATAAATAAATAAACACAATACTTTTATTGCACCCAAAGCCACTCTCTAGGGTTTTATGATAAATTTTAAAATAATAGAATAATACTTACATTAACAAACTAAAAATATGAAAATAAATCAATGTTGACCATTAATAAATTACTTCAATTTCCACCTTAATTTTGCATGGACTTTATAGAGAGAGATAAAGTAATTGAAAGGAAATAAATGTAATTTACTTAACATGTAATTTCTCTAGTTAATATGGAATTCATAGATGACATGAAAAGACAATATTATTGATACTAAAGTAATTGAAAGCAAAATAAAATAAAATTACTTAATACTTAATTTCTTCAATTTCATAATGTAAACTTAATAGTATTGATATTACATGATGCATAATTTATTCCATGGAGTTTAATTCCTTTTATTTTTAGAAGATATGTAATATTTACAACAAAAGTACATTAACAACCAAAGAATATTTTACTTTGAGCCATAAATGAAATACTTCATGTTCATATTGAAAAGTGTTGCATACGAGCTAGTACCTAGTACTTGTAGCTTAGTTTAAATATAGCTAAATTAAAGTAAAAGACAACGAAGATTTGTTGATGGATAGATCTAGGAATGGTACCCATTTTTTAATTTTTTAAAACTTCAATGGATGATATTTTCCTATAGAAAACAAATTTATTTATCAATGATTTTGGGCCATGAGAAGATATCTTCTCTAAAAAGTGAAACTTTGGTAAAAAAATAAGAATTTAAAATGATCTGGCTTTTTAATTTTGATTTAATTTTTTAAATATATATTATCTATTAAAATAAAATTAATAAAAAAATACAAACAATATAAAGGTATTTGTAATCATTACACAATAAGAGAATAACCAATTAGATAAATTTTGGTGGATGGTAACCACTAGTAGGTCTACACATTTACGGTTTTACTCTAAAATAAGGGATGAAGAAAACACAAATAATGGTGAGAAAAAACAAATAATGGTGAGAGATAACCCGAGGTAAACATTTATATTCACATGTTATTCCTATCCGCCTTTTATACAAAAGCTTGTTTAAATTATCATAAAAAATAACTAATGATAAATATATTATTTATTATTATATATTAAAATGATCAAATTATAAAACTCTCCATAAAATCAAAATCATGAAATCAAAATTGAAAATTCCATTCTCTAAATTTACTATATTTAAATCAAGGATATATATTTTAACTTCATGTTTTCAATGTTTTCAGGTACAAGTGGCATCATAGAGGTTCCACTCATATCCAGGGTTTTTTGTGGTTGCCTGAAGCACCAGATATGGGAAAATTGGATTGGTCTAATGCGACTGTTGGCCGTGTAGTAAAGTAATACTTTTACAAATATGTTACATCATGGAATCCATGGGACATACATTGTCGAAATCTCATGATCCCTCAAAATTTAAATGATGGTCCATGTGTTTTGAACACTGAACAATTTTTTTCTTGTAATGTCGAAGATTATGAGCATTTAGTTACCCATGTGAAAAGGCATACAAAATGTAGTGTTGATTCTTGTTTATGTGAAAAAGGATTTGTTCTTTCATGTCTCTATCATGCTCCATGGGAGGTTTGTCTAGAGTCAACATTGTCAATAAATGAAAAAGGGAGAAAGAATTATGAGCCAACAGAAAATGATGCCATTTAAATGTTCACAATGCTGATGTTTTAGCAATGTGGCAAGAAAATGTTGATTGGCAGCCAGTTCTTTCTCGACATAAGGTTTTAAAGCATATTGCAAAATATGATTTAAAGGCATAGAGAAGTTGTAAAAGTTATCACAAAATGTTGACTAGAGTTGCTGCTGAGAGTGGGTCTGAGACTCCTGTATTATCTGCGTATAGAAGGCTCCTTGCTAAGACTCTTGCTGAGCGTGATGTTGGAGCTAAAGAGACGTGCCATTTGTTGCTAAAGTTGCATCTTGTTGTCTGTAGTCATAAATTTTTCCCCTTGAATGTTGGCAAGAAAGTGTAACAAAGCATTTCGTTGCATTCTGATGAAGCTTTATGTGGAAATAATTTCATTCAGGTGTATCAAAGATGACCTATTTTTTTGGAACATTTATGCTTGATGGAAACAACAAGATCATGGATTTTCAAGGAGAATCACAGGCAGGATGGAGGCCATGTGATAAGAAGGCTATCATTCATGTTCGGCCACGGTTTTATGTTGTTCCTGATGAGGGGTCAGAAGAGTTTGAAATGCTTTGCTAGTGTGAGTTGCTTTTATACAAGCCATTTCGTGACGTTGGTTCAGATATTGGGTTGTCCACTTAAAGTATTCTCGAGGGTTGGAGAAATTGGAGATATCATGCGTGGCATGTTGATTGAGGCCTTTCGAAAAATGAAGGTGATGAAGAGGATTTGGAGCCACTTATACATGAAGAAAATGTTGATTAAGATGTTGAAGAGTGGTAGGTTTTTTCGTAGTTAGTTCCTCCAAGCCATGTAAACATTTCAGACCTTGATAATCTTGGTAGAAGGGACTTTTATGTTGATTATAAATGGCAGTAAATGATGGTTTCAAATGATTTCTTAGAAGAAGGGGTCAATTTTTTAAAACATGCTCAGTCTGCAGGTGTTTTGAATTATGGGTTCATTACGGACACATATTTCTATCGAAAAAACAACTAGCTACTTTCGAAATTATTTTCTGACACTTTTCTAATGGTGAAAATGATGGTGCTTTTAAAATGATTATTCCAAAAACTGTTGGAACATGGAAGTCTTCTCTCATTGGGTGTATTTCTCATGCCCTTTCTAGTGAAACAATGAATGGAAAAAGTCCATTGTTATTGCTTACTCCAACTGGTATTGCTGATTTTAACATACGTGGGAAAACAATACATTATGCTTTAAAAAATATTATAGAATATATGAAAGCAGTATGTGGACAGGCTCTGGCATTGTTCCAAGAGGAAATGATACATGTTCAATATATATTTATTGATGAGATGAGCTTTATAGGTGGTGAGCTCCAGTATTGTAGCAATAATGCTACAACTCCTGGGGCTTCCTGTCTCTTAATTTTATCAACCCGGTAGTTCGTACAAACTTGGAAGCGACGGTGCTGTATGCACAAGTACTAGCTCTTGTCACAGCTGTCACTTGGTCAGCTGGCACAAGTCCGCTAGGGCTCAAGCCAACTTCTATAGGCTCTCAGAAGAAGCTTGTTAAATGATGGACGAAAGCTAGCTCAAGGAAGACTAATCTACTTGGCAAAGATGAACTGAAAGCAAATCAAAACATGGAAACCCTAGGAAACCCTAATTTAACTAGTCTAACCTCTATGATGCAAAGAATGTGAAGGAAACTTCTACCAATGATGCCATTACTTCTAATAAGTGAAAATGTGTTGGGTCCCTATAATACTAGTGATTACCCCATTACTATTGTAGTTATACCCCTTATTTATATTGATGTACCCATGTAGTGCCCATATTGTTACTATTGTGCCACATAGAAGCCCACTATTGTTATTGTTGTGCCCTACAATATTATTGTTATGTAGGCTTTGATTGTATTGGGACCACTTAGACTCCTATATATAGAAAGGAGGTATTTTCATTTGTATCATCCAAGAATTGTTCATTTATGTAATGTAAAGGAGGTTTCCCCCTCGAAGAGGCTGAATTCTAAGGCGTGGATCTCTCTTTTCTATCTTTTTGTGAGCTGGTTTCATAACATTTGGTATCAGAGCTTTGGATTCTAGGGTTTCGCTGCTCCAAACAGGTCATCGTGGCATTTTCGCTATAACGTTTTTTATGTGATGTTTCAGAAGTCGCAAAAAAAACCCATTTGAGAAGAAGTGGCGCTGAACCTTGGGTCCGAATTTCAGAGCTTTTCGCGTGACATTTTCGGAGATATGATCTGAGGAAGTTGGCCTTTTTGCAGACTCCTGAATTACATTCAAAACAGGTGACCTGGGGAAAATAGTCATAACTCTCTCTCTGAGGATCGGATTGAAATTTCGTAAAAAGGTACAGAAAGAGGACGGACTGTAGTTGCTTGTGTGTGTGTTTCAGATTCAAAGGTTGAAACAGTGACTCGTGGCACGTCGTACAAGTTCGCTCTACTGAACTAGTCTAAAATCAAGTCACTGTGGGAGATTTCACATAACTCTTCCTTGGAGAATCCAATTTGGCTCAAACTTGTGGCATTGGAAAGAGGACGCAGAAGGCTACTACAAGTAGCAATTTCAGAATTGGAGGATCCGAAATTACAGAGATACATCAGATTCAATATCAGGCTTCTATAAAGTGAAAAAAGGTGTGTAGTTTTTTTATTTATTTTTGTGTAAGCTTGCTTTAACGGAATTCAAAAAGCATAGTAAAACTTTATTATCAGTAACTCATGCCCCGAGGAAAGAAAATGCAAACACCTAGTAAGGAACCTGAAAGCTCTAGCATGACTCATGAAGAAGAGGAAGAAATGCTACATGATATATCAAAATTACAAGAACAAGTGCAACAAATGTCACGCTCACAAAAGCTAACAGAAGCTAAGGTAAATGGCGTGGAATCTAAGATAAAGGGAATGGAAGCTAAGATGGATGGCATGGAAGCTAAGATTGACGCTAAAATTGATGGCATGGATGCTAAAATTGATGGCATGGATGATAAGATGGATGAATTGAAGAAGTTGCTACAAGAAAGGGTCACTAATGGTGAAAAGGTAGTAAAGGAAACTCATGATGAGAATAAAAGAAATGTTAATCATGATTCCATAGACTCTAATGTTGGATCGAAGACTCACCATGTTCCAAAAATTGATATGAGGAAGTTTGATGGCAAGGATCCCGCCACATGGATATTACAGATGGAGCAATTCTTCGATCTCAATAATGTGCAAAACACACAAAAGGTACGTATGGCAACTTTATATTTGGAACCAAATCAGTTTGTATGGTATCAATGGCTTTGTTCTCGTAAACAATTTATCACTTGGGCAATTTTTACGGAAGAATTGATAGCACATTATGAGGATACAAAAAGAACACTTTTTTTAGCCAATTGATAATCTCAAACAAAAGGGTTCAATAATGGAGCACATTGAGGAGTTCCAAAAATTGAACATAAGGATAAAAGATATTCCAGAGGAGCATAGGATTGATGTGTTCATAGGGTCTTTAAAGGATAATATCCAACATGATGTGCGCCTTTGGGAACCTGATTCATTAGAGAAGGCATTCAGGTTAGCAAGAAAAATGGAAAGCAAAATTATGGCAACTAGGAAGCATACCATTCACAACTATAAAGATGGAAGTGTTGTTGCCCATAGTCTTCCACAACCTACAAGGTTGACACCACAACAATTGGAAGAAAAAAGAGCAAAAGGGCTTTGTTACAATTGTGATAGCAAATACACAAAAGGTCATAAGTGTGCTGAGAAGAAATTATTCTACATAGATTGTGAAGAGGAAGAAGAAAAGGAGCAAGAAAGGTCAAAAGAAGAGGATATATTCCAGGAACAAAGCCTAGATGAAGAACAAATAAATCCGACCATATCTTGTAATGCATTGGCGGGAATTACCACTCCTCAAACCATCAAGATAGAAGGACAAATCAAGAAGAAAAAGGTAATAGTGTTGATTGATTCAGGAAGCACCCACAATTTTATTCATTGTAGGGTAGCAAAAGAATTGAATTGCTTCCTATATCCAGCACCAGAGTGTCAAGTGATGATTGCAAATGGAGGAACAATAAATTGCTCTGGAAAGTGCCATAATATCAAGCTATCCATGGGAGAATATGTATTGACTAGCCCAATGCTTTCCATTCCAATGGGAGGTGCTGATGTTGTACTAGGAGTCCAATGGCTACAATCCTTGGGTACAATAGCTTTTAATTTTCAAGAACTTTTCATGAAATTTTCTGTGGAAGGAAAGGAAGTTGAATTAAGGGGTATTGCAGGGAAACCAGGAAAGATAATCAGCTCTAATGGTATGACAAAGCTTCTAAAAAAGGAGCAAAGGGGTGTAATTGCACAATTATGTTCGCTAGATGTTTCCACATTAGAATCATCTATTTCTCCAGATCTCCAAAAAGTCCTGGACAATCATTCCAAGGTATTTGAGACTCCCAAAGGTCTCCCACCTATGCGTGATCATGATCATGCTATTCATCTGATTCCAGGAAGTGTTCCTCCAAACATCAGGCCGTACAGATATCCCTATGTCCAAAAAAGTGAAATTGAACGTATGGTTGCAGAAATGCTAGAGGCTGGTATAATTCAACCGAGTCAAAGTTCTTTCTCTGCTCCAGTAGTATTGGTGCACAAGAAGGATGGATCATGGCGCATGTGTCCGGATTATAGGGAGCTCAACAAGCTCACTATTAAAGATAAGTTCCCCATTCCTGTCATTGATGAATTACTGGATGAATTGCATGGATCAATTTACTTCACCAAGTTGGATCTTCGTTAAGGATATCATCAAATCAGAATGAAGATTGAAGACATTCCGAAAACGGCATTTAGAACTCATGAGGGTCATTATGAATTTTTGGTCATGCCTTTTGGCCTTACCAATGCACCTTCAACATTTCAAGGTTTGATGAATTCAATTTTCAAACCATTCCTTAGAAAATTTGTGTTAGTATTTTTTGATGATATACTTATCTACAGCAAGTCTTGGAAGGATCATGTTGAACATGTCGACAGGGTGCTACAACTATTGGAGAGAAACAATTATATGCCAAAAGATCCAAATGTTTCTTTGGAGTCCAGGAGGTGGAATATTTGGGTCATATTGTATCTCATGAAGGAGTTAAGGTAGACCCTACCAAAATTAAAGCCATTAAGGAATGGAAAATCCCCACATCCATAAAGCATTTGCGCGGATTTCTTGGGTTGACAGGGTATTATCGCAAGTTTGTTAAGAATTATGGGAGAATAGCAGCACCTCTAACAACATTATTGAAGAAAGATGCATTTTCATGGACTCCGGAAGCAACAAAGGCCTTTGAACATCTTAAAGAGGCAATGTGCCAAGCACCAGTCTTAGCTACACCGGACTTCACAAAAACCTTTATTGTGGAATGTGATGCTTCAGGAAATGGAATTGGTGCTGTTCTAATGCAAGATGAAAGACCCATTGCTTTTGAAAGTCGTCCAATCAAGGGAAAGTTTTTAAGAAAGCTATTTATGAGAAGGAAATGTTGGCAATACTCCATGCACTTAAGAAATGGCGACCCTACCTAATGGGAAGACACTTCAAGGTAAAAACAGATCATGATAGCCTTAAATACTTTTTAGAACAAAGATTATCCTCTGAAGAGCAACAAAAGTGGGTCACAAAGATGTTGGTTTATGACTTTGAAATCATCTACAAAAAGGGGAAGCAAAATGTGGTGGCAGATGCACTCTCAAGAAAGGATGAGGATGTGGAAGCATTGTTGTGCGCTATTTCTATTATCCAACCAGATTGGATAAATGAAGCAAGGGAGGAATGGAAGAATGACGAAGAAGTGTGGGCACTTATTCGAAAGCTACAACAAGATTCCAGTACGTCTGATACATTTAGCTGGAAAAATGATTCGTTATGGTACAAAGATCGCTTATACCTCTGTAAGAATTCCCAGCTAAAACAAAAGATTCTTATGGAATTGCACACTTCTCCCTTAGGAGGGCACTCAGGATTTTTAAAAACTTACCACAGGGTTAAGAAGGAATTTTTTTGGGATGGCCTTAAATCAGATATTCAAAAGTTTGTGGCAGAATGTTTGGTTTGCCAGCAAAATAAAGTTGAAACAATTAAGACACCGGGTCTATTACAACCTTTATCCATTCCAAGCCAACGTTGGGAGGAGGTATCAATGGATTTTATCACAGGTTTACCCAAGTCTGAGGGAAAGAGTGTCATCATGGTGGTAGTTGACAGACTTACCAAGTATGCACACTTTTGTGCATTATCACATCCATTTAAAGCCAGTACAGTTTCTACTGCATTTATGGAAACAATTCAAAAGCTACATGGAAACCCAAAGATTATTGTAAGTGACAGAGATCCCATTTTCACTGGAAATTTTTGGACAGAATTATTTTCTTGTCTTGGTACTCAGTTAGCTCATAGCTCATCTTATCATCCTCAATCTGATGGGCAAACTGAGATAGTAAACAAATGTTTGGAAGGATATCTTCGTTGCTTTGTATCTGATAAACAGACACAATGGGTCAAATGGTTGCCTCTGGCTGAATGGTGGTATAACACTTCCTTTCATACAGCAACAAAAATGACCCCATTTATGGCACTTTATGGGTATCAACCACCATCCATCACATCATATTTAAGAGAAAATTCTAAGGTTCAGGCAGTGGAACATCACATCGAACATCAACAACAAGTCCTCCAACTCTTAAAGGATAACCTTGTGTTGGCACAGAATAGAATGAAACAACAGGCAGATCAACATCGCAGTGAAAGAAGTTTTGATGTAGGTGATTGGGTATTCCTACGGCTACAACCATATAAGCAAATGTCCCTCAAGCAAGCTAAGAAGGATAATAAATTATCACCAAAGTATTATGGTCCGTACAAGGTGTTGCAAAAGATTGGTACTATGGCATACAAATTGGAGCTTCCTGCAGCTTCTCGATTGCACCCAGTTTTCCATGTTTCATGCTTAAAGAAGGTTATAGGCGACAAGCTCCCAGTTCAAACAATATTGCCAGAACTTGACGAAGAAGGAAAAATTATATTGGAACCGGAAGCAGTTATAGAAACAAGAACTCGACAGCTACGAAATCGATCAATTTCAGAGTACCTTATCAAGTGGAAGAACTTATCCGCTGAAGATTCCACATGGGAGGACGAGAATTTTATGCAGAAGTATCCTGAACTATTCAAGCGTTGAGGACAACACTTTTTTGAAGGAGAGGGGCATGTTGGGTCCCTATAATACTAGTGATTACCCCATTACTATTGTAGTTATACCCCTTATATATATTGACGTACCCATGTAGTGCCCATATTGTTACTATTGTGCCACATAGAAGCCCACTATTGTTATTGTTGTGCCCTACAATATTATTGTTATGTAGGCTTTGATTGTATTGGGACCACTTAGACTCCTATATATAGAAAGGAGGTATTTTCATTTGTATCATCCAAGAATTGTTCATTTATGTAATGTAAAGGAGGTTGCCCCCTCGAAGAGGCTGAATTCTAAGGCGTGGATCTCTCTTTTCTATCTTTTTGTGAGCTGGTTTCATAACAAAATGCATGAATCTAATCTACTTGTAGCTTAAAAGACATGTTTTTGTATTTTTTCTTTAAGTGGATGGAGTGATTGTGATTTTGTGCTTATTAGGGTTTGGTTGTGCAGATGTGATGCGGAAGGAAGGAAAGCTTGGGAAAGGTTGGGGAGGCTAGGAGAGGTTCCTAGAGATCCTTAGCATCAGTCCACAGAGGTTCCTCACGTTCAGAGGCTCAGCAACCGAGTGAGTGGCCTCCTACAGGATGTCTGCAGGGGATTCTACAGGAAACGCAGGGGTTTCTACAGGAAGTCTACAAATTGCTACAGGATGACCTACCGTGGGTGTTTGAAGTGATGGTGGAATGATGGAATGGTAGGGGGAGATGTGCAAGGTAGGAATAAAGTTGGTGATGGCTCAGGAGTGGAGAAGTAGGATGGAGAACAAGTGTATGAAGTGGGTTGATGGATGAAAGGTTATAACAACGAAATGTCTAAAGAATGAAGTTACGTGAGGAGTGGAGGAGTTTGGGAAATACCAGAGCGGAGCAGAGGTCAAGTATGTGGTTGTATGCGTGATCAAGACGAAGAAGAAGGTAATAGAACGATAAAGAGCAGTGTAAATGAAACAAATGGCTTATGACTGTCACCAAGATGAAAATTCATTAACCTAAGCTACCTGAACTCAATGAACAACAATATAAAGCGTGTAGAGGAATGTGAATGAAGCGGTGATGAAGGTGTATGGTGCAAGAGTGAAGTGCATGGAAAGATCTATCATAAACGAGACTATGTTGCAGCATGTATAAAGTGAAGAACTCCGTATTTTTGTGGCTGGTATAGGCTGCACTCCAATCTCCAAACAGAGATGGCAGTGGAGACTTCCTCAACCTTTTTTGCTGGAGCTCCAATGTATTATCAACCTACTAATCTAACTAAACAACCGAAAGCAATTCAACCATAAGCTAAACTCATTCAATCTCATAAAACCTAACTCGGCAAACCTGTAATTTCGAATTGCATGGTAAAGCAATGAACTAAAGTGCTGGAACGAAATGCAAACACATTACAACACTGAGGAGATCTATTGCTCTCAGGTTGGGCCCTAACCTGAGAGCTATAGCTCCTTGAGAAAACTCAAAACTAGATCAAAATCTGCCTTCTTTATTCATAATCTGATGTCATGCCAAATTGGCTTACAAAAAGAAACAAAGACTGAGCTCTAGCTCGTACTATCCAATTACAAGAGTAATGCCAAGGTTCAAAAAGCCTCTATCCAAGGCTACGACCTCAGTATTTATGCAAAAACGATCATCCAACAGGTGTCCTTGATTTTAGGAGCTCGGCTGTCCAACTGAAGTTTAACTGCTGATCCTGTAGGACAGTCATAACTATTGTTCCTGTAGAACAATTATAATTGTTGTTCCTGTAGAACAGCTGGCTGCTTCTAAGCTCGGTGGGGAGATGGATTGGAGCTCGGAGTTCTTGGTGGGAATCACGAGGAAGGTCCCCAAGACCGTGGACATCCTCTCCTAAAAACCAGCAGTGCCACCTCATTGTCTCCTTGTCTCCTTTTTCGTTGTCTTTTTCTCCCTTTTAATGCCAAAAACCTGAAATCACCATGCATTAGTCACGTAGATAAAGTGTCTACCGTTCTTCCTACAAACAACACGAATAAACTAAGAAATGCATGCATAAGCAGTAAAAAGTGAATGGTTTGAGCAAAGCAAGTAGGCCAAATGAGCCCAAATTGTACCAAAAATTGGGGCTCATCAATAGGTCCAAGGTTATTCATACAAATGGATTCTCATTTGCAATAAGCCTTTCCTGGACATAAGGATTGTCCTTTTGGTGGTAGGTCCATCATTCTTCTGCATGACCTTGCCCAACAACCTCTTATTAAGGATAAACCGATGTATGTAGGTAGAATAGCTGGGAAATTTTTGTGGGAAAGCTTCAACATTGTAGTGGCTCTCGACAAAATTTATAGGCAGCAAGGACATGATCCCAGAGAAGAATCTTTTCGCAATCTTTTAACCACTATTAGAAATGTAGAGCCTTATCTTGCTGATTGGGATTTTCTTATGACCCATCTTGATACTTTCTTGGATCAACAACAAAGGATTTTGTTTGATTCTTCTATTCACATATTTGTGACGAATAATCTCGTCAATTTGCAGAGTCGAAAAACACTTAAAGCGTTAAGTTTTCCTATTGCGAGATGTGTCGCAGAAAGTAGTAGGAGTGTGAAGTACTGCTATATCAGAGAGAGTGCGTGATATTAACGTCTAATTTGTGGATTAAAGTTGGTCTTGTTAATGGTGCACTTGGATATATGAAAAATATTTTCTTTGAGTCTGGTTCAAAGTCGCTGCAACTTCCACAATTTGTTACAGTTATGTTTGGAAAGTATTGTGGTGTTCCATTTAATAAGGATTTTCAAATTCTTATACCTATTCTGCCTATTCTTAGGGGGAAAATGAGGAAAATTCCTTTGAAAATGGCATGGGCATTGACAATACATAAATCACATCGGATGACTTTGCAACAAGCCATTATAGATATTGGAGATAGAGAAAGGCAAGGTCTAACATTTATAGCTATATCGAAAGTGAAATCAATAGAATGTTTGTGGATTTCACCACCTTTTTCTTTTCAAAGTTATGCAAAAATGAAAGATAGTACATATGTTACACTTAGAAAGAAAGAGGAGTGATTAAAGTCAATATCATTCTTGGGATATTTATCCTTAATACAGTTTAATGTTTATGAATTAATTTTTAGGTAAATAGACTATTTCAGAGCAATTGTTGCTTGATTTCTTGAATGGTAGTTGTTTGCGTTTTTTTTCTATCCTTCTTTTGAATCCTTTTATATTTATGTTTGAATATGAAATAAGAAAAATCATAAATAAATAGTTTTGTTTCTGTTAATTTGTTCTCTTTGAATTTACTGATTTTAACTGTATGTTTTTGTCAATGATTCAAAGATATGGGAAACATTGATGGTAATTATTACATCATAGCGATTAATTCAATTACAAAAACTATCAGTTTTGTTACTTTTATTTGTGCAAGGTTTGATAGAAGACATGGCTTCCATCCTCATTTTGTCGATGAGCATGTCCGTGTTTTGAGTGAAATGAAATAAGATGTTCAAACTGTATATCACTTGCACCAAAGAGAATGAGGGAGGAAGACGAGAAGGGACTAGATTGAGAGTGTGAGTGTTTCGGAAGAGGCTGCTATGAAATAATTGTGTTGTGGTCGAGTGTTGAGAGTTGAATTTTGTTGTCAAATGTGGTGTTATTGTTATTATTATTTCTTTCAATGTTACTAAACTTTGGATTGTTGTCATTGGTCCTGTAATGCTTAAAATTCCATCTGATTTAGTTGTTGCATTGTGAGAAACATCATCATAACCGTCCTTTCTTAACTATCATGAATGCTTGTTATTGATTGACAACAATTGTTGTTCATGTCTAAATTTATGTTCTCTTCAATGTATTTAGTTTTGCCTATGCTTATACTTAATTAGTGACATTATTTTATATTTTTAATTACAAAGATTATTTTAACAACATTTCACATTCGTTAATTTTATGGTTTTGTATTTCTATTTTGGTTGGTAGTTTTTATTATTATTATTTCATTGTTAATTTCATTGTTTATTTTGTCATATTTTTCTATCATAAATAATGTTATATATTTAGGTTATTAATTTTTATTAATATGTTTTATTTAATTTCATCCTTTGTTTTATTAAATTGTGTTCAATTATTTTTTATAATATTTGCTTATATGTTCTATTATTAATTTCTAAAGTTATTTTAACTTTTTTATTATTATTAATATTATTAATAATGTTAATATTAATATTAATATAAATTATTATATCATATGTCTATCGAGCATTTATCAACCACATTTATATTAATATAAATGTGGTTGTTCTAGTAAATAGAATATGACAAATATTTAACATAGGTATTTGTGTTAGTATAAAAAAATGTAGAAATCATGTCAGGATTATTATAACTCTATCAATTTCTAAGAATTAATTATTGTAACTATACCAAAAATGGTTGTAGAAAATTTCTCATACAATTATCTACATAATATTTTATTATTATATTATGAAAAAATTGTTTATGCATCATTATACAACAAGAGTTAAACTAATTATATAGCATAAAATAAAGTTTAAATATTGTTAAATAATAATAAAATTCAATTTATAATGTTAAACTATGGATAAAATTAAAAAAAAAAATGGTCAAAGAGAAAGTAATACCCAAGAAAAACTGGAACTAAATGCATACATAATTTTATATCAATTGACAATAATAAAATACTTTAAATTAAAAATTTTGATATATTTTCACTTTCTATCATAAGATACTTGTGCAGTTTGTTACATTCTTAATATGGAGTTGATACATAACATTTAAAAAATATTAATAACTAAAAAATATTAATGTGGAATATAAATCAAATATTTCAATATGTATGTTTAGTAAAGAATTTTAACATCAAAAACATAGAGAGAAAGAAAGAGTCAGAGGGTTCTTATTTGATTAATAGGTTATTTCTAATTCAATGTGTGAAGGAGATTTGTAATTCCTTCAAGGATTAATATGAATTCGCAAGTCACATCTTATAAAACACTAATAACAAAAATAATTCAATATACATATCTTCCAAGAAAAAAATCAGCCTCCTCATGGGGTGAGTAGGAATTCGAATTTGGGTAGAGAAAATAACAAGAATTCCATCCAAACACCAAACACCCAATATAACCAATTTTCAATATATATATATATATATATATATATATATATATACAAAGCATATTGTATATATAAAAAATATGCAAAAATAATTATATATATATATATATATATATATATATATATATATATATATATATAATAAATATATATATATATATATATATATATATATATATATATATATATATATATAGAGAGAGAGAGAGAGAGAGAGAGAGAGAGAGAATCAAAGATTACATCCGATAGATACATTTTTTGTGCTCAAGAATATCATAGAACATTTATTAAAATTTTAATGTGAATCATGCAAAACATAAATAAAATATTGCAATGTTAACTATGTAAATATTATATAAAACAAATGAGAATAAAATTTTTCTTATGGTTAAAATATTTTATTGATGTGTTGTTGTTATGAAACTAGCTCACAGAAAAATAGAAAACATAGATCAACGCCTTAGAAATAAGCCTCTTCGAGGGGGCAACCTCCTTTACATTACACAAATGAACAATTCTTAGATGATACAAATGACAAGACCTCCTTTCTATATATAGGAGTCTAAGGGGTCATAATATAATTAGAGCCGACATAACAATAATAATCTAAGGGCACATGACTGACAATAGTGGGTTTCTATGGGGCACAATAATAAAAATTTGGGGACTACATGGGCACAACAATATAATAAGGGGGTTGTACTAGTAACAATATGGGGTTACACTAGTAATATAGGGACCTAACATGCCCCTCTCCTTCAAAAATTGTTTTCCTCAATGCTTGAGTAGTTCTTGATGCTTCTGTATAAAATTATTGTTCTCCGATGTGGAATCTTCAGCGATTAAGTTCTTCCACTTGATGAGATACTCTGAAATTGATCGATTTCGTAGCTGTTGGGTTCTTGTTTGTGTGACTGCTCCAGGTTCCAATATGATATTTCCTTCCTCGTCAAGTTCTGGAAAATATTGTTTGAACTGGGATCTTCTACAACTTTTGAACGAGTGGCGACACTTCTTCATCCTTCTTCCATTCATCCCTAGCTTTGTTTATCCAATCTGGTTAGATAATAGAAATAAAACAAAACAATGCTTCCACATCCTCATCCCTTCTTGAGAGTGCATATGCAACAACATTTGGCTTCCCGTTTTTGTAGATGATTTCAAAATCATAACCCAACATATTTGTGACCCATTTTTTCTGTTCTTCTAAAGATAATCTTTGTTCTAAAAAGTATTTAAGAATATCATGATCCATTTTTACCTTGAAGTGTCTTCCCATTAGGTAAGGTCGCCATCTCTTAAGTGCATGTAGTATTTCAAACATTTCCTTCTCATAAATAGCTTGCTTGAGATGTAGCCATAAAAATACCGAATCACCTACATCAAAACTTCTTTCACTGTGATGTTGATCTTCCTATTGTTTCATTCGATTATGCACTAAAGCGGCGTTATCCTTTAAAAGTTGGAGAACTTGTTGTTGATGCTCGATGTGATCTTTCACTGCTTGAATATTTTTCTTCTTCATATGTCCTTCTATCTTGAGAGTTTGAGGAGTGGTAATTTCTTCCAATGCATTACAAGATATGGTCAGATTCATTTCTTGATGCTCGATGTAATCTTTCACTTCTTGAACATTTATCTTCTTGATATGTCCTTCTATCTTGATAGTTTGAGGAGTGATAATTCCGGCCATTGCATTACAAGATATGGTCAGATTCATTTCTTCTTTATTGATGTGGTCTTTCACTTCTTGAACCTTTTTCTTCTTGATATGTCCTTCTATCTTAAGAGTTTGAAGAGTAGCAATTCTTTCTAATACTTTACAAGATATGGTCGGATTCATTTCTTCTTTCTCTCGGGTTGGTTCCTAGTGTATGTACTCTTCTTTTGACGTTTCTTGATCCTTTTCTTCCTCCTCTCCACAATCAATGTAAAATAATTTCTTCTGAGCACACTTATGACCTTTAATGTATTTGTTATCACAATTCTAACAAAACCCTTTATCTCTTTTTTCTTCCAATTATTGCGATGTAACCCTACTAGGTTGTGGAAGGCTAGGAAAAACAACACTTCCATATTTATAGCTATGAGGGGTAAACTTCCTTGTTGCCATAATTTTTCTTTCCACTTTGTAACAAAGCCCTTTTTCTCTTTTTTCTTCCAATTGTTGTGGTGTTGCTCTTTGTATCATCATAATGTGTTATAGTTTCCTCTGTGAAAATTGACCACGTAACAAGTGGTTTACGAGAACAAATCTCTTTATACCATAAAAATTGATCTTGTTCTAAATATGAAGATGCAATACATACCTTTTGTAACAGTGGTACCCCATGTAGATCAAAATATTTCTCCATCTGTAGTATCCAATTTACCGGATCCTTGCCATC
This sequence comes from Pinus tabuliformis, assembly GCA_031772625.1. NCBI lineage: Eukaryota > Viridiplantae > Streptophyta > Pinopsida > Pinales > Pinaceae > Pinus > Pinus tabuliformis. Next base: position 999,791,826 of record CM062807.1, on the reverse strand, counting down.
AAACTTCCTCATCTTGATTTTTCTTGATTTTAGGAGCTCGATCTTTAAAAAACTATAACCCTGTAATTTCAGATCTCCAAGTTCTGATATTTCTTCTTGCCATAGCTTTCTGAGTTCTCTTTCTAACCCCGCAAGTCTAATCAGAATTTGATTATCCAAGAAAGAGTTATGCCAAATCTCCCACGGTGACCTGTTTATAGACGAGTTCAATAAAGTGAACTTGTACGACGTGTCACGTCTCATTTTTTCAACCTTAGTACCTCAAACTAATATATAGAAAACTAGAGGAAGTTGTCTTTCTTAAATTTCTTACGCAATTTCAATCTGATGCTCAGAACAAAAGTTATGACGATTTCCCCCGGTCACCTATTTGGAATGTAATTCGGGAATCTGCAAAATCTCTAACTTCCTCAGATCATATCTACGCAAATATAGTGAGACAAGATCTGAAATTTGGACCCGAAGTTCAGACCGATTACTTCTCAAATGATTTTTTTTTGGCTTCTGAAACATCGCAAAAAAGGTTATAGCGAAAATGCCATGATGACCTGTTTTAGATGAAATTCTGGAGTTTTCAAAAACCCTAACTTCCTCAGATCATATCGCTGAAAATATAGCGGAACAAGATCTGAAATTCGGGCGCGCACTTCAGTGTGATTTCAGCTCAAATGGGTTTTTTTTTTAGCTTCTGAAACGTCGGAGAAAGAAAGTTATAGCAAAAATGCCACATGATGACCTGTTTGGAGCAACGAAAACCCTAGAATCCAAAGCTCTGATACAAATGTTAGGAAACCATCTCACAGAAAGATAGAAAAGATAGATCAACGCCTTAGAAATAAACCTCTTCGAGGGGAAAACCTCCTTTACATTATACAAATGAACAATTCTTAGATGATACAAATGGCAAGACCTCCTTTATATATATAGAAGTCTAAGGGGTCATAATATAATCAGAGCCGACATAACAATAATAATCTAAGGGCACAAGAATAACGACAGTGGGCTTCTATGGGGTACGATAATAACAATATGGGGACTACATGGGCACAACAATATAATAAGGGGGTTGTACTAATAACAATAAGGGGTTACACTAGTAGTATAAGGACCTAATAGTTGCTCAAAACTAGCATAGATTCATTTTAACTCCAAATCTACCAGGCTCAGAAAGGGATCAAATATCTCGATATGTGAATCTTTACTCAATTTTTTCAATCGAAAATAGCTTAGCATCTTGAAAGATTTGATCCCTCTCAACTCTTAGTATATCCAGAATTAAAATTGATCTATTATAAAAAAAAATTATGAATTTCCATTTTGAAAATGAAAAACAACATCATAACAACAACAATGAACTTAACATTAAAAGAAAATCAATACACATTCCATTAATTTAAAAACAAAAAATAGTTAAAAATAATAATAATACATTATTTTAAATCAATAAATATTTAATAATAATAAAATCAATAAATATTTAATAATAATAAAAATAAAAGGAGGTTTGCTAGTAATATATTATCTTAATAAATCAATAAATTCCTAAGAAATTTGAGGTGATAAAGTAGTGGCAGTGGCAATCAACATGAGACTCCATGGCCTCGAGTTGATTTAGAGCGAGATGCATGTATACCACCCAACTTGCATCTCCGAATGAACTTGGTAGTGGCATTACATAACCAGTTTCCCCACCCGAATCAAAATGTTAACTTGCAAAACAAGGTTTGTCCCATTTGTAATCAATCTTGGACAACGGAAAACGTCATCCGGAAGAAACCGAAATGCTTGGACTATTGGATTCTGCAATGTCTCATCTGCAATAAATAGTAGTTAAGCCAGTGTCTGCTCGGATCATCTCCAGCCAATCAACTAAGCTTTGAAAATGTTCCTCATTAGCAGCATTGTATATAACATTATGAATTAGCTTAGCACTCCAATTATCTGATTGGTTTTTTACATCCGAGGCTTGAGCTTGCACGAAAGGTAGCGGTAACACATTGCCAAAGTAATTAGATGGAATTCCCATGCTTGGTAAACGATTACGACCATCTACTGCCACACCTATGCGACAATTTCTATCATCGTGGACATCCTGACTAAGAAACAATAACTTCCGGAGGTAAGTAGAAAAGACCACCAATTTTTTATACTATTTACCGTGTTGACTTACATTATTTTCGAAAACCTGCACATCATGGGCGTTTAGATAATAGACCCTGATAACTAGAGGAGGAGGATCTTCTATGGGATGGTTCCTAAGTACAGGAGTGCTTTAAGATTTGGGTACACAAAGAACATAGGGCTAACCCACGACTCTCACTAACAATGGATCAGGAAGTTGAAGCCCTCAAATCATTCCTAAGGACAAACATTGGGATTTCTTTGATATTCTCCTGTAGTGGGAGGTCTTGGGGTCTTTATCTACCTATTTGAATCACATATATTCAACCTTGTCCTAAAGTCCGGGGGTCTTTATCTACCTATTTGAATCACATATATTCAACCTTGTCCTACAATTTTAGAATAGCTATGAACAATTATGTGGAACTATTTTCATTCAGAAAAACTCTTCAGCTAGCAATGTAGATTAAAATCACTGAGTTGAATGTTTTTGGGCTCTTTAATAGCTTTCAATTGGCTGAATGGGAAGACGAGGCTCATAAGTCATATTCTTCTTCCTCCTCCTCAAAATATTACTAATCAATTCCATTATTTCACTCGTGTTTCCTTTTCTTATGTATACACGGAAGAAAACTACAAATAAGATGAACTTTCAAAAAGAGGATTAGAAATGGCTAAAGGTCAGTGAGAAATCAAAGAAGATAAGGAAGGCATGCTCAACCTTCGCTAGTTATTCCCTTAGGAAAGACTATGTTTCTTTAATTCTTTTGGCCGAAATGAAGCATTGTTTTTCCAAATACTTGTGTTTTTTTTTCTTTAAATATATATAGATTGTATATTTGGGATCTTTATTTCTTATGGCACTGATTCCTCCGGTAGAAAGACATTGTTTACAACAATATATGTATTTTATTCTTAAAACTTTGATGTATTATTGTAGGTTGATATGATTCACAGGGACAGACATCGTATTAAACTTCATACTCAAAGATAGTCTCGGGTAAATATGGTCTCATAGGGATATTTTGATACGATGTTTTTAGGTAATCTTGTTAAAACTGCTAATTCAAAAAAATTTAATACTCTACTAACGCATAGTCTATTTTAGTTATATATATAAATAAATATATATATATATATATATATATATATATATATATATATAAAATTCATTTTAAATTTTAAATATTATATTGTTTGCATTACTTTTAATTTTTATTTGATTTGAATTAAAATATAAAATTTTAAAAGTATATATATATTATAAATCTAAAAACTGAATATTAAAATATTACAAAATTCAAATAATTTCTATAAAATATTAAGAAAAGTTAATAATAAATATTAGTGTAAGTTTGGAAAATTATCACCAAAAAAATTATATAAATTCAATTAATTTAGGTAAACGATATACCATAAATTCAATCATAGTTGATTCAAGAATTTTGTTATCAAAATTAAGATTTTAAAATTTATGAATTAAGTTTATAATTATTGAAATGAAGGGAAATTTTTTTTGAAAAAAAATTAAGGAAGGGTTTGCACCTCTAGATATGTCATTCCTCTCGACACATGATAAATCCAAGTTTAATATTGATATGTGTTTGTTATTCACATACATACACACCATGCCAGCATTAATTTTAATCGATCAGCTCTTTTAAATAATAATATGACAAAAGAAAGCAATAAACGTAACATTAAAATAATCAACCAACCCCATATTCCAGCCATTTAAAAATAAAAATAATAAAATATTTTTATAGTAATAAATTGTTTAAAAGTAACCATAATAATTTTTTTAAATCAATAAATTCATAAGAAATTTGAAGTCACGCCATGCAAAAGGTGGTTAGCGTGGGACTCAATGGCATCCAGTTGATTTAGAGGAAGATTCATGTATAATACCCAACTTCCATCTACTAAATAGCTTGATAGTGGCATTATATAATCGGCATTTTAATTTATTTTTTAATCTATTAATTTGCTTTTAAACTAGTGGGACTAATTTAGTTTGAAAAAGTATGATAAAGATTTAATTATGAAAATAATTTAAATGGATTTAATAAGTATATTTTTAAATATATTAATTGGAGTCATTTTTAGTGGTTAGGTAGAATGGTTATTAATTTTTTTATTTGGATTTAAATTTATCTGAGTAGCATCATAATGAGAAATATAAATATTGTTATAATAGCTTTATCCCTATAAACATTGTTGTAATGCTCCTAGCTCTCAACTCTCAAAATGAGAAAAAAATAATGCATAAATAACATACACTTTCATAAACTATTGTTTTCCTATTATATACCTACTTTATATATATAATTTAATTATAATATATAATAATTTGTTATAATATTTTTAGAAATAATTTATAAATTTTTATATCCCATTATTTAATATAAAAATATAAAGGTCATTGCAACATGAATTAACAAACTTTTTTTATACATTATTTTGTTTTTAAAGAAGAAATATTGACAACTTTCAAAATTTGACTCTCACTACAATAAATTTATAAGAATTAAAATTCTAATTTATATATTAAAAAATCCCTGTTTCTAAGGAAAGAAACAAAGTTTTTCCCATAAGATCACGGATTTGTTGGATATTTAACAACTACTTGTCTCATGCACAACTACTTTTCTTATGCATATTGAATGATGTTCCTCAACATTAAATGTAATTGTTGTGTGGGTTTTTTGGTTGTTAATTAGTTGGATTTGATATATTTAGTTCAACCGATATAGCTCCTACTTTGATACTTGGTTGAAATTTTCTCTCAACTAATTGATTATCTAGTTAAGATAGTATTTCTATCTTAAACAAATAGTTGATGTATTTATATGTTTTTTAATGTAATGCACAATAAGTTTTTGGTGTGCAATTAATTTTATAAACTGGTATCAACTGTAGGAGCTCAAGGCTTTAATCCTTTAAGTGAGGGCCTACAATAATGGGACAGAAATCTGCTATAGATTAAATTAGTGTAAATGTGCATGAAGTGTTTTGTATGGATATTTGGTAGGAAAAGACAATATGTTGCATAGAAAGGGGATGACCCGTTGTGGCCCTTTGTAGAACAATCGTCAATGTGAAAAGAGTACCCATGTATAGATTTGATTGCCCCTTACAAGATCGATCCACCCATGTAAATGTAGAATAAATGTTCACCAAGAATTCTATAAAGTTTAGTGTATATATCTTTATATGCATAGATAGGTAATCAATGGATCTGACGTGGCAGGATTACCGACTCGAGCACAACAATGACAATACCTACCTATGAATAGAGAGCTACACACAGAGGGAAAGTTAGAGCATAATATTAAGGGTTGTGTAATGTGGCCATCCCCAAATATGTATAATCACCAAGGCATTGTTGAGGTTTCTATGATTGTAGTTCCCATTGCATGATTTTTTTTATTTTTCCAAATTTTTTACTGTTACGTTCTATAGGAATTGTAGAAAGGTTCTCAAGTCTATATATCTCAAAGGATTTAAATTCCATCAAAGAAAAACATGGAGTCACCCTTCTAGAAAAAAATGATGAAGGGAAAAACAACTCTAATAATAGGAGGTGGCTCAAGAATAGGGTTGAAAATAAGTTATAATTCGGGAAGCATGGTGTTGTCATTGTTATAATGGGTTTTAGATACGATCTAGATGTTTTACTTCATGGATGCATACAAAATTGCATATAAAAGAGAATTTAACCAAATAGCATAAACACATGAAAGAAGCAGAATGCAAAAGAAACCATGAGATCTAAGGCATTAGACAATCTGATAACGGATTTCACCCAGTGTGAGCTACGTCTTTGGGCTCTGCTCAATGTGGGGAGGCATCTTTCATTAAATGGTAGCATAAATAAAATTACAATCAATTACATAAATGACCCTTATAACACCATTTTTTGGAATGGTCTGAAAATGCAAAGCTCAGTTGCAGAAACAGACATCACTGTTGGATCCGTGTTGTTAAATGAGATGTTCTAAGTAGGTGACTTCTAGAGCTCTAAGGAAGCTTTAGATTCCTTGCAAAAATATTCTCCCAAACTTCCTTATGTATCTTTCTCGAAAACTGTGCCCTCTTGGGTGCGGTTCTAGCCTGGGGCATGGTCCTGGTTTTGTCTCCTTACTTCATTGATTGGACTTCTACCTCTGTTGCCCGATCGAATGGTAAATGAGGTTCATATATAATTTATCCTCCGTATCAAACAAGGTTGTATCCTTTGGGAACTTGGTTGGTAGGTCTATGGTTGGGTCGTTCACCGAGGCAAAGATCACGGGTTCCAAACCCACCCACGCGATAACACATCCAAATTTGTATTAAAATAAAACTTCGTTAGCGGTTTGTTAGAATTGTGTGTATTATTTTGTTGGAAAGGCCACTGATGGGCAAGTCAGTCAGTGGTCATGTGGGTTTGATACTCGACAACCATGTTTTAATATCGATTGTTATACAGTGAGCACGATCCCGGGTCAAAGCCACGGGCCCTGACCCCTAATAGAATATATATAATAAAATTGTTGACAAGGGTGGCAGCGCGCTGCCCCTATATGTGTGTGTGTGTGTGTGTGTGTGTGTGTATATATATGTATATATATATATGTATATATATATGTATATATATATATATGTATATATATATATGTATATATATATATATATATATATATATATATATATATGTATATATCTATATGTATATATATATATATATATGTATATATGTATATATATATATATATGTATACATATATATACATATATACATATATATATATATATATACATATAGATATATACATATGTATATATATATATATATATATATATATATATATATATATATATATATGTGTGTATGAAATTGGAAAAAACAAATTGCTGTCGATTTTTGGGGTTACCGGAAAAATTAATGAGGTGACAAATTCATCTTTTCTGTCACCATGAAGTTCCAATTGTCACCTATTTAGTGCTACCACATACAAACTCAGACTGAGGTGTCATTCTTTGATTTGATTCTAGTTCCACTTGAAATCAATGACTTTGATTTTTGATCCTTTCCAAAGCCACTTGAGCATTTCTGGAGCCACCTAGATCATTCCTCCACACTAATGAGCTTTTGGGCCACCAAAATCTTTATCGGTTAATAGGAAAGTGAGAGAATTGATCCCTCACTTTCTCCTTTCAATCCAATGGTCCTTACTTTGATGCATTCCACTGAAACTAATACATAGGTACTCCACATCTCACCATCATGAAGTCCTATTCCTCCTGTCAAGAACGATATCCTTAGGTAGCTTGTCCAGGTATTCAAGTGAAAAGTCATCCACTGTATAAACCTGTCCAACCTCTTTCGTGTCCATGATCAAAGGAGGCTCATAAAGCTTCAAGTTTTCAACATTCACCACTGAGTGCATCTACATGTATGTTGGAAAATTGAGACAATAAGAATTGTCTCCATTCTTTTTTAATATAGTGAATGGGCCATATCATATTGGTATCAACTTCTTTCCTTCCTCGGTCATCTTATCTTTGCTGATGTAGAGCCACACTCTGCTTCCAATCTAGAATTGGTGATCGACCCAATGCTTGTCATGTCTAGTTTTGTATTGATCCTGACTTTTCTCTGACTACTCTTGCACTACCTGGTGAATCATCTGAATTCACTAAATGAACTTCCATGTTTTGTCCTTGTCATCATACCCACTGAAATATTCATCTCTCCCAAATACCATGTATAAGGGATCTTTTAGTAAATATCTGAAGTATGTCTCGAATGGTGAGCTCTGAGTGGATAAAATCATTGCTTGGTGGTATGCATGTTGTGGATAGGGAAGTCTCTCGTTCCACAACCTGGGATGCTTACCACAATAGCCTTGGAGTAAATGTATCACTATGTGGTTGACAACCTCTTTTTTTCCTTTGTTCATTAGATGAAATTCCATGCTCCTCTTTAGCTTCTTGTGCATCATTCTCCACAAACTCGTCCAAAACTCTCCAAGAAATAGAGAGTCTCTATCAAACAAAATGGATGTGGGAAACCCAAAGTGGACCCATATAAATTGGAAGAAGATATGAGCAGTCTTCTCTGTAGTGAACTACTTTTTACAAGGCATTAAGACACACATTTTCCTAAATCGATCCACAATGACATACAAATAGTCATGAGCTCTCCTAAACAAAGGAAAACTGCCAACAAAATCCATTGAAAAAATGTCCCATGGACGACTCGAAATAGGGAGTGGTGTGTAGAGCCCCAAATTTGTATTAGTGGGCTTTCTAACTCAACACAACACACATCGCTTTGCATATTGAGTCGCAAAATTTTTCATATGAGACCAATAACACAACCTCTGAAAATGACACAAAGTTTTCCCTACATCAAAATGACCTGACACAAGAGAGGTTTGTGCCTCTTTGATTACATGTATTCTCTCATTGTTGAGGATACAAAGTTTTGCAAGATGGTACAACAATTTTCCCTGTAAATGGTAATTATTCACCTGCGATCCATGAGTGAGCTTTGCATAAATATCCTTAAAATCATCATCATCAACACACTGCTCAACATCCATTTCAAAAGATAAAGAAGCAGTTTGCAAAACTATAAATGCATAAATAGGAGTGTGAGAAATCATATTTGCCACTTTGTTGCTAATGCCCTTCTTTTATTTAATTACCAAGTGCAACTGCTAGAGGAATCACATCCATATGAAATGGTGTTCTTGTTGAAGCTTGGTTTGCAACAAGAGGTGCTGCAAGGGTCGGTGATCTATGCAAATGATGGTCTCCTTTCTAATAAAATAGTGCTTCCACTTCATGCTTTGAACCAATGCATACAACTCATTGTCATATGTGGGATAGTCCATAACAGCTTGGGAGAATGTCTTTGAATGGTAACATATAGGTTTTCTCTGTTGTATCAACATTTCTCCCATGGCTTACCCACTGGGATCTGTGTCGATCTCAAAAGGCTGTTGGAGGTCAGGTAAGTTCAAAAATGGTGCGATATTGATCTTCTCTTTTAGTGTACCAAATGTTTTCTACTACTTTCCTCCTACTGAAATATTTTCTTCACACTTGTCAATGCATGTAAGGGGGATGCAATGAAAGAGAAGTTGGAATTGAAACTTCTCCAATATTGTACTAAACCCAAAAATGTACAACCTCTATAACATTGGTGGGTTTAGGCCACTTTATAATCACAACAATTTAAGAAGGATATAATTTAAATTGTCCACCTTCAACAACGTGACCCAAGTAAACCAAAGAGGTCTTACCAAATTCACACTTAGACATTTTGACATACAAATTTTCTTTTTGCAAAACATCAAGGACCTTTTTAACATGACTCACATGATCTTCCCATGTCCTACTAAAAACAAGAATGTCACCAAGATACACAAGTACAAAATCATCAATAAAAGGTATGAAAATATCATTCATCACCCTCATGAATGTGCTCAAAGCATTTCATAGTCCCAATGGCATCACCATCCATTCAAACAACCCTTGTTTTGTCTTAAATGTAGTATTCCAGACATCGTTTTTTTCAATCCTAGTCTAATGATAGCCACTGCACAAGTCTCATTTTGTGAAATAGATAACATTTTTTTGTTGATCTAACAAATCATCAACGTGAGGTAGAGGGTATCGATACTTCACCATTATATTGTTGATTTCTCTTTAGTTCATGCATATCGTCCATGTGACATATTTTTTTGGCACCACCACAATAGGTGAACAGCATGGAGATGAACTTGGCCTTATGACCCCTTGGTTCAGCATTTCATGCACCTGCTTCTTTATCTCCTCCATCTCAACGGTTGACAACTAGTACATACCAATGTTGGGTAGAGGAGAATCCTTCTGTAAGTGAATCTCATTTGGATGTCATGCTTTGGAGGCAAACCACTTCGTTCTTGAAAAATACCATTATAGTTAGAAACAATTTCATACAATTCTTTTTTATGAGTGGGATCACAACCTTGGAAAGTTTCAAATGTCTTTGCATCTTTTTCTCTCAAAACCATGAGCATGCACCCTTTGCTGGAATTGATCAATCTCTTCATCCGACCTACACTTACAATACTAGAACTGATTTTGGCATGATGAGCTCTAACAATGTATTACACCTCATCTTTCGTGAGATGATACTTGTTTTCATGTCGAAAGAAAATTGTTTTCCTGTCATACAAATATGGACTCCCCAATACAATTCCACATATATCCAAAGGTAAAACGTCAAGGTCAACCTCATCTATCAGTTTGGATGCAATCACAAATATAGCTCTACATTACTTGATTACATGTAATTTGGCTTTATCACACACCCAACCAAGAGGATAGGGCTTAAGATGAGGCTTGGGCTCTTACCCGAACTTCTTAACCAAGGATTATGAAATAAAATTTGCTTGTGAGCTTGGATCAAACAGGGTTTCCACTTTAGTATGTTTCATTACAACTATAATGTGGAACAATTCAATCCTCTTTCATTTGTTAACAAGACACTCATTTGAAGAACTTGTACTTGCATGCAATTCCTAATTTTCATTAGCATGAAGAGAAAGAGTTCCTTGTATTCCCACTCTTTTGATATGTGTCTTGTCACTGGAGTTTGATCCAAGTTCCTGTTCTACGGTTTCCATCGTCTTTTGTTTGTTCTTACAACCAAATCTCTTTAGTTTCAACCCTCTATGTACCTTCCAACAATGTTCATCATCACGATATTCCTTTTCGAAATGTGTGCAACATGGTTTTTCTCCTTCATGCTTCTTGGTTGTAGTTGCCTTCTTGTCCTTTCCCTTGCCTTTTCCTTTGAACTTGCAATTATGAGGTTTGAAAGATGATTTCTTGGGTTGACTTTTTTGTTATTCTTTCCCCTACTCTCAAGGTGAATGGCCTTCACATTGGCTACATCAATAATAGTATGCTCAAATAAAAACAAAGAATGCATAATGTAACTATGTAAAGCACCAATATACTTTGTTACAGTCTCTGGTGAATCAAGGTAAATTCCCAAATTCAACGCTTGTTTTCTAAACTCTTATGTGAAGCTTTGTACATTTTGACCCTTTCCTTGTCTCAAATATTGTCATTCCATTAAATCCTTTCGTCGATAACCCAAAGGATAAACTGTTCTTTTAATTAAGAAACAAAATTGGACCAATAAGAAATGAGATTACCCAAGTTTTTATTGCCTTTCTATGACATTCTCTCCCACAAAAAGAGCACAGTGCCACTCAGCCGAAGAGATGCTAATTGAATCTTGGCCTCATCCTCCTCGATAAACTGAATCCGGTAATAAAACTCGATCTGTCTTATCCAATTGCTTAATTTATCTACACTACACTCTCCATTATATGTGGGAAAATCAAACTTTACATATAGCTTTAAAATGGCATCCTAGATGCATTCATGCGATTCTTGTTAGAATGATGAGAAGAGGAAGAAGAAGAACCGCTACTAGAGGATGGAAAGGGAATTTCAAGAGGATCTCCTCTTCCACCTTCATGATTTACAGAGGCATGATCATCTGCTTCTTTCTTCTCATGCTTGATTATCTTCTCATATTCTGCAAACAACATGTCAACTTTCTCTGCCATGGTGAAGAAGATATTATGATGATTTCCCTTTTCCTTCATTCAATATTCCTCATCTCCCATGTTCCATCTTTGTGTTGCACGCCCCACTTCAAGATCAAAGGAGTTGAGTTTTCCTTCTCCTCTTTGGAGCTTCTTCTTGGTTAGAATTTACTCATGCAACTCACATCAAGAAGACTTGCTCTAATAACAAACTTGATCCAGATATTTTACCTCATGGGTGCATACCAAATTGCACATAAAATATCATGTAACAAAATAGAATAAACACATGAAAGAAGCGGAAAGAAAAAGCAACCATGAGATTTAAGGCACAAGACAATTTGATGACGAAGCTCACCCATTGTGGGCTACGTCTCCAAGCCCTACTCAATGTGGGGAGGTTGTTGGGCTTCAGAATTGATACGTTTTCTTACCTTATTTTCTCATCTTTATATTAGTTTTCTTAACTTTTTGTGTGTAGAATATGATAATTCATGTGATATAGATTCTAGATAGGATTCAATGGATTTTTAATACTTTATCTCGTTAATGAATCGATTTAAATCACGAAAGGAATTTTTTACTTATGATTTGAACTATTAATTGAACAAGGATATTTCATATTAGATGTTGTTCACTCGATTAGTCGAGGAAGAACAAATTATGAGGAGTTTTTCAGGTTAATTCATTAGGGGAATTTTGAGGTCTAAAATGGGCCTCCTAAGAAAAATGTACAACCAAAATAAAATTTATAAGAACCAATAGGATTCAAGATGATGATGTCAACCATGATGGATGATTCACTATTTTTGGAGTAAAAATTTAAAAATTTAGAAAACAATAAAATAATAAAACTAATTTTTCAACTCATATTTTCCACTTATCTCCCTAAGGTTTTACTAAAATTGCAAGCAAGAGTACTCGTTGAATGAAAAATTTGATTCCTCATCCAAGGAGTACCCACGTTTCATACTTTCAATGGACCCATGCTACATGAAAAATGAGAAATACATGAAAAAAAGTGATTGTGATCATGTTTTTCATCTCATTTTTCATGTAGAAGGGTTCATCAAACGTATGCAACATGGGTACTCTTTGGATGAGGAATCAAATTTTGCATCCAATGAGTATTTCTTCTTGAAATTTGAGTATACCCATAAGGAGATAAGTTGAAAATACAAGTTGAAAAATAGCTTTTCCTTTTTTCTGTTATGAACCAGCTCACAAAAAGATAGAAAAGATAGATAAACGACTTCAAAATCAGCCTTTTCGAGGGGGAAACCTCTTTTACATTACACAAATGAACAATTTTTGGATGATACAAATGACAATACCTCCTTTCTGTATATAGGAGTCTAAGTGGTCCCAACATAATCAGAGCCTACGTAACAATAATATTGTAGGGGCACAACAATAACAATAGTGGGCTTCTATGTGGCACAATAATAACAACATGGGGACTACATGGGCACAACAATACAATAAGGTGGTTGCACTAATAACAATAAGGGGATACACTATAGTATAGGGACCTAACATGCCCCTCTCCTTCAAAAAGTGTTTTCCTCAACGCTTGAGTAGTTTTGGATGCTTTTGTATAAAATTCTCGTCCTCCCATGTGAAATCTTTAGCGGGTAAGTCCTTCCACTTGATAAGAGACTCTGAAATTGATCGATTTCGTAGCTGTCAGATTATGTTTTCCGTGACTACTTCCGGTTCCAATATGATTTTTCCTTCCTCGTCAAGTTCCGATAATATTGTTTGAACTGGGATCTTATCACCTATAACCTTCTTTAAGCATCAAACATGGAGAGAGGGGGCACTCGGGAAGATGCAGGGAGCTCCAATCTGTATGCCATAGTACGAATATTTTGCACCATCTTATAAGGACCATAGTACTTTGGTGATAATTTATTATCCTTCTTATCTTGCTTGAGGGACATTTGTTTGAATGTTTGTAGTCGTAGAAATACCCAGTCGCCTACATCAAAACTTCTTTCACTGCGATGTTGATCTGCCTATTTTTTCATTCTATTATGTGCCAAAGTGAGGTTATTCTTTAAGAGTTGGAGAACTTGTTGTTTTTTAGGGTCTACCTTATTGCCTTCATGAGATACAATATGACCCAAATATTCCACCTCTTGTACTACAAAGAAAAATTTGGAGGTTTTTACATATAATTGTTTCTCCTCTAATAGTATGAGCACTCTATCAACATGTTGAACATGATACTTTCAAGACTTGTTGTAGATTAGTATATCATCAAAAAATACTAACACAATTTTTCTATGGAAGGGTTTGAAAATGGAATTCATCAAACCTTGAAATGTAGAAGATGCATTGGTAAGGCCAAAGGGCATGACCAAAAATTCATAATGAACCTCATGAGTTCTAAATGTTGTTTTCATAATGTCTTCAGTCTTCATTCTGATCTGATGATATTCTGCATAAAGTTCCAACATGCTGAAGTAAATTGCTCCATGCAATTCATCCAATAATTCATCAATGAGAGGAATGAGAAATTTATCTTTAATAGTGAGCTTGTTAAACTCCCTATAATCCAGACACATGCGCCATGATCCATTATTCTTGTGCACCAATACTACTGGAGCAAAGAAAGAACTTTGACTATGTTGAATTATATTAGCCTCCAGCACTTTTGCAACTATGCATTCAATTTCACTCTTTTGTGCATAAGGATATCTGTAAGGCCTGATGTTTGGAGGAAAACTTCATGGAATCGAATGAATAGCATGATCATGATCACGAATAGGTGGGAGGCCTTTGGGAGTCTCAAATACCTTGGAATGATTGTCCAAAACTTTTTGGAGATCTGGACAAATAGATGATTTCGACGTGGGGACGTCTAGCGAACATAATTGTTCAATTACACCACGTTTTTATTTATTTAGAAGCTTCTTCTACCGTTAGAGCTGATTATCTTTCCCAATTTCCCTGTGATGCCCCTTAATTAAGCTTCCTTCCCTTCTAAAAAAAAATCAAGAAAAGCTCTTGAAAATTAAAAGTTATTGTACCCAAAGATTGTAGCCATTGGACTCCTAGTACAACATCAACACCACCCATTCAAATGGAAAGAATTGGACTATTCAACACATATTATCCCATGGATAGCTTGATATTATGGCACTTTCCAGAGCAATTAATGGTTCTTCCATTTGCAACCATCACTTGACACTCTGGTGCTGGAGATAGGAAGCAATTCAATTCCTTCGCTATCTTACAATGAATAAAATTATGGGTACTACCTTAATCAATCAACACATCTACCTTTTTCAAAACATAACCACAATTTCCATAACTTTCTGAACAAAAAAAGTCATAACGCTTAAATTACAACATTATTATGTCCTAAAAAATACTTTTGCACATGGCTAGCAAACTGCATCGATAAAAATACTTGCTTTCTTATCCAAAATAAATTACACACATGCTCCACACATCCCAATAATTATAACGATATCAACTATGACACGTCACCTTGTTATCAAACCGTTAAATTACATATATGTCACCTTGTTATCAAACTGTTAAATTACATATATGTCACCTTGTTATCAAACTGTTAAATTACATATATGTTGGCATTTCCAATCACGTAACGAAATCAATTAGAACACGTCATCCCCTCCCCACCTTCATGTTACCCCTGCTCACCTCACCAGGAATGGTATCCCACCCTTTTAGTCTTATTCTCCAACTTGATTCCTTAATTTATTGGACTTTTCTGAGGGCGATTCAAAGAAAAATTTCCCCAAAAGAGGAAGGTATGGGTTTTGATGTTTCAGAGCGTATTCTTCAACACGTTAATTGGAATCACATTTGATATTGAGATTTTGATGATGGTAGTAAAATTTGGATCGAATAAATTAGATCAAACAAATTAAATTAGTTACATGATTTTAAATATAAATTATAAGTTATTTGTATTCATAAAGTTGGTAATTTTTCGACAATTTTTATTTTACTTTGTTTAATATATTAAAGTGGTTTTATAAAAATTATCATTTATGATTCAATAATCTAAGTTAAGGTTATGGTTTAATCATAGAGATATAATATTTGAGTTTATTTATTATTAATTTATTAGGGATATAGTATTTGAGTTTATTTATTATTAGTTTATATTTATTTTGATGGAATTTAGAGGAATCAAAATTCTTTAAATGCAATTTTTTCCAAGTATAAAATTTGAGAAAATGTTTACATTTATAAATACTTGATATTTATTTGATCAATTTCAACACTTTTGGATCTAGAACTAAGATGAATTTAAACTAAGTTGCATTTTAAACTATAACTTGTTATAATGTCCTTTCAATGTTGAACAATTAATATTTATTCTCTTTTATTTTCTTAAATTAAATTACAACTACAAAATATACAAATTATAATAGTATAGTATTTTATTGTTGAAATTATGTTTCCTACTTTTATTTGTAATAAATAGAATCTTCATATGAGTAAAATGTTGAGAAATTTAGGGCATTCAATGTTAACAATTTCTATATTTGATAATTACTTGTGATATGTTTTTACCTTTTAACTTATGATTCTTCTTAGTGTGCTCTTTTCATGAAGACAATTACCAATAAATAAAGACAAGTGACACAGTATATAGGCTTCTCCAGCTAGGGCCAAAACCTCTCACCTCTTGAGAGGAAAACCCGATAAAATTCTTCTTCTAGATCTTCAATTGATAAGTAGCAAGACCATGACTCGGACCCTTGACTATAGTATGTGATCCAGGTGGATATTGGTGGCCACCTGCCTATTCCACCTATACCCCCTAGTCAGTTTCATATGCTTCCTCGTTCATTTCAGCATTTACTATTTTTACCAGTTTTTCGGGTCCTGAACTTCCGAAGCAGTTTTGACCCCCCTAAATGGCGTTTTTTTGGGGTCCACAACAAGCTCGTAACTGTAGGTAGGGGCTTCTGGAGAAACATATAGTACTTAGATAGACATTTCCAACAAGGTATCATATGCACCAAACATAGATAATATGACCAAGTTATGATCCCGGGAAGTTGGCTGCCCAACTAACCCCAATGGGGTCCACAAAATCTTGGTGTTACATCTCCCCAGGTTAGGGTTTTGGTTGTTTAGCGTTGTATCATGTTTTCCAATAATAAATAGACCCTTCAATCTCATTGTAACACAGTTTAGAGGCATGTAACTGCCACATCTCTCCTTAGAGATAAACTACCATTGCCCGAGCTATCTTATTTCCATTTTGTTTGTAATCATAGTTCAGTATTTTTCTATTAATGAAATGAAGTGTATTTTTCCTACATCTCTGTGTTAATGATTATATTTGTAATTTGTTGCGTTCTTGTTTAATTTCGGATAAGTCGTATTAGAGGCTGCTCTTTCTCTGTTTTTCTTTGCATGTCCGCAACAAGGTCAAGGTATAAGGAGTTAGGGCTTGATTTGGTTGAACCATTGCAAGATCAGTGTCGCAAAACCCAAAGACCTCCCATGGCAGAAGAAAAAAAGATGAGGGGGTAGGAGATCCTTTCAAAAAGTTTCTCGAGGAAGCCCTTGAGCGATAGAGGGATGCGATGATGGATAGCTTTACCCAGATCCTTCGACAACTACCCACAGATGATGCATCTTCAGCCAGCATCCACTCTGGATGTGCCACTGTTACAGGAATAAGTACCCTAGGTCTTTGGGTTGGAACCCCAACAGAGAAAGAGAAAACTACAGTAAGAAACACGCATAAAACTTAGGCAACATGCTTATATAAGCAAACAATGTGATAACGACCATACCCAAATATCCTTCGTTTGGGTAGTTCGAGCAAGGTTCATACCCTCTGCAACTCGTGATGATCTTGGAATTTGCAAATTAACCAATTCGAACATACATAGCAGCATATAGATAAAGCATTTTAATGAAATCAAATTTATATCATATAAGCTAATGACTAGTTATACATCAAAATAACATTCATACATGAATTACAACAGCATCTGATGCATAAACAAAGTTAATCTCAGGAACAAGACAACGTTTCTTTTTATTGTAGAAAGCTATAACTAGCACAGAGAGAATTCACCTGAGTCTTCTTCTTCTAGCTACAAGCGGAACCGTCCTCCAGATCCATCTAGTCCCAGTCTTCAACAGCCTCCTTCCATAACCAATGCCATGATATCTTAAGAAAGTGGGAGAATATCAATACTCAAGGAAGCAAGGGTTTCCTGAAACTTGGGGAAGTGCTTGAAGCACAAGGATACTTCAGACCCAGTCAGGGATAATCTCAGTATAATAATTCTATCTCTTCTCCTCCTTAAGGCCTTCCCTTAGAAGTCTATTTATACTTTTCCCAATTAGGTTTTTAGTTGGGAAAAAATTGGGAAACAGTTGAGCCACGGGAACTAGGAGGTAAACAACAGGTAAAACTCGTGAACTCCAGCCATAATTAAGGAAATTTAACTTTTTTAAGTGTTTTAACACATGTACGTGGGTTGGGTATGGACTAACCCACATGTACACACTTTTATCTCAGGGAAAAGTAGCGTACAGGGAATAAAACACTGTTTTTAAAATATTTGGACCAAGTCTAGAAGGAGGGGTTGCCCTCGGCAATAAGCCAAGCATCACAAGTACCAAGGGTGGTAATTGGAGCTATAATAACTACTCCTTTCAAGGTACATGTTAACTTGGATATTCCCATATTTGAAGGCTTGATAGATGTAGACATCATAGATAAATGGTTAAATCTATTGGAAGGATATTTTTCAATTCATGACTTTTCCAATTGGGAGAAAGATTACTTTTACACTTCTTAAAGTTGCCCCACACATCAAGGATTGGTGGGAAACCTACTATGAACAAAAATACAAGAGTGAACCCTCGTTGTTTTCAACCACAACCACTTGGAATTATTTTCGAGACACCATCAAGGAACAAAATTACCGTATGGGGAGCTATGAAGACAAATACATAAAGTGGACCACGATACGGTAGGGAAGCAACGAAGATGTGCTAGATTTCACAAATACATTCCATACCCTTCGCACAAAGCTGGGTATCAAGTATACTGAGCAGCATTTTGTGCTCAAGCACCGCAGCTGTCTACATAAGTACATCCAAGACAAGATGGAGTTCTTGGACATTTCCTCACAACGCGGCGTATCGGTACACTGTCAAGGTTGAGCAGAAGTTTAAACAGAAGAAGCTGGACTTTGGATCTTCTAATTCAAAGCAAGGAAAAGACACCCCCAAACCATAGAACAAAAGACCAAGCTAAGGCAGTGATACCTAGGACAGCCTGCCGAAGCCGCAAGTAAAGAAAAACACCCCGAAGATGAACGAGGACACGAGAAACTGGTGTGAGTTCCATAAGAGCTCCACTCACAATAAAAGTGAGTGTCGGGCAAAGCAGTCACTGGTGGTCAAGATGAGGCTTCTGAATCGATTGCAGGTTCTAACTCTAAATCAAAACCCTGTAAGGGAACTGACAAAGGGAAGCAGATCATTGATGTGAAGCCTAGTGCCACCGTGGTCACCACCAAAATCTAGAAGATTGAGCCTGAAGATCCAGAGGAGGGGGAAGCCTCTTCCACTCACAAATGTCGATGAAGGGTTCTCCGCTGCAATTCATTGTCGACAGCGGGAGCCAAAAGAACCTCATTTTAGGAAAGGTCGTGAAGCGGTTGGGTGTAAATACTATAGCACATCCACAGTCGTAGACCATCGGGTGGCTTCACCAAGGACGAGATCTTCCCGTCATCTAGTAGTGTCACCTTCCCTATAGCATCAAGCCCTTCACGAGTGAGGTACTGTGTGATGTTGCTCCTCTTGAAGTCTGTGATGTATTTTTAGGACAACCATACTTGTGGAAGCGACATGTTGTGTATGAGTCTAGACCTTGCTTTGTGATTATTACTTTGGATAATAAGTTGTACAGGATACCGGAGGTAGCCCCACCTACCAACATCTCTTTGATCGGTGTAAAGCAATGGATTAAGATCATTTCCCAAACCAGGAAATTTTTTTTCCTTATGATTTTCCCTCAGGGCAAGAAGAAGGTTGTGGCCACGGCTTTCAGGTAGGGCTCCTCTACACAACAACAACTGATGGACAAGGTCGTGGAGGAGTACAGGGATATTTTCACCTCACCCACAGGGGTACCTCTTCACAGTCAAGTCAAGCAGTCCATCGATCTGACCTCGGGCGTGTCGCTGCCCAATGGACTGATCTATCGGCACTCTACTCTGGATGTGGTTCTCGAGAACGGTGAGATCAAGAGGCAGATTCAAGAACTATTGCAGAAAGGGCACATCAGGCCAAGCTCATCACCTCATGGGAGCCCGATTGTATTGGTACAGAAGAAGGATGGGACTTGTAGGCTCTATATTGACTATCAGGCGTTGAACAAGATCATTGTTCGAAATAAGTACCCAATCCCGTGGATTGATGACCTTCTAGACTAGCTCAAGGGGGCCAAATATTTCAGCAAGATTGACTTGAATTCAGGTTATCACCAGGTGCCTATCAAACCCTCTGATGTGTCAAAGACTAACTTCAAATCCAAGGAGGGCCTTTTTGAATGGTTGGTCATGCCATTCGGATTGACGAACACCCCTGCAACCTTCATGAGACTGATGGACGACATCTTGCGACCCTTCACCAATCCATTCATGGTGGTGTATTTATATGACATCTTTGTCTTCAGCCAGAGTTGCGAAGAGAACCTCCACCATATTTGACAGGTCCTTCAAACCCTTCGCCAACACAAGTTGTGTGCTAACTTGGAGAAATACAACTTTGGCCTAACCCAAGTTCAATATCTAGTGTACATCATTGATGAGCAGGGTGTACATGTGGGCCCATCCAAGATACAAGTCATTCGGGATTGGCCAACCCCAACCACTCTAACATACCTCCTAGTTTTTTGGGTCTTGCCAATTTCTATCGTAGGTTCATGGTGGGGTTCTCCCATATCACTTGGTCTTTAAGTCAAGTCACCAAGGGCAGAGCGAAAGCAAAGTTTTTTTGGTCGGAAACCAAACAACAAGAGTTCTCTGAGTTGAAGAATTGCCTCTGTTCTTGATGAACCTGAAAAACGTTGGGCGCACTCCTATAATATCACAAGCAATCTGCGTTCAGGAAATACAACAAAAAAGACTTCTTCTTGACTTTTTTTAAAAGGCTAGAGTACTTACACAGAGATCCTATTTCATATTAAAACACGGGAGCTGAATCCCTTTGCTGCATTTGTACAGGGGGCAGCCCATCTGATTCCTTTATTAACCCAAAAAAAAAAACATCCACCATAAGTGCAAAAAGAAGTATTCCTATACAATACGGCCTATTGTTAAACAGAACAAAAATTTTACAGAGTCATTTTCTACGAGCGGAGATGCTTGAAAATAACCCTTATCAAAAACCGGTCAACTCTAGAGGGCACAAATACAGCTTGATATAAAATAGCTTCCTCCCATTAGTTAATTGCGACTGAAAGATATGCAACTCCCAACAAGAAAATAGTCATAAATGGAAGTTCTTCACGACTTCCGCTGGCTTTGTCTACGTCTTGATTTAACTACAGACCATCCATCTGCTTTCTCTTCTTCAGTGAGTCTCCCCACCATGGAGCTTTGCACCGTATCTGCTATTTCTGGCTGTTGCTTCGAGTCTGAATCTATCTCCATATTTGATCTAGGTTCACCCTTCTCTCCCGAGCTTTCATCCTCAGAGTCTTCTGCTGTAAACTTTTGCAATTAGCAAACATCGACCCTTATCAGATCGATCCAAATCTGATACAACATCTTCGCTGTTGGACAACTACACGTTATCATTTATGTATATGGGTGGACCGATATATAACATATTACAACGAATCTGTTTTGGCGGTCACGTTATAGTTTAACATATAAACATATCGTTTTCTTCAAGATTTCATGCAATTTGCCCGGAAAGGCTCACGAGAATCTGGCATTTATATCCTCCATCGTATTAACTTTAGTGCGATGAACCTTTAATTACTACAACCGACACTCCATATCAAGCTCAAATTCGTGATTTCAGGGATCCGATCCGAAATTGGATTCAACAAGCCCACTACTGATTCACAGAAGTGAACCTTAACACTTGTCCGATGCTTCAACAGTTTTAACTCGACTTTCTCTGTTTCAAAGGGATTCCTGTATTGTATCTTATAACTCATCAATTCCACAGCGCTGCAAATGAAATGAACATTGAATCTGGAATGGGAATTTCTCCGCAACATCAGCGACCTTGATTATAATCTCCTCGTCGAAGTCACACTCAAACCACTCACACAGAATGCTACACACAAATCGACACAAATTCAAAACTAAAATATATATATATCACAGTCAGATAAAATCAACAAATAGAAATCGATTTCTTTGTCATAACAGGCCAGTGTTATGCACTAAAATCATTTCCTTTATTTATCTGAGCTCTCGCTCTGCAAACTTCACACAAAAAACCTCTTTTATCACACCTTCAACCTTTCTCTAATTTATACAAATATGAGAAACTATCCTTCTCAGAATAGATTTCTTCTAGAGTTTCTCAACAACTAATACCCCCTATTATTTAACATTTTCCCTATTTTGGTTCTATTCCACGCAGGGAAAGAAACCAACTCTATTATTATGTCGTAGTTAATTAAACAACTACAATTCTCTTAAAATAAATAGCAAATTTAATAAAATATATTATTTAAACTATTTGTAAGTCTAATATATTTTTAACTAGCCACAACATGTGACCAAGATGTCACATTGCTGGCTAAGTGCTTGATGCTCCTGCATCAGTTCTACACCAGTGCTCTGATTACTAGACCTGCAACAACCATTTTAGATTGAGACAGATGCCTCTGACTATGCTATTGGTGTAGTTCTTACTTAGCATGGGAATCCAGTGGCTTATCACAGCGATACACTTTCACACATAGTCCGAAAGTACCTCACTTATGACAAATAAATGTATTCCATTGTGCAAGCCTATTGTCAATGGAAGCATTACATTTTGGGGAAGGAAATGGTCATCCACATAGGCCGTCGATCTCTACAATTCCTACAGACACAAGGGAAGTTGCAGAATGATTGCAATCAGAAATGGTCCACCTATTTGCAACAGTTCCATTTGAACATTAAGTATAAGAAGGGAATCACCAATAATGTTATTAATTTCCTCAGCCGACCATCAGTCATGGCGTTGATCACTGTGCTCAACTCCTTTGGGCGTGAGACATCGGGGTGGCCGCATATTTACAAGAGCAATCTAGAATTCGACAGCATATAGCAGACACTCTTGGAAGGGAAGAAAGTTCCAAATTTTCACCTTCAACATGCATTGTTATGCCACCTGAGACACATATATGTTCCTTCAAGTGAGCGTGCCAAGATGATTTTAGAGGTGCACTATAGTTGGGTATCTCAACATTTCTGAGTAGAGAAAAAATTGGCGGTATTGCAGAAGTATTTTTATTGGCTGAAACTTCGTCAGGATGTTGGTAAGTACATTAGATCCTGCACCGCCTACGTCATTTCCAACCCAACCATCAAGAAGAAAGGCCTATATACTCCTCTACGTACCCCTACCTAGTGGATTTCATGTCAGGCCTTCCTTCTACTAAGCATGACAATGATTGCATTTTCGTGGTCCTCGATAGATTCTCTAAGATGGCCATCATGGCGGATTGTAAGAAGAGTATCATAGGAGAGGCCATTGCTAAGATCTTCCTTGAGAAAGTATGGGTACACGTTTGGATCCCACAGTCCATTATCTTAGATCAGGACAACAGATTCCTAAATGCATTTTTTTCAAGTCTCTGGTCGATGTTGGATACAAAACTTACTATTTCCATGACTTTCCATCCCCAAACTGATAGCCAAATATAGGTTGTCAACAAGATGATCGTACACGTTATGCACATGTAAAACTCGAAGCATTGACACACATGGGATGAAAGTCTCCCCTATATCCAACACAACTACAACAGAGCTCTCCACAACTCAACAAGCCATAACCACTTTCAGGTATGTCTGGGATTTCAGCCATTATGCCCCATTGATGTGGCCATACCATTTGAAACCACTTAGGTAGATTCAGTGTTCAGTCTGAATCTGAAAGGGCTAACAGTTTCATTGAGCGCATTCAAACATCTTCCAACATGTCCATAATATATTGGATAGAGCCAATGCTAATCACAAGCAGCGCCATGAACAACATCGAGTGTCGCACAAGTTCTAGGTGGGTGACAAAGTTTGGCTACATTTGCAAAAGGAGCATCTTGCTGGACCCCACCGCAAGCTTCACCTGCTCCGAGCCATGCAATACACCATCACCAAGGCCATCGGTGACAATACCTTCGAGCTCAGTATCCCACCGTTCATGGGTCTGCACCCAATGTTCAATGTAGATTGCCTTCGGCCATACTTTCCACCATTGTTGGACACCTTTAACATTACAGAACAACTCACACCAATAGATATCAACCCAGATTGCATGGAATAGGCCGTAAATGATCAAATCATGGACACATAGATCAAGAACACTTGCCAATAGCGGATATAACTATATCAAGTTGTTAAAGTAGGCCAACTCCTTCACGAAGGCAAGTGGTTCACTAGGGACTAGGTTCAACAAAAATTTTCTCACCTCATGGAGGCTTTGCACACAATGGGGACCATTGCTTCCTAAGGGGGGAGGAATAATCCAGGTGGATATTGGTGGCCACCGACCTATTCCACCTAGACCACCCAGTCAGTTTCATATGTTTCCTTGTTCATTTTAGCATTTACTATTTTTACCAATTTTTGGGGTCTTGAACTTCTGGAGCAGTTTTGACCCCCTAAATGATGCTTTTTTGGGGGTCCGCAGCAAGCCTGTAACCATAGCCATGGGATTGTGGTGAAACTTGTAATACTCAGAGATACCTTTCGAACAAGGTATCATATGCGCCAAACGGAGATAATATGACCCAGTTACGACCCCGGGAAGTTGGTTGCCCAGCTAACCCCAACAAGGCACACAAACTCTTGGTGTTAAATCTCTTGGGGTTAGGTTTTTAGTTTTTTAGGGTTTTATCATGTTTTTCAATAATAAATAGGCCCTCGAGCCTCATTATAACATAGTTCAGAGGCATGTAGCCGCCATATCTCTCCTCAGAGATAAGCTACCATCACCTGAGCTATCTTATTTCCATTTTGTTTGTAAGCATAGTTTAGTATTTTTCTATTAATGAAACGAAGTGTTTTTCTTCTAAATATATGTGTTGATGATTATATCTATAAGTTGTTGCATTCCTGTTTAAGTTCGGATCAATATGCTTCCAGGAACGTTGCCACCCACCTTGATGTTTTGCCTCTTCCCTCCCTTTCCTTTTCCTCTTAGAGAAACTCAGTCTTTATCTCTTATATTGCACCTTCACAAATTCCCTAGAGAATCTCAATATCTATATCTTCTAGAGAGAACCTCGGTCTCTACTTTGATCACTTAGTAGAGTCTCTCTCTTACTTCCCGAGAACAATTTCACTGCCTTAACTTCACACTGCCCAGAAGAACCTCCTACCCAGAAGAATCTGTTGCCCAGACTTAACACTGCTCAAAAGAATTAGTTGTCTAGAATTCACACTTCCTAGAAGAATCTTCGCTATACCTAGAAGATGATGTCCCAGAATAATCTTCGCACTTCTCCTTTGTTGCTCCTTCTTCGCTCTCCTTTTAGTCCTTTTCCTCTTGACTTTCTTCTTCCTTCACTTCACACTTTTCCAGTGAATGATTTTCAAAATTTTGTGTCTCCAAATGAGGCTTAGTATTGTAATATATACCCTTCTTCATTGCCCTTTAGGCTGACTTGACAGCTAGAGTTTAGGCTGACATCATCTTGAAGATTCCTCATAGTTTGTAGGCCGACATGAAGGGGTTTGGTGACAAGTTCTTGGAGGATACTTTACATAGACAATATTGACCTATTAAAAAGTGTAACATGACTTCATTTACATTACAATGACTCTCTCATGACAAGATAAATAAACCCTAAATACTCTCAATGGGAGTCTTGACTCAAAAACAAAATTCCTTGCTCATGAAACCCATGAAGCAAGTCAAAATATTAAATTCATTTTTCTTATTTACATATCTTTACATAAAATCATAATTACATGCCATTTTGAATATTGAACCTAGTTACACCTTTCAACACTCTCTCTTAACTAGGTAGGTATTCATAATGGTACCTTGGACTTTCTCAATCTAAAGAATCTCTCATAAGAATAATTTAGATTTGTAACTCATTTTTATAGCATCATATCAACCAAGATTGTATATATATCAAGGCATTGACTAACAATTCTATTTCTCCACAAAATCAAAGCATAATGATGGTGATACCAGTGATTTATAGACATACTCATCATTGTCTCTCTCAGAACATACCGCACACGGTTTCTCTCAGGATATGCTCCATAAGGACTATTATTTTCTTCGACTTCCAAGTCCCACAAGAATATCGGTCCTCCACAACTACTCTTTTATGGGATTCCCTATCTCATCCCACAAGAACATCAGATGCCAAATGATTACACAATCCTCCATTTTATCTTCTCGAGTGAAGAACATAACACCATGTCTATCGCTTCTTCTTATACGAGGAGGTTTTATTCCATTAAGGAATTTACTCGTTCCTATCATAAAAAAATGTACCTAAGCTTTCGTCTTAGGAATTTCCGAGTTTCTTCCAAGTAAGAAACTTCTTCTCGGGCTCCCTCTAAACTAGGGACCTATAGTAGCTCTTCATGTGGAGATCCTAAAACAAGCAGCTGCATGAAGAGCTCGTTTCTTTGATGTAATGACTTTCTTCTACGATAAGGAGTCTTCATCCTTTGGAACTTCTATATGTAGGGCATAAATAATTCTTTGCTTTTTTTCATGAGTTCTTCATGTCCTCAACTCATCAAAAAATGATTTATCAGATTTTTCCATCTGGCTTTGCTTCATGTCATCGTGCTTTCAAGCCATAATTCAAGAAGGACATTACATTCTTATATATGGTTTTCTTGGAAGTCATTCATAGATATTCTCTTTGACAATCATACATAAGCCCATCCAGATGTTAGTAAATAATTAATGAACACTTCAAATAAGAGTTACCTTTGTGATGATATTTCACCATGACATATTCCTATAAGTGTCGACATCCTGCATGCAGATTAACACATCTCCCAAATATATTTAGTGTCAAGGGTTTCTTATCTTTCTTTGACTTCTATCAAAATCTTCATATCCTTTTGGGAGATATTCTAGTCAAATCTTCTTGGACTTCAAATGTTGAATGCCTTCTATAATTGATGATCTCTTCCTTTCTTTTCTCGCACACTTAACTCCCAAGAGCTTCCAAACAAAGTTTCTTGATTGTAGTCAACTTCCTCATGTTTCATATATTATGTTGATTTCATCTAGTATGAATTATGTTATTATGCAATTCTTCGGAGGAGGAGATCCTTTCTTTTCTTGATCAGATCTCCTAGTATGGAAATACTAATCCATAATATCTTCAACCATATGACATGAATTTTGACCATAATCTATGTGAGCATACATACCTCATATTTATTTTAGTCATCAGAATTCTTGTAGTAGTTTCATTCGAAAGGACTTTATCC
Source organism: Pinus tabuliformis (assembly GCA_031772625.1). NCBI lineage: Eukaryota > Viridiplantae > Streptophyta > Pinopsida > Pinales > Pinaceae > Pinus > Pinus tabuliformis. The sequence continues at coordinate 999,764,435 of CM062807.1, read as the reverse complement.
TTCACACCCACTTCCCTGTTGTGTCAACATACTATTATTCCTTGAATTTCACAAGTTGGAATTCATGATGAAAACCTTTTTCTTCCTTTCTTTATTAGTGAGTCCTTTGATCCGAATTCTATCAGAGAAACTTGAGGATAATTTATATCCTCACCTGGCAGATGTTTTCTTCTATGATGATACCAGTAGATGATGACCTTTGCTTTTATAAATACTCATGAGGTTTCCTAAGAGCTTCATATTTTGAAATCAGTAGGATTTGTACCAGACATACTTTCTCACTTCCAATGTTATGAGCTCTTATCTCTAATTCTTTTATTATGATGCTTCTTTCTAATGCATCATATCTTCTTTACATTTCCTATCTATAACATACAAGTAAAGGAAACCTTCTAATGAAGAAGATCATCTTTTATCTTCTTCCTTCTTATGCTTCTTTGTCTCAAGTTCTTTTACTTCACTAGTAGAATAATATTCTTCTCTGTCCCTCTTGTGATTAGGACAGTATTTTCCGTAGTGTCCAAAATTGTGACAATCACAACATCTTACTTTAGTCATGTTCTTCTTTTTCTTCTTTGGAGTACCAAAATTTTAAAATTTTGACCCCAATTGTTTCCTTCTTTCTGATATGTATTCACTTTCATTCTTCACCAGATCTCCTTCTGCCTTAACGAGAAACCATAACTTGATGAATGGGATAGCTTCCTCTTCCCTAGAGGTAATAAGGTTACCTTGTTCATTAGTTAATTCATTTAAAATAGCGGAGAGTATTTCGTTATCTGATACTATGTCTCCCATATCCTTCAGTTATTCTTTTATTTGAGACGCATTAGAGAGGCATGATGATAACCCTTCATCCTTTGATAATTTCAACTTATGAAGTTCAAATCTATGTGTCAATATCTTTTCTACCTTGCTTCTAGAGAAAAGTTCTTCTAGCTTATCATATATTTCTTTAGATGTTTCTAGCTTTGCTACATAGGCAATAATTAAATATTTGATGGACGCCTTGAGTATCTTTTGAGCCTTGAGATCCTTTTCCATGTATTCAGATAATGCTAGTTCTTCATATGGCTTGGAGACCTTCCCTTGAGCATGATCAATGACTTCATTTACTTCGAGGACAACGTCTATCCTTCTTTTCCAAACAAGGAAGTTTGATACCCCAACCAGCTTTTGATCTTCCTTAAAACATGAAGTCGTTTTCCTATATTGTATTATGATATGAGGTACTTACTTGTGAAGATGAAATTTTCAACTTTGATGAAGAAGTTGCTTAAAATATTTTGGAGAGGGAGTACTACCTTGTATGAGATCTTTGCTTCAAGAGAGAGGATTGAATTTTTATTCAATCTTCCTTAGATTTGAAGAGCTTCCACTTCCTTTGATGATGTGATGATATATGAAACACTTCTAGGGTTTCTGCTTCCTTATTGAAGATGATTTCAAGATTCTCTCTTTCGATCTAAGGTTTTGGTTTGATGAGGATCTAGATCTCCTTCTTGATAACCTTTGACTTCCTTTAATTCCTTCTTTGAATATTTTTTTTTTTCTCGGTAAAAAACTAAACTATTATATTATGTACAGGAGTCAAAAAATACACCATGGTAAATCAAGAGAGAATCAGGCTCTGGGTATGTCACCCGAGAGCAGTTGAGGCAACCAGGAAACTAGCCCACGCAGGGGCGCCAGACACATGAGCGAGACTGTCCACAAGAGCAAGCCCACGCAGGGGCACCAACCATTTCATCCCACGCAGGGGAGACTGACCTTACCCATTCCATTAACAAAATTTCAGAAACAGAGACAACAAAACAGAAAACGAAAGAGACCAGAAGCATTGATGCTATAACTGAGCCAAAACAAACAGCAAAAGAGACCAGAAGACCAGACAAAAAAGCCATAGGAACCTTGTGCTCGGGCGTCATCAATCGTCCATTTGCACTTCCTCTACCCGGCACCAACCATAGGCTTCTCTTTCAGCAGCAGTGGGAAAAGTATCTTCCTCCTCGCCGGTCCCCGTCCTCTGATCGTGCTTGCTTTGCTTTGCGTTTTCCGGGTCTGAGGCCGGACCTTTAACCTCCTGCTCCGTATCAGCTTCAGGAACCTGTGCTTCGTGCATCTGATTATCAGTCTTCCTCTGCCCATGTTCATCCAGGGAATCCTCATCTTCCCGGGCATTTTCTATGAACAAGACTGAGACATGCGCACTAATCCGCGGATTATTCATGGAACTGCTAAAATTGAAGATAGCAGAGCCGAAGGCAGGCAAGGCAGTCGAGCTCGAAGCCCCTGCATCCATGAATTGACTGGAATGGAGGGGATTAGCGCCAGTGGAGCGAGCAATATTGCAGTGGCAGCAATGGACAACATTGTCTACTTCATGACTGCGAGAAATTCCCCCTCTGGAAGTGCCTCGATGGCTAAGCAGACGCTGTCGAGGTCTCACCATTCTCACAGGGGGCAAGGGAAAGAAATTCCAACAGACCACGGGGTAATCCAAACCCCCTGCTACCAGAGCCGACTGAGGGATGAGCCAGACAGACGGAGAAGATATCCCGACAGAGACGGAGAGGCCAGGCAACTGCATTACCACCAACATTCTCTGATCATATACTGTAATATCCCTTATGACTTCACCTGCCCTGCGTTGGAGCTCACCCGCCATAACTGCTGCCGTCGCCTGAGCCGAATTACCTCGCCGAGCATTAACTAACCCCTGCAGCTTCACCTTATACCAGCTGCGTCCCATACCTGCATTGTCTACGGCTGCCACGTGATGGCCATTGGCCGGCATGTGGCCATCCACCCACGCCTGTCCCATCTCAATTAGCACCCGCATCCGGGGGAACTGCATCTTTCTGGACCAGTCAAGAGCATTCTTGAGCTTTGTCATGTGTTAAAATAGTATTCAGCTGCCCTGTGATTAGAGAGTGGTCAGTCTCCACTCCCACATTGGCCATGAAGTCTGCAACCCTGTTGCCCTCCCGTCTTGTGTGTGTGAAGGTGATTGCTCTGTTGCTATGGAGCTCACGTTCTATGGCCTCCAGTCTTGCTTCAAGCCTCCAGCTGGTGGCTATTTTCCTGGCCTGAGATCCATTTAGGATTTTTTTGGCCATATTTATGAGGATCTGAGCATATCCTTCCACCTCCACAGGGTGAAAGTTTTGTCTCCCAGCAAGTAGTAGTCCCTGCCATAGACCCTCTAATTGAGCTGAGTTGTTGGTGTCCCATCCAATGTTTCTGAAATACAGTATCAGGGGAGCTCTTTCATGATTCCTTATTATTCCTCCAAAGCCTGCGAGACTGGGATTCCCTTTTGAGGCACCATCAAAGTTGAGTTTGAATGTATACTTTGGTGGGGGCTTCCATGTGACCTGATTTTTATTGTTGGTTTCAGAGTGGTCCGGCTTGTGAGAGCCTTGAGTACGATGTATTTTCCAGTTGTCCATAATGGTTTTCTCGTTGGCTAGCGTAGGCCAGTCCTCCTCCTTCCAGGGTCTTAGCATAAGAGTCTCTTGAAGATTTCTGCAGAGCAGGTTCCAAATATTGTCTATCGAGGAGCACTGATTTTTAAAAATGCGCTTATTTCGCTCCTTCCATATGCTCCATAGAACTAGCCCGGGAACTAGTCTCCATAGATGATTGAGGATTTCACTCTTGTAAGGGTCCTATTGCCACTGACGTATAGAATTCGTGATTTCATTCTCAAGTCTGCATCTTCTTTGACACCGAAAGCTTTCCTTTTCCCAAAGCTGATTGGCCAAGGGGCAAGAGTCCAGCAGATGTTGGAGAGTTTCCTCATGGGCGTTGCAGTTGAAACAGATGGAGGGGCCATGAAAGTTTCTTCTTCTAAGCTTGTCCCAGGTTAGAATTCTCTGATGTCCTACCAACCAGAGAAAGTGACAGATTTTGGGCCAGGAGCCAGAGCTCCAAATTTTGCTCCAGATTGGGTCCTGGGGAACAGAATCATTGCAGATGATTTTGTAGGCCTCGGACGTGGTGAAAGCTCCTTTCGGTTGATATCCCCACCTTAGAATGTTTCTACTCTCGTCGTACCTAATTTTCCTTTTGCTGAGTTCCCTTTCCAGCTCCATGGAGATTTGGTGATCTTCATTTGTGAGTACTTGGTTGCCCGGTTTCCAAATCCTGAAGCCCTTCTCAGTTTCCTGGGTCCAGTACTGCCTAATCTTGGCTTGCTGTGTCTCCTCCGTAATGATTTCCGGTGGCAGGTTCAGAACATTGCTGAGAATGGGCATTTGATTCCAGGCGTCTGTCAAAAATCTAATGGTGTAACCGTTTCTTACCTCCCAGAAACTATGTTGCTGGATCATTTGATAGTGTTCTTCGGCCGCATTCCAAATTAGCGATCCTTTATCGTTGGGCTTTAATCTAATGAGTTCTTCCTGGGGTCGATGATTGGCATACTTTGTCATCCATAATGTGACCCAAGGTTTACCTGGATTGGTGAGCCATTGCCACCATATTTTGGCTCCCATGATGGCATTGCTGTGCTCGGGATCTCTTAGACCAATGCCTCCTTTTGCTTTTGGTTTGCATATTGTGCTCCACTTTACCAGTGCCCATTTGCGATTAGTTGCATTGCTGCCCCAGAGGAAACCTCTCTGAATATTCCTTAGTCTTTTAAGGACCCACTTTGGTGCAGCCAGGATGGAGAATAAGTACAGCGGCATTGCTTGAAGAACGACCTTTATGAGCACTGTGCGGCTGACTAGGTTCAAAGCTCTGTGCGTCCACTGGTTGAGACGGGATTCAAGCTTTTCAATAAGGTTGCGCCATGAGGAGTGCTTGATGGCAGAGACAGTGAGGGGAGCTCCAAGGTATTTGGAGGGAAGGGTGGCAATAGGGAACCCCAAAATGCGGACTATAGCAGACTTGACAACCGGAGGGGTACTAAAGAAGAAGATCTGCGATTTTGAACAATTGATGCTGGTTCCAGAGGCTTCAACAAATTCATTGAGCACGGCTTTAAATCTGGAGGCTTCTTGAACGGAGCGTTAACCAAAGAGCATAGTGTCATCAACATATTGCTGATGGGAAATGGCAGGAAATTGATGAATGGAGAGACCTCTAAGCTGATGAGTGTGAAGGGCATTTTTAATGTGACGTCCCAGTCCTTCAGCCATTAATACAAAGAGGAAGGGGGAAAGAGGGTCACCTTGCTTGATACCTCGGGAGGGGGAGAAGGGGCGAGAGGGGATCCCATTCACGAGAATGGAGAAGCTAGTGGAGGAGATTAGGCTCATAACCCAGCGAATCCATGCGGGACTGAATCCGAAAGCAGTTAGCATTTGTTGTACATAATCCCAGCTGAGTTTATCAAATGCTTTGGAAAGATCAAGTTTTAGGAGCATACCTGCCTGTTTTGAATGCTTGAGAGTGTGTGTGATCTCATGCGAGAGGATGATGCCGTCCATAATCTGTCTCCCCTCCACATATCCTGACTGTTCCGGAGAAATGAGCATTGGAAAGAGGGGCTTTAGCCTGTTTGCAATGACTTTAGAGATGACTTTGTATATTACGTTGCAGAGTGCAATCGGCCTGAATTTGTCCGGTTTGATCGAGTCCTCCTCTTTTGGGATTAAGGCTATGAAGGTGGAGTTAAGTGAGGGAAGCAGCCAGTGATACGCTCGCGATTCCTCTACCACTTCCCAGACTTCCGACTTTATCAGTTCCCAGAACTTGTGAAAGAAAGTGGTGGTGAAACCGTCCGGGCCGGGAGCTTTTCCTTCTTTAAGCTGAGCCATAGCTATGTCCACTTCCTGTATTTGAATTGGACTGAGGAGGAGTTCATTGTGCTCCGCTGTGATTAATTTTGGCACATTGTGTATGATTCTTTCAATTGCAGGACGTCTGTTGATTTCAGGCTCTTGATGGACTTGCTTGAAGTGATTGAGGAATTCCTTCTCAATTTCCTCATGTTGTTCCACCCTTTCTCCTCCTGATTTTTGAATGTAAGGGATATTATTGCACATTCTACGTTGCATAGTGGTTCTGTGGAAGAATTTGGTGTTTCGTTCTCCCTCTTTCAACCATCTGATTCTGGACTTTTGCTTCCAGTATATCTCCTCCTGCTTTCTTCTCTCCTCAAGCTGATTGTGGATGAGCTGCTCCTGCTCAAGGGTTCTCTCTGTGTGGCCTCCTGTACTTATTTCTTGCTGCAGTTCCTCCAGGGCTTTTTGAAGATCATGTTGCGCCTTGAAGATGTTTCCAAAGGTCTCTCTGTTCCATCGCTTGAGGCAGAGCTTTAGATGTTTGAGTTTCTGTTGGAACTGGTACATCTTGGAGCCGTCTGGAGGGCTGAAGGATGTCCATGTAGAGTGAACCAAATCTTTAAGTGAGGGACAGGTGAACCAAAACTCCTCGAAGTGAAAAGGTCTTCTTGTGGTGCTGCCAGGACGTTGCCATTGAAGGGCAACCGACCAGTGATCGGATCCTGAGTGTGGAAGAATGGCTGCCGAGAAGTCTCCCCCTAGGTGAATCGAGTTGTCCCGAATTAGAAACCGATCCAGCTTTGAGGCTATTTGATGCTTGCCTGCTCTCCGGTTGCTCCACGTAAAAGTGCCATTGCAAAAATGAAAATCTATCAAGGATGCGTTCTGGATGAAGTCTTTAAAGTGGGTGTTTTCCTGTTCCAGCCTGTTTCTGCCTCCAATCTTTTCCTCCAATTTTGTTATCATGTTAAAATCCCCTCCAACAATCCAGAGCGGGTGCCTTCTATTGGAGTTAAGAGCTTCTAGGGTGTGGAGGAGAGCAATTTTTTCCCTTGCTTCCTGAGGGAAGTATACATTCGAGAGATTCCCATGAATATTCGTGCCTACTATGTGGAAAGCAGCCTGAATTAGACTATGAGAAGCGTGAAAGTCTGAGAGGGTGAGTGCTTGAGAGTTCCACGCAATAGCTAGCCCCCCAGATGCTCCAGATGCATCCACAGCCACCGATTGACATCCTGGCCAAGCTTTAGAGAGGATCGTTTCTAGAGTTGAGCTGTTACATTTTGTCTCTTGGAGAAAGCATATTTGCGGCTTTTCCATTCTTAACATATTTTTTAACATTCTGAGTTTTCCTGGGCTATTGAGCCCCCTTAGGTTCCATGAAATGAGCTTCATGATTCACTATTGGTAGAGGGCTTATAGTACTTCGTAAGCTTAGCATACCTGCCTGAGTCTACCAGGATCTTCCCTACCGCTATTGTTCTTTGGAGATCAGTTCTTCTTCCCCTTTTTTTGGAGTCTTTTGGAGTTTGGCCCAAATCCCATTGACTTCCTGATTGGATGCCAAGCTGATACTGTTGGTAGGCTCTGGAAATGACCATTTCCAGTTTGTTAAGCTGAAGCTCTGGGATGCTTTCATAGGCTTTCTTTTTGCATGCTGCTTCTAGTTCTAATATGTCTAATCCATTCAAATCTATACTTTCTGGTTCTTCCTCCATTCGTTGCACCTGGTTGTCTTCTTCCGTGGGCATGTTTGGGCTTTGGAGAGGGTCTGAGGATCCGTCAACCTCCATTTCATTGTCTTTTTCCACCTGCTTTTCCTTGCTTTCCGAGGGGTTATCTGGGGCGACTTTGGTTGGAGGTGAATCAGAGGAGGGGGCTGAAGGAGGTGGCTGGGTGGAGGAGGAAGGGAGAGCAGAGTTGGGAGGAGTGGATGTGTTTTGCTCTTCCGTGGATTGAGCCAGGATTCCAAAGCTATTTCTGACCGCAGGGTCAGAGGTGTTATTTTGCTGGGGTTTCTTCCCTGTTGTTGATTTTTTATGAGCTCGTTTGCGGGTAGGGGCTTTGGTGAAGCCATCATGGGTCAGAGAGTCAGAGGGGGTAGGGGCAGTAGCTTTAACATTTAGGGTGTAGTCTCTAAAAAGATGCCCTATGGCATGGCATTTACGGCATCGAAATGGGACATGTTCATAGTCACGGTGAGAGAGACTTACCGATTCTGGCAGAGCTTTGTCCAGGCGCATGAAGACGCAGATGCGTGCGTATGATGTGTATCTACGCATTTTCGTTTCTTCAGCAGCCTTTATGTATTCCCCCAAACCATTTCCAATGTTTCTCAGGATATCCTCACCCCAGTACTCATCTGGGAGTGAGTATAGTCTTATCCAGACCGGAGCCCATGTGAGGTCCTCCTTATCCGGGTTGAATCTGGGTGCCCAGTCCCTTAAGTATAAGCCAGCTGAGTTGAAGAAGTAGGGTCCCTCAACTAGGATTCTGTATTTGTCTTCCAGGCAAAAGAAGATCGCTGTGAAGAATCCTTTTGGGCCTAGCTGCAGAGTCACATCGCCCTTAGGCTTCCATTTCGCTGCGATCCAACTGTGTAGGGCTTTTTCCGTCGGCCAGAACCCTATAAATTTTCCGATGAGCGCATGATCTGTCATAAACTGGATTCTTTCTTCTATTTTTTCTCCCGGCAGTTCGATTCTGGGTCGATCTGTTGCTATTGGTTTGCAGGTGGTCGAGGAGACCTTCGGGGTTCCGTCTGGTCGGTTATTCCGTCCTGTTTCTTCATCCGCCTTATTTTCCAGTTTGTCTTTTCCAGTGCACTCATGCCGGCGCGGGATTTCCTGGTTGATCACATTCTCGTTGATCGATCCAAAGAGTATCGTTCTTTCAGTTTGGTGCTGCGATTTATTTGCCTTGGGGGAGGTCGCCGTAGCCCCCCCCTTGGGGTTGTCCATTTGCCCTTCGATCCCTCACAATGCAGTTGAGTGTTTTCTGGGTGCAAGGTCAGGTCCATGATGGCTATCTGCGCAGATCAGACTGCGTCGTCTGAGAAGAGTACAGAACCCTAGCAGTCGGGCTCCAATGCTCTCATCACCATCTCCTCACTAGATCATGAACATACTTACCTAATAATGAAATATGAAATACATCATGCATATGATCATTCCTTCTTTGAATATTGATTGTTATGTGTCAGCTTACTTTTTCTGCCCCTTCTTTTCTTCAACACCTTAACTCTGATACCATGTTACAAAATCTAGGGCATTAAATGTTAACAATTTATCTGCTTGATAATTTCTTGTGATATGTTTTTAAATTTTAAATTATGATCCTTCTTAGTGTGTTCTTTTCATCAAGACAATTACCAATAAATAAAGACAAGTGACACAGTATATAGGCTTCTCCAACCAGGGCCGAAAATCTCACCTCTTGAGAGGAAAACCCAATAAAGTTCTTCTTCTATATATTCAATTGATAAGTACTGAGACTATGACTCAGACCCTTGACTATAGTATCCTTCTAAGAACTATGTCACCCACCTTAATGTTCTGCCTCTTCCTTCCTTTGCCTTTTCCTCCTAGAGAAACTCAAACTCTATCTCTTATACTACACCTTCACATCTTCCCTGGATAATTTTGGTCTCTAGGTCTTCTAGAGAGAACCTAGGTCTCTACTTTGATCACTTAGTAAAGTCTCTCTCTTGCTGCCCTAGAAGAATTTCAATGCCTTAACTTCGCACTGCCCAGAAGAACCTGATGCCCAAACTTCGCACTTCCTAGAAGAATCTGTTGCCCAGACTTCGCACTTCCCAGAAGAATCAACTACCCAGACTTCACACATCCCAAAAGAATCTTCACTATACCCAAAAGATGATGTCCCATAAGAATCTTTTCACTTCTCTTTTGTTTCTCCTTATTCGCTCTCATTTTAGTCCTTTTCTTCTTAACTTTATTTTTCCTTCACTTCATGCTTTTCCAGTTAATGCTTGTCCAAATTGTGTGTCTCCAAATGAGGCCGAGTAGGGTTATATATACCCTTCTTCACTTCCCTTTACGGCTACTTGACATCTAGAGTTTAGGCCAACTTCATCTTGCAATTTCTTCATAGTTTGTAGGCCGACTTGAAGGGGTTTGGGACAAGTTCTTGGAGGATACTTTACATAGACAATATTTAACTATTACAAAGTGTAACATGACTTCACTTATATGATAATGATTCTTTCTTGATTAGATGAATAAACCCTAAAGACTCTTAATGGGGGTCTTGACTCAAAAACAAAATTCCTTGCTCATGAAACCCATGAAGAAAGTCCAGATAATAATTTCATTTTTCTTATTTAGATATATTTACATAAAATCATAATTACATGTCATTATGAACCTAGTTACACCTTTCAACATAAAAAAGATCTTAAATTTTCATTTTTTTTATCTACATCCTTAATTCTCATGCTTACAACAAACCAACACTAATCCATCCTAACATGGATGGGGACACACAAATTAGAGTGTATCAACTCTAGATTTCTATGTTCTCTTGAAGTGGAATCATAAAAGGGTTGTTTGTCATGTTTTCTAAGGATATAAGCCTCACATTGATTCAAGTTCCTTGGACCAATGGTGGGAAATCCAAAGCACCATTCTTATTCATCAGGTGAAGATTGTCATAATTGATATGCCCAAATCTAGCAAGCCACAGGAGATTAGAAGACATTATATCTTCATCAGGGTGTGAAAAATATGAAGAATTATGTATCTATCTAGATGCCCCTTTCAAATTCAATATGTTCTCATCCTCCCATCTTGTTAAGATGACCATGTTGTTGGAATACATCCTTATTTCAATTTTTCCATCAAACATGTGAATGGAATGGCCTTGCTATTGAATATGCACTAGAGACAACAAGTTCCTTCATAACCCAGGAAGACAAAGAGCACTATGCTAAAGAAAGTTTGGGAATCCATACAATTTGAGCCTGATGGTGCTACTTCATGTAGTTTTAAGACTAGAGATATGACAAAAAATTACATCACCATTTACATTGTCACTGAATTCTTCAAAATGGTTTGTTTGAAAGGTCATGTGGAATGTTGCCCCCGTGTTAGGAAACCAAGAATCTTTCCAAGAAGTGATTGAAGTTTTGAACTAATATTCATTTTTTCAGTGTATCGTTATATAAACATGGAGCAATATGCTTGTATTTTAACATATTGTCAATTCATAAAAGGAGAAAAACCAAGGAAAAATTTATTCCATGGATGTAACTCTAACTATGGTGCAACTATGTTTCGAACTTCAATTGGATATTCACTAGAAATAGTGGTTGTTTGAGCTCCCCTTTATTTATCTAGACTTCCATAAGTTCGTTTGTAATTTTATCATATTCACTAAATTGATGGTGGCATGGTATTGTATATTTTTTTCCTTTTACTATTGATTATGTAGTTTATACTTTTGATTATACAGTTTAGATGTATTTTACAAATATTCTAAATTCTTTATATTTGTAAACTAAATCCTTTATGATTTATGCACAAAAACAAGGTTTACTTTTATTTCAATTCCTAAGATTTTCATATGATATGTTGATTGAAGTTGGAGCTTAGGTTGCAGATTGGTTGTACATTGGTAAGTACATCTAATGTCCTACGCTTCTTGAGTCCTTCAAAAGATAATGGGAATTTTATAGCTTCAAGGAAACGAAGCAGGTAAATTTTAAAACGACAAGCCCAAATTATACCACCTGCTTGTTTTACAAATATATCTTCTAAATGTTAAATTTAGATTATGATTTCTTATCCTTAAATTGTTTTTATCGCGGTTCTTGATAAGAAAACATTTTTCGTTACCAATAAATAAACCATTGTTTGATGGATGTGTTATATGTATATTGATATGTATAAGCTAAATTAATGTCTTGCCCTTGACTTGTTGATAGTGTTCTAGGAAATTAAGTTGACCCATATATAAAGTTCTTAATTCTCGTGTGGTAATTCTGGTGACAATTAGAATTTGTGCATGATTTATAGATAGAAATGATAAGCCAAGAATAGTTCCTAATCAAGAGCTTATATTTTGGGGAATAATTATTGATTATCACCCCTAGAATGAATGATCATGTCCTAGTGAATTAGTCTTATACCATGCGGTCAACATCAAGGTAATGTTGTGTTGATGATGTTAGATTTGCCAAAATTCAAGGGATCTCCCTGATATGAAGTCCCAATTAGACCTCACATCGTCTGGTGTAGGAGTCCCATCCAGTATGATGGTCTGGTTGTCATTTACTTAGAGTTTTGCCTTACCTCTTGCTATTCAGCACATGAGAGTTTTACACTGGTATATTAAAAAAGAGAGGTGGGTGCTCCTAGTGAGTCCGTAATGTAACTGTGTCTAAGTTCTCTTACTGCAAAAGGGGGGAAGTAAAGTGATCCTATAAGTGAGAGGTAATAGTACCTGATGATCCTCGGTATTGCAACAAGAATGTTGCAACTCCCAAGGCTACCGACTTTAACTATCAACCCAGGGTTCGTACAAACTTAAGTGGTGTCGGCACTATATGTGCGGCATACAATGTGTCCTTCCTTTGTTGTCATGATGTAATGGAGTGCATGCACTGAAGTCAAATCCTAAACTAATTGCAGAAAATGAAATGTTTGAAATGGAACCTTAACCTATTGCAAGCAATAAAGTAGAAGGAAAGAGACGGAAATTCAATGCTAAATCACACCATTTCCTAATTAACTGCCAAGAAACTATGCTTTGAAATAATTCTCAATTATCATGAATCAAATGTTACTATCTAAGCAAGGAAGTAGGAAGCATCAAACATCACTATTGTGCAAGTACAAGGACTGAAATAAATCTGTTTTTGTCTTTTTGTCTTTTCATGCAAAATCAAGTATGCAGACTAGTTTCCTTTGGTGATGTGGTAGGTGAATTAAGGATGTTGGAGGTTGGATGGAAGGGTTAGTAGATGGTTGGATAGTGTGGAAGACCCTTGTGAGGCTTTTGGTGACTTCCTAGAGGTTTTCTCTCAAAACAGGTCATTTCAGGAAAACCTACAGGCTGTACTAGAAACCTATAGGATCCCCTGAAAACCTACAGGATACAGTCGAGAGAAAAATGGAAGGTGTTGGAGGTGATGGAAGGCTTAGGGGAGGAACAGGATGTACTAGAAACCTACAGGATACAGCCGAGAGAAAAATGGAAAGTGTTGGAGGTGATGGAAGGCTTAGGGAAGGTGGTAGATGGGTGGAATGGAGTGATAAAATGCATAGGATCACTCAGAACGCAAAACCAAAGTTGGGAGATGGATGGATTTTCTCAAAAAGGTTGTAGAAATTTCCTACAAAATGTAGAGATTCACTATAATTCATCGAATGACGAAGCAAATCAAATTCAAATTGGATGGGAATTTTTTTTTAATTAACTAGTATGTCTTAGGTCCCCATTACAAGTGTAATCACTCAAAATGACCTCTGTTAACCCATGCTAAAAAAATAAAAAAACATTACTAGTCAAAAATCTGGAAATTCGAGAACTAGTGAGCTAGTAAATCTAAAAAATGCCTAACCAAATCAAGTGAAAATTCAATGGGGTAATTTTTGTTATAAACTAGAATTTTTTTTTTGATCTAATGCAAGTGGAATCAAGTCGATTGAAGCTCGTTAGCATGCTCTAAAAAATAGCATAAATTTATTGTTCTTTGCTAAAAAGGAGGTCCAACAATCTAGATTTGGGAATAAGGAGACTAATCCAAGCAACTCAATGATTATTATGAACTTCCAAATATTTTCCAATAATGAAATAACACTTGTGATCCTACAAAATAAATTACATCATCCATTTAACTCAATCCAACAACAAGTAATCATTAATACTAAATGCAGAAATAGAAAGAAATAAAAACTAGAGATGCTTGTGAATAAGCAATAAAAAGAAGGAAAGAAAATGATACAAAAGGGCTTTGAGGTTCCTGGGATGGCAAAGCCCAAAGAAAATCAGAGACCTATAAAGGAGAACAAGATTTAGAAGCTGAACATGACACCAATCTTCATTATTTTCATCAATAGAATTACATCCCTGCAAGAAAATACAATGGAACTGCAAAAATACAACCTATCTCCACAATAAAACTAATGAAAATCTATATCTAGAGAAAAACTCGACTTGGTACTTATACAAAATGATTAGGAATCATTCCCCATGAATGGAGGAAGCTTTCCCCACCAAAATCCCTTGATTAGTGGATCTCGTCCCCAATACTAGGAATTTGCATTAAATGGCAGGGAACACATTCCTAGATTTTCTCATTCATTCCCTAGAGGAAAATTCAACTTGGTACTTATACAAAATGATTAAGAATCATTCCCCATGGATGGAGGAAGCTTTCCCCACCGAAATAACTTGATTAGTGGATCTGCTCCCTTGATTGTTGGAACACATTCCTAGATTTTCTCAATCATTGGAGTTCCACAATTTGCGCCATAATTCCATAATATCTTGTTGACTTATTATTTATTATTGATCCTCCAGTAGTTTGGAACAAGCCCCTAAATTATCTCCTCCTCCAACACTTCATAATCTTCCCAATATTGTCATAATATTCCACAAAAAATAAATAATATTAGGCACAAATATTCAATTATTCATAAACCTTCGTAATGAATATATTAAAGTTAAAAATAAATTATCTAATGCAAAAGGAGAGGTTTAATGTGCTGAAGGATGGTCATAGGCCTTAATTTATGTTTTAAATTAGAGGCACGGGCCTTAATCTATCTCTAATTTAGAGACCCATCAGTACCACCCAAGAAGAGACACACGGGAACCATAAAAGTTTGTCCAGCATCTAGCGGAATAGTCCACCACATATGAAGTTGTTGTTAAACCCAAAGTACAAAGGAAGACACGTCAACCATCTAGCAGAGTAGTCTAGAATGAATGTGACGGTCGTTATAACTAGTAAGCAAGGAATTTCTATCAAGTAACCTACGAAGTAGTCCACAAGGATGAGACAAAAATGATAACCAATACAAGACATTCCCAACAAGGTAAATAATAAAACAACTGAAATATTTCAACTATCTTAGTACATGTGAAACAAACATGAATTACAAATGTCAAAAGAATAGTATTACAAACATCCACAAGACATGCATGAAAATGTGTTAGCTTGAACAAGATTTTGTATTAATAAAAAGTTCCAAGACATATATTTACATCATACACCACTAGCCCCAGTAGTGGGAAATTGGAGCTAATCCTTATTCCTCAAAGAAATGACTGAAAACTCTATATGCTTCATGGGAGGAACCAAGGTGAAAATCCCTTGCTCATATAATGGGAGGGGTTTATATAACCAAGGGTGATGCTTGACCCTTGTGACTCTTGGACTACCCTCATGACCGTTCAACTTCCTATGACTTTTCAAGTGACTTGACTCTTCATATTCAGGTATTTCCACTGGACTTTCACTTTACATTACATTCGATTTACAGCATATATGGCCCATAATAGTGATGTGGCCTTTGACAACTCATGACACAACTTGACATGACATTGCTAACATGGACTAGCTTGTTGTGGTGGCAATGTCAAGTTGATGTTGTTGTTGAGTGATAGATGTGTTCTTGGATGTGCTTTCTTTTCTCCTCTGCATGGCTTGATGATGTGGGGTCTTCAATTATCTTTGGTCTTGAAAGGTGGTTGCATGCATGTGTTCCCTTTTCTTGTTCTTGATGAGCTTCTTTTTTCCATCCAACTGCAAGTGAGTCTTCTAGCATGTTCGCTCCTTCTTCATCTCCTTCATCATCTCACCATGATCTAACAGTGTACCTGTTCCTACAATTCACTCATGATGGGATGACATCAAATCCAAAAACCCCTTAGTCTAATATGATGCATTGTTATCCATCGATTGGGCCTATGACAGGTGATAGGCTGGGAAAGAGGGCCCAGTAACTGTGCAGTGTGCAGTTCCAGGTGACAGGGAGGGAGACTAGTCACTAAGACAACGTAGAGCACAACTTAGGCTTAGCTGGGGAACTCTTGAGCCTAGTCTTCACTGTGAGGAAAAATTGCGTAGAGCCCACTAGGAGGTAGGATTGAGCAGCTGAGATCATCAGTGGTAGCTCCAAGGTGGGACCTTGGAAGCCAGGTCTGCACATTTTTTAGAGGGAAGTCGGGACTAGGCAGTAGAGAGACTAGAGAGGACAAATCTATGCAGTTTTTGGGATCAATGAGTCTCGGCTGAGGGAGGACACTAGGGGACACCTCTGGGAAGTTTAGGGAGGAAAGGAAGGCTTGGTTCTCTATGTATTGCGGGGTTCTAGCAGGCAGGGAGGAGGCTTGATGACTGATCTTGCGAAATGCAGAGTTCAGGTCAGGCTTGAGGAAGCTTCTGCATAATTCTGGGGAGGAAGGTAGTCTGCTCAGCTCTATAATTGTGTAGTGAAATGACCTTGGGGGACAATGGTTTTGCACTGCATAGTTCCAATCAGCAAAGAAGAATCATTAAGAGTTGATACTGTGCAATGTGCAGCTCAGTCGGGGGTCTAGTGAAAGAGAGTCGTCTAGTCAGACAGATTTTCAGGAAAATAGCTAAGTGTGGGAGGCAAGTGAACTTGTGAGGAACTTGACATTGTGGTCACACACTTAGCATACTTCGACGACTTGACAACGTAGACCACCAGGAAAACAAGGAAAATCATTACCCTCTATGAGATTGTCTAGAACTAAAAGCAAAAAGTGCAACACTTGAGATAGACCTTAGGACGACCATGACGACACTTGTGTGACAGTGCTTAAAACTTTTTGTATGACTGCGACCAATGTTTACATAGCTAGGAAAACTCAAACATACAAATTCAAACCTTCGAAATCAATAGAAAAGGACCACAAGCATGATAAAGCAATCAAACATGCCAAAAGACGATAGTTGGTCAAACAAGAAAAAGAGGTGAAAAGACTCTGAAGGAGCTCATTGAATGAGCTTTAGTTTTTTCAAAAATTAAAGGAAAGCGATGTAAGGCTCTGTAATTCGAGTGCAATCCAAATATTTAGAGGGTGTTGCAACCACTACAACACTTGGTGACACACTGGTTGAATACTAGATTCTTTGTCTTAGTTCATTTTTTAGTGCAGGACCTTGGTCCTGCGGGGATTATTCATTCACTGTGCAGATCAATTTGATTTCTCCACTTACCCTATGGGAAGACATGGTTCACCTTGTGCATTCTTAGTTGAACAAAACATAAGACTCAGCCAGATCACATAGTTTCAAATTAGGAAGAGTTGTTTAGCTCGCAAGCTTAATATTTTCAGAGTATAGGTTTTCATCTCTGGTGTTGCTCCGCTGCCAGCAGGCCTAGACAGTACCCCGATGGAGTCACACATGAACAAAACCATTTCTCCACTGCCAGTGAGCCTGGACAGTACCTCGGTGGAATTTCTTTCTTCACCTCTCTGCGCAGGAATCCTTTCTGTTCTTTCGTCTTTGTTTTTTTTTTTAAGAGAACTGTGCATAGGCACTTATTTCTTTTTTTGGAGCAGAAGAGCGATCCTGAATTATTTAGAGAAGGAGAGTTTCTTCCTTCAGAGAATAATATAAAGACATATGATTCATGTTTTGTCGTTTAGATTTTCCCCTTCTCCCTTTCTACTAGTTAGATAAGCTTGAAAACACCAAAGCAGAAAACTGAGTATAGGCATGAGGTTTCCTAGCTTGGACACTGGTTCATGGTTTGACCAAATCTCTCCTTACAGATGGATCATATTTTCCTTCAAGGCTTCATCGACCAAAAGTTACAACCATGCACAAAGAATATGGACACAGGACTAGCCAAGGGCTTCAATGTCACAAGAATCTTTGAACTTCAGCCACATACACATTCAAAAGCCAGAATGTAGTAAGGCACAACACTTATTTACAAAATCAAAAGCCATAGAAAACCAAAGAAACCATGACAGCAAAAAATCAAAATACTATGTATTAGTGTGGGGTGCGGCTCTGGATCTCATTGAAAATAATATTTCAAGTCTTGGCCATTGAGAGGGATAGAGTCAAACTTCCCGTCAAGTGATTAGAGATAATACATGTGTTGTCCAAGCTTCTTGTGGATAGTATAAGGACCAATCCACAAGGATTGAAAGTTAATGTTCTTTCCTTTGTGTTCGTGGGCTTTGTCCCACTTTAAGACTAAGTCACCCACACTGAAGCTAATATTCCCTATAGAATTTTTATTGAACCATCTCTTGATATGGTTCTGGTGGTGTGAAAATTTTTATTTTGCTTTCATCATTTCATCCTGTAGCTTGTGCAATGTGTCCATCCTACGCTAAACTAGAAGAAACGACTTGCCTTGGGATTCTTGGGACAACTGGAGAGTAGGCAAGTAAATGTTTCGCGGGGGGATGGCTTCCTTTCCAAATACCAGGAAGTAAGGGGAAGTATTCAAAGAAGGCTTAGGTGTGGCTCGGTCAGCCCATAAAGCATTCACTAGAGTGGAGTGTCAGTTTCGTTGCTCAAGGTATGGTCTTTTTTATTGTGCGAATGATGTTCTTGTTTGTAGATTCAACAAGACCATTTCCCTATGGATAGTAATTACCAAAATGTCTCAAAACAATACCATTTTTCAATGCAAAGTTACAAAGCTTTAATGAAGAAAATTACATTGCATTGTCAAAAACATGTGATGTAGGAATGTCAAACCTGGAAATGATATTCTGCTGTAGGAAGATGATGACTTCGTAATCATTCACCTGTTTCAGAGGAACTGTCTTTGTTCACCGTGTGAAATAATTTGTAGCAATCAAAATATAGCAATGTTGCTTCAATGAATGTGGGAAAATCTCCCCAATGATATCCAAGCCCCACTATTGGAATGGTTCTTCCACTGAAATAGGCTACAATAGGGCTGCTGACCTCTGATTTCTACCGGCGCACCTCTGACAGCCCAGACAACTGCGGGCATAAGCATAAGTATCGTTGAATAATGTATGCCGCTAGAAACTGACCTGCATAACCTTGTGTGATGTGGTGTTACCTGTGAAGTTTCCAATGGTTGGTCCATCACGGAGATCATGTAAAACCTTTTCTGAATCATGTGCCTCTAAGCACCTGAGAAATATACCATTATGGCACTTTCTGTATAACACCCCATGCAGCTGCTATGATAAAGCTTTAAGCTGGAGTGCCCTCTTCTGCCGCATATAAAAATGATAGAGCACGATGCCATTCTCAAGGTATTGGTGCACCTATGTGTACCAAGAGTTTCTGTGTGAAGTGGGAGAGGCTCACTCTACATTGTACATTTCTATTTCTTGCTCCCAGCGTGCAAGCTCTTCTTCTTCCTCTTGTGCATGAACCGCTTCTGCTGCTAGTTTGTAGAGACCATGACCCATGATGGTATGAACTGGTTTGATGTCAAGATCACACTCCTGTAATCTGGTCATCCATTTTTCCCTTCATTCACCTAAATCTCACTGAACAAGCAACTATCTAATTGTTTGGTGTGGCACAAAGATAATGCAGTGGGTTTTTAACATGTAGGATTTGAAATGGTTCAGCACCTTGTACACTATGTAAGCTTGTTTGTCCATGGCAATATAGTTGGGTTCTGATCCTTGCAGGCTAGAAATCATGAAGGAGATGTGTTTCTCATTATTCAACTCATCCTTCTAAGTGAGCACTGCTGCAAGAGAAGTGTTGGAAGCGAAACTATAAAGAAAGAAACCTTTGATTAAGTTTGGGTTGTATATCGCTGGTTCCTCTACTATTGCTTACTTTTTCTTGTCCCCTTTTTCCCCAACAGTAGACTACGTCCTTCTTGATCATCTCATATGGGCTTAGCAATTTGAGCCTAATTAGAGATTAAATTTATGAGGAAGTTGATCTTCCCTCTGAAAGACTGCATGGCTTTCTTATTTACAGGGTTTGGAATCTGTGTGATGGTATGAACTATGTTCGGTTCTACCTTCATCCCACTTTTGGAAATGATGTTTCCCAACAAGTTACCCTCGGACACTGTGAATATGCTCTTCTTGGGATTCAAGGATATATCGTATTTCCGACATCGCTCGAAAATATTCTTGAGACGACACAGGTGGTCTGATCATTGTCTAGAGAACATTGTCACATCATCAAGGTAGACCACCATGCTTTATCCTATAAGCCCATGAAAGAAAATTTCCATTGCATGCTAAAATGTTGCACCGGTGTTAACTAACCCAAACGACATTCTTTGAAATGTGAACTTACCCGAATTGGTACGAAATGTAGTTTTTATTCTATCAGGCTCTACTACAATAACCTGGTTGTATCCTGAAAATTCTTCAAGCAAAGAAAACATCTCTTCTCTAGATATTGTCTGCAATATATGTTCCATTGGACAACACTAGGTAGTTGTCCTTGTACGAGGCACGATTGAGATTACAAAAATCTATGCACAGGCGGATCTCCCTGGACTTCTTTCTGACAGGGACTAAGTTGGACACCCATGTTGAATGTCGCACTTTATAGATGATCTGAGCATCCAACAACTTGGTCAGTTCTTTCTGTATGAGGGGCTCAAGTGATGGATGAACTTTCCTCAGTTTCTACTGAAAAGGCTTGGCCCCTTCCTTGATCAGTATGACGTGCTGGATTATTCACATGTCATATGTCTTAAGATCATCGTACATCCATGTGAATACATCACGATACTGCTTGAAAAGGTGGATATAAGCTCGTTGCTCATCTGACATACAACATGTACCGAGATTCACAAAATTTGGATCCTTTTCCATTCCTAGATTGATATGTCTGTGTAGTAACATAGAGCTATGGGTTTTGTCATTGACAGGTCCCTGAAAGTAGCTCTGCAAGTCATACAAGTTTTCAAGTGATACCACACCCTTGGGGATGAGGTTTCCTTTGCTTGTATAGGCTACATCTTGCAGAGACTATTCGTGCTTATTCTCATCTATCGTTGCGTCCTTGAAGATGTCAGCATTAGCCATAATATGCACTATATGTTGATCATCATCAAAACCCGTAAATTAATGATGTTGTCTGGGATAGATGGTTTATACAAAATCTCAACAGAAAATCTATCCCTTAACATTGACATCCTAGCAATTGCATTTGCCAAGGCATCTACAACTGCATTACACATTCTTGGTACTGATGTAATGTTAAAATCTTGGAAATGAGAGATGAATTTCCATGCATCTTGTTGATAGCTCTTAAGACAAGGTGACACATAATGTATAATGTTACGCACTATGATTTCTGAGTCACCTACCAATTTTAGGACGACAACTTTGAGGTCGATGGCTTTCTGTAAGCCCAATATGAGTGCTTCATACTCAACAGTGTTGTTCGTGCACTTGAACTCCAAGCAGATAGAGATTAAATGTTTCCTCTACAATGGGTCTAGATCAGTCAACTTACATTGTCCACATATCATTTGTATAAGGACCGCTTACCGCACTAGTACTACTTCTGCTACTACTACTACTATTACAAACTACTGTACAAGTTTCATTTTCACCAGTTGGGCATGGAAGGAGGCCCAAATGTGTGTCTAGTGGGGCAGGGGATGGCTTTGCAAGATAACACCCCAACTATGTCTCCAGAAATAAATTGCCAAACATAAGTTATGTGAAAGCCAACGACTCATTTCTCCATTCAAGGGAGTCAAGTTGTGCTTCGTGTACCTCTCTGACAATACTCGGATTTGGTTATTCCTACCCTTATACAGAAGCCATAAGTGTGACCAGTCAGTAGCAAAGTATCCTTGTAGCGAGCTTGACTAGTCTCTGCTTAGAAATACCCTGTATGCTTTCGGGATGTCCACAATCATAGTATTGATGCATTGATGAATTCTTCCATCAAACAATAGCCGAATGATCACATCCATGAGTTCACCAATTGTTGGCACACAAGTTTTTTCTAGTTGGATGATCTATGCACTTGTCTTACTCCACTGGGAATTGATATTCTTAGTGATGGAGAGTGGCATGACATTGACCAATGCACCAGAATCATCCAAGCAGTTGTGAACACTGAAGTTGAAGATTTCAAATGATAACAAGAATGGTGGGCGGAGTGAGTTTGCGTCCTCCCTGAAGAGTGTGTTGAGTAGAGACGCAAGAGTGTCAGGAGACTTACTTGATCCCTTGGGCATCACCTATAGAGGTTTTCCCAAGTGTTTGTAGAAGAATGTCTTGCTAACTCGTGATTTTTATAACTTCATATAGGGAGATGTTTGCAAGAGTCTTCTTCATGTCTTCTACAATGTTATAGTCTAAAGCGGGAAGACTCACCAAGGTTTCCAGGGGTGGAACTAAATGCATGGCTTTCGACGGGATGGTTCTGTCTTTGTTTCTCGTGGAAACACTTTTTGTTGAAGTTGTCTTCTCAGACTTGCTCTGTGTGTTCTGTGTTGATTTGATCGACGGACCTACTGTCCTTAACATTTCTCGTCTTATTTTATCCCTCAGTATCTCAAACACAGTGGACCCCCCATGACTTATTAGGTTATATCGGTTGTTTTTCTTTGGGGTTGGACCGTCACTCAGAGGCTCCTTCCCAGTGGTGGTCTTCTGGGCTATGTGAGCACACTGATACATGTTTACTACATGCCCAGTGCTTGGAGCTTCATCACATGTAGCATCTTCTTCTTCTTCATTGTCAGGCTTAACCTACTCATTAATCGTGATGTTGTTGGACAACTACGTAGCCATGTTGCTCATTCCACGGTTCCATTCTGGCCACCTTCTTTCCAAATGTTTTTCGTGGTGAGATGCACAGTATTAATCTGTCACAAGCTTGTCAAGGTTTAGAACCATGTTGGATCTCTACGTATATTTGGCTAGTTGGTTGTTGCTGCTACTTGAAACTACATTCTTACTTGGCGGGTACCTGGGAGGCCTGTTGCTCACGACTGTCTCGCTCGTTGTTTATTTAAGTTCAACTAATTCAGTGGTTAGGGACTTGACAAGATAAGTAAGGCTCTCAATGTCACTTGATTCTTTTTCCTTAGCTTTACTCATAGAGGTCTGAGACCTCTTGCCCATGTCTTTGAAGTCTCTAGTGGATTCATCATCTCCAATGACTCTAATAGCGCACAAGTCTCTCTCTATGGCAATAGCCTCTTCAAAATTTTCTTTTAATGTTGGTTTCACAACTCGCTTGACAAAATGCACAATATTGGTCAGCAAGGTAGAAGTGTAGTAGTCAATGGTGATGGAGTCATGAGGTTTAGTGTCGGTCGAGAACTTGTTCAAAATGCAGTTAAACCTCTGATTGAAATCTTTAACCTTTTCTTTCTGCTCCATCTTGAGACTACCCAACTCCTTAAGCAACATGGTAAGGGTCTTGTATTCAGTAAATTTCTCAAGAAATATCCTCTTGAACACCCCCCAATTCTGGATGGAGCTTTGAGGAAGGTTGTGGTACCACACAACTGCTCTACTATCCAAGGTACATGGAAAAATTATACATGCGACATCATCATAATGTACCTTGAGTGTCTGCAGGTATAGGTAGATAGTGTCTAAGTGATCTTCTGCCTTCACTGTCTTGTTAGGGTCATATTTCGTTAAGAGCTTATTCATGTGTCTTGGCGTCTTGTGCAGGACACCCAAAACTTCCAATGGGCCCTGAGTCATCCATTCAAGATTTTGGTATGCCATATTGTCCTCTTTGTCATCCTCCTCCTACTCTTCTGAATCTAGTGATTCTTCTTCTGACTCTGTTGGTTCTTCTTCTTCTTCTCCTCCTCCTTCATTTCCTTCCCCCCTGCCTCCTCCACTGGAACTTGAGAATGAGAGTAAGAGATTGGCTTGTTCTTCCTTTCGAAAGAGTGGGAGCTCCTCTTCATTATCCACAGCCCCTGTCAGCTCCTCAAGAGTGGCGAATATCTCTTCTTTGATAGATGAAACTACTACTCCTGTGGGGGTATTCTTTTGCTTCTTTTGATTGTATGGAAGAGCATACACTCTTGGAATCAGTCCAACAACTTTTGCAAATTGACAAGTGATGGGACAGATAACTCGGATTTGATGATACGGGATTTCATGTTTGGGTCTCAGAGGTGAGAAATTACGAACTTCATAATTGTGTGTAGGGGAGATGGAGTGAATGTTACTGCCTTTACCATAAAATGGGTGAGTTGGGTTAGTGGGACAATCAACCATAAACTATTGGTCACCCTCCTTCTAGCGCCAAAAATGTTGACAGTGTTGGATCCACTAACATTCAGGGGATATCCCCGATATGAAGTCCCAATTAGACCTCACACCATTTTTTGTAGGAGTCTCATCTAGTATGATGGCCCAGATTCCATTTACTTAGATATTTTCCTTAGCTCTTGTTGTTCATCACATGAGAGTGTTACACTGGTATCTTCAAAAATTGAGTTCAGTGTGTAACGTAACTGTGTCTAGGTTCTCTGACTACAAATGGGGGGGAATAAAGTGAGCCTCTAAGTGAGACGTAATAGTACCACCTAGGAAGAGAAACACGTGAAATAGAAAGGTATGTCTAGCATCCAGTGGAATGGTCCACAGTGGACGTGGAAGTTTCTAAAACCAAAGTACAAGGGAAGACTTGTCCACCATCCATCAGAGTAGTCCACAACTGATGTGACGGTCATTATAACTAGTAAGGGAGGAAGGTTTGTCTAGTATCCTGCGGAGTAGTCCACAAGGATGAGACAATGATGATAACCAATACAACATATTCGCAACAAGGTAAGCACTAAAACAACCAAAATAGTTCAACTATATTAGTACATGTGAAACAAACATGAATTACAAATTCTAAGATAATAGTCTTATAAACATCCACAAGGCATGCATGAAAACATGTTGGCCTGAACAGGATTCTGTATTAATAAAATGTTCCAAGACACATATTTACACCATACATCACTAGCCCCAGCAGTGGGACATTGGAGCCACTCCTCGCTCCTCAAAGAACTAATTAAAAATTCTCTATGCCTTGTGGGAGGAGCCAAGGTGAAAAGTCATGATCATACAATTGGAGGGGTATATATAACCAAGGGTGATGCTTAACCCCTGTGACTCTTGGACTACCCTCATGACTGTTCAACTTCCTATGAATTTTCAAATCACATGACTCTTCATATTCATGTGTGTCCATTGTACTTTCACTTTACATTAAATTCGATTTACAATAGATATGGCCCATAATAGTGATGTGGAATTTGACAACTCATGACACAACTTGACATGACATTGCTGACATAGACTGGCTCGCTGTTGTGACAATGTCAAGTTGATGTTGTTGTTGAGTGATAGATGTGTTCTTGGATGTGTTTTTTTTCTCCTCTGCGTGGCTTTATGATGCGAGGTCTTCAATTATATTTGGCCTTGAAAAGTGGTTTCATGCATGTGCTCCCTTTGCTTGTTCTTGATGAGCTTCTTTTGTCCATCAAGTTGCAAGTGAGTCTTCTAGCATGTTCATTCCTTCTTCATCTCTTTCATCATCTCACCATGATCTAATAGTGTACATGTTCATACAATTAACTCATGATGGGACGACATCAAATCCAAAAATCCCCTAGTCTAAGGTGCATTGTTATCCATGGAATGGGCTTGGGATAGGTGATAGGATGGGGAAGAGGGCTAAGGAACTGTGCATTGTGAAGTTCCAAGTGATAAGGAGGGAGACTGGTCAATGACACTGCACAAAGCACAACTCAGTCTTAGTTGGGGAACTCCTGCGCATGGTCTTCATTGCCAGGAAAAATTGCACAAGGTCCACTGGGAGGTAGGATTGCACAGTTGAGATCATCAGTGGTAGCTACAAGGAGGGACCCTAGGAAGTAGGTATGTGCAGTTTCAAAGGGAAGGTAAGATTGGGCAGCAGTGGGACCAGAGAGGATGTATTTGCACAGTTTTTGGTATTAGTGAGTCTCGACTGAGGGACGACACTAGGGGACACCTCTGCGCAGTTTTGGGAGTCAAGGTAGGCTTGGGTCTATGTGCATTGCAGGGAACCAACAAGAAGGGAGGAGGCTTGATGACTGATCTAGTGAAATGCGCAGTTCAAGTTAGGCTTGAGGAAGCTTCTGTGCAATTTTGGGGGACATAATTAATTGTTCTTCATAATTGGGCATCAGGTTCTACCAAATTATGTGACCTTATGGAATCTCTAATGTGATTATAGATATGTCTTTCAAGATGGTTCATACAAAAGGATTAAGAATGGACAATCGTTTAAATATAGAATCCCATTTGGAAAAACAAAGTCATAATTTTATCAGTGGATTGATCCTCCATTAAGTCTAGCATTCAAGAAGATCCCACTCAATGGGTTTTTCAAATGGACTTTATAGTGTTTGCTAAAAATTGGAGATGTTGAAGCATATTTTATGAGGCTACTATTTGTTCTATACTTTTTAGAAGTGGACTTGGAATTCAGAAAATCAAATATGTGCATGGAAATGCTACGCAAGGAACCTAGTAAATCAAGTTTTGCCTAGACTTAACATCATCAATAAAAACATGGATTAACTAGAACTGGATATTAAAAGTTGACATGATGTTTCTAGCATGTAGAAATTTCATTCCAATCCTATTTAATTATGTAAAATACTTGAACAATTAAATAACAAATGAATTATATTTTTCATTGATGTTCGTCCAAATTGAGTAATTGAAAGTTAAGAATATGGTGTTGTTGATGGTGTTGGACCTGCCAACATTCAAGGGGATCTCCCCAGTAAGAAGTCCCAATTAGACCTCAGACCGTTTCGAGTAGGAGTCCCAACAGTGGGTAGTAATGTAGTGCCTTGACCACGGTAGTGTGTAGAGATAAGTATGATGACTTTGGGTGGAAGAAAATGTGTGACCTTGCAACAAGTCAAGTGAGATGCATGGGGGTTCTAACACACAGAGGGGAAAGGAAGTGTGCCCCTTAGAAGCCTATAATAGTACGGCAATTGAGCTCATTTGGAAATTTGATCTTGGAGCTCTAGCATTCTTGAGGAAATAAGGGAATCTTTAGTGCAATCATCATTGCTTTTCTAGGTAAGTCTTGCTTTTCAATTCATTTGCTGCATTTTCTATCACTAGTGTTTGTTCATCTTGTGAGAGTGTTGTTTCATTTGTTTTTTTGAATGAATACTGGCGTTTTAACTTCTTTTATCTTGTAGAAGTGTTGTTTTAAGTTTCACATTGCCTTCCCAAGTGTTTCATGCATCACCCAGTTTTTGCACCAACGGTCACGGTTGCCGCGACTCTCTCCACATCCTTCGTTTTCCTTCAGTTTGATTGATTCCTCCACTTGTTTCAATAGAATGCATCATCATTCACTTACATTTTCACCCAACATCACACTATCCTTCATATTTGTTCGATTTCTCACTCCCCTTGCGGTGACCTAGGCTTCCTTGGCCTGAATCTTGCTTTCCTGGAATGCACTGCGATTTTCTGGAGCTCAAGGCCTTGGCCTTGGCTTCTGGAATTGTGTAGACGCTACCTAGGCCTAGCTCCAACTACGCACTATGGAGTTCCAGTAGCCAGCCCCATGCCTTGGCCACTAAGACTTTGCAATGTGTAGTCTCTCCTAAACTGTGCCCAGACTTAACTGCGGATTGCATAGCTCTAATCAGCAAGACCTCCCTGCTAACTGATGGGACTATGCAATGCACAATTCCAGCTAAAATCCAGTCACCTCTATGAACCAGAATTGCATAATCCTTCCCTACATTAGCCTAGATTATTTCTTAGTCTATTCTTGAAGTTGCTTTTGGTTTCAAGCTAACATTTACATCCCATGAGTGTGATCTGTGTCTCCATGTACAACTTTTTAGCCTCTCTCTAGCAGTTTTAGTTAACATGGCCCCGAAGAGCGCTACATCAAAGGATACTGTCGAGAGTAGAATTGGGGAAGCATTTGAGAAGGTGTTAGTGAATTTGAAGTTTATGCAGACACTAAGTTGCTGATCGAGAACGGCATGAAGTTGACATGGCAGAAAATCAAGGATACCTTTGTAGAGGACTTCAAGGAAGACTTAAAGGATCGACAAGTTTATATCAGTGTTCAACAATCAGGCTTATACAAGGTTTCATGCAGGTACCCTGCCTTCCCATGTGCGAACATCATGCACTGGATTGTCTCACACACATATCTAGAGACCATGACATTCAGCAGTGCCAACGAGATAGACCTTGCCACCTTCAGGGCATGAAACTATCAACGGATATATCATTTACCTCAATTGTTGAACCGCATGGACACACTTTTCTATGCCACCCATAACTTTTTGAACACCAGAGATATTGCCAAGAATTCGGTGAAGGACTCGTCAATGTTCGGAATGACACCCAGCAATGTTTACAATACAAAGTCTCTCATGAAGGCCTACCAAATCTTCATCATCTTTGCATGTCGATTATACTATCAAGAGAGCACAGAGACCTTTCCTAAAGGTTGGGTGGTTGTGTTGGACTAATTGGTGAATGATGGAAGGCCATTCAAACAGTCAGATATGTTGGGTCTTCAGTTGAAATTCCATGTGACTAACGCTCGAAATCTGCCCAAGGATGAGTAAGTGAGATTCTACATGTCTGCGTATTTACTTGATGTAATTTATTCCCAGCGTCATTTTCCTGGCACGGGTTGGACATGGACACTGAAAGAGACAGCTGTCAACATTTATTGCAAGTTTCTTTCTGACTACAGCTATCGAGGGGTTATGGAAATGCCGATTGACCATTTCATCATCATGTTGTACATGTTTATCTTTGGGCATGATCCACCTTGCATGTCCCAAGAGGTGATGGGGGAAATACTTGACATTGGAGCTTGGTATGTCTCACCCGCTGGGACCTTCATTAGGATGTTTAGTGGAGAGAAGCATCCATATGTTTTACCAAGGGATGTCAAGCACAAGTTGGTCATGTAAGAGGTCGCATACCACATCTCCATGGGGTTATCAGTAATACTACATAGGAGGAAGAAGGCACCATGTCCCACTCTTCCTTTAGGAATTAGGTTGTATGAGATCAATAGCTTAAATGATGTATATGTTGAAGCTAAGGAAATAGTGAAGTTCGAGTTCAGAACTAGAGAATTTAATTCATATGATCCCTATGCTACTTTCAAGAAACACTGTGCGAAGGTGTACTCTCCATGGATCCATAGGGCATTTCATTGGCATGAGGAAGAACCTTGGAGGTATTGTTACAATGACTCCATGCTCCACGAGTTGGTCAGTATAGCCACAACTCGAAAAGCTTCTTTACCGGCATTGATAACATAGGGAACAACAACAACAACAACAACAAGTAGCAAACCAGTGTATGACAAGGGGAAGAGGAAGCTTGTGGAGAACCCAGAGGTAGAGCACAACTACAAGATGAAAGCATATCCTATCACTGAGAAAGCAACTTTAGTGGCGGAGGAAAAGAGGGAGCAGTGGCTAAAGAGAGTAGAGTGAAGGAAGAAAGAAAAGCAAAGGTTGGAGGAAGCAAAACAGAAGTTGAAAGAAATGGAGAAGAAGTTGAAGGAAGAGAAAGATCTATGAAGGAGAGAGAGGGAAGAGAAGAGAAATACAAGGCACGATGGCAACTAAAGAAGATGGTGAACATGTGTAGGATCGAGAGCTTTCTTAACAGATCGAGCAACTCATTGAAGTGACAAACATGGAGTTAGAGCAACAGCCACATGATCAAAACACTGAACTCATGCCGAGAGCACCCGAGGTTACCTCTAAGTCTCCACCACCTCTAGTGTTAGAACCAGTCCCGAGCAACCAAGGAGAGGATGATCTCCTTAATGATGATTTGGTGATGGATGTGTACAATCTATCATTTTACATGTTGTAGAAGAATATTGTACAGATGTGGAGAAATAATTTTTCGAATGATCACACATCATCTACATTAATGAAGGAAAGGGCGATAGTGTCAAATGTCAGAAAGCATCTAGTTTCCATTGTCGATGCCACTTTAGCTTATACAGGAGACACGCCATCAAATGTTAAGTTCCTATTAGCCGAGAATGAACAAATGGAAAATAACTTGTAGGCAACCAGGCAAAAGGCAGAACAATCCAGAGAACCTAGGTTCTCTTACAACATATGCCTGAAATTGTGTTGTCTCTGTTATTATTATTATAAGTGAAAGTTCCATCCATACATGCACCATTGACAACCACTAGCCCCAATAGTGGAACATTACAATCAAGAACATTAAAGTGAATTGGATTGATTTCCAATGTGAACAAGAGAGTGATGAGGAACCTAGGGAGATTCAAAAGATTCATGAACTTATCATAACCTCAAGGCTATGAGAACTTATCATAACCATCAAGTGGGGCTAACGTGCCTCAACAGCTTGAGGAGTTTCCACTTCATTAGAAGATGGATCATCAGAGGTCGATGGCTTAGAAAGATTAACCATAGGTGAATCAAAATCGTGATCAAATGAGTGAGTGAAAATATCACGACAACCACGATCAGAAAATTCAATATGGAGAATGAACTCCTCATGATATAATGAACCATAAAGAGGGGGTGACAGAAAACAAAAAATTTCACCCTATGAGTTTCTAGAAATGAAAGATGAGAGATCGAGTGGATCTAGGAAGATAGATTTGTCATGTCCGCAATCAAATGACAGAATGACATCCTACGTGTTCTATGAATGATCAGAAGTGGAAACATTTGAAGATGGATTTTCACAAGAGGGAACATAAATGGAAGAATAGAAAAAGATGTCAAGATAAAGCAGACAAGGTGCAAGAAAAAGGAGGTTTCCTTCACCACAAATTCTTGTTCATACTCCCACACATACTCATAAAAAATGATACAAGTTGGTTGTCCTACACTAAACTTGTCTACAACCTAATCCTCGTGAACATCACATGTGGAATCTGGAACGAATGAACACAACGCACCAAAATTCGGAGGATCAAAGGAACTAGTGGACGGAAGTTGAGCGGATGAGATCACGTGACAACCATAAGGCTTGCAGTATAAATCTGCGCAGAAATCCATAGTAGGTGGGGTAGGAGGAGATGGTGACAGTTCAACAGGTGGGTTAACAACTTCTCCCATCTCATCCTACATAGCTAGAGTTGTTTGATGAGAAGGGAACAGAGGGTCACTTGGGACGATAACCTCGTCTCTCTCAGATGTAGAAGCTCTAACATGGAGGTATGTTGGGAGAGAGTCAAAAATTTCTAATTTGTGCTGATTCTTGGAGATGTGAACAAGATATTGAAATATTCCTTCCAAAAATTTCCAGTTAGCTTCATCTTCTAGAAATTTAAAATTGTAATGAATAAAACAATCATAAAAGTGCTCAAGTGATTCGCCAGGTTCTTTTCACAATTTTAAATTTTTCGATGAAGTGCTTTATGGTCATAAAGAATGAAAGCACGACATAATTATCTGAACATGTGATCGAAAGAGTGTATAGAGGTTGTGGGTAATTTGTTACACCATTGCTTGATGCTCCCTTTGAATGTGAAAGTGAATCACCCATAGGTAATGTCATCCGAGGGAACATCATTTATAGCACATAAGCCCAAAAAGGAAATTGCATGATTGAACAGGGTGGTTCCGTTTTCGCCATCAAATTTGTATCTTGACAAGACATCTGGTGGGCTCCAGTATTGTAGCAATAATGCTACAACTCCTGGAGCTTCCTATCTCTAATTTTATCAACCCGGTAGTTCGTACAAACTTGGAAGCGACGGTGTTGTATGCACAAGTACTAGCTCTTGTCGCAGTTGTCACTTGGTCAGCTGGCACAAGTCCTCTAGGGCTCAAGCCAACTTCTATATGCTCACAGAAGAAGCTTTATGAATGATGGACGAAAGCTAACTCAAAGGAGACTAATCTATTTGCAGAAAGAAACTGAAAGCCAACAAAGCATGAAAACCCTAGTAAACCCTAATTTGACTAGCTAGGCCCTTACAATGCAAAACTGTGAATGATACTTCTACCAATAATGCCATTACTTGCAGTGAGCTGAAATACATGCATCTAAGCTACTTGCATCTGAAAAGACATGTTTTTGTATTTTTTCATTAAGTGGTCGGATTTATTGTGATGATGCTTTTGATTAGGGTTTGACTATGCAGGAGCGGTTTGAATGGAAGGAAAGCATGGGCAAGGTCAGGATGGCTAGGGGAGGTCCCAGAGGGTCTCTAGCATCAGTCCACAGAATTCTACCATGTTCGGATGCTCAGCAACCGAGTTTGCAGGTTTCTACAGGAAGTCTGGAGGGGATCCTACAGGAAACTCAGGGATTCTACAGGAAGTCTGTGCAATTCTACAGGATGTTCGACCGAGGGAGTTTTGGGAGATGGTGAAGTGTTGGAGTGGTGTGGGAGGATAGGTGAGATGGAGATGGAACTGGTGATGGCTCAGGAGCAGATAATTCAGATGGAGAAAGAGTGCATGCAGTGGGTTGATGGCTGGAAGGATGGGATCAACGAAAGGTTAAGTAAATGGAGCTATGTGAGTAATGGGAGAGCTGGAAGGTAAACGAGCTGAACAGAGGTCGGTTGGGTGGCTTCAGGTGTGGTTGAAAAGAAGAGGAAGGTAAGGGGATGGTGTGGAGCAGTGTAGATGAAACAAATGGTCTATGAATGTCACCAAAAACGAGAAATCTTTAACCTATGTTAACTGTGCTATCTTGAACCAATGAACAGCAGTGCAATTTGTGAAAGAAGCTCATGCATGGAAGTGGAATGGAGAAGTAATGATCAAGACCAAAGTGCATGGATGGATCTACAACTAAAGTAACTGTTGTAGCTTGCATGGACGTGAGAAGAACTGCGTTTCTTTTTGGTGGTTGATATGGACTGCACCCCAATCCCTAAGCAGAGATGGCAGTGATCTCTAACAACCTTTTTCTAGAGCTCCAATGAATTATAACTATCCTCTTCTAACCTAAGCAACTGGAAGCAAATTCACCATAAACTAATCCTATTCAATCTCATAAAAAGTAAATCAGCAGACTGTAAATTCGAATTGCATGACAAAGTAAAGAAACGAAGTGCTGGAACGAAAGACAAATAACATTACAACAC
The DNA here is from genome assembly GCA_031772625.1 of Pinus tabuliformis. Classification (NCBI taxonomy): domain Eukaryota; kingdom Viridiplantae; phylum Streptophyta; class Pinopsida; order Pinales; family Pinaceae; genus Pinus; species Pinus tabuliformis. Next base: position 999,731,630 of record CM062807.1, on the reverse strand, counting down.
AGAGGAGGTCTATTGCTCTCAGGTTGGGCCCTAACCTGAGAGCTATAGCTCCCTTAGAAACTCAGAATGAGATCAAAATCTGCCTGCCTTTATTCATAACCAAAAATCTGATGTCATGCCAAAACTGGCTTACAAAAAGAACCAACACCGAGCTGTAGCTCGTACTTCCAAATTACAAGAGTAATGCCAAAGTTCCAAAAGCCCCTATCAAAGGCTACGGCCTCAGTATTTATGCAAAATGATAATCCAACAGGTTTCCTTGATTTGTGGAGCTCGGCTGTCCAACTGAAGGTTAAACTGCTGATCCTGTAGAACAGTTGTAACTGTTGTTCCTGTAGAACGGTTGGCTGCCTCTAAGCTCGGTGGGGAGATTGGTTGGAGCTCGGAGCTATGGTGGGAATCACGAGGAAGGTCCCCAAGACTGTGGACATCCTCTCCTAAAAACCAGCAGTGCCACCTTACTATCTCCTTGTCTCCTTTCTCGTGGTCTTTGCTCCCTTTTAATGCCAAAAACCTGAAATCATCATGTATTAGTCACGTAGATAGAATTCCTACCCTTCTTCCTACAAACAACACGAATAAACCAAGAAATGAATGCATAAGCAATAAAAGATGAATGGTTTGAGCAAAGCAAGTAGGCCAAATGAGCCCAAATTGTACCAAAAATTGGGGCTCATCATCACCCCCCAGCTAAACTCTTTCCTCATCCTTGAGCAACTTTGCTCTGGCTCCTCGTCTTTGGCCGAGAACTAGAGCCCGGAGCGTGCTCTTCCTTTCCTGTTTTTGGTGGCCCTACCTTTTCTGCCCCTGGTGGTGATGAAGGTGGTGCTTCTTCCCCCTTTCCCATATCCTTGAGCCAGGCTTCGGAAGGCGATTGGCCTATTTTTCGTGTCCAGGAAGTTATTTTTGGGCTTCCCCTCTCGGGGGTGGCTGATGTTTTAGAGGGGGTTCTTGCACTAAGTGAAGTAGGGACATCCCCTAAAATGGTTTGGCTGCTGGGTGGAGGCTGTGGCTTGCCCGTGTTTATCCTCTTGCTTCTCCTGGCTTCAGATGGTAGAGGGGTCTCCCTCTCTCTCTTCTCCTTCGGCTTTGGAGGTGTACTGAGGGCGGCCAGCGCCGCTGTTGCCTCCTTTTCGAGAATACCGGCCTTCTCTTTCTTGCGTTTTGCTCTCTCAGAGCTCCTTGTAGAGGGCCCCTCTTTTTCAGATTTCGGGCTTCCTGTAGAAGACCCTGCTTTGCCCCCTTCCGGGCCTCCTGTAGAAGATCCTTTCTTTCCCGATTTTGGGCTTCCTGTAGAAGACCCGGTTTTAGCCACTCTCGGGCTTCCTGTAGAAGCCCCTGCTTTGGTAATCTTCGGGCTTCCTGTAGAAGACCCTTTCTCTGTCTTCAGGCTTCCTGTAGGAGCCTGTTTCTCAATGATTTTCGGGCTTCCTGTAGAAGCCCCATTTTCCAATTTCGGGCTTCCTGTAGGAGCCTTTGTCTCTGTTTTCGGGCTTCCTATAGAAGCCTATTTCTGCTTTCCTGTAGACACAGGTGTCCCCACCTTTGCTTGCTTTCCTGCCTGAGTTTTTCTTTTTGCTTTGGTTGCAGGTGTTGTTGAGGTACTTGGGCTGACGTGGACCACCTCAGCTTTGTCCATTCTGCTCTTCAGCCTCTCTTCTCTTGCTGACAAGATAGGTGTGCCACCTTTTTCTTTGTCCTCCTTTTCCTCATGCTTCTTCCTTTGTTCTTGCTTCGGCACTGTGGTCGGGGTCTTCTGGCCTCTTTCTCTCTGTCCCTCGGCCACTGCTTCTTGTTCCTCACTGCTGGAGGAACCCGTTTCTTCGATCAACATTTTAATGTCTCCGTCTTTTGTCAAATTCCGGAAGGATTCCCATGAGAGGGGAACCTTATATGAATGCAGCGCATCCTCCACAAGAAGCTTGGTCAACCCATGGTGGGCTATCTGATCTGGTATGCCCTCTTTTAGCTTTGTGGCACACTCCATTAGAGACTGCAATAGGAAATAAGGGATACTCAGTTTTTGTTCTACAGGAAGATCAATCCGGTGCCTCAATTCAGTGAGCAGCCGAAAGTGATATGCATACACGATGCTAAAACGGCCTTCACAAGTGATATATTTAATGATTTGCAAACTGACTTCATTCCATGGTGGCAACAGGCTCGTTCTTCGCACCCCATTTTTGTCCTCCGAGAATTCCTCCTCAGGTGGAAAGAATTCTTTCTTTGCCTGCTGGCTCAGCTTTCTTTCTTCCTTATCCCACGGCAAACCCATAGGAAGTTCTGTGATCCGACTGATATGTTGCGGGGTGAGCTTGAGGCTTAGACCTCTAAAGTTTACTGTGGCCAGTGTCTGGGATTTCGGCCTCAGAGCCTGCAAGAATTCTTCGGCCACTTCATCATCGTAACCTTGCAACTTATCACAAAAAGACATCCATTGTGCTCGTGTGAAGAGCTCTACCACTGCCTGGTTTTCCCTTAATTTGGTTGAATCAGTGGGTTCCCGTCTTATAAACCCACCCAGCATGATGAACACGGTTGTTTTAACTAAGGGTGGCAAATGCGAAAGAGATTTGGTCTATTGAGACAGAGCATGCACATAATCCACAAAATTCAACACAGTCTAATTATACTGACATCCTGTAGAACGACAGTATAGGCACAGCAAACAACAATTTCACCGATATCTTTATGACCAGACTGTGGACGATGATCTTGCCACTCTTACTAACCAGTTGCATGAAGAGTTCAGGGTTACCTCTTTAATTGGCCACCTTTTTTCGTGAGGCACCCGCTTCCCTGTAGAACATTGCGTTCCTGTAGAGACTGCGTTCCTGTAGAAACTGTGTTCCTGTAGAAGCAGTGTGCAAATTTCGGGGAGGACTATAGTTGGCCTGCGCTCGAGGTGCGCTTCACCAGCGTTCTGGTAGCCAAAAGCTCGGCGTATGAAAGTGCAGAGGAGATCAGAATAGCCACTCGAGTCTGAAGTGGTGGTTGATAAATGCATGCGCACAATCTAGCCAATTAGATTTTGAATCAGCGCAATCCGTGGCGCGGGGGGTGAGTTGTCCCCGTCGGACCGTTGGGCGATGTCATCCATCATTCGCCTGCGTATTCACTTGCTGCCGCATCCATTCCCACAGATCTGCTGCCGCCTTTTTCTGTTAAACTCATTGCTTCCGACGGGAGTGTTCTCACGTGCGTGCTGCTCATTCTCTTTGTCGTGGCCGCCACCCAAACATCCAATTATACCATAACTAGCCGACGTGGCCAGTCGACTGGCCATACGGCTGCTCAACCATTCACTTTTACGCTGTGCAAACAATTCAAAGTAAAATTCATGCGATTTGATGGAAGGAAGGGCCGAGACACTTACCTGCGTAGCTGCACACGATTTTTCCAGTTTTTGGACGATGGTGAGTGGATCTACCTGCTGCATGCGAACTTACACAGACCCGGAGGCTCGTGGTTACAGGCTGCCGATGATGGAGTGGATGCTTTGGTTGCATGTGCCCGCGTTTCATTGCAGATGGCGGTGCTGTGAATGGTATCCACTCTAGCAGGTTTAACTGTTACAGGATTCCCGCGGGGTGTCTCGTAACAGTTCTTCCTCCTTGGGTGCATGCTGCACGACGGAGGATCTGGCCTTTCGATCACGTTCCCGGAGCTTCTGATGCCTGTGGTATGAGATCTCAGCACTTGTTTATCTTTGAAAATGGCTTTTCCCGCGAGAACTCATCGATCTGCTTTGTTGGTGCAGGGAACTTGGTTGCATGTCGACAAGGATGGTGGAGCAAGGTAACAGCAATGTGCAAGGGTGCCAACAGAGGCTTGCATGCGTCCAGACCAATCCGTAGTCGCTAAATCTCCTTTTAAGATGAATTCTGGGCCGTCCCAAACTTCTACAGGAAGTTTCCTGTAGAACACAGAGCTTCCTGTAGAGAGTTCGGGCTTCCTGTAGAAAGTCTGCACTTTCCTGTAGAAAATCTGCGTCTTCCTGTAGAAAGACTGCATCTTCCTGTAGAAGATTCAAACCATGATAAAATTGCACATACCTTGAAAAAAACATGGGTATCCTTGGGGGAGGTGCTGGTGAGGTCTCTTGACAGCATGATAAGGACCCTTGGCTTTGAGTTGAAGGGCTTCCTCTCCTCCATAGAACATCTACAACCTGCATGCAATTTTACCATATTTTTCTTATTGTTTTTTTCTTTTTTTCTCTCTTTTTTTTTTAAAGATAACAGGGGCGCCTCAAAGAGGTTTTCACCCGTGCCATCTGCCCTGAGCGCCTCAGAGAGGTTTTCACTCAATGATCTTTTTCAAACCTTTTCTCTTTTTTTTTTTTTTTTTTTGAAAGACAATAGGGGCGCCTCAATGAGGTTTTCACCCCTACCACCTGCCTTGGGCGCCTCAGAGAGGTTTTCACCCAAGGATCTTTTTTTTTTTTTTTTTTTTTTTTTTTTTTTTTTTTTTTATCCCTCAGGGTATGCCAAAAGCAGAGGCAGGACCCTTCTCTAGGACCAATACAGATTTCTCCATAGTTTTGATGAACTCTTGTCTTGAGAGAGGTCTCCTGTAGATCTTCAATCGATGCCCATTGACAAGCATGGGAATGGCTTCCTCATCGATGGTTCGAATAAGGACAGATCCATTGTCATGGCATTTTTCCACTGCATATGGTCCTAGCCATCTGGTTCTCAGCTTCCCCTTGAAATCTTTGTATCTGGAGTCATACAACAAAGCCCAATCGCCCGGCTGAAATTGCTTGTCATGGAGATGTTGGTCATGCCACACCTTTCTCTGAAGTTGAACAACTTCTGAGTGAAGGAGGGCCTGCATTCGGTGCTCATCCAGGCCATTCAGCTGCAGTAGCCTTTCTTGTTGTGCATGGTTGAGATCTAGGTCCAGCTGAGCTGCCATCCTCAAAGTGTTGTATTCAAACTCAATGGACAGCAAAGCTTTCTTCCCATAGACCAGCTCATACGGTGTGAAGCCGGTGGTGGTCTTCCAAGTGTTGTTGTAAGCCCATGTGGCTTCAACCAGGCGATCTGCCCAGTCCTTTCTGCTGCTGCTCACCACCTTAGTCAAGATCCCTTCTAATGCTCTATTGGTGACTTCCACCTGCCCATTTGCTTGAGGGTGATAAGGGGTGGAAGTCCCATGCTTGATCTTGTGATGAGCTAGTAGATCTTCAACCAGGTTGGAGGTGAACTGGCTCCCTTGATCGGTGACCAGCTCTCTTGGATAGCCAAACTTATAGAAGATGTTTTCTCTTAGGAACTCGGCCACCTTTTCTTCTGTTGCTACTTTGATTGCTTTGGTCTCTGCCCACTTTGTCAAATAGTCAGTACACACAATGATGTAAGACCTTTGCCTCGAAGAGGGGTTGATTGGGCCCACAAAGTCCATGCCCCACTTCTCAAATGGCTCAAGAGTCACTTGAGGTTGGAGAGGCATCTCATCCCTTTGGGTCGGTTTCCCCATTCTTTGGCATTGGTCACACTGACTGACATATCTTCTGACATCTTGATGAAGTGTGGGCCAATAGTAGCCTGCCTGCATGATTTTGAAGGCAGTTCTCTTTGCTGCAAAATGTCCTTCACAAGGCCCATCATGACAAGTGAAGAGGATATCAAAGACTTCCTCCTCCCTTACACAACGACTTAAGATCTGATCGGGGCCAAGCTTGAACAGATTGCCCCCGATCCAAGTAAATGAGGCACTTTTTCTGATGATTCTGCTCTTCTCTCTGGAAGATAGGTGCGGAGGGAACTGTGCTGAAACAAGATAGTTTGCTATATCAGCAAACCATGGAGAGAGTACTGAAATAGAAAACAGATGTTCATCGGGCATCTGGTCATCCACTGTTCCATCCTCATCTGCAGACAAATCCAATCTAGATAAAAAGTCAGCGACAACATTTTCTCTACCGTGTTTGTCAACAATGGTCAAATCAAACTGCTGCAATAAAAGTAACCATCTAATAATACGAGCATTCACATCTGGTTTATTCATTAAATATCTAATTGCAGCATGGTCAGTATGTACAAAGGTCTGGTAACCAGTAATATAATGTCGGAACTTGTTCAGTGCATGGACCACAGCCAAGAATTCTTTCTCGGTTACAGTGTAATTCAGCTCAGCTTTGGACAAGTTTTTGCTAACAAAGTAAATGGCATATGGAAGATTTTGCTCAACTTGTCCTAAAGCTACACCTATGGCTTTGTTTGAGGCATCAGTGTGGATGTGGAAAGGTAGGGCCCAGTTTGGACCTCTCAGGATTGGGGCTGACACCAACTTGTCCTTCAATTCATTTAAAGCCTTCTGACAATCGTCAGTCCAATTAAACTCCACATCTTTTGCCAACAGGCCAAACAATGGCGAGGCTAGCTTGCTGAAATATTTAATGAATCTCCGGTAGTATCCTGCTAATCCCAAGAAACTCCGGACATCCCTTACCTTTTGAGGAGGTGGAACCCTCTTGATGAGAGCAATTTTGTTAGGATCCACCTGCAACCCTTGGCAAGAAATGGTATGGCCTAGTACGGTCCCTTCAGTCATTAGGAATTCACATTTTTCAGGACTAAGGGACAAGTTCATCTCGGTGCATTTGGTTAGGACTTTTCCCAGGTTGGACAATGCTTCCTGGAAGTTGGCCCCATAAGGAGTAAAGTCATCCATATAGATTTCTACCGCATCATGGACCAGCTCCGAGAAGATGCTCAAGACAGCTCTCTGGAAGGTAGCAGGAGCATTGCATAGCCCAAAGGGAAGGACTCGGTAGGCAAAGGTACCCCAAGGACAAGTGAAGGTGGTCTTATCTTGGTCTTCCGGGCTGATTTGGATTTGGTTGTACCCGCTAAACCCATCCAGGAAAGAGAAGAACTTCTTTCCTGCCAGTCCATCCAACACTTGATCTATGAAAGGTAGAGGGAAATGGTCTTTCTTGGTAGCTTTGTTCAGTTCTCGGTAGTCCACACAGATTCTCCATTTCCCATTTTTCTTGGGAACCAACACTAGAGGGGACACCCATTCACTATGTGAGATGGGGTAGATGAACCCGACATCCAACAGTTTCTGCAATTCTTCCTTGACAATGTCCTTAAGGGCTGGATTCATTCTCCTCTGAGGTTGCCTAACCGGTTTACAATCCTCTTTGATGTATATGTGATGGGTACAGACCGAAGGATGGACTCCTTTCATCTCCTTATAGCTCCAAGCAAAAGCATCTAGGTGGTTGGCCAACAGACTACACAGCTCCTTTAACTGGGAAGGAGATAGGGAGGAGCTGATCTTCAATGCTTTCTTAGGGCCGAACTCCACATTCTTGACTCTGGGAGTAACAGGGTTGGTTGTACAAAGATCCACTAAGGTGCTAACTTGGGCATCCTCCACCAATTTCTCTAAGGGTAGTGCACTGGAAGGTGGATTCTGGATCAAGGTCTCGATCAAGTCATCCTCGGTTGGGGGGTCTCTTCTAGTGGTATCTAAGGTGCATAGAGGTGCTGAGTACACCTCGTCTTCCTCTCCTTCTTCCAACCAGAATGGTAAGTCATGCTCTAAGGAGGGCTGGGCAGGAGGGTATAGGACTAGCTGCTTGGACATGGGACCATTTTTTATGGTCATGTTTCCTGCACGACAACTTATGTAAGCATCTGCAGTAGCTAACCAAGGCCTTCCCAAAATGAGAGGATATCCAGTAAGCTTTGCCTTTGGTTGCAGAACCAGGAAGTCTGCAGGGTATTCCCAAGAGTCAATGGAGACCAAGACATCCTCCACAATCCCTTCGGGAGTCACGGTGGAGCGATCTGCTAATTGCAGTACGGTCGAGGTCTTCCTCAAGGAACCCTGAAGATTGAGTTTAAGCATGGTATCCCTGGTCATTACATTAATGGCAGCCCCCAGATCAATCAAGGTGTGAGGTATAATGGTGCCATTGATGTGGACATCTACTACAGGACTTCCAGGATCTAGGTACTTTGGGCAGATGACTTGTCCTAACATAAGGTCAGACAGTTGTCCTATGACATTGATAGTTGAAGCATCTTTCTTCCGTCTGCCTGGATGTTTGAAACACTTCTCCTTAACCAGTTTGTTGTATATTGGCACATCCTTGATGGCTTGGAGGAGTGGTATTTTTACACACAACTGCTTGAGCTCACCCAGAAGCTCATCCTCCTCTGGGTTGGGTTGTGTGGTGGCTGTTAGTCTCTCAGGAAAGGGTGGAATAGCCTTTGGTTCACTTTCCTGTTTATCTTCCTCATACTCTGGGGGAGGAGGTTGGCGATCTGGTAGAGTCTTCCCAGATCGAAGATTGATCTCCTGGATCTCCACGGCATAGGTAGGGCATGAGGTTTCCCCAGTGTATACCTGCTGGGCCTGTCTATTGTTGGGGTTCGGGTTCGGTTGAGTAGGCATTTGAGGTTGCCTTGGAGGAGGAGGAGGTAATGGCTAAGGTTGAACTGGTGGTGGAGGCAAGATGGCAGGAGGAGTGTTGTATTGGGGCCTCCACCCCGACTGAGGTGCATTCCATTGAGGCTGTGGCTGGGCATGTGAGTGATATGAATGAGAAGTAGGTTGAGTGGGGTACTGAGGTGGATAAGACCATGGAGGAGGCATGGACCATGAAGGATGAGCAGGGGGACCCCAGGAAGGCATAGGGGTCGATTGGTTGGGGTTGTAATAAGCTTGAGATGCCCCTTGCATCCCCTACTGATAAGGTCTAGATCCTTGTGGCCTCCTTTGGTTGAGGTAATAGAGAGGTTCTGTGGGAGCTTCTGTCCCTTGGTACATGGCTTTAAACCCAAGTAAGGTTGGACACTGATTTGTGGGATGGTCCTCCTCACAAACGAAACACACTTCAACCGAATGCAATGGACATTCGTTCTTAGGGTGTCTCCTTGTGCACCTAGGGCAGAAGACAGCCAAGGCTCTCTCAGCTTCTTCTTTCTTTTGCTGAATCCTGAATGTGTCAAGCTGCATGGCAATGGTCTGTCTCACCTCACTCTTAAGATCTTCTAATTGATTTGCAAGCTCATGTTTGGAGAAAGGGACACTAGTTGAGAGGTGGTTTCCTCTACCTCGTTTTTGAGCTGCCCTGGAGTGGTTTCTAAACACAGTCTTGATGTCCTCATAAGGCAGTTGGTAAATGTCCCCCCCAGCTAACATGTGAAGGGTATCTAAGAGGTCTTCAGGGACTCCTCGGAGCAGGACCAACTTGAGGGATTCAGGGTCAAGTGTGCACCTGGCCCGCTTATAGCTTAGTTGGAACCTCTCCTCATAATCCTCTAAGGACTCATCATTTCCCATGGTCATCCGAAAGATTTCCCCCTTTGTTTCCTTGGACCTATAGTAATCCCGGTACTTGGTATTGAAAGCTTGTTGCATCTGAGCCCAAGTGGTGATACTATTCCCAGGTAAGCCCATGAACCAGCGTAATGCTGCATCCTTAAGAGTGGAAGGGAAAAGTTTCAGCTTTTTCTCATCTTCAGTATAGTCATAGGTTCTACAAAGGACGGCAAACTCAAACAGGAAGGTATCCGGATCTTCAGTAGTTAGCCCATGGAAGTGAGGTAAGGCGGAGGGGCTAATGTTCTTCATTTTCATCTCTCCATTGGTCTCTCGGATGGGGAAGGCACCTTCTATTCTCTCATCTTCTCTTCTATTGTCATCCATAGCTTCAGATGGAGTGGTCTCTAACTCTTCTTCTACTATAGGATCTTTGTATATCTCAATATGTTCACCTATAGGTTCTTCTGGGTCACTGTCACCAAAGAAGAGAGAAGGGTGACTCAGTGATGTGGTGGGGGTGTTTGGTAGGAATTTGCCTGATCTATCTCGGTTTCTACGAGGCATGAAATGGAAAAGACTTTCTTTTTCTTTTGATTGTTTTTGCTTTGCTTTTCTTTTGGTACCTGCAAAACTGAAACAGATTGATCTACAACTAACTATGAAAGATGCAGAATTAAACTGAAAGCAGGAAAGAACTAATCTACTTTGCTCAAATGAAATTGCAAGAATGGAAATGTTAGTCTACGCTTGCAGAAAGGAAATGCTAATCTATGAAAGCAGGAAATGCTAATCTATGAAAGCAGGAAATGTCTATGCTACTTTTGCAGAATGGAAATGAAGTAAACTACTTAGCAGAAGGCAAGAGTAAGAAAGTAGAGGAAAAGCAACAATTACTAATACTCTGACGCTTCCCCGGCAACGACGCCAAAAATATGGTGGGCTCCAGTATTGTAGCAATAATGCTACAACTCCTGGAGCTTCCTATCTCTAATTTTATCAACCCGGTAGTTCGTACAAACTTGGAAGTGACGGTGCTGTATGCACAAGTACTAGCTCTTGTCGCAGCTGTCACTTGGTCAGCTGGCATAAGTCCGCTAGGGCTCAAGCCAACTTCTATATGCTCACAGAAGAAGCTTTATGAATGATGGACGAAAGCTAACTCAAAGGAGACTAATCTATTTGCAGAAAGAAACTGAAAGCCAACAAAGCATGAAAACCCTAGTAAACCCTAATTTGACTAGCTAGGCCCTTACAATGCAAAACTGTGAATGATACTTCTACCAATAGTGCCATTACTTGTAGTGAGCTGAAATACATGCATCTAAGCTACTTGCATCTGAAAAGACATGTTTTTGTATTTTTTCATTAAGTGGTTGGATTTATTGTGATGATGCTTTTGATTAGGGTTTGACTGTGCAGGAGCGGTTTGAATGGAAGGAAAGCATGGGCAAGGTCAGGATGGCTAGGGGAGGTCCCAGAGGGTCTCTAGCATCAGTCCACAGAAGTCTACCACGTTCGGATGCTCAGCAACCGAGTTTGCAGGCTTCTACAGGAAGTCTGGAGGGGATCCTACAGGAAACTCAGGGATTCTACAGGAAGTCTGTGCAATTCTACAGGATGTTCGACCGAGGGAGTTTTGGGAGATGGTGAAGTGTTGGAGTGGTGTGGGAGGATAGGTGAGATGGATATGGAACCGGTGATGGCTCAGGAGCAGAGAAGTCAGATGGAGGAAGAGTGCATGCAGTGGGTTGATGGCTGGAAGGATGGTATCAACGAAAGGTTAAGTAAATGGAGCTATGTGAGTAATGGGAGAGCTGGAAGGTAAACGAGCTGAACAGAGGTCGGTTGGGTGGCTTCAGGTGTGGTTGAAAAGAAGAGGAAGGTAAGGGGATGGTGTGGAGCAGTGTAGATGAAACAAATGGTCTATGAATGTCACCAAAAACGAGAACTCTTTAACCTATGTTAACTGTGCTATCTTGAACCAATGAACAGCAGTACAATTTGTGAAAGAAGCTCGTGCATGGAAGTGGAATGGAGAAGTAATGATCAAGACCAAAGTGCATGGATGGATCTACGACTAAAGTAACTGTTGCAGCTTGCATGGACGTGAGAAGAACTGCGTTTCTTTTTGGTGGTTGATATGGACTGCACCCCAATCCCTAAGCAGAGATGGCAGTGATCTCTAAAAACCTTTTTCTGGAGCTCCAATGAATTATAACTATCCTCTTCTAACCTAAGCAACTGGAAGCAAATTCACCATAAACTAATCCTATTCAATCTCATAAAAAGTAAATCAGCAGACTGTAAATTCGAATTGCATGACAAAGTAAAGAAACAAAGTGCTGGAACGAAAGGCAAATAACATTACAACACAGAGGAGGTCTATTGCTCTCAGGTTGGGCCCTAACCTGAGAGCTATAGCTCCCTTAGAAACTCAGAATGAGATCAAAATCTGCCTGCCTTTATTCATAACCAAAAATCTGATGTCATGCCAAAACTGGCTTACAAAAAGAACCAACACCGAGCTGTAGCTCGTACTTCCAAATTACAAGAGTAATGCCAAAGTTCCAAAAGCCCTTATCAAAGGCTACGGCCTCAGTATTTATGAAAAATGATAATCCAACAGGTTTCCTTGATTTGTGGAGCTCGGCTGTCCAACTGAAGGTTAAACTGCTGATCCTGTAGAACAGTTGTAACTGCTGTTCCTGTAGAACGGTTGGCTGCCTCTAAGCTCGGTGGGGAGATTGGTTGGAGCTCGGAGCTATGGTGGGAATCACGAGGAAGGTCCCCAAGACTGTGGACATCCTCTCCTAAAAACCAGCAGTGCCACCTTATTGTCTCCTTGTCTCCTTTCTCGTGGTCTTTGCTCCCTTTTAATGCCAAAAACCTGAAATCATCATGTATTAGTCACGTAGATAGAATGCCTACCCTTCTTCCTACAAACAACACGAATAAACCAAGAAATGAATGCATAAGCAATAAAAGATGAATGGTTTGAGCAAAGCAAGTAGGCCAAATGAGCCCAAATTGTACCAAAAATTGGGGCTCATCAACATCTATAACATGTTCCGACACATCAAAATCAGCAGCGTGAGAAAAACATGTTGGGGTTGTGATTGAGATATAAGTCATGATTGATGTGCAGAAATTCAAAACCAACTTCAAAGGCTCATCTTGTCATCTGGCCCTTCAAGCCCTAGAAATGTTGACGGTGATAGACCTGCCAAAATTTTAGGGGATCTCGTTGTTAAGAAGTCCCAACTAGACCTCAGACTTTTTGGAGTAGAAGTCCCAGCAGTGGGTGGTAATGTAGTTCCTTGACCGTGGTAGTGTGCAGAGATAAGTACAATGAATTTGGGTGGAAGAAAGTGTTTGAGCTTGCAGTGAGTCAATTGATATGCATGGGGGTTCTAACACACGGAGGGGAAAGGAAGTGTGCCCCTTAGAATCCTATAATAGTATGTAGATTGAAAGGCACACACGAGTGGAAAGGCATCACAGGTTAAGATTCATAATAGTCCACAAGTTAAAGTGATGGTTTAATCCAACAACACGCGTTCAAGAATATTCATACAATTGCATACAAATTATTTCATAAGAAAATGCATAAGTTAAACAACATTCATTGCTAAAGAAACTAGAATAGTCTAACTAAAATAACAACATATGCAAAGTGTGTTGGGTCTGTTATTATTATTATAAGTGAAAGTTCCATCCATACATGCACCATTGATAGCCACTAGCCTCAATAGTGGAACATTACAGTCAAGAACACCTGCTCCTCCAAATTAACTCTCTCTACACTATGGAGAATCCAAGGTTCGTCACAATACTCCCAAACCTTTTCTAAGCCTAAGCCTAGCCAAACTCTTGACTCCCGAAAACCTCTTCTATGAGTTATAAGGTTCTACTTGTAACAACGGGTTGGATGACCCTTGACATTCCCCTTTGTGACTCTTTGAATACCCTCATGACCCTTCAACTCCTTTACAAATAACTCATTAGATTACATAGTGATTGTTCACATTCCACTAATGAAACTTGGAATTTCACTTACAACATATTTACAAATAATATAAATTTTCCACTTATACCCATGTGATACAAAATAGGCTAGAGACCACCTAACAAGACAAAACAATATGATTCTAAAGTTTGGGGAATGACCAACTCTGCAAACTCCACTTGATGCTTCTTTGTCACGTACTAATGCCAAGCTTGGTACTTTGTGATGATGTACCCAAACTACTTGATGGTGTCTTTCTGATAGAAGAATCTTGCCTCCATAGCTTCTGGGTATATGGTCTTGGAACCTTTGTCCAACTCATCCTGAAGAATGTGCCACATGGTATTGACCATCATAGGACTAAAAATGTACTTCTGTATGTTTTGTGCGCTCAACTCCAAGTCATCGTTGGTGGCCTCTTACCTTAGCTTCTCCATGTGCTAGTCGATCTCTAGTCAGACTTGGTTCATGTGCTTAGCTTCAGTGAGGGAACCAATTGACGGGATCTTATGCATTCTTACCATGAAATCCAAACTCTTATACAACCATGCATATGAATCTTGTATGCTCCTGAAGAACGGGGTGAGCTACTCATAGTTCTGGATCAACATCCAAACCTTTTATTTGTCTAACTCTGCCTGTGCCTTCATCATATTTGGAAAGTAAAGCGGGGCCCCTTTTTACCACATTGTCCACTCTTGCACATGGGTAATCGTAGCATGTATGTCCCTGATATTTTGAACCAACATTTTGTTCCGTTGTTGTAAGCCCTGGACATGCACAACTACCTTATGTACAGTGATGAATCCTTCATAGAGCTTCCGCGTGGTAGTCTCAAGTGTTGATACTTCAGCAGGTATCACTTTACTCATCTCTGCCATTGCGGAACATGTGCTCTTCTCTCTGGATTATTCTACCTCTTACCTGGTTGCCTACAAGTTCTTTGCGATTTGTTCATTCTCGGCTAACAGGAACTTAACATTTGAGCTCCTGGCTAATGCATAAGCCAAAGTGGCATCAACAATGAGAAATGAATGCTTTCTGACATTTGAAACTATCACCCTTTCCTTCACGAATGCAGGTGATGTGTGATCATACAAAAAATGTTTTCTCCACGCATGTACAATCTTCTTTTGCAACTCGTCAAATGATAGATTGTACACATCCATCACCGGATCATCATCAAGGATAACAACCTCTCCTCGCTTGAGACTGGTTCTAACACTAGAGGTGGTAGAAAGTAAGAGGTAACCTTGGATGCTCTCAGCATGAGGTTAGTTTCTTGATCCTATGGCTCTGGCCCTAACTCCATGTCCATCACTTCAATCAGTTGCTCAATCTGCTGAGAAAGCGCCCGATTCTACATATGTTAACTATCTTCTTGAGTTGTCACATGTTCTGACTCCTCAACCTATATGGACATTTTTTTTTTGTCATCATACCTTGCCTTTATTCTTCTTCCTATTTATGCTTCTATTCCCTCTCTCTCCTTCTGAGATTTTTCTTTTCCTTGAACTTCTTCTTTGTTTCATGCAACTTCCATTCTTCTTCCTCCAGACTTTCCTTTTCTTTCTTCCTTCGGTCTACTCTCTTTAGCCACTGCTCCCTCTTTTCCTCTAATGCCAAAGCTACTTTCTCAGTGGCAGGATCTACTTTCATCTTGTATATTTTCTCTACCTCTAGGTTCTCGAAAATATTCCTCTTGCCCTTGTCCTGCACTGGTTTGTTTCTTATGGCTATTGTTTTTGTTGCTTCCTGCACTACCACTTCATGCAGAGAAACTTTCCAAGTTGTGGCTATATTAACTAGCTCGTGGAGCTTGGATTCATTGTAACAGTACCTCCAAGGGTCTTCCTCGTGCCAATGAAATGTCCCGTGGATCCATGGATAATACACCTTCGCACAATGGTTCTTGAAAATACCGTGGGGACCATACGGATTAAAGTCTCCGGTGTCAAACTTGAACTTCACTATTTCCTTAGCTTCGACATCTGTATCCTTCAATCTCTTAATCTCGTATAATCCAATCTCCAAAGGAAGAGTGGGACATGGTGCCTTCTTCATCCTATGTAGTCCTGCTGATAACATTGTGGAGATGTGGTATGAGACCTCTTTCATGACCAACTTGTCTGTGGCATACCTAGGTAGAACTTCTAGATACTTCTCTTCACTAAACATCTTGATGAAGGTGCCACCAGGTGAGCCATACCAATTTACAATGTCTAGTATTACCTCCATCGCCTCTTAGGACATGTAAGGTGGATCCTGCTCAAATGTCAACTTGTACAACAGGATGATGAAATGGTCAATTAGCCTTTCCATAACCTCTCGGTAGCTGCACTCAGAAAGAAACTTGCAACAAATGTTGATGATAGTTTCTTTCGGTGTCCATGTCCATCTCATGCTATGAAACTGATGTTGGGCACATATTGCATCAAGTAAATACACAGACATGAGGAATCTTGCTTGCTTATCCTTGGGCGGATTCTGAGTGTTCGTCACATGGACTTTCAACTAAATAGCCAATAGATCTGACTAGTTGAATGGCCTTCCATCATTCACTAACTAGTCCAACACAACCACCCAACCATCAGGAAAGGTCTCCGTGCTCTCTTGACCGTATAACTGGCATGGAAAGATGATCAAGAAATGGTATGCCCTCTTGAGATACTTTGTCTTGTAAAAATGATTGGGTTTCGTTTTGAAATTTAACGACTCCTTCACCCAGTGCTTGACAATATCTCTGGTGTTCACAAAGCTATGGGTGGCATAGAAAAGTGTGTCCATGTGGTTCACCAACTGAGGTAAATGATACATTTGTTGATAATTTCGTGCCCTAAAGGTGCCAAGCTCTATCCCGCTCGCACTACTCAATGTCATAGTCTCTAGATCTTTGCGTGAGACAATCCAGTGGATGATGTTTGAACATGGGAATGCGGGGTACCTGCATGCAACCTTGTATAAGCCTGATCACTGGATACTAATATAAACCTACTGATGCTCTAAGTATTCCTTGAATTCCTCTGCAAATATATCCCTGATTTGTTGCATGTCAACTTCATGCCCTTCTTGATGAACAGCTGAGTGTCCGCATAAACTAGAAAATTCACTAACACCTACTCAACTGCTTCCCCAGTGCTACTCTCAGTAGTATCCTTTGAGGCATCTCTCTTGGAGGCCATGCTATAGAGAGTTTCTCGGAGACAAAGAGGACACTCATGGCATGCAATTTTTAGCTTGAAACCAAAAGCAACTTCAAGAATAGACTAAGTAACAAACCGGGTTAATGATGGGACGGGTTGCACGATTCTAGTTCACAAAGGTGACTAGATGCCAGCTGGAACTACGCATCGTACAATCCGAGTAGTCAGTGGGGAGGTCTTGTTGATTGGAACTGTGTAATGCACAGTCCAGTCTGGGCACAGGTTAGGAGAGACTGTGAATTGCGCAGTCTACGTGGCCAAGGCTTGGGGTTGGCTCTTGGAACTGCGCAGTGCACAGTTGGAACAAGGTTTAGGCAGCCTCTATGTAATTCCTGAAGCCAAGGTCAATACCTTAAGCTCAAAAAATGTGTAGTGCATGCCCGAAAAGCATGATATGGGTTAAGGAAGCCTAAATCTGCGCAATGGGAGTGAGAAATCGAACAGATCTGAAGGATAGTGCAATTCCTGGTGCAGATCTAAGTGAATGATGATGCATGTGAATGAAACAATGTAGGAATCAATCAAACTGAAGGAAAATGAAGCATGTGGAAAGAGTCGCGTCAATGACGATCATTGGTGCAAAAACTAGGTGATGCATGCAACACTTGGGAAAGGCAATGCGAAACTTAAAGCAACACTTCTACAACCTAAAACAAAAACACCAGCAGTCGTTCAAAAAAATAAGTGAAACAACACTTTCACAAGCTAAACAAACAAAAGAGACAAAAAAAACAACAAAAAACTAGAAAAGAAAGACTTACTCGGAAAAGCAATGATGATTGTACGGAAGGTTCCTTGATCTTCTCGAAAATGGTAAAGCTCCAAGATTGAATGTGAAAATGAGATTTGGTAGTATGAATTAAATGTATTTGGTCAATTTAGGGTTTATGACACGAAGGTGAAAAATCAAGGAAAAAGCGACACTTGGTGATTGTTTCCAAAATAACTCAAGTGTCTCCTCTAGGTTGCTAAAAATAGATCCCTATTTTCTAGGGATGATTTTTTTATTTTTCCTTTTTCTTTCTTGGGAAAAGTTTCCATGCATTTCCCAGAGATATTGAATAGTTCTAGGAAGGACTGGGCAACTCATTGGCTCATGCCCTAAGCAGCTTCTGAGGAAGAAGCTTTTGCGCAATTTTTGGGTTGAGTGGCTCTAGGATGCCTCGCATGCTCTGTGTAGTTTCCCAACTGAAGGCTAGATGTCAACTGGCTCTGTGTAATTTTGGAGCTAAAGACTCATTATCAGCTTGGACTGTGCAATTCCCGTGAGGAAGGTTGGTTACCCTCAAGGATTGCGCAGTTCACTAAGGCAAGCCTGGAACTGGGTGAAAATCGAGTCAAGGGATCGGCTTGTGGGTTAGAAACTAAACCAAGTGAGAAACACAAGAAAAAATGCAAAAGATTAATCTCAATCAAAGGACAAGCACCTAGGTCAGTGCTAGATGCACTATTGTTATTTAGGAGGGATGCTCCAAAACGAAACATAAGAAAAATTTTGGAGGGTGGTTGTAGCCGCTACAATAGGTATCAAGCCTTTTCTGATACAACTTGAAAAGAAGATTCATCTTGAATATAAATTGGGCTAATATATGTCTTAGAGATAATAAAAAAATCTAGAGTTTGTTTCATTATTGATAGACACCTTCCAACAAAACGTTAAACTTTGAAAATTATCCAAGGTATATAGTGATTTTTGGACCATTTTCCAGACCGCTAAGTAGAGTTTCTCGTGATAGTGACATTGATCAAGTAGCTCCTTCTATTCAAGATCAACTTGGACATATTCTGCATGCATCTATATTCTCTGCATCTCAAGCAACAATAGTTGAAGGCTTGCACTCATGTTCTACAACTCTATAACACCCTCCTCCCACATCTACCCAAGTAACCATCCAACCAAGGTAAAAATACGACCATAGGTTACTATGATTGGATTCAACATCCTATGTGACCTTATGGAAATGGAATTGATAAAAACACAACATACAAACCTTCCACAACAACTATATGACCCATGAGAACCACCCCAACACTTTAGGCATCCTGCCCTTAGGTCCCATTGAATTTTTTTGATCACTTGACCTCTAGAATCTCTCATGCTATGGGAATGCCAACATCTAGGGACCTTTGGATGCTCTCATAAGCCTGTAATCCAGCATTTAAGGACCATTTTAGCCTATTCTGTGCCAGTTTCCCCGCGACTTGAGCCACTTTTTCAAGCCTAGAGCTGAGGTCACTACCCAGAATGGAATGGCATCTTCAAATAAAATAATGGGGAAAAATGATGTAAAAGAAATTAGTTGAACAAGCCCTTAACCAGTACTAGCCATGACAAGAATTTCGTCAAACATGTCGAAAACATGTAATTTATAGGTGTAAACAAAAGATTTAAGCATAAAGATATCATACTTATCTGAGAGTCACCAATAACCATTTTTACCTCATGTCATTTGCTACATTATCATCTATTAGGTCATAGATACATTGTCCATTCTTTTACAAGTAAAAATATGATGAGAGCCATACATAGATTTTGTCATAAAACATATATATAACCAGCATAGTAACAACAAAAATGCCATAAATACATCATCCATAGAATCCACATATAAACCAATACATTTATACATGAAAAGCAAGGGAATGAATTTCTCATTAATGAATGTAGAAACCAATCAGGGATGGGACTACCACGTTCCACCTCACCATAGATTGGCTGAGCCAAATCTATTTTCAGCTAATCACCGTCGTGTCATATTCCAAGCATGAATGTGAGACTCATAACCAACTGGAAAGAACCAAACAAGCATTGATGCTACTATATTTTTCCACCTACACCATGAGGAATTTGAGTGCCTCCTAGTCTCTCAGACTTTACCATAATCCATAGTTTGATCCATGGATCACTAAGCCCTACACTGAGACCCACTCTCTAGGCTTTACAGTACATCCCATCCTGGGACTACTAGGCCCAACAAAGAGAAACCCACCCCTTGGCTTTACCATATATCCCACCATTCACTCGTAAGGATTCCTAGGCTCACCGAGGCACACAATTCTAGCTTTACCGCAACCCATTGTCTGGCTCAAGGGTTACTAGGCCAGTGGTTTTACTATGATCCACAACCTGGTTCAGGGACCACTAGGCCATGTGTTTTTCATTTCAGAGAACCACCCCAGTCAACTTTAAATCCATCTCAACTGAAGAATGAGAACCCATCTCATCAAGGCCATCAGGAAATGGCAAGGTTATGCTGAAAAAACTATCACACCTGGTAAAACCCATGCCATGATAGGAAACAACCACATGAAACACCATGCATGCCAAATCTAGCAAGGAAAATACACATGCAAATCAATACCTGCAAAGAATCGTGTTGTAGATGCTTGATCCTGCCTTTGTTTCTTGATATTTCCTTCCTCTTGCCCTCTTTTCCTTTCTTGCTCCAATTCCAAAGTGCTCCAAGAAAACTCCAAGTGTCCAAGAGTGAGAGAGAGAGAATAATGGGTGAGGTCCAAAACTAAACTGGAAAAAGGTTACCAACTGATCCTCAAAAGCATTTTTATCAGTGAGGCCTCTAATTTCTTCATTTTCCATTATTTTCCTTCGGTTTCCTCCTCACATGCAACCCGTGACCTTTCACCTCCCTTTTCTCCTAATTTCCATTATTTTCATAAATAAATGTGCCAAAAATTCCATTTTTCCTTTCCAAAGCCTTAGCCATTTCCTTTTTCAATTTCCTTAGCCATAATAAAACCGACAAACACCAACACTAGGATGTCTTGCCCAACATTAATATTTGAATAAGTTTCCCATCAACCTTGGTTATTATTTTTGCCTTTATTAACTTTTATTACATAGAATTTTCATGAGGGTTGTTACAAAACCCTCCCTCTTGGGGGGCACTATCCTCGGTGTTCAACCACACCTATAGCTCAACAAAACTGCTATAAATCAAATATACTTCCCATGGAGATTTATAACATAGTTCAATGCGGTATTTACAATGATCACCTTGCTGAAAAGAAAACTGACATTACAACATGACGACATAACGACATGACACCCATACTGCTTATTGGAGCGTTATAGCATAGCTCATGGCGATATTTACATCCATATACATATGTACATTTACCAAAACATCATCAAACATATACCAAAGACATATACCAAAACACCATACCAAAACTTCTTTTCCTAAACCAACAAACAAAGAAGGATATATAGCCTGCCTCTGATCCGCCATCACCCATTTAGCTTCATCGGGCCCAAATTACTTCCACGATACTTTAACTTGATCGATTTCTCGATTCTGGAGCATGAACACATTTTTATGAAATATACACTAAGGCTCTGACTGGAATTCTCCATATGGTTCCACCTACAATACAAACCAGTCAATCACATGATCAATATCTTTAACATGCTTCTTAATAAATGACACATGGAAAACATCATAGACTTTCACTATCGAAGGAAGTGGAATTCGATAGGATATTGGCCCAATCCTTTCAATAATAATGAAGTTCCAGAAAATTATGGTGCCAACTTGGCACATGATCCAATCCCTAAAGAAATATTCTTCGGTTTGATGCACAGGTACACCTATTCCCCAACGCAGAACTCCTTGAACAACCTGTTCTAATATGCATAGCTCTTCTTCTTATCATGTGTTGCCTTTAGATTCTTCTTGATTACCTACATTTCCTATTCCATGTCTGCCAACATATCTGGTCCAATAAGTACCCTATTGACTAGATCACTCCAGCTGATGGGAGTATTGCAACACTGCACATACAATTCCTCAAACGAACTAATCCTTAGAGATTCCTGATACCCATTGTTGTAATCTAACTCTACTAGTGGAAGATACTCTTCCCACTTTTGTTGTTGATGCATCACATACATACTCAACATGTCCTCCAATATCTTGTTGACCCTCTATGTATGTCCATAAGTCTATGGATGATAAGATATACTGAAGTCCAAATCTGTGCCCAAACCTGCAAATAACTCCTTCCAAAACTTGGAAGTGAACTTTTTCATCCCAAACTGACACAATATTCTTTGGAATGCCATGAAATCTGACCACATTTCGAATGAATACCTATGCTACATTGCCAGTTGAGGATGTAGACTTCATTGGAATGAAGTGCACAATCTTTGTCAACCTGTCCACAACAACCATGATGGAATCATGTTGTCTCACTGTCCTCGGAAAACCTATGATGAGGTCCATGGAAATTACCTCCCATTTCCACTCTAGAATTGTAATCGGCTATAGAAGTCCACCTAGATGTTTACACTCTACCTTCACCTGCTAACAATCAAAACACCTAGGCACCAACTCTACTACATCCCTCTTCATATTTGGCCAATAATAAAATTTCTTCACTATAGTTAGTGTCGTCTGATAACCTGGGTGACTCGAATATGGTTTCGCATGAAACTCTCTCAAGATCACCTTCTTGATCTCACTTCTATCTGGCACATATATCCTCTCTCTAAATCTAATGAGTCCATCTATTGTAAGGAAATAGTCCACATCCTATGCACTTGCACCTGTACCTATACATGTATCATTACCTCCACTTATACCTGTACTATCACCTTTGCCTGTACTAGTACTCTTTTGACACTTGTGCATAATCTCCATATACCTGACATCCCACTAACATGCCTGCAAGATCCTATCATGTAATTATATCCCATAGGAGCTCATAGCTGCCAAGTAATTTACCTGTACCCGCCTGCTGAGAGCATATGCCAGCTTGTTCTCCTTTCCTTTGATGTACCTAATATCGAAATCAAACTCAGTGATCGTGACCAACCACCTAGCCTGCCTGGAATTCAGATTTGGCTGGTCAAACAAATACCTCAACCCAATATGATCACTCATCAATACAAACCTCTTGCTAAGAAGATAGTGTATCCACATATTCAATGCATGTATGATCACGCTAACTCAAGATCATGCGTTGAGTAGTTCTGCTAGTGCTCATTTAGCTTTTGCGTCTCATAGTACACCACTTTTCCATCCTGCATAAGGACCCCACCAGGTCCTCTCTTGGAAGGATTTTTGCATACTACAAACTCATTATCCAGATCTGCAATCTGTAGCACTAGTGCATGTGCCAACAACTGCTTAAGATGCTCAAAAATGGCTTCACACTCCTTCGTCCATTTAAACTTTGACCCTTCCTCTGCGATGAGGTGATAAGATAAAAAATCTGTGAGAATTTCTTGATGAACCTCCTATAATAGTCTTCCAACCCCATGAAATATATCACCTCATACACATTCTTAGGAGCTACCCACTCCATGATGGCCCTTATCTTCTGTGGATCTACTATAATGCCCTCCTTGGAGACAACATGCCCCAAGTAATGTACCTCAATCTGTAAGAAAATTCACTTGCTGAGCTTAGAATACAAATGATGTTATCTTGACAATCTCAACACTACTGTTAAATGCTCGACATGCTCTTCCTCATTTTTAGAATATACAAATATGTCATCAATGAACATGTTGATGGTGTTGGGCCCGCCAACATTCAGGGGATCACACCATTATGAATTCCCAACTAGACCTCACGCTGTTTGGTGTGGGAATCCCATCCGGTATGATGGTCAGGTTGCCATTATCTAAAGGATTTGCCTCAACTCTTGCTTGTCAGCACAAGAGAGTGGTCTACTTTGTCTTCGGGAAGTGAGGTTCGCATGCCTGGTGAGTGTAAGTGTCACTTGTGTTAATGGTTCTTTCAATGTAAAGGGAGAGGGTGAAAGTGAGTCTCAAGCTGGTTGGGATGTAGTCCCAACTTGGTTAGGAACACACAACACAACAGGATGTGCACAACTTCAAGAGGAGCAGCCCACATAGATGTGGTAGTCACAACATACAAGGTAACATAACATGTACAACACTCACCGGATTAGTCCGAACGAGTGAACCTGTTGTTACAGAAAGCTTCATGTGAAAGGTCTATCTGATGTCCGACAGAGTAGTCTACACGGGCGAGACAACATTAACAACATATACAATACAGTTCCATTAATAGATTATGCATTACAACAAGTGAAATAGTTCATATGTAGAACACAGGTTAAAGAAACATGCATTAAAAGTGTTAAATATTATTCTTACAACAGATACAATACATGTTTGAAAACGTGTTAGCCTGTTAGTAGGCTTCTAAATTAAGTGAATTTTCCAAGGCACTTCGTTACACCATACATCACTAACCCTGAGTGGCAAGCATTAGAGCCACTACTTACTCTTCAAAGAAAAGATTACAGACTCTCTTGGCTATGTGGGAGGAGTTGAGGTGAAAAGTCCCTTGCAAGTACAAGTGAGGGAGTATTTATGGCCAAGGGTGAAACTGACCCTTGTGGTTGTTTGACTACCTTCATGACCGTTTGACTTCCAGGACTTTTCGACTTACATGACTCTTTGTTCAACAAGTGGGTCTCTTGGACTTCCATGTTACATCACATTGATTGACAACATAGCCCATAGTGGAGATGTGGGCGACATGACTCGACATAACTTGACATGACAATGCTGGTACATTCGTGCTACTACTAGAGTGCATGTCGAGCTACAATGCTACTGGGTGATGGATGTCTTCATGGTGTATCATAGCTTCACCTCCGCATGGTAAAATGCACGTAGTCTTCGATGGTCCTTGGTTCGCTTAATGAAGCTTTGGCATCTTGTTCCTTGCTTGCATGTTGGAAGGCTTGACAGGCTCATTTGTTTGTGAAGGTGCATGTTCGCCCGTCCGTCTGTTGGTGAGCACATCTTGCATGTTTTCTCATCCGTTCGTCTGTGAACACATCTTTGCATGATCATCTGTTTGCAAGCACATCTCTTCGCATGCATCATTGGTTCATTTGTTGGTGAGCCTGTCCTTCTACATGTGCTCCCTTCATTCAACCCATTCGTCGTCTTGCCATGTTTGTTGGTGTACCTGTACCTATAGTCACTCATGACGAGACGACATCAAATCCAAAACCTCCTAGTCTACCATGACACATGATCATTTCGAATGCAAGTGACCGGGATAGGCAACAGGGTTGTGAAATGGGATGATGGCTCTGGACATTGCTGATGAAAATTGCGCAAGAGACACAAAGTGATGAAGACGTGCAATCTGAGTCGACAGTGACTGTTTGCGAGGTCTAGCTCGGCTGGGAGATAAAATTGAACAAATTTTGGGAGGGACAGTCTGAGCTGCAAGTAGGCAAGGTAGGCATGATCTGTACGGTTTCTCGAATGAGCTGGTAGCAAGGGCTGGAAGGCCAAAATTGTGCAATTTTCTGGAGGAACAGTCTGGGTTGTGAGGAGGGTCAGCACGCAGGGATTGTGTAGATTTTTGGGGGAACTGCCCGGGAGACTGGCAGCAAAAACCACACAATTTCGAGAGGGAACTGGCATTTGGCTGCTGGGGTGACTGGCAATCAAAATTTCACAATTCCCAGAGGGAATCGGTAGCTGACTGTTGGGTTCACTGGTAGCCAAAACTACACAATTCCCATAGGGAACTAGCAGTTGGCTGTTGGAGTCACTAGTAGCCAAAAATGCGCAATTCCCAGAGTGAACTAGCAGCTGGTTGTTGGGGTCACTGGCATGCAAAACTGCGCAATTCCTAAAGGGAACTGGCATTCTGTTGCTAAGGGCTACTAGAAAGGGAAACTGCACTGAGGCTGAGAGGTTGACCTGCTGATCATCTCTGCGTAATTTCTGAGTTGGGCTGACTGATGGGAAGCCGAGGGCATGCTCATGAAAACTACTCAATTTCTGAGATGAACATTTGGCCGATTGTTGGGATGACTGACTGGGAAAACTGCGCAATTTTCTAAGGGAGATAGGGACGGGAACTTGGTGTCTGTCTGACCTGTCTACACAATTTCCTCAATCGGTTGAGCGAGTAAGTCAGTGGCCTCTGCGCAAATTTTGAGGGGAGTCAGTCCCGAGGTGACTGTTGGGTCCAACTGTCCAGGTGACCAGCATGAGAGTTGACTGAATTTCTTGCAGGCGGCACAACTTGAAAATACTAGCTTAGTGCTTTTGTGTTGTTCTGGTTGACAATCGATCGAGTCAAAAGTGGGGTGATGGTCCGGCTATCAAAGGGGAGACTGGTCATCAAAACTTCAGCAAAAATGACTAAGTGTGTGAACAAACGAAAGATGCTTAGGTGATCATATGAACAAACACTCACATGACTTGACGATGAAATGACACAAACCATCCAGACACACATGTTCAACATGACTGACCGACGGTGCAAGTGACAAGTGTGACACTCATGATTTACCATTCATTGATCGAGACGACACATGCACAATAGTGAATGTGACTCTATGTGTGAGTGTGATAGATGTTTTGATAGCGAACACAACAAACACATACAAAGCGAAGGCTTTGAGCATAACCATAACATGGTTGCAAGCATGAATTAGACACTAGCATGCAAAAACTTGAATGAAATGAACAAGCAAGGCGGATGTAAAGACTCACACGAGCTCACAAATTGAACCTGAGTGTGTGCAGTCATCAAGTGAAACTCTCAAGGGAGGCTCTGAAATTGGTGCAGGCCAAAATTTTGGAGGGTGGTTGTAGCTGCTACAACACTTGGTGACACACTGGTAGAACTTCAGCTTCTCTGTTTTGGTTCATTGCTATCACAGGCCCTTGGTCTTTCGGGGAGTATTGAATCGCTATGTGGGTTACTTTAGTTTCCCCACTTACCCATGGACATACATGGTTCACCGTTTGCCAACTCAGTCAAACACAATCAAAAGTTCAGCTTAGATCTCAGTGTTTCAAATCCAGGAAGGGTATTTTAGCTCGCGAGTTGAATATTTTTAGAGTATAAGTTTTCATCTCTGGTGTTGCTATGCTACCAGTAGGCCTGGATAGTACCCCGATGGAGTCACACATGAACACACACATTTCTCCACTGCCAGCGAGCCTGGTTAGTACCCCAGTAGAGTTGCATGCTTCACCTCTCTGTACAGGAAGCCTTTCTCTTCTTTCACCTTTGTATTTTTCAAGAGGATTGTGCATAGGCACTTATTTATTTTTGGGATGGAAGACGGATCCTGAATTATTGAGAGAAGAAGAGGTTGTTCCTTCAGAGAAGCATGTAAGACCTCTGACTTAGGTTTGCTCGTTTAGATTTCTCCTTCTCCATTTCTACTAGTTGGATGAGCTTGAACACATAGAGAAAAAGGTTGAGTATAGGCATGGGGCTTCCCAGTGTCAACACAGGTTCATGGTTGGACAAAAACTTCCCTTATAGATGGTCCATATTTTCCATCAATACTTCATCATCCGAAGGTTATAACCAAAAATAGAGAAGACGGACACAAGACTGGCCAAGTGCTGCAGTGTCACAAGTCTCTTCAAATTTTAGCCACATACTCTATTCAAAACCCAGAACGTAGTAGTTGGCAGCACTTATTTCCGAAAACAAAAATAGCAATATATCAAACAAAAAAAACACATGTGAACAAAAATAGTAAGCAATATGAAACAAAGCAATAAACAAAGGTAATAAGAAAAACAAACCAAATGAAAACAACAAGTAGTAAGCAGAGTATGTACATGGCACGGGCGCGGCCCAACCTATTGAAGGTAATGCTTGAGATCTTGGCCGTTTATAGGAAGGTTGTTAATCCTCATGTCAAGTGATTGCAAATGATATGTGTGTGGGCAAAGCTTCTCGTAGACCAGTGCAAGTCCATCGGGCTCCGCTACTGGAACTTGGTGGCATTCCAGAAGACCTTCAAGTGAAGACAACACCACTGTTTTAGGTACTGCGTGCAACATGGTATCGGATGATGGCACAAGGTAGTTGTTTTTATTCTCGGTAGGGTTCAAGTTTCTGAAGTCAATACATAAGCGGATTTTCCCGGATTTCTTACGTGAAAGATTTAAATTAGAAAACCAAGTATGATGAAAACTTTGCAAGTAATCCAATCATCCAAAATGTTAGTCAATATTTTCCATATAAGGAGTGAAAACAACATGGATGTGTTACCTGGTCTTCATTGCAATGGCTTGTCTCCTCCTTTACCTGGAATCCTATGTTGGATTGCTTGTGTGTAGTGTGTACTCAGGTCATCATCTGCCCGTGTAGACCCATCCTGGTACTGTTTGGTCAGGCGATCAAAGTTTTGTTGCTGCCGCAGTGTATAGCTTGTACTAGCTATCTTCAGATCATGATAGGTGTCTAGATTGCTCTAATCGTTTGTAACGGTGGTCCTTTGTATCTTCAACATGATAGCTTCATATTCAACATCGTTATTTGTTCATTTGAACTTCAAACAGCTCGAAATCATGCATTGTTTTTTGTTTTGAATGACTGAGATACACTTGGTCCTTGAGCCATCATGTGTTTTAGATTCATCAAGACTCATGGCCCACAGCTCGTCTGTACATGGACCATTTGGCATGCTACTACTACTGCTACTAGTACTACTATCAGAAAAATAAACTGTACAAGTTCCATTACCATCAGTTGGGAAAGGAAGGAGTCCTAACTGCGTGTCTGATGAGGTTGGAGCTAGTCGTGCAAGATAACACTCCAATGTTGTTTCTAGGAGGTAGTTGCCAAACATGAGTTCTGCGAAGGCCAACGGTTCATTCTTGCCATTAATGGGAGTGACATTGTGTTTCATATACCTCTCAGATAACACCTGGATTTGGTTTCATTTTCCCTTGTACAGAAGCCACATGTGAGACGAGTCTGTAGCAAAATATCCATCTAGATTGTTGGACCAGTCTCTGCTGAGTAGAAGGCCATATGCTTCCGTTATGTCCACAACAATTATGTTGATGCATTTGTTGACTCTACCATCATGAGATAGTCGGATGATCACGTCTCGCAGTTCACCAATGGCTAGTACTGATGTTTGATCAAGTTGGATGATTCTCGCGGATGTTTCACTCCATTGTGCATTGATCTTCTTAGTAATGGAGAGCGACATGACGTTGGCTGTAGCGACAGAATCAACCAAGTAGTTGTGAACATTGTAGTTGAAAAATTCAAATGGAAGTAGGAATGGGGGACAACCTGAGTTTTCTTCTTCCATCTGGAGTGTATTGAGCACAATGGAAAGTAACTTGGGAGGTGTGCCTACTCCCTTGCTGGTAGAGACTGCGTTATCTGTTTCCGTCTGTCCCAATGAACGCAGTAGGATATCTCGCTGACTCTGGACTTTGGCTAACTCGAAAAAACTGATGTTCACTCGAGTTTTCTTCATGTCATCAACTATGTTGTAGTTCAGAGGTGGTAGAATCACCGAGGTGTCCAAGGTGGTCTTGCAGCATCCATTGTCATTTTAATTTTGTTTTCAGTTTTATCGCAGAAAAAAATAAAAATCAAATATTATGTTCTAATGGAATTAAAAGAAAATGTGGAAATATGAAAGAAGTGATTTATTTTATATTATTGATGGCTTTTGAACGTGAGAAACCCAGGAGAAGATCTGAGCTGTCCGATCGATGGGCAACATATCTGACGTTAATCGCATGCTAACAAGTGCAGAGGATAACTCCAAAATCGGACGCAAGAAGTTATAAAATTGAGTTAAAACCTCAGTTAATCGGGGCTATTTACTTGAAGGATTCAGATACGATGGTAATCGTGTGGTTAACTAGGGTGAGGCTTAATCCAGAAAATGAATGTGATGGTTTATGGAATGTGATTTAATCCATCGAAGTCTGGATCGATCACAGACGCTCATCAAGAAGGGACGAGATCCGACGGATATCGCGTCAAAAAGTGCATGGGTTTTATTATGAACTTCAGACCCGAGAAGTCTATGAACTGTAGCTTTTTTTCCTTTCGGTTCCGTGGGGAAGGTAAAGGTTTGTGGAAAAGGCGGACTTGATATATTTTGAACTAGAGTTTATTTCCTTTTTGGATTCCGGCCAAAGCGTTTAAGGAAGGATCAATGGTGATTGGTCGTGTTTCTTTGTGATTCCGCCAATTAGAACGCTTCTGATATATACGTGGGCCCATAACCCACAGGTCCATGCACATAATCTTGTAAAGATGGAGCTTTGTTGCGTTAAATCAATTTAGCTGTCATGAGGACATCTACAGGATTACAGCTTGCAAAATACAGGACCACATACTCAAGCCACAGATTCGAACAGCGAGCAGCCATCACCAGTCATATTCTAATTTCTGTTACTTCTTGTTATTTTTTTTCTTGAGAAGAATGAGGTATCTTTTACCCTCCAATGTAATATTTTGTAATAACTTTTACTTTAGATAGCTAGGAGATAGTTAAGAAATTTGACAGTTTTGGCGATTACCAACTGTCCCATGATGTATAAAAAGAGGCAAAATTATAGAAAAAGGGTCTGAATTTTGAAGAGCCTGGAGGCTATGCTATTGTATTCTTGATAAAATTGATGATTAATGAAAGAATCAGGAGTTTTCCACACATTGTTGGGTATGATTTTGTAATTTCTCTGTTATGTGTCATCATGTGTCTTCCTTTCTTTAAGTATGGTAATGGAGTTGTGGGTCTTTGTTTAATTATGTGAATGAAGTTAAAATTCCTTAAAAGAGCGCTCCTGTACATAAATTTCCTACTTCTACATTTATTTTAAGTTACAGATAATAGTTTATGTGAAAAAACAACATATTGTCTCTAACTTCTCAAAGTGTTACAGATAATAATCTCTGTGAAAAACAACATATTGTCTCTAACTTCTCAAAGCATTCTTCACTTAGCATTTATATCTAGCAACCATATGGCATTCTGAGACTTTCATATCAGCTAAATATTAAGGGTTAAAAGTTAGGCCCTTCAGGTCCTTCACTTGAGGATATATCATACAAATAAGTGACATGAGTAATAAGCATTAATGTCTTAAGCACAATTTCTACACAGCCAAGAAAATGATTTCTTAAGGGACAACAGGTGGAACAAATGTTCGTGTTGTCCGGCGGAGTGTTTTGCAACTTGTTGCTCATGGATTTACTCTTATTCGTCACTGTTTTCCCATACTTGCTTTGTGTTTGTTGATTTGAGGCGACCAGTGGATCGACCTTCTTTATTAGTTGCCTCGCCTTCTCTTGCATTTCCCCAAGTGTAGGGGGAGCCCCTTTACTCCTAAGATTTTAAAAATCATTTGGCTTTTGGGGCTGCTTCTCAGTGTTTGTCTTCGAGATTACTTACAAGAATTCATATGCATACACCACATGCCCATAACTTGGTGTTTCATCAGGTGCAACCTCTTCATTATCATCACTGTCTTTTGGCTCCTCCTACATATCGCCTTCAGCATCGAGTGTATGACTACAGACAGAGCTAACGACTAGCTTCCAATCCAAACAAGAGTTCTCAGGGTGAAACTCTTCGTAGGATCAACGCACTGATCAAGTTGGAACACAA
Source organism: Pinus tabuliformis (assembly GCA_031772625.1). NCBI lineage: Eukaryota > Viridiplantae > Streptophyta > Pinopsida > Pinales > Pinaceae > Pinus > Pinus tabuliformis. The sequence goes on along the minus strand of CM062807.1, from coordinate 999,700,709 downwards.
CGTCCTCCGCAATTTTGGAAGCGAACCGGTTGTTTCTTGATGATCCGGTTGATGAACTGTTTTCCTATCTTTGTCTAGGTAGATGACTGCTTCGAATGTGTCTGTTTTCCGTTGCTTGAGTTTGGACATTTCGGTGGTCAAGTTCTTGACAAGGTGAGTGAGGGTCTCAATATCAGTTGCTTCCTTGTCTCTACCCTTGTTCGTCATTGCTTGGGACTTTTGCATCCTTGGAGTCTTTCGTTGATTCGTCATCCTTGATGAATCCGATTGCGCACAAGTCCTTTTCAACAGCAATAGACTCTTTGCAACTTTCCAAAAGTGTTGGCTTCACATCTCACTTGACGAACTGCGTAATGGTGGTTGGTAGTGCAGACGTGTAATAATCAACACTGATGGAGTCACGAGGTTTAGTGTCTGGTGCAAACTTGTGCAAAATAGGCATAAACCTCTAATTGAAGCCTTTCACTGTCTCTTTTCGCTCCATCTTAAGGCTTCCCAATTCTTTTAGTAGCATGGCTGGGGTCTTGTCATCAGCGAAATTTTCAAGGAACATAAGTTTGAAAGAACCCCAGTTTTGTATGGAGTTGGGTGGAAGGCTGTGATACCAAGTAGTTGCGCGGCCATCCAAGGTACATGGGAACAATCTACATGCTACGTCGTCATAGCATACCTCAGGGGTCTTCAGTGGTAGGTAGAAGTTGTCTAAGTGGTATTCTGCCTTCACAACGTTGTCAGGGTTGAACTTGATGTTCATTCTCTCTGCTCGCTTCGACATATTGTGCAAAACATCTAGGAGGGCCAATGGTCCTCGAGTCATCCATTCAAGATTCGGGACAACCATCTCTTAATCTTCTTCATCCTCTTCGTCTTCTTCGTCCTCTTCCTCTCCTTTGAAGTTTGATGGTTCTGGATCTGAGTCTGTTGGTTTGTCTCCACCTCCACCTCCTCCTCTACCTTCCTCTTTTCCTCCTATACCAGAGTTCGATCCCTAGACCACAAGAGTGCCTTGTTCATCTTGTGGGAATATTGGAGGTTCCTCTCCATCTTCAGTAGCTTCTTCTAAACCTTCAAGAATGGAAAGGACTACTTCTTCCACCGATGATACAACAACTGCTGTGGGAGTGGCTTTCGGCTTCCTAAATGTGTGTGGAAGATGTTGAATGTCTGGGATCAATCTGATTGCTTTCGCAAACTGGCGAGTGATGGGACAGATGGAATGAAGGTGTTGATATGAAATCTCGTGTTCAATTCTGGGAGGTGAGGAGTAACCAACTGCAGAGTCGCGTGTAGGTGAGAGGGAGTGCGAGTTACTACCTTGACCAGATGGTTGATGAATGAGTGAGAGGGGAATTTCAGCCGTTTACAACTGCCTTCCCTCCTTCTAGCACCAGAAATGTTGGCGATGCTAGACCTAGAAACATTTAGGGGATCACCTTGGTATGAAGTCCCAACTAGACCTCATATCGTTTGGTGTGGTAGTCCCATTTAGTATGATGCCCCGGTTGCCATTGTCTTAAGGATTTTCCTCAAATCTTCCTTGTCATCACATGAGAGTGGTCTTCTTTGTCTTCGGGAAGTGATGTTAGTGTGCATGGTGAGTGTAAGGGTCACTTGTGTGAATGGTTACTTCATTGTAAAGGGAGAGGGTGAAAGTGAGTCTCAAGTTCGTTGGGATGCTGTCCCAACTCGGCTAGGAACACACAACACAACAGGATGTGCACATCTTCCAGAGGAGCATTCCACACAGATGCAACAGTCACAACATACAAGGTAAGATAACACATACAACACTCAACAGATTAGTCTAAACGAGTGCAACGGTTGTTACAAGAAGCTTCATGTGAAAGGTCTGTCTGATGTCCGGGAGAGTATTCTACACAAGCGAGACAACATATACAACGCATTTCAATTAATAGATTATGCATTACAACAAGTGGAATAGTTCATATGTAGAACACAGGTTAAAGAAACATGCATTACAAGTGTTAAAGATTAGTCTTACAACATATACAATACATGTGTGAAAACGTGTTGGCCTGTTAGTAGGCTTCTGAATTAGGCGAAAGTTACAAGACACATTGTTACACCATACATCACTAACCCCGAGTGTGGGGCATTGGAGCCACTACTTACTCCTCAAAGAAATGATTACAGACTCTCTTGGCTATGTGGGAGGAGCTGAGGTGAAAAGTCCTGTGCATGTACAAATGAGGGGGTATTTATTGCCAAGGGTGAAATTGACCATTGTGGTTGTTCGACTACCCTCATGACCATTTTACTTCCATGACTTTTCAACTTACATGACTCTTTGTTCAACAAGTGGGTCTCTTTGACTTCCACATTACATCACATTGATTGAAAACATAGCCCATAATGGAGATGTGGGCGACATGAATCAACATGACTTGACATGACAGTGTTGGTACATTCATGCTGCTACTGGAGTGCATGTCGAGCTATAGTGTTGTCGGGTGATGGATGTCTTCATGGTGTACCATAGCGAAGTGCACAGAGTCTTCGATGGTCCTTGGTTCGCTTGATGAATCTTTGGCATGTTGTTCCTTGCTTGCATGTTGAAAGGCTTGACAAGCTCATTTGTTCGTGAAGGTGCATGTTCGTCCGTTCGTCCGTTGGTGAGAACATATTTTCATGATAATCCATTCGCGAGCACATCTTTTCACATGCATCATTCATTCATCTATTGGCGAGACTGTCCTTCTGCATGTGCTCCCATTGTTCATCCCATTTGTCATCTTGCCATGTTTGTTTGTGTACCTGTAACTGCAGACACTCGTGACGAGACGGCATCAAATCAAAAACCTCCTAGTCTACCATGAAACATGATCATTTCGGATGCAAATGACCGGGAGAGGCAGAAAGGTTGTGTAAGAACTGTGAATTATTTTAACAACTATTCCTTATGAACAGAATAAGAAATAATAAATGCAAAGACAGTAAAGGCTTCTTAAATTACACATCATGATCCTGTAATAAAAATTTCCTAAATTTTATAAATTTAATTGACAGAACCAATGAAAGCACTTACCTATAACATTACGGTTGATGATGCCTCAACTGCTCCTGCGTCGGTTACCAAAAGACCGAAACCACCCAGCCAAACTGAGCAGAACCTTGCTACTCAGTCCAGTAAACTTTTCAGTCAAAGTAGACTATTCCCCCGTGCCCAGAAACCTCAAAACAAGTAAGGCCCAACTCTTCCTGATCATAAACAGACTCTGTGTATAAGTTTTTCTCCTCCTTTCTCCTCCCCCTCCTCCAACCGTCCCTTCCTTCTTATAAATTTCCATTACCGACATCCTCCATCACCGTGTCTAAATTATGATACGTGTCGATTTTTATAAACCAAATCTGATTTGATTTTATCTGCATATCTTAATTTGAAATAAAGTTTATTTATTAATTTTAATTTATTTAATTTTTAATTTTTAATTTAATTAATTTTATTTAATTTCATAAATATTACTTTACTATAAGTGGGTCATTACAGGTTGTGAAGCAGGATGATGGCTCCAGGCATTGCTGATGAAAACTGTGCAATATTCACTGAGTGATGAAGACAGGGAATTTGAGTCGATAGGGATTGTCTGTGAGCTCTAGCTCAGATGGGAGACAAAATTGCGCAAATTTGGGAGGGGCAGTCGAGGCTGTAGGAAGGCAAGGTTGGCAGGATCTGCACAGTTTCTGGAACGAGCGGGCAGCAGGGGCTAGAAGGCCAAAATTGCGCAATTTTCTGGAGAAACAAGCCGGGTTGTGAGGAGGGTCAACAGGCAGGGATTGCGTAGTTTTTTGGGGGAACTGCCCGGGAGACTCGCATCCAAAACTACACAATTCCGATAGGGAACTAACAACTGGCTGCTATGGTGACTGGCAGCCAAAACTGCGCAATTCCTAGAGGGAACTGGCAGTGGGCTACTAGGGTCATTGGTAGCCAAATTTGCGCAATTCCTAGAGAGAACTAGAAGTAGGCTACTAGGGTCATTGGCATCCAAAGCTGTGCAATTCCCAGAGGGAATTGGCAGCTGGCTATTGGGTTCACTTGCAGTCAAAACTACGCAATTCCTGGAGGGAACTAGCAGTCTTATGCTAGGGGCTGCTGGAAAGGGAAACTGCAGTAAGGCCGGGAGACTGGCTTGTTGATCATCTTTGCGCAATTTTTGAGTTGAGCTAACTGATGGGAAACGAAAGGCCTGCTCATGAAAATTGCACAATTTCTGAGATGAACAGTCGATCGACTATCTGGATGACTAACTGGGAGAACTACGCAATTTTTTGAGGGAGACAAGGACAGGAACTTAGTGTCTGTCTCAACCGTCTGTGCAATTTCCTCAATCGGCTAAGCGAGTAAGGTTAGTGGCATCTGCATAAATTTTTAAGGGAATCAGTCCCGGGGTGACTGTCGGGTCTGACTGTCTAGGTGGCCAACATGGGAGTTGACTGAATTGCTTGCAAGTAGCGCAACTTGAAAAGACTAGCTTGGTGCTTCTGTGTTGTTTTGGTTGACAGTCGACTGAGTCGAAAACAGGGTGATGGTCTGGCTGTCAGAGGGGAGTCTGGTCATCAAAACTTCAGCAAAAATGACTAAGTGTGTGAATGATCAAAAGATACATATATGATCATATGAACTGTTAGTGTCAGTCTTTTCATACTTCCATCAGGGATCAAAATTTTCTCTTTTGCATTTTCATAGTAGGAGTCCCATACTGTAAATTTTGCATCATTCCACTAGGTCGTGCAAAAAAATTAGTCATTGATGGTAGTCCTAGTCCAAAAACGTCACTCTTCCCTAAATGTGATTACTTGCTGGCATAGTTTCATATCTTGTTGACTATACATCATCCATAAAGTTATTTTTGTCATGCCATTTGTGTCGGTTTTGAGGTCATTATGTCGTCTTGAAATTCAGTCCTTCAAGATCTCATTCAGTCTTTAGGGTTTTTCAAGGTTTCATTAGGTCATTAGGGTTGTGAAGGTTCCATTCCATTGCATAAGACCAACAAGTAAAGGGTGATCAAATAACATACCTTCACCATGTGAAGATGATTTGTAAAGAGAAATGCTTATTTCATTATGTTATTTTATGTCTCTCAAATTTAATAATTTCACCATCCCAAGCTGTTAAATCAGTGTTCCAAAGATGTGAGACCATCAAAAGATCAATTTGTCAAAGGAAATAGTCAAGTGAAAGGGTAAAGTTTCAAAGGGTTAAGTGCATGCCAAAGGGAGTTGTTTTTTCCCAAGGGTGCCCAAATCATCATTTTCCACAAGAACTAAACCCTAATTTCCTCACCCATTGAGCTAGGGTTGGCTATGAAATCAGAGACATCTGAGTATATGAGGTGTAAGGGAGGTCATTTGAGCGAGTATGAGGCCATTCCAACTCATACACATCATGTCTCCATCATTTTTCAATAAGTCATTCCAAGGGACAAATCATTTGCCACACATAGGGCTAGTTTTTCTCGAAACTATTTTTTAGACAAAACAGGGAGGAATTTGGAAAATGTGACAAAGTGTTTTTTCCACAATAGGTCAAGGAAGAAAAACCTCATTCACTCTTTACAGAGGTGTCATGGTTTTAGATAAATGTCAAAAATACTGTTGCCTCAGGAGAGTTGATGCACTTCTACAGTGACCTTGGGAAAATCAATATTTCTCCTATCTAGAGAGACCACATGACTCGCTTGATGAGTCAAACAATAACTAGACACAAAGAGATTTCCAATGAGCTATCCTGAGCTCAATTTGGGGTTTAGGAAGACCTCCAAGAGTTTACTAAAACAACACTCTACATTTTAGTAGCCTCATTTCGCACATTTTGACCAATCTTTGGAGATTGAGCTTTTGACAGGGAAAATGAGCTCCAAATTGAAAAATTCAATTTTTTTTGGAAAGTAGACTCGACAAGATTTCCAACGAGCTATACCACACCCAACTTGGACACCACGAAGGCCTCTAAATGTGACCTGCAAAAAGAATTACGTGTTTAGGAAGTGGCGCTTTGCATTCAAGAGGTGGCACTGCGCGTGTGGGTTGGCACTATGCGTTGAGCAGAAGGGCCATAGAGCCCTCAAAACATCAAAAAAATTCAAAATTTCTCTCTCTTACCTTCATTTCAAGTAAGTTTACCTCGCTCACTTCAGTTTTGGTTTGTAAATCAAAATTTTAAGCATCATTTCCCATGGTAAATATGAAACCCTAAATTTGCTGCTAGTATGCCTAAAACCCTAAACCGTCATTGTTCCTCCTATCACCTATCACTACAACTCTAAACTCTTTCCCTATCCTTATTTCCCTATCCATATTTCCCTATCCCTTTACCCCTTTATCCTTATTCCATATCATTCCTATCCCTTTATCCCTATTCCCAAAGGGCAATTTCTCGAAAAAAACAAGCCCTCCCTCCCATTTTTATCATTCCTACTCCCTCATTCATTTTCCAACCCATAAGGTCATCTCCTATCCCCTCACTACTAAATCACCCATACTCACTCCTTCCATACCTTCTCTAGGGGTACACAACTTCAAAACTTAGCAAACATGGACAAAAAGGAACTTCCAGCAATGCTCAGGTGAAGACAGATGTGAAGGCCAAAGATACTAGAGATACTAAGGTGCCCGGTACCTACATGACATATCAAAGGGACACACGAAGATTGTTTGTATCTGATAACATCGCCTATCATTACAGGACCCGAAACAAGATTTGCAATATGAGGGTCAGGAAGATGAAACTAGGCTAAGGCGGGCTTTGAAAGGCAAAAAGGAGGAGGATAGGCTTAGGATGCTTGTTGAATCTTCCTTGGCTCATCAAGATCAAGACACTTGATGATGGTTCTTCTCACTATTTTTGGGCAAGTTTGGAGAAATTTTTGTCATTTTCCAATTTTTGAAATTCTACACACAGAAAAATGGCCTAGACGCGCAGAGCCACTGACGCTGCACTTTTCCTAGGGGCACCCAAAGGACAAATGGATTGCATTTTTGGATTCAGGGTAGTGAGGACATGCATGCTAGCAAGTTTCAAAAGTTTTGGAGCAGAACTGGTCCACCAAAGGGTCCAAAAATACCCTAAAAGTGACCTTTCTGCCACTTTTTGGACACACAGAAGCAGTCTTGGGAGAATCACGTTTTGAGGGGGCAAATGAGCTCCAAATGCCAACATTATAGGTGTTCAGGAAAGTAGACTTGAATAGATTTCCAATGAGCTATCATGGGCTCAATTTGGTTGTCGGGAAGGCCTTCAAAAGGGACCTAAAAGTGGCTCTACGTGTTGAGCCAGTGGGGCTGCGTGTAGAGCAAATTTTGCTCAAGATGCCTATTTCTCCAGTTTGTGACTATGATCATGGATTCTCTTTCATGGTGGATGATTTACTATTGTAAATGATGTCATGGCTTGTAAATATGATGGTTAAAAAGTTGTAGAGGCTAGGTTCATTGCTTTAGGACATAGTTTGAAGTCAAATGAATTAGTTTTTTACTTTTAGAGGCAAGTTGTTGATGATGCCTATATTCCTATTCCTTGTTTAGTATCAGTTAGATCAGCTCCCCATCTTAGGGATTCGACCCCTGAATATGGGAGGAGGTTGAATTCTTGTCTATATCTTCTTCTTCCTTCTCTTTGTGAGGGGTTGGACTCAGTTGGATGCTCAGAGCTTGATTGTACATCATTGTAAGTAGTTTGGCAAGGAGATTAATAAGATTTGCAGCTATTTTTATGGAATCCCTATGGTATGGAATTTTAGTACAGTTTATTCTTTTGTGATCATTTGTTTACATGTTTTATGTATGACATTATTCATTTCATTACTTCTAGTTGAATGTTTTCAAGTTTTATAGGTGGAACCCATTATATCAGTGCTCTGCCTTGGGAAATCATTCAACATTTCGTGTTTTCTACTATTTAAGAAGGATCCATGATTGTCACATACCCTTCTTAGTACCTCATCAGTCTTAAACACCTCACACCATCAAGACTAAAGTTCTAAAGCCTATGCCTACCTTGCCCCATAGACCACCCTACATTTCTGACCTAATTTCCTCGACATAAATTGCCCAGCTCCTCCTAATCCGACAAAACACCAATAAAATTCAATCAAAACCTTCGAGCTACTATACCTAGCCTAAAATCCTTTGCATGATCTAGTCATCTTGACTGAGATCCTTATGGAGAGAGCCCTATCCCGGCCTAGTAGGGCTAGCTACTTGGCTGAGCTTGCTTTGTGGTTACCCTGGCATTGCCTACCTTCAGCCTGAGGTCAATCTAGGTGATAACATAGTGGTGACCATATTGGGGAAAGTAGTTTTATGTTCCTCAGCATAATGTATCAAGTTTGAATATGATTGTTGATGGTGGACAACGATCAGACACCAGAAGGTTGAAGCCATTCACCTAGTGACTCCAAATCAATTTCGAGATCCGATCCAAGGACTCCACTGGAGGATGAACCTCACCATCAAAAACATGAAAGGACAGTATGGAAGATCAGGTATTCAAGTTGGAATTTCATCCAAGACATTATGTTCTTTGTTATAAAATATTTCTTCTCTTTTCCCAAGAATGTCAAGAAGGCTTTACGAAATATACTGTATTTGAGAAAAGATCCTAGACCTGCATTGGATTCTTTCCCTTTGAAGATTGTGAATACAAAATATTCGCATGCCTTTGATCTTGATTAAGACCCTTCTTCTGAATCTTATGATTACTATCTTCAAACTGATGAGCCTCAAGAGACCAAGACTGATTCTACAGCTTTTGTATATACTCCTATACCTTGTAAAATTCGAGATAGATACAAGCCTTTGATTTTACCTCTTATATCCCATGATTTCCCTAAACATCATTACCTATATCTACCAATATTTGATGGTGAATGTGACAACATCACTGCTGAGAGACATGTGCTGAATTTTGAGTCTTTTCTTGACCTTTTTGAAGTTAATGAAGAGGATGTTAGTATTAGGCTTTTTGCTCTTTCTTTGCAAGGAAAATTCAAGAGTTGGTTCAAAACCTTGCCTGAAGCGAGCATCTCATATTTCCAGCAGTTCGTCAAAGTTTTCCTCGACAAGTGGGTGGTCAGACAGAACCCTTTCTTGATTCTAGAAGAATATAACCAGCTGAAAAGACTGCCAGGGGAGAGAATACAACAGTTTTCTACCAGGTTTAACCAACTCTATTTTTCGATGTCAGTTAATATAAGACCTCCTCCTGGATCCGCTCTCTTACACTACCCGGAAGCCTTTGATCTGGAAATGGAGTTTCAGCTGAGGGAAAGGAACCTTGCAGCACTTGAAGAGATGTAAAACAATGCAGTAGATGTAGAGGCTAAGCTGTTGATCAGAAGGGCAAAGTTGAAGGAAGAAAAGCTGAAAAACAAAGATCCGAAGCAATCGACATTTTTAGACGTAAAGCTCAACATTTTGGTAACTGTAGTGGAAGAGATGATGCAAAAAATCACCAAAAGGAAAGAGTATGAGGTTCAAGACCACGGCTCCCTGATTGAAGAAAAACAAGTTGCTAATCCAAAACATTTTCTTTCTTATCCCAGTTGTCATAGACCTGATAATGATTGTTTTATAGATCATCTTGGAGAAGAGAGATTTGTTGATATGACATGTATGCTTGATGATGTGTTTTATAATTATGATTTCGCTAAGTTTGATTAGTATAATGATGATTATGTTCGCCAAACATAATCTTATCTTGCAGACAAATCAACAACTTGTTTGTGGAAGGAGAAAGTTCACTTTCAGCAGCTCAAATACAGTGATCAGCCGTTGCATATCAGCTTTGGAAGTGAGGAGGAAAGTGTAGAAAATTTTTATTTAAGTGAAGGATCTTTGCCTTTTTGTTTTACTTCGTTTCAGTTCATCAGAGACAACTTTCGTGCAATCAGAAATCAATCATCGATACATTTTGATCCTGACCATCTAGAAGGCAATGAAATCCTTGTTCAAGACTTCCCATATCTAGATTTGTAGCCTATGAATGCCATTGAATGTCAGGTTGTAGATGAAGTCTCCGAAGCTGGAACATATGATCAAATGATGCAAGATGATTCCGTACCATTATGTTTTAAATCATTTCAATTTTTCAAGGGAATTTAGCATAGTATATCTTCAAATGAGAAGCCTGTAGAAAATCATGCAATCTCATTGGAACCAATATAAAATGGATTGCAACAGTCTTTTCAAGTTTTTCATGATCCAATAACTGATGTGTTGAAAAAGGCATTAATACAAACTTGATATGGTAATTGCTTTCTTTGTCATTTTCAGCGGGAGTCTCGTCACAGAGCTCATATGAAAGTTTGCATTCATGGGAGTTGCATTTCAGTAGTTCTCTCTTCTTGCTCATAAAAAAGAACTTCCGGAGAATTCAAACAATAGCCAGAATGCTTACTCGGTTGCATTGGTTGTTTCATTTCACTTGATCAGGTGATGAATGGACTAGTTAGAGTAGGTTTTATTGAATAAGATCCATTTTGAGCATCTTTTCTAGTTTGTCAGTTGTGTTTTGGTATTGAGTCAGTTTTTAGTTGAGTAAAACTCAGTTTATGTCTTTGAGTCATCAGTATTCAGTCATGTATTTTAGATTGAGTTTTTCTTACTCCATGCCCAATGGATAAGGCTACTAGGTCTATGGTGTTCTTGGCACCTCCAAGGAGCTACCATCCTCATTGGAGCCAATGTTAGTGCCAGTCTTTTCATACTTGCATTAGGGATCAAAATTTGCTCTTTTGCATTTTCATAGTAGGAGTCCCATACTGTAAATTTTGCATCATTCCATTAGGTCATGCAAAAAAAGTAGTCACTCATGGTAGTCCTAGTCCAAAAACATCACTCTTTCCTAAATGTGATTACTTGCTGGCATAGTTTCATATCTTGTTGACTGTACATCATCCATAAAGTTATTTTTATCATGCCATTTGTATCAGTCTTAAGGTCACTATGTCGTCTTGAAATTCAGTCCTTCAAGGTCTCATTAGGTCATTAGGGTTTTTCAAGGTTTCATTAGGTCATTAGGGTTGCCAAGGTTCCATTCTATTGCATAAGACTAGCAAGTAAAGGGTGATCAAATAACATCCCTTCACCATGTGAAGGTGATTCGTAAAGAGAAATGATTATTTCACTATGTAATTTTTTGTCTTTCAAATGTAATAATTTCACCATCCCAAGCTGTTAAATTAGTGTTCCAAAGATCCGAGACCATCAAAAGATCAATTTTTCAAAGGAAATAGTCAAGTGAAAGGGTAAATTTACAAAGGGTTAAGTGCATGCCAAAGGGAGTTGTTTTTTCCCAAGGGTGCCCAAGTCATCATTTTCCATAAGCACTAAACCCTAATTTCCTCACCCATTGAGCTAGGGTTGGCTATGAAATCAGAGACATCTAAGTATATGAGGTGTAAGGGAGGTCATTTCAGTGAGTATGACGCCATTCCAACTCAGACACATCATGTCTCCATCATTTTTCAATAAGTCATTCCAAGGGACAAATCATTTGCCACACATAGGGCCGGTTTGTCTTCAAACTATGTTTTAGACAAAACATGGAAGAATTTGGAAACTGTGAGAGAGGTTTTTGTCCACAATAGACAAAGGAAGAAAAGCCTCCTTCATATTTTACATAGGTGTCATGTTTTTATAGAAATGTCAAAAATATGGTTGCCTCGGGAGAGTTGATGCGCTTCTAGAGTGACCTTGAGCAAATCAATATTTCTCCTATTTGGAGTGATCAAATGACTTTCTTGATGAGTCAAATGATAACTAGGCATAGATTTTTTTCCAATGAGCTATCCTAAGCTCAATTTGGAGTTGAGGAAGACCTCCAAAAATTGACTGAAACAACACTCTGCATTTTGGCAGCCTCATTTTGCACATTTTGACCAGTCTTGGGAGATTGAGCTTTTGATAGGGAAAATGAGCTCAAAATTGCAAAATTCAAGATGTTCTAGAAAGTAGACTTGACAAGCTTTCGAACGAGCTATCCCACGCCCAATTTGGAGACAAGGAGGGCCTCCAAACGTGGCCTGCAAAAAGTGTTGCACGTGTAGGAAGTGGCGATGCGCGTTCAGGAGGTGGTGCTACACATCTGGGTTGGCACTACGCGTTGATTAGAAGGGCCATAAAGCCCTCAAAAATTCAAAAGAATTCAAAATTTCTCTCTCTTATCTTCATTGCAAGTAATTTGACCTCCCTCACTTTAGTTTTTGTTTGCAAATCAAACTTTTAAGCATCATTTCCCATGGTAAATATGAAACCCTAAATTTGCCCCTAGTATGCCTAAAACCCTAAACCCTCATTGTTCCTCCTATAACCTATCACTACAACTCTAAACTCTTTCCCTATCCCTATTTCCCTATCACTTTATCCCTTTATCCCTCTTCGCAAAGGGCAATTTCTTAAACAAAACAAGCCCTCCATCTCATTTTTATCATTCCTACTCCCTCATTCATTTTCCAGCCCATAAGGTCATATCCTATCCCCTCACTACTAAATAACCCATACTCACTCCTTCCATACCTTCTCTAGGGGTACACAACTTCAAAACTTAGCAAACATGGACAAGGAAGACCTTTCAGTAGTGCTCAGGTGAAGACAAATGAGAAGGCTAAAGAGACTAGAGCTACTGAGGTGCCCAGTCTCTACATGACATATCAGAGGGACACAAGGGAATTGTTTACAACTGATAACATGGACTATCATTACAGGACCCGAAACAAGATTTTCAATATGAGGGTCAGGAAGATGAAACTAGGCTAAGGCGGGCATTGAAAGGCAAAAAGGAGGAGGATAGGCTTAGGATGCTTGTTGAAGCTTCCTTGGCTCATCAAGACACTTGATTATGGTGCTTCTCATTAATTTTGGGCAAGTTTGGGGAAATTTTTTTCATTTACTAATTTTGGAAATTCTACACACAGAAAAATGGCCTAGACGTACAGGGTCACCGGTGCTGCGATTTTCCTAGGGGCACCCAATAGACAAATGGCTTGCATTTTTTGATTCAAGGTAGTGAGGACATGCACCCTAGCAAGTTTCAAAAGTTTTGGAGTAGAACTGGTCCACCAAAAGGTCCAAAAACACCCTAAAAATGACCTTTCTGCCACTTTTTGGACACACAGAAGGAGTCTTTGGAGAATCACGTTTTCAGGGGTCAAATGAGCTCTAAATTCCAAACGTCTTGGTTTTCTGGAAAGTAGACTTGAATAGCTTTCCAATGAGCTATCATGGGCTCAATTTGGCTATTGGGAAGGCCTTCAAAAGGGACCTAAAAGTGGCGCTACGCGTTGAGCCAGTGGTGCCGCGCGTAGAGCAAATTTTGCTCAGAGTGCCTATTTTTCCAGCTTTTGACTATGATCATGGATTCTCTCTCATGGTGGATGATTTACCATTGTAAATGATGTCATGGCTTGTAAATATGATGGTTAAAAAAGCTGTAGAGGGTAGATTCATTGCTTTAGGACTTAGTTTGAAGTCAAATGAATCAGTTTTTCACTTTTAGAGGCAAGTTGTTGATGATGCCTATATTCCTGTTCCTTGTTTAGTATCAGTTAGATCAGCTGCTCATCTTAGGGATTCGACCCCTCAATATGGGAGGATGTTGAATTCTTGTCTATATCTTCTTCTCTTTCGCTTTGTGAGGGGTTGGACTCAGTTGGATGCTTAGAGCTTGATTGTACATCATTGTAAGCAGTTTGGCAAGGAGATTAATAAGATTTGCAGCTATTTTTATGGGAACCCTGTGGTATGGAGTTTTAGTACAGTTTATTCTTTTGTGATCATTTGTTTACATGTTTTATGTATGACATTATTCATTTCATTTCTTCTAGTTGAATGTTTTCAAGTTTGATAGGTGGAATCCATTGTATCAGTGCTCTGCCTTGGGAAATCATTCAACATTTCATGTTTTCTACTGTTTAAGAAGGATCCATGATTGTCACATGCCCTTCTTAGCACCTCATCAGTCTTAAACACCTCACACCATCAAGACTAAAGTGATAAAGCCTATGCCTACCTTGCCCCATAGACCACCCTGCATTTTTTACCTAATTTCCTAGACCTAAACTGCCCAGCTCCTCCTAATCCGGTAAAACACCTATAAAATTCAATCAAAACCTTCGTGCTACAATACCTAGCCTAAAATCCTTTACCTGATCCAGTCATCTTGACTGAGATCCTTACGGAGAGAGCCCTATCCCGGCCTAGTAGGGCTAGCTACTTGGCTGAGCTTGCTTTGTGGTTACCCTGGCATTGCCTCCCTTCAGCCTGAGGTCAATCTAGGTGATAACATAGTGGCGACCATACTGGGGAACGTAGTTTTATGTTCCTCAGCAAAATGTATCAAGTTTAAATATGATTGTTGATGGTGGACAACGATTAGACACCAGAATGCTAAAGTCATTCAGCTAGTGACTCCAAATCAGTTTCGAGATCAGATCCAAGGACTCCACTAGAGGATGAACCTCACCAGCATAAACATGAAAGGACAATATGGAAAAATCAGGTATTCAAGTTGGAATTTCAAGTTGTTATAAAATATTTCTTTTCTTTTCCCGAGAATTTCAAGAAGGCTTTACGAAATATATTGTATTTGATAAACGATCCTAGACCTGCATTGGATTCTTTCCCTTTGAAGATTGTGAATACAAAATATTCACATGCCTTTGATCTTGATCAAGACCCTTCTTTTGAATCTTATGATTACCGTCTTCAAACTGATGAGCCTCAAGAGACCAAGACTGATTCTACAGCTTTTTAATATACTCCTATACCTTGTAAAATTCGAGATAGATACAAGCCTCTGATTTTACCTCCTATATCCCATGCTTTCCCTAAAAATCATTACCTATATCTACCAAGATTTGATGGTGAATGTGACAACATCACTGCTGAGAGACATGTGCTGAATTTTGAGTCTTTTCTTGACGTTTTTGAAGTTGATGAAGAGGATGTTAGTATTAGGCTTTTTGCTCTTTCCTTGCAAGGCAAAGTCAACAGTTGGTTCAAAACCCTGCCTGACATGAGCATCTCAGATTTCCAGCAATTCGTCAAAGTTTTCCTCGACAAGTGGGTGGTCAGAAAGAACCCTTTCTTGATTCTAGAAGAATATAACCAACTGAAAAGACTGCCAGGGGAGAGAATACAACAGTTTTCTACCAGGTTTAACCAACTCTATTTTTCGATGTCAGTTAATATAAGACCTCCTCCTAGATCCGCTCTCTTACACTACCCGGAAGCCTTTGATCCTGAAATGGAGTTTCAACTGAGGGAAAGGAACCTTGCAACTCTTGAAGAGATGCAAAACAATGCTGTAGATGTAGAGGCTAATCTGTTGATCAGAAGGGCAAAGTTGAAGGAAGAAAAGATGAAGAACAAAGATCAGGAGGAATCGAAATTTTAAGAGGTAAAGCTTGACATTTTTGTAACTGTACTGGAAGAGATGATGCAAAAAATCACCACAAGGAAAGAGTATGAGGTTCAAGACCATGGCTCACTAATTGAAGAAAAATAAGTTGTTAATCCAAAACATTTTCTTTCTTATCCCAGTTGTCATAGACCTGATATTGATTGTTTTATATATCATCTTGTTGAAGAGAGATCTGTTGATATGACATGTATGCTTGATGATGTGTTTTATATTGATGATTTCCCTAAGTTTGATCAGCATGATGATGATTATGTTCACCAAACAGAAGCTTATCTTGCAGAAAAATCAACAACTTGTTTGTGGAAGGAGAAAGTTCACTTTCAACAACTTGAATACAGTGATCAATTGTTGCATATCAGCAATGGAAGTGAGGACGAAAGTGCAGAAAATTTTGAAGTAAGTGAAGGATCTTTGCCTTTCTGTTTTACTTCGTTTCAGTTCATCAGAGACAACTTTCGTGTAATCAGAAATCAACTGTCAATACGTTTTGATCCTGACCATCTAGAGGGTAATGAAATCCTTGTTCAAGACTTCCCATATCTAGATTTGTAGCCTTTGAATGCCATTTAATGTCAGGTTGTAGACGAAGTCTCGGAAGTTGGAGCATATGATCAAATGATGCAAGATGATTCCATACCATTATGTTTTGAATCATTTTAAGGGACTTTTGCATAGTATATCTTCAAATGAGAAGCCTGCAAAAAATCATGCAATCTCATTGGAACCAATAGAAAATGGGTTGGAACAGTCTTTTCAAGTTTTTCATGATCCAATAGCTGATGTGTTGGATGATATATGCAGTCAAAGTCCTTATCCATTAGCTAACTATGAGCTTGAAAAAGGTATTGATACAAACTTGATATGGCAGTCGGTTTCTTTGTCATTTTCAGTAGGAGTCTTGTCACAAAGCTCATATAAAAGTTTGCATTCATGGAAGTTGCATTTCAGTAGTTCTCTCTTCTTGCTCATAAACAAGAACTTGCGGATAATTCAAACAACAGCCAAAATGCTTACTCGGTTGCATTGGTTGTTTCATTTCACTTGATCAGGTGATGAATGGACCAGTTAGAGTAGGTTTTATTGAATAAGATCCATTTTGAGCATCTTTTCCAGTTTTTCGGTTGTGTTTTGCTATCGAGTCATTTTTTAGTTGAGTAAAACTAAGTTTTTGTCTTTGAGTCATCAATATCTAGTAATGTATTTTAGATTGAGCTTTTCTTACTCCATGCCCAATGGGTAAGGCTACTAGGTCTATGGTGTTCTTGGCACCTCCAAGGAGCTACCATCCTCATTGGAGCCAATGTTAGTGCCAGTCTTTTCATACTTCCATTAGGGATCAAAATTTGCTCTTTTGCATTTTCATAGTAGGAGTCCCATACTGTAAATTTTGCATCATTTCACTAGGTCATGAAAAAAAGTTGTCACTGATGGTAGTCCTAGTCCAAAAACATCACTCTTCCCTAAATTTGATTACTTGCTGGCATAGTTTCATATCTTGTTGACTGTACATCATCCATAAAGTTATTTTTATCATGTCATTTGTATCAGTCTTAAGGTCACTATGTCGTCTTGAAATTCAGTCCTTCAAGGTCTCATTAGGTTTTTAGGGTTTTTCAAGGTTTCATTAGGTCATTAGGGTTACCAAGGTTCCATTCCATTGCATAAGACCAGCAAGTAAAGGGTGATCAAATAACATCCCTTCACCACGTGAAGATGATTCGTAAAGAGAAATGCTTATTTCACTATGTAATGTTTTGTCTTTCAAATGTAATAATTTCACCATCCCAAGCTCTTAAATCAGTGTTCCAAAGATGCCAGACCATCAAAAGATCAATTTTTCAAAGCAAATAGTCAAGTGAAAGGGTAAAGTTTCAAAGGGTTAAGTCCATGCCAAAGGGAGTTGTTTTTCCCCAAGGGTGCCCAAATCATCATTTTCCATAAGCACTAATCCCTAATTTCCTCACCCATTGAGCTAGGGTTGGCTATGAAATCAGAGACATCTGAGTATATGAGGTGTAAGGGAGGTCATTTCAGTGAGTATGAGGCCATTCCAACTCATACACATCATGTCTCCATCATTTTTCAATAAGTCATTCCAAGGGACAAATCATTTGCCACACATAGGGACGATTTTTCTTCAAACTATGTTTTAGACAAAACAAGGAAGAATTTGGAAAACGTGAGAGAGGCTTTTGTCCACAATAGGCCAAGGAAGAAAAACCTCCTTCACGTTTTACACAGGTGTCATGGTTTTAGAGAAATGTCAAAAATACAGTTGCCTCAGGAGAGTTGATGCCCTTCTAGAGTGACCTTGGGAAAATCAATATTTCTCCTATTTGGAGTGACCAAATGACTTTCTTAATGAATCAAATGATAACTAGACATAGAGAGTTTTCCAAGGAGCCATCGTGAGCTGAATTTGGAGTTGAGGAAGACCTCCAAAAGTTGACTGAAACAACACTCTGCATTTTGGCAGCCTCATTTTGCACATTTTGACCAGTCTTGGGAGATTGAGCATTTGACAGGGAAAATGAGCTCCAAATTGCAAAATTCAAGATGTTTTAGAAATAAAACGTGACAAGCTTTCGAACAAGCTATCCCATGCCCAATTTGGAGACAAGGAAGGCCTCCAAACGTGGCCTACAAAAAGCGCTACATGTACAGGAAGTGGCGTTGCACGTTCAGGAGGTGGCACTACGTGTCTGGGTTGGAGCTACGCATTGAGAAGAAGGGCCTTAAAGCACTCAAAACTTCAAAAGAATTCAAAATTTATCTCTCTTACCTTCATTGCAAGTAGTTTTACCTCCCTCACTTTAGTTTTTGTTTGCAAATCAAACTTTTAAGCATCATTTCCCATGGTAAATATGAAACCCTAAATTTGCCCCTGGTATGCCTAAAACCCTAAAACCTCATTGTTCCTCCTATCACCTATCACTACAACTCTAAACTCTTTCCCTATCCCTATTTCCCTATCAATTTATCCCTTTATCCTTATTCATATCTTTCCTATCGCTTTATCCCTCTTCCCAAAGGGCAATTTCTCAAACAAAACAAGCCCTCCCTCTCATTTTTATCATTCCTACTCCCTCATTCATTTTCCAGCCCTAAGGTCATCTCCTATCCCATCACTACTAAATCACCCATAATCACTCCTTCCATACCTTCTCTAGGGGTACACAACTTCAAAACTTAGCAAACATGGACAAGGAAGACCTTCCAGCAGTGCTCAAGTGAAGACAGATGAGAAGGCCAAAGAGACTAGAGCTACTGAGGTGCCCAGTAACTACATGACATATCAGAGGGACACAAGGAGATTGTTTGCAGATGATAACATGGCCTATCATTACAGGACCCGAAACAATATTTGCAATATGAGGGTCAGGAAGATGAAACTAGGCTAAGGCGGGATTTGAAAGGAAAAAAGGAGGAGGATAGGCTTAGGATGCTTGATGAAGCTTCCTTGTCTCATCAAGACACTTGATATTGGTGCTTCTCACCAATTTTGGGCAAGTTTGGAGAAATTTTTGTCATTTGCCAATTTTTGAAATTCTACACAGAAAAATGGCCTAGACGCTCAGAGCCACCAGCGCTGCACTTTTCCTAGGCGCACCCAATGCAAAAAAGGCTTGCATTTTTGGATTCAGGGCAGTGAGGACATGCACCCTAGTAAGTTTCAAAAGTTTTGGAGCAGAACTGGTCCACCAAAAGGTCCAAAAACACCCTAAAAATGACCTTTCTACCACTTTTTGGACACATAGAAGCAGTCTTGGGAGAATCAAGTTTTGAGGGGCCAAATGAGCTCCAAATGCATAAAAGTGGTGCTACGCATTGAGCCAGTGGCGCTGCGTGTAGAGAAAATTTTGCTCAGGATGCCTATTTTTCTAGTTTTTTACTATGATCATGGAATCTCTCTCATGGTGGATGATTTACTATTTTAAATGATGTCATGGCTTATAAATATGATGGTTAAAAAGTTGTAGAGGGTAGATTCGTTTTTTTAGGAGTTAGTTTGAAGTTTAATGAATCAATTTTTCACTTTTAGAGGCAAGTTGTTGATGATGCCTATATTCCTGTTCCTTGTTTAGTATCAGTTAGATCAACTCCTCATCTTAGGGATTCGACCCTTGAAGATGGGAGGAGGTTGAATGCTTGTCTATATCTTCTTCTTCTTTCTCTTTGTGAGGGGTTGGACTCAGTTGGATGCTCAGAGCTTGATTGTACATCATTGTAAGCAGTTTGGCAAGGAGATTAATAAGATTTGTAGCTATTTTTATGGGATCCTTGTGGTATGGAGTTTTAGTACAGTTTCTTCTTTTGTGATCATTTGTTTACATGTTTTATGTATGCCATCATTCATTTCATTGCTTCTAGTTGAATGTTTTCAAGTTTGATAGGTGGAATCCATTGTATCTGTGCTTTGCCTTGGGAAATCATTCAATATTTCATGTTTTCTACTGTTTAAGAAGGATCCATGATTGTCACATGCCCTTCTTAGCACATCATTAGTCTTAAACACCTCACACCATCAATACTAAAGTGCTAAAGCCTATGCCTACCTTGCCCCATAAAACACCCTTCATTTCTGACCTAATTTCCCACACCTAAATTACCCAGCTCTCCTGATCTAGCAAAACACCAACAAAATTGAATCAAAACATTCGAGCTACTATGCCTATCCTAAAATCCCTTAACTGATCTAGTCATCTTGACTAAGATCCTTACGGAGAGAGCCCTCTCCCGGCCTAGTAGGGCTAGCTACTTGGCTAAGCTTGGTTTGTGGTTACCCTGGCATTGCCTCCCTTCAGCCTGAGGTCAGTCTAGGTGATAACACAAACAAACACTCACATGACTTGGTACCAAAATGACCCAAACCATCCAAACACACATGTTCAACATCACTGACCGATGGTTCAAGTGATAAGCACGACACTCGTGATTGACCGTTCATTGATCGAGACGACGCTTGCGTGAAAGTGAATGTGACTCTCTGTGTGAGTGTGAAAAATGTTTTCATAGTGAACACAACAAACACATACGAAGCGAAAAGTTTGAGCATAACCAGAACATGGTCGCAAGCATGACTTAGACACCAGAATGCAGAAACTTAAATGAAATGAACAAGCAAGGCGAATGTAAAGACTCACACACGCTCACAAGCTGAACTTGAGTGTGTGCATTCGTCAAGTGAAGCTCTTAAGGCAGGCTTTGAAATTGGTGCAGGCCAAAATTTTGGAGGGTGGTTGTAGCAGCTACAACACTTGGTGACACACTGGTAGAACTCTAGCTTCTCTGTTTCAGTTCATTGCTAGCATAGGGCCTTGGTCTTTTGGGGAGTATTGAATCATTTTGCGGGTTACTTCAGTTTCCCCACTTACCCCATGGACATACATGGTTCACCCTTTGCCAACTCAATCAAACGCAATCAAAATTTTAGCTCAGATCTCAGTGCTTCAAGTTCGTGAAGGGTAGTTTAGTTCGCGAGTTGAATATTTTCAGAGTATAAGTTTTCATCTCTGGTGTTTCTCCACTGCTAGTAGGCCTGGACAGTACCCCGGTGGTGTCACACAGGGTAACACACATTGCTCCACTGCCAGCGAGCTTGGTCAGTACCCCAGTGGAGTTGCATGCTTCACCTCTCTGTGCAGGAAGACTTTCTCTTCTTTTGCCTTTGTATTTTTCAAGAGGACTGTGCATAAGAACTTATTTATTTTTGGGGTAGAAGAGGGATCCTAACTTATTGAGAGCATAAGAGGTTGTTCCTTCAGAGAAGCATGTAAGACCTCTGACATAGGTTATCTTGTTTAGATTTTCCGCTTCTTCATTTCTACTAGTTGGATGGGGCTTCCCAGTGTCGACACAGGTTCATGGTTGGACCAAAACTTCCCTTACAGACGATTCATATTTTCCGTCAAGACTTCACCGACCGAAGGTTATAGCCAAGCACATAGAAGACAGACACAAGACTGGTCAAGTGTTGCATTGTCACAAGTCTCTTCAAATTTCAGCCACACACTCTATTCAAAAGCCAAAACATAGTAGTTGGCAACACTTATTTCTAGAACAAAAATTGTAATATATCAAACAAACAAAATGCACGTGAACAAAAATGGTAAGCAGGATCAAGCAAAGAAGAAAGCAAAGGTAATAAGCAAAACAAAACAAATGAAAACAACAAGAAGCAAGCAGAAGATGTACATGGCATGGACGCGGCCCGACCTACTGAAGGTAATTCTTGAGATCTTGGCCGTTGACAGGAAGGTTTTCAATCCTCCCATCAAGTGATTGCAAATGATACATGTGGGGGCCAAGCTTCTCGTAGACCAGTGCAAGTCCACTAGGCTCTGCTACTGGAACCTAGTGGCATTCCAGAAGAACCTCAGGTGAAGATAACACCACTGTTTCAGGTACTGCGTGCAACATGGGTTCGGATGATGGCACGGGGTAGTTGTTTTTATTCCAAGAAGGGTTCAAGTTTTTGAAGTCAATGTGTAAGTGGATTTTCCCATATTTCTTACGTGCGAGATTTAAATTATAAAACCAAGTATGATGACGAACTTTGCAAGTAATCCAATCATCCAAAATGTTAGTCAACTTTTTTCGTATAAGGAGTGCAAACAACATGTATGCATTACCTGGTCTTCGCTGCAATGGCTTGTCTCCTCCTTTACCTGGAATCTCATGTTGGATTACTTATGTGTAGCGTGTACTCAGGTCATCATCTTCTCGTGTAGACCCATCTTGATACTGTTTGGTCAGGCGATCAAAGTTTTTTTGTTGTCGCGATGTGTAGCTTGTACCGAGACTGGCTATCTTTGGATCATGATAGGTTTCTAGGTTACTCTGTTCGTTTGTAACTATAGTCCTTTGTATGTTCAACACAATAGCTTCATACTCAAAATCGTTGTTTTTGCGTTCAAACTTCAAACAACTCGAAATCATGAATTGTTTGCTTTTTCAGACAACTGAGATACACTCGGTCCTTAAGCCATCATGTGTTTCAGATATGTCAAGACTCATGGCCCACAACTCATCTATACGTGGACCATTTGGCATGCTAGTACTACTGCTACTACTGCTACTATCGGAAAAATAAACTGTACAAGTTCCATTACCATCAGTTGGGCAAGGAAGGATTCCCAACTACGTGTCTGATGAGGTTGGAGCTGGCCGTGGAGGATAACACTCCAATGTTGTTTCCAAGAGGCAGTTAACAAACATGAGTTCTACGAAGGCCAACGATTCATTCTCACAGTTAGGGGGAGTGACATTGTGTTTCATATACCTCTCGGATAACACCTAGATTTGGTTGCATTTTCCCTTGTACAGAAGCCACATGTGAGATCAGTCTGTGGCAAAATATCCATCTAGCTTATTGGACCAGTCTCTTCTGAGTAGCAGGCCATATGCTTCTGGTATGTCCATAAAAACTATGTTGATGTATTGGTGGACTCGATTGTCATGAGATAGTCATATGATCACGTCTCGTAGTTCAAAAATGGCTAGTACTAATGTTCGATCAAGTTGGATGATTCTCGCGGATGTTTCGCAGCATTGTGCATTGATCTTCTTAGCAATGGAGAGAGGCATGATGTTGGCTTCTACACTAGAATCAACCAAGAATTTGTGAACATTGTAGTTGAAAACTTTACATGAAAGCAGGAATAGGGGGCTACCTGAGTTTTCTTCTTCCATCCGAAGTGTATTGAGCACAGTGGAAAGTGACTCGGGAGGTGTGCTTGCTCCCTTGCTGGTAGAGGTTGCACTGTCTGTTTCTGTCTATCCCAATGCATGCATAAGGATATCTCGCTGACTCCGGACTCTGGCTAAATCGAACAAACTAATGTTCACTCGAGCTTTCTTCATGTCATCAACTATGTTGTATTCCATAGGTGATAGACTCACCGGGGTGTCCGGGGTGGAACAGATGTTCGTGTTGTCCAATGGAGTGTTTTGCAACTTGCTACTCATGGATGTACTCTTATTCATCGCTGTCTTCCCGGAATTTCTTTGTGTTTGTTTCTTTGAGAAGACCGGTGGATTGGCCTTCTTTATCAGCGGTCTCACCTTCTCTTGCATTTCCCAAAGTGTAGGAGGAGCCCCTTTACTCCTAAGATTGTAACGATCATTTGGCTTTTAGGGCTACTTCTCAGTGTTCGTCTTCGAGATTACTTATGAGCACTGATATGTGTTCACCACATGCCCAGAACTTGGTGTTTCATCAGGTGCAACCTCTTCGTCATCATCAATGTCTTCTTGTTGCTCTTGCATATCGCCTTCCACATCGAGTGTATGAATGGAGATAGAGCTAACGACTCACTTCCAATCCAAACAAGAGTTCTTAGAGTGAAACTCTTCGTGGAAGGACCTGAACTTAGGATCAACGCACTGATTGAGTTGGAACATAGGCTTTTGCGCAATTTTGGAAGCAAACCAGTTGTTGCTTGATGAGCCGGTTGATGAATTGTTTGCCTATCTCTGTCTAGGTAGATGACTCTGCTTACGAATGTGTTTGTTTTCCGTTGCTTAAGTTCGGACATTTTAATGGTCAAGTTCTTAACAAGGCTAGTGAAGGTCTCACTATCAATTACTTCTTTATCTCTACCCTTGTTCACCGTTGCTTGGGGCTTCCTGATCGCATCCTTGGAGTCTTTCGTTGATTCGTCATCCTTGATGACTCCGATTGCGCGCAAATCCTTTTCAACAACAATATCCTCTTTGCAACATTCCAAAAGTGTTGGCTTCGCAGCTGGCTTGATGAACTGCGCAATGGTGATTGGGAGTGCAAACGTGTAATAGTCAACAGTGATGGAGTCATGAGGTTTAGTGTTTGCTGCAAACTTGTTCAAAATACGAATAAACCTCTGATTGAAGTCTTTCACTTTCTCTTTTCCCTCCATCTTAAAGCTTCCCAATTCTTGAAGTAGCATGGCTGGAGTCTTGTCATCAACAAAATTTTCAAGGAACATACATTTGAAAGCACCCTAGTTCTGTATGGAGTTGGGTGGAAGGCTGTGATACTAAGTAGTTGTGCAACCGTCCAAGGTACATGGGAACAATCAACATGCTATGTCGTCATAGCATACCTCAAGGGTCTGCAGCTATAGGTAGAAGCTATATAGGTGGTCTTTTGCCTTCACTATGCTATCAGGGTTGAACTCGATGTTCATTCTCTCCGCTCACTTCGACATCTTGTGCAAAAAAGTTGGGAGAGCCAATGGTCCCTGAGTCATCCTTTCAAGATTCGTGTCAGCCATCTCTTCGTCTTCTTCATCCTCTTCCTCTCCTTCAGAGTATGATGGTTCCAGATCTAAGTCTGCCGATTTGTCTCCGCCTCCACCTCCTCCACTGCCTTCCCCTCCGCCTCCTATAATGGAGTTCGATCCCAAGACCACAAGAGTGCCTTGTTCATCTTGCAGGAAGATTGGAGGTTCCTCTCTGTCTTTAATAGCTTATTCTAAACCTTCAAGCATGGCAAGGACTGCTTCTTGCACTGATGATACAACAACTCCTGTGGGAGTGGCTTTTGGCTTCCTAGATGTGTGTGGAAGATGTTGTATGCCTGGGATCAGTCCGACTACTTTTGCGAACTAGCGAGTGATGGGACGGACGAAGCAAAGGCGTTGATATAAAATCTCGTGTTCAATTCTGGGAGGTTAGGAGTAACCAACTGCAGAGGCGCATGTAGGTGAGAGGGAGTGTGAGTTACTGCCTTGACTAGATGGTTGATGAATGAAAGTGAGGGGAATTTCATCCATCTACAATTGGTTTCCCTCCTTCTAGTGCTAGAAATGTTGATGCTGTTGGACCCGCCAAAATTTAGTGGATCAGCCTGGTATGAAGTACCAACTAGGCCTCACACCGTTTGGTGTGGGATTCACATCCAGTATGATGGCCTCATTTCCTTTGTCTTAAGGATTTTACTCAACTCTTGCTTGTCAGCACAAGAGAGTGGTTTGTGTTGTCTTCAGGAAGTGAGGTTCGTGTGCCTAGTGAGTGTAAGTGTCACTTGTGCCAATGGTTCTTTCACTTTAAATGGAGAGGGTGAAAGTGAGATTCAAGTTGGTTTGGATGTAGCCCCAACTCGACTAGGAACACACGACACAACAGGATGTGCACAACTTATGGAGGAGAAGTCCACACGAATGCGGAAGTCACAACATACAAGGTAAGATAACATGTACAACACTAAACGGATTAGTTAGAATGAGTGAAACGGTTGTTACAACAAGCTTCATGTGAAAGGTCTGTTTGATGTCTGGAAGAGTAGTCTACACGGGCGAGACAGTGTTAACAACATATAAAACACATTTCCATTAATAGATTATGCATTACAACAAGTGAAATAGTTTAGATGTAGAACATAGGTTAAACAAACATGCATTACAAGTGTTAAAGATTAGTCTTACAATAGATACAATACATGTGTGAAAATGTGTTGGCTTATTAGTAGGCTTTTGAATTGAGAGAAAGTTCCAAGACACGTCATTACACCATACATCACTAACCCCAAGTGTGGGGCATTGGAGCCACTACTTCTCAAAGAAAATATTACAGACTCTCTTGGCTATGTCAGAGGAGCTGAGGTGAAAAGTCCCTTGCATGTGCAAATGAGGGGCTATTTATAGCCAAGGGTGAAACTGACCATTTTGGTTGTTCGACTACCCTCATGACTGTTTGACTTCCATGAGTTTTGGACTTACATGACTCTTTGTTCAACAAGTGGGTCGATTGGACTTCCACGTTACATCAAATTGATTAACAACCTAGCCCATAGTGGAGATATGGGCGACATGACTCGACATGACAATGTTGGTAAATTCGTACTACTATTGGAGTGCATGTCGAGCTACAATGTTGTTGGTGCTGGATGTCTTCATGGTGTATCATAGCTTCAGCTCCGCATGGCGAAGTGCATAGAGTCTTCGATGGTCCTTAGTTTGCTTGATGAAGCTTTGGCATGTTGTTCCTTGCTTGTATGTTGGAAGGCTTGACAAGCTCATCTGTTCGCAAAGTGCATGTTCGTTCGTTCGTCCGTTGGTGAGCACATCTTGCATATTTGCTCGCCCGTTTTTCCACAAACAAAAGTTTTCATGATCATCTGTTCGCGAGCACATCCCTTCTCATGCATTGTTTGTTCGTCTGTTGGTGAGCCTGTCCTTCTGCATGTGCTCCCTTCATTCATCCCATTCATCGTCATGCCATGTTTGTTGGTGTACTTGTACCTGACGAGATGACATCAAATCCAAAACTTGTTATTCTACCATGACACATGATCATTTCGGATGCAGGAGACCGGGAGAGGCATCAGGGTTGTGAAGTGGGATGATGGCTCCGGGCACTGCTGATGAAAATTGTGAAAAAGTCACTGAGTGATGAAGACGGGCAATTTGAGTCAATAGTGACTATCTGTGAGGTCTGGCTTGGCTAGGAGATAAAATTGCGCAAATTTTGGGAGGGACAGTCCAAGTTGTAGGAAGGCAAGGTAGGCAAGATCTGTGCAATTTCTAGAATGAGCAGGTAGCAGGGGCTGGAAGGCCAAAATTGAGCAATTTTCTAGAGGAACAGGCAGGGATTACGTAGATTTTTGGCGGAACTACCTGGGAAATTGGAAGCCAAAATTGTGCAATTCCCAGAGGGAACTGGCAACTGACAGCCAAAAGTGCAATTGCCTGAGGGAATTGGCAGTTGGCTGCTGGGTTCACTGGAAACGAAAAATTTGCAATTCCCAGAGGGAACTAGCAGTTGGCTACAAGGGTCACTGGCACCCAAAACTACGCAATTCCCAGAGGGAACTGGAGGTTGGCTGCTGGGATCACTGGCAGCCAAAAATGCACAATTCCTGGAGGGAACTGGCAGTCTGTTGCTATGGGTTGCTGTAAAGGGAAACTGCATTGAGGGTAGGAGGTTGACCTATTGATCATCTCTGTGCAATTTCAGAGCCAATCTAACTGATGGGTAGTAGAAGGCCTGCTCATGAAAACCACACAATTTTTGAGATGAAGAATCGGTCGACTGCCAGGATCACTGACTAGGAATACTCCACAATTTTCTGACAAAGACAAGGACAGGCACTTGGTGTTTGTCCTATTTGTCTGTGCAATTTCCTTAGTCGACTGAGAGAGTAAGGTCAGTGGTCTCTGCACAAATTTTGAGGGGAGTCAATCCCCGAGTGGCTGTCGGTCCGACTGTCAAGGTGGCCAGCATGAGAGTTGATTGAAATTCTTGCAGGCAATGCAACTTGAAAATACTAGCTTGGTGCTTCTACACTGTTTTGGTTGACAGTCGATCGAGTAAAAAATGGGGTGATGGTCTGGCTGTCAGAGGGGAGTCTGATCATTATAACTTTAGCAAAAATGACTAAGTGCGTGAATGATCAAAAGATGCATAGGTGATCATACGAACACACGCTCACATGACTTAACGACGAAACGACCCAAACCATCTAAACACACATGTTCAACATGACTGACCAACACTACAAGTGATAAGCGCGACACTCATGATTGATCATTCATTGATCGAGACGAGGCTTACACGATAGTGAATGTGACTCCATGTGTGAGTGCGACAGATGTTTTCATAACAAACAAAAAAAACACATACGAAGCGAAGACTTTGAGAATAACCAGAACATGGTCGCAACATGACTTAGACACCAGCATGCAGAAAATTGAATGAAATGAAAAAGCAAGGCGGATGTAAAGACTCACACGAGCTCACAGACTCAACTTGAGTGTATGCAGTCATAAAGTGAAACTCTCAAGGGAGGCTTCGAAATTGGTGTAGGCAAAAATTTTGGAGGGTGTTTGTAGCTGCTACAATAGAACACAATAACAAATTTATCCAAATACGGACGAAATGCACTATTCATCAAGCACATAAATGTAGTTGGAGCATTATTTAAGCCAAATGGAACTACAAAAAACTCATAATGCCCATAACAAGTCTGGAAAGTTGTCTTGTAAATGTCCTCCTCTTTGATGCGTATTTGATGATATCCAGGTTTCACATCAATCTTCGAGAACAAAGTTGCTCCCTTCAATTGATTGAACAAGTCATGAATCCTTGGTAATGGGTACCTGTTCTTGATAGTCACTTTGTTCAACTCCTTGTAGTCAATGGATAGTCTGAGAGTACAATCTTTCTTCTTCACAAATAATATTGGTGTGCCGCTTGGTGATACACTTGGCCTAATTTATCCCTTCTCCAACAATTCCTTAAATGCAACTTTAACTCTACCAACAGATGTGTGCTCATCCTGTAAGGTGCTTTTGATGTTGGAGCTGCCCCTGGCACTAACTCAATAGAAACATCTACCTCCATGTGCGGTGGAAACTCTGAAACTACTGTAGAACTGGGTACTTTCTCAACACATCTGCATCCTCGACTTCCTTATCCTTGTCACTAGAAATGTGAACTGAAAATAACATACAACCTTTCTTGCGACTACGATTTTCCTGCATAGTTGTCACCATCCTAAATGATGTGGCTTTCTTCTTTCCTTGTAAGGTTTTTGGTTCTCCATTTTCATCAACATACTCAATGGATTTGTCCTAAAAATCTACCTTGGTTCTATGAAGATACAACCAATCCATGCCCAACAACATACTTTATGATCCCAATGGTAATACATTCAAATGTGTTGTGGTAGGCCTACCATTTAAATCAAATGCACAAGCTCTTACACAATGAAGAAATTGCTTCTTTGTACATGTAGCCAATTGCACTAGCCAAGATTATGCATGTAATTCCTTACTCAAACCACACTTATCCACCAAGTGAGTACTAACATAGCTATAATTAGATCCATGGTCAATCAAAATAGAAATAAATTGATCAAAAATCTTACCATCCATCTCAATGATAGATGCTCAGTGCTCTGCCTCTCTATTGTCCACGACCGCATAAATACGAGGAATACTCTGTCCCACATCCTCAACAGTCTGTTCCTCCTTTGAATTGTATATCTTAGGCCTACCACCCTGATTAAGTGGACAATCTATCCTAGGGTGTTCCTCACCACATGTCTAACACTCTAACCAACCAGTTCCCTCACGTCTATGTCACTGCTCTGACCCATGTACATGTCTATTTGCATTAAACTTCTTTTGCGGTGCCATATTTTCTTTCTCCCCTACATTTTGAGGCCTTCCTCTATTAGGCTTCCATTTACCTTTACTGTTGTCTTTCCCTTTCCATCCTTGCTGAGATTCATTCTTACACTTTGATTGTTCGTAGCAATGATTCAATTTCTAAATTACTTCCTTAAGTGACTAAGGCTCATCATACTCAATACGATCTCTAAAGTCTAATGGAAAACCACTAAAAAATCTCTAAAAGTTAGCCTTCTCATCTGTAAGATACAATACATACCTCAATAGCTCCAGAAACTTCGTCGTGTACTTTTCATCTGTCATTGAACCCATCTTTATCTCATAGAATTATTTGGCCTTGCTATTGTAGTGCCTTTCTGAAAAGTAATTATTCCTAAAAAGCCCCTTCAACTCATGCCAACTCAAGTAATTCGTCCTGATGTGTTTGATCTGCTTCACATCTTCCAACAAAATGTCTGCTTTATCTTTCAAGCTGTAGATAACTATTCTAGCCTTCATGTTATCTGTGTACTCATGCAACTCAAAGAATTTCTTCATACAAAGTATCCAAGCCTCCACATATTCCATCTTCTTCACATCATCATCAAGATTAGGTGGCTTTTCTTTCTTAAATTCATCTGGAAAGTATCCCCTGTCACTCCTTCTGTAAGAATGATAACGATGACAATCATAGTGCCTATCTGAATCAGAACTGGAATAATACATGTGTCTATGACCTCTCTTATCCGAAGTGTCCAACAACTTGCCATCTCTAATAATGTCATCTCTATCTAAAATGTGATCACCATGAGACCTACTACCATATACCTCATTAGTTTTGTCCTCATGTCCATGGTTGATCTGAAGTGGCCGTTCTCGTTGCAGCTATGAAAAAATTTGGAGTATTTCATTAACCTCTACTTTTTTCTTTTGTGACTGTATGATCCTGTCATTTTCTGCCTTACAAATTCTTATTTCTTCCTTCAATCTTCTCAATGTGTCTACTAAATCAGAAGAGTTCCCACCACACTGCTCATCTGATTCATAGGGATATTCCTTGTAGTCTACTATCTTTCTATTCATTTTGACCTTTTTCCTACAAGGCATAACATGTCAGATAAACAAAATCATAATAAACCAATGTACTTCAATATAATTTGGGGAGGTTACCTCATCTTCATTATCATCCAAATAAACGTGATACATGTATAACATAATCATAACAACATATAGACATATAAAAATAAGTGCATCAACACATAATCATCATTTTAGTTAGAGTCAAGTCATCAATGCATGACCATATCGAATACACATACCATGAACTCATGCATGACAACACCAACCATTATGCCACTGTACACATGACCACATGCAAACATTAACATGCATAAGAAATGCATAATCAACCAGACATACGCATGAACGAATGCAATCAAACAAAAGTGAACAATAATTGTAACCAAACCTACAAGAATGATATATGTAACTAAACATACAATAATGTAAACAAACATACGAGAATATAACCAAGTATGAAAAATGATACATGTAAGAGACATATAACAACATGTAACCAGGCATACACTCATGACGATACACTCCATAATGACAACATCAAGTTCTACATGACGAGATCACTACAACCATGATCAACATCATGCAAATGCAACAAGCACATGGAATGCAAGTGTAAGAGACAAACATGCAACTTACATGCATACATGACCAACACATAGTCCATCTAGTCCAAGGGGTGAACCATGCTCTGATACCACTCTGTAACACCCTCCTCCCACATCTACCAAAATAACCGGTCAACTGGGGTAAAAATGCGAGGAGAGGCTACTATGATTGGATTCAACCTCCTATGTGACCTTAAGGAAATGGAATCGATGGAAACACAACATACAAACCTTCCACATCAGCTAAAGGACCCCTGAGAACCATGCCAACACTTCAGGCAGCTTGCCCCTGGATCCCACTAAAGTTTTTGATCACCTGACCTCTCAACGCTCTCATGTTATGGGCATTAAATGGTCCAGGGACCTTTGGATGCTCTCAAGGGCCTACAAGCTAGCACCTAGGGACAATTTTGTCTAGTTCTGTGCCAATGTCCCTGGGATTTGAGCGATTTGTTTAGGCCTAGAGCCCAGTTCACTGCCCAGAATGGAATGACATCTTCAAGGTAGTAAATAATATGGAAACAATGATGCAAAAGAAATTAGTTGAACAAGCCCTTAATCATACCCATACTAGCCATGAAATACATTTCGTCAAAGATGTTGCAAACATGTAATCTACAAGTGTAAACAACAGATTTAAGCATAAGGATCTCATACTTATCTGAGATTCGTTGAGAACCATTTTCCCTCATGTCATTTTCTACATTATCATCTATTAGGTCATAGATACATTGTCCATTCATTTACAAGTAAAAACATGATGAGAGCCATAAATAGTTGTTGTCTTAAAACATATAAATAACCAGCATAGTAACAACGTAAATACTATAAATACATCAGCCATAGAATCCACATGAAAACCAAGGGAATAAATTTCTCATTAATGAATGTAGAAACCAACTAGGGATGGGACTACCACATTCCACTTGGCCATAGATTGATGAGCGAAATCTCTCTTCAACCAATCGCCCCTGTGCCATATTCCGAGCATGAATGTGAGACTCATAACCAACCAAAAAGAACCAAACAAGCGTGGATGGTACCAGAGTTCTCCACCTACACTGTGAGGAACTTGAGTGCCTCCTAGTCTCTCAGGCTTTACCGTAATCCACAGTCCGGTCCAAGGATCACTAGGCCTTACAGTAAGACCCACTCTCCAGGTTTTACCATACATCCCATCCTGGGACTACTAGGCCCAAAGGATAGAAATTCACCTCTTGGATTTATTTTATATCCCATTATTAATCGACAGGGATTCCTAGGTCCACCGAGGTATTGGCTTTACCACAACCCACAGTCTAGCTCAGAGGTTAGTAGGCTAGTGGCTTTACCATGATCCACAGTTCGGTTGAGGGACCACTAGGCCATGTGTTTTTTATTTCGGAGATCCACCCCACTCAACTTCAAGTCCATCCGACAATCCAGCTCAATCAAAGTATGAGAACCCATCTCATCAAGGCTATCAGGAAATGCCAAGGCTAGGCTGAAAACAATGTCATACCTGGAAAAACCCATGCCATGACAAAAAACAACCACATGCAACACCATGCATGCCAAATATAGCAAGGAAAATACACATGCAAATCGATACCTGCAAAAAATCTCGTTGTAGATGCTTGATCCTACCTTCCCTAATTGATCTTTGCTTCCTCTTGCCCTCTTTTCCTTTCTTGCTCCAATTCCATAGTGCTCCAAGAAAACTCTAAGTGTTCAAGAGTGAGAGAGAGAGAGATAATAATGGGAGAGCTCCAAAATTGAACTGACAAAAGGTTACCAATTGATCCTCAGAGACTTTTTTATCAATGAGACCTCTAATTTCTTCATTTTCCTCCTCAAATACAACGTGTGACCTTTCACCTCCCTTTTCTCTTAATTTCCATTATTTTCATAAATAAATGTGCCAAAAATGCCATTTTGTCTTTCCAAATCATTACTTGTTGCCTTTAACAATTTTCTTAGC
The DNA here is from genome assembly GCA_031772625.1 of Pinus tabuliformis. NCBI lineage: Eukaryota > Viridiplantae > Streptophyta > Pinopsida > Pinales > Pinaceae > Pinus > Pinus tabuliformis. The sequence continues at coordinate 999,667,526 of CM062807.1, read as the reverse complement.
CATAATAAACCGATGAACACCCACACTAGGATGTCTTGCCCAACATTCAACGTGGAATAAGTGTCTCATCAATCGTGGTTATTATTTTTGCCTTTATTAACTTTTATTACATGGAATTTTCACCAACGATATTACAAACTCCAAGCCTTGCTAGAGTCCAGGACCTTGGCACACAATCTTCATGAACATTTGCATCAGCAGTAGGTGCATCTCTTTCAAGAAATCCATATAATCCCCAAAATGAGGCAAAAGTAATATGTATATGTAGTTTTCTCTTAGTAGAAATTGTCAATTCTAGAAAATCAATATTTCTTCACAATGGTTTTAAATCTTTCATTAGTAAAATAAGTGGTAAATTATATCTTGTCAACCTTCATCATCTCATTATTTCAATTATTATTTAAATTGTGATATCTTGTCTTTATGATTTGGATTTTCAGATTTTATTTTCTATTTTTCAACACTCTATATTGCAGAAATGCATTCCCTTTTCAAATTTTGTTAAGTTTCCCAGTGCAGAAATTTTCAATTGAAAATTATAAATTGAGAAACGTAATGTCCATATTCTCATTCAACAAAACTCAACATTTTTTAAAGGTAAAAATGTTTTCCCTTATATTTTTTCTCCACAGTGTGCACTATGACCTTTGTTATGTCATTGGTAGTGACATTTAGTAATCACACTTAAATATTAATTTATATAGTACAATAAAATTTCAATTTTTTTTATACAAAGTATAATGCTGACATTAGTTAAAAAAGGGCTTGTACTAAAAAAATTGGTTGACATTTGCTCGCCCTCGGCACTGGGGCTCCATGGCGCGAGGAAATACGTCATCCCCTTGGCTCGACGCAATATGTCAGCTAGTTTTAATAACATAAAATAGTTTTGCATCCGTTCCAGTCTTCATCATCTGAGTACGTAACAACCTTGGGGGCTTAATAATTATCAGCATGGCGACAAAACAACGACGAAGACGATTTTGAAGAAGCCCGTGTTTGTGAAGGTGAACGAGCTGCAACCGGGAACTATGGGCCATACGCTGGTCGTGAAAGTCATTAACTTTAGTTAAAAAAGTCAGTTGTGGGATGGAATTTTATTTTATTTAATAATTAGATTTTTCTAATTATAATATATTTTACTCATTTTTTAATTTTTTTTAATGTTATATTATTAATATTTTTAATTTAAATAATTGTGAAATATTTTTATTTCTCTCATTTAAGTTATAAGTTAAATCGTCTGTAGATGAAGATTTGTTAGTAAAACAATGTCCATTTCTTTCTTAAGTTTCCATATAACATAATCATCAAGATTCAATTTCGCTCCAAGTTAAACCATTGAAGTTCGCTTTATGTGAAACATCTATTATCCATTTTTTTTCAGTTCTCGTTTTTCACATCTATGTGAAGCATCTATTATCTCGCATAGTATACTATGAGAATCTATCCTAGGGTCCTTTAACTAAAACTAAATTTATTTAATTTAAACACAATAAGAAGGGAAATAGCTTATTTATAACTCAAAATTTATTTGATGACAATATACAATTGATTTTTTTTTTACAACATATTAAACAAGTAAGAATTTCATTGCAACAATTTACATAAGTAATCAATAATTGAAAAAATACTTGTTCCAATAACTTGGTTGAGATGCTCTTGACTTTCTTGGGATGCTCCTCTCGGCTACCTGGCTGAATTTATCTCCCAGCCAACTAGGAATGATTTCCTAGCTCACGGAACCTCCATAGGTTGCCTAGCCCTTCGAGCCCAAGTCCAACCAGTTGTAGTGTGTCCAAGTTAAACAAACACTCTCCCTTCACTTTCACCACATTTCTCCCTCAAAACAAAATCCTCCAAAACCAAAACCAAAACCAAGGATCCCCCTCTCTCCTCTCATCCTCCTTCCCCTATTATGTCTCCCTCTCATCCACCTCAACCACCTATCACTAATGACACGACTACCCCCCCCCATCCTTTCATTTTAGTATCTTCGAGTTTTCTTACCATATCTTATTCAAAGTAGATTTGAGAAGACACATTGGGAATAAAATATGGATATTTAATTTATAATTAAATTGGAGAAGACCATATTTTCTCAAAAGTAGATTTGAGAAGACACCTTGGAATATGAATATTTAATTTGGAAATAAATTGGAGAATTACATATCTTTTCAAAAGTAGATTTGAGAAGACACTTTGAGATATGGATATTTAATTTGGAAATAAATTGGAAAATACCATATCTTCTCAAAAGTAGATTTGAGAAAACACACAGAGATATGGATATTTAATTTGGAAATAAATTGGAGAATACAATATATTCTTCAAAGTAGATTTGAGAAGACACCTTGGGATATGGATATTTAGTTTGGAAATAATTTGGAGGAGACCATATCCTATCCAAAATTAAATTTGAGAAGACAACTTGGGAATTGAATAATAACAATAATAAAAGTCAGATCAGTAAAATAAAATTACAGTTTCACAAATGTAGGAATATACCAATATTTCTTAATAATTATAAGTCAATATTTTCAGGTAAATTAAACAATAATGAAAATTAGCATCATAGGATCAAGTAGGGAATTATATATACCTTTTATGTTCAATTTGACAATATATTTAGCTAAATGCTTGCATTATTTTGAAAAATAGCTAAGCCAATATTTAAAATCCTTAAATCTAGAACAATTGGTAGGTAAGAAGTTTCAAAATGTATCACGGGTGATGTTGTCTTGTACGTAGAAGGTAGATGAAGGCGTTGTTAGGTTTAAATGTGTTAAAATATTTTTTAATCTCAAATTTTAGTCTTATGAGTTTAGCTTCTTGCATATCGTATGTTATATATAATAAGTTTAGTTTATTTTTGCAATACAATTCTAAATCTCGATAAAAAGACTAAATTTCAATATAAGTATTTTTATAAAAGTGAAATATACGAATTTTTATTTATATGTTTTCTTTTCTTTGTTATAATATTATAAAATTCGGATTCCGATAACTTTTTATTTATATGAAGTTGTAAATTATTTTATTATTTAGATGTAGAAATTCATCATTTAAGTTTTGAATAAAATATTATATAATAAATACATATATCATGTATAAAAACTATATAATAAAGAGAAATTATGATAGATAATAAGTATAAGAGTACAAAGTTGCATAATAAACAAAACCTAAGTGGTGACAATCTACCAAAAAGCAAGACCAATGACATTGCCACCACATGGCTCCTGTTTAATGTATTTATCACAAATATACAAATATCAAATGTGTTTAATTCGATGTATAAATATAATTTATTATAATTATAATTATATTTCTAAATAATTTTTATGTTCATACAACTGTTTCTAATTTAAAAATCCTATGAGCCTCCCCTTGCATCTTTTGGGACAATTGTTAATAGTATTCTCATGATTATCTACATCCAAACTGCTCCATATTGGTAACACACATAAATATTAAAAAAAAAGTCTTTTAAAATAAAAAATCTTAACCAAAATTAATAAAGTATGGGTCGAAGCTCTAACCTCATGAAAAAAATACATATCACGCACCTGCTTCGTCAAAGAACCGCTTTCACAACCTCATTGACCCACGAACAAACACAATTCCGAGCATGTTCTGTGGAAAACAAGACCGCATTGCTAGCATTCCTTTTCGCTTAGTGTAATTATTGAACTTTGAAAAGTATGAAACAACACCCATATTTAAACAAGGGCTACAAAGTACCTATTCCAAATTAGTTTAACCTATTCCAACTTAGTTTAAATATAATTAAATTAAGTTGAAAAAGAATAATGACATACAACTTTATATTAATAAAAGTTACAATTAAAATAGCAAAATAATTCATAATTACTTTTGTGATTATAATTTATTGTAGGCTTTCCAGGACTCACTATAAAAGGTTCTCCACATATTTAATATACATAATGACATATCTTTAGAATTTTATTTATAGGAATGTGGTTAAATTTAATAAATTATTATCTTCATTAAATAAATTGAGTTTTTAATTAAAATTACATGACTCTAAAGACATTGACTATTTAAATTACTTTGCATAATATTTTATATTTATTTTGATGTGTTAATTAATAATTATGTTTTGCATACATTTTTAATTTATTTTCGATGAATATTAAATAATTTATATTAAATTTAATATATTATTAAAGCATATATAATCATTATCAAATTAGATTTTAAATCAAATATAAAATTTGTTCAGAGTAAAAAAGTTCAATAAAAATAATGCATTTATAAAAATTTATAGCAATACTTATAATATTTAGTAAAAATAAAAGATTATTTTATTAAAAAACTAGTTAACATTTAAATTTTAAAAAATATAAAAAAATTACAAATATTAAATTATTTAATATGAATGCATCCAAATTTGACAATACTTCAATTTAATTAATACAACATATTCAGATGAGAGGTTTTTTGGGTTACAAAAGTGAATCCAAATTCATTGTTTAAACAGTACGTTGTATTAAGTGATGTGACTTTTGTACTCAAACATTCGTGAATTACTAGGCTATCAGCAATAACATATTAAATCGGATAGCCAATTATATTAATAATAAAAAGATAATTAAATTATTTAAAAATAATAATAAATTTGATTTTTTAATGTTAAATTTTGGAAATTTTATAAATTGTTTGATGAAACCCAAAATAATATAGATTTGGTAAAAAACCCCATACAAAATAATAAGGATTTGGTAAAAAACCCAATACAAGCGCGAGGACAACAAAAACCCAATACATAGTCAAAAAAACCCGATGCGTAGTCCTGCAGGCCGTAGAGACAACAATAATTAATTTTTGCCCAGTCATAAAAACAAAATATCCCGACACTCATCACCAAATCCATCGTATGATTTATGTATTTATGGAGAATCCTAACGCATCTCGATGAAAAAACATGACATTTTTCAACAAAAAGTGACGTGTTGCTTTCACGGTTCATTCATTGTTTTACTCTCTCCTCCCACCAACACCAAAACGTGGTGCTCTGCATGCATTTGCACGCGTCCTTAAATTCTTTCGGGCTCATTTCAATTGCACTTTATTATTTCAATCGCGTTCCAGTTCCATCTCTGGTTTTCATATATGATATTGTTTGGGGGCTCCCAAATTGTTACGTGTTGGGTGTTCAGGAGCCGCAGGAGCGGCCATTGAGGGGAAAAGTTAGGAGAAGCTGGAAAACTAAACAGTGCGCGAAGAAATCAGTGAAATTTTTTCCACAAACGAAATGGTGACTGAAGATTTAGCAAACATGGTTCTCAGTGCGCGAAGAAATCAGTGAAATTTTTCCCACAAACGAAATGGTGACTGAAGATTTAGAAAACATGGTTCTCAGATGGGCATTAGAGGACACTGAATGAAAATATTTTGTAAAAGAAGGTAAGCAAATGTTTTCGAGATCCTTCAATTGCTTGTTCTAAACATAAATTTTGTGAACATCTTATTTCAGAGGTTATATGAAAAATGTGATGCCTTTTTTTCTTCTTTGTTTTGAAGTTAAATTTCAAATTTCAAAAGCAGTAGCATGGGTTTTAGGAAATTTTCGTGGATAGAAATTATGGAAATTTTCGTGGATAAATATTTGCCGTTGCTTTATGCTTTTGTAAATGTACCTTGCATAAAGTTATGGGAGTATACAATAAAATGGATTGTTTTCGATAGATTATAGATTTCTGTGTGATAATTTGTTTTTAGGTTTGGAATAACTACTATATATATATATATATTAAATTTGGTATGATTATATCTTTATCATATTATATATTATATTATATATTATATCTATATCTATATCTGGTATGATTATATTTTTATCATATTATATCTGAATTTTCAAGATAGTATTTGAATTTTTTTTCAATTTTCAAGATAGTATTTGAATTTTTTTTCAAGATAGCATAAGATTTGAAGTTAAGGCTCCATTTCCATTTACATTTACATTTACATGGCTAGCCACTTAAACGACCATACACCTACCTGATAATTAATGTTAATAATATTAATTTTAATAATTAAAAAATATTTCCTTTCATTTCCACGGCTAGCCAACTAAGCTAGCTAACCCTACACCTACCCCATAATGTTAATAATTAATGATTAATTTTTTTTTCCTTTTTTAAACATTCAGCATTAAATATACAGATGTTCTGAATGGATAGATAAAAGTTTTTACAAAACCTAATAAATTTTTTAACAAAACCTGACATAAGCTACGGATTTGAGGAAGCATGACCTAAGATAGGATTTTGACAGACATAATATCCCTGATGCTATTTCCATCTTTATAGACCGACATACTACGCATCCATCGAATGTGTTACGTAAGGAGGGGGTAAGGACAGGCATTTATGGAGCTATAGAGGTGGAGGTGGTAAGGAGGGGGTAAGGACAGGCATTTATGGAGCTATAGAGGTGGAAATAGCAACAGCTGACATAATATGGGAATCAAAGTTGTATGTTAGCTGCTTTTTTATTTCCATCTTTATAGCTCTATAAATGTCTATAAATGCCTTTCCTTTACAGCCCAGAGATCCATTCTCGCATCATGGCATGTTCGAGACTACGCATCCATCGAATGTGTTATGTAAGGAGGGGGTAAGGACAGACATTTATGAGGGGGTAAGGACAGACATTTATGGAGCTATAGAGGTGGAAATAGCAACAGCCGACATAATATGGGAATCAAAGTTGTATGTTAGCTGCTTTTTGGTTAATGAAAGTATATTGGATTCTGTTTTTCAGTTTCTGTTTTCTTCTTCTTATTGAAAAGAAGAAGAAATTTGTTGTTGCTCGCTCTAAATAAGGTTTTCTGAATGTGGGTTATATTTTTTTTGGGTTATATCAAACAATTTTATGATTAAAATTTGGTGCTGTATCCGATGTTTACGGACCGGTTGGGTTTGGTTTTTTGTTTAATAATTTAAATTAAACATTAATTTCTGCATGTTTAAAATTTTGGGTTCTCCCGTGGGTTGTGCATGGGAAATAGTAAAAGAAGTGGCATGGATTCTGGGAAATTATTTTGTATAATAAGTTAGTCTAATTTGGCAGAAGTTGCTTTTAGTGTTATTTAGAGATTCTATGATCCATCTACTATTTAGAGATTCTATCATTTGTACTATTTTAAACTTGAAAAATTGTTTATATTGAAAGCGGTTTTGAAAGTTAAAATATACTAAAGGACTTGGTGAAAGTTAAAATCCCTTGGGAGTGCAAGGTGATCGATAAAGAAAAATAAATTCACAGCCAAGTTTTTTTCTTAGCCAATTTTTTTTCTTTCTATTTGAAATAGGTAGCTGGATTTTTTAATCTTACAAAAAGTTTTTTTGTTTTTTTCCTAGCCAAGTTATTTTCAAAGATTTCTTTCTCTTTGAAATAGGTAGTTGGATGGTTTTAATCTCACAAAAATTTGATAATATCTCGACTCTAAAATTGGATACCCAATGAGCCTTTTTTTTTGCCAATTTTTTTTTCTTTCTCTTTGAAATAGGTAGTTTGATGGTTTTAATCTCACAAAAATATGTTTGAAATAGTAGTTCGATGGTTTTAATCTCACAAAAATTTGATGATATCTAGACTCTAAAATTGGATACCCAATGAGTTTTTTCTTAGCCAAATTTTTTTCTTTCTATTTGAAATAGGTGGTTCGTTCGATGGTTTTAATATCTCAAAACTTGTGATGATATCTCGACTCTAAAATTGGATACCCAATGAGCTAAATAATAATAAATATCTTTATGATAATTACGCTCGGAGGCTCCTTCCCTCCCTCCCGTTTGATGCACGGAGATGCCTGATTTGTGTGCTTCGTCAGTTTATGCCCATCATAATTTCACTGAGAGGCATTTTCTAAATCCCCATGATAAATGCACTAAGAAGCAATTCAATAATCGCACTAAGAAGCGATTCAACTTATGTGAGGACATCCCTATCCTTAGTTGCTTAGGCCACTGGGTTATTGGTATTGGCTTAAACCTCATTTGCTTATTTCCCTCCCTATCTAAATGCCCGACAGAAACCACTAAGCAACTGGGTTATTGGTATTGGCTAAAACCTCATTTGCTTACTTGCCTCAACTAAATGCCCAACAGAAACCACTAAGCGTATGGTTATAATGCTTTCCATATCAGTTAATATGGCTTACCCCAGATTTAGCGACTAATTTAAAAAATCAATTATTTCAATCTGTCGACCGGAGTCATAAATTAATACGGAAATAACTTTTTCTTTTCAGAAGAGAAAATCATCATAGATTATATTAAGAGAATATAACAATCATATTACATAGCAGAGGGCTCATCAAAATCTTGTGACTGATAAACAGAGTGATCCGACAGCAGATATCAAAAGCATCCCGAAAGAGGAAGATCCTGATAGTCCGAGAGAACTGAGATCTTGAGTCAGATAAACATATTCCTTGATACATAGAGAAGCTATCAGAGAAACTATCAGAAGAGAAAAAACTTCTAACTCGCAGCAGTGAACAGATACATACAGTGGGACAAAAAAGTACTCAGAAATACACAGATCATCCTAAAAGATCATGATTGGCCGATATGAGCGACAGAATAGCGTCCAGGGCTATCCTGGAATCTTTGAAGAGATGAGCGTTCCTCCATTTCCATAGGAGCCAGCAGGCAAGGACGAACAAGGTTCGCCAGGATGAGCGTTGTTCGCTCCACCAAATAAATCCTTCCTGTACAGAAGAGAAAACCCGGTAAGGAAAATCATAAGATAAAGACAGTTCATACCAGATATGGAGAGAAGCAGCGCATTGGAAGAACATATGATCGTTTGATTCGGTTGCAAGCTGACACATGGAACACTTGCCGGGACCCTGCCATCCTTTCCTTTGAAGGACCTCCCACGTGAGGTTCCTGTTAGAGAACACCAGCCATGAAAATAGAATCATTTTGAGTGGGCATGACACCCTCCAAAGCTTAGAAGGAAAAATCGGGCCGGAAGTTGTTTGTAGGTTTGAGGACATAGCTGCATATATATCCTTTACACGGAGAGGCAGAGAAGATTTAGGAAGAGCCCAAGCCAACACATCCTTTGTACCAGAACGCCGAATCCTTGAATCGATGATGTTCTGAATAACTGATTCCCATATGGACCTTATGGGCAGAGGCAGTCCTAACTCCTCGCCATCCTTCCAGACCGGAGAAGAGGACATCCACAATTGGATTAGCTTATCCCAAGTGAAAAGCCCTTTTGAGTGGAAGAAAGAGATCAAAACGGGAGGGAGCTGAGAGTCCGGACCATTTACAATTGTGTCAAATCCGATAAGAATACTGGTGCCCGAGAAAATCCTCCATCGCAAGTTTGCCATGAAAAAAGATTGGATTTTCCTAAAACTCTGCCAAATTGTCGATCCCCTTTTAATTCCCAAAGATTTCCTTCTATACCAGTATATTATGCTTCTGCCTTTTAAATATTTTCTCCTGATTACATTACTCCACATGCCATCGCCATATATACCTCTATGAAGAGATTTACAAAGAAGGGCTTTTGCAAATGCCTTCATATGAACAAGTCCCCAGCCTCTCGCCTTCTTCGGCTTGGTGATAGATTCCAACCTTGCTAAATGAATCTTGGATTGATAAGATCTGCCTTCCCATAAGAAATTTGCAGATAACGACCTCATTTTGTTGATAATAGAAGCAAAGAGGTGATAAAGGTGGGCCCAGTAAACGCCAGCTGAGAAAGGACACCCTGCACCAGAATAAATCTACCAGCGAGAGATAAGAACCTGGACTCCCAGCCTGAAATTTTTTTGTAGAAGCGGTCGATTAACCATTGTCAGTCCTGTTTGTGGTTGCCTTTTGCTTTCAGGATGAAACCTAAGTATTTAAATCCTTCCTTAATCGGGACCTGTTTGATGCAAATCAGAGCAGAAATCCATTCCACGGTGTCCATATTAGACTCATTGTGAAATAACATGGATTTGTTCCTGTTGATGACCAGGCCAGATGCCTGTTGGAACTTTTCAAGGATATCATTTAGAATATACCATGTCGTCCTGTAAGTTGCAATTTGCCCCACTTTCTAAAAGCAGGCCTACACGACTTTGAACCCCTAGCTAAAGCAACATGAAGAGGTGTTGTATTGTGTACATCTCTAATATCAACATCAACACCTGCATCCAAGATGATCTTCATCGATTCTCATGTTTTTTTTTTTTTTTAATTGTAATACACAATACTTAGCAAACTTAGAGAAGTTATCACATTGAGATTAATTTTTAAAAATAGCAAACATTGAGATTAATTTTTTATTTTTAAAAATCATACATAATAATTAGTTCTAATACGTTTGGTTTTGGTTTTTAATTTTATACATATATATATAAATATATAATATTATGCTATGACATTAAAATTAAAATTAAAATTATATTGTAACATTAAAATTAAAATTATACTTGTAGCAATAAGTGTTCTAACTTTTCTATATATATACAACATAATACTTATATTTATATATATATAATTATACTATAATATTAATTATAATATTATAGTTCTAAATTTTCTATATATATAATTGTTGTTCTAATTTTGATGATGATGATAATGATGGTGGTTAACGTCCACTGAGACCAAATTGGTCTATCGGACCTACAATTTTCTTAGTTTTTAATTATCTCGCTCCTCGTATTTCTTGGCGAGATTGGTGCTGTAGCTTTCTTTTTTTCTGTACGGTCTTCCAAATTCTTTATCTTGCATCTCCTTCATCTCTTCTGGTTCTTGGGACATTGGTGTCTTAGCTTTGCGATCTATTGTGTTTGCCTTTTTGAAGATAGTCGAAGAAGAAGTTTGGTCTAGGATATCTACTTCGCTGTTAAACGAAGATTTATTTTGTGCAGTGTTCGAATCATCATAACTGTTGATTTGTTGGGCGAGACTTTCTCCATGCTTGTCTTGAGAGTTGTTTCTTTCTTGCCCGATTTCTTGTGATTCAGAGCTTTCTCTAGAGTATTTTTCTTTGATGACGGTGTAGTGTTCTTTTTGTGCTCCTTCCAACCATGTAGATCTGTGATGGTCTTTTCTCCCAGAATTTTTCTGGGAGGCTTTTGGGCAATTTTTGGCTAGATGGCCTGTCTCAAAGCAGGATCGACATCTGAAGACGACACTTTCATAATGAGTTTCTGGTTCCACACATAGTCTTTACTTGTTAGATTTATTTCAACTGGGAAATTTGAAGAGGACACTTTCATAATGAGTTTCTGGTTCCACACATAGTCTTTACTTGTTAGATTTATTTCAGCTGGGAATCTTGCGCTGAGGTCCATTTCCACACAGATGTGTGCATAGGTGGTTCTGGGCACCTGCAGTAAAATCTCCCAATTGCATTTCCAATGGCTTTTAGAGAGGAGAGATTCCAGAGATGCAAGGGTAGGCTTGGCCATCACTTAATATATATGATCAAACATCACTTTATATATCTCTCTTTCTATATATATATATATATATATAATATTAAAATATAATTATTGTTCTAATTTTTCAATATATATAAAATTAAACATAACTATATAACTATATATTACTAGAAATATATTTTTTATTGGAAATATATATATGAATTATTTTCAAATTTATTTTAATATATATATATATATTTTTTTTATTTTTTTTTAATTATATTAAAATTTAAAATATATTTGTTTATTGGAAATATATATAAAATTTCCCTTGAATTTTTTTATTTAAATTATATATATATATATATATATATATTATTTTCAATTTTTTTTAAAACATATATATATATATATATATATTATGTTTTTTATTGAATATATATATATATATATATATATATATATATATATATATATATATATTTATTCTAATTAATTTTTTAAAATTAGAATTAATTTTATATTTAAATTTAAAAATTACTTTTAGATTTATTTTTTAATTTCATATTTTTTTAATGCACTTTTAAAAAGTAGTAAAATTATAAAAAATAAAAATATTATTACTTTTTCATTTTTCAATAAGATTATTACATTTATATATATAATCCAATATTTTTTTATATATTAAAAATTATAAAAAATAAAAATATTATTACTTTTTCATTTTTTCAATAAGATTATTACATTTATATATATAATCCAATATTTTTTTATTGGATATATATATATATATATATATATATATAAAAAATCCAATGTTTTTTTTATATATTAAAAATTAAAAAAAAAAATATATTATCACTTTTTCATTTTTTCAATAAGATTATTACATTTATATATATAATCCAATATTTTTTTATTGGAAATATATATATATATATATATATATATATATATATATATATATATAAAATCCAATGTTTTTTTATATATTAAAAATTAAAAAAAAAAAATATTATCACTTTTTCATTTTTTCAATAAGATTATTACATTTATATATATAATCCAATATTTTTTTATTGGAAATATATATATATATATATATATATATATATATATAAGCCAATTTGAAGGTCACAATCAAGTCATATACCACATTGGTGTGTGGGTTTGTGAGATAAGGGACCTATTTCTGTGCAGTGATTTGATTCCCAAGTATAGGAAGGAATACATATTCTAACCCCTCTAGTTTTGAACTCTTGACCTCTTAAGAGGAAACACATATTCTTAACTGTTAGGTTTACTCTATAATATTAATAAAATCATTAAAATTGTTAATTATTAATTTTTGAATAAAATTATTAAAATGTTTAATATTGAGAAATATATATATATATATATATATATATATATATATATATATTATAGAATTAAAATTTTCAATATTGAGAAATATATTGGTTCAATCTTTGGGGTATTAAGGAGGAGATTATTATGGAAAGCAAGGATAGCATCAAAGATACTATTACATCCAATTTTAAGGAGAACATGTGGGATGATAAGGAGATGGAGGGTAAAAGGAAGCTAAGATACTATAAGGAGGCGATCAACCCCACTTTTGATAATCAAAATTATCTCTCTATGTTGACCAACACTAAGAAGAAAATGAACATTGTTAGGATAAGAACTAATTCTCATGGGCTTCGAACCCGGGGTGGTCTACTTTCAAGACTCTCTGGGACGATAGAATCTGGTAGATTTGTGATAATAAGGAGGTGCAAGATCAAAATCACTTCCTTTTAGTTTCCCCGACTCTTTCCCACATCCGCTCCCAATTCCCTAACATCAACGACACCTCCAATCTTTTTAACTTATTAAGCCAACCCAATTGTAGTGATCTTGGATTGCTTCTTTCTATTTTCTTTGATCACAGAAACAAGATTTTGAAGAATGACAATTAGACTCTTTTTTCTTGTGGTCTATAAATTATTACCTTTTCAATATTGAGAAATATATATATATATATATATTAAAATTATAGTATTAAAAATTTCAATATTGAGAAATATATTGGTTCAATTTTTGGGGTATTAAGTAAGAGATCATCATGGGAAGCAAGGATAGTATCAGAGATACTATTACATCCAAGATGTGGGATGATAAGGAGTTGGAGGGTAAAAGGAAGCTAAGATATTATAAGGAGGCGATCATTCACATAGAATTAAATTATCTCTCTTTCTTGACCAACACTAAGAATACAAAATTATCTCTCCATCTTAGACCAACACTAAGAATAAAATGAACATCGTTAGGATAAGAACTAATTTTCATGTGTCGAACTAATTTTCACGAGCTTCGAATGAGGGGTGATCTACTCCCAAGACTCCTTGGGATGATAGAATCCGTCAGATTTGTGATACTAAGAAGGTGGAAGATGAAAAGCACATCCTTTTATTATGCGCAACTCTTGCCCACATCCGCTCCCAATTCCTATCATTAGCGACACCTCCAATCTTCTTGACTTATTAATCGAACCCAATTTTAGTAATCTTGGACAGCTTCTTTCCCTTTCCTTTGATCATAGAAACAAGATTTTGAAGAATGACAATTAGATTCGTTTTTCTTGTGGTCTATAAATTATTACCTTTTCAATAAAATTATTAAAATTATATATATATAATATGAAGCTAAGATACTGTAAGGAAGTGGAGGAGATCATGATGGGAACCAAGGATAGTATCAAAGATACTATTACATCCAATTTTAAGGACAAGATGTGGGATGATAAGGAGCTGGAGGGTACACCTCCAATCTTCTTGACTTATTAATCGAACCCAATTTTAGTAATCTTGGACAGCTTCTTTCCCTTTCCTTTGATCATAGAAACAAGATTTTTAAGAATGACAATTAGATTCGTTTTTCTTGTGGTCTATAAATTATTACCTTTTCAATAAAATTATTAAAATTATATATATATATATATATATATATATATATATATATATATATATATATAATATGAAGCTAAGATACTGTAAGGAAGTGGAGGAGATCATGATGGGAACCAAGGATAGTATCAAAGATACTATTACATCCAATTTTAAGGACAAGATGTGGGATGATAAGGAGCTGGAGGGTAAAAGGAAGCTAAGATACTGTAAGGAGGTGATCAACCCCACCTTTGATAATCATAATTATCTCTATGCTGACCAACGCTAAGAAGACAAAATTATCCTTCTATGTGGACCAACACTAAGAAGAAAATCAACATTGTTAAGATAAAAACTAATTTTGATGAGCTTTGAACCACATGTGGTCTACTCCTAAGACTCGCTGGGATGATTGAATCTGTTAGATTTGTGATACTAAAAAGGTGGAAGATGAAAAACACTTTTTTTTAGTCTTTCCAATTCTTGCCCATATCCCCTATCATCAGTGACACCTCTAATCTTCTTGACTTATTAAACCAACCCAATTGTAGTGATCTTGGACCATTTCTTTCCTTTTTTTTTATTAGAGAAACAAGATTTTAAAGAATGACAATTTTTTTTTGAGGTTTGATAGACCACATTAAGCTTAATGGACGTTAATCATATTTTATATATATATATATATATATATTCTAAAAAGAAATTTTATCAATATACATAAGCTATGTATTAAAAACATTTATTAGAAATATATATATATAGACAGAGAGAGAAGTTATATATTAAAAATATCTTTTCTAATATATAATTTTTAAAAGAACATAATTCTATCAACATAGGAAGCTATATATTAAAAATATATTTTCTAATATATAATTTTTACATCGAACATTATATCAATATAGAGAAATTATCCCTATAAAGAAGTATAGAGAAGCGATATATTAGAAATATATATATTTTTAATATATAATTTTTTAGATCGAACATTATCAATATAAAGAAGTATAGTGAAGCTATATATTATATATATATATATATATATTAATATATAATTTCTTATATCGTACATTATCAATATACTTATAATTTCTTAGATCGTACATTATCAATATAATGTACTTATAATTTCTTAGATCGTACATTATCAATATAAAGAAGTATAGAGAAGTGTTATATTATAAATATATTTTTTAATATATAACTTTTTAAATCAAACATAACTCTATATTTTTATCAATTATATTTTCTATTTCTCTATCAATATAGAGAAGTTATATATTAGAAATATATATATTCTTAATATATAATCAAGTTATATATTAGAAATATATATATTCTTAATATATAATTTTTTTGATTGAACATTATCAATATATTTATAAAGAAGTATAGAGAAGTTATATATATTAGAAATATATATATTCTTAATATATAATATACTTATAAAGAATATATTTATAAAGAAGTTATATATTAGAAATATATATATTCTTAATATATAAATTTTTTGATTGAACATTATCAATATATCTATAAAGAAGTATAGAGAAGTTATATATATTAGAAATATATATATTTTTAATATATAATATACTTATAAAGAAGTATAGAGAAGTTATATATATTAGAAATATATATATTCTTAATATATAATATACTTATAAAGAAGTATAGAGAAGTTATATATATTAGAAATATATATATTCTTAATATATAATATACTTATAAAGAAGTATAGAGAAGTTATATATATTAGAAATATATATATTCTTAATATATAATATACTTATAAAGAAGTATAGAGAAGTTATATATATTAGAAATATATATATTCTTAATATATAATATACTTATAAAGAAGTATAGAGAAGTTATATATTAGAAATATATATATTCTTAATATATAATTTTTTGATTGAACATTATCAATATATTTATAAAGAAGTATAGAGAAATTATATATATTAGAAATATTTATATTCTTAGTATATAATTTTTTAGATCGAACATTATCAATATACTTATAAAGAAGTTATATATTAGAAATATATATATTCTTAATATATAATTTTTTGATTGAACATTATCAATATATTTATAAAGAAGTATAGAGAAATTATATATATTAGAAATATTTATATTCTTAGTATATAATTTTTTAGATCGAACATTATCAATATACTTATAAAGAAGTTATATATTAGAAATATATATATTTTTAATATATAATTTTTTAGATTCAACATTATCAATATACTTATAAAGAAGTATAAAGAAGTTATATATTAGAAATATATATATTTTTAATATATGATTTTTTAGATCGAACATTATCCATATAAAGAAGTATAGAGAAGTGTTTTATTATAAATATATTTTTTAATATATAACTTCTTAAATCAAACGTAACTCTATATCTCTATTAATTAGGCAATTATATTTTTTATTGGGCATTTCAAATTTAGATATTTTTTTAAATTAGAATTGATTTTTTTTAATTTTATTTTTTAATAATCATAACTCTATATTATATATATAGTAATATTATTTTCTATTTTTAAGGTCACGACCAAACCATATATATATAATACCATATATATATAATATTGAAAAATTCTCACATAAAATTAACTTTTAGATTTATATAATAATCTTTAAAAAATATATATATACACATAAAAAATTAGTTATATATATATATATAACCTTTTACTAAATCACAATCATCAAAATTAATTATATTAATATATAACTATAGAATTCTCTGATGAGATCAACTTTTAAATTTATTTTTTAATCTTTATGTTTACATTCTCATTGGCCTTACTAACGAATTTTTTTTTTAGTTTTTGGTCAATGCATTCGCTCGACTTTCAGATATATATGTATATATCTGACCCTTAACTATAACTATAGAGTTTTCACATGAGAACTACTTTTAGATTTATTTTTTAATTTTTGGTCTATTACTTTTCAGTACACGGAAGTAAGACTTTTTCGATATAGGAAAGTTTTCACATGAGATCAACTTTTAGATCTATTTTTTAATCTTTGGTCAGTAAACGGAAGTAAGACTTTTTCGATATAGGAAAGTTTACACATGAGATCTACTTTTAGATCTATTTTTATTTTTTAATCTTTATCTATATATATATATTTGTTATATACTTCTTAAAGTTTTTAATCTTTATCGTTTTATATATATATAATTTAAATTTTCTTTTATATATATCTTTAATAGAGAAGTTTAAAATTTTGTTATATATATGTTTAATAGGCATTAATTAATTAACTATATATATATATAATTTAATATATATAATTTAAATTTTGTTATATATTTAATAATAGACATCAATAATAAATAAATTGCATACGCTAAATTTTGTTATATATTTTTAATAGACATTAATAATAAATAAATTATATGTAAATTGGCATATAATTTTGTTATATATATTTTTAATAGATATTAATAATAAATAAATTGGCGTACACTAAAGTTGAAAGAGAAGTTTAAAATTTTGTTATATATATGTTTAATAGGCATTAATAATAAATAAATTGACATACATTAAGTTTATATAATTTAATATATATATAATTTAAATTTATTTATATATATTATTTGTTATATATTTTTTAATAGACATTAATAATAAATAAATTGGCATATAATTTTGTTATATATTTTTTTAATAGATATTAATAATAAATAAATTGGCATATAATTTTGTTATATATTTTTTTAATAGATATTAATAATAAATAAATTGGCGTACACTAATGTTGAAAGAGAAGTTTAAAATTTTGTTATATATATGTTTAATAGGCATTAATAATAAATAAATTGACCTACATTAAGTTTAAAACTAACGTTGAAAATAGTAGTTCATATATATATATAATTTTGTATATATTTTTTAATAGACATTAGAAATAAATAAATTGACATACACTAATGTTGAAAGAGAAGTTGAGCTCTGCGAGGAAAACCCTGCACCTAGGGTTTAGCACTGATCTGAACAGGTTCACCAACAGTTTTGGCAGTGCACAGAGACCGATTAGTTGATCTTCTTCTCTGAGGCCGTGTACTGGCCCGACAAATGGCAGACGGGGGGTCCACTGGGACCCCAACTTACAGGGAAATAGTCATGCAGAAACACAAAGCACATGAAGGTTTCAATATCTCTGGGTATGAAGCCCGAAAAGACAGCTCTGGGACAAGCAGCGAAAGAGCAACCCAGTGGCAGAAAGATCCAAATCGCGGATCAGAGATGCCAGTGAAAGTCAGTGACAGACAGGAGAAGCACGGGAACAAACCGAAAGCAGGCCAAAACAGCTCAGATCCAATAATCGCTCCGTCAGATGAAGAAAAGGAACATATGGAGGGAAAACGCCCTATAGAAAATGAGGATAAAACGGAAGCTTCCAACCTCAGCCCCAAAAATACCCTGCAAGGAGTCTGCAAACCCAAAAAGAAGGAAGCCCTCCGTGTGGTCTTCTCAGATCCAGACGTTCAGGCCTACAGAGACCACATGATGGAGCATGCAATCATATATAAGTTTATGGGACTGTGGCCAACAGAAAGAGCTCTCTGCCAATGGATCAAGCAGCACTGGCGACCAAAAGTTGATGTCAAACTACATCTTGGAGCTAAAGGTTTTTTTACTGTTGTCTTTTCTAACCTAGAAGACAAGGATAGGGTCTTTGATGGAGGGCCTTACTTCCTTTCATCAGCAGGCCTCTACATGAGGCCATGGAAGGCGAACTTCGTGCCTGAAAAGGAAACCTTCACCCAAGTCCCTGTGTGGATCCGCCTTTTCTCATTACCTATTGATTACTGGGGCCTAGCGACCCTAAAGCTCATAGGAGACCGACTTGGCACCTTCATTAAAGCCTCGGAGGCAACGATGCACAGGAAGTACACTTCCTGTGCCAGGATCTGCGTCGAAATTGATGTTTCAGGTGCCTTACATGAAGGACTGTGGCTAGAGTTCAGAGATGAAGATTACTTTCAAGCCATCGACTATGAACAGATCCCCTTGCGGTGTAGGAAATGCCATGAACACGGTCACCTTGTCAGGGAATGCCCATTAAACAAACCAGTGGAAGATGCCAAGCTTGAGCAACCAGCCAAGAACCAGGAGGTTTTTAAAAAGCCAAAATCAAGACAAAGGGCCTACAGGAAAAGAATAAACAAAGCAGTGATAGATCCCAGCAAAACCCTCAACCCCTTCAGCATTCTGGACTCAGAAGCAGACTCGGAAGGTAACAACAAAGAGACAAAGCTACCTGAAGCTCCTCAAAAAAATATGACAGACCACAGATCAACGGATGCAGAGGAAACCACTGAAAATACAGAAGTACAAACGCATGAAGTAGCAGATGAAGGAGATGAAGACACAGACATGCTAACCAGCGATGGGGGAAGCGAAGACCTGGAACTCAATGAAGTTCTAGAAAAAGAAGGGGTAAATCTGCCAGACATGGAAAAGCACTGGAGAACACAAGGGCTGGAAAATATCCCAGAGGAAGAAATAAAGAAGATCAACGACCTCTTCATAGCAAGACAACAAGCGGAGCTAGATAAGTAAAAGAAAAGATTAGGAATCATGAAAGGCACAGGTAACCAATCTAAAAGCCTTTTTCTTCATTCATTAGGACGGAAGCAAAACAAGAGAAGAGGCCGAAGGACAAATGGAGAGGTTCTTCATGATTTGGGTATCCTAATGATCAATTCAGGCAAAATGAAGGCTTTACACGCCTTCCCGTCCTACCAATAACCTCATCATTATTAATGAAAATCATCTCCTGGAATACAAGAGGGCTCAACAGCCAAGTCAAACAAAGACTTCTCAAGAGGAAGTTACAACAGGAAAAGCCAGACATTATGCTCATTCAGGAAACAAAGTGTGCCACTAATCAGCTGGAGAACATCACCAAAAAGCTAGGAAAAACTATCAAATATATAGACATAGCCAGTCAAGGATGGGAAGGAGGCATTGCAACCCTCTGGGACTCTAGAGTAATCGAAATCACCTCTATGGAAGCTACTAGATCATACATTGCCACAAAATTTCAATTAACAGGTAATTTTGAAACCTACCTCTGTATAAATGTCTATGGGCCACAGCGTTTAGAAGATAAAATTTCTTTCCTGAACTCGCTAATGAAGTTAAAGCTAAGATACCAACATTCAAAGATCATAATGGGAGGGGATTTCAACATGATTACCTCCCTCCTGGAAAAAAAAGGAGGCCTTAGGCGACTGAATAAAGACTCAGAACTCTTTCTTGACTTCATGGAATCCGCCCAACTGGTCGACATCCCCCCAAAAATGGGCTCTACACTTGGAACAATCGAAGAGGAGGAGAAAATAGGATAGCCTCTCGCCTTGACCGTTTTTTGATCTCAGAAAACATCTTACTGGAAGGAACAACAGTTGACTCTGATATCCTCCCCAGTGGGGGATCAGACCACTGGCCCATCGCCCGGGAAGTTGCCTTTCTAGAGACCCCCAAAAACATGCCTTTCAGATTTGAGAAATTCTGGCTAACTCACCCAAATTTTCCAGATCTGTTGAAAAAATGGTGGGAAGAGCCCAGGAATATAAGGGGGACCAAAATGTTTAAACTCCAGTCCAAACTAAAGCACATCAAACACAAAATCAAGGATTGGAATGCAACCGAGTTTGGTAATATTTTCCAGGAAAAGCACAATATAGAAGACCGATTAAGTCAAATTCATAAAGACTGGGCTTCGGGGATTAACAGGGAGGACTCAAATGAACAGGAAAAGATCCTAATGCAGAAATGGCAGCTCCGGTGCCAACAGGAAGAAATCCTTTGGAAGCAAAAATCTCGCATCCAATGGTTGAAGGAGGGAGAGCAAAACACAAAGTTCTTCCATAGATCGACGATGGATTACAGGGGGGCTAATAAAATCCTTAAGCTTACCAATGCATCTGGAGAAGTTATTCAAAACCACAATGAGATCTCAACTTTGCTTACTAGTCACTTTAAGCAAATTGCCCAAGAATCTCAAGAAGATCGATCGGAAGCCAGAGAGGAAATAATACAGGCCATTCCCCAAATCATTACTCCAGCACAAAATGCCTCTTTGTTAAGAAAGATCTCAATGGAGGAGGTGGAGGAGGCTGTTAAAGACATGCCAAATGATAAAGCACCGGGACCAGATGGTTTTACTATAAACTTCTACAAAGCTTGTTGGCAAACAGTCAAAACAGAGGTCTGGGAAGTAGTTGAAGATTCAAGACGATCTGGCTCAATTCTTAAAGCCCTAAACTCTACTTTCCTAGCCCTAATCCCCAAAGAAGAGGAAGCCCGAACTCCGGAAAAGTTTCGCCCCATAGCTCTGTGCAACGTGATTTATAAAATCATCTCTAAGGTCATCGCTAACAGACTTAAACCAATCCTCCCTAACATCATCTCGGAGGAGCAATCAGGCTTCGTGGAAGGCAGACAAATTCTGGACAGCATCCTCTTGGCTCACGAGATGATACATACTTTGCAATCCAGAAAAATCCCTGGTATGATGATTCAGCTCGACCTTTCAAAAGCTTTCGACAAAGTGAATTGGAATTACCTGGAGGCCACCTTAAGTGCTTTTGGTTTTGACATTCGGTGGATCAAATGGATTCTCGCTCTTATCAAGTCAACAAATTTCTCTATTTTGGTTAATGGATCCCCCTCGACCCCCTTCTCTCCTTCCCGCGGCATAAGGCAAGGAGACCCGCTGTCCCCCTTCCTTTTTGTGATCCTCATGGAAGGGCTTAGCAGATATATTCACAGAGCCAAAGCAGAAGGGAAAATTAATGGATTGCGCCCTTTCCCCTCCACCCCCGCAACTACTCACCAACAGTTTGCCGATGATACTATGCTGCATGGCTCTCCAACTGTCAAAGATGCCAAGGCTTTCAAATCCATCTTATCTCTATTCAACATGGCATCAGGTATGGACATAAACCACTCCAAATCGACTATTTTTTTCTTTAATACTCATGTTTCAATTCAGAACCATCTTACTAGCATCCTAGGCTTTCGAAAAGGTTCTCTACCCTCGAAGTACCTGGGAGCCCCGCTCACCACCAAGCCATGGAAAAAGTTTCATTGGGAA
The DNA here is from genome assembly GCA_031772625.1 of Pinus tabuliformis. Lineage (NCBI taxonomy): Eukaryota > Viridiplantae > Streptophyta > Pinopsida > Pinales > Pinaceae > Pinus > Pinus tabuliformis. Next base: position 999,645,038 of record CM062807.1, on the reverse strand, counting down.
AGGCTCATAGCAAACATGGAAAAAAGATGCAAACACTGGACACACAGGGCTCTTAATTTTGTGGGACGCCTAGTTTTAACTAAAGCCATTCTGCAGGCCATCCCTCAGTATATGCTTTCTATCCTCCTGGCGCCTAAAGCCATCCTGCAGAAAATCCGATCCATTCAAAGATCCTTTTTATGGAGTGGTAGTGCAGAGAAGAGGAAATGGGCTCTCGTGGCCTGGGATAAGGTCTGTAAATCGAAACTAGCTGGAGGTTTAAACCTAATTGACCCCGACATCAGCAACAAAACTGGTGGAGCGAAGCTGTGGTGGCGCTGGCTGAAGGAGACCAACCTCCCCTGGGCCAGACATTGGAAGGAGAAATACACTCCTAACTGCAGAGACCAGGACCTCATAAGACTTCAGGAATTGCCAGAAGGTTCCCCAATTTGGAATTTGGCAAAAAAGAACAGAAATCTAATTCAAGAACACAGTTTTTGGGAGATCCGTAATGGGAAATCTGCCCTCTTTTGGGAAGACTCCTGGCAACAGCACCCAAAGCTTGAAAACCCAGATCTTGAAGCGTACAAAATTAACTGTCAGAACAGGGGAAAGCACTCCGTTCATCAATACTGGAACCCCGATAGCCAGGACCAGGAATGGAGAGAATGGTCCCTCCCAGACGCAGAAAGCCCTAATGAAGAAAATAATAACCTTCAAAATCTGCTCCTAATCTTAAACAAACGAAAAATCAGAATAACCACAGATGAGGACAAGCTGAGATGGGGGCTGAAGGGCAATGGCAACTTCACCCTTAAAGAAGCCAGAAGGCAGATGGAACTCTCAGAGCAGGGGGAGGACGCATCATGGTTCAACAAGGTTTGGGATCCCCTCTTTTGGCCAAAAATTCAAACTTTTCTATGGCTTCTCATGCGGCGAAAGACCCTCACTTGGGAAAACCTGCAGAAAAAGGGCTTTGAAGGTCCTTCTTTTTGCCATATGTGCAACCAAGCCGCAGAAACCATGAACCACTTATTCAATACCTGCGAGTGGGCAAACCACATTTGGCAAGAGATAGAAGCTATCATGTAGAAAAACAGTAGAGACTTGGATTCCATCCATAACACCATTAACAATTGGCCAAGCAATTATTCAGAAAATCCTCAAATCAAAAATATATGGAAAGTTCTACCAGGTTTTATTACTTGGACATTGTGGAAAGAAAGAAACAGAAGGATTTTTCAAAGCGAACACAGGAATATTGAACATTTGAGAATTACCTTATTTCAGAACATGCGCCAATTAATCCTGGTAAAAAGTAAAGCCGACCCAGCCAGCTGAATCTCGCCGGAGGACCAGAGAATCCTAAATGCCTTCAACATTTGCATCGAGCCCAGGCCAAACAGCAGAACATCAACAATACACTAAAAGGATGGACTCGGCCCCCTGAAGGTTTTCTGAAGTTAAATTTCGACGGGGCCTCGAAAGGAAACCTGGGCCCAGCTGGTATAGGAGGCATCATCCGAAACCAGTCAGGCGAAATTCTCCATATATACAACAAAGTGCTGGGTGAGGGTACCAATAACGAAATGGAATTCGCAGCAATGGAAAAGGGGTTAAAAATCCTCCATAGAAACCAAACAGAAAACGCAGTAATTGAGGGCGACTCTGAGATTGCCATAGCAGTGGCAAAGAAAATATACGGGGGCACTCCAATAAGCAAAGTAACTAAGCACTGGCGCCTGTCCATGGTCACAGACAGTATCGGGAAACTGCTTGGAGGAATGAAAGGCCTCATCTTCCAAGCGGTAAGGAGAAAGGCAAACTCGGTCGCCGACCACTTGGCTAACCACGGGATCGAACACCCAGCTGAAATGGTGGACAACTGTTGGCAGATGGTGGAAAATCATCATTTAAAAGACCGATGCTCTCAACTCGCTCGATTAGATTTAGCGGCTGCGGAAAGGGCAGGTCGGCAATCCGATTAACAAACTTTCATAAGTATATGGATAGGCCGACGGGACTGGTGCCATCAACTCCTAACAACTACCGCAGGACAAGCCGGTTGAGGGCATTAATGAGCATAGCAGGTTACAGGGATTTGTACAGGTTCATGATCCAGGATGACATAGGCCGCCGCAGAAGCGCTGGACGGAGGGACACGTGGCACGCTCAAGACCGAGCAGGAGGTGGCGAAGGCAAACATTCCCAATCAATGAAAAGCCCCTCCAATTTTTCGCACAACTACATTTATGGTGATTGGACAGGAAATGAACACGCCGCGATCCACTCCCCTGCCTGAAACCTCCCCACAAATTTCTATATAATTGCTCCTGCACTCTCTTGGAGCATCATGTTTTATGCGCTTAGGAAGCAGAGACTCCATCTTTGCATTAGTGTTCAGGAGAGTATCAGTCACGAAAGATTTCTCATGGCGGGCGAGAGCAGCCGAAACCAGTCGGCAAACAGAGATTTGCAGACGGCCCGAGATTTGTTCGAGCGATGAACATCTCAGAGGAATAAGCGAAAAATCATAGATTTGGAGGCCTCAGCGCAGGAAGAGGAAGCCAAGCTCTCTGATCATCAACTCAGCCAAGAAGTCGACTAGTTGCATGACCCTGGAACGCCTAGCACTAGAGCAACCCAATTCGTCTGTACTCAGGCAGAATCATGGCGCATGAAGACCATCTTGGAAAAGGCAATGGACGTTCAGGGGGAACAGGCAGACCAGCTTCGCACGCTCCAGCAGTTTGCAGCCACGATGACGAAGAACCACATGGCAGTGGTCGAAAGCAGCGAGTTTAAACTCTGCGCAATGCATGAGGAGATGGATTCAATTAGCAAAAAGCTCTCTGTTCTGATCAAACTCCTTCGGAAAGTTATTGAGCAGGATAGCAAGCCCACTGATCCGCAGAAGGGAGGTCCGTCGTGCGTTCACCAGGCTAAGGCTTCCAGGCACAGTGAGGCGCATGCAGCCCCTGACCCCCCCAACAACTCTGATTAGTCTTCCATGTCCCTTTGTTGGACTTTGTTATATTTTTTTGCTACTGTTTTTCCAGCTCTGTGATAGCCAGTTTTTTTGCCCAAGTCACCCTGCGTGGTGTACTCCTCGGCAGCACTAGGTTCTATATGTCTACTATAGTTCTCTCTTCCTGTTTCACTCTGTTGCTATCGAGTAAGGCCTGCTATGCAGCCAGTAATCTTCTTCGGCAGAAGTTTTGTACTATATGTTACACTTGTTAATACAAAAGCTTATTTACACAAAAAAAACGTTGAAAGAGAAGTTTAAAATTTTGTTATATATATGTTTAATAGGCATTAATAATAAATAAATTGACATACATTAAGTTTAAAACTAACGTTGAAAAGAGTAGTTCAAATGGATGGGATTCGCAATGATAATATTATGCTTTTATTCCAATCTTAGCTAACTTATATCGGACTATAGGACTTTAAAAATAAAAATTAATATGATTCCTAATAATAACCATTATTATATATTGTAGTTATTGCAATTTTTTATATTATTGATGGTGGTTCGCTCACTGAATAAAAGTGTTCATTGTTAAATTTTACTGGAATGCTATCTAAAAGTGCCAAATTTGAATATAAGCTTCCATGTATGTAATTTTTTTTTAATCTATCCTATCAAATCCCCCAAATTTGCCAGGGTATCCATGATAACATGTCGGTTGTCGGTTGGTTATTTTTCTCTCGACTAACGCTATATACAACTAATAAAAGATGGGTTGTACTCTTATAAAATCATGACTTTGCAATAATTTCTCATTTTCCTTTTAGAAACGATATGCACTCAGCCTTCAATAATGTAATTTTTGCTAAACAAATCCACCTATTGTGAAAGTGATTTATGACCTGGCCTTTGTTTCTTTATTCTTTATTCTTATTGAGGCAAGGACTAGTTATATAACACCCATTCTTTAATTTTATATGAGTCATTTGAGACACAGTAACAAGGAGGCTTATTTATGGAGAATAATAAAATGGGCTTACTTCCAATTGCATAATTTTTTCTTTGGGTCTCTTCCATCTTTTATATTTTGCTAATGACATGATATTAATTCACATTCCTTTTATTGTGTTTATTCATATCAACATAATTAACATAATTTTATCTCCAATAAAATAGGGATAGAGTATATCTTCATAAATTTTAGTTATTAGTCACATGAAGGGAGATATATTATCCTCAAATATCATAATCAACATAATTTTATCTCCCATAAAAATAGGGATATAGCATATTTTTTTGGTTTTTTTTTGTTTTTGTTTTTGTTTTTTATTTTTTATTTTTTGAATAAAGACTAATTCTATTAAGAAAATAAAAGTATAGTACAATCAGGCTTGCATACAAGCAAAGCAGAAGAGCAAGGGAGCCGTAGCTGATAGGCTATCAACCTTGCTCCTTAGAGACAGTCAAGGAAAGGGCCATAGAAAACACTGGAATACAAAAAGATAGAACTAAGTAGAGAAGCTACCCTGAGGGGTTAGTTCCTGCCACACGACATTTTTCGCCTTTTTTCTTGCTTACTTTGACCCACCCAGTGGAGTGTGGTTGAGCCATAACAAGTTGTAGACTATTCTTCACTGGCGGCGGAATATCCTTATCAGAGTCTGAGGACGAAGATAAATGAGAACGTTTCTGAGAAATCTGAGGGTCAGAGGGAATCACCGGACCGACCGAGGGAGTGTCCATCGGAATCACATCATTCTGCAAATCAGCTTCAGGTTCCTCATCAATCTGCACATCTGCTTCAGAATCCTCCTCATCCGAAGTAGAGAAATCTAAATCGTCCAAAAGACGGGGAGGCTCAAAAGGATTCCAGCGCTTGGATTTAGGCTTGCGATTTAGTTTCTTCTTTTTATCGAGGAACTGGGTACATGTACTTTGGAGGTGCCCCGTTTGATGAGAATGGCGACAGCGGAAAGCTGTGTTCTCATAATCCAAGGGCTGAGTCCAGTGGAAATCTCCAAATTTGAGATTAATCTGATCCGACAATCCTTTGCTGATATCTATTTCTGCACACAATCTACCGTAGGTGTAGAGACCATTTTCCTTTCTTAAGGTATCGGTAGTTAGGTAGCATCCTAAAGTATTGCCAATGGCTAAGAAGACAGAGAAATGCCATAGATGAGCCGGAAGATTCGGGAGCCTGACCCAAATGGGAAGCTTGGAGATGACAGCTGTAGAAGGGTCGAAGTTTGGAAACCAAGGGGTGAGAAAAAGCCCAGTCGAACCCAGAACCAAGGGCCTCCCGTTAAGGCCTTCTGGTAGTCTTCATTTAAGTCAAAAACCACAATGAAGAATCCTTTTGAGCAAAGGAAGATCTTGATTTTTTTAGTCCAAGAGGAATGGATCCATTGGTAAAGATCTGCTGTGCGAGGCCAAAGCCCATTAAATCTGCATATGAGTGCTGATTCTGCAAATATCTGGTAGCGATTTTCAATCTCAGGATGAGAGAAATTGATGGAGGGAATTTCCTTTGATTTGTCTACCAGAAATGGCTTTGGAGCTCCAGTTGGTTGGGCTGCCTTCGAAGAGAACTGAGGTTGGGTAGCTTCTTTGCGAGCTGCATCTTTATAAGAGAAAGAAGGGGCAGAGGAGGTCTGCCCAAAGGAACCCCCTCTTAAATGAAAAGAAGCCCCAATAGAAGCATCCTTATGAATGTTGTAAAAGGAGAGAGGAAGGGTATTCATAAGTTGCTTACCCTTATATAACAATCTGAGGTAAGAGGAGGGGATCGCCAACCGACGTTCGAGATTTTTCAAAAGATCCTTCACGAGATCTGTTGCGCAAACCCATTGCATCCACGTCTTGCCCAAGAGTTTGACTTGGATCTGAAATGCCTGCGATTCTTCAGACAGATCTCGCTGGTTAGAGGGAGAGAGCAGATCCGCTTCATGCAGCCGCCCTTCGTTGATTTCAGGAAACGATCCGATGAAAATTCCTTCAGATCTAGTTCCTACAGCACCCAAGCCCCCCTTCCTTTTTGCCCCCGTGTCGTTGCTCAGTGCAACCAGCTTTCCTGCGCGATTCTGGGGATGGCTCGTCCAGATCCCTTTTGCAGTGGGCATGAGCGTTGCATTAACTTTGTTTGTTTCCTGTTTCAATACCCCCCTTCTGCTGTGGCCGAGATTTACCTTAGGTGAGGGTGCATGAGGGTTCAAGGCACTCGCCGAGGCTCCACGGCTCGATTCCTCCTTGCCTGGGATACCTTTTCCGGTTTCTTGCAGGTTGCGCCATAGGGTTGCAGGGGCGGCCATGGGAGCAGCGTCCTCACACAGATTTTCCTCCCCTTTTATCTGCAATTTGTTTTCCTTGATATACTTCCATATCTTATTAATGGCCTTGGTGCGAGGTATCTCGGAGATGTCTGAGAACTTTTGCATGGCCCGCGAAATGGGACGCGGCTGAGTGATACCTCCTCCTCTGCGCAGGTCGCTTCCCTTCTGCGTTTCTGTGCATCTGACAACCAGGAGTTGAGAACGGCGCCTCTGATAACCATCTCTTGCTTCCAGAGGGCAAGTGAAGGAAGGCGATAATCGCAAGGAAAACAAAATGAGAGCCCTAGCGCCTGCTTTGCAATCCTTTTCTCCAGTCTTCTTCATAAATTTTAGTTATTAGTCACATGAAGGAAGATATATCATCCTCAAATGTCTGGACCCTTTTTCAGCGATTCAGTACACTGCACTAGCACGACATCCATTATCTATTGTTTCTTATAAGGCTTACATTAGGAATGTTTTGAAAATTTCAAATAAGAAGTGGGTGCCTTAACATGCCTCTTCCCTTCTTTTCCCACCTTGAATCAATTTTTCAATATGGTTAATAGCAATTATTATTAATTTTTGAGACTAGTCGTCGTCGAGATGGTTACTAGCAGTTAATATTAATTTTCGTGACAAGTCATTGTCGAGCTTGAGTCATGTGATTTTGCACTATTTTTTTGTTCCGTGTAAATCTCTCAGTGAATTTTGAGCGAGGGATAGGATTTTGGCATTTGGCATGTTTGGGAGATTGCAGTATTGTTGAAAGAATTCTCTGTTCCAATGTTTATCTAGCAAATTAGCACTTATTTGAGGGACTGATGTTAACATAAGCAATATTATATTTATGGGCATTTGCTACAGACATTTTGCCATATCAGAGACGAAAAGCAAAGAGCAACCAACAAGCAAATATTTGAATACAAATTGGCATCTCCTTTGAGAACTCTAAAAACTTTCCAAGGATTTTAGATTGAAATCACTTTAACATGGTAATGTTTCAAATAATGAAACACTCCTTAAAGGCTTGAAAGGAGTTAGAGGAGGAGTTAAAGAAAAATGTGTTAAGACAAATGTTCTTGCTTATAAGTTTGATTCACCATTTTGAAGTTCTTACTTGTATTAAATCGAGATTCATTAATTTTTCAAAGATGTCAAACATAACTCTTATTGTATGTTGTGTGAGTTGGGCTTTAATTGATAATGACGTGTGAGTGCAAATTACTCACAAATTGAAGAATGTCCAACAAAAAATCAATGGAGGGTAACTTTTTTCCCCTGCTGTTTCTTTATCACATTTTATCACATTTTTACATGGTAGAGATGAATCCATATTAACAAGGATTAAAAAGTGGTCACCATTTTTTTGAATACGATACTTATAGGGTGTACCCAAAAATGTGAGTGTGGATCTTTGAGCTATTTGAACTTTGGACGTTGTGGGGTTGAGTTCTAGATTGGTAGGTTCGTCAGTGCTAAACAAAAATAGTGTTTGGAGATGTTAGGTCCCTACAATACTAGTGATTACCCCATTACTATTGTAGTTGTATCCCTTATTAATATTGTTATGCCCCTATTGTCCCCATATTGTTATTACTGTGCCCCATAGAATCCCTCTATTGTTATTTTTGTGCCTTTATATTATTATTGTTAGGTCGGCTGGGTTATATTGTGACTCCTTAGACTCCTGTATATAGAAAGGAGGTTTTGTCATTTGAATCATCAAGGAATCATTCATTTGTGTAATATAAAGGAGGTTGCCCCCTCGAAGAGGCTGAATTATAAGGCGTTGATCTATCTTTTCTATATTTTTGTGAACTGATTTCATAACATTTGGTATCAGAGCTTTGGATTTTAGGGTTTTGCTACTCCAAATAGGTCATCATGGCATTTTCGCTATAGTTTTTTTCTGCGACATTTCAGAAGCTAAAAAAAACCCATTTGAGACGAAATCGCACTAAACTTCAGGTCCAAATTTCAGAGCTTTTCGCCCTATATTTGAGGAGGTATGATCTGATGAAGTTGGTATTTTTGCAGACTCCTGAATTACATTCCAAAAAGGTGACCTGAAGAAAATCGTCATACTTTTCTCTTTGAGCATTGGATTGAAATTTCGTAAGAAGGTACAAAAAGAGGTCGGACTGTAGTTTCTTGTATAAATTTTTCAGAGCCAAAGGTCGAAACAGGGACACGTGGCATGTTGTACAAGCTCGCTCTACTGAACTAGTCTATAATCAAGTCACTGCAAGAAATTTGGTATAACTCTTCTTTGGAGAATCTAATTTGGATCAGACTGGTGGCATTGGAAAGAGAACACAGAGGGATACTGCAGATCACAATTTCATAATTGGATGATTCGAAATTACAGAGATACATCAGAGGCAATATCGAGCTCTTACAAAGTGAAAAAATGTGTGTCGATTGTTTTAAATTTTTGCTTAAGTTTGGTTTGAAAAATTATTTTGAAGAAATTCAAAGGGCATAGTAGGGAATTATTATCAGTAACTGATGCCCCGAGGAAAGAAAATGCAAACACCTAGTAAGCAACTTGAAAGCTCTAGCATGACTCATGAAGAAGAGGAAGAAATACTAGATGATATATCAAAATTACAAGACCAAATGCAACAAATGTCACTTTCACAAAAGCTAACAAAAGCTATAAGATAAATGGCGTGGAAGCTAAGATGAATGGCATGGAAGCTAAGATGGACGATTTGAAGATAGATTTGAAGAAAGATTTGAAGACAGACATGACAGATTTGAAGACATACATGGCAGATTTGAAGACAGATTTGACAAATTTTCTACAAGAAATACTTACTAATGGTGAAAGGGTAGTAAATTCATGATGCGAACAAAATAAATGTTAATCATGATTTCATAGACTCTAATTTTGGATCGAAGACCCACCATATTCCAAAAATCGATATGAGGAAGTTTGATGGCAAGGATCCCGCAACATGGATATTACAGATGGAGCAATTTTCCGATCTCAATAATGTGCAAAACACACAAAAGGTATGTATTGCAACTTTATATTTGGAACCAAATCAGTTTGTATGGTATCAATGGCTTTGCTCTCGTAAACAAATTATCACTTGGACATTTTTTACAGAAAAATTGACAGCACATTATGAGGGTACAAAAAGCAACACCTTTTTTAGCCAATTGATAAATCTCAAACAAAAGGGTTCAGTAATGGAGCACATTGAGGAGTTCCAAAAATTGAACATAAGGGTAAAAAATATTCCAGAGGAGCATAGGATTGATGTGTTCATAGGGATTTTAAAGGATAATATCCAACATGATGTTCACCTTTGGGAACCTAATTCATTAGAGAAGGCATTCAGGTTAGCAAGAAAAATGGAAAGCAAAATTATGGCAACCAGGAAGCATACCACTCACAACTATAAATATGGAAGTGTTGTTGCCCCTAGTCTTCCACAACCTATAAGGTTGACACCACAACAATTGGAAGAAAAAAGAGCAAGAGGGCTTTGTTACAGTTGTGATAACAAATACACTAAAGGTCATAAGTGTGCTGAGAATAAATTATTCTACATAGATTTTGAAGAGGAAGAAGAAAATGAGCAAGAAAAGTCAAAAGAAGAGGATATACTCCAGGAACAAAGCCTAGATAAATAAAAAATGAATCTGACCATATCTTGTAATGCATTGGTGGGGATTACCACTCCTCAATCCATCAAGATAGAAGGACAAATCAAGAAGAAAAAGGTAATAGTGTTGATTGATTCAGGAAGTATCCACAATTTTATTGATTGTAAGGTAGCAAAAGAATTGAATTGCTTCCTATATCCAGCACCAGAGTGTAAAGTGATGGTTGCAAATGGAGGAACAATAAATTGCTCTAGAAAGTGCCATAATATCAAGCTATCCATGGGAGAATATGTATTGACTAGCCCAATGCTTTCCATTCCAATTGGAGGTGTTGATGTTGTACCGGGAGTTCAATGGCTACAATCCTTGGGTACAATAGCTTTTAATTTTCAAAAACATTTAATGAAATTTTCTGCGGAAGGAAAGGAAGTTGAATTAAGGGGTATTACAGAGAAACTAGGAAAGATAATCAGCTCTAACAGTGTGATAAAGCTTCTAAAAAAGGAACAAAGAGGTGTAATTGCACAATTATGTTCACTAGATGTTTCCACATCGAAATCATTTATTTCTCCAGATCTCCAAAAAGTCTTGGACAATCATTCCAAGGTATTTGAGACTCCCAAAGGTCTCCCACCTATTTGTAATCATGATCATGCTATTCATTTGATTCCAAGAAGTGTTCCTCCAAACATCAGGCCGTACAAATATCCCTATGCCCAAAAGAGTGAAATTGAACGTATGGTTGCAGAAAGGCTGGTATAATTCAACCTAGTCAAAGTTATTTCTCTGCTCCAGTAGTATTGGTGCACAAGAAGGATGGATCATGGCGCATGTGTCCGGATTATAGGGAGCTCAACAAGCTCACTATTAAAGATAAGTTTCCCATTCCTGTCATTGATGAATTACTGGATGAATTGCATGGATCAATTTACTTCACCAAGTTGGATCTTCATTCAGGATATCATCAAATCAGAATGAAGACTGAAGACATTCTGAAAACAACATTTAGAACTCATGAGGGTCATTATGAATTTTTGGTCATGCCTTTTGGTCTTACCAATGCACCTTCTACATTTCAAGGTTTGATGAATTCCATTTTCAAACCCTTAGAAAATTTGTGTTAGTATTTTTTGATGATATACTAATCTATAGCAAGTCTTGGAAGGATCATGTTGAACATGTTGACAGGGTGCTACAACTATTGTAGGAGAAACAATTATATGCAAAAAGATCCCAATGTTTCTTTGGAGTACAAGAGGTGGAATATCCGGGTCATATTGTATCTCATGAAGGAGTTAAGGTAGACCCTAGAAAAATTAAAGCCATTAAGGAATGGAAAATCCCCACATTCATAAAGCATTTGCGAGGATTTCTCGGGTTGACAAGGTATTATCGCAAGTTTGTTAAGAATTATGGGAGAATAGCAGCACCTCTAACAACATTATTGAAGAAAGATGCATTTTCATGGACTCCAGAAGCAACAAAGGCCTTCAAACATCTTAAAGAGGCAATGTGCCAAAGCACTGGTCTTAGCTACATCGGACTTTACGAAAACCTTTATTGTGGAATGTGATGCTTCAGGAAATGGAATTGGTATTGTTTTAATGCAAGATGAAAGACCCATTGATTTTGAAAGTCATCCAATCAAGGGAAATTTTTTACACAAAGCTATTTATGAAAAGGAAATGTTGGCAATACTACATGCACTTAAGAAATGGAGACCCTACCTAATGGGAAGACACTTCAAGGTAAAAACAAATCATGATAGCCTTAAATACTTTTTAGTAAAAAGATTATCCTCTGAAGAGCAACAAAAGTGGGTCACAAAAATGTTGGGTTATGACTTTGAAATCATCTACAAAAAAGGAAAGCAAAATGTGGTGGTAGATGCACTCTCAAGAAAGGATGGGTATGTGGAAGCATTGTTGTGCGCCATTTCTATTATCCAACCAAATTGGATAAACGAAGCAAGGGAGGAATGGAAGAATGATGAAGAAGTGTGGGCACTTATTCAAACATTACAACAAGATTCAAGTACATCTGATACATTTAGCTGGCAAAATGATTCATTATGGTACAAAGATCGCTTATACCTCTGTAAGAATTCCCAACTCAAACAAAAGATTCTTATGGAATTGCACACTTCTCCCTTAGGAGGGCACTCAGGATTTTTAAAAACTTACCACAGGGTTAAGAAGGAATTTTTTTGGGATGGCCTTAAATCGGATATTCAAAAGTTTGTGGCAGAATGTTTGGTTTGCCAACCAAAGAAAGTTGAAACAATTAAGACCTCAGGTCTATTACAACCTTTATCCATTCCAAGGCAACGTTGGGAGGAGGTTTCAATGGATTTTATCACATGTTTACCCAAGTCTGAGGGAAAGAGTGTCATCATGGTGGTAGTTGATAGACTTACCAAGTATGCACACTTTTGTGCATTATCACATCCATTTAAAGCCAATACAATTTCTACTGCATTTATGGAAACAATTCAAAAGCTACATGGAAATCCAAAGATTATTGTAAGTGACAGAGACCCCATTTTCATTGGAAATTTTTGGACAGAATTATTTTCTTGTCTCAGTACTCAGTTAGCTCATAGCTCATCTTATCATCCTCAATATGATGGGCAAACTAAGATAATAAACAAATATTTGGAAGGATATCTTCGTTGCTTTGTATCTGATAAACAAACACAATGGGTCAAATGGTTGCCTCTGGCTGAATGGTGGTATAACACTTCCTTCCATACAACAACAAAAATGACCCCATTTATGGCACTTTATGGATATTATCCACCATCCATCAGATCATATTTAAGAGAAAATTCTAAGGTTCAAGCAGTGGAACATCACATCGAGCATAAAAAACAAGTCCTCCAACTCTTAAAGGATAACCTCGTGCTGGCGCAGAATAGAATGAAACAACAGGCAAATCAACATCGCAACGAAATAATTTTTGATGTAGGTGATTGGGTATTCCTATGGCTACAACCATATAAACAAATGTCCCTCAAGCAAGCTAAGAAGGATAATAAATTATCACCAAAGTATTATGGTCCGTACAAGGTGTTGCAAAAGATTGGTACTATGGCATACAAATTGGAGCTTCCTGTAGCTTTTCGAGTGCACCCAGTTTTCCATGTTTCATGTTTAAAGAAGGTTATAGACGACAAGCTCCCAGTTCAAACGATATTGCCAGAACTTGATGAGGAAGGAAAAATTATATTGGAACCGGAAGTAGTCACAGAAACAAGAACTCGACAGCTACGAAATCGATCAATTTCAGAGTATCTCATCAAGTGGAAGAACTTATCCGCTGAAGATTCCACATGGGAGGATGAGAATTTTATACATAAGCATCCAGAACTACTCAAGCGTTGAGGACGACACTTTTTTGAAGGATAGGGACCATGTTAGGTCCCTACAATACTAATGATTACCCAATTACTATTGTAGTTGTATCCCTTATTAATATTGTTGTGCCCCTATTGTCCCTATATTGTTATTATTGTGCCCCATAGAATCCCTCTATTGTTACTTTTGTGCCTTTATATTATTATTGTTAGGTCGGCTCGGTTATATTGTGACTCCTTAGACTCCTATATATAGAAAGGAGGTTTTGTCATTTGAATCATCAAGGAATCATTTATTTGTGTAATATAAAGGAGGTTGCCCCCTCGAAGAGGCTGCATTCTAAGGCGTTGATCTATCTTTTCTATCTTTTTGTGAGCTGGTTTCATAATAGGAGACATCAATTTGAGAGTGATAACTGGGACTCCACAATAAAATGTATTCGAGATCAAGTTTTAATGGGAAGATTGTATGCAAGCATTACGCAATCTAGGAATTGACTTGATATTTACAATTACTTGATGCTGCATATGAAATAAAGTCAACGTGTATTGGGTAAAGCTACTCTAGATTTCGACATTGATCACATGTAATTATATAATTATACACATATTAATATACAAGATAAGTTTATATATATATATATATATATATATATATATATATATATTGGGCATCAAGTTATCAAGTTTTAGATATTTGAGGACAAGGGAAAATTTTCACCACTTTCAGTGCCCCAGAAGAACTCAAGGCAATGGGTCGGCTTTTGTACACACCCAGAGAAGAGAACAATTACATGGTTGTATCATTGTAATATATATATATATATATATATATATATATATATATAGATATTGGGCATCAAGTTATCAAGTTTTAAATATTGAGGATAAGGGAAAATTTTCCCCACTTTTAGTGCTCTAGAAAAACTAAAGTCAATGGGTCGACTTCTGTTGACACCTAGAGAAGAGAACAACTACATAGTTGTACCATTGTAACCTAAGATATGCGAGCCATTCTTCAATCTAGAGACGGACAAGTAAGAACACTAAAAAGGCAGAGCACATTTTTAAGTCAGTTGGCATTGGGCAACAAAGATTGTTCCAAAGGGCATGTACTATGTCAATGTGGTTGACAATTGATTATGACATGCTTGCACCTGAAAAGCTTGAATTTTCTAACAAGGAGAAGTTGGAGGACCCTAGTGTCTATCATTATGCGTTATTTTCTAACAGTATGTTAGCTACCTTTGTCGTGATTAATTCAACCATATTGAATGCTAAGGTATGAACTTGATTTCAGTGTCACATTGTTTTATTTTGGTAGTAAGTTATTTTTTTTTGGTTCTCATTCAACATATTCATTTGTTTCATTCAGGAACCTAAAACACATGTTTTTCATATTCTAACGGATAGATTGAATTTTGGGGCTATGAAGGTGTGGTTTTTAGAAAACCCTCCAGGCAAAGCTACAGTCGATAATTTCAAGTGGCTAAATTTTTCCTATTGTCCAATTTTTTGGCAGTTTGAATATGTAACAATGAAGGAATATTATTTTAAAGTAGATCATCCAACTAATTTGGTAACAGGCTTCCAATTTGAAGTATCAAAACTCAAAATAATTATCTATGTTAAATTATATTCACTTGTATTTACCTCAACTTTACCCTAAGTTGGACAAGATCCTCTTTTTGGATGATGATATTGTTTTACAAGATCCTCTTTTTGGATTTTGGCTGTTGATATTATAGTAGAGAGATATTTGAATGCACTCTAGCCTATCAACTTCTAACTAAATTTAAATTGTGCACTCTAGAGAGATCAGATTGTCTTTAAATCCTTAACATTTATTATTTCAAAAACAAAGAAGAAAGACAAGAGAATTGAAGAAATTAAACCATTTGAATCTTTTTTACCTAACAAATTAATGTTCTCTCTTTCTTTATACATGTAGCAGAAGAATTTGAGGTAGCAATGATTTAATTCATGTTCCTGAGGGGAAATACAAATTTTGTGGTAAAATTTATGAGAGATAACATATGCGTCTTTTTGAGAAACCTTTTTTTTTAGTGATCTTGAGCAATTTCCCCTACATTAGCAATGGTTGTCATGAATAATGGTATGTTAGAAAATTCTATATTACATAGAAATGGAACACATAAAATATTGCAGAAACACAAAGACAAAAAACACATAAAACAAGAAAGACACAGATATATGTGGTTCACCCAGTTTGGGCTATGCCCATGGTTAAGTAGACAATGCTTCCTTTTATATTGTCTAGAAAAATGAAGAGATACATCCTACAACAGATCCATCGTAATTTGCCCTACTCTCATACAATAACCTCTCTCTTTTTCACTCATAATACACAACACAACCTCAATACAATTCCCTCATATATATAGTGAGTTGTTTCCTTCTAGGGAAAGAAACCCTAAATTCAACATAACTTATACCATAAAATTATCCCCACCGCTCCCCCCCCGTGGAGGGGTGTACAGTCTTCCCCGGGTATATGTCTGGCTTAAACAAAGACATCATAATCAGTTAGATAACCAGGGTCCATATCCAACATGGTATACAGTCAGAATAGTACCGAATTGTGTGGTGGCAATTATCTCTATTTTGAAATACATTTTCTTTATTTGAAATTGAGTTGAGTAGAGATGTTTGAGTTAAACATGGACTCCATCACTGGTAAGGATGACCTTGGGCAATATTTGGGGTGTGTATCTAAGGTCCAAAAACTATGGCTTATTAAACTGAAAATTGGGCCCTAAATTCGCACGAACATTAAAGCTTTCTTATAGCCCATGTAATGCCACAAAAACCCTAAGGTGGTGGAAACCTTACCTCGGTGTCCTATTCCTCAACATGACCAAAATTTAAGAGAACATACTTATACATGGTTGTATGCAAACCAGTTACAAATTTTTTTAAGTGAAGCATTTCAAATATGTATAAAAATTTAAGAAGACATACTTCTACATGGTTGTATGCAAACTAGTTACAATTTTTTTTAAGTGAAGCATTTCAAATATGTATAAAGAATTGTGCCTCAAAATTTGACATTTAAAAGTGAAATATTCCTTTAATTCACTGCATTGAAAACTGATTGAGTCCTCATATTTTTATGTTTAAATCAATGTTTCAAATATCTCTCTTATTATGGGTATTTTAGAGTTTTTTTTTTTTCAATTTTTCAGAACGTAGTCAATGTGTAATATTACACAAGATATTTTGAAAAAACATTCCTCTTAGGGATATTCATATTCATTATTTGATATAAAAGGACAAATTCATACATATTAATTATTTGATAAAAATCCAAGAACAATCATATTCATTATTTTTTATAGAAAGGACCAATTCAGGCATATTGATAATTTGATAGAACTACAAGAACAATCATAAAATATCAATTTATTTTACAAAATAATGGGAATTTTGTTCGAGAAATTAAAATTCTTTTTTGTCATGAATATTGTCCAACGTCACATGAGAAATTATAGAGAAACCTTAAAATTATGAAGCTTTGTCGATTGTGATTGCCTTCCAGAATTAAAAAAAATGTCTTCAATTTTTCTAATCACCTGATGTCCTAACTCCGCTTCCATTGACAAATGAATAAATATAGATATCCTAAACTCCATGGACAAATGAATGGAAACAAAAATAATGATACACATGCAATTCCAACGACAAGTATTGGCATGGTTATTGATAATCAATTAATTGATATTGTATTGTTGTAGGTATAGATGATGAAATTTTCATTTATTGTCTAATAAAACCTATATTTTCTCATTGTTATTTATAACTAAGGCTTCATGTTCCCATTATTGTGATAAACATCATAAAACTCCACACGAGCTATTTAGAGGGAATTTCAAGTTGTTCCACAATACCCTGTCCTCGTTCTGAATCATGCAATACATTCACAAATGAAGATACAAAAATGCAATTAGGAAAGCTAATTAAAATGAAGAGATTTTTTTTTTAATAAAAAGCATTCTATATAATGACACAATGAGATATAAATATTGGTACAAAAACTAACCCACTTTGCCACTTGTGGTAAATATCAGTTAGTTATATCATGTTTTTTTTTGTTCTTTTTAAGTAAAAACATTCTTCCCATATACCCAAGCACAAGTATCATTAGGAAAATTTTGAGGTATAAATGGGCCTCTAAGGAAATTATAAAATAATAGCACAAATAATAAAATAAGATTAGATTACATCTCCAAATTTCATAGTTTCAACTCGTATTTTCAACTTATTTCCCTATGATTTTACTCAAATTTCGAGCGGGAACACACGTTGGATGCAAAATTTTATTCCTCATCCAAGGAGTACCCATGTTGCATATTTTCAATGGACCTTGCTACATGAAAATTGAGAAATACATGAAAAACGTGATTGAAAAACATTCCTCCCATATACCCAAGAACAAGTATCATTAGGAGAATTTTGAGGTATAAATGGGCCTACTAAGGAAATTATAAAATAATAGCACAAATAATAAAATAAGATTAGATTACATCACCAAATTTTAGAGTGTCAACTCATATTTTCATCTTATTTTCCTATGAGTTTACTCAAATTTCGAGGAGGAACACTCGTTAGATGCAAAATTTGATTCCTCATCCAAGGATTACCCATGTTGCATATTTTCAATTGACCTTGCTACATGAAAATTGAGAAATACATGAAAAATGTGATGGCAATCATGTTTTTTTAGTTTTTTCTCAATTTTCGTGTAGCAAGGTCCATTGAAAATATGCAACATGGGTACCTTGGATGAGGAATCAAATTTTGCATCCAACGAGTACTCCCATTTGAAATTTGAGTAAAACATTAGGGAGATAAGTTTAAAATACGAGTTGAAAAAATAGTTTTATTATTTTGTTACTTTTTAATCTTTTTACTTTTTTACTCCAAAAATGGTGAATCATCCCCCATGGTTGACATTATCATCCTGAATCCTATTTGTTCTGATAAAATATATTTTGGTTGTACATTTTCTTAGGAGGCCCATTTTAGACCTCAAAATTCCTCTAATGTCAGATCGAAGTTTTGGGCTATGTGAGGATTAGAAAAGTCCAAATATTTGTCAAAGCAATTGAAACTCTCACCACCTCTACACCATTTAAATTTCCTTGGAGGTTGACAGACTAGAGTGCAGCCAAATCTCTCTCTACTATAATATCACCATCCAAAATCCAAAAAGAGGATTTTATACTACAATATCATCATCCAAAGAGAGGATCTTGTCCAACTTAGTGTAAACTTGAGGTAAATACAAGTGAAAATATTTTAACATATATAATTTTGAGTTTTGAAACTCCAAATTGGAAGGTTGTTGCCAAATTAGTTCGCTGATCTACCTTAAAGTAATATTCTTTCACCGCTACAAATAGGAAGCTTGATGCTTAATTATTTGGATGATCTACGTTAAAATAATATTTCTTCATTTCTACAGGTTCAAGATTTTAAAGAAATAGTCAATATGAAGAATTTAGCCACTTGAAATCATCCACTATAGCTTTGCCTGTAGGCTTTTCTAAAAACCACACCTTCATAGCTCCAAAATTCAATGTATTCATTAGAAGATGAAAGACATGCTTTTTAGGTTCCTGAAAGAAACAAAGGAATATTTTGAATGAGAATGAAAAAAAATAACTTATTACCAAAATAAAAGAACGTGACAGTGAAATCAAGTTCATACCTTCAATATGGTTGAATTTATCACCAACAGAGGTAGCTAGAACATTGTTAGAAAATAATGGATAATGATAGACATTGGGGTCTTCCAACTTCTCTTTGTTAGGAAATTCAAGATTTTTAGGTTCAAGCATGTCGTAATCAATGGTAAACCACATTGACACAATATATACCCTTTGGAACAGTCTTTGCTGCCCCAGTGAAAACTAACTTGAAAGCGTTCTCTTCCTTTTGAGTGTTTCTACTTGTTCATATCTAGATTGAAGCATGGCACACAACTTTTTGGTTACGATGGTAGAACCATGTAATTGTTCTCTTCTCTGGTTGTGGATAGAAGCCAACCAACTGGCTTTAGTTTTTCTCGGGCATTGAAAGTGGGGAAATTTTTCCCTTAACTTTAATATTTAAAACTTAATAATTTGTTGCCATATATATATATATAAACTTCTCTTGTATATTAGTAGGTGTATAATTCTATAATTACCTGTGATACATGTTGGAATGTAGAGTAGATTTACCCAATACACATTGGATTTCTTTCATATAAAACATCAAGTAATTGTAAATATCAAGTCGATTCTTAGATCGTGCAATTCTCATATACAATTTTCCCATAAAAACTTGATCTTCAATTAATTTTATAGTGAAGTCAAAGATGAACCCACCAATCCAGATCTCATAATAGTTTTTGCATTTCCAAAGTTGGTTGTTTCTTTTTCATCCTGTCGGAGCACCTCTGACAATTGTTTTCCCTTCTTCATTGTCTCAACCGCTGCGACATAATGAACGAAAAACATAAAACAGCATCTATAACAAAGTTCATTGTGCTCAAATTCAAACTATCTCAATGAACTCAATTGTGAAATGTTCAATGTTTAAATAGCTCAAAGATCCACACTTTTATTTTTGGGTACACCTTCACACTTGCACTTTTGGGTACACCCTATAAGTATCATATTCAAAAGACAATGACCAATTTTTAATCATTATTAATATGGATTCATCTCTACCATGTAAAAAATGTGATAAAATGTGATAGAGAAACAAGGAGGGAAAAAAGTAACCCTTCATTGATTTTTTGTTGGACTCTTTTCAATTTGTGAGTAATATGCAGTCACAAGTCATTATCAATTAAGGCCCAACTCACACACCATACAATAAGAATTGTTGTTTGACAACTTTATAAAATAAATGAATCCCGATCCAATACAAGTAAGAACTTAAAAAGGATGAACCAAAATTACAAACAATAACATTTGACTCCACACATTTGTCTTTAGCTCCTCCTGTGACTCCTTTCAAACATGTCACCAATATTTCATTATTTGAAGGATTACCCTCCTAAAGTGATTTAAATCTAACATCCTTGGAATTTTACTCAAGTCCTCAAATGAGATGCCAATTTGTATTGAAAGTTGACTCCCCTTCATCATCGTAGGTCGGATGGCGGAAACTAGATTCGAGGTCTTCTATATCATTCACATGACTAACCAATGTACGAGTCTAACCATGTGAATCAATGAGCTAGAGTCGAACATGGTAGACACCATATGATTACTGGTCGATGATGTAAGCTATTAACAAACGCGAGAGAAACCACCGATGATGTTAATGGATCTTAAGGTACTATACTACAATCCATAAGGTGTAAATGAATGAGTGGATGTCGAACACCACATAATATTTTGGTTGAAGGCCATTGATGTAAACTTGTCGCCGAGAGAGAGAAAACTTTCCATTGATGTATGCAATCACAAACGTACTAAGGGGTGTTTCTAAGTCAACTTATTGGATGATGTTCTAACGTCGACAGGAAGTGACCCGTCGTAGGAGGGACTTGATGTATCTCCCATCAACGACAGGAGACATGTATGATGATTGAGACATAATGATAAGAATGATGCGGACATGGAACTAGATCAGGAAAGGCAGACATGAAATGAAGGCTTAATATTATTGTAGCATAGATCAACTGAAGGACTTCTCTTGAACACATCGACGACATTGAATGGAGTTGGCAACATTGACCCAAAACTGAAATGGAGGCCCTCAAAATGGTATGATAACCAAAAGACAAGTAGATTACCCAACATAACAGCCACAAATATGAAGTGGAAGAGTGTCTTGTTCAAGAGTGATTCACTTCCATTTAAAAAAACGAAATTCTTTGTTTTCCCAACTTCCCCAACCATATTGGTCAGTACCTCTTTATTTTTTAACAAGCTTGAGGAGGATAACACATGCTTGATCTATAAGTTCATCATTCGAATGAATTCGTCTGAGTATGTTTAACAAACCCTGAGAAGAAGTGGTTTTGCCTCATCATAATCGACGAGTCCATCGTTATTTGATGTTTTTATGAGTCCAACGAAGGTAAAACTCGACATCTTTTTCATGTTTAGAGAGAGTTTGAAAAAGAGGAAAAAATAAAACTCGAAATGTCCATTTTTGTAGGTGGTCCCTTAGGTCCGAAAAGGTAGAAAACAATACCCAAGAGAACCTCTTAGCCATGTTTGACTAAGGTATTCCTTTTTCATAGCTAGTCTATCTCATTCCGGAAAAAGGTTAAGCCTATACTAAGTAGACGTCTTTTAATTTACTTTAATGAGTTTGAAAAGAGAAGTGCTCAACAATCTTTTCATATTTTGTGAGTCTGAAAAGCGCTGAAAGAGGACACCAAGGGAGTTACTTTTTCATAGGTTTAAAGAGCCCAAAAAAGAGATAAAATTGTACTTTGTGGTCAAAGTAACTTGTTCAAACATAATGAAAACCTGCTAATAGTTGTCGATTTGGTCAAAACACTATAAGGAGGATTAAACACACTTGTTTCATTGTAAAAATTAACCATCTCTAGGTCAAAATACTAAAAAATAATCAAATAATTAGAAAATGACCATAAATATTCAAAATTACTTCTTATTTTTACCATTTTACCTTCAGCACTGAGTATTTGAAGCCCTTTTACCCTCGATCATTTTTCAGTTGATTGTGGGCAATCCAGGAAACCATTTCAAGTGTCACCGCTTCCACGTAGGAACTAGAACCATTCTCTATCTTTCTATGGTCCATCTTTTTGTTTCCATGCAAAAATTTAAGGTTTTGAGGTCCGTGGGGTTCATAAAAAACACACTTGGATTAACGCACCCCCCTGTGTTGAAAACTGTTAGGGTCCCACCCTAACCCCCTTATTTATGTAATAGGATCGAGTCATAGTTATAGGTTAAGTAAATTGTCAATAAAACCTATATTAATAATTGTAAGTGGTTAACCCGCATTTAATGAAGGGACCATAGTTAGTTGCAAATGGGCCATGGTATTAGATATATGGTATTAATAAGAACCATCGTATTGCCCCATGGTATTGCATGTATGAATCCTATATAAAGGATAGAGACTCCCCTCGAGGGGCATCGTGTCTTATTTTGTAATTGAGCTCTGCTCTATTGGAGGTTGCCCCCTCGAAGAGGCAAGTGAACATTGCTTTCTGAATAATAAAATACTTGATGTTATTTCTCATTGTTTTATGTTTTGGGTATGTTTCTTCGCATATTTGGTATTCTGGTATTGTCTTGCAAGTTAAGAGCATAACAAGAGGTATCAAAGCACTTTCCAGGGTCGGTGGGATCTCCAATTTTTAGCAATTTCTTTTGGCTAGTGATGTGTTCCAACGTCTTTAAACCACAAGATCTATTGTTGAGTGTATAAACCTGCGGATTTGGGGAGGCATGCACACAGGAAATACAAGAGGTGGTCACACTTGTTGGACTCCCTTGTAACCGCTGTGGGTACCCCTTCGAGTAGTAGCGCATTAGATAGAACCGCGCACGGACTGTCTTCCAAGTACCCTTTGGGTATATCGGAAGCCCCCTAGCTCCCTTGAAACCTCGCCATAGATAAACTGTCGGTCGTCTTGTTGCTATACTACACTGAGAACAGCACTCGGAGAGATTACTCGCGCCTACAATAGGGTAGTTGGGTTGTACGGCTAAGGGTATGGTTGATCCTCCTTGGTTAGTGCCATAAAAAATTGGTCCGAGTACTACTGTCAGACCCTTATGTATATTGCGATCTATAACACTTGACACTCCTAGAGACCATAGTTCCCTTCTCTATATCTGGATCACACATAATCTTTGCCAGATCATATCTCACAAGTGGGGTTTTTCCGCAGCAGCAGCAATCAATTCCACCGTTCAAATCTATTAGAACAACCATTCAGATCTATTAGATCCATCAGATTCGCAGCAGCAATCAGTTCCGTCATTAAGCTCTATCAGATCAGCCATTCAGATCTCTCAAATCCATCAGATCCACCATCCACATCTGAGTAGTTGGTGGGTTCCTATATTGGGGCGTGATTTTCGCAGGACTTTTGGCAACATTGACATTTCTGGGATTCGGCTACTGCAGTATTCTTAAGCAAGGAGTAAAAATCTGTTCAAAAGTCTGAGTTGAACCTCGCCCCCCCCCGGGGCACTTATTGGTGACTTAGCCCATAAGAATCAGGATGACGAGTTGAGAAAGGTGGTACCATTCAATTGTCAGTGCCAAAAAATTTCCAAGTACATTAGATTGGTGCATGGTACAAACTAGAGCTCAAGCTATGGCGAATGAGAGGATCGACAAACTTGAGTCAACATTGAACGAGGTCGTGTTGCAGTTGCAGAACTTAAATGCAACACTCTCTAAGGGAAAGGTGGGGGAACGCGAGGAGGCATATATTGGCAATGAAAACAGTGAGGGTGAGTGTAGCTAGTCTCTTCACCTCTTTGGCACCCACCAACAATCCCATCCGCGACCACCCAAGCTGGACATGTATAAATTTGATGGCTCTCACCCGGTCGCATGGATAGCACAAATGGAGCAATATTTCACACTGAATTACATCCTGGATAATGCGACTCAGCTTAGTGTGGGTATCATGTGCTTGGACAATGAAAGATGGTAATGGCATAAACGTTGCTATGGAAGGCCCTTGACTTGGGAGATATTAAAAAAAGCTCTTATGGATCGCTTTGACCATGAATCTGACTTTTTGGGTCTTCTCACTAAGCTTCGACAGACAGGAATAATGAACGAATATATTTTCGCCTTTGAAGCCTTAGCTTTCCAAACTGGAGGTATACACGATGAGTTCTATGTGGAATGTTTTGTCAGTGGTCTCAAAGAAGCAATACAAGCCCACGTCAGATTGCACCACCCTAGCTCATAGCTGCATGCTTGCAGGATAGTTCGTGAAGTCGAACGTGCGTTAGCAGCCTAGTCCAATCGCCCAAATTTCATCGCCAAGGGTCGTCCCCCCAAGCTCAAAGCACTACCCAAACACTCAAGGTTCAAAAGGTGTCACCAGTAGAAATGGCGAAAAGAAGAAAGCAAGGATTATGTTACTACTGTGATGAGAAATACTCCCCCGGGCAAAAATGCAAGGAGCCCAAATCCTTTCAAATTAATGCTACTGATCACAGTTCATCAGAGGAAGCCCCACCACTTGAGGAACCAAAGGAGGAAGAAGAGGACAACCAACAGGACAATGTACCTGAAGAAGCAGTTATCTCGCTGCATGCTTTGGCAGGGATTTCTTCTCCCCAAACTCTCAAAATTAGAGGTTTTATTAAGCATCGCCCAGTAGTAGTCTTGATTGATAGTGGAAGTACACATAATTTTATCCATCAAAGAGTCACGGAAGCAGTGCATTGTTTTTTCTGAGCAGTTTCTAACTTCCAGGTCCAAATTGCTGATGGGGAGACAATGAAATGTGAAGGCTGCCGTGAAAATGTCAAACTTCAAGTGGGGGATTATCAGTTAAAGACCCACATGTTTTCCATACACATGGGAGGGTGCGACATTGTCCTTGGTGCTGAATCGCTGTGCACACTTGGCCCAATCACAATGGATTTCTAGGAGTTATATATGAGCTTTAAGCAGAACAACCACACACATACCCTCTGTGGACTCCAGGTGGGAGCTCCCTCTCTCATCAACTCACATCGGATGGAAAAATTGTTAAAAAAGGGCCACCATGGAGTTATAGCTCAATTCAATGCCATCCAGGCCTTCGAACCCAATTCTCTTCATATTCATCCTGAGATGCAATAGATCTTAAACAACCATCTACCAATCTTTGACAAGCCTCATGAGCTTCCACCCTCGAGAGGGTAGCATGATCATAGCATTACTTTGGTCCTAGGAGCCCAACCACCAAATGTGCGCCCATATAGATATCTATTCGCCCAAAACAATGAAATAGAAAAAATAATCAAGGAACTCTTGGAAGCAGGTGCCATTCATCCCAGCATTAGTCCTTATTCATCACCGGTGGTCATGGTGCTCAAGAAAGATGGGGAATGGTGTATGTGTCCAGACTTCAGGGCCCTTAATAAGTTGATAATCAAGACAAATTTTCCATCTCGATTGTCAATTATTTGTTGGATGAACTAAATGGGGCTCAATTCTTTACTAAGCTCGACCTTTGCTTGGGCTACCACCAAATTCACATGAAAGAAGTAGACATTCCAAAGACCGCTTTCCGAACTCATGAAGGCCATTATGAGTTCCTGGTCATGCCATTTGGTCTTTGTAATGCCCCATACACTTTTCAGATCCTTATGAAGCACCTGCTCAAACCATATCTCAGAAAAATTGTCCTTGTTTTCTTTGATGACATCCTCATCCATAGTCGCACCTATGCCACACATCTTCAGCATGTAGATCTACTCTTGCAACTGCTCCGCAAGCATAAATTATTTGTCAAGATGTCAAATTGCTCTTTTGGCATGGAAGAAGTTGAGTATTTGGGCCACATTATGGAGCGTGAAGGTGTCAGGGTGGACCCCAAAAAGATCTAGGCAATGAAGGATTGGCCTCAACCTAAGACCTTGAAGAGCATGAGAGGATTTTTGGGTCTCACAAGCTACTATCGCAAATTTGTCCGCAATTATGGTCACATTTCTATGCCCTTCACTCAACTCCTCAAGAAAAATTCATTCCTCTGGAATGATGATGCAAAACAGGCCTTTACAGCTCTCAAACATGCCATGTGTTCCACTCCAGTCTTAGCACTACCCGACTTCACCAAATCTTTTGTGATTGAATGTGATGCTTCGGGTACGGGTATTGGGGTGGTCTTAATGCAGGAAGGTCGACCCTTGGCCTTCACGAGCCAATAAATAAGTGGGAAGAATCTGGGACAATCTACCTATGAGAAGGAGATGATGGCCATCTTACATGCAGTAGATACCTGGCGACCATACTTATTGGGGCGACGTTTCCAAATCCGCACAGACCATCAAAGCCTTAAATATTTTTTGGAGCAACGCCTATCCTCATGACAACAAAACAAATGGTTCGCCAAAATGCTGGGATATGATTATGAGATAATTTACAAGAAAGGGTGTGAAAATATTGTAGCAGATGCGTTATCCCTCCAATTTGAGGATGAAAGTACCCTGCTTGTAATTTCCCTTCCCATTCCAGAATGGATTGAAGAGGCTCGCAAGGAATGGTTTTCACATCCATGGCTCTCCCGACTCATTAATCAATTGCAGGCAGATCCAAATTCCACAACGGGGTACTCGTGGCAGGATGAGATTCTTCGCTACAAGGACAAAGTCGTAATATCACCATCATCCACCCTCAAAAGCCACATTTTGGCGGAGATGCACTCATCTCCCACTGCAGGACATACAGGCTTTCAGAAGACGTATGCTCGCACTCGAAGATCATTTTTTTGGACAGGCATGGAAAAGGACATTCTTACTTTTGTAGCTGAATGCGACGTCTGTCAGCGCCACAAAGGAGAAACAGTCAAATCCCCAAGCACATTATAGCCATTGCCCATCTTTGGCCTCAATCTAGAAGGAGGTTTCTATGGATTTCATTACGGGTCTTCCAAAGTCAGGAAACAAGTCAGTCATCATGGTGGTTGTGGACAGACTTTCTAAGTATGCTCATTTTTGCACCCTACCCCACCCTTTTACATCGACTTTGGTCGCTCAATCTTTCATGGATTAGATCTTCATATTGCATGGCATGCCCACTTCCATTGTGTCTGATCGTGACCCAATCTTCACCAATAACTTTTGGCATGAACTCTTCCGGCTACAAGGTACCCAACTACAACTCAGTACTTCCTATGATCCACAAACTGATGGTCAAACTGAAGCAGTCAACAAATGTCTAGAGACTTACCTTAGGTGTTTCACTTTAGAAAAGAAACATCTCTGGGTACAGTGGTTACCTCTAGCCAAATGGTGGTTTAACACAAAATATCATGCCACCACCAAAACGACTCCATATGAAGTAGTTTATGGTCAGCTCCCTCCTTCCCCTACTTCTTATATCAAGGGATGCTCAAAGGTACAAGCAGTGGATCAACTCCTACAGAACCGCACAACTGTGCTGGCCCACCTTAGAGAGAATCTTCATCAAGCTCAAAACCGCATGAAGTAATAGGAAGATCAACATCAGTCAAAACACCAATTTCAAGAAGGGGATTAGGTATTTTTGAGGTTGCAACCATATAAGCAAACATCACTCAAAGACAAGGGTTGTCAGGAACTATCTCCAAAATTCTACAGACCGTATTAAGTACTTCAGCGCATTGGAGAAGTTGCCTACAAGCTAGCTTTGCCACCCACTGCAAAAATCCATCTAGTCTTCCTTGTCTCATGCCTCAAGAAAGTGATTGGGAACAATTGCAGAATTCAAACTAGTCTACCTGAACTAGATGAAGAAGGGTCAATCTGGCTCCAACCTGAACAGGTTCTTGACACACGCGAATAGCACCTGTGTGGCCCCATGCTCAAGGAAGTCCTTGTCAAGTGGAAAGACACCTCTCTGGAAGATGCAACCTGGGAACCAGCCATTATTCTTCAGCAGTTTCCGTAGCTTCAGCCTTGAGGACAAGGCTATTCTTATGGGGGAGGGAATGTTAGGGTCCCACCCTAACCCCCTTATTTATGTAATAGGATCGAGTCATAGTTATAGTTAAGTAAAGAGTCAATAAAGCCCATATTAATAATTGTAAGTGGTTAACCTGCATTTAATGAAGGAGCCACAGTTAGTTGCAAATGGGTCATGTTATTAATAAGAACCATGGTATTGCCCCATGGTATTGCATGTATGCATCCTATATAAAGGATAGAGACTCCCCTCGAGAGGCATCATGTCTTATTTTGTAATCGAGCTCTGCACTATTGGAGGTTTCCCCCTGGAAGAGGCAAGTGAACATTGATTTCTGAATAATAAAATAGTTGCTGTTATTTCTCATTGTTCTATGTTCTGGGTATATTTCTTCACATATTTGGTATTTTGGTATCGTCTTGCAGGTTAAGAGCATAACAAAAACTGCATTTCACCTAGGAAGAGGAACACTGCAGGCAGAGGTGCAACACTCTCATAAACACTGTTTGCGTGCGTGGGGCACATTTTCGTTAGTTATCTTTCAGTTTGCCTCAAATTTTGTGAATTTTTTTGCATGGGAAACAACCTAATGGATTCCTTGTTGATTTTTCAGGTACCTGTTAGCACAAAATGACATTCATTTGGAGAGAAAGAGAACATGATGAACAAGATTTGAATGCGGAAAATGACCCTGCTACCAAACATGAACTCAAATCTTGCGGGTTATTGAAATTCTTCTGGCTTCCTGGTATGAGGCAACAAATGGAGTTGTTGAAGCACCTTGTCTGTTCATGGGATATTAAGGCATAGGAATTCATGTCTGGGGAGAATCTACTCGAGATACAAGGAGAGGATATCTACTTTCTAATAGGATTGTCAAAGAGTGGTGCCCCCATCTCTCTTCTAGGTGGAAGAAGTGGCGTCAAGATGGTGAAAGACTATATTGTTACCTATTGGAGACCTTGAGCCATTCCTAATATGGATGGAAATATCACCATAAAGGATGTAACCCAATTACCTCTAAAAATGATCTTGTTCATTATTGCAATATTAGCACGTAGCTCAACACTACATGTAGCAAGAAAATCATACATAAAGTATGGGATAGATTGTCTAGAGCATGTTGGGTTTTGTTATATTCTTTCCATGACTAACCCACATAGTTAACCAGGGGGTTAGAAGGGGGGCGGAGCCCCCCCTTCGTTGCGCTGATTGCATAGCAGGGGGCAGGGGTCAGGGGGGGTTTGAGGGGTGTAGGTAACCCCACTCTATGGGGTCCGGGGCAGCGCCCCAGAAAATTTTGTTTTTGGACCCTATCTTAGGTTGGGTGGACCTACCTATGCTTTTGTGCATGATTTTCACACATGGTTTTGGACGCATGGTTTTTGGTCCATGGTTGTGGACACGATGGTTTTTGGTCCATGGTATTGGATGCCTCGGCATGTATAAATATGTATTGTAAAATTGAAAGGAACATAATGAAAAATCAAGCTGGTAGTCCCGGTTTTGGGATCCAGAGGAAAATACTTGTGTATATGTGTTTTATATGTTATGTTCTCGCATTGTTTATCTCCTGCGTTTTAAAATTCGTATGCAGGTAATTTCTGTATTGTACGAGGTTAAAACCTATGGAGCCGACAATATTCAATTAGAGTGAGGGTGTCGTTCAATTTGAAGGAAAAACTTAATAAAGAAAAGGAGGGGAAGTTGAAGAACTTCGGTTATGGCATGATCTTAGTGCCTTTTTCACTAGAGTAAGTACCACTGCTAAAGCCTCAATAGATTTTACTTGATCCCATTGATCCGAGGACCCATAGATGAGGAGGTAGATAGACCATATGAGTCGACATGCAAGGCCCATAAGCGATCAAATTTTCACCAGCCTTCTTTGGGTGGTGTTGTCACCATCAACAACCCCCCTTTTTATTAGCGTTAGCAATAACATTAATAAATGGGGACCCTTCTAGAAATTCAAAACTTAACACTTAAAATTGTCTTTTGTTTCAATAAAACATGATATCATGGCAAAATTCCCAAAAAATATGAATTCCTACCTTTTCACACTTCATGCGCATGAAAAACGTTATAATTGTTTAAGCCTCCTTATGAAAAAGCGAAATACGACCACAGAGATAAGAAAACCTTGTAAGCGGAAAGTCTTGCATACTAAGCAAAAAAATTTAAAACTCTATCTTTAATGATAAGCATCACATCTCAAAAAGGGTAGCGATGGGCATCCTTTACTACGAAGCTCGAAATGAAAAAAAGCGAGAATGCAAGAATGCAAGATCACAAGCCTTATGAACTTATCGCATATCGCAGATTCCATTGACCGCAGCGCCACTTAATGAAAAACGCTCAAATATTGCGAAATGCGATAAAGCTCTCGCAAATCGCATCTCGCAGCCACATGATGAAACAAATGGTTGTTAAGAATAAAAAGGTTTTGTGATACCGTGATTTGAGATATTACGAAGCAAATCGCAAAATCACTTTATCGCAAAACTAAGGGCTCAGGGTTCAATGATATTACTTTCCGTCGTTTGATGCAAGAGTTATGAGCATTAATTTTTACTTAATGGCCCATTGATGATATTTATTAAAATCAAATCAGATCTAGTTTAAAGTGTTATTTCACGTAAGGTAATATCTTTGATATGATTTTACAGCTTAAAAGCTTTCCCGTCACCTTATTATTGTCGTTCATTATTCATCACCATCCTTATTGTATCTATGTTCTCTACTTACTATTTTCAGGAGCAGTACACAGAGCAGAATGCAGAACAACACACAGAAAGTAATGGGAAAGAAAGGAAAAGCTCTTGCATTTGAAAAATCAGAGATGACTCTGTTATTCACAGACACCACTTGTACCAGCGAAGCAAGGATATCTACTTGGGAATGCATGTACTGACTGTTAGAAGAAGAAAACTTGAGAGTTATGGAGGTTACAGTTACGATAGATGGACGTGGGTCATCCGAAGCATCACTAACAGAGCTTGCATGCTCGTTCCTGCACTGTATTGCAGCGAGGCCGAAGATACTCCCTTACACGGATATGGTAAAATGGATTATAGACCATGCTGATATATCTGATAGGGAATTCAAGACATGGAACCAGGAGGTCATGGGGTCATTTACCCCAAGTAATTTGAGGTGTATGTATCACCTGCCAGAACCCTAGGCCAGTTATAACAAACAATTTGTGGAAAAATTCGCCAAAGAGAACGAGGATTTGGCAAACTGTACAAAGAAATGGTCTGCAAAAGAAGAACCATTAAAGAAGGACAAAAATGGTATGTACGCCACTGGCTCCCTCGCTTCTCCCTATTGTTTTTCTGCTCAAAGTTATGTAGGCTATTTGGGAAGTCAGATATAAATAAGTTTTCATCAGAATGGTTTCCTCTACTGGATGCGGCCGCCAATGCCACCATTATGGATAAGTGAAAATTCAGGAGAAGAAAAGTCTAAATCAAAGTCTGAGAGGGAATCAACAGAAAAATCCGATGAGCAATTAGAAAGTGATCACATCAGAAGTGAAGCAACGATTAAAGATATAACTGAGTCTATAGAAAAGCCTAACCAGCAGGTTTTGTCCCCAAAACAGGTTGAGACTCCCACTCCCCTCACAAAGCCAACAAGTCAAATTGTAGTATACCTAGAAAAGGAGTGGGAGAATTTTAATGAGTTAATCAACATCGAGGAAAAAATTACAAACCCATTAATAAACCGAGGTGAGACAGCCACAGAGATGATAATAGAAGAGGTTATTAATACTCAAGAGACAGATCATATTCCTGTTGCTTGGTAGTTCGAAATTGTGCTGAAAATAGAGGAGATTCCCCCTCTGGATGTATTTAATAGCCCACAACATAAGGATTTTGTCAGGAAACAAAGAAAGAAATGAAAAATAGATACTGTCCTTTCTCTAGAGGTTGAACCTTTAGATGTTCTTTGGCAAGACTCGACTACCGATCCAATAGAAAACCTCACTAGGCTCTCTCAGACTATAGGGGCATATGCTTCTGCAACCATTGATAAAGCATCAGAAGTTCAAACGTTATTAAGAGGAAAGGAGGATGAAATGCTATTTTTTGAACAACAACTACAGCAGGCCAGCGTCAGCCGAGAAGCAGAAGAACAATTGGCAAAGTTACAACAGGACTTCCAAAAAATGCAGTTGAGTTATCAAAACAATCTGGAAAATAAAGAACAACAGTTACAGGCCACAATAGAACTACATAAGGAAGACCCTAAAATTGAAGAATTCGTCAGAGAAGCCCTTGCCCTCAATAACCAGCTCCTACAATAGGAAGAAATGCTTTGCCAAAGAATCTCGCAATGGAATTCTCATTGCGAGAAAAACGACTACATTACAAATCAAATTGTAGAGAAACGACTTGATTATGAATTAATTTTTAAGAAAGTTTCTGACTTTGTGAATTGGTAGAAATCAGAGGACGGAAAAAGCGCATAATTGCCCAGGATTGATGAATCCCACAAAGACATGCTATTTGCAAAATGGGATGCACAACTCAAAGAAGTAGAGCATGCGATGGAGGAGGCACCAACAACAGCAAGTAACATCATCCACTGCATCAATGAAAACTTGCATAAGGAAAATTTAATATCAGAAACCACTCTAGGATTTCTCCCAAAGGCACAACAGCTGCAAACAAGGTGGAAGCAAACAGTGGAAAAGAAGGCAGAGTCAATTAAGCAAATAAGCAAGTTAAACTAGGACACTTACTGGCAATATCTGGTAAAACCACATAGCCAGTGTATGACTTTGAAGTGCCTCATAACTTTCGCCGAGAAGATAGCGCCATCACTCACTGATTCCATATTCGCAGGTCAATTCAAGGCTGAAGTCGGCCAACCAACGCTCCTGAAACCCATGTTGGACATTTGCAGCTTAAAAAAACAGATACTTGATTTAGCATAGATTCAGTTTTAATTTGATTATTAGTTCATTTTTGCCTAGAATGAGGATGGTCGTTTTGAACCTCCTCATCTATTTTTGTAATAACTATTTTTATTTTTCATTAGAGTAGTATTTAAACCCCTCTCATGCATTTAGGGAGGGGTCCAAAAATTCGTGAAAAACAATTCTTTAGAACATGCACTTTTGCCCCCTCTAAAGAGGTTTTGATAAATGAATGGAGCGCGATTTATTTATATCCGAGTTTAATGTCTACTACTGAAATGCACTTTTTTACTCTTAATGGATATTGAATTATTTGAAGATAAATCTATATTGCTGAAGCTCATGAGCAGGACCTATTATCAATGGTACTTTTATCTTTTAATAATTTTTTCTTATGTGCCAAGTGATATATTATTTTCAGTTGTTTATATATGGAAACCTGAATGTTTAGTTATCATTTTTGCACTTTTGTACGGTGATAACTATTCCTTTATGTCAAGTGTATGAATGACTTATTATCTGATGTGTTTATCATAATTGTTTCGGCTAATTTCTTATACGAAACAATCATATTTAACGTATTCTTTTCTCGTAGTGATTGAATGATTTTTATTACCAATCGCTGTTCGAAATTATTCTAGATCGCATAAACAAAGTGTTACTCACGGGATAGTTTAAATTAGATGTCTTCCTTCATTAGAATAAAATTTCACATGTTAGATTAGATTTAGAATAAAGCATTGTCCCCATAAACCTTTTAAAAGATAAAAACATCATCCCCTTAGTGTACCATCATAAACAAATTGGGAAACTGGTCCCATTACACCCAATCAGAGCCACTATTCCAAACGGAAAAAGAGTTGTTTTCAAGTTTCGGACTGGGTGGTTATCCCCCTTGTTGTAGACCCGATTTTCAGGGCTTCAACAGGTGGCTACGCAATAAGTTCATCATTATCGATGATTTTACTTACACAAGGATGGATTTCCATGATGATCTTTAGTTCGAGTTGCCTAAGGGTGAGCAATGGGATGCTTCAGGTAAGATACTTCAACCATTAAGTTTTTGCAATTTTTACAATTTTTTGTGTTTTTTCATGTTGACAAGACTAAACTATTTGATGTTTCATGTAGACATCGGGCCTATTTGACCAGTGGGTGACACATATCTCTGTTGCCGAGAAAGACAACCACAAGAGGAGGCAGTGAGACCAGTACTGGTTGTTGTGCAAGGACAAGATGGACTATGAGATCTAGATGTAGCAGAGATCCTATCAGAGGTGTAGCACCACATGGAAGGACTAACACATGGGATTGATGAGACCGTGGTTGATCATCTTCAATTGCAACTTCAATGACACACAATCAGAGTGCCTTGTCTTATTGGTTGATTACTACACAAGATAGCTCATCCAACGTCATTTTATCATGAGCACCACTAATTTTGTCTACTTAGACGTTTTGCATGTAGTTTTTTTATGGATGATGTAGCCATATGTGTCTCGGGGCACACATTTTGTAAAACCAAACTTATATATATATATATATATATATATATATATATATATATATATATATATATATATATATATATGCATTGCTTCCTAGTTCCTATTCTGCTTTGAATATGATTTGATGTGAATTGAAAGTTATTTACATTCTTTGCAAATGTTGATCTAAAACAAAACTAGCTTGGGCATCTACAAATGTGTTTAGATTTCTAGAAATATGTTCATATCTTATGAAATCAAAATGTATTTCCAGAAGATGCACTCTAAAAACCACACGAAGGATGGTGGGATTTCACAAATAGATATTCGTGAGTTGTATTATTATGAGTTGTGAGTCAAGCCTAATGACTATATGGCGGATACCATGTTAAATATCATCAGAAAGTAGCTCAACCACTGTGCTATACTCAACGATGTTGTTCATCGAGCGACCAATGAAAATTTGTTTGCATGCTCACAAGCTCACCATTCGGAGAAAAGATAGCCCATGTTGTGGAGAACAGGTTCTGAGTACTACGACTAGCACCATCGGCAAAACCAATCTACAGCTCAAGAGAGGGTTAAATATGCAATCCAAAAGTAAAAATAATCAACAGAAACCATAGGAAACTATCAAAAACACTGCAAACACACTCAACAAACCTATAGACAATATGTACATAGTTTACTATACATGGGATCAAGCATAGTATTTTTTAAGGTACAACCCATTTCTAGGCTGTGCCAATGGAACTCCATCGAGATCTACTAACTCATAAGCCCCACTTGCAAGGACTTATTAGACAATCTATGGGCCCAACCACATAAGCTAGAACAATCCTCGACCTAACTTGTCGGCTTCCTGGTGATATAAGAGAACCAGATCAACTTCCGAGAATATTATAGTCTTGACACTTTTTTCATATTGAGTTTTGATGCATATTTTATGGGTTTCATTGAATAAAGTAGCATCGCGCTGGGTTTCATCCAAATGAGTTAGATGTAAAAGATACTCCTCCTCTACAGAAGTAGGAAGAAGAAGTTTGATAGCTAGTTTCAGCGATGGAATTTCGCATTCGATGGGGAGGATCGCTTCCAGACCATACACCAACTCGAAGGGTGTGAATCCAGTAGCAATCCTAACTTAGGTTCAATATACCCACAAGGAAGTAAAGAGAAGGAAGTTCCAATCCAATCTATGGACCTGTATCAAACATTGACGCATAGTCTTAAGAAATTTATTAGTTGCCTCAACTTATCTATTAGCTTGAGGATAATAGGGAGTGAAATTTTCATGTGAAATTCCAAATTTGGCAACTAATTCAGTCATCATATGATTCTGAAAGTGCTCTCATGATCCGTTACTATTTCTTTCTAGACACCAAACCTAGCAATCACGTGGTTGAAGAAAAAGTATGAATCCGTTTTGCTGGTATTATTGAATGAAGGCATTGGCTTCAGTCCACTTAGTAAAGTAGTCAACAACGACAATGATGTAGCCATGCCCACTGAACGAGTGAGGGTTACATGTCATAAAATCGATGCCCCATTTCACAAAGGACCAACGACGACAACGAGATGCAACGGAGCAAGCATGCATGACATTTCTAGACTGTGAGGATACAATATTGGAAAATGGTAGGCCAAAGTAATTGAAGCGTAAGATGTTTTGGGCGGTAGCGTAACTAGATAAATGCCCATCGCATGCCCTGAAGTGGAATTCATTCAAGACTTTCTCGGCCTCCTCTAGAGTGAGGCACCTACATAAAATTATATCGATACCACGACGATAAGGGGTGTCACCAATAATCACATAGTTTCAGGATTAGTACCAAATACGTTGTTGCTTAGAGTGAGAGGCATTACACCGGAAAGTCTGGGTTTGGAGATAGATTAGAAAATCTCCGTACCATGGGTCAGATGATGAGGTCAGGAAGTATGACTCCTCTGGGATGGAATCTTCAAATGTAGATTCAACATCAGGGGAAGGGAGATTTCACATTAGCTCAACAAAAACAAAGGATTTCTTCGAGTTGGATTTGATGAACTCCAGGTCTCACTCTTGGAGAGTAACGATGCACTTAGAGTATTTACCCCCCAACAATTGACGTGACAATATGTATGTCATTGGGTTACAATCTGAAATGATCGTAATTTTGCAAATCAAGATGTAATGGCAAAATCTTTGGATGACTTGCACGTCTTCCAATGCTAACTTTTCCACGTGAGTATACTAGACCTCTGTATCATTGATGTTTTGACTTAGATAATAAATGGGATGTCCAGTCCCCATATCATCTTCTTGGTCCAACAGCATAGATATAGTAGAGATGGTGACAAAAAGGTACAGGAAATAGTCGCGCTGATAATCGAGGGGATATAAAAGAGATGTGTGAACCAATACATCTTTCAAGGCATCAAATTCTTTCTACACAACGTCATCCAGATGGAAGGGAATCCCTTTTTTTAGTAAGCATGTAAATCCTTTGGTCAATTCAAAATAGTTAGGGACGAGCGCCCTCAGGAAGTTGGCTTTCCCTTAGAGTCTTTGTAACTGAACAAGAGTAGAAGGCGCAGGAAATTCAATGACTGCTTATAATTTTAAACGATCAATATGAATTCCTTGTTTCAAAATGACGAGCGTCCTCAGGAAGTTGGCTTTCCCTTAGAGTCTTTGTAACTGAACAAGAGTAGAAGGCGTAGGAAATTCAATGACTGCTTATAATTTTAAACGATCAATATGAATTCCTTGTTTCAAAATGACAAAGGCAAGGAGCAAACTAGAACCAACATAGAACACACATTTGTGCAAGTTGATTCGAATTTTCTATTGTCTATAATGGAGGAAAATTGCTCGTAAATTCATGGGGTGATCAACCGACACTTGGAGTGAGTAGGGAGATTGTCCAAATAGGGTTCCATGATCTGCTTGATATCGTGGAAAGTGTAGTTCTTCAGACATTGAAATGTGTCCCCTATGTTATTTAAATCAAAAGGAAGATTTTTATAAGTCAAAGTACTTGAGGGAAAAATAAATGCAGTTTTAGGTTGGTCTGCCAAGAGAATGCTGATTTGATTATAGCGCGAGAATTAATCCATAAAATAATAAATCTAACAACCAGTATATCCATCAACAATCTGGTTAGTAAAAGGGGTCAGATAGTTGTCCTTTGGACAAGCTCAATTTACGTCCCAATAATCGACACATACTCGGATCGTGTCGTGTTTCTTCATGACAGGGACAACGTTCGATACCTAATCAGTTAAAGGAACGATGAATATGACACCAACCCAAAAAATATTTACGATTCCATATTTTATTCGAACATCTTTCTTAGGATGGATCAGACGGAGGCATTTTCGAACATGTTTGACATCAGGATATGTCTTGATTTCATGTCCTACTATGTTTAGGTGAATACCTGGCATCTCTTCATATGTCCTCGCAAAAACATCTCTAAACTCACACAAAAGGGATTGATAAATCTCAATTTCATATTAAGTACAAGATGCTATGATGTATATATTTTCTATTATTCCCGGTTTAATCGAAATATTAAGAGGAATGGCTTCTTCAATATTCGAAAGGTTCTTTTCAGAGTCGATCTCATGAATGGAAACAAAATTTGTAAAGGGTTCAAGAAAACTAGGTAGGTATTCACCACTGAGATTATCTTCAATTGTATCTCGGAAGCAGGAACAATGATGATGCTCATCCCAAGATGCATTATTTGACATCATGATATCCATGATGCTTTTTCCGATAAATAATGTATGCAAGAAAGGATCATAGGGCATGCCATAATCCTATGATTGATCTACCCAATTAATAGGAGAAAAAGTATTGGTCACACAAGCTGAGTAGATGGGTTCGTGATCTTGTTCAATGGGGCTAAGTTGTATTTGGTCTCCCAAACTTTTGAGGGTAGTTTCATCAGGTACAATCCAGGGATCAACCAGGATTATAGATGATAATATCATGTTGATATAAGAAACCGAAGTGCAGGAGATGGGAAGGGGAGGGGGAGGGAGCGAAAAAGTTCCCATAAGCGAGAATCCTTTAATAAACTAGCCCCAACATGTAGATAGTAATGTAGGGCCTCCCCTATAAGAGGGAAACTTCCAGTAACATTAGAATGAAAGGCGAAAAAGGTGAGTTGATCTATGGCCATGATCCCACCTTTATGTGGAAAGGTGATCATTCGAAAGTAATTTGAAACGACAGAAGCCATATCATACACCCATGTACATCCCAATAGAAGATTATAATCCAAAAGTCGGTCAATAACTTCTAATTATACAAAGATGGCTTTTCCCCCTAATTCCACTTGGAGGAAGTTTAGAATCCCACAAGGTTTGTATGTCCTTGCATCAAAGGCTTTTAACGTGGTGGTCGATTGAATCAGTTGGGGTGAACCAATCACCTTCTAGCAAGAAAAATACATGATGCAGGTCGAGGCTTCCTCATCCACAATAGAATGATGAACGTTTACCATGAACAATGACCTAAATCATAAAATCTAACTAAGCCGAAAGTCCAGGGATATAGTTTTCGTGAGAGAAAACCACTAGGTTGGAATCTGATGTATCCACACATCCGATAGCTAACAATAAGGCCTTATTTTGAGTGGGGAAGTTTTGAAACACCTCAAGAGTCAACATCAGTGAAGGGGATTGAGTCAAGTCTTCAATTACGTTGTAATTTTGAGTGGCTCTTGAACAAGGGCTGAAAGAAAACTTATGGATAACACCCTTTGGAGGGTTGATAGTCAATTATGTACAAACCAGAGCTAGAACATGATGATATGAAGGTGGTGTCGAACTGGCAGGTTGATCAGTATCCTAACAGTTTCGTAGATTCAAATGACAATATTCCTTATTCTAAGTGGCCACCAAGACATCGGATTTCAGCTTTTAGGGGGGAAGCATCAAAATCATGCTAGAGGAAGAGGCATCCCAGGAAACGGGTCGGTCAACGCAACAGGAGAAGTGGATTGTTTAAGGAGCTAATTCACTTCAGCGTGGTAGAAACAATCAACTATAAAGTGATCCTCGTTACAAATCAAGCATTGGTATCGAGGCTTTCGTTTCTCATTGGAAGATGATTTTTTTTGTTTATCCTGTGGTGAGGAATCATTCTTTTTCTTACCTTTACCTTTCTTCTTGTTTCCAAGTTGTTGTTGATACTTGTATTTATTAGATGATATGACTTTTATCTTAGAAGAAGTCGTAGGAGGATGAGATGAAGGATTTTGTGCAGGAGTGGTAAGAGTAATCCCAGATGGTTTACTCATTGACTGTGAACTGGAAGAACCTATAATGCCATCGGTAGCATGAGATTCTTTACCAACTGGAGGATGAAAAATATTCAAAGGTCTTGGAGAATTTGGTATCTTATCATAGAGCATGCCAAATTTGGTATAAACCGGATCTAAATAGTGAGCATGAAAAATAACTTGCTCTTCTATCACGACTCCACCTTTGGCCACATCTTTGATTATGGGAGCTCACAAAGACTACACAAACCATTCCTCTAACAACTGATTGGGAACATAAGTCTTAACCAACCGACAACAGTGTCTCCACTCATGAATGTGATCCGAAATGTGAGTGGAGTCTAATTGTTAGAAGTTAGTCAATCGTTCCGTTATAATTTTTTATCTGATGGGAAATTGGAAATGGTGAGGAAGGTAGTGAATAAAGTGCTAAAGTCGTGAAACAATGCTCTAGGTAATTCAATATAACATTCAGTTGTGGTACCCAATTAAGAGTTAGTTGGAAAAGATGAAGTTGAATGGAATCATCATTAAGTGAATTTGATGAACACCACAGATGATATGTCATAACATGCATCGACGAGTCTTCTACATGATTCCCATTGAACTTTGGGATATCGTAAGGCAAATTAGTGGGAATAATTATCCACCATGGCGAATGAGTAATGGGGTCATTAGTAAGATGAGTTAAATTTGGTAATTCAAGAGTAGC
The DNA here is from genome assembly GCA_031772625.1 of Pinus tabuliformis. Taxonomy (NCBI): domain Eukaryota; kingdom Viridiplantae; phylum Streptophyta; class Pinopsida; order Pinales; family Pinaceae; genus Pinus; species Pinus tabuliformis. The sequence goes on along the minus strand of CM062807.1, from coordinate 999,604,765 downwards.
CACAAAAGTCCACTTTCGATTAAAGTCCAGAGGTAGATGATCTGGAATTTATCCATGATAAAGAATTAAAGGTATTACAGACTTATGTGCATGGATGTGCCTATGTTACTTTATACAATGGATCGATAATATTGCGAAATACATAGACACTGAAGTAGTTAGAGAAAACATAACAGGAAAACATATAAACACAAAAAGTTTAATAAGGAGTTCACCCAACACTCCCGGGCTACGTCTCCTGCTCCAGCCTTTAGTGGTGGCCTCTATATTATGTTTTCAAAGTAGAGTTTTACAATAGTGAGCTCAATTTGGGTCTCACTAAGCAACTTTGAATCAATAGGATTGGACTTGGATCCCCCAAGTCTCTGGAGTACACAGAGTCTCCTTACTGAAATCGACCTCTATTAGTCACAGGGCTATGAGCCCAATCTGAGACTCATACATGATAGGCTATAAACAGAGGAGTTCGCTTGAATCTCTCAAGCCTTCTCTGGAGTTCACAAACTCTCTGACCCTCTCTCGCTCTGTCTGGTTCGATGTTGCCCTCAGGTCAGCTCGGCTTCTTCTGTTCTCTGCTCTCGTCTTTCTACCTTCACTAAATCTCATTACCCCCCTGTCTCTGTCAATTCATGGCTTTAAAACCATTCTTCTTTCTGACTGTTCGTTTCCGCTTCCCGACGTTCTGGTTCTCTTGCCTCTCATCCATTGGAATTCCTTTGTTCTGTGTCATCATCATTGTGTAACACCTCACAGGGAGGTGGCCACCTATTTCCTAACGAACTAAGTGCGTCAGATTCCTTGAATCGTATTTGAATGGCCGTTATTTCCATTTGCTTCAATATCGCCCGCGAACACGAATATTTTGCCAACTCATCGTCCACGTCGGACTTCAAATCCCTTGTAATCTTGCTTTATAACCTCGCCAAATTCGGTCATTTATCGGGATGTGCCTCCACTGTTGATCTAGGCCCCCCAGATCCTACGGTCATCGTTCATATCGGGCGAGCAAGTTGCGTGATGTTTACCCGCCCGATGTGGGTTGTTTTCTCTCTCATCCGCTAGACGCGTTTCACTTGACTCAGTCAAAACTTCTTACTGCCTCGAGGCCTTCTGATATCCTACCGGTTTGTGGAACCTTGTGCTACGGAACCTAATGCATTAATTTTCCGCATTTCACAGTCATTTTGGGTCTGGGTGTTTCGGGGCTTTCCTTCACTGAGGGGTGTTAGCTACCTATATCAATAGGTTTCATATTTCATGATTGGCAAAGAAAGGTCCAAATATGCTCTGCTTTGGTGATGCAAAGATCCCATATTTCCTAGAGAAAACAATGTATGTACATAGTTCTTTGTTGACTCAATTTTGATGGGTGATCCAAAAGCCTAATCTGGATCATGCCATGTTTCAATTTTTGTTGTAGAATAGAGGAAGAAGTCTGTCCAAACTGTTTAATCTTGGCAGACCAGTAGCTTAGGTAGAGAATTAAGGTTCCCAACTGCTTAATCTGGGACCTTGGAAGCAATAAGGGTAGTTCTAGATAGAAAATCAAGAGAAAAGCCAAGAGAAAAGAAAAGGCATATGAGGGTCTGCAAGTCTAAGTGCACCCTCCATGAAGAAATGAAAAATGCTAGGCAAATAGATGGGTAGGCAGATGGGGTTGCAGAAGTGTCATTCCTTACAATTGAATGTGGGCTAACCTATTCACAAAGGAAAATCAATGGTTTGAGAAGGTCCTCTTCTCCATTATGTTGCAGCAAAGTAAAGGAGCATGTCTAACTTCCCAGTTTCCCCTTTCAATCCCATTTCTAACATCCCTTCATCAGTTGAGATTCATGGAAGAATTTGAGGTTTTATGGTGGTTCTTACTCCTTTAAAAGCCACATTTCTTGTCTAAAATTCTTTTCATTTTGATCTACTCCCTAAACTAAGTAATTTTCAAAATAAACTTAGTGATATCATCCCTCATTCACCCTTTACATCCATATTAACCCCTAACCTCTATTATCTAAATCCCCTATGTTACCCTTTCCCTACTATTATAACACTATGGTGTATAAACCCCAAGCATTGTATAAATATCCCTCCCCTTGGCATTATAGCCATATGTTCACTATCAGGGATTAAATTGACATCTGGTCAGTTTAAGAGCCCTATGCCGTACCCCTCTTTCCCCTTCAAGAAGTCATTTGACCCATTTAACCCCCTCATATGCTAAAAACCTTGTAAAAACCCCATTACTATACCCCTAACCCGCTTCGTTTGCGAAATATCCACCAAAAACCCACTTTTTCATTTTATCCAAAGTTCTGGCGCTATGCGCATTTTTACAAAATATATTGAAAAACTATGAAAATCCGCCATATTCCAAAGTTTTCCGCCGGGCGCAAATCTCAAGAGAAATATTATTTTATTGCCGCCCTCCGTCCGTATCGTTCGGCCACCTCAACGTCCCGTCGACCGTCGGATCGGGCCCTTTTGATCAGACGGCCCTCGTGCATATCGGACCGGCCCCGACGTCCGAGAGTTACCTTCCGATATTTGTCAGAGGGTGACGTCAGGCCTCTGCCACGCGCCACCCCCACAGCGTATCGGAGGTACATCTGACATTTCTGCCTCTGTATCAAAAGCGGTGCGATACGAAACCGCTAACCACTTCCGGTTTCGGTTGATCCGCCCTGCCAGCGTCACCTCCAGCGTCACCGCCGTGTCAGCGCCCCGTCCTCCAGTTGCCCCACCTGTCTGCCACTTCACCATCCCCGTGGACCTCTTGTATGCCACCACGTCACCCGATGACGTCATGCTGACGTCATCCGACCTCGACCCCACCTGATGACATCATGCTGACGTCATCCAAAAAAGGCGCCAAAGTCCTAAAAAAACCATATTTTGGCCGAAATGTCGCATTTTTCGCACTTTTTGCAAAAAACGCTGTTATATCCTCTGCATGAATTTTACGTCCGAGCCTTTGCCAACCTGCTGAATCAACCTGGAGACCGCTGGCGCGCCTATTCACCAACATTCTTGACCATTGCTGACTGTATATCAGGTACTTATCCATGCAAATCCTTTCTGCGCCCGGTTTTGTCTGTAAATTGCCAAAATAACTTAAAACAGTGAAAAATAGATAATTCACCGGCAAATCCCCTGTGCCTGGTTCCCACTTGCACCTAGAACGTCGAAATTCACCAGCTAAGCCTCGTTTACCTGAAATTTTATAAAAACTGCATTCTGTTCGCGCAATCGCGAACTGGTAACCCACACTGTACCAATTTGCGGTAAAGGAGAGAGCAAGGCCAGACATTGCCTTATTCGTGTTCTAAGCAGTATTTCAATTGCTGCAGCTCACCTTTTGTCCTCTGTTCCTGAGTAAATTCACCTTCCTCTTCAAAGAAAACTCTTTGGTGTTGTTCTGCACAGTAACACTAGTCCATAAACACCAGAATCCTAAAAAGAAATCATGGATCCACCAGTAGCCCCGGTGGCATTAAACGTTGCTCCATTGAATGCCCCTCAGAGACAATTGGAGTGGCAGCCTCTGGCAGACCTGGACTATCAAATTTCAGAGGAAATGCTGATGAGGACCAAGTTCCATATCCACCTGCTAAATGAATTAAAGGCTAAACATGAGAGTGGGACAGATGTGCTGGGCATATGGGACTCTTTTCTCCCTATATTCAAGCTCCCTCAGGTCAATCAGTTCCCTGATTTGATCCACCTATGTGCTGAAAACTTTGTCCCTACTCAGAGGGCAGTACTTGACCCTTCAGGCTCAGCTGTGTTTTATATCACCCCAGAAGCTATCAAAGAGATGCTCTGCTTCAACACTGAGAAGAAACTGGTCCCTCTATCACTCATAGACTTGATAAATCAAGGAGCCAGATTGACAGATGCTCAGGTCACCAAATTAAATCAGTTATACATTGACTCTGACTCTGTAAAGTACCCTCCTATTAACCAAGTATACCTCAACCAATTGGGCAGAGATCTTGCAGACATGATCAGTCCCATTTTGGGCTATAACTCAATTGAATTTGTTGATGAAACTGTGCTGGTGATGATGCTAATGTTTGCTCCTGGCAAGTCTCCAATCTGTTATGACTATGCCACCTACATCTCTGATAAGATACATGAGCAGTTGATGAACTTGGCCAGAGAAAAGGTGTTCAGATACACCTCCTACATTTATCATTTGATCTTATATTATCAACATGAGAAGTTTTCTTTTGCTATCAAAAGAGTGGATGCCCAAGGCAATCCAAGGTCAGTGGTCTATTGGTCCTCCGCCTTCCACTACAGATCTCATTCTCCATACACTTACTGTGAGTTCATAGATCTCTTCATCCACCCAGCCATGTCTATGCTGATGAGCTCACCTCCTCCAAGGCTCACTGATGACATGCAAAGGATCCTTCAGTTATCCAAATCATACAGCATTGGGGACTGGTACTTCTACCAGAACCACACAGTCATCAGGATCTATGGGTGTGAACTGCCTCCCTACAGATTGCCAAAGTATGTGCCCATGAGATTGTTTGCCCTGGAATATTTCAGGCAGTTTGGGAATGCCGATGTGCTTCACTTTTCAGGCAGAGGTAAAAAAGCACAGCTGAAGGTCAGGAACCAACTTGGCCACTTTATCTACAACAAAAGGGAGGAAGGTTGGAAGGAGGCAGATAGCATGTTAGAATCCCTTGGCCTGCAAACCAGTTTCCTGTGGAAACCATATGACCCCAATCACTTCATAACTTTAAGAAGGGTCAAGTATAGGCTGTCAGGTTATGACCATGTGAGGATCCTCACATAGAAAAATATGCAAATCAAGTAAAATGGAGGAGAGGAACCCTAGAGGAGCCTGTTACACAAGAAGAGTTGAATCAAAGAGCAGTGAGAAATCTAAAAAAGATGGATGACCTTGAACTTTGTTCACAGGTACCCACTCTTCCAAGCACACAAGTGGGAGCAGGTGCCTCGTCCTCAACTGCAAATCAACAAGCTGCCAAAGCTAGTGAGCAAACCTCTAGCAAAGGCAAGGAAAAAGTGATGGAAACAGAACAGCCACCTCATGAGGAGGTGCAACAGCAACAACAGCAGGTAGAGCAGCCACAACAGCAGGAACAACAGCAAGAAGAGGGGTAGCATGACAAAGAGCAGCCATTACATCAAGAAAGGACAGCTGAGGCCCCAATTTTCACTGAGCAACAGGCTCAGAATACTGTGCCTCCTAGGCAAGAGACTACTACTGAAGCTTCAGTCCTCCAAACTCCACAAAAGGAGGATCTAAGTAGGAAAAGGGACAGAGAGACTCCCCTCACATCATCCATAAATCAGGGAGGAAAAAGGCATAGAATGAATCCCTTCTCTGAGGAGGAAATGCCAATAGGGCAGTCTCTGGGCATGGGCCCACCTAGTAGAGAAGCATCTGCTAGCTCTTTCCAGCAGGGACAAGACAGAACAATGGGAGGAGAAGTCAGCTCCTTAAGCCACCAAAGAGAAGCTGAAGGAGGAATCAAACAACAGTTTATTGATATTAAAAGGAAAAATGAGCCACTTAAAATACAGCTCTATAATCATCTGCTGAAAATGGCTCCTACCAACCAGCAAAGACTGATGTCTGCCTATGATGTTCAGGAGGGAAAAATGATCATGAGTCATTTTATGCCAGCTGTAGTACAGCCAAAGTCCCCTGCAGATTATATAAGGACCAATCTTGAGGTCCTTGCCAAGGACATCCACCCAATGGACAAAATCGAATTGCACAAACAAACGGGTGAGATGGTGTATGCCTCCTTGGCAGACAAAACACTGGATAACTACAGGCTAGAAAATAGCCTAAATAATACAACTGCCCAGCTTGAGTTGGAAAGGGCATCCTCCCAAGCAAAGGATAACAGGATCAGGGCCTTAGAAGATATAATTATAGAACTTGGGCATGATCCCAAGGATATTAAGGCCGTGCAGGCATTGTTGAAATTGAGGGATGCAGACATGGCAGCCCTTAGAAAGATGGTCAAAGTCCCAGCAACAATTCACCCACAAACTGAAGAAGTTGCTCAGCTGAGACATGATCAAGATGCCACTGCTTTGCTGGTATCCCTATACAAACAGCTAATCCAGACCCAAGAGAAGTTGGGAGAGTCAGAGGCTACCCAGGCAGCATTGCAGCAAAAGGAAGGAGGTCAAACCTCTCAACCTCCTCCTGAAATAATTAATCTTGAGGAAGCTCCTCAAACCACTGCTCCCCCTACTCAACAAACAGAACAGGCAGCACCATCCACCTCAGCACCAGCGCCAACAACAGACCAGGCATCAAGCCTGGACATGCAGAAACTAAGGAATGAAATCCAAGCCCTGGAAGCCCAAATGTCAGAGTTGAAAGAAGCCAGGGAAAATTTGGTTAAGTTGAATGAAAGATATGACAAATCTAAGCAAACTGTAGCAGAAAAGGGCAGGGAAATAAAGGCCCTTAAAGACAGGATTAAGGAGCTGGAGAAGGAGCTCACATTGGATAAAGTGACAGCTGAGCTCAAGACAGTGCTATGGGCCAACATTGGCCAATCCATCACTGACCAATGGCAGTATATTGAGACAATCCATGAGCAGATTGAGCTCATAGCAAAAGCACAGAGGGAAATCCAGAGATCAAGGGCATCTCTAGGCAATATGCCTGAGGTTGCCAACAGAATGGTCAATGTGCTTAACAACAGAACAAGTGCTCAGTTGGCTACTATGGGAATCTCCAACAGAACTGAGACCATCCAGCTAATCAAGAGGGTCCTAACACTGAGAAGCCTAGTGCAGACACTAGAGAGAAGGACCCAGGATATGCAGACCGAGGTCAATAGATTCATGGAAAAATTTGTGGCATTGCAAAACAGAGGTCTTCCAAGCTTACTGAATAGTGCAGGAAGACTACTTTCCCATGAAAACTATGCCAAGAGGGTGAACATCTTTGCCACAAATCAGATCACAGAGAAGGCCAACACCTCAGAGGAAACAGGGCCAGCAACAGGACAAAGTCTCTACAACAGAGTAGAGAACTTATTTTTTATCATGGATGAGATCAAACATCTGTTTGAAGTGCCTCCCAATTTCTATAAATATACAGAGGCAGATGAGACATTAGATGCAATTCTGAGACACCAATTGCCCACACAGGAATACTGGACCAAAATGATACAGCTGATATTGTAAGCCAGAGCCTGTAAATCAGTTTTGTTATTTATTATTCAAATCTACAAGTGATCATGCACAGGAAAACTTGAAAAAAATCAGCAAGCATGAAAGAGGAAGGGCTGAGCCAACTCAGCAGAACTATTTGGCCAACAAAGCATAATTGACAGCTGACAGGTAGCAGGGCCGAAAGTTACAGCACGACAACCATAAAGACGCATTTTTCAGAGTTAAAGCAGGATGGTCAGACCGACTCAGTGGTCTCTAAAGGCCAAAATATCTCCTGACAGACATAAAGAGCATTTATGTTGTATTAAAAGCAATAATAACCATAGTTGCAGGAAGCGCCCCCCCCGGATCCTAGGCCAGAATCGCATCCCGTACGGAAGCGTTCCGGAACCTCCAGCCGAAGCGCGATTCCAGTTTTCATGAAGCGCGATTCCGAATTTTTAAAACGATTCCTGGTTTTTGGGTTGCGTTGCCCCCGATCTGCGCTTCGGAGGGCGCTTCGGGCCTCCGGAAGCGCCACGCTTCGGGCCCGGAAGCGCCACGCTTCGGGCCCGGAAGCGCACGCTTCACGAGCGCTTCCGGAAATTTCCGCGCGGGCTCGGTTTTAAACTTAATTTTTTTTTAATTTTTTTTAAAAGTTAACTTAACTTGCAATGAGGGGGTGGGTTAGGGTGAGTTTAGGGTGAGTTTAGGTGAGGAATGAAAAGCATAAAGCTCCCATTCATTCCTCATTTTCTCACTTTGAGTTTATGAGAGTTGGAGAAGAGAAGAGAGGAGAGGAGAAGAGAAGAGAGGAAAGGAGAGGAGAAGAGAGGAGAGCTTGGAGGAGTGAAGAAGGAGGAGCTAGGAGAAGGAGGAGGAGCTTGGAGCAAGAGCTTGGAGGACTTCATCTACAAGAGCTAAAGAGGTAAGTTCAAACCCTAAACTCCCTTGTTTTTTTGAAAAAAAAATTGTATTTTTCTCCTCCCTCTCCTACTCTTTGCCATTGTTTCTACTTGCTCCTTTATTTACAGGTTGTCCACCACCTATATCCATATTCCAAGATGGTGTTCTTTTGGCTTCTATGTATCATTCCACTCTTGGTTTTAATGATGGAAAGGGTGAGGAATAGAGGGGAAGAGGAAGGGGATGAACTTGGTCCTAATAGTAGTGACCCAATGTATGATGAGGAGGAAGGGTTTGAAGAGGAAGGGGATGAACTTGAAGGGGACACTGAAGCACAAGATGGGAAAGGTACATCAACACCCTTGTGGAACTATGTGACCAAACTTGATGGGGGAAAGGGTGGTGGATCTTACAAATTTGTGTGCCCTCATGGTTGTCATGGAGGAAAACCATATACGGGTTCATATACCCGTCTGAGGAGGCATCTTTGTGGGGTGCTGGACAGCGATGAAAAAAAGGGTTCTGTGGGGGTACAAATTTGCCCAAACATTTCAACTAAAGAAAGAAGAAAATACATCCAAATAGAGATGGCTGCACAAAAAAAAAACAAGAAACAAGAAACTCATTCTGAATCAAGTGCAACCTCTAAATTTGGTAGTTGCCCATCTCCTCATGGTACTTCTGCAACCTCTGGAGGTAGAAGAACAATAGGGGATTTCCTTAATGTTGCTGGGAGGGATGATGTGGATGGAAAGATAGTCCGTTTTCTTTGTGCTTGCGGTGTACCATTCAATGTGCTTCGCTCTCCCTATTGGCATGACATGGTAAAGGCCATCAATGAAGCCCCAAAAGGATACAAGGCCTCCAACTATGAGAAAGCTAGAACAATGTTATTAGAAAGAGAAAAAGCTAAGGTTCAAAGAGCTTTGACACGTTTTACACATGAGTGGGTGGATTCTGGGGTATCCATTGTATCAGATGGGTGGACAAATATTAGAAACCAACATTTGATAAATGTTCTTGGTGTTTCTTCTAGTGGTGCAGTATTTATTGCATGTCATGACTCCTCCTCCATCAGTGCAACTGCACAAAACATTGCAGATCTCCTATTGAAATCAATCAAAGATGTTGGTCCGAATAATGTGGTTCAAGTGATCACAGATAATGCAGCAAATTGTAAGGCAGCAGGAAAAATTATTGAGCGTACTCATCCACACATCTTTTGGTCTGGGTGCCTGGTTCACACATTGAACCTTTTGATGCATGATATTATGAAACACAAAGATTGTGGGTGGATTGCTGAGGATTACAGGAAAGGGAAGCAGCTCATTAAATTCATCACAGGGCATACAAGGGTAAACTACGTCTATGGCACTTACTCCAAGTTGCAATTGCTTAAAATTGCAAAGACAAGATTTGCTAGTTATTACCTCACCTTTAGGCGGCTAGTGAGGGTGAGACAAGCTAAAACTAATCTGGTGTGTGCTGAAACATGGGATGAAATTAACACTGACACAGATGGTGCTAATGCAGTCAAGGACACTGTTCTTGACAGTTACTTTTGGTCACAGGTTAAATATGTTTTGCAATTCACCAAACCAATTTATTACATGATCAAGTTTGCAGATTTAGATCGACCAGTAATTGGGGAGGTGTATGAGCAAATGGATAGCATGTTGGGGCAGATTAAAGACATTGTTGAGCCTAGAGATACCACCTTGTACAATTATATTCGTGTAGAGGTGCAAAACCGATGGGAAATGCTAAATATTCCATTGCATGCATTAGCATATGTTTTGACACCTAAATACTATCATCCATCATGGCTTTAAACACCAGCACCTGGGGGGGGAAGCAGGAAAAAACCACACCAAGATAGAGAGGTTCACAAAAAATATATGGCTGCATTGAGTAAATTAATCCCTGATGAGGAGGAGGCTGCATTGGTACGGAGACAGGTGAGCAACTATACGCTCAACACTGGTCCATTTGGGAGCATGCATGCAATTCAAGATCGAGAGACTTTTTCTGCTCTTGAGTGGTGGAACATGCATGGAGGGGGTACTCCACTTCTACAGAGTTTGGCATTGTGGGTGCTATCACAGGTGGTAAACACTTCTTCTGCAGAGAGGTGTTGGAGCTCTTATTCTTTCATCCACAGTGTTAAAAGGAACAGGTTGAATTTAGACCGGGCAGAGAGCTTGGTTTATGTTCATTACAACTTGCGATTGTTGTCCCATTACTGTGAAGATGCAAAGTCTAATAAAGACTTGTTGATTTGGGACAAGAATCCAGAGGAGCCCAATTTGGAGGATGGAGTGTTGCGACTAGAGCAATTAGAGGATGCTCTTATCCAGGTATGTCCATTGTGGTATGAATTTTCCAATTTTCCCTTATAAAGCATTTCTCTAATTCATGTTTTTAATTTTTTTGTTAACTAGTGTTTTTTTTTTTTGCATGAATTTTTTGAGCGATTCTAGGATGATGATGACCGTGTTGATATGCCACCACCCCCACCCCCATCTGGTCCCTTGGTTCCTAGGTTCCATGGTTCAACACCAACAGCAGGGGGTTCTTCTTCATCAGTTTCAGTGCCACGACTTACACAGGGACCATCTTCTTCATTGCCACCACGTGGAGGCCCGCCATCACGTTCTATTCGTGGTGGAAGGAGGAGATATTAGTAGATATATTCACAATCTACTACTTTTTGTCATAGATTACTCATTAGACTTGTAGACTTGTGAATTTGAATTTTGAACCTTTTTGGCTTGGCGGTGACCAAGTGACATATTTTGTAAACATTATTATTTGAATTTTGGACATGACAAATGTTGACAGTTGCTCACTTGCTAGATAAATCATAATATGCTCTATGTTTTATGTTTTATAATATGCTTAAATGTTTTATGTTTTATAATATACTTAAAAATTTGATGTATGTTTGTAATAGCTAGAATATAGATGATTGTTGTACATACTAGTAACTACAATGGAATCATGGATGCCATATCTATCTTGATTTATGCAAAAATATGCATGTTTTCATGTCTTCTACAATTAATTTGGTATTTGGGATGTTTGTTTTGAGTATAAATGCAAAAAAATATAAATATATATATATATATATATATAGCAGACGCTTCCGCGGACGCTTCGCTTCCTAGATTTTTGGAAAATGACGCTTCCGCGCTCCCGCTTCCGCTTCCGCGCTTCCGCTTCGCTCCCGCTTCGTGCAACATTGGTAATAACTTCTTATCTACTGTTCTGTACAAGTTGGTGAAAACATTTATTTCTCAGATGACTCAACGCCTTAGATATTTTGTATGACTGTTTGTATATATTTCCCCCTCGCATAAGCTTGCAAGGGTTGTTGTTGATTTCTCTTCAAGAGTTCTTTTGCTGTAAATTTTCAGAGTTTAATACAAAGGCCGATGGAATTTCCAAAGTCTGTGTTGTCTGAGGGATTGTAATGCGATTGCTGAGTGCTACAGGATTCCTGCATGTTGTCATGGCTCAATAAGTTTCCTTTAAACTTTCGTTATGTTCTTTCTGTTATTTTCTCATAACTCATCCATGTTCTAGATTTCACAATTAATGGCAGAGAAAAAGACTAATTCTAGGATTTATTCATAGAATACCCTGAATTCAATCTGTGCTATTACAAATGTTTTCTTCAGTTATGGTTATAAAGGTGTGATTCTTAATTGTTGCACCTCTACACTGTATCTTTCACAGAAATTATTGTTTAGGAATTCAAGTCTGCTCCTTTACAATACATCTCTTTCTCACAACCCAACTTAGTGGAAAATTCTTAATTGCTTTTCACTGGTTGCACACATTTCATCATTATAATATCAAGTTTATTTCATGAGATATTCAAAAGGCCCTGCAGTTTCAGCAATCCTAATCTACTTCTCAAACAACCAGTAACCAAAGACTCCATCGCCCAATGGACTAGAATTATCTGAAGGTTTACACCTTGGGTACAGAAGACATCCCTCAACCAAAACATAAAACCAAACCCTGAACATCACAGCTAGCCTAAAATACTATCAAAACAGAGACAAATCATAAAGAGAGAGCCCTCTCTGATTACAGTTTGGCTAGAAACTGTAATCCAAAGATTGGTTAGTGGTTACCCCGGCCGTATTCCCTTGGGAGTCATAGGGAACAACCTGGGTGTTAACAAGGGGGATGCCCTGCAATACGTGATTAGTGCTTTATCAGAATCAATATCTATCCCTGTTTCTCGAATTGGCCTCCGGTGTTGCCAATTTGCGCCAGCACGTGTCACCATGGGCCAACGGTTTGCACGCTCGATCGAGGATCGTCGTTGCTCCGCTCTGGCAACAACTGAAACAGTCACGAGGATTCCTTCTGATAGCTTGATTTTTCTAAGACTTGATCCTTTTGGCATATTTTGAAGCAGTCATGAAAACTTAGAGAGTGTTTAAGATCCAATTCAGATCAGGACCTTCCCACTGAAAAAGCTTTTGGACCACCAAAAGTTGGTTTTCTTAAGCATCAAACAAATAAGGATATTGTTTCCTTGTCTGCTCAATTTCTACCCATCGGGCACTGCTTGGTTTTGAACCTTTGAGTCCAATCGTTAGGTACTCAACATCCCCTCTATGAGTAGTTCTCACCTTCTTGTCTAGGATTGTATCTTCCTACAACTCATTGAGATATTCAGGTAACAGATCATCAACAGAAGGCAATTGACTCTGCTCTTCAGGATCTTCAATTAATGAAGGTTCAAATAGTCTCAAGCTGTCTGCATCAACAACTGAGTAGATGTGCATGTAAGCTGGTAAATCAAGGGGAACAACATTCTCAGCAATTTTTTTCAAGTATCTTGAAATGTCCATACCTTATTGGTTTTAGCTTCTTACCTTCACCTTGCATTCTGTCTTTGCTGATATACAGCTAGACTTGATCACCAACTTGGAAACTATGCCCAATTCGATGCTTATCATGCCTTCCCTTGTACTTGGCTTGGCTCTTTTCCAGCTGTTCCTGTATTGCCTAGTGAATCTCTTGGATTTGTTTGATTAACTTGGTTGCCTTGTCCACATCACCATGTCCATCAACCGCTACGTCTTTACCAAAGACAAAATACAAGGGAGACCTTGGTATGAAACCAAAACAGGTCTCAAAAGGAGATGTTTGTGTAGAAGAATGCTTAGTTCAGTTGTAAGCATGCTACGCATAACATAAATGTTCATCCCAAAGCTTGGGATGCTTGCTGAAATAGCCTCTAAGCAACTGGATCACTGTCCTATTGACCACTTCTGTTTGGCCATCTATTTGTGGATGGAAAGTTGTACTCTTTTTTGGTCTAGTGTCCATTAATTCCCACATACTTGACCAAAATTTCCCAACAAATCAGGTATCTCGATCAGATATAATGGAAGTGGGTGATCCAAAATGAACCCATACATGCTGAAAGAACAATTTTGCAGTTTTTTTAGCTGTAACCTGTTTGTTACAAGGTATTGAAATACACATTTTGCTGAACCTATCCACAACAACATATAAATAGTCATGACCTTTCCTAGATTTAGGTAGTCCTCCAATGAAGTCCATGGAAACACTTTCGCAAGGATGAGAGGGTACCAATAGTGGAGTGTAGAAGCCTAGTTTTCTATTGCTAGGCTTTCTTTTAGCACACATGGTACACCCTCTTACATATCTAGAAACGATTTCGTTCATTTTTTGCTAATAACAAAATCTTTGCAGCTGTGCAACTATTTTTCTTACACCAAAGTCACTTAAGATTAGAGAAGTGTGTGCTTCTCAAATTATATTTACTCTTTCAGTTTGTGGAATGCATAACTTTTCAAAATGATACAAGGGTCGGTCCTTTATGTGATAATCCAATTCTTCTACTTGTTTGCCACGACTTAAATTTGCATATACATCTTTAAAATCTATATATTGAGCATATTGTTCAATGTAGCTTTCATGCAGTACTAAATTATGCTTAAGTATAATAGATTCATTTATGATTGGTCTAGACAACATATCTACAACTTTATTGTTGATACCCTTTTTATATCTAATGACAAGATGAAACTGTCGTAGAAAACCCATCCACCTAGTGTCTTGATTGCTGCAACTTAGCTTGTGAGTGCAAATATTGAAGTGGTTGATGATCAATATGTATAACTGTCTCTTTGCCCATTAGGTAATGTTTCTACTTTTTCACACTTTGTACTAATGCATACAATTATTTATCATATGTGGGATAATTAATTACTGCAGAATTAGATGTCTCGGAACGATAACATATGGGTTTACTGTGTTGCATCAACACTACTCCCATGGCATAGTCACTGGCATCCATTTCAATTTCAAATGGTCTTTGAAGATTGCGCAGTGCTAGTTCTGGTACTGTACTAATCTTTTCTTTCAAGGTGTTGAAGGCTTTCTGCTGTTTGCTTCCCCACTAAAACACCTTGTTCAATCCTGTTAAAGCATGTAAGGGAGCTGCAATTAAGGAAAAGTTAGAAATAAAATTTCTCCAATACTATGTTGCTCCTAAGAAGCTTCTAATTTCGGTAGCAGATTTGGGTTTAGGCCAGTTTACAGTGACTGCAATCTTAGAGAGATCTATCTTCAATTCACCACCCCCTACAATATGACCCAAATAATTCAAAGATGTTTTGCCAAATTCACATTTTGAGAGCTTAACATAAAGATTCTCTTTCTTCAAAACATCTAGAGTCTGCTTAACATGCTTTAAATGTTTTTCCCATGTTTTACTGAATATAAGAATGTCATCCAAATATACAATGAAAAAATAATCAAGAAAAGGTCTGAGTACTTCATTCATTACTCTCATGAAAGTAGCAGGAGCATTAGTTAAGCCAAAAGGCATCACTAACCACTCATACAATCCCTGCTTCATTTTGAAAGCAGTCTTCCATGCATCTTGCTCTGCAACCTTGACCTGATGATAGCCACTATGCAGGTCTAATTTGGAAAAATAAATAGCTTCTTTCAACTGATCGAATAGATCATCTATGTGAGGAAGAGGATAACGATTCTTGATCGTTATTTTATTCAGTGCTCGGTAATCAATGCACATTCTCCATGAGCCATCTTTCTTTCTCACCAAGACAATTGGAGACCCACATGGTGATGTGCTAGGCCTTATGAACCCTTTCTCGAGTAGCTCTTGTACCTACTTCTTGATTTTTGCATTTTCTAAAGTGGACAACCTATGCATTCCGATGTTAGGCAATGGAGCATCTTATTGCAAATTAATATCATGCACTGTTTCTTTTTTGGGTGGTAGACCTTTAGGTTCTTGAAATAGTATATCATATTCTGAAACAACTTCTTGTAACTTAGCTTGCTATTTAGCATTATAGCCCTCAAATATGCTGGTTTTATCAAGCTTCTTTTCCTTTACAACCATCAGTAAAAATTGTTTGCATGAATTTACAATTCTTTTCATCTGCCCTGCGTTTGTGAAAGTATAATTATTTTTGAGTTTAGGAGCTTTTACAAAATATTTGATTCCATCTTTTATGAGTAGATACTTGTTCTTAGCTTTATTGAAAATGGCTTTCCTATCATACAAGTAATGACTTCCTAAAACAATTCCACATATATCCAAAGTAATGATATCTAACTCAACCTCATCTACAAATGCTGACCCAAAAGAAAACTTAAGTTTACATTGTCTAGTCACTTGTAGCTATGCTTTATCACATAACCAACCTAATGGATATGGTTTCTTGTGAGGTGTAGTTAGTAATCTCAACTTCTTTACAATTGCTTCAGAAATTAAATTTACTTGTGAGCCACTATCAAACAAAGTATCAATCTTTTGATGCTTGAATATGAAAAAGCTCATGTCTTTTCCTCTCATTTTCTTCATTATCAGTGCATTGTGCAGAATTACTAGTAGATGCTTAAGAATTCTTACCTTTTATACCTATGGCTGCAATCATTGTTTCATCCCCTAAGTTTGACCCCAAATCGTTTTCATTAGCTGCAGCAGCCTTCTTCTTCTTGCCATCAAATTTCTTGGGTTTTAGCTCCATATGCAGAATCCAACAATGTTCATCATCATGCCCATCCTTCTTGCAGTGAGTTCAGGAAGGTTTGGTATTTTGTATAGTATTTGTCTTCCTCTCTTTCCATTTCTGTTTTCTCTTTTCCTTTTTTTTGCTTGTAGTGGTTTTGGATGATCCCCCAACTTCTGGGTTCACATTCTTGCCTCTAGCTTCTAGTTGTGTAGTCTAAATAGATACCTCATCCATGCTAGTGGGATTAAACATGAGAATGGTGTGATTTAAATAGCTATGTAGACCACCTATATACTTCAACAAAGTTTCAGGCGAGTCTAAAGAAATTCCTAGAATCAAATCTCTTTTCCTAAATTCTTGAGCGTAGCCTTGTACACTTTGCCCTTTCAATTGGTGAACAGTTTTCCAGCGCATCATGGCTTGCTGCATGTAGGCTAGTGGATAAAATTTCTTTTTGATTGCAGAAACAACTTCACCCCAGACAAAAAGAATTTTACCATGTTTCTTCAAGTCATCTTGGGTCCCACCTTCCCACCATACCAAGTCAGTGCCTCCCAGGTGTAAGCTAGCCAGCTGAATCTTGCTACTGTTTGAATCAATATTCTGTACTCTGCAATACACATCAATCTGTCTGATCCAGTTATCTAGCTTCTCTGCATTCAACTCTCCATCATAAATAGGAAAATAAAATTTAACATCTAATTTAATCAAGGATGCTTTTATTTTATTTTCAGGACTTTCAAGAGGAGTAGGCAGTTTTTCTTCTTTCCCTTTGCGTTTAGAATGGTCATGGAAGAAAGATTCTTCTGCTTCTTTATCTCATTTTGATGAATCTTCATCTTTACTTTTCTTAAATTCCCTATACATTTCTTCTACCATGGCTCTCATGGTCATGAAGCTTTCCAGGAACTGAGGGTCGATTCTAGGGGAACTTCTTTCGACATTTTCCTCCTAGTATAGACTCTTCCTATTTCTGGGTTAGCATCAACCAACTCTCCTTCTCTTAATTTAAGTTTTGATCTAGTTAGAATTCAACAATAAATCCAGCACAACTTGCCTAACCTTAATAAAACTTGAGCTCTGATACCACTTGATCTGGAATTTATCTAGGATAAAGAATTAAATGTATTAAAGAGTTATGTGCATTGATGTTCCTATGTTACTTTATGCGATGGATCGATAAGATTGCGAAATACATAGACACTGAAGTATTTAGAGAAAAGATAACAGGCAAACATATAAACACAACAAGTTTAATAAGGAGTTCACCCAACACTCTTGGACTACATCGCCTGGTCCAGCCTTCAGTGGTGGCCTCTCTATTATGTTTCCAAAGCAGAGTTTTACAACAATGAGCTCAATTTGAGTCTCACTAAACAGATTTAAATCACTAGGATTGGACTTGGATCCCCCAAGTCTTTGGAGTACACAAACTCTCCTTACTGAACTCGACCTCTATTGGTCATAAGGGTATGAGCCCAATCTAAGACTCATACATGACAGGCTATACACAGAGGAGTTCGCTTGAATCTCTTAAGCCTTCTCCGGAGTTCACAGACTCTCTGATCCTCTCTGGCTTTGTTTGGCTCGATGTTGCCCTCAGGTCATCTCAGCTTCTTCTGTTCTCTGCTCTAGGCTTGTTGCATTCACTAACTTTCCTTACCCCCCTGTCTTTATTAGTTCATGGATTTAAAGCCATTTTGCTTTCTGACTTTTCGTTTCCGCTTCCTAGTGTTCTGGTTCTCCTGCCTCTCATCCGTTGGAATTCCCTTGTTCTGCGTCATCATCACTGTGTAACACCTCACAAGCAGGTGGCCACCTGTGTCCTAATGCACTGAGCGTGTCAAATTCCTTGAATCGTATTTGAATGGCCGTTATTTCCGTTTGCTTCAAGATCACCTGCGAACACGAATATTTTGCCAACTCATTGTCCACATCGGACTTCGAATCCCTTGTAATCTTGCTTTATAACGTCACCAAATCTAGTCATTTATCAGGATGTGCCTCCGCCGTTGATTTGGGCCCTCCAGATCCTATGGTCATCATTCATATTGGGCAGGCAAGTTGCATGATGTTTACTCGTCCGATGTGGGTTGTTTTCTCTCTCATCCGCCGGACGCGTTTCAGTCGATATGTGGCATCGGGTGGGACCCAGTCAAAACTGCTTACCCCCTTGAGGCCTTCCGATATCCTGCCGGTTTGTGGAATCCCATGCTACAGAATCGAACGCATTAATTTTCCACATTTCACAGTCATTTTGGGTCCGGGTGCTTCGGGGCTTTCCTTCACTGAGGGGGATGCCCTGCGATACGTGATTTCCCGAATTGGCCTCTGGTGTTGCCAATTTGTGCCAACACGCGCCACGATGGGCTAATGGTCTGTGTGCTCGACTGAGGGTCCTCGTTGCTTCGCTCTGGCCACAACTGCAACTGTCACGAGGATTCCTTCTAATAGCTTGATTTTTCTGAGACTTGAATCTTTTGGCATAATTTGAAATAGTCATGAAAACTTAGAGAGTGTTTAGGATCCAATTCGGATCAGTGGATGTCCTAGATATGAAGGGATAGGCTAGGAAACAAGCACTTGTATTCCTAGATAAGGAGGGTTTTCATAATAAGGATCTTGGTTACTAGGATATGGAGGGTTTTGATAACTAGCATACAAGTGGGTTTGTTTCCCAACCCCACAATGACGATAAAACGACTAGAATGGTTGGGTTTGGATTTTATGTCCTTGAAAAGGCACTTGATGTGATACATATTGTTGCCTGATCAAGGTTTTCATTTCCCCTTGGTATGGGTTTGACTGAGACTGTGCCAAATTTTGAATAATATGACCTACCGAAACTTGAGGAGTACCTTGTGCAAGCGATTCAAAAGGTGAGGAACCTTGTACAGTTTGACTAATTAGGATATGGGGGCAACCAAACACCATTGGAATAGGTTGTAAAGGTCGACTCACCTATATTTTAGCTTGTTGAGGTGTTGATGGACAAGTAGGAATTTGCAATGAATATGGTACAATTTGAGGATTCAACAATCGATCCCAATATGACTAGGTTGCATGAGTAAAGTAGGTTCCCAAACACTGGAAGCCATTCCAGGACAAGGAGGGCTATAACTAGGCAGATTACCATATTGAGGTATACAAAAAATAGGTTGCCCCCCTGGCATGGGAGAAGGGGATGATGGAGGCAACTACGATCTAGAGGGAGGGTACCCAACATAAGGAGGGTTGGGGTATTGAGGGTAGCTTTGCCCATTGATATACAGGCCAACCTTCTACTCTATTATAGGTGTAGAGGGAGGAAGAGGAGCACATTGTGTGGCATTCATAAGAGAATTATCAGACATGATTCCCGAATTAGATAACATGAGAGAGGTCCAAGGAATGCAAGCCACACTAGAAAAGGTACCAGATAATGACTAATAGCCAGGAGGGATGGACGAGCCACCATACAAATGAGCTCCTAGGGATGTTACAAACATAGATGAAGATGAGACACTTGATGTCTCAACCATAGTGGTGGACACGAGTTGAGAGTTTGAATTAGTTCCAGTCATGGTTAACAATCCAAATGAATATTTCTGCGAGAAATGCGTAGGTAAGCCCAAAGAATTAGGTAAAGGAGATTGTGTCAGTGGTTGAAGAGACGGAAGATGATTGGTTTGATATAAATAAAGTACTTCCAAATGAAAATGAGTAGAAGGATGAGGTTCTTCTTGAGGGATCTCTTCAATACTAAAAAGTCTGCATGGAAGGGGTTCACCGTCAGGCCCAAGATATATTGGCCATGTTTGAGACAAAAGGAAGAGAGGGGGAAGGTCCCAAAGAATCAGGTAAAGATGGATGAGGATCCTCAAGTTCAATAACCTCTCAGGAAACAAAGTTTCTAACTTCAGGGAAATCAGATTCAATGACCTCAGGTAAAAATGTTTCAAGGACTTCTGTTTCAGTTGTGTCAATGTCACCAAGAGGAATAGATGTAATCTCAAGTTCGAAACTCAAAGGGACAAATGATTCTGCCTTATCAATATCAGGAGCAAGGCCATAAGTAGTTCCTGATGTTCCTAATTTGGTAGTTTGTGTTTGCCTATGCCTTAGATGACGGTTGGGAGTAGCCTCTGGAGGAAGAGGACACTTCTTTTGCATTCTACGTGAATGATAGGGAGGGGGGTTTTTTCTTCCACGTTGGACAATAATTTTTATTATTACAAAAATAAATAAATAAAAAAGAAGGTAATATAAGCATAAACGATTACCAAGTAACTATGAACTACAATATACACCATGGAGAGCCAAAGACTTAATGTATGACAACCAATCTCCCTGAATGTTGTGTTTGTTGTATCATGGTATACAAGGTGGTAGACTCAGTTACCTATGGATGTATAAAAACCTATTGGGTACCGCCAAAATATATGTAGCAGTACGTGGGAGTACAGTCAAGAGTAGTGTTGTCGAATGTGTAACCATTCGATGAGAGTGTTCGCATATCATTTATGTGCGTGGAGCACCACCAATATACCCAAAGGTACGTGGAGTATGGTCCTATACACTCACATACGTGGAACGCGATTTCACCCCCATAATGCAACACTATTTAACATTGAAAACTCCTATGTTTAACGATGTTGGAACACGTCTCTAGCCCAGACCTCTAAATGTTTTTGTTAATGTTAGAAATGCCCGTGAGGTTAATTCAATAAATTTTATTGTTTATCTTTGATTATGTTTTAGTTTTATGGCTCATCACGAATGTCACCTGAGTATCCTAAAATGAAAGTATAGCATGAGAAAATAGAAATTTTATCACTTTCAACGAAAATCTAGCTAAGGAAGGAAAGAAACAATCAAGATGCAACACAAAATATGTAGCAAACAAGATGAAAGATGCAATTTCATTTCAGATTCAACTGTTCCGGTGCTAATGCAGATGCAAAACATTAAATGTCGATGATTTTTTTTTCTTTTTTCACCATACTTAATTTTCGAAATGGAGAAAACTAAGATGAAAATGTTCAATCATTGACTCAATTACACTTTTCAGAATGAGGACTAGAATAACAATTCATCTAAGTGATTAGTAATCAGACAAAAACAATTGGTAAGCGACCAAGTGATAAGAACAAAGAAAAATCAAAACCAATTCTTACAAAAGGTAAATAACACAAATGAAAACCAAAATAAGGCTTTAGAAATACCACAAGACACTGAAGACTCGGGGAATTTTAGCTGGAAGTAGGATGACCAAATATAGGATCAATAACTAAGGAAAAATTCATGCAAAAACAGGGTCCAACGCTGGTGCGAAAGAGGCACCAATGTGTTGCAACAATGGTGCATAAGAGGCACTAGTGCATTGAAAGGCTAGTGCATAGTGGGCTAGGGTGAGGTGCAACACTCTTTCAAAGACACATGGGTGTTTTGGGCCTAGAAAAGAAGATTATGGCATAACAATTGCAAAAAAGGCTCAATGAAATCACTCCCTAGGTATGTTTGTGGTTAGATGTACAACAAAGGTCCATCAAGGAGGTAATCAAACGAAATGGACAAGGAAATAACCAAGGGAATACTCGGTTCCCAATATGGTCTCCAATTTCTTATACAAGATTTACGATTACGGACAAAAGTATCTCCCCTAGGTCGGTGATTAACTTAGAATAACAGAGAGACAAGGAACAAAATGTTTTTCCTTGAAGTAAATAGATGATGGAGTGAGGCCTACTTGTAATCCTTCATGCAATTCACTCCTTCTCCAGCTTGGAAGCTCCAATTCTAGCTCTGAATGAAAAAATTAGAACCTGCATAGTCAGATAACACAAGCCAAGAAACTACAAGATATATTCAGTATCATCTAAGTACTTCATTCAATATATCAACATGGTATTGAAAAATATGAAATAACAGCATCACATATGGGAAAAACATGAATTCTTTTCATTAATATAAATGGAAGGATATTAAATCCACAAGTAGTAGTTGATCTTGTAAAAGAGCTCCTCCAAGTTGTTGACTTTTGCTTTCCTTGTCACAATATGCACCTCCAATTAGCCTAAATGCATAAGATAATGACCACTCACTACAACAACATAAGGGGAGAATCACTCTCTAAAAGCCAACCCCCAACCACATAGAAGGTTGGGAATATATAGAGAAGTATAGTAAGTTGGGAGTTCTTATACAATCACCAATCTAGGGTAAAAGATCCAAATTTGATGGAGGGATAGGATCAAAGGATAAGTGGTGAAAACTCCAATGTAGGGAAGGATAGGATTTGAATGTTTTATCAAAGGTAAGTAGTTGTAACAACTTTGGAAAACTCCTAGAAGGGGAAGCTTCTAGAATCTTGATCATTTTCCTAGATTTGTAAGTGCAAAGGGGATCAACCCGCTGGTGAACAACGCAGGCCATAGTGGAGCAACCTGTTGGTGAACACACCCCAGTAGGCTTACAGGGAGCGTTGGTGCTTAAAATGGCTCAGATGATGCAGTTTAGGGCTGAAACTCTTGGAAATGAAATGTACATGTTTAGGGCTTTGTGAAAGATGGTGACAAGGGAGAAATAGGATGTTGATTAATCCCATTAGGAGGCTCACTGATTGGATGTGACAAAATGGCCTATAACAATGTGGACATGACCATCTTGTGAAAAAATTTACAATCAGTTTTGGGGTCAATAGTAACAATGTAGATGAATTCTTTTGATTGGAAACTAGTATTCTACTAACCATAGAAATGGTTTCACAAATCTCGAGGTGGATGGTGACTCTCAATTGCTTATAAACACTCTCAAGAAACTGATCAATGGATCCTGACAAGACAAGTTCTATAGAAGCTAGAGGATGGAAAATTTTGTATCCTGCATCAACACTGGGATCCACCCATTTCCTATTATTATCTTTTTACATTCTGACAAATATGGAAATAAGGTGGAAAACTACTTGGATAATTTGGGATGCAAGGATAGTGAAATTATCCTTTCCTCCTCCTAACACAAGGAATATTTGAAAAGGTGGACAAATCAATTACAGAGGTGTCTTTCCATTGAGACGATGCCTTAATTGGCAGACCCTCAGGGGGGTACTTATAGGCAACTTAAGTATAGGACTTAAGAGAAAGGAAATGACTGCCTTTCTGATCAAGACTTGGGACCTCCCAACAGCGACCCACATTTCTCCACCCATACTCCTTAAAGAAAGTGAAGAAGGTTCTCCCTTTCGCTTAGGTCAGGTTCTCCTTGCCCGGTGCGGACAAGCAATCAATTAGCTTACCTTACCTTATAGCTCTTTTAGGGGAATAAAGAAAGGGGACCTTACCTTCTATAAGGTACAGGATACTCTTTTTAATCTCAATCTCGCTTAGGCTTTTAGGGTACTCAGGCTTTTAGGGTAGGAAATAGAATTTCATCTTTACATATTAGCAAACATTGATGGTTGTATTGGAAACAAAACCCATGGAGGGAAGGATGGACAAGGCACACCACCCCATCACCTCTTGAGGAATTAAAGAAGGGGATGGCATGACCAAATGCTCCCATGTAGTCACACATGACATGAGTCACGAAAATCTAGTGAATTAAGCGCAGAGAGTTGGGGGAGGAGGAATTTCACCCAAAGAAACCCTATCACAGTGCCTGCGGAACCCTGAGCTGGATATGCGCCACTTCCTAGTGTGGTTTTCGAGAAATATTCCTAAGAATATTAGGAGTATCTTTTTGCAAAGAATCTTGGATGGAATCTAAAATATTCCCTATAGCCCCAAAAGTAACCTGCTTAGAACAAGGTCAAGTTTATAGTCATTTTTCATGATTTTTCATGAGGAATCCAACCGTGCAGTTCATTTCTTTAGTAGAGGTCTACAATTTCATGCCATCCTTGAACGTGGAGGTATATGGTGTCATTTTGTAATTGATTTTAATTTTATTTTGCTTCCAATTAATGAATGAGGCTTCGCCACATTGAGCATGGCTCAGAGATGTAGCCCACATTGTGTGAAATCTTTTATCAATTTGTCTTGTGCCTTTGATCTCATTGTTGACTTTTCTTTCCACTTATTTTATGTGTTTATGCTACTTGGTTACATTCTCTTTTAAATGAAATTTTGTACGAATCCTTGAAGTAAATATTTGGATCAATATTGGTATCTCCCTGTTCCAACTCATCCATGGGAATGTGTGTCAATGGATTTTGTTTGAAATTTTCCTTTATCTAGGAGAGCCTATGACAATTTGTATGTCATTGTGGATCGATTTAGAAAAGTGTGTATCTTAATTCCTTGTAAAAACAAAATCACTGCAGAGCAGAGTGTTCATCTCTTCTTCCAATTTGCATGGGTCCACTTTGGGTTTCCACATCCATTGTGTCTGATCGAGACTCTTGTTTTCTTGGAGAGTTTTGGAGGAATTTGTGGAGAATGATGGACACCAAGCTGAAGAGGAGCATGACATTTCATCCGTAGACAAACGGGAAAACAGAGGTTGTCAACCACATAGTTATACATTTACTCTGAGCTATTGTGTCAAGCATACCAAGTTGTGGGAAGTGCAACTTTATTATGTACAACATGCATACAACATGGTAGTAGATTCATCCACTCATAGCTCACAATTCGAGACATGCTTTGGATATTTTCTAAATGATCCCTTAAACATGGTCTTTTGGAAAGATGAACATTCCAG
This sequence comes from Pinus tabuliformis, assembly GCA_031772625.1. Classification (NCBI taxonomy): domain Eukaryota; kingdom Viridiplantae; phylum Streptophyta; class Pinopsida; order Pinales; family Pinaceae; genus Pinus; species Pinus tabuliformis. The sequence goes on along the minus strand of CM062807.1, from coordinate 999,579,980 downwards.
TGAGAAATATTACAGGGACACTGCACAGAAGTTCATTCAACGAATTAAGATGATACACCAAGTAGTGCAGGAGTAGTTGGACAAAAGGCAATCTCAATACAAAGCCCGACTTGAAAATCACCAAGTTGATCACCAATTCCAGATTGGAGAGAGAGTGTGGCTCCACATCAGTAAGGATAGAATGAAAAGGGAAGGAAATAAGTTGACACCAATCCAATATGCCCCATTCACCATATTAGAGAAGATTGGAGACAATGCTTTTCGTCTCAATTTGTCAGCATATATGCAGATATACTTAGTGGTGAACATTGAAACCTTGAAGATTTATAAGCCTCCTTTGATCATGGACACCAAAGAGGTTGGACAAGTTTCGACAGTAGATGAATTTGCACTGGAATACTTGGAAAAACTACCCGAGGATATCATTCTTGATAGGAGAACTAGGACTTCATGACAGAGATACACAGAGTACCTTCGTATTTATTTGAAGAGAATGCATCCAAGTAAGGCCCATTGGATTGAAAAGTATAAAGTGAGGTAGTCATTCTCTCACTTTCAAATTGACTGAAAAGATTTTGGTGGCCCAAAAGCTCATTAATGATGAGAAATGATCCAGGAGGATCCGAAAAGGCCAAATTTTCAAAGTCCTCAAAATTCATCATAACCAACCTCATATCTAATATCTCATCATTCTGAATCCAATCACGTGAACAACACCTCGAACAAACATTGTATGTGAATGTTATGGCCCACTGAAGTTTTTCCAAAACAACTAAAATTTTTGCAAGCAAGACCCATAATTTCGTTTGGCATGTTGACATGAGCAGTGTGAATGCGGACGTCATCTATACAGATACAGATGTCAACAGGGTGAGATGATGTATGGTGAGAGGAAAACCAATCACAGAGCGACATGTGTTAGTTGACGTCATTGGCCCAGTGATCCATACATACCAATCAAAAAACTCCATGTGGTGCCTAGTCAGCTACTGACAGATTTCCTTCCTTGAGTGACATTTTTCACCATTGTGACTGCTAGCGCCGATGAAATTTTTGACTACCTAAATTTCAAAATGATCTTTGAAATCGTTGGTGGGAAAATGGCCCGTTAGTGTTATATTAAATTAAAATTAAAAAAATGTTGTCAATCGGCAGGCGGTCAAACCCTGTCAGCTGACAGGCGGTTATTATTATATAGTTGGAATTTATCAAACCACATAGGTTAGCGAGCGGGTGCAATGAGCTATTTTTTTTAATTAAAATTTATTTCAATGTGCCGACTAGGGTTTGAAACCGAGATCGTCGAACAACCATTGGCCTAACAGCCGACGACTTGCCACTAGGGTAAGTGGCTCATTGATTTCAAAGCACCGAAAAAATATACCAATACTCATAAGCATCGAGAGCCGGGGGAGGAGGAACGCACCCAACAAAAACCCTGCCACAATGCCTACGAAACCTCGAGCCCTTGCCTAGTGCAGTTTTAGAGAAAGATTCCTAGGAATGTTGGGTGAATATTTTTGAATAGAATTTTGCAGGGAATCTAAAAGATTCCCTAAAGCCCCATAAGTTACTTACTCAAAAGAGGGTCAATTTTATAGTCATTTTCACTATTTTTCACGAGGAATCCAACTTTGCAATCAGTTTCTTCAGCAGTAGTCCACAATTCTAGGCCATTGCCGCAAGTGGAGGTATAAGGTGTTATTTTGTAATTTTATTTTTCCAATTAATGAAAGATGTATCCCCACATTGAGCAAGGCCCAGAGATGTTACCTGCATTGGGTGAAATCCATTATAAAATTGTCTTGTGCCTGTGATCTCATGATTTCTTTTACTTTTCACTTCTTTTATGTGTTTATGCTACTTGGTTACATGCTCTTTTAAACATAAGTTTGTAGGAATCCTTGAGGTAAAACATATGGATCACTGTACTTTCACCAGGTTGTAAGTGGGATTCCCCCCACATCCCCTGCTCCCAACACAACTTCTAGTTATTTTCTGCTCAAGTGAAGGAAGGCCTAGTCCATCCTGTATTGGACCCCCATAGTTCTCATCATTTTACTAGTTAGAAACTTCATTTCCTTTTCACAACGACTATGGTGGATGTGATGGGATTAAGAAAATTCCAGTGACGGGGTTGGCACTAGGTCTTATCAAACATCACCTAAAATGAGCATTCCTTCATCACACTAGTAAATTATTTGTTTGACACCACCTCTATTTAGTATTTTATTTTCAATTGTGTTGCTATTTCTATGATCTAGGTTTATGGGTGGAATCATTGAGGTTGAGAAAATTATTCTGTCTCCCACTCCTCTCATCCATTTGGCTCTCAAATACACCTTGAACTTCTTCTCGTTTCCTTCTATAGTTTTTTTTTTTTTTTCTTTGGTTCTATTTTGGCCACCCCTCTAATTTGCACATATTTTTGTCTCTTTCACTCCGGCTTGCTCTATTTTTACCTCCCTTTAGCTAATTAATTGTCTGAAACCGTTCTCCTCAATTCCCTAGTGTTTGGCTTTGGACATCTCTTAGCATTATGCCAAGACCAAGAATGAACAAAAGAAGTGGTTCGTTCTAGTGGTTGATGCTCCTTAAGAAAATATAGAGCCTAATCCCAAGCCTAATCAACTACTAAAATTTATATTTCTATCACGCCTCATGAATTTTAAGAAGAAATCTACCAACTTGATGCCTAGGTAGCAATCACCTAGCTGAGAAATTTAGATTTGGAAATTCAAGTTGAATTCTCTAACTAGACCCTAGAACTTAGGCATACTAAAGGTTGAAGGAACTAGTATCTTCATTCCATTACCCTGTCCTGGAAAATGAAAACTCTGTTTGGTTGAATCATTTAAGAGAAACATGAGAATCACAATAAGATCATAACCTTCCTCAATGACATCCAACAGATTCAAAAACCCCAACGCTCTTCTATGAAGATATTAGATGCATGACTTGAACACATTAAGAATCATATTCAATATGGGGGACACTCTTTAGCCAACCCAAACACATAGCATCCTACCCTAACAACTTCCTCTAATGATTGATGCATGCATATGCCTTATATTTTATATCTATGATTAAGGAACTTATATTTTATTTTCTTATATTGTATAATTCATTTTAAGTAGGAGCTTTTAAATATTATATTATTTACAATACTTTTAACTTCTATTTGTCTTGAATTAAAATATAAAATTTTAAAAATATATATTTTATGAATCTAAGAAGATATTATTAAAATGTTACAACATTCAAATAATTTGTATAAAATATAAAGAAATATTAATCATTAATATGAATATAAATTTGGAGAATTATCAGCGAAAAGAAAACATATAAGTCCAATTAATTTACGTAAAATGTATACCATAAAATTCAATCATTTCATTATCAAAATGAAAATTTCAAAATTTATGAATAAAATTTATAATTAGTGAAATGAATGGTAGACTTTTTAGAGAAAGAAAAATAAGCAAAGGTTTTCACTTAGAGAGATTTTATTTCTCTCGACAATTGATAAACCCTCGACAATTGATAAACCAAAGGTTAATATTCATCTATGCTTGTTGAAGGGTAGACCTTTTTAGAGAAAGCAAAATAAAGGTTTGTACTTAGAGAGATTTTATTTCTCTCAACAATTGATAAATCAAAAGTTAATAGTCATCTATGCTTGTTATACTATACACGCATACACAACCCATGTGCAATTCCATGTTGACCATAAAAGGAAGTAAACATAGCCTTTATTTTGAGCAGCATACTAATAAAATGTTTTAAGAATAAGAATATTTACATAGTTGATAGTAACATATTTTAGTCAACATAATATCTAGCAAATGGTGGGCCTCAACCCTACAAGTATAACACCTAGGTGAACCATACCATCGACACATGACCATATATAAGAAATAAGGTATTTGAACATGGGACCTTGTACATACGCGCACACACACATACATATTTCAAGTCACTGAGAGGAATGAATGGGCGCTGATTAATGAGATTCTGTCCACCTAGATTCAATTCCATCAGGTGACATGATCAAATTTGATATAATTTTTTCGAACCTTATTATTGAAAATGAATGGTCCCTTGAGGATCAAAACACATACATTCTTCCTACTTTTTACTCTAGATCATTTAAAAGGAGCACAGTCGATGAATATTTCACAACTCTCTAACTTTTGACCTTGATTTATGGTCTACTCATCAAAAACCTTAGAAAGCATCATCATGTCTATTTGGTCTCATTCATACTACTAAGCCAATGAAACTGAGGCACTAATCCTTAAGGGCTTACAACTTCATCCTAGGACTAACACATCTAGCCATTCTGTTCCCAATCCCTGGTCTATCTCTCAACCTCAATGGAAAATCCCTCTTCCATGCTTTGTCAAACTTTATATTGAAAGCTCCTCCAACGAAAAATATCAGGCAAGTTTTCTACTCTGAAACATGAATCATTACGTATCTTTATGTCATCTATATGCTATTAAGTACAAACAATGCCATAGAGTTGTTTGCACTTGAATTTGGTTTCAAGGAATCCACCATGAGGAAATTCCTTGAGCTGTGAATAGAAAGATACTCTCGCTTAGTTATCTCACTTATCATCTTATCTTCAAATATCTCATAGGTACTGAATGGGAAACTACCTTTCCATAATTGCTTGCCTCCTTGCCCTACTTCCTATGATATTTCCCAGACATATCACAAAATAAATCAATAAGCAAGTTAATCACCTCCCTAACAAAGGTTATAACATATCGTCCCCCTTATTAATACTTCTTCTTGGGACTCTCTACCTACTTCTCAATTCGAGGATTGTTAATATCTATTTTCTTAGAATTTTTCTTTCCTAATCGAGGTGGCACCAACTATTCACAAATAGGTATTCATTAACATGAGAAAATGTTTATATCAATACCCCTTCCACATGCCACATTTCATGGCTAGTTGATTGGGGAGCCTTCTTCAAAACCATTTTAAAATCATGTAACTTTATAATATCAATAAATTTTCTAAATTTAAATAATGATGAAGAAAATGATAGGATTAATTTTAATCATTCAACACTTCTAATAATAATATGATGAAAAAGCCAATGAACTTAACATTAAAATAACCAACAAAAATGAAATCAATCACATATTCCATTCATTTAAAAATAACAATGATAAAATATTTTAAAAGTAACAATAATAATTTGTTTTGATAAATTCGTTAAAAAAAATATGAAATCATACGATAGAAAAGGCAGTCAGCACGAGGGTCAATAGTCTATGGTTGATTTATAGGATGAGCACGTATAAAAAATATGAAGTCATACGATAGAAAAGGCAGTCAGCACGAGACTGAATAGTCTATAGTTGATTTATAGGATCAGCATGTATAACACCCAACTTCTATCTCTTAAATAACTTGGTAATGTAATGGTATTACATGGCAACAAATAAATCTTATGTTATTGAGTAATCTATACTATTAGTATCTTTTTGTATATAGTTGATTTATAGGATCAGCATGTATAACACCCAACTTCTATCTCTTAAATAACTTGGTAATGGTATTACAGGGCAACAAATAAATCTTATGTTATTGAGTCATCTATATTATTAGTATCTTTTTGTATGTAGCATCATAGCCATCTCATACAGTATGGGATCACCATCCTTATTGGCGGCAATGAATGTGATTATGGAAATGAATGATCAGCGGCAATGAATGTGATTACGGTAATGAATGATCAGCGGCAATGAATGGTGATTATGGCAAATATGGCTTTCCTCCACAGATCAGTGCATTCGTGCAGATAGATAGAACTGAAAAGTACGATTGGATTAAAAAGCTTTGTTTAACACGAATCATGTAAAATACATCAACCAGAACCAGAACAACATCATACAAACACGAATAGCTAAATACAAACATTAAATAATACATTCCGAGTCACGCAAAAAGCAAACACAAAAGCATGGCCAATTCAATTGGAATTTGGAATCATGATTATAAATATAAATAAATAAACAACTTCACACATAAACATATTTCAAATTTAAACATTAAAAATAAAATAGTATTAGATAAATAAGGGATTAGGATGCTTCTTTTTGAACATTAAAAATAAAATAGTATTAGTTAAATAAGGGATTAGGATGTTTCTTTTTGTTTGTATCATATTTGTTAGACTTTTATTTTATTGTATTTATGATAAGTGTTTAAAATGAGTAATGTTAAACCTGGGATTTTTTTTAGAATATTTATCTCAATTTTATTTGTATTATAATATATTTTTTTGAATAATTTAGAATAAATTATATAAAATTTATTATTAATTATTAATTTATTAAAAATAATATGTTATAAAATATAATTTAGATTTAATAAAAATTAATTATTTTTAGAATTACTTTGAAATATTTTAAAATATATATTTATGAATTAAGGATAATAAGTTAATTAAAATGTTATAATAATTTAAATTTTTATTTTTATAAAAAATAATTATTGATATATGGATATGATATAATTTTATAATATTTTTTCATATATAATTCATAAAAAAAATTGACAAAATTGCAATATAAACATCAAATCCATTATTTAAATTTCATTTGTTATTATCATTTTTTATAAAAAAGAAATACATTGAATATAAAAGATAGATTTTAATCATGGAAATAATGGTATCTATATTAATATCAAATAATAATGTTTATGTTAATGTGATTATAATTATGATAATTCATGTTCATTGAGATCAAAATTAGTTTATCTCATTTTTAAAAGGTAAAGATTATATAAATTTCTTTAAAATTTTGTTTTTAAAAGGAAAAGTTTATTTAATTTCATTGAAATCTTGTTTTTATGCTTTAAAAGTTGTAAGAGAAGCATCCCAAGATTATCATAGTTTTGCAGATTTGGGATGTTAGAAAGGTAAATGAGTTTTAATTTGAGAAAGTGATTTTCATCTTCACCCATCATAAAGATGGCGAATTTTTACATCCTACGGTTTTTGGAATTTTCTCAATGACCATTTTAGTTATGTAGTTCATGGGCATTGGTTCTTGTTTTAGTAATGTTGATTTGTTCTTTATACTAGTTAGAACTAAGGTATTTTTGATCTTTTAGAATCCGGGTTACTCCCTCATAGTATCTTGGCTTCCTTTTAATGTCTAACTCTTCATTGCACCACAAATCCTCTTTAAATTTAGATATAATTATATTTTTATATTGTCCGTATGTGTAGGATGACATCCTCCTATATTCCCTAATGATTTAACTAACACTTCATCTTGATGCCATCTTTGCTTGAGGTGTTGATTGTAATGGATAGAGTTGAAAACAATTTTGGGGAGTCTCTTATCATCCATGTTGTTTATCTTGTTCATGTACAATAGGTCCTTAACCATGGTTGATCTATAAAGTATCATAGATATTTCACTAGATAGTCCATCAAAACATATATGTTACTTAAATATAAGTCTATACTATGAAGGGTTAATTCCTTGAGATTCGAGATCCCTTGTTACCAATTTTTTTGTTTATGTATGCAATAAATTAAATGTGAAAAATAAAGAAATTAATCACAATCACTCACAAACCAAAATGAGTCGCCAATTATTTTATGGAAACCACTTTCAAAAGAAAATTCATTTGAAAAGTGAGTCTTCTATTTTCTCTTTTATCTGGAATTGAAATAATGCAAGTGCAAAGGAGAAGACATTATGTGTGTAGTTACTTAAGACCTATGGCCCATGGTCTATTACAAAATGTAAACCCTCTCGATTGTGCTCTCTCTGTCTCTATCCACTCTGAGCTACTCTGCTCTATTGTGGAACAAAATGGAAGAAAAAATAATGGAAACCATTTTCATCCTAGTAGTATGATCACAACACAACCCAATAACCAACTAGGGGAAAAATTGACTCCTTCCTCCCTCCTTTTGGGTTGTTTTTTACGTGCCACACATATAGGTTCATGCTTCATATTCCCATGAGAATAAGGGGTGTAAATGCTCAAGGTTAATGCATATTTAAAAAAATAACAAGGAATGAACAAGATGTAAGTTCAAAATTGAAAGGAAAACAAAGGGATATGAATGAGAAAGCAAAATCAAAAGTAAATATTGATCTCTACCTTGTCACTATAAGACCATTATGCCAAGTCCTATGCAATGGAACACATACCTAAAATTGACTAGAATAGAGTATTCCAAGCCCCCATGCAATAAAATGTACAAGTTAAAAAAGGGGAATATATGAAATAAAGTGAAAGAAAGGGGTAGTAAGGCATAATGCAAAGGAAAAGTTAATTCAATGCATAAGCATTCCTTCAGCAAAGTTTCTCAAGTGGATGAAAATCTTACATAACTTTACATAAATATGTACGACCACTCTTGACGTCAAACCCCATACCATTCTCTCTGTCATTACAAATACCCTTTGATGGCTTTCCTAGGACACAACACTCTTCTTGGGTACTAGCACACCTAACAAGGGTTGATGGTGATCATCCCATACCTAAACTTGACATGTGGCACATATTCTATAAGATATTGTAAAGTTCAATAGGATACTTAATTTGATCTACCTAATGGAATTTACATATGACATTATGTTGCATTGAGTTGTGTACATTCCCCCAATTCATGGCCACACTAAGGAATTTAGAGCCTCTCCTTTGATGATGTACTTTGCATAGATATGACGTGGGCATGAGCTTTGAATTTTTGGAGGATGTGAAAGGGTTACTTACACATTTTAAACACCACCTACACATCTTTCTTCAAAGGACATCCCACTTCTTCTGGAGGTTGTTCCGTTACTTTGGAGGGCATTGTGCCTTTGAGGATGTGGCACACATGAAGAGATTATATACCCTAGTTGGAGAGGATTTGGCACATCTGGATGTGATATGACACTTGGATGATGAAAGGTTGAACCTTGTGGTGGAAACATTACACCTTTAGAGCCCCTACACTTCATTATTGAGTGAGTTGTCCACTTTAAGATGCCACTTGTTTGAGATGGAGCATGCATTTTATGATGGACATATTGTCTTATGAGAACATTAACCTCATTGTCAAGGCATCAATGGGGATCTATATACCTACCCACCCTTATATCATGGATAATTTACTTATCGTTTCCTTATCTCTATGGTTTGTAAGAGATAAAGGAATTATTTTATGCTTTTATGGATCTCATTAGATGATAAGGGTGATTGACTGTTCCAGGTGGATATTGGTGGCCACCCACCTATTAGGTCTTTAATGATGGTGGTAGATATCCATTTGGTGTCATGATTAGGTCATATCATCAATGAGTCATATAGGAGCCATGCCATCACCATAGTCATCATCGTGGGAGTAGTAATTCAAGAAAAAGTGTTCAAAGAGGTTTCTAAGGTACATTTATCACCTCATGAAGATGTAACCTTGCATGATAAAGTTAAGGCTGTAATAGATGTGGAGCAACTTGAGGATAAAGAATTCCAGATCAAGCCAAGGAGGCTAAAGAAAAGATGAATAAAGAGGTAGAAAGGACAAGGGAGTGAGCCATCTCCTCGACTAGGTCAATAGGACATTAAGGATACCATTGCAGCTGATCTTGAAAAGGACAAAGAGTATTGGATTGGCGGGGTCGATGAGCACCTGGAGATGCTCCTGAAGAAGGCCAATAGGGACACTAAGCTTCAGAGACACATGGCACAACACTACTTCACTAGGAACCAGATTTGTAAAATTAGGGTTAGGAATATGAAAAAGAAGCTAAAGAAAACCCTAATCAAGCTAAAGAACCACTCTTGGCACTCCCAAGTGCATTTCCAAATTGATATTGCTGCAAAAATTCAATAAGCATTTAGTTGTAAAATCCAAAATGCATATAATCAAGTTCGTTAATTAATGATAAGTTTTTTATCAACTAGTCATTCTCACCATGAAGATCTAAAGGAATGGAGAAGACTTCCCTTCTTGGGTCGATGGTGGAGCACTTGGTGATGGATATAGGCATGGTTCAGGGGTGATAGATAAAGTCATGGTGGGAGAAAAATTGGAAAAAGGTAGTGGGTTTGGGTGATGATACATCCCCATTGGTTGTATGATAGTGGGAATAAACCAAGGGTGAGGGATCTCCTTGAGGGGGAATAGGGATGTTAAGGGTGGATGATTGGAACGATGAGAAGGGCGAATGGTTAAAGGGTAGGGGTGGGAATTGGGAAGGGTTTGGGGAGGCGGTTATAGGCATCGGAGAATTTATGAAGGAAAAAGGTGGTGGGTGTGGCCGACAATACACCCCCATTGGTTGTACAATAGGGGGAAGCACCCTTGAGGAGGAAATTGGGATGGTATTTATTATAGAAGTGTTCCCAATGCTATAGTTTCTTTCACGGACATGCTCATCAAATAATTGGAGTTGACAAGTTGGCTTGTCAACTGTAACAACAAAAAACGTTCATATAGCTATGCCTATGCATTGCAAATGATAGTATATCATATTTCACATGAAAAAATGCATAACATCAGATTTACCATTTTGGTGTATAATAGAATGTTTCACTAACTCAGGCATGTGGTCCACATTTCTTTTTTGTTGAGAAGATAACTCCATTTTTTCATTCATGCTCTTTTTTTTTTTTTTTTTTCTTATCTTCGCACGGACTCGTCCAACCCTTTCAAATTGTAGTTTATCTTTCGCTGCTTTTGACTTGTGAACACAATGCCTTTTCTTATCGAGTGGGCTCAAGAAACTATGTTTTCTCTTTGTAGTGATCTTGGATGGAGTTATAGTATTGAAATTTTTTTGTTGTATTCTTGACATGATTTGTCTACCAATTTGTTTAATGCATATGCCTGTTCCAAATTTGTAGGTATTATGGATCTCAATTTCTCATGAGTTGATGAGTTAACACGTTTCATCTTATCATCTTCAAATAATGCACTATCTAGTCGTACATTGGTCGTTTCAAGATTATATGAGAAATTATCTAAATCATCAATGCTTGTTTCATTATGATAATTTAGATTGGGAGGAGAATGAAAGCATGGAAGAAGCTCTGTTTGGATTTCTGGGCCCAATATAGGTGATTCATTCAAATCAAATAAATTTTTAGGAATTTTTGTAGTAGGATTAGTGACATTAGGAAATACATTTTCACCCAAGCTAATGTTACTCGCCAACATCTCAACTTTCAATACATGTTTACAGACGTTTCCATTTAGGGCCCACTTGGAATTACGGAAGTGTAGATTGGAATCTTTATATGTGACATTGTACCAAATATCACGAGTATTCTTATTTCGGCTACAAACCCAATAATTCTTGTTACTCTTTTCATCAGGCACACAATTTTGATTTGGGATTTGGTTAGATCTACACTTTGATGAATTCAACTGTTCCTCGATTTTTTTTGGGTTGTACAAAAACAACTTCTTTTAAACGTTGCATATGATTGTAATATAATAAAACCTTTGTCAACAACACATAAATCAACTAATCAACCCGCCTATGGCATGCATTGTTCTTCTGACTTAGGTACCTTTGCTTGATATATTGATGGTAAGACTCAATTGTATTATTTTTATTTTGATTGGAATGTGGAAAATTTTTGTACGGTTTTTCCCACATATCTGTAGAAATAAATTTATTGGTTATAAATTGATAATTATACATATGACATGCAAAATAGAGTCATTAAAGCCACTTATAGGAAACTTACACATTTTGTTTTTGGATAACCAGGTTGTTTTAAAATATTCCAAAAACTTTGTATGGTCACTGAATCCTTAAGTAAAATTTCAACTGCCTTTTTTACAGATTCATCATATTCACATGTGTGCATGATTTCTCTAAAGCATGGAAAATGCGGATTTGGTTTTCCCTTCCTTGGACTTCGTTTCCAACATTCTTCAAACATGGATGACGAACATGCTACACACATAATAATATTGTACAGTTGATTGAAAACCTGGAATAACATAACTTTTAGAGAGAATATACATTAAGAATATTTTTATGTCTCTTATAAAAAGTATAAACACATCACCTTAACGCTTCAATTTCAGTAGTAGCATCATCTGTACTGAAGGCTTTAACATGTTAATCTCGTCGCTCTTTCTTCCCAATGGCAAAGACAGTTGATATTGGACTTCGTTTCCAACATTCTTCAAACATGCATGATGAACATGCTACAAACATAATAATATTGTACAGTTGATTGAAAACCTGGAATAACATAATTTTTAGAGAGAATGTACATTAAGAATATTTTTATGTCTCTTATAAAAAGTATAAACACATCACCTTAACGCTTCAATTTCAGAAGTAACATCATCTGTACTGAAGGCTTTAACATGTTAATCTCGTCGCTCTTTCTTCCCAATGGCAAAGACAGTTGATATCCATTTACAAATATCAACTATAGTATTGCGTGATGATATCACCCAAGCTACTGGAACCTCATTGTGATGTTTGTCAAAAACCATAAAAGTGTAAAGTTGATACTACATTAGAAACAAAGTACATAATTATATTTATATAAGATACAAGCATTAAAATGGGGTTGCATAAATGAATTAGATTTAGGATAAGTTTGTACTCACCCCGTACTTATTTGTACTAAATGTTGAATCCATTGAGATTATATTGTTGTGAGAATATTTTAGCATCATTGAATGCATCCACTTTGTCTGTATTCCTATGATAAAAGGGAAGTTTTCAGCAAGATCTTATTTCTGGTAGAAGAAAAATCTCTCAGTGTGTTCCTTATACCAACATTCTACACTAATTGGATCACTTTGATCTTTAACATACTCTAGCCTTATCTTATCATTGTAAATGTTTAATATATCTTTTCTTGTCATGTATGTATCTCGAGATGTCCCTGTGTATAACCCACCAAGTCCATCCTTCACATCAGAGATGAACTTCTCCCATATCATTGTAACATTAAAACCTCTTTGGATTAAATGTTGGACAATATATTGCATATCCCTTATTAAATGTGGTGCAAAACTGAATCTCATAGGCCTATTGATTGCATCTTTTCCATAAAAACAATATTGGATTTATCAATATGCTTACATGCAGTATATATTATTACAACATCATCTAGTCTAAGTTGAAGTCGTTGCAGAATGAAGTGACATTGGCAACCAAATTTAATACTTTCATGTCGATTGTGCTTTTTGTTTTGATCTGAGGATGCACTCATAATTCTGTTGTTGCACTTCAGACCATATGCACACCAATAAGTATATATAAAACATTTACGACAAATTAGATATAACATTTACACATATTGAAAAAATGATACACATATTGAAAAAAGATATAAAGACTCACATAATGTACTCCAGATATGTTGAAAAATATGTTTTTCTGATATCCTCTACTTTTTTACTTCGTTGAGAAGTAAAAAGAAATTGAGTGGGTGCATGTTCACTCGATTCCTCTCCTCTTATAAAATCATCAAGTCAACAATATGGAATAATTTCAAATTGGTCCCCATCAATATCTGTCCATGTTAATCTTCTGTTGAAAATTCAATCATATCCTCTGGGTCTTCAACTTCCAACCCATTAATCCTCTCCCACTTCTTCATTCATCAAATACATATAAACATTGTATTGAAAATAATTTGGTTCGAGTAGATATTATGGTCTTGATTAATTCATATCACTAAGAATAGAAATCACATTTTTAGGTAACTATTTTATACTTTTCAGGTAAACCACTTTGGTAAAGGTAATATTTGGGTCATTAATCAACTTAGATATTTTTGAAAAATTTAGACTAAGCATGTATGGCATATGATGTCTTTGTGGAGGTGGTGTCACCATGTTGGTCTCATGGTACAACGTGTGATGAGTGGTTGAGGTGGAAGGGGTCGAAGGGAAATAACTAACGTGCAAATCCCATAAAATCAAGGATGTGCCTAACACCGAGGCATGAGATGGTTTGCTAATAGAGGGCCTTCAAAGAGGGATCGAAGGGAGAGACATAACACCTCTCTCAAAGGAGGAAGGTTTTGTAATCTCTTAGATTGACGGTTTGGGTCAAAACTAATGTAGTAATGTCACACCACTTTGTTTTTGATCAAGAAAGAACTAAGTTTACTAAAGGGAGCAAGACTCGACGCATTCTCCATAGCAAAAGTGGGCATTTTGAACAAAGTTGATTTAGACAATTTAGATGCTACGTCCACATGAGGAAAAAGGTGATTTTGATGCCTCCCTTCAAATAACCTATAAGGAAACCTAACTTTACCCTTTTCCCCAAGAACTTAAGAATGACTAGTCAATGTATCAACCATAAGTTGATAGGAATATTTATACCACACTTCTAAGACTCTAGGTATACCAGAACAATCCTTAAGAAGGTGAGCACACTTACAAGATTGCAAAGGTATTTGGGCGTGCGTTGCATGTTGGAGGGTTCCTCAACATTACCAACACTCACAACCATGGTTGGTTTGTTAAACACTTTCTTATGTTGCTTCTTCTTCTTATTCTTTCTCTTATTCTTCTTAGCCTCCTAGTTACCAGCGTCAGGGCTTTCACAAGGAGAAGAAGAAGAAAGGGTAGAAGACATGATGGGAGAAGAACTGATCTATTCATGATAAAAGAATAGTAAAGTTTTATACAAGATTAATCAACATCCTACTCACTTGGCCCTTGTTCTCCTAATGGTGTATTTTATTAAAAGTATAAATATGAACATTCTTGTCATATTTTATTAATCTTGTTAAAAGTAAAAATATGAACACTCATTAATCAACTAATTAGATAGTGGTTGGGTTGTTGAAATAATGGCCAACAACACAAACATTCAGTAAAATCTTGAAAGTGCCCTGAAGCTTCAGAAAGCAACGATGTTTATTTCTTTTACCGTTAATCAACATATGAAGAACTACTACTTTAATTTCACTGTGTAGTCTTGTAAGGTCCTTGACTCTATAGAAATTTAAAAATACATTTAATATATTTATGTGTTATTCTTGGTATAGACATGATTGAACAAAACAAAACATTGTTGAAGAAGGTTTATACCTTGATGAATGTGATAGATGCATTAATAAATTTCGTTCATATTAAAAAAAACTGTAGTAAGTAGATACTAATTAGTTACTTTCTGTAGAGACAATGTGCGTTAATTTTTAATATTTATTATTTATCGTATACCACTTTTTAAAATGATAAATTGGAAGGTCCTAGTGGGGACCCAAATTTTCTTTCCTATAACCTATCAGCTAGAGTCTACGATTGTTTCCTACAAGGATTTCTTTACAATGCACATGAAATTATTTTTATTTATATAATAAGTTGCATTTATCATGGGATGATATATTGTGCTTTGTTTATCATAAACTTGTGTTTTATGTTTTTTTTTTTCTTTTAAGGAAGTTTCTAATATTTTTCGTTTAAAAGAAAGAATGATTATTTATGTATGGTACTCCAAAGTGAATTTCCAAATTGATATTTTTGCAAAAATTACATTAATCAATTAGCTGTAAAAAATATAATGCATAAAATCAATTTTGTTAAATCATGAAGAGATTTTGATTAACTATTCATTATCACTATGAAGATCTAGGGCAATGGAGAAGACTGCCCTTCCTGGGTAGATGATAGACCACTTGGTGATGGATATAGGCATGGTTTAGGCTTGATGGATAAAGGCACGATGGAAGTGAAATAGGAAAAAAGTAGTGGGTGTGGGCGATGATACACCCCCACTTATTGTATAATAGTGGGAATCAGAGTGCTAATTGGGGCCCTTCAAAGAGGGATGAAAGGGAGAGACATAACACATCTCCCCCAACAAACCCCCCAATATCGAGAGTAAAACCACTAAAACATGTTGTGAATTATGACAAGAGGCAATCCCCTTTATTAAATCTTCTTTGAGAAAATAAGACACAATGGTGGTGAATTATTGTTGGTCACTATAATTGCTTACTTAATTAAACAATCAAGTGCTACATAAATTGTCAACCCAGGGAAGTCTGTTTATTTCAAAGGCAATCACACACTGTATATGCTAAATCTCAAAAACAATCTAGAGTTGTAGTAAAACTTACACTAATCATACCTTGCTTTGAATCAGAGTGAGGCTCTACTTTGAATTACAGTAAAAGCAATATCTCTATTGCAGAATTCAAGATTCAAAGGAAAACAATTATTAGAAGAATCTTGGATTATATTAAGAAACAAAAACCTAGGAAAAAGGAACCTTTCAACTATCTGCCAAAAAAAATACTAACTATGTTGTAACAAAGAACATGACCCTATTCTCCAAAGTAGGAATCTTCAGCCCCTGCCTCCGACCATCACACTTTCATCAACACATTCGGCAAACAGAATCACCAATCAAACTGAACAACAATTACCCAGAAGTGAATTGTATGAAAACGATTCAACAATCAGTTGAAACGGAGTTTCAACAATAGATAGCAAAGTTCTAACAAGGTGTGAATAAAAACAATAATTAACACACTACAAAACTAATGGGTGAATCTTGTGAGGAAGGTGGGCCCTCTCCTTCTCACAAGATTCCCCAGAAATGAACAGGAACTAAGAAGAAGTGTTCAAAGTGATGTTTTATTCATCTGTCAAATGTAACATGTTACAATAAAAATAAACGTGCCCTTCTTTGTAATTCCCTCCTAGCTAAGCATTCTGTATTCTGTCGTCCCCCCATAATGCTGATTTGTCCTCTATCTAAAGAGGAGAAATCCTCTTAATACAATGATTACATGTGTACATACAAATCCTATTCTTAGTCCGATCTAATCTTCTATGTTCGAATAGGATATTCCGATATTCCATAGCAAAATGCTATTACAGTAGTTGTAATGGTGCTGGCTTTTAGGTACAGCTATTGCGGCTAGTGTAACAACTCCTTTAATTATTCCTTCTTGTTACTGCTGTATATGAAGTACTGTTTCAGCATCGTAAATCATGGATTGTTTCAGCATTGCAGATCACAGGGTGTTTCAACATCGTAGATCACAAACTTTTTCAACATCAAGATTTGCGTACTGTTTATTGTTTCAGCAACGTGGTCTTCAAGGAGAAACAATATATTAACTGCAGTCTTCAAACTATTTTAGCAACTATATATTTCCGATTAGTGGCTAAGTGTGAAAGTAATGTAAATTTACATGTAGAACAAGTTAAACATATAGCAAAGAGAATAAACGGTTTATACCTTTGAAAAAATAGATTAATGTGATAATGTAGGCTTAAATGTGAGTAGGAAAATGATGTAATGATAGGAAAAAGTATGAGCAAAAAGGTACATTATATGGTCCTAACATCCCCCCAACTGAAAAGGTTACATGTCCTCAGGCAACTTCACTCTGAATCAGAATCCGAATATTGGCTCTTGGCGTGCAAATTACTTAGGTAGTAGCTGTAGAAGGTATTGTCTGTTGGAGCTCTGAATCCTTGAACATGTTGTAGTCTTTGCTAGGTTGCTGCTTCAACCTTCTTGGGAAATATATGGTGAGCCTGATCTACTGGCATCCACAAAATGGGAAAATGGAACTGATAACCTATCCAATTTTCAGTGCATTGCTAGACACATTTCATGTAATCGGGTACCCGGAAGATTGTTGTCTCAAGGTTGGTAGGACTAAAGAGATTGTGCTCCTACCTTTCCTCAGAAGATTGTTGCCAAAACATGTTATTTGCTTTTAGGGCAGCGGTCTCTTTGGATTTAATAAACTGTTGAAAATCCTGAAGTATTGTTGCTTGTAGTTGCCGCATATGTTGAATCATTATTGGTTTCTTCAAAAATTGATAATATTCTACAACAAAGATGGCAATGTTCTGTGGTTCTGGCCGTATCCAGAGGAGACGGTTATCTTCATTTTGCCTGACTACTAGAAAAGCATTCTGCCATGTAATTTGGTTGGCAAGAAAGGAGGCAAGTGCCTGAATCTAGATATCACCAACAAGAGGATTAAGATTAAGCTGTTTGTCCTCAGGAATGGCTTCATTATGAATATATAGCTCACATAGTAGATGTTGATCACTAGTAGAGGCTTCTGCAAAAGTTTGAACAAAATCTGCTGGTTTGAACACTGCATAGGGTCTTCCATCTTTGATTACTTTCATCTGAAAGAATGCAAGTTGTTCTGTAAGGAATAGAGAGTAATTTAGGGATGGTTTCCTAGCATCCAACAATTTTGAACCAAATCGAACATCAAGAGCAATTTGATTTTTAACTCCTTATTCTGCTTCTTATGGGTGGAAAATTCTTGGAGTGTTTGCTCCAAGGTTTCCCAGTTTGAATATATGTGGTTCAGCCAAAGTAATTTGTGCTCTTGCAAGATTTTGTGCTATGTAATAGCAGACTCCTCCCATTTATTCATTATTACCTACTCATTCCATGGTTGAGTTTGTGTTCCAACATTGCAAGTGGTAAGCTAAGGTAGAGTCTGAGTAGAAGTACTAATAAAAATGGGAGTTTCGGATTTAACAATTGTATCAAGAGGCAGAGTTTGAACATCTTTACTAACAGGAGCTTCAGATTTAACAGTTGTTGTAGGCCGGGGTTCTTGTAGATTAGCTTTGTTTTTTGGAATTTTTGAAGGTCCTATTGGTTCTTCTGTAACAGTAGGGCATTCCTTTTATTTAACTGCAAAAGACGTAGGTGCAGGGGAAGCTCCAGGCATTGAGATTTGAACCACTTTGTAGCCTGCCTCATCATAAATATCCCCACATTGGCTGCACATATACACTCTATACTGATCATATTTTGTGTTTTTCTCTGTTATGGTCGTTGCGCAAGCTAAGGTATACAAATTAAGTTCCCTGTCATATGCTTCCTTTGCCATTACCAGCTCTTGCTTGAAAGCTTCTAGTTCTGATTTTAGAAACTCATTCTCTTGTAAGAGAGAAGCCATTGTTGGTTCTGGTTGTTGATCTGTCAAAGGTGTATCAAGAGGGATGACTGGTTTTTTTGTAACAGTCACAACTTCAGTAGCTCGTTCTTGGGGAGTAGCTACAAAATCAACATCTGATTCTACTTGATGTAAAGAAAATAATGTTGCTGCACCTTGGGCATCTAATTCTTGTATTTCCATAACAAAATCAGCAGCTGGTTCTTGTGTTTCAGGTTAGCTGGTTCTTGTGTAACAACTATAGCTGGTTCTTGTGTTTCAGCTACTAAAAATGATGTCGCAGCACCGTTGGCCTTTGGTTCTTGTGTTTCCAAAACAAAATCAGCAACTGGTTCTTTTGTTTCAGCTGTAGCTGGTTCTTGTGTAATAGCTATAGCTGGTTCTTGTGTAACAACTATTGAATGAGTAGTGGTGTTGGTACCATCCTATGACCTCCTTTTTCCTCCTAAAACATATCATTTGCCTACTTATTTCCATCATATATGTTATGAAACTAGCTCACAAAAAGATAGAAAAGAGAGATCCACGCCTTAGAATTCAGCCTCTTCGAGGGGGCAACCTCCTTTACATTACATAAATGAACAATTCTTCGATGATACAAATGACAAAACCTCCTTTCTATATATAGGAGTCTAAGGAGTCACAATATAATCCAGCCGACCTAACAATAATAATAATAAGCCACAAAAATAACAATAGAGGGATTCTATGGGGCACAAAAATAACAATATGGGGGTAATAGGGGCACAACAATATAAATAGGGGGTATAACTACAATAGTAATGGGGTAATCACTAGTATTATAGGGACCCAACATGCCCCTCTCCTTCAAAAAAGTGTTGTCCTCAACGCTTGAGCAGTTCTGGATACTTCTGCATAAAATTCTCATCCTCCCATGTGGAATCTTCAGCCGATAAGTTCTTCCACTTGATAAGATACTCTGAAATTGATCGATTTCGTAGCTGTCGAGTTCTTGTTTCTGTGATTGCTTCCGGTTCCAATATAATTTTTCCTTCCTCGTCAAGTTCTGGCAATATTGTTTGAATTGGGAGCTTGTCACCTATAACCTTCTTTAAACATGAAACATGGAAAACTGGGTGCAATCGAGAAGCTGCAGGAAGCTCCAATTTGTATGCCATAGTACCAATCTTTTCCAACACCTTGTACGGACCATAATACTTTGGTGATAATTTGTTATCCTTCTTAGCTTGCTTTAGGGACATTTGCTTATATGGTTGTAACCGTAGGAATACCCAATCACCTACATCAAAACTTCTTTCACTGCGATGTTGATCTGCCTGTTGCTTCATTCTATTTTGTGCCAACACGCGGTTATCCTATAAGAGTTGGAGGACTTGTTGTTGATGTTCGATGTGATGTTCCACTGCCTGAACCTTAGAATTTTCTCTTAAATATGATGTGATGGATGGTGGTTGATACCCATAAAGTGCCATAAATGGGGTCATTTTTGTTGCTGTATGGAAGGAAGTGTTATCCCACCATTCAGCTAGAGGCAACCATTTGACCCATTGTGTCTGTTTATCAGATACAAAGCAACGAAGATATCCTTCCAAAAATTTGTTTACTATCTCAGTTTGCCCATCAGATTGAGGATGATAAGATGAGCTATGAGCTAACTGAGTACCAAGACAAGAAAATAATTCTGTCCAAAAATTTCCAGTGAAAATGGGATCTCTGTCACTTACAATAATCTTTGGGTTTCCATGTAGCTTTTGAACTGTTTCCATAAATGCAGTAGAAACTGTACTGGCTTTAAATGGATGTGATAATGCACAAAAGTGTGCATACTTGGTAAGTCTGTCAACTACCACCATGATGACACTCTTTCCCTCAGACTTGGGTAAACCTGTGATAAAATCCATTGAAACCTCCTCCCAACGTTGGCTTGGAATGGATAAAGGTTGTAATAGACCTGGTGTCTTAATTGTTTCAACTTTATTTTGCTGGCAAACCAAACATTCCGCCACAAACTTTTGAATATCTGATTTAAGGCCATCCCAAAAAAATTCCTTCTTAACCCTGTGGTAAGTTTTTAAAAATCCTGAGTGCCCTCCTAAGGGAGAAGTGTGCAATTCCATAAGAATCTTTTGTTTTAGCTGGGAATTCTTACAGAGGTATAAGCGATCTTTGTACCATAACAAATCATTTTGCCAGCTAAATGTATCAGAAGTACTGGAATCTTGTTGTAGCTTTTGAATAAGTGCCCACACTTCTTCGTCGTTCTTCCATTCCTCCCTTGCTTCGTTTATCCAATCTGGTTGGATAATAGAAATGGCACACAACAATGCTTCCACATCCTCATCCTTTCTTGAGAGTGCATCTGCCACCACATTTTGCTTCCCTTTTTTGTAGATGATTTCAAAGTCATAACCCAACATCTTTGTGACCCACTTTTGTTGCTCTTCAGAGGATAATCTTTGTTCTAAAAAGTATTTAAGGCTATCATGATCCGTTTTTACCTTGAAGTGTCTTCCCATTAGGTAGGGTCGCCATTTCTTAAGTGCATGGAGTATTGCCAACATTTCCTTCTCATAAATAGCTTTGTTTAAAAACTTTCCCTTGATTGGACGACTTTCAAAAGCAATGGGTCTTTCATCTTGCATTAGAACAGCACCAATTCCATTTCCTGAAGCATCACATTTCACAATAAAGGTTTTTGTGAAGTCCGGCGTAGCTAAGACCGGTGCTTGGCACATTGCCTCTTTAAGATGTTCAAAGGCCTTTGTTGCTTCCGAAGTCCATGAAAATGAATCTTTCTTCAATAATGTTGTTAGAGGTGCTGCTATTCTCCCATAATTCTTAACAAACTTGCGATAATACCCTGTCAACCCAAGAAATCCTCGCAGATGCTTTATGGATGTGGGGATTTTCCATTCCTTAATGGCTTTAATTTTGCTAGGGTCTACCTTAACTCCTTCATGAGATACAATATGACCCAAATATTCCACCTCCTGGACTCCAAAGAAACATTTGGATCTTTTTGCATATAATTGTTTCTCCTCCAATAGTTGTAACACCCTGTCAACATGTTCAACATGATCCTTCCAAGACTTGTTGTAGATTAGTATATCATCAAAAAATACTAACACAAATTTTCTAAGGAATGGTTTGAAAATTGAATTCATCAAACCTTGAAATGTTGAAGGTGCATTGGTAAGGCCAAAAGGCATGACCAAAAATTCATAATGACCCTCATGAGTTCTAAATGCTGTTTTCGGAATGTCTTCAATCTTCATTCTAATTTGATGATATCCCGAACGAAGATCCAACTTGGTGAAGTAAATTGATCCATGCAATTCATCCAGTAATTCATCAATAACAGGAATGGGGAACTTATCTTTAATAGTGAGCTTGTTGAGCTCCCTATAATCTGGACACATGCGCCATGATCCATCCTTCTTGTGCACCAATACTACTGGAGCTGAGAAAGAACTTTGACTCGGTTGAATTATACCAGCCTCTAGCATTTCTGCAACCATACGTTCAATTTCACTTTTTTGGACATATGGATATCTGTACGGCTTGATGTTTGGCGGAACACTTCCTGGAATCAGATGAATAGCATGATCATGATCACGCATAGGTGGGAGACCTTTGGGAGTCTCAAATACCTTGGAATGATTGTCCAAGACTTTTTGGAGATCTGGAGAAATAGATGATTCCAATGTGGAAACATCTAGCGAACATAATTGTGCAATTACACCTCTTTGCTCCTTTTTTAGAAGCTTTGTCATGCCATTAGAGCTGATTATCTTTCCTGGTTTCCCTGCAATACCCCTTAATTCAACTTCCTTTCCTTCCACAGAAAATTTCATGAAAAGTTCTTGAAAATTAAAAGCTATTGTACCCAAGGATTGTAGCCATTGGACTCCTAGTACAACATCAGCACGTCCCATTGGAATGGAAAGCATTGGGCTAGTCAATACATATTCTCCCATGGATAGCTTGATATTATGGCACTTTCCAGAACAATTTATTGTTCCTCCATTTGCAATCATCACTTGACACTCTGGTGCTGGATATAGGAAGCAATTCAATTCTTTTGCTACCCTACAATGAATAAAATTGTGGGTGCTTCCTGAATCAATCAACACTATTACCTTTTTCTTCTTGATTTGTCCTACTATCTTGATGGTTTGAGGAGTGGTAATTCCTGCCAATGCATTACAAGATATGGTCGGATTTATTTGTTCTTCATCTAGGCTTTGTTCCTGGAATATATCCTCTTCTTTTGACCTTTCTTGCTCCTTTTCTTCTTCGTCTTCACAATCTATGTAGAATAATTTCTTCTCAGCACACTTATGACCTTTTCTGTATTTGCTATCACAATTGTAACAAAGCCCTTTTGCTCTTTTTTCTTCCAATTGTTGTGGTGTCAACCTTGTAGGTTGTGGAAGACTATGGGCAACAAAACTTCCGTCTTTATAGTTGTGAACGGTATGCTTCCTAGTTGCCATAATTTTTCTTTCCATTTTTCTTGCTAACCTGAATGCCTTCTCTAATGAATCAGGTTCCCAAAGGCGCACATCATGTTGGATATTATCCTTTAAAGACCTTATGAACAAATCAATCCTATGCTCCTCTGGAATATCTTTTACCCTTATGTTCAACTTTTGGAACTCATCAATGTGCTCCATTATTGAACCCTTTTGTTTGAGACTTACCAATTGGCTAAAAAAAGTGTTGCTTTTTGTATCCTCATAATGTGCTACCAATTCTTCCGTAAAAATTGCCCAAGTGATAAATTGTTTACGAGAACAAAGCCATTGATACCATACAAACTGATTTGGTTCCAAATATAAAGTTGCCATACGTACCTTTTGTGTGTTTTGCACATTATTGAGATCGAAGAATTGCTCCATCTGTAATATCCATGTGGCGGGATCCTTGCCATCAAACTTCCTCACATCGATTTTTGGAACATGGTGAGTCTTCGATCCAACATTAGAGTCTATGGAATCATGATTAACATTTCTTTTATTCTCATCATGAGTTTCATTTAGTACCCTTTCACCCTTAGGGACGCTTTCTTGTAGCAACTTATTCATATTTATCTTCAATTCGTCCATGTTTGTCTTCAAATCTATCTTCAAGTCATCCATCTTAGCTTCCACACCTTTCTTTAAACCATCCATCTTAGCTTCTACATCTTTCTTTAGACCATCCATCTTAGATTCTGTTCCCTTTTGTGCAAGGGACAGTTGTTTCACTTGGTCTTGTAATTTTGATATATCATGTTGCATTTCTTCCTCTTCTTCATGAGTCATGCTAGAGCTTTCAGGTCCCTTACTAGGTGTTTGCATTTTCTTTCCTCGGGGCATCAGTTACCGATAATAATGCTTTATTATGCCCTTTGAATTCCTTCAAACCAAGCTTATGCAAAAATAAAAAATAAAAACTACACACCTTTTTTTTACTTTGTAGAAGCCTGATATTGAATCTGATGTATCTCTGTAATTTCGGATCATCCAATTCTGAAATTGCTACCTGCAGTAGCCTTCTGCGTCCTCTTTCCAATGCCACAAGTCTGAGCCAAATTGGATTCTCCAAGGAAGAGTTATGTGAAATCTCCCACAGTGACTTGCTTTTAGACTGGTTCAGTAGAGCGAAATTGTACGACGTGCCACGAGTCAATGTTTCAACTTTTGAATTTGAAACACATATACAAGAAACTACAGTCCGTCCTCTTTCTGTACCTTTTTACGAAATTTCAATCCGATCCTCAGAGAGAGAGTTATGACGATTTTACCCAGGTCACCTGTTTTGAATGTAATTCAGGAATCTGCAAAAAGGCCAACTTCCTTAGATCATATCTCCGAAAATATCACGCAAAAAGCTCTGAAATTCGGACCCAAGGTTCAACGCCAATTCTTCTCAAATGGTTTTTTTTTGCGACTTCTGAAACGTCACAGAAAAAACGTTATAGCAAAAATGCCATGAAGACCTGTTTGGAGCAGCGAAACCCTAGAATCCAAAGCTCTGATACCAAATGTTATGAAACCAGCTCACAAAAAGATAGAAAAGAGAGATCCACGCCTTAGAATTCAGCCTCTTCGAGGGGGAAACCTCCTTTACATTACATAAATGAACAATTCTTCGATGATACAAATGACAAAACTTCCTTTCTATATATAGGAGTCTAAGGAGTCACAATATAATCCAGCCGACCTAACAATAATAATAATAAGCCACAAAAATAACAATAGAGGGATTCTATGGGGCACAGAAATAACAATATGGGGGTAATAGGGGCACAACAATATAAATAGGGGGTATAACTACAATAGTAATGGGGTAATCACTAGTATTATAGGGACCCAACAATATATCTCTTAGCTCCCTTGAAAATTGATTAGTTAATAGTCCTATAGTTATTAAAATGCATTGAAATTGATTTAGGAGTTTTATGTTAAAGAATTAGGAATTTTTGGTAAAATGGCTACAGGAAGTTCCAACATCCTGTAATTGGTTCATTGTTTGACATGTGGCATGACAGCTAGGCTAGAGCGAAGGGTAGGGATGAAAAGTAGAATGTCCAAGCATGGACGAATACCTATCCTACAACAGAATCGACCCTCCTACATGCGCGGTCAACAATGGTCAAAGTATAGCATGTTGGCGACAAAGGCAACAACAGCAAAGCATTCTAAATTGATTTAGTTTTGTTCCTTTTTGAAATCAGTTTAGGATAGAAACATTTTAAAAATCTCGACATGGTAAAAGCGGCAACAGCCATATCATGAATGTACATTCGTTTTCGAAATGTAAGGGCTGTAAAAACATATGTAAAGACAGTTCTGTGTAGTCAATGTTTTGTTATCGTTGTATCGTTTGAAAACAGAGTTTGAACTTAATATCAAGAACACAGTTGCAGTTACGATCTTTGTCTTGTTGCGTTGATTTTATAATCGGTTGACCACAGTCCAGTATACCTCTGGAACGCGGACGGGCCCTGCGTTAAACTGGTATACTGTTATTTCCTTTCCATTCGCAACTTAGGGTATTACATGACATGCACAGTAATTAGAATTGGTTGTTGATTTCAATAGAATGCGTATGGTTTATGTTTATGATAGCGCTTGAACAGTTCATCACTGGGATCGTGAATCGTATCCTGTAAGGGATTCGATCCTTTGTTGTCTTTTAAAGCAATGTCATGAACTCTGCTTTCATTTCAAAGTATGTTTATGATTTCCATATGTCTTTATCTTGCATGAATATTAGTGAATGCTGAGTATTTGCTGAACAGGGGTTTTATGCATGGTGTCTCTGTAAGGAGATTGAAATCTTGGTTTGAAGTGATACACAGTGTTTTAATTTGGTAAATGCATTGAGTGACAGTGTTGTAATTAAGTAGATTAACTGAGTGACCTAAGTGTTTGGGTGATAGGTAACATACCTCAATCTTCCGTAAAGAAGTCCTGTGACCTACCATCATAACCACTTAGCTAATAATCCTTTATGTCTATATACTTTAGACGCATGCCTCTAAGTCTACGCATCCTGGTCGATAATAAATATAGCCTAGTCTAGCACCCTAGATAGGACACTACAAGTGGGTTCTTGTGTTTCAGCTACTGAATGTAAGGAAAATGATGTCACAGAACCCTGGGCATCTGGTTCTTGTGTTTCAGTGCCTGTGGGTGGAGCAGGTAAAACTTTGGGGATCTGGGATGGTGGAGGTGTACGGGGTTTTAGCAGGATGGTTTGGGGATTTAGGGTAGTGGCAGTAGTTGCTGCTATGGTTGAATTCCTCATTCTTCTTCTAGGTAAAAAGGAAGAAAAATTATCAATTTGGTCCTTTCTTTTTTGAGTATATTTTTCCTTAATAGTGGAATGGGGAGGGCTATCAGAAGTGGTTGCTGCTTTGATTGAACCCCTCGTTCACTTTCTAGATTAAAAAACAGTAGTAGTTTGCTTCCTTCTTTTGTGAGTGGGTGTTTCCTTAGTGATGGAACAAGGAGGGTTATCTTGAGAATCATTACTAAGGATATCAACAGTAGGAATAGATGATTCTGGTAAATTGTGAGGTGGACTTGGTATGGTAGGAGGGTCAATTGGATCAATTGGGTTTATAGCTGGGTTAATAGGTATTTCCGGAGGGTCAGGAAGGTTTTGTGGTTGCTCTTCATGAGGGCTTTCAGGGTGTTCAATAGCATCCTGAGGGTTTATGGGTGGATTGTTTAGGGGAGGGTTTTGTTGGGCAAAACCCTTTTGAATGAGTAATTGAACAAGACGGTGATGGGTGAGGGAAAGGAGGGGGTTTTTTACCCGTCTACAATAATGTGACATGTTTTTAAGACATCAGAGTAGAAAGTAATGAATATTCACCAATCTAGCATGCCATAAATGAGATAACAAGACAAAGTTGTATTGGTAAACTACCTGGTATCGACCTTCACAGGTAAGGTAGTGCTTGACAAACTCTGCAACTTTCGGCCAAGGAGGCGGCAACGAGCTAAGTCAAACACCCCGGGCTTTAGGCTCAACTTGTTCTCCTGGCAAGAGAAAATCCAGTTAGGCATTAAGAATAATGTGTTTGCAGCTGAACCACCAAATACCTATGATGGGAAGACCCGAAATCTGTGCTATATCATCCTCTATGACTGAAATATGAACCCCTTCAACAATAGAATGATCTTCTTGAAGATTTCAAGCAAATTGAAGAACCTGTTGTTGATCAAATCCCTGGAGCCTATGAAAATAACCCAGCTAGCCCGCCTGCTGAAGGATTTGGTAGACTTCTGGATACAATTCTAGCAGGGTTGTCGTGGCGGGTTCATATCGTATAGCAGGACCTCCCATAGCTATTCAGCGCAGTAAAATGCACAGTCACAGAGCTGAGTAACTACACCCAATAGAGTAAATTTTGCGGATGAGGACATGTAAATGATGGTGAAAAGGTGAAGTAATGGGTAAAAAAGGAGTGACGATAGTCAATTCGTGTGAAATGATGGCTTAAAATTTCAATACTCCCCCTAACTACGACTGAAATTATGACTTTAAGTGTATGGGGATCATGGTAATAATGAATCGGCATCTTCCCATTAACTACAATTTAATTGTATTTACATATAAAGTTTACATACCTCACCTTTACCTTTTATTCGTACTTCGGAAAAAATATAGTGCTTGTTCATAATAGATTTGAAGTAATCATGGAAGAACTTCAGAATTATGAGAGAAGTTGTACCAAGGATTTGTTTAATCATGGGAGAAGGTAGTGAAAGGATAGAATGTAGCATGAAAAATAGGAGAAGTAAGAGCGAAATAACTTAAGAAGATGTTTGTATGACGGGAAATGATGAATAGTCGTGTCTTATCAAAAAAATGGCCAATGCTAAAAAAATGGTGTTTCAGCAACTAAAAAGGAATTGAAAAAATTGTTGTTGGAGAGTGATGTTTCAGCAATGGAAAATATTGCTGAAGAAATGGTGTTTCAGCGACGGAAAAGATGGGGAGAATGTTGCTGCAAAGTGGTGTTTCAGCAATGGGAAAATGGGGAGAAATTTTGCTGCAAAGTGGTGTTTCAGCAATGGGAAAATGGGGAGAAATGTTGCTGCAAACTAGTGTTTCAACAATGGGAAAATGGGGAGAAATGTCGCTGAAGGGTGATATTTCGATAATGGAAAATATTGCTAAAGAAATGGTGTTTCAGCGATGGAAAAGATGGGGAAAATGTTGCTGCAAAGTGGTGTTTTAGCAATGGGATAATGGGGAGTAATGTCGCTGCAAAGTGGTGTTTCAACAATGGGAAAATGGGGAGAAATGTTGCTGCAGGGTGATATTTCAATAATGGAAAATATTGCTGAAGAAATGGCGTTTCAGCAACGAAAAAGATGGGGAAAATGCTGCTGCAAAGTGGTGTTTCAGCAATGGGAAAATGGGGACAGGGAAAGAAATGAGAGGGAATGAATGATGGGGATGTTGAAGATGAATGGATTGAAGAGAGCAGGAGCAATGCTTCACAAGATGAAGCTTGGATCTGCTTGTAATAAGATTGTCCTTTCTTGGTAGGGCTTTTTCTGGATCGAGAATCTGCAAAATAATCAACTATAACATGCCATCCCTTGGCAGGGATTACTAGTAAAAGAAATTTTAATCTAATACTAAAAATAAAATTCAGAAAATTTAAATGCAATGAAGGGCAAGAGGCTCGTCTAAAAAGAGATAATGTGAATATGCCACGCATGTGACCTTAAAATCTTCTTTGGAAATGGGGTGCTGGTACAAACGGAGTCGATGACCATTTACTAATAACGGTGTTTTAGAGTCATCAATTGTTAGGAGCCCTACTGTTCCATTGGGGAAAATAGTATCCACTTCGTAAGGTCTTAGCCATCTTGTACGTAGTTTCCCTTGAAATTCTTTAAACCGAGAATCATACAATAAAGTCCAATTACCTTTTTGGAATTGCTCGTGCTTGATGATTTTATCATGCCATTTTGTTATTTGTTGTTGAATCATAGTTGTCTGATGAATGGCATCTAATCTTTTTTCATCCAATTCATTAAGATGTTGCAACCTGGTTGTCTATGCATCAGCCAAATCAAGGTTAACAACTAAAGCAGTCCTTTAAGGTTTTGTTTCAAACTCCACAAGAAAAACAACAATTTTACCATAAACTAATTCATAGAGAGAGAATCTTGTAGTGTTTCTCTAGGTAGTTCTGTAAGCCCATAATGCTTCAAGGAGCGTTTGAGACCAATCCTTCCAATTTTCCTTCACTGTTTTTGTTAGAATGGCTTCTATTACTTTGTTTGTGCTTTCCACCTGTCCATTGGCTTTGGGGTGGTATGGTGTAGTCATTCTATGATGAATATGATATTTTTGAAGGGTGGCATTAAAACCATGAGAGGTGAAAGGAGGTCCTCCATCTGTGACTAATTCTCTAGGCATTCCAAATCTGACAAAGATATCTTCAAATAAGAAAGCTAGAATAGCTTCTTCAGTAGCTCTAAGGAGTGCTTTAGCCTCCAACCATTTTGTCATATAATCTGTGCAAACTAATATATAAACTCTTTGATTGGATGTAGGGTTAATGGACCCTTCAAAATCTAAGGCCCATCTGTCAAATGGTTCAAGTACTACTTGGGGGTTTAATGGTGTTTCATCTCGATGATTAGGCTAACCCATTTTTTGATAACTGTCACAGGTCCAAACATATTTCTTCGCATCCTTAAAAAGTGAGGGCCAATAGTACCCCATCCTGAGAATTTTATGTGCTGTTATTTTGTCAACAAAATTCCCTCTGCAAGGGCCATCATGACAAGCTTTTAGTATATCATAAACTTCATCTTCTCTAATGCATCTACGGACTTCTTGATCAAGTCCTGTGTAGAAAAGACATCCACTTATCTAGTTATACCTAGCACTTTGTTGAATGTTTTTTCTTTTCTCTCGGTGGGATAGATGTGGTGGTAACTTCCCTGCAACCAAATAATTGGCAATGTCTGCATACCATGGTGAGTGAACAGATACTGCAAATAAATATTCATTAGGAAATGAATCATCTACTGGAGTAATTTCATCAAGTGTTAACCGAAAAAGAAAATCAGCAACTACATTTTCTTTTCCTGGTCGATTTACAATTGTAATATCAAATTATTGTAAGAGTAATAACCATCTGGCGACTCGAGCATTTGTGACAGATTTTTTCGTTAAATATTTAATAGCTGAGTGATCAGTATGGACAAAAGTAGAATAACCAGTGATGTAATGTCGAAATTTATTAATAGCATAGATAACTGCTAAAAATTTCTTTTTGGTAACTGTGTAGTTAAGTTCAGCAGGAGTCATATTCTTACTAATTAAATAGATAGCATTGGGGAGATGATTTTCCTCTTGTCCCAAGACAGCTCCAGTTGCAGTATCTGAAGCATCAGTTGATATATGAAAGGGAAGTGCCCAATGAGGTCCCCTTAGAATAGGAGTTGTAGATAACTAATGTATAAGTGCATCAAATGCTTCCTGGAAAAGATTATTCCACTTGAATTCAACATTTTTCATAAGTAGCACAAACAAAGGAGAAGGTATTTTGGAAAAAAAATTGATAAATCTTCTGTAGTATCTAGCATGTCCTAAGAAGCTTCTCACTTTTGTTTGGGTTTTGGGAATAGGAAGGTTCTCAATGACTTGTATATTGGATGGATCTACTTGAATTCTTTGAGATGAAATAAAATGTCCAAGTACCACTCCCTCAGTCATCATCATATGACATTTTTCAGTGCATAAGGAGAGGTAGGCTTGTATACATCAGTTAAGTACTTTCTCAAGATTTTGTAGTGCCTCCTCAAAAGAGACACCATAAGGGGTAAAATCATCCATAAAAATTTCCATAGAGTCATTAATCATATCAAAAAAGATTCTTATAACTACTCTTTGAAAGGTTGTTGGTGCATTACATAGCCCAAATGGGAGGACTATATAAGCAAAGGTTCCTCAAGGGCTAGTAAAAGTGGTCTTATCTTGGTCCTGGGGTGTAATTCTGATTTGGTTATACCCCCACTGAAACCATCTAAGAAAGAGAAGAATTTGTTCCTTGACAAACTATCTAACACCTGATCAATGAATGGTAACAGAAAGTGATATTTTTGAGTGGCTTTATTTAAGGCTCTATAATGTACGCACACTCTCCATTACCCATTTTTCTTAGGAACTATTACCAACGGGGAAACCCATTCATTGTCAGATATAGGATATATAAACCCCGCATTAGGAAATTTTTGAAGTTCCTTTTTAACAATTTCCCTTAAATTAGGGTTCCTTCGTCATTGAGGTTGACAGATTGGTCGACAATCTTCCTTGATATAGATACGGTGAGTACATAATTCAGGAGATATTCCCGTCATATCTGTATAGTCCCACGTGAATGCTTCCTTATTTTGAAGAAGTAACTTCATTAATTGCCGTGTTTTAGCAACTGTGAAGCTGGCGTTTATATTCAGTGTTCTTCCAGATTCAGTTTCTACTGGTATACCTTTATAGGAGATGGTAGTTGATGTTTGAGGTAGGTCTTTAGAATTAAGCTTTTCTTGGGTATCTAACTCAAAAAGTGCAACTAGCTGATTATGTATTCCTGGAGTCACAGAGGAGGGTTCACAAATAAAATTATTAATTACTTCATCCTCAATGGCATTTTTAAGGCTTAAACATTGTCCGATAGTTAAGATAGGTTGAGTAGTTTGATCATCAGAGTCCACCCATAAGGAATTATCATTATTAATCAAGGGTGTAGCATGAGGGTAGGGAGTAAGTTGTTTGGTCTCATATCCATTGGAAATTGTCATTGAACCAGATCTGGAGCAGATAAAGGCATCTGTTGTGGCTAGCCAAGGCCTACCCAAAATTAGAGGATGAGCCCCCAACTTTGTTTTAGGTTGTAATACCACAAAATCAGCTGGATAATTCCAAGACTCAACTGAGATGATTAGGTCTTCAATAACTCCTTCCGGTTCGATTGTAGAACGGTCAGCTAATTCTAGAATGGTTAGGGTATCTCTGATTCCATTCTTCATTTCTAACAGTTGTGAAGTTTCAAGAGTCATAATATTGATAGTAGCACGTAAGTCTACCAGAACTCAAGGAATTATTGTTTTTCCAATTTTCACTATGACAGTAGGATGGTTGGGACCACCATATTTAACTGGAGGGGCTTTACCCGACATTAGTGCAGACAAATCACCCATGACATGAACTGTGAGGGGATCTTTAGTTTTCCTATCGACTTTCTTAACACAAATGTCTCGCATAGTTCTGGCATAAATTGGTACATGTGTTAGTGCTTGTAATAGTGGAATTTTGATGTAGAAATTTTGTAATTCCCCTAGAAGATTGAAAGCAGGTGGCTCAGGAATTTTAGTCAAAGCTAAACGCTGAGGGAATGGTGCTTCTATTGTTTCAGAAACAGTGTTAGAGGGTGGTTGTACCTCTTCAGGTGAATCGTGCTTTTTTATTTCTTCTTTATCAGAATCAGAAGAGGTAACATCATCAATGATAGGTTCTACTATTTTCCCATATCGTAAATGAATATCATTGCATTCTGCAGGGAAAACAAAATGTATAGGCTGGTTTTGAGTATCATTAAACTGCATAGCTTTATTATTGGGGTTGGTGTTAGGTTGTACAGGTAGTTGGGGCCACATCATGTGATTATTCAGTGGAGCACCTGATGGTAAAGGGAGTGGTTGTTGAAGTTGTGGTTGAAATTGAGGAAATTGATTTGGAAATAGGGATTGTTTACCTCTCCAATTTGGATTCCATTGGTTAAAATGAGGTTGTTGTTGTGGAGGCCAAGGAGTCCACATTGTTGGGTCTACAAAGGGAGGGTTTGTTTGTTGCATGGTTGGGTAATTATTGAAGGGTGGGTACTGTATTTGGTTAAAGGGAGGGTAATGTGCTTGACTAAAAGAAGGATAATTGTTCCAATGATCAGAAGATGTAAATGGCATATTAGGATTCATACCTTGTCCTTGCAGTTGCCATTGCTTTCTCTGTGTCAACAGATAGAAAACTTCAGCTTCTTCATCGGTTGGTTGTAATGCTGCTTTGATTCTTGGTAAAGAAGGGCATTGTTGCGTTTCATGATTGTTATCAGAAAGGGTGCAGATTGACATTTTGTCTGATGGGCATTTCCCTTGGTGGGTGCTTTTCTCCGCATTTGGGACAAAAGATGGACAGAGTCGCTTCTTCTTCTGCTTGTTTCTTTTTAATCTGCAAGGTGTCAATTTGTGAAGCAAAAGAACATGACATTTCAGTTTTAAACTCCTCAAGTAAATTACCTATTTTGGCTCTTGTTGTTCCTCCACTAGCTGATTTTTTAACTCTTGAAAATGTTATATCCATGTTGTTTGATCTATTCTTTGCAACTCCTCTTGAACATATTTTACAGAGGTTAATACTTTCATCATATGATTCTTTAGATATGTCCCCTTTACCAAGCATATTTAGCATATCCAGATAGTCATCCCTTACTCTTTGTATCACCCCTTAGTCCTCCAGATTTTCATCCTCTTTCTGTATCATCTTGAATAGTTCCTCTCTTTTTTCTCTCATTCAGTAATAGTCTTGATATTTGTTCAAAAATTTCTATTTCATACGATCCCATGTTGTGATTACATGACCTCCAAGACTCATGAACCATCTTAATGCATTTCCCTTTAATGTTATTGGAAATAGCTTTAATTTTTTAGCATTGGTAATCTAATCATAACTTCAGCATAATATATCAAACTCGAAAAGGAATTCATCAGGATCTTCAGAAGATAAACCATGAAAGTTAGGTAAAGTTAAAAGTGGAATATTCTTCATAGGAGCTACTCCTCTAGGAAGATCACCAATGGGAAATCCTAAGCCAGGAGAAGGGTTTTCATCGTTTACCTCTCCTTCTACCTGTTCTTCATTATACCGCTCCATGGTTTCCTCTGTTTGTTCCCCTACTTCACTTGCTCGATCCTCAATGTTTCTTGTTGGTTTCTCAACTGTTTCAGGGCTCCAAATCTCTTCCTCTATTTCAAAGTTCGCTTGAAAGGAAGGTTGAGGCTTTGGTTTTTGGGAGCTTGGTCGCTGAGGAACATAAAAATCAGAGTTTGATATATTATCGTCGATAAAAGTCTTTCTTCCTCCTCCTCTTCCTCTGCCCATGCCACCTGTAGGGTTAGTTTTCTTGGGGGCTCCGTGTCCTCTCATGCAATCTGTACATCTGAAAGAAAAACATAAATGATTTTGAAATCTATAATTGCCTTCCCCAGCAATAGTGCCAAAATTTTGGTCACTATAATTGCTTATTTAATTAAACAATCAAGTGCTACATAAATTTTCAACCCAGGGAAGTCTGTTTATTTCAAAGGAAATTACACACTGTGTATGCTCAATCTCAAAAGCAATCCAGAGTTGTAGTAAAAGTTACACTAATCACACCTTGCTTTGAATCGGACTGAAGCTCTACTTTGAATTACAGTAAAAGCAATCTTTCTATTGCAGAATTCAAGATTCAAAGGAAAACAATTATCAGAAGAATCCTGGATTATATTAAGAAACAACAACCTAGGAAAAAAGAACCTTTCAACAATCTGCAAAAGAAAAGACTAACTATGTTGTAACAGAGACATGACCCTATTCCCCAAAATAGGAATCTTCAGCACCTGTCTCCGACCATCACACTTTCATCAACTCATTCGACAAACAGAATCACCAATCAAATTGAACAACAATTACCTAGGAGTGAATTGTATGAAAACAATGCAACAATAAGTTGAAACAGAGTTTCAGCAACAGATAGCAGAGTTCTAACAAGGCATGAATAAAGACAATAATTAACACACTACAGAACTAATGGGTGAATCTTGTGAGGAAGGTGGGGCCTCTCCTTCCCACAAGATTCCCCAGAAATGAATGGGAACTAAGAAGTGCTCAAAGTGATCTTTTATTCATCTGTCAAATGTAACATGTTACAATAAGAATAAACACGCCCTTCTTTGTAATTCCCTTCTAGCTAAGCGTTCTGTATTCTGTCATCCCCCTGCTAATGTTAATTCCTCCTCCATTTAAAGAGGAGAAATCCTCTTAATACAATGATTACATGTGTACATACAAATCCTATTCTTAGTATGATCTAATCTTCTATGTTGGAATAGGATATTCCGATCTTCCATAGCAAAATGCTGTTATAGTAGTTGTAATGGTGCTAACTTTGAGGTACAACAGTTGCAACCAGTGTAGTAGCTCCTTTAATTATCCTTTCTTGTTACTGCTGTATATGAAGTACTGTTTCAACATCGTAAATCACAAACTTTTTCAGCATCGTAGATCACAGGCTTTTTTAGCATCGCAGATCATGGACTGTTTCAGCATCGGGATTTGCGTATTGTTTACTATTTCAGCAACGTGGTCTTCAAGCAGCAACAATATATTAACTGCAGTCTTCAAACTATTTTAGCAACCATATATTTCCGATTAGTGGCTAAGTACAAAAGTAGTGTAAATTTACATGTAAAACAAGTTAAAAATATAGCAAAGAGAAAAAACATTTTATACCTTTGGAAAAATAGATTAATGTGATAATGTAGGCTTAAATGTGAGTAGGAAAACGATGTAATGATAGCAAAAATTATGAGCAAAAAAGTACATTATAGGGTCCTAACACTTACTAAGGTTAAAGAATAGGATAAGGATTGTGCATATCAAGTAGCTGCGAAAGTTAAGACTCACCAAATCAAACTTTATTTTGCAATTTAGTTCCTCTAGCTAAATCCCAAAGCCTATAACCATAATCCCTGAAGAATAAAGGGTGGAACCTCTCGCTGGATCGAAATTGTGTGGAACCACATAGTTTCTCACGTAAGCAACATGCGAATTGATTTTCATATATCTCGATCAAAGCATTATGGTCCGTTAAAGCATGCAAGAAGTTAACCCTAGAGAGGTCTTAGATACCTTCTTCACCCACTTTAGTATTATAGTCAAAAGAGTGTTCAATGGAGTAATGTGAACCATATGCTTTTTTACATTCTAAAAATCCATCACCACCTTCAAAATGTGAAAATCAAATTTGATGGAAGCCTAAACCTTTCCATAGTGTATAAGATTCAGCATGATTATTTTTTGAAATATCAAGAACCCAAACAAATGCAATTTCAATTAATCCTATAGGATTTGTAATAACCCCTCTATCACCTACCACCCCACTATATAACATGCTAATTAGTAAGTTAATAAAATTAGTAGAGTTTTTAGAATTTTAATTAAATTATCAATAATTATTAGCAGTACGAATTTAATTTTCGTGGAATGTTCTAGAATATTTATGTTTTTTTTGTCTTTTCAATTAAATTGATTAATTAAAAAAAAATTCCATACAACCAAGTGTCATTTAAAACAAGTTATGTTGTTTGGTCATGTGGTATTGATAAGGCTTCATATTGTATGAAAGATTATTTACATTAGAAAATCTCCATGGTAAAGTGAGTGCAAATCCTCGTGATTAAAAATCTAGATACATGTTTTTCTAAATGTATAGATGTTTAATTTATGTATTACTTGTTTTTGTAATTAATAATAATAATATAATTTAAAGTAAAATTATAATTTAGCTGAGTTTTATGTTTTTTAAATCTTAATAAAATGAGATATACTAAAGTAGTGTCTATTGTTATTGATTGTGAATTGATATCTGTTATTTACTAGTCATCTAATTTATATGGTTGCACTACTTTCATTGAATTTTTGTAATCAAACATATTTTTTTTCTTCAGAAACACAAGCTTTGAAAGTAAATTTTTTATTTTGATATATAGTGAGAAAGACATGTCTCCTTGAAAATTGATGTCTACCAATATTTATTAGCCATCTCATCTTTATGTCTGCACTAGTTTTATTATTTTGAATTTTTCTAACCAAACATAAACTTTGTAGCTAGTTCTAAGAATTAGAATCCTACTTTTGTCGTTTCATTTGATGAACTTAGAAAGTTATTTATTTATTCAATATGGGTGTGCTTTTATGAAAATGTGTTAGTTGTATTTCTTTCTCCGCTTATTGGCTTCTAAGACATAAAACTTAATAAACCATAACCAGTTCTATATCATTTGGTAACAAATTTCAAAATCTCAATGAAAAATATGTTTATTATTTCCATTTTAGTATAACAAAATTTACATTTAGATATTAACAAGAGTATTTTGGGAACATATTTCAATTCTTACAAAATATACTATGAAGTAAGTTTACACCTCTTTTCATTTTTTTAATGGATCATTTGAATTTGATTAAATTATTAAATTTTGGTAATAAAAATATATTTTACAATCGTAATTACATTTCTTTAATAGTTAATGGACAAAAAGGAAACATTATTTATAAGTAATTAGAATTTATAATTATACTGAATGAAATATAGTTAATGGTTTCAATTTTCTTAATTAATTATAATTTGATTAATTATTTTATTATTTAAAAATATTTTGTTGGTAAACTTAAATATTTCATTTCGATTTTTATTTGTAGAATTTATTTTAATGTATATTTACATGAAATGGGAATTGGAATGTTTTGCATAACATTGTCTTGTTGTAAGGTATTTATGTATTCTTAAATGCATTGTTTGTCACTTCTGTGGTGAGGTGAGGGATATGTATACAAAAAAAATTACATACATAAAACAAAGTGAAAAATAAATTGTTACTTTCCCTTTAAGTTAACCTATGTGATCAATCAAACCACTAAAATGGTCTTAGTTTGTTTTGCATATGATAAAAGATTCTATGAAGACTTATTTGTCCTTTTCACTCTCAAAGTAGTTGGGCCTTGTAGAGATATTATTTATGACGGGTGTTGGGGCTACGTCTCAAAAGAACTAGTGACGCTTCCAGCCAAAATAATCAACCAAGGTAATGAATGAGGCTTTAGTGCTTCCTACACCTCCACCTATAGGGAAAGATGCCTAAAATTTGGCCAATAAGATACCTTCGTCTCACGCGGGTAGTCGAGTCTTTAGCATCTTGGTAGTCGGTGATCAGTACCGAGCACTAGACAAGTCAGGTAGCCCTATATAGTACCGCACACATTGAGCCTAAGCCAAACTCCCTCTGAATCGGGTCTTTGTGCTGCCTGGATAGTCTTTTCCGTGGGATGATTAAAGGATTTGAAGCACCCTAAAAGACAACTTCTATGTTTCAAAATGTAACATAACCATGGGAGCTTATTGGATGCCTAACCCCAACAGTCTTAACCTAAACTATAAATTATTTTATGGCCCCTGTGGGAAAATTTAGTTTTTTCAAGTTATGATTGCTTTTATGTCTCTTCCTTCACTTATGGTGTGAAAAAGTAAGCTCAAATAAACTATGTACAAAATATCTTGAAACTTGATGCTCTTTGTTCAAAGTATAAAGTAGCTTAGTGTGTGTAAGTGACAAATTGAACATAAAAAGTGTGAAATGATGTGGATATACAATGATCATTTACAAAATCCTCTATTTACACTATGTTATGTTTGTTCCTTACTTATAAATAAAACAATGTGTGGTTGAAGGACCACTTACTACCTTCCTATTACACTATGTGAGCCTAAAGAGGGAG
Organism: Pinus tabuliformis; assembly: GCA_031772625.1. Lineage (NCBI taxonomy): Eukaryota > Viridiplantae > Streptophyta > Pinopsida > Pinales > Pinaceae > Pinus > Pinus tabuliformis. The sequence goes on along the minus strand of CM062807.1, from coordinate 999,540,962 downwards.
ATGGAAAACCAAGTGCTTTGAGAAAGCTTTCAGATGCAAGCCCAAGATCGTCTAAAAGACGCAAGGGAAGTAGGGGCTACTCCCTTTCTTTAATAACACTCGGTTCCTAGTCCCACTGCTAATGAAGTAAAAATGGTTTGGTGAGTAAAGAATATTTGTGGATTATGGACCACTTAATCCTTTACTAATTAAGTTATGTGACTTGTGAAAAATAGCAAAACAAATTGAAAATGATATCACTTCATTTTTCTTAAGAGGCTAGCTATAAACTTTCATTTTCATTCTCAAATATATAGTGGTCAATTAAATAAACAAATTTATATCTAATCTCAAGTTATTTTCGCAATTGTATATTATAAATTGAATGTATTTAGATAAATATGAGTAGATATGCATCTTTGAAACCAAAATCATAACAAATTCAAATGCAAAATTAGGCCAAATTAAATTAAATTAAATTGGAAAAGCATGCAACCCAATCTTTGAAACCAAAATCATAACAAATTCACATGCAAAATTAGGCCAAATTAAATTAAATTAAATTGAAAAAGCATGCAACCCAATATAGTTTTGGTAACTAGTCTCTTTTAACATTGCAAACTAATAAAGCGTAACTAATACAAATGAACAAAATTACACAAACAAATATTATTTTAACTTAAAAGTAAGTGTAATTATTTTTTTTTTATAAAAAAATGATTTATATTCTATAAAAATTAATTATATATTAAGAAACTCGAACTAATCCAAATATACTAAATTTATATGTTAGGAAAAAATAATGTATATTCCATAAAACTTAATTATATATTAAGAAACTAGAACTAATCCAAATATACTAAATTTATATGTTAAGAAAACTAAATCAACCAAAAACACTAAATTCTAATTAACAAAACAAAATCCTAATGAAAACTTATCTTTACATTAATGAGCCTTAGTTAGGTTAATCAAGCTCTATTAATATGCACTTAAACTTGGAATGCTTGATTTAAGGCATGAAATGGAATATTTTTTTAACCTAAAATGACAACTTTTTTGTTTTGTTTGTTTGTTTTTAAATATAATATATGTTTCTAAGTTTAGGATGACTTCTCTTAAGTCGTAGGGCGATCTACTGCCGCGAGGGCGATCTACTGTACTGCCATGAGGGTTATCCTTTTCACGGTTATTTTTCCCATCTATCTCTTGCCGTGAGAGTGATTTACTGCCGCGAGGGCGAACTGCTGGCCATCTACATAGTTATTTACATCAATTCCACAACTGATATTACTCTCAACTCTGATCTACTGTACTGGTGCGAGGGTTATCCTTTTCAGGGTTATTTTTCCCATCTATCTCTTACCGTGAGGGCGATCTACTGCCGTGAGGGAAAAATGTTGGTAGATCTATTGTCGCGAGATCTATCAGAGGAAGCGTTGCTACTGGGCAATCTACTGCTAGATTCGAGGGTTTGTTTTCAGATCTGACTGCTTGAGCATGATGGTGGTCTATGAAATTTGAACCTTTGCGAGCGTGATGATCTTCGGCGAAGTCTTCCAGCCTGGGATGCTTGGCATCGATATTATTATTTGCACTGTTAACGAGTCTCACCACGATCTCCTGAGCTCTCTGCTTGGCGATCTGGACTTCATTAAATGACAAAGGGACACCATTATAAGAAACACTTTGACTCTACTTCCAGATGGCTCCCAGCTTTGCGAAGATAGTTGCTGGCTTAGCTATATCCGCCTCTGGGGGGCAAGCTCCTGCCCATATCGTTAGTGAAGCCCCAACTCACACCGTCCAGGTGGTCCAGGTCTCACTTGATGAGGCTTTGAAGTTTTCTAAAAGTGCCCTAATCTGTCGGTTCAATGGTTTTTAGCTGCGGCTAACAACTCTCCACAATTGGATTTCAAAGGTATGGAAGCCTGTCATTTCTGATGAAATTAATATCTATTCCTGTGCTAGGGGCTTCTTTATAGTGGATTTTGAAAACCCTGAAAGCAGACAATGTATTCTAGATTCCGGTCCTTGGTTTTGGGAAAACTCAGGCCTATTCATGAAGCCATGGAACCCATCATTCGATCCCTCAACAACAGTCATAACCTCAGCACTAGTTTGGGTGAGATTGCCAAACCTACCCTTACATCTCTGTAATTTCTCCTCGCTAAAATCCATTGGAAATGCAATTGGGAAATTTTACTGTAGGTGCCTAGAAACAGAGGAATATGCCAGAACCACCTATGCACACATCTGTGTAGAAATGGAATTCAGTGCTGGATTCTCAGCTAAAATAAACCTAACAATTAAAGACTATGTGTGGAGCCAGAAACTCGATTATGAAATTGTCCTCTTCAGATGTCGATCCTGCTTTGAGACAGGCCATCTAGCCAAAAATTTCCCAAAAGCCTCCCAGAAAAATTATGCTAGAAAGAATCACCACAAATCTACATGGTGGGAAGGAGCACAAAAAGAACATTACACTGTCATCAAGGAATAACACTCTCCAAAAAACTTTGAATCACAAGAAATTGGGCAAGAAAGAAACAACTCTCAAGAAAAGCATGGGGAAATCCCCACCCAACAGCAAAAAAGTGAACTCGACAACCCCTCAAGCATCAACAATTATGAGGATTTGAATACTGCACAAAAATAAATCTTCATTTAACAGCAAAAGTAGATCTCCTAGACCAAACTTCTTCTGTGGCTATCTTTCAAAGGATGAACACAACAGATCGCGAAGCTAAGACACCAATGTCCCAAGAACTAGAAGAGATGAAGGATATGTAAGATAAAGGAAGTTGGAAGATCGTAGAGAAAAAAAATAAAGCTACAACACCAATCTCGTCAAGAATGACGAGAAGCCAAACAATTAAGAATTAAGAAAAATATAGGTGCGATAGACCAATTTGGTCTGAGTGGGATGTTAACCACCACCGTCATCATCATCATCATCATAAACTAGCAAACACGCTGATACTATCCTACTAATTCATAAAAAAAAGAGATTTAAGAATATGGTTTTACGTTAAACCTTTCATTACTTACTATGATTAGTTAATTTTAACATATGGTCTTTTAACAAATGAACAAATAATTAGATTTGTTATAGCTTTTTTGGATTACTTATATTTAAGTTTCTAAGGTCAATGGCTATCAAGGTAGAATAGATTCTGATGGTTGTTTTACGAAAACCGGGGTGGGGATTCCATAGGATCAATATTCTTTAATAAGGATTCTCGCTAATGGCGAAGGTGGCGAATTTGGTGAAGAAAGTTGTCAACAAGGTCTTGGTTAGTATGGGTGACGAGCTTCCTTCTTTCAATGATCATTATAAACCAACAAATCTTAGTGGCGCCTGATATCGGGATGGATATACAGTGAATGAAAATTCATAAATAAGATAAAATATATGAAGCGATTGTATTTTTATATTAAAAAACATTAAATCTGCTCGAATAATCTCAACCAGCGCCCGCCTTACAGTTACTTAGAGCTTCCTAATAGCTACATGCACCTATAAGGATATTATACAGCACTATGTTTATACGATCATGAGATCTTATGCAATGCATGGTGGAAAAAATAAATGAGAAAACTATCCTCCGAATTTTTAAAGAATAATCTCACACTTACGTCACAATAGACAGCAAATCAGATGACACCACAGTTTCTAGATTCCATGGAAGTACGCTTGAATGACGTTGTTCTGTAGAAAACGAAACAATCTCAGTATCTCCATAGGTATGAAAATTGGAAATAATATTGAGTTGCACAGTTTCTCAGAGCTTCCTAAATAATCTTAGAGCTTCCTAATAGCTGCGGGAACCTGTAAGGATATTATGCAGAAATATGTTTCTACGATCATGAGATCCTACGCAATGCATAGTGGAAAAAAATATGAGAAAACTATCCTCCAGATTATTAAAGCACAATCTCACGCTTATGTCGCAACAGACCACTAATCAGACGACACCACAGTTTCTAGATTCCACGAATGTACGCTTGAATGTTGTTGTTATGTAGAAAAGGAAACAATCTTAGTATTTCCATAGGCACGAAAATTGGAAAGAATATTGAGTTGCACAACTATACAACCAGCATAGATTTTAACATATTTATACTGCAATAAAATAGATTAGAATTCTCAGACAAAGCAAAAGAAAATTCATATAGAAATGCAGGAAGCATCGTAATGGTTGTAGGAATTTACAGGGTAAGTTCCTCAGACAGAACACCAAAGGACACCGCTCACAAACACATCACAGATCAATACACCAGTATTTTGACGTGGTTAAAACCCTCAAAGAGGGAAACAGTCCACGGCCTGAGCCAACCCGGCCACTTCAGGCAATTTATTAATAAAAGAATGAAAATTTACATATGCTTCTCTCATAGACGGATTACCCTACAAATGACCCTCCATGCGCTTTAAATAGAAATCATGGACCAATCGGGTGTTAAGCCATGGATCAAGTGTCGGTAATACCGAGGAGAGAATGAACCGTCGGATCACTACATATCGTGACCGTCGGATTGTAAGTGACAAAATGTACAAGGTAAAGAAACACACTTTACCTAACTCTATACCTAACTCTATACTAGACCAAGTTGTACTTGACTATTTCCCATGTGTCGGAATATCCTAACATCCCCCCTTAAGAACAACTTGGGATAGGGTTGAAGGATTTACAAATATGACACAATAGGAGAAGGAAGGAGGCACTAGAGCCTATCCCCCCTTAGTGACAACTTCCTGAACTCCAACCATAAATCGAAGTTTAGTGAACTTCGCCTCTGTGAGAGCCTTTGTAAAGATGTCTGCAACTTGATCATCTGTTGAACAATATTGCACTTCAAGAACATGGTCATGAATGAGCTTTCTGATGAAGTGCATGTTCAGTTCAATGTGTTTGCTGCGCTGATGTTGGACTGGATCTTTGCATAGCTGAATGGCACTTTGTTATCACACCAAAGTGTAGTCGGATGCTGCTGCTGAAAGCCAAACTCTGACAGGATCTGATGAAGCCACAAGGCTTCCTTACTAGCTTCTACGACACCATGATATTCTGCTTCTGCTGAAGAAGGAGAAATGGCACCTTGTTTCTTGCAAGCCCATGTAATAGGTCCTGAACCAAGAGTGAAAACATAACCTGCAGTAGACTTCCGATCATCAGGGTCACCAACCCAATCAGAATCAGTGAAACCAACCAATAGAGGAGATGTTTCGGCACTGTAATGAATCCCAAACTGAACTGTACCTCGAACATGACGAAGTATTCTTTTAGCTGCTTTCCAATGACTTTCATGTGGGTTTTGCATAAACCGAGCAACAAGGCCAACAAAGAAGGAAAGGCCAGGATGAGTATGGGTTAGATACAAAAGTTTTCCTACAAGTTGAAAGTATAAGGTAGCATCAACTTCAGGAGAAGTACAAGTGACTGAAAGTTTGACTCCAGACTGAAAGGGAGAAGGGGCTGGCTTACAGTCTTCCATGTGAAAGTGGCGTAGAATATCATAGGCATACTTGGACTGAGAAAGGGAAATACCTTCCTTGGATTGCAAGACTTGAAGACCGAGAAAATAATGTAAGTGTCCTAAGTCTGTCATTTGAAACTTCCTTTTAAGGCTAGACTTCACATGGTTTATAAGGTTGGGATCACTACCAGTCAGGATAAGATCATCAACATAAATAACAAGAATGATAGCAGACTTGCCCACTTTGTTGGTGTAGACAGTATTGTCAGAATGACACCTAGAGAAGCCAGATTCTAAAAGAAAGTTATCCAGTTTGGCATACCAAGCTCGAGGAGCTTGCTTGAGACCATAAAGGGATTTATTAAGCCGACATACAAGGCTGGAGTCTGTTTGTATACAGCCAATAGGTTGTTCCATATAGATTTCTTCATGCAAGTCCCCATGCAAGAAGGCGGATTTAACATCCATCTGATGGACTTCCCATTTGAAAGAGGCAGCAAGGGAAAGAACAAGGCGGATAGAGTTCATTTTGGCAACAGGGGAGAAGGTTTCAGTATATTCAATGCCTTCAACTTGTGAAAAACCCTTAGCAACAAGACGAGCTTTATGTTTATCAACTTTCCCATCTGGTCCATAGTTGGTTCTATAAACCCATTTGCATCTAACAAGTTTTCGTCCCTTTGCTAGAGGAATAAGATCCCATGTATCATTTGCCAATAATGAATGATATTCTTCATTCATAGCTGCTTCCCAATCTGGATGGCCAGATGCTTCTGCAAAGGTGTCAGGATCATAATTCACTGAAGCTTTAGCCAGTAAAGAAGAGGCTCTCTCGAACTGAGAATGTGTACGTCGCTGATCTGTAGGATCACCGGCAAGATCACCTGCTGCATCCCGAGCAGCACGAACCCATTTTGGAAGCTGAGGAGTTGAAGGAGGATCCTGAGAAGGTGGGGGAGGATTTTCATCCTCGCTTTCATCATCTGAAGAAGAAATATTTTCAAAAGTAGAAGAGATAGGGAGAGGTGGCACATCCGCCGAACTAGGCTCACAGGCCGATATATTTTCATCAAACTTTACATCTCTTCTAATGATAACATTTTTGGACTTAAGTGGAATAAGTCTATATCCTTTGACATCTTCAGAATATCCAACAAAAATACATTTTTCACTCTTTGGTTCTAAAGCTTTATGTTTCTCATCTGGAATATGGGCCCATGCTTCACTTCCAAAAACACGAAAGTGACTTACATTTGGTTTGTTTGAGCTCCATGCTTCTTCTGGAGTGATATTCTTTAAAACCTTAGTAGGAGTGCGATTTATTATGTAATTTGCACAGTTAATTACTTCTGCCCAATAATTAAGACTAAGTCCTTTAGATTGAAGCATACAATTAGCCATTTCCTTTAAGGTGCGATTCTTCCTTTCAGCTACACCATTTTGTTGTGGAGTATATGGAACAGTATGTTGCATTTGAATTCCATTCTCAGTGCAAAAGTTGATGAATGTGTTTTTAACATGTTCTCCGCCATTATCAGATCTTAGCTTAAGAATTTGATGTCCAGATTGTTTTTCAGCAAAGGCCTTAAAGGCCAAGAAAATGTTAAATACTTCACTCTTGAGTTTTAAGAAGTATACTCAAGTGCGTCTGGAGAAATCATCAATGAAAGTTAAGAAATACTTGTAGCCAGAGAATGAAGCAACTGGAAGTGGACCACATAAATCACTATGCACAAGCTGTAAAGGGGCTGAGGCGTGCCAAGAGGCACGTTTTTCAAAACTGTCCCGATGATTTTTTCCGAGTACACATCCGGAACAAACACCATCTCTGCAAGATACCATGGGAAGACCTGTCACCATATTTTCTTTACATAGATTCTGAAGAGAGCAATAGTTTAAGGGACCAAATTGCTCATGCCAAAGTTTGCTCACTTCATCATTATGAGCAACAAACACTGGGGGAAGATTTGATGACCCAAAGTTGTGAAACTTATACAACCTTGTAGAATCATCAGCAATGGCAATAGCTAAAATCTGTCTACGATCTCTTAGGTCCTTAATTGCAACATTGTGAGGTGAAAATTCAACGATTTTACCTTCACCTGAATGGGTTATCTGATATACAGATAGAAGGTTGCAGGATAAGGTTGGAACACATAATACATCATTAAACTGACCATTGTCTAGATGAACAGTTCCAGTCCCTACAACACTAAGAGATCTATCATCACCAACATATATATTTTTGGTGTTACAATCATTTAAAGAAGAAAACATGGCTTTGTTTTTGGCCATGTGATAAGAAGCTCTAGAATCAATGAGCCACTCATGAGAATGAGAAGAAGAAGATACATTTAGTGCATAGCCAGACCGAGATGCTTAACAACCACATGCAGAAAGTGCCATTCCTGAAGATGAAGTTGAAGTTGAAGATTGCTCCAAATGGATGTTATGCTTCTTCATTGCTGCTTCCAAGGCTTCCATCTTCTTAATGCATTTGGATTCTAAGTGGCCATCTCGATTACAAAAGTTGCAATGTCTATTAGTCTTCTTCCCTTTGTTTTTATTTGACTTATCATTTTGTTGAAATGATTTTTCATTTTGAGGCTGAAATTGCTTAGGACCCTTGTTTGGTTTAGGACCATTCTTTTTAGGATACAACTTCTTAGGATTCTTTGGATTTGGTTGCTGCTGGGCGGCTAACGCTTTCTTAGAAGAGTTTCCAAGATGAAGAAGACCAAGGTGTAAGAGTTTTTCTTGTTCTCTTATTAAAGAATCACAAAAGGAATCAAAGGAAGGGGACTTGTAGGTTTGTCCTTGAGAAATGAAGGCTTCTCTTGTAGAATGGAAGGTGGAAACAAACACAGAATAGGCTGGTCCCAACTTAGTAAGAATGGAGTAGATAAGGCTACTATCTTCTTTCTTAACCTTAACACCTTCCAAGAGAAGTCTAAGGGTCTTGAAATTGGACAAAAAATCTTCAATGCAAGAAAAATTATTGGGATCCAATGTAAGCAATTCATTTTCAAGTTGATGGGCTTTAAGTTCATTTTTAATTCCAAAGACTTTAGTAATTTGTTGCAGTGCTTCATCAGAGTATCAAGTTCTGCAATATGGAATCTAAGATCTGGAGAAATAGACATCCCTATCAACCCACGTGCTTGGTCTTGTCTATTTTCCCATTTAGCTACTTTATCTTCATCTTTCGGTTTGGTCTCTTGGCCTGTGGCTATTCTGTAAAGACCTTTACTTCTAAGTAAATCCACAATATAGTACCACCATTGGAAGTAGTTAGTGCGATCAAGAATGACTTGGCATGGACTTTCCATTTCTAACAGAAACTGAAGCTGTAGATGCTGAAACTAAGTGTACCAATGGAAAGATCTCGAAAAATTACGCCGTTTAAAAAAAAACGGTTCTGAAAACGGCTTCCGGATGAAGAAGTTATGGCTTTTTGAAAATAAAATTGATGAAGTCGCTGACAAAGTGCGGGAATGTGCGAAAATAAAAAAATCCGCCCCGAAAAAATGGAGACTTGAACCCAAGACCTCTACTCTCATAAATTAGCTTTGCACCAAGTGAGCTATACAAAAAGTTTGAGAGAGAGAGGGGGGGGGGGGGGGGGGTTGATGCTTTGGGTTGCGTGCTTGCTTTGATAAGGCTCTTTTTCCCTACAAAACAAAAAAACACAAAACCCAACACAGACATACAAAAAAAACGAACCTTGCGGATCGAAGTTAGATTTAGCCGAAAAACTAAATATTTTCAAAAATGAACCTTGCGGCTCAAAGTTAGCTTTAGCCGGAAACTAAATATTTTCCTTAATGTTTCTGATTTTCCGAGATCACACTAAGACGTAGCGGAAAAGAGCATACGCATGAGAAAAATCCTTCCTTTCTGTTTCTGATTTGCCCAGATCGCACAGAGTCGCAGGGCAAAGAGCATACGCAGAAATGAAAGGTATAGATCTGGTAATAAAATAAGCTAAATAAACCGAAATCGAAATAAACAGAGAGAAAATAACTGTAAACTGCAAATAAACACTGTATACCTCTAGATCTTAAAAATGACGCAGCTAGGGCTACCGGAAACCTTTTCGTGTGGAACGAAAGGGGTTCCTCACCGGAACAGATGCTGCCAACACAACAGAGTAGTCCTCTCGGCCTGAAAGCAGTCAGAAATAGTAGATCTAGGAAACGACAGTCAGATGCAGTGCTACCGTCTTCAGATTTGGATCACCAACGGACGCGGTCCTCAAATAGCTCTGATACCATGTAGGAATTTACAGGGTAAGTTCCTCAGACAGAACACCAAAGGACACTGCTCACAAACAGATCACAGATCAATACACCAGTATTTTGACGTGGTTAAAACCCTCAAAGAGGGAAAAAGTCCACGGCCTGAGCCAACCTGGCCACTTCAGGCAATTTATTAATAAAAGAATGAAAATTTACATATTCTTCTCTCATAGACGGATTACCCTATAAATGACCGTCCATGCGCTTTAAATGGAAATCATGGACCAATCGGGTGTTAAGCCACGGATCAAGTGTTGGTAATATCGAGGAGAGAATGAACTGTCGGATCACTACATATCGTGACCGTCGGATTGTAAGTGACAAAATGTACAAGGTAAAGAAACACACTTTACCTAACTCTATACTAGACCAAGTTGTACTTAACTATTTCCTATGTGTCTGAATATCCTAACAATGGTAGCACGGGTGTGTATGTTTCTAATACAAAGCATTAGTCAGAGCATTTAACACATATATATGAATTTCGTAAACTTACTTGTGGAGGTCTAAGAACAGAGCAAGAAGAAAAAAATAGTGCCAATACCCAAATATCTTTGTGCTCACCCAATGCCCATACCCTGTTCACCCTAAATATCTAAAATAAAAGGTGGGTAATCACAGACGGGAAATGGGGAATTCATAACATCCTGCAGGGGGGAAATGGGGAATTCATTGCATCCTGTCCGTGTGATGTTGTTTTGCTTCTGGTTGATGCATTTTACACGATTCGTGTTAAACGGAGCTCTCTAATCCAATCATACCTATCAGTTGTATCTATCCACATGAATGCACTGATTTGTGGAGGAAAGCACTAATGGTGCTGCATGGCGATGGTGCAGCATACCAAGGGGTATTGTATAGCATTCCATACTGCATGGGATGGCGATGGTGTTGCATACGAAGGGGTACTGTATAGCATTTATGACCGAATAGCATAGTATTTATTTGCAGCAAATAAATCCTATGCTATTGGGTCATAAATTCTATATAGTACCCCTTCATATGCAACACCATCCCATATAGCATCACCATCCCGTACAGTATGGGATCACCATCCCCATCCATGGCAATGAATGTGATTACGGCAATGAATGGTTGGCAACAATGAATGGTGACTACGACAAATATGGCTTTCCTGCACAGATCAATGCATTTGTGCGGATAGATACAACTAAAAGGTACGATTGGATTAAAGAACTTCATTTAACACGAATCGTGTAAAATGCATAAACCAAAACAAGAACCAGAACAACATCATATGGACACAAGTTGCCAGATGCAAACATTAAATATTACATTTTGAATGAGACAAAAAGCAAACATAAAAGCATGGTCAATTCAATTAGAATTTGGAATCATGATTATAAATATAAATAAATAAATAAACACCTTCACACAAACATATTTAAAATTTAAACATTAAAAATAAACTAGTATTAGATGAATAGGAGATTACGATGTGCCTTTTGTTTGTATCATATTTGTTAAACTTTACTTTTATTTTATTTTATTTATGATAAGTGTTTAAAATGAGTAATGTTAAACGTTTATATATGTATAAAGAGATTTTTTTAGAATATTTATCTCAATTACTATACTCATTCGGAATATTTTACCTATATTACAATATTTTTTAAATAATTTAGAATAAATTATATAAAACTTATTAAAATAATATGTTATAAAATATAATTTAGATTTAATAAAAATAATTATTTTTACAATTACTTAAAATATTTTAAAATACATATTTATGAATTAAAGATAATAAGTTAATTGAAATGTTATAAGAATTTAAATTTTTAATTTTTTTATAAAAATAATTATTGATATATGGATATGATATAATTTTGTAATATTTTTTATTATATAATTCATAAAAAAAATTGACAAAATTGCAATATAAACATCAAACCTATTATTTAAATCTCATTTATTATTATCATTTTTTATAAAGAAGAAATACGTTGGTTATAAAGAATATATTTTAATCATTCAAATAATGATATCTATATTAATATCAAATAAAAATGTTTATCTTAATGTGATTATAATAATGATAATTCATGTTCATTGAGATCAAAATTAGTTTATCTCATTTTTAAAAGGTAAAGATTGTTTATGTTTCTTTAAAATTTTGTTTTTAACAGGGAAAGTTTATTTAAATTCATTGAAATCTTGTTTTTATGTTTTAAAAGTTGTAAGAGAAGCATTCCAAGATTATCATAGTTTTGTAGATTTGGGAGGTTAGAAAGGTAAATGAGTTTTAATTTGAAAAAGTGATTTTCATCTTCAACCATCACAAAGATGATAAATTTTTACATCCCACAGTTTTTAGAATTTTTCCAATAACCATTATAGTTTTGTAGTTCATGGGAGTTGGTTCTTGTTTTAGTAATGTTGATTTCTTCTTTATACTAGTTACAACTAAAAGATATTTTTGATCTTTTATAATCCAGGTTACTCCCTCCTAATATCTTAGTTACAACTAAAAGATATTTTTGATCTTTTAGAATCCAGGTTACTCCCTCCTAATATCTTGGCTTCCTTTTAATCTCTAACTCTTCAATGCACCACAAATCCTCTTTAAATTTAGATATAATTATATTTTAATATTGTTCGTATGTGTAGGAGGACATCCTCCTACATTCCCGAATGATTTAACCAACACTTCATCTTGATGCCATCTTTTCTTGAGGTGTTGATGGTAATGGATATAGTTGAAAACAATTTTGGGGAGTCTCTTATCATCCATGTTGTTTATCTTGTTCATGTACATTAGGGCCTTAACCATGGTTGATCTATAAACTATCCTGGATATTCCACTAGATGGTCCATCAAAACATATATGTTACTTAAATTAAAATCTATACAATGAAGGGTTAATTCGTTTAGATTCGAGATCCCTTATTACCAATTTTGTTGTTTATGTATGCAATAAATTAAATGTGAAAAATAAAGAAAAGTAATCACAATCACTCACAAACCACAATGAACGCCAATTATTTTATGGAAAACCCTTTCAAAATATAATTCATTCAAAAGGTGAGTCTACTATGTTCTCTTTTATTTGCAATTGAAATAATGCAAGTGCAAAGGAGAAGACATTATCCATGTAGCTACCTGAGACTTCTGGCCCACGGCCTATTACAAAATGTAAAGCCTCTCAAGTGTGCTCTCTCTGTCTCTATCCACTCTAAGCTACTCTACTCTATTGTGGAACAAAATGAAAGAAAAGATAATGGAACCCCTTTTCATGTTAGTAGTATGATCATAACACAACCCAATAACCAACTAGGGGTCAAATTTGACTCCTTCCTCCCTCCTTTTGGGTTGGTTTTTACATGCCACACATATAGGTTCATGCTTCATATTCCCATGAGAATAAGGGGCTTAAATGCTCAAGTTTAATGCACATCTAAAAAAATAACAAGGAATGAACAAGAAGTAAGTTCAAAATTGAAAGGAAAACAAAGGGATATGCACGATAAAGCAAAATCCAAAGTAAATATTGATTTATACCTTCACTATGAGACCATTATGCCAAGTCCTATTCAATGGAACACATGCCTAAAATTGATTAGATAAGAGTTATTCCAAGCCCCCATGCAATAAAATGTATAAGTTAAAAAAGGGGAATATATGAAATAAATTGAAAGAAAGGGGTAATAAGGCATAATGATAAGGAAAAGGTAACTCAGTGCATAATCATTCCTTCTGCAAAGGTGCTCAAGTGGATGAAAATCTTATATAACCTTACATAGCTATGTACGACCACTCTTCTTGGGTACTAGCACACCTAATAAGGGATGATGATGATCATCACATACCTAAAATTGACATGTGGCACATATTCTATAAGATATTGTAAAGTTCAATAAGATACTTAATTTTATATACGTAATGGAATTTACGTACGACATTATGTTGCATTGAGTTGTGCACATTCCCCCAATTCATGGTCACACTTAGAAATTTAGAGCCTCTCCTTTGATGATGTACTTTTCATAGATATGACATGGGCATGAGCTTTGAATTTTTGGAGGATGTGGGAGGGTTACTGACACATTTTGAACACCACCTACACATATGTTTTCAAAGCACATCCCACTTCTTTTGGAGGTTGTTATATTATTGGAGGGCATTGGGCCTTTAGGGATGTGGCACACATGAAGAGATTATATTCCCTAGTTGGAGAGGATGTGGCACATTTGGATGTGATATGACACTTGGATGATGAAAGGTTGAACCTTTTGGTGGAAACATTACACCTTTAGAGCCCATACACTTTTCATTATTGAGTGAATTGTCCTTTTTATGATGCCACTTGTGTGAGATGGAGCATGCATTTTATGATGGACATATTGTCTTATGACAACATTTACCTCGTTGTCAAGGCATCAATGGGGATATATATACCTACCCACTCTTATATCATGGATAATTTGCTTATTGTTTATTTATCTCTATGGTTTGTAAGAGATAAAGGAATTATTTTATACTTTTATGGATTTTATTAGATGAGAAGGGTGATTGATTGTTCCAGGTGGATATTGGTGGCCACTTGCCTATTAGGTATTTAATCATGGTGATAGATATCCATTTGGTGTCATGATTAGGTCATATCATCAATGAGTCATATAGGAGCCATGTCATCACCATAGTCATCATCATGGGAGTAGTAATTAGGGAAAAAGTGTTCAAAGAGTTTTCTAAGGTACATTTCTCACCTCATGAAGATGTAACCTTGCATGATAAAGTTAAGGCTATAATAGATGTGGAGCAGCTTAAGGGTAAAGAGTTTTAGATCAAGTCAAGGAGGCCAAAGACGAGGACTAAAGAGGCAGAAAGGACAAGGGAGTGAGCCATCTCCTCCACTAGGTCAACAAGACATTGAGGATACCATTGCAGCTGAGCTTGAAAAGGACAAAGATTATTGGATTGGTAGGTTCAATGAGCACTTGGAGATGCTCTTGAAGAAGGCCAACAGGGACACCAAGGTTCAGAGACACGTGGCATAGCAGTACTTCACACTGAACTATATTTGTAAAATTAGGGTTAGGAATATGAAAAAGAAGCTAAAGAAAACCTTAATCAAGCTAAAGAACCACCCTTGGCACTCTCAAGTGCATTTCAAAATTCATATTGCTACAAAAATTCAATAACCAATTAGTTTTAAAATCCAAAATGCATATAATCAATTTCATTAATTAATGATAAGTTTTTAATCAACTTCTCATTCTGACCATGAAGATTTAAGGCAATGGAGAACACTGTCCTTCCTGGGTAGATCGTGGAGCACTTGGTGATGGATATATGCATGGTTCAGGGGTGATGGATAAAGTCATGGTGTGAGAAAAATTTGAAAAAGGTAGTGGGTTTGGGTGATGATACATCCCCATCGGTTGTATGACAGTGGGGATAAACCTAGGGCAAGGGATCGGGGAATAGGAATGTTAAGGGTGGATGATTGAAACAATGAGAAGGGTAGATGGTTAAAGGGTAGGGGTGGGAATTGGGAAGGGTTTGGGTCGGCGGTTATAGGCATGGGAGAATTTATGAAGGAAAAATGTGGTGGGTGTGGTCGACAATACAGCCCCATTGGTTGTACAATAGGGGGAAGAACCCTCGGGGAGGAAATTGGGATGGTATTGGTTGGAGAAGTGTTCCCAATGCTATAGTTCCTTTCACTGACATGCTCATCAAATAATTGGAGTCGACAAGTTGGCCCGCCAATTGTAACAACAAAAAAAGTTCATATAGTTATGTCTATGCATTGCAAATGATAGTATATCATATTTCACATGAAAAAATGCATAACATCAGATTTACCATTTTTTTTAATAATGGAATGTCACACTAACTCAAGCATGTGGTCCACATTTCTTTTTGGTTGAGAAGATAACTCCAGTTGTTCATTCATGCTCTTCTTTTTTGCATGAACTCACCCAACCCTTTAAAATTGTAGTTTATCTTTCCCTGCTTTTGACTTGTGACCACGACCCATTTTCTTATTGACTAGGCTCACGAAACTATGTTTTCTCCTGGTAGTGATCTTGGATGGTGTTATAGTATTGAAAAACATTTTGTTGTATTCTTGACATGATTTGTGTACCAATTTGTTTAATGCATATGCCTATTCCAAATTTGTAGGTGTTATGGATCTCAATTTCTCATGAGTTGATGAGTTAACACGTTTCATCTCATCATCTTCAAATAATGCACTATCTGGTCGTACATTTGTCGTTTCAACATTATATGAGAAATTATCTAAATCATCAATGCTTGTTTCATTATGATAATTTATATTGGGAGGAGAATAAAAGCATGGAAGAAGCTCTATTTGGATTTCTGTGCCCAATATAGGTGATTCATTCAAATCAAATAAAATTCTAGGAATTTATGTAGTAGGATTAGTGACATTAGGCAATACATTTTCACCCAAACTAATGTTACTCGCCAACATCTAAACTTTGAATACATGTTTACAGACGTTTCCATTTAGGGCCCACTTGCAATTACAAAAGTGTAGATTGGAATCTTTATATATGACATTATACCAAATATCACGAGTATTCTTATTTTGGCTACAAACCCAATAATTGGTGTTACTATTTTCATCAGGCACACAATCTTCATTTGGGATCTGGTTAGCTCTACACTTTGATGAATTCAACTGTTCCTCAATTTTTCTGGATTGTATAAAACCAACTTCTTTTAAACGTTGCATATGATTGTAATATAATACAAACTTTTTCAACAACACATAAATCAACCAATCAACCCGCCTATGGCACGCATTTCTCTTCTCACTTAGGTACCTTTGCTTGATATACCGATGGTAAGACTCAATTGCGTTATTTGTATTTTGATTCGAATGTGGAAAATTTATGCACAGTTTTGCCCACATACCTGTAGAAAGAAATTTATTGGTTATGAATTAATAACTATACATATGACATGAAAAATAGAGTCATTAAAGCCACTTATAAGAAACTTACATATTTTTTTGTTGGCTAACCAAGTTGTTTTAAAATATTCCAAAAACTTTGTATGGTCATTGAATCCTTCAAATAAATTTTCAACTTTCTTTCTTACAGATTCATAATCTTCACATGTGTGCATGATTTCTCCTAAAGCATGGAAAATGCAGATTTGGTTTTCCCTTCCTTAGACTATGTTTCCAACATTCTTCAACCATGCAGGACCAACATGCCACACACATAATAATATTGTATAGTTGATTGAAGACCTCGAATAACATAATTTTTAGAGAGAACATACATCAATAATATTTTTATGTCTCTTATAAAAATAATAAACATATCACCTTAACTCTTCAATTTCAGCAGTAGCATCCTCTGTAATGAAGGCTTTAACATGCCAATCTGGTCACTCTTTCTTCTCAATGGCAAAAAGAGTTGACATCGATTTACAAATATCTGCGATAGTATTTTTGTGATGATATCACCCAAGCTATTGGAACCCCATTGTGATGTTCGTAAAAAACCATTAAAGTGTGAAGTTGATACTATATTACAAACAAAGTACATAATTATATTTATATAAGGTACAAGCATTAAAATGGGGTTGAATAAATGAATTATATTTAGGATAAGTTTGTATTCACCCCGTACCTATTTGTACTAAATGTTGAATCCATTGATATTATATTGTTGTGAGAATATTTTAGCATCATTGAACACATCCACTTTGCTTGTATGCCTATGATAAAAGGGATGTCTTTAGCAAGATCTTGTTTTTGGTAGAAAAAAATTCTCTCAGTGTGTTCCTTATACCAACATTCTACATTGATTGGATGACTTTGATCTTTAACATACTCTAGCCTTATGGTATCATTGTAAATGTTTAATATATCTTGTCTTGTCATGTATGTATCACGAGATGTCCCTATGTATAACTCACCGAGTCCATCCTTCACATCAGAGATGAAATTGTCCCATATCATTGTAACATTAAAACCTCTTTGGATTTAATGTTGGACAATAGATCGCATATCCCTTGTTAAATGTGGTGCATAACTGAATCTCATAGGCCTACCGACAACATCTTTTCCATGAGAAACAACATTGGATTTATCAATATGCCTACATGCAGTGTATATTATTACATCATCATTTTGTCTAAGTTAAAGTCGTCACACAATGAAGTGACATTGGTAACCAACTTTAATACTTTCATGTCGATTGTGTTTTTCATTTTGATCTGAGGATGCACTCATAATTTTGTTGTTGCACTTCGCACCATATGCACACCAATAAGTATATATAAAAAAATTATGAAAAAGTAGATATAACATTTATGCATATTGAAAAAAATTATACATATGTTGAAAAAAGATATAAAGACTAACATAATGTACTCCATATATATTGAAAAATATGTTTGTCTGATATCCTCTACTTTTTTACTTTATTGAGAAGTAAGAAGAAATTGAGTGGGTGCATGTTCACTCAATTCCTCTCCTCTTATAAAATCATCGTCAACAATATGGAATAATTGCAACTTGGTCCCCATTAATCTCTGTCCATGTTAAATCTTCTGTTGAAAATTCAATCATATCCTCTGGGTCTTCAACTTCCAACCCATTAATCCTCTCCCACTTCTTCATTCTTCAAATACCTATAAACATTGCATCGAAAATAATTTGGTTTGAGTATATATTATGGTCTTGATTAGCGCATATCACTAAGAATAAAAATCACATTTTTAGGTAACTATTTTATAATTTTAAATAGACGAGGAATGACCTGTTATAGAGTTTTATGAACCCAACGTTTCGAACTACCAAGTGAGTCCATCATTAGGGGATGCGTCAATCACTTTATAATTTTTAGGTAAATCACTTTCATAAAGGTAATATTTGGGTCGTTAATCAACTTAGAGATTTCTAACAAATTTAGACTAACCATGTATGGCATATGATGTCTTTGTGGAGGTGGTTTCACCATGTTGGTCTCATGGCACAACTTGTGATGAGTGGTTGAGGTGGAAGGGGTTGAAGGGAAATACCTAACATGCAAATCTGATAAAAGCAAGGATGTGCGCAACACTGAGGCATGAGATGGTGTGGTAATAGACCCCTTCAATGAGGGATCGAAGGGAGAGACATAACACCTCTCTCAAAGGATGAAGGTTTTGTAATCTCATAGATTGATGGTTTGTGTCAAAACGAATGTAGGAATCTCATACCACTTTGAGTTTGATCAAGAAAGAACTAAGTTTACTAAAGGGAGCAAGACTAGATGCATTCTCCATAGCAAAAGTGGGCATTCTGAACAAAGTTGATTTAGACAATTTAGAGCCTACATCCATATGAGGAAAAAGGCGATTTTGATGCCTCCCTTCAAATAACCTATAAGGAAACCTAACTTTACCCTATTCCCCAAGAACTTAAGAATAACTAGTGAATGGATCAACCATAAGTTAACGAGAATATTTATACCACACTTCTAAGACTCTAGGTATACCAGAACAATCCTTAAGAAGGTGAGCACCCTTACAAAGCTTGCAAAGGTATTTGGGCATATGTTGCATGTTGGAGGGTTCCTCAACATTACCAAAACTCACTGCCATGGTTGGTTTGTTAAACCCTTTCTTGTGTTGCTTCTTCTTCTTCTTCCTTCTCTTATTCTTCTTAGCCTCTTAGTTACCAGCATCAAGAATTTCACCAGGAGAAGAAGAAGAAAGGGTAGAAGACATGATGGAAGAAGCATTGATTTATTAATGATAAAAAAATAGTAAAGTTTTATACAAGATTAATCAACATCCTACTCACTTGGCCTTTGTTCTCCTAATGGTGTATTTTATTAATTTGATTAAAAGTATAAATATGAAAATTCGTGTCATATTTTATTAAGTTTTTTAAAAGTATAAATATGAACATTCATTAATCAACTAAGTATCTAGTAGTTGGGTTGTTGAAATAATGGGCAACAACACAAATATTCAGTGGAAGTGCCATGAAGCTTTGGAAAGTAATGATGTTTGTTTCTTTTATTGTTAATCAACATATGAAGAACTACTACTTTACATTTCACTATGTAGTCTTGTAAGGTCCTTCACTCTATAGAAATTTAAAAATATATTTAATATATTTATTTGTTATTCTTGTTATAGACATGACTGAACAAAACAAAACATTGTTGAAGAAGGTTTATACCTTGATGAATGTCATAGATCCATTAATAAATTTCGTTCATATTAAAAAAAAAAACCATATTAAGTAGATACTAATTAGTTACTTTCTGTAAAGACAGTGTACGTTAATTTTTAATACTTATTATTTATCGTATACCACTTTTTAAAATTCTAAATTGGAAGGTCCTAGTTGGGACCCAAGTTTTCTTTCCTATAACCTGTTAGCTAGAGTCTACGATTGTTTCCTACAAGGATTTCTTGACAATGCATATGAAATTATTTTTATTTATACAATAAGTTGTATTTATCATGGGTTGATATATTGTGCTTTGTTTATCATATACTTGTGTTTTATGTTTTTTTAAAGGAAGTTTCTAATTTTTTTTGTTTAAAACAAAGAATGATTATTTATGTATGGTACTCCCAAGTGAATTTCCAAATTGATATTTTTGCAAAAATTATATTAATCAATTAGTTGTAAAAAATATAATGCAAAGAATCAATTTTATTAACTCATGAAGAGATTTTGGTTAACTACTCAATTCTCACTATGAAGATCTAGGGCAATGGAGAACACTGCCCTTCCTGGGTAGATGCTGGACCGGTGATGGATATAGGCATGGTTTAGTCTTGATGGATAAAAGCATGGTGGAAGTGAAATAGGAAAAAG
This sequence comes from Pinus tabuliformis, assembly GCA_031772625.1. NCBI lineage: Eukaryota > Viridiplantae > Streptophyta > Pinopsida > Pinales > Pinaceae > Pinus > Pinus tabuliformis. The sequence goes on along the minus strand of CM062807.1, from coordinate 999,520,373 downwards.
GTAGTGGGTGTGGGCGATGATACAACCCCACTGAATGTACAATAGTGGGAATCAGTGTGCTAATTGGTGCTCTTTGAAGAGGGATAAAGGAAGAGACATAACACCTCTCCCCAATAAACCCCCAATATCGAGAGTAAAGCCACTAAAAAATGTTGTGAATTAAAACAAGAGGTAATCCCCTCTATTAAATCTTCTTTGAGAAAACAAGACACGATGGTGGTGACTTACTAATTTTATAGAATAGGATAAGGATTGTGCAAATCAAGTAGCTCTGAAAGTTAAGACTCACCAAATCAAACTTTATTTTGCAATCTAGTTCCTCTAGCTAAATCCCAAAGCCTATAACCATAATCCCTGAAGACTAAATGGTGGAACCTCTCGCTAGATCGAAATTGTATGGAACCAAATAGTTTCTCATGTAAGAAACATGCGGATTGATTTTCATATATCTCGATCAAAACATTATGCTCCATTAAAGCATGCAAGAAGTTAACCCTATATAGGTCTTAGATACCTTCTTCACCCACTTTAGTGTTAAAGCCAAAAGAGTGTTCAATGGAGTAATGTGAACCATACGCCTTGTTACATTCTAGACATCCATCACCACCTTCAAAATTTGAAAATCAAAGTTGATGGAAGCCTTCAAACCTTTCCATAGTGTATAAGATTCAGCATGATTATTTATTGAAATATCAGGAACCCAAAAAAGTGCACTTATAATTAATCATATAGGATTTGTAATAACCCCTCTATCACCCACCACCCCACTCTATAACATGCTAATTAGAAATTTAAGAAAATTAGTAGAGTTTTTAGAATTTTAATTGAATCATCAATAATTATTAGTGGTAGGAATTTAATTTTCGTGGAATGTTCTAGAATATTTATGTTTTTTTGGTCCTTTTAATTACATTGATTAATTAAAAAAAATTCCATACAACCAAGTGTCATATAAAACAATTTATGGCGTTTGGTCATGTGGTATTGATAAGCCTTCATATTGTATGAAATCTTATTTACATTATAAAATCTCCATGGTAAAGTGAGTGCAAATCCTCGTGATTAAAAATCTAGACACATGTTTTTCTATATGTATAGATGTTTAATTTATGTATTACTTGTTTTAATTAATAATAATAACATAATTTAAAATAAAATTATAATTTAGTTTAGTTTTATGTTTTTTTTTAATCTTAATAAAATGAGATATACTAAATTAGTGTCTATTGTCAGTGATTTTGAATTGATATCTATTTTTTACTAGTCATCCACTTTATATGGTTGCACTACTTTCATTGAACTTTTGTAATCAAACATTTTTTTTTTTTGCCAAAAACACAAGTTTTGGAAGTAAATTTTTTACTATGATATATATTGAGAAAGGCATGTCTCCTTGAAAAATGATATCTACCAATATTTATTAGCCATATCATTTTGATGATTGCACTAATTTTATTATTTTGAATTTTCTAAACAAACATAAACTTTGCAGCTAGTTCTAAGAATTAGAATCCTACTTTTGTCATTTGATTTGATGAACTTGATAGGTTATTTATTTATTTAATATGCCTGTGCTTTTATTAAAATGTGTTAGTTTTATTTCTTTCTCCGCTTATAAATAAATGTTAAGAACACTGATTTGGCTCCTAAGACATAAAACTTAATAAACCATAACTGGTTCTATATCATTTGGTAACAAATTTCAAAATCTCAATGAAAAATAGGTTTATTATTTCTATTTTAGTATAACAAAATTCACATTTAGATATTAACAAGAGTATTTTGGGAACATATTTCAATTCCTACAAAATATTTTATGAAGTATGTTTACACTTCTTTTCATTTTTTAATGGATAATTTGAATTTGATTAAATTATTAAATTTTGGTAATAATAATAGTATATTTTACAATCGTAATTACATTTCTACAATAGTTAATAGACAGAAAGGAAACATTATTTATAACTAATTAGAATTTATAATTATAGTGAATGAAATATAGTTAATGGTTTCAATTTTTTTAATTAATTATAATTTGATTCATTATTTTATTATTTAAAAATATTTTGTTCGTAAACTTAAATATTTCGTTTCCATTTTTATTTGTAGAATCTATTTTAATGTACATTTAGGTGAAACGGGAGTTGTAATATTTTGCGTATCATTGTCTTATTATTCTTAATATGAAAAAGTAAGGTATTTATGTATTCTTAAATGGATTGCTTGTCACTTCTCTGGTGAGACGAGGGATATGTATACAAAAAAAATTACATACATAAAACAAAGTGAAAAATAAATTGTTACTTCCCCTTTAAGTTAAGCTATGTGATCAATCAAACAAGAAAAATTGTTTTAGTTTGTTTTGCGTATGATAAGGGATCCTATGAAGACCTATTTCTCCTTTCCACTTTCAAAGTAGCTGGGCCTTGTGGAGATATATTTTATGATGAGTGTTGGGACTACGTCTCAAAAGAACTAGTGACGCTTCCCACAACCAAAAGAATCAACCAAGGTAATGAATGAGGCTTTAGTGCTTCTTGCACCTCCACTTATAGGGAAAGATGCCCTAAAATTTGGCCAATAAGATACCTTCATTTCACGGGGGAAATCAAGTCTTTAGTTTCTTGGTAATTGGTGATCAGTACCAAGCACTATACAAGTTGGGTAGCCCCATATAGTACCGCACACACTGAGCCTATGCAAAACCCCCTTTGAATTGGGTTTCTGTGCTGCTCGGGTTGTCCTTTCTGTGGGATGATTGAAGGATTTGAAGCACCCTAAAAGACAACTTCTATGTTTGAAAATGTAACATGACCATGGTGGCTTATTGGATGCCTACCCCCAACAGTCCTAACCTAAACTATAAATTATTTTATGGCCCCTCTGGGGAAACTTAGTTTTTTCAAGTTATGATTGCTTTTAGGTGTCTTCCTTCACTTACAGTGTGAAAAAGTAAGCTCAAATAAACTATGTAAAAATTATGTTGAAACTTGATGCCCTTTGTTCAAAGTATAGAGTAGTTAGTGTGTTAGTGCAATGTGTGTGTAAGTGACAAAGTGAACATAAAAAGTGTGAAATGATGTGGATATACGATGATCTTTTACAAAATCCTCTACTTACACTAAGTTATGTTTGTTCCTTACCTGCAAAAAAAAATAATGTGTGGTTGATGGGCCGCTTACTACCTTCCTATTACACTATGTGAGCCTAAAAATGGAGATGGAAAACCAAGTGCTTTCAAAAAGCTTTCAGATGCAAGCCCAGGATCATCTAAAAGACGCAAGGGAAGCATGGGCTATTCCCTTTCTTTAATAACACTCTGCTCCTAGTCCCACTGCTAATGAAGTAAAAATGCTTTTGTTAGTAAAAAATATGTGTTGATTATGGACCACTTACTCTTTTACTAATTAAGTTATATGACTTGTGAAAAATAGTGAAACAAATTGAAAACAACGTCACTTTGTTTCTCTTAAGAGGGTAGCTATAAGATTTCATTCACAAATATATAGTGTTCAATTAAATAAACAAAAATATATCTAATCTCACAGTTATTTTCACAAATGTGTGTTATAAATTGAATGTATCTAGATAAATATGAGTAGATATGCATTTTTGAAACCAAAATCATAACAAATTCACATTAAAAATTAGGTCTAATTAAATTGAAAAAACATGCAACCCAATATGGTTTTGGTAACTAGTATCTTTTAACATTGCAGACTAATAAAGCATAACTAATACAAATGAACCAAATTATATAAACAAACATTATTTTAACTCAAAAATAAATGTATTTAATTTTTTATAAAAAAATAGTTTATATTTCATAAAACTTAATTATAGGTTAAGAAGCTCAAACTAATCCAAATAGACTAAATTTATATGTTAAGAAAAATAAATAAACCAAAAACACTAAATTCTTATTAACAAAACAAATTCCTAATGAAAACTTATCCTTACATTAATGAGCCTTAGTTAAGTTAATCAAGCTCTATTAATATGCACTTAAACTCGGAATGCTTGATTTAAGGCATGAAATGGAATACTTTTTTAACCTAAAATGATAGTTTTTTTGTTTTTTGTTTTAAATATAATATATGTTTCAAAGTTTAAGATGACCGCTCTTAAGTCGTAGACAGTGATGACCATTCTTTCAATGATCATTATAAACCAGCAAACACACTAATACTATCCTACTAATTCCTAAAAAAAAGAGATTTAAGAAAACGGTTTTACGTTAAACCTATCATTGCTTACTATTATTACTTAATTTTAACAAATGATCTTTCAATAAATGAACAAATAATTAGATTTGTTATAGCTTTTCTGAATTACTTATATTTAAGTTTTTAAGGTCAATGGCTGTCAAGGTAGTCTGGATTCTGATTGTTGTTTTACGAAAACTAGGGTGGGGATTCCACCAGATCAATATTATTTGATAAGGATTGTCGCTAATGGCAAAGGCAGTTTAGTTGGTGAAGCAGGTTGTCAACAGGGTCTTGGTTAGTATGGGCGATGAGCTTCCTTCTTTCAATGATCATTATAAACCAGCAAATCTCAGTGGTGCCTGATACGAGGATGGATATACAGTGAATGAAAATTCATAAATAAGATAAAATATATGAAGCGATGCTATTTATAAATTAAAAAACATTAAATCTACTCTAATAATCTCAACCAGTGCCCCCCTTACAATTTCTCAGAGCTTCCTAAATAATATCAGAGCTTCCTAATAGCTGCAGGAAGCTGTAAGCTATTTTTAAATTAAAAAACATTAAATCTACTCTAATAATCTCAACCAGTGCCCCCCTTACAATTTCTCAGAGCTTCCTAAATAATCTCAGAGCTTCCTAATAACTGCAGGCAGCTGTAAGGATATTATGCAGAAATATGTTTCTACGATCATGAGATCCTACGCAATGCGCAGTGGAAAAAAAATGAGAAAACTATCCTCTGGATTATTAAAGCACAATCTCACACTTACGTAGCAACGAAAAGCTAATCAGACGACACCACAATTTCTAGATTCCACGGAAGTACGCTTGAATGACATCGTTCTATAGAAAAGGAAACAATCTCAATATCTCCATAGGCATGAAAATTGGAAAGAATATTGAGATGCACAGTTTCTCAAAGCTTCCTAAATAATCTTAGAGCTTCCTAATAGCTGTAGGCACCTGTAAGGATATTATGCAGAAATATGTTTCTACGATCATGAGATCCTAGCAATGCACAGTGGAAAAAAAATGAGAAAACTATCCTCTGGATTATTAAAGCACAATATCACACTTACGTCACAACAGACAGCTAATCAGACGACACCATAGTTTCTAGATTCCACGGAATTACGCTTGAATGACGTTGTTTTGTAGAAAAGGAAACAATCTCAGTATCTCCATAGGCACGAAAATTGGAAAGAATATTGAGCTTCACAGTTTCTCAGAGCTTCCTAAATAATCTCAGAGCTTCCTAATAGTTGCAGGCACCTATAAGGATATTATGCAGAAATATGTTTCTATGATCATGAGATCCTACACAATGCACAGTGGAAAAAAATGAAAAGATTATCCTCCGGATTATTAGAGCACAATCAAGAATATTGAGCTGCACGACTATATAGCTAGCATATCTTTTAACATATTTATACTGAGGCTCTACAATAAATTAGATTCGAATCCTTAGACAAAGCAAAAGAAAACTCATATAAGGCAGGAAGCATCGTAATGGTAGCATGGGTGTGTATGTTTATAATACAAAGCATTATTCAGAGTATTAAACACATATATATGAATTTCTTAAACTTACTTGTGTAGGTCTCAGAACAATTCAAGATGCATAAAACAGTGTTGAATATCCCTTGTCCAGCTCTGATAACAACACAAGATGCAAAAAACAGTGCCAATACCCTGATATCTTTGCGCTTGCCCAATTTCCAAACCATGTTCGCCCTAAATATGTAAAATAAAAGGCAGGTAATCGCAGGCGGGAAACGAGGAATTCATTGCATCCAGAAACCTGTCTGTATGATGTTATGGTTCTGGTTGATGCATTTTACACGATTCGTGTTAACCGGAGCTCTTTAATCCAATTGTACCTATCAATTGTATATATCTGCACGAATGCACTGATCTGTGGAGGAGAGACAAATCTGTGGAGGATAGATATATTTGTCGTAATCACCATTCATTGCCGCTGACCATTCATTGTCGTAATCACATTCATTACTGTCGATGGGGATGGTGATCCCATGATGCATGGGATGGTAATGGTGCTGCATACAAAGGGGTACTGTATAGCATTAATGACCCAATAGAATAAGATTCATTTGTTACCGAACCAAAACAACATCATACAGACACGCCAGATGCAAAAATTAAATGTTACATTCGGAATTAGGGAAAAAATAAACATAAAAGCATGGTCAATTCAATTCGAATTTGGAATCATGATTATAAATATAAATAAATAAACACCTTCACACCTAAGCATATTTCAAATTTAAACATTAAAAATAAATTAGTATTAGATAAATAGGGGATTACGATGCTGCTTTTTGTTTGTATCTTATTTGTTAAACTTTTATTTTATTTTATTTATGATAAGTGTTTAAAATGGGTAATGTTAAACCTTGGATTTTTTTTAGAATATTTATCTCAATTACTATGTTCATTTGGAATATTTTATTTATATTACAATATTTTTTAAATAATTTAGAATAAATTATATAAAGTTTGTTATTAATTTTAATTTATTAAAAATAATATGTTATAAAATATAATTTAGATTTAATATAAAATAATTATTTTTACAATTACTTGAAATATTTTAAAATACATATTTATGAATTAAAGATAATAAGTTAATAAAAATGTTATAATAATTTTAATTTTTATTTAAATTTTTTTTTTATTGATATATGGATATGATATAATTTATATTATTTTTTCATATATAATTTATAAAAAATTAGACAAAATTGTAATATAAACATCAAACCCATTATTTAAATCTCATTTTTTATTATCCTTTTTTTTATAAAGAAGAAATACATAGAATATAAAGAATAGATTTTAATCATTGAAATAACCGTATCTATATTAATACCTAATAATAATGTTAATGTTAATGTGATTATAATAATGATAATTTATGTTCATTGAGATCAAAATTAGTTTATCTCATTTTTAAAACGTAAAGATTATTTAAATTTCTTTAAAATTTTGATTTTAAATGGGAAAGTTTATTTAAATTCATTCAAATCTTGTTTTTATGCTTTAAAAGTTGTAAGAGAAGCATTTCAAGATTATCATAGTTTTGTAGATTTGGGAGGTTAAAAAGGTAAAAGAGTTTTAATTTGAGAAAGTGATTTTCATCTTAAACCATCAAAAAGATGAAATTTTTTTACATCCCATGGTTTTTGGAATTTTCCAAATGACCATTATAGTTTTGGTTCTTGTTTTAGTAATGTTGATTTCTTCTTTAGACTAGTTAGAACTAAAAGATATTTTTGATCTTTCAGAATCTGGGTGACTCCCTCGTAATATCTTGGCTTCCTTTTAATGTCCAACTTTTCATTGCACCACAAATCCTCTTTAAATTTAGATATAATTATATTTTTAATATTGTCCGAATGCATAGGATGACATCCTCCTATATTCCCTAATGATTTAACCAACACTTCATCTTGATGCCGTTGACGGTAATTGATAGAGTTGAAAACAATTTTGGGGAGTCTCTTATCATCCATGTTGTTTATCTTGTTCATGTACATTAGGTCCTTGACCATGGTTGATCTATAAACTATCATGGATATTCCATTATATATTCCATCAAAACATATATGTTACTGAAATATAAATCTTTACTATGAAGCGTTAATTCCTTTAGATTCGAGATCCCTTATTACCAATTTTGTTGTTTATGTATGCAATAAATTAAATGCGAAAAGTAAATAAAAGTAATCACAATCACTCACAAACCACAATGAACGCAAATTATTTTTTGGAAAACCCTTTCAAAAGAAAATTCATTTGAAAGGTGAGTCTACTATGTTCTCTTTTACCTGGAATTGAAATAATGCAAGTGCAAAGGAGAAGACATTATCTATGTAGTTATCTGAGACCTATGGTCCATGGGCTATTACAAAATGTAAACCCTCTCGATTGTGCTCTCTTTGTCTCTATCCACTTTGAGCTACTTTGCTCTATTGTGGAACAAAATGCAAGAAAAAATAATGCAACCCCTTTTCATCCTAGTAGTATGATCATAACACAACCCAATAAACAACTAGGGGTCAAATTTGACTCCTTCCTCCCTCCTTTGGGGTTGATATTTACATGCCACACATATAGGTTCATGCTTCATATTCCCATGAGAATAAGGGGCTTAAATGCTCAAGGTTAATGGATATTTAAAAAAATAACAAGGAATGAACAAGATGCAAGTTCAAAATTGAAAGGAAAACAAAGGGATATGCACGATAAAGCAAAATCCAAAGTAAATATTGATTTCTACCTTGTCACTATGAGACCATTATGCCAAGTCATATTCAATGGAACACATGCCTAAAATTGACTAGATAAGAGTATTCCAAGCCCACATGCAATAAAATATATAAGTTAAAAAAAGGAATATATGAAATAAAGTGAAAGAAAGGGGTAGTAAGGCATAACGCTAAGGAAAAGGTAACCCAATGCATAAGCATTCCTTCTGTAAAGGTGCTCAAGTGGATGAAAATCTTATATAACCTTACATAACTATGTACGACCACTCTTGAAGCCAAACCCCATACCATTCTATATGTCATTAGAGATACCCTTTGATGGCTTTCCTAGGACACACCACTCTTCTTGGGTACTAGCACACCTAACAAGCGCTGATGATGATCATCCCATACCTAAAATTGACATGTGGCACATATTCTATAAGATATTGTAAGGTTCAATAGGATACTTAATTTGATCTACGTAATGGAATTTACATATAACATAATGTTGCATTGAGTTGTGTACATTCCTCGAATCGATGGTTACACTTAGAAATTTAGAGCCTCTCCTTTCATGATGTACTTTGCATAGATATGACACGTGCATGAGCTTTGAATTTTTGGAAGATGTGGGAGGGTTACTTACACATTTTGAACACCACCTACACATCTTTTTTCAAAGGACATCCCACTTCTTTTGGAGGTTGTTCCGTTACTTTGGAGGGAATTGGGCCTTTGAGGATGTGGCACACATGAAGAGATTATATACCCTAGTTGGAGAGGATGTGGCACATTTGGATGTGATATGACACTTGGATGATGAAAGGTTGAACCTTTTGGTGGAAACATTGCACCTTTAGAGCCCCTACACTTCATTATTGATTGAGTTGTCCACTTTATGATGCCACTTGTGTGAGATGGAGCATGCATTTTATGAGGGACATATTCTCTTATGAGAACATTTACCTCATTGTCAAGGCATCAATGGGGATCTATATACCTACCCACTGTTATATCATGGATAATTTGCTTATCGTTTCCTTATCTCTATGGTTTGTCAGAGATAAAGGAATTAGTGTATGGTTTTATGGATTTTATTAGATGAGAAGGGTGGTTCATTGTTCTAAGTGGATAAAAGGCACGTAATTGCAGGCGGGAAACAGGGAATTCATTGCATTCCGCATGCGACAAATGAGGAATTCATTGCATCCCGCAAGCGGGAAACATGGAATTCATTGCATCCAGAAGCGTGTCCGTATGATGTTGTTCGCATTCTGGTTAAATGAAGCTCTTTAATCCAATCGTACGTGTCAGTTGTATCTATCTCGCACGTGGAGGAAAGTCATATTTGTCGTAATCACCATTCATTGCTGCCAACCATTCATTGCCGTAATCACATTCATTGCCACCGATAGGGATGGTGATCACATACTGCATGAGATAATGATGGTGCTGCATACAAAGGGGCACTTTATAGCATTGATGACCCAATAGCATAGTATTTATTTTTTGCCGCATTATATAACCAGCTTCCTCACCCCAAGAAAAATGGTAACTTCTATAGAAGTTTTGCCCCCATATGTACTCAAGCATGTACAACAGAAAACGTAAGCCAGAAGAAACCAAAATGCTTGGACCAATGGGGAGTGCAATGTCCATTCATTACCATAATCGCATTCATTGCCACCGATAGGGATGGTGATCCCATACTGCATGAGATAATGATGGTGCTGCATACAAAGGGGCACTGTATAGCATTGATGACCTAATAACATAGTATTTATTTGTTGCAGCATTATATAACCAGCTTCCTCACCTCAAGAAAAATGGTAACTTCTATAAAAGTTTTGCCCCCATACGTACTCAAGGCTCAAGCATGTACAACAGAAAACGTAAGCCAGAAGAAACCAAAATGCTTGGACCAATGGGGAGTGCAATGTCCCGGCTGCAATAAAGAGTGGCTAAGCCACTGTGTGGTCGGATCATCTCCACCCAATCAATTAAGCTTTCGTCATTTGCAGCAGAGTCTATAACATTATGGATTAGGTTAGCCGTCCAACGATAAGACATTGCCAAAATGGTCCTCATTATGAATTAGGTTAGCACTCCAACTACGTAGTTGCTTTTTAATATGTGTGAGCCAACGATAGTACCGTGCCAAAGTAATTAGATAGCATTCCCGTGTTCGTTAACATTTACTACCACACCCACGCGACAATTTGTATCATGTTCCGTATATTTTGTTAAATGGCCGCATGTTGGGTACATTACATATTGGATTGGAGACTATCTTCATCTCAACTAATTATAGAGCTTGAAATATTTGAAAATCTAGTGGATGGGACATACATTAATAGTTTGATTATTTTCCAGCACATATTTTCATATTATATACCTATTGTATTTAATTTATATATATTTATATATTTTATTTAGCTATATCACATAATGAAATTGTTGCAGCATTTTCGGAAAACATTTATAGATTTTTATATCTTATTTTTTAATAATTAGAAATATAAAGTTCTTTGTTTTTTTTGAGAAGAAATTTTGAAAATTTTAAAATTTTGATCATTAATGTAGTAAATTAATAAGACTTAAAAATTTATTGTTGGGAATTTACCGTTTTATCTCTGAGATTTATATATTTATATCAGTTAATCTTTCTCCTCATCGTGGTCTTGATGATGAACCTAGATTTGGGTTTGAAATGCCTCGATCCTTTGTTCTCAATCTGATTTTTCTAGAAAATTTGAGCATTATATCACAAATCACAGAATCATAAAATCTGAGACATTAAAATCTAATTTACATATTAGAAAGTGTCGCCTTTTGAAGAAATAAAGAAATTTTTTCACATGATTGAGATCAATAGGTTAAAGGTTTAGTTGGTTAGGACTTTCGAAATGAACGACCTTGTAGCATCAAAACAAATCTTGGATGTGGAGATACATAGAGATAGGAAAAATGCTAAGTTACAGTTATCACATCAAAAATATGTGGATAAAATAGTTTTGAGATTTGGTATCAATAATGTGAAATCTATTCAAATCCCTTTAGCTTCCCATTTCAAGCTTTCTTCAAGTTTGTGTCATAGTAATGATGAAGAAAAGGAGTATGTCTCATGTACCATATGCTAATGTAGTAGGGTGCTTAATGTATGTGATGGTTAGTAGAAGGAAAAATATTTCATATGCAATTGGTGTTGTTAGTAGATACATGGAAAATCAGTAAAATGGGTGCTTCGACATCTTAAAGGCACAAGTAATTATTATATCACCTATAATGGTAGTAGTGATTCACTCTATGGTTATATTGATTCAAATTTTGTAGGTGAATTGGAAATGAGGAAATCCACTTCTAGATATGTTCTTACTCTTATCAGTGGAGTTGTTAGTTGGATGTCAAAGTTGTCAGTTAGTTGTGAGTTGGCTATTGAAAATATCTCTTGAATAATAAGAATATTGATTATCACTACTCCATGTATGTTTCCCTTGTAAGGAGGGTTTTACCACATGAAATGCTATGTCAATTTGTCTGTTTGATTATTCTGCTATCTTGTTTATTTGTCATTATTTTCTACAATTAAATCTATCTTGTTTATTTGTCATTATTTTCTGCAATTAAATCTATCTGTAGGTTATGCTTTTGCTGATCAACTGAACACTCGTCAAACATTATGTCAATTTGTGTGTTTGATTATTCTTCTATATTGTTTATTTGTCATTATTTCAGCAATTAAATCTATTTGTAGGTTATGCTTTTGTTGATCAACTCAACACTCATCAATGACTGTACAGGGCTAAAATAATTCATGAACAAGTATTTCGATTCAAATTTGAGATGCAAGTAGTTTATAAAGAAAAAACTAAATGTTCTATCAAAACTGAAAATGGAACTAATATCTCACATATGTTTATTATAAAAAGAAAAAAAAAAGAGCACATCGAACAGAGAAAAAAATGGAGATTGTCTAACTTATCTTCAAATACTGATACAAATTTTCTCTTGTGATTTTATAGCCCACAAACAATTTCCTACCCAAGCAAACCACAATTGAGTTTTTATTTATAACATAGGCCACAATGGCATCTTTCTCTTGCCCTCTTTTGGGAAGAGGTTTCCTCATTCGTCCTCCATTGATTTTGCATTGCGCGACACATTGGCTACTTCTAGTATGTGAGGCATTAACAGTAATTCCCACATTTCCCTCTACAATCACAAAAAAAAATGATCAAAATGATAGCGTAGGAAAATCTTTATGGTCATTGTAAGGGAACCCAGGTTTTATAAGAAGAAAGAGCATATTATTCTACAAGGAGTTTGAATCACCCAACGTGCATGTATTGTTGTTACAATTGTGACCATGTATTAGACATGTCAAGTTATCGATCACCCTCCACACTAGCCCGATGGTAATGGAAACTCAATGATTTCTTCGAAACATAAACTAATAAATCTTAGATTAATACATTACATGGAGTGTGGAGGAAGAAAGTATCTTTCACACCTAAACACTTTGCAAAATGTGTCCATGTTAACAATTTTATGTTTTAAATGCATATATTTATTGTTTCTATTAGCAATATTTTAATGACTAACTAGCAAAAAATCAATTTTTTTTTTGAGATTTTGTAATTTGATAAAACAGGTGGGGGGAGTGAAAGAGAAAGGCAATGCGTGACATGATTAGCTATACATTTTAAATTCATAGATTAGATTAAAAAAATTATATGAATACATTTGTTGGCATGTTGTTGTAATACACATAATATTGATACATTGTGAATAATGCAGAGGTCAATTTCCTATGCAAGATAGACACAAGTGAGCCATTTTTAATGACAATCCCATTTTTTATGTCCCTCCAAACTCTTATTCCATTGGCAGGAATTGTGGCTCAATAAATGAAATAATAAGCTAGAAGTACAATTAAGGAAGAAATTCCACTGAAGTCATAAACAAACTTGCTACACTCCGGGGATGATAAATTGTCAGAGTTGGTCATGACTCAAGTTATCAATTTTATAGGTTTGTAAAGAAGGAAACGTGGAAACACATTTCTCAGATAAGTTGAATTTTTACCAAGGATGTTCACTGTGTCCCTCATGTTGGAGGCCATTGTTACACTAGAAAATACATCCTCATTAGCTCAGAGGAGAATACTAGCTTGGACGGGAAGAAACCCTAACTTACAGCCTTATTCACCATGGTAATGCACCTTGTTGAAATATGGCAGCACGAATATTCCAATTTAATTTGTCCTTGAATTAAATTGTGAATTAAAATCGAATTTAGTCTTAACAACTACTTGGAAATAATTAATTAATTAATCTTTTTTTCCTCAGAAAAAGTGTAATTTTCATTAAAATGATAAGAAAATTACGTGTTGTATGATACTGCATATATTAACTGCTGTCAGCAATAAGATAGTATTGTTTAATGCTATTATAAGCTTTACAAAAACTATTATGATTCTTACTGATAATAAACTTCGGTAGACTTCGGAGAAGTCTAGTAAATTTTTGATATAAGTGTTTTGTCCAAAAATAAACTAAAAACTAGACAAGTTATATACATAGAAGGAGAAAGTAATATCAAAAACTAATGAATGATCTAGCGATCATTTGGAAAAGAACCAATCATGTCCATGAAAGGACGATGGTAGTAACTGTAGAAAATGTTGCCCCTGTATTCCTGTATCTACCACTGATCTCTGTTCAGCTGCGCTGCCTCTTTGGATAAACGATCAACGATCTCATTCCTTTCCCTGTATATATGTGAGCATGCAAATGAATCAAATTAACACTTTAGAGAAAGGATATCGGTTAGAATATCTCTAAGTGTGTGCAAGTGACAACGTGTTGTGCTCTACAACAACCCCCCATTTCATAACATTTTCATTCACACAAAAAATTAACATATGGAATGGGTCCCTTTTAAAATTTAATTGGCATCAATGCTTTTGTGTTCAAAAAGGTATGATAATCAAATGAGTTTATGTATTTAAGCCTTTTTGAATAATAGTGTTCCAATAATAAAACAATCTTTTGTTATTGCGATAAAGCGATCGCAAGATCGCATATCGCAATGACATGAGAAACACATTAAAAAACAATACCTTGCTCTCCGCCGATGCGATATCGCTGTCGGCGATCGGTGATATTCCATGCACACCTAATAAGGGCACATAACTCATGCCCCGACGCGACGCGATATCGGCGATCGGCTATCGGCACTGCCTCATGTGGGAAGAAACGCTTTAAGTTATAAACCCCAACCCGATGCGATATCGCTATCGACCGTCGGCAGGATCTCATGCACTTTGATAAGACGCTCGGGTCTTACCCCTGATGCGATGCGATATCGCAATCAGGAATCGGCAAATCACTTTATATGCACTTTGTAATGTTTCCACGCGCTAGTCCGATGCGATGTCGCAATCGGCAGGATCTTTTTCTACTGATTATGTAGCATCTATTCCCTGATGCGATGCGATATCGCTCATCGGCTGTCGGCATTCTCCAAAAAGTCATCGCTTGAAGCCTTAAAGTTATATTGATATCCGGTTGATAAAGCGCAAATTTCAAAATGCCGTTAAATGCAGGGATAAGGTAATGCATGTGTATTTAAAACTTTGCCCCTTCGATTAACGAACACTTGCGTTTAACCGCCAAAATATCTGTTGCACGCTTAAGGGGGTCATTCAGCTGGATAACGGTGTGATACTCATTTAATGAGTAGCAGGCCTTAAATCACCATTAATGCATCTGCAATATCTTTCCAGTGATTGGATCTGCAGCCACTTTTGAGAATTAATCTCACCACGCTTCAAATGATATATCTTTCCCATTATGGATTGTCATTGTTATTTCCTTGTTACGATTTCTCTTGCATTTATGTAGAATTCATCTGTTGAGAGAAGCCTAAGCATGATGGGGAAGAAATCCAAGAGGACCGCGGGCTCCGCTGCTACATCTGTTGCAGGACAAGCTGCCGCAGATAAGAAGAAAGGCCTAATTTCAGACACTACGTGCACTGGTCTCACTAGGACTTCATGGCAGGGCACATATAATCTATTAGAGGCTAAGCAACCGAAAGTGATAGTGACAGAGGCTAGTGTGGATGTACTAAAGAAGTCCGATGCTACTCTCAAAGACTTGGCCGATTCCTTCCTTCACAGGATAGAAGCCAGAGAGTAGGTCCTTCCCTACACTGATGTGGTGCGCTGGGCAATCGAGGAAATTCCAATCATCGATAGAACATTTCACACAAGGGATGGGAGGATTTTCGGGTCGTTCAAGCCAGAGCACCTAAGGAAAATGTATCATTTGCCCGAGCCAGAGAAAATCTATAACAAAGCCTTCGTGGAGAAATTTGCAGCCGAAAATGAAGTACAATCTGAACCCATCCGGGATTGGAGGCAGAATTCGGCCAAACACAAGCACGAAAGCTCGGGTAAGTACTCTGTCGATTCTTTGGCTTCTCCCTATTGCTATGCGGGGATTATGATGTGTAGGCTATGGGGGTTACATGAATCTGCTAATTTCGACATAGAAATGGTTCCCCTGATGGAAGCAGCTGTTAATAGTATAATCATGGATTGGGCCACCATTCTTTCTGATAAGTTGGCCGTAGCTGTTCGTGACTTTAGAGCCAAATCCATAGTTACTGAAAGGAAAATCCCACCATTTTATTATAGTGCTTACATTATGGATACTTTGTGTTTTAATTCTGAGTTTCCTATCCTCGGTTGGAGGTGGACCACCCAAGACCCCTCACCCATTGATTTGTACCATCAGAAATTGTGGAAGTCCTCTTACAAGGACCATCTGTATCAAATTTGCAATGGTTTTATGGTTCCCATTCATTATTCCATTTTTGATCGGCCTATTCCCAAAATCTCCTATCTGGCTTCCTTCGACTTACCAGCTGTAGCAGGTTGGTTTGGAGAAGAGCATTTTACCTATATTAGGGTTTTTGGGAGCCAAGCCAAGCCGCATGTTCTCCCTTTATATGTTCCAGACAAATTGTTGGCCCGAGAAATCTCCTACCAGATTATGGCCAAGAGTGTCACACAAACTCTCAAGAAAGAAAAGAAGAGGGGCTGGCCCTCTTTTCCCTTGAGAATTGGTGTTTTTACTCTGCATGATCTCAAGCATGCAGAAAAAGAGGCAACAAAGATGCAAGCTTTATCCCTGGCCACTATCCCAAGCAGACTCTATGATCCACATAAAACTGTCTACACTGCCCTAGAACAGGCCAAATTAACAAAAGTTGACCATCAAGAGGATATGTTTGATGACCTGTTCGTCGCCGCCGATACAATAGGCCAGGCCAAACAGCTTGCTAGAATGAGATATAATGATGAGACGTTAACTGAGTTCAATAAACTTAGAGAGCAGAGGTTGCAAACTCTGCCTCTAGATTTATTGACAACAACCCCAGCGTCTTCCTCAAGCGAGCCTGGTCGGCAACAGACGAGCCAACCTCCTGTTACAACTAATGATCAAAAGAAACAACAGGAGGAAAGGCAAAAGAAGCTGTAGGCAGAAAAGCAAAGAAAAGAGCAAGCTGAGAGGCAGAAGAAGGAGCAAATAGAAAAATAGCAAAAGGCGCAGAAGGATCAAGAACAGAGAAAGCAGAAAGAGATAGAGGAACAGAGGAAGAAAGAAGAAGAGGAGAAACAAAAGAAAGAACTGGCAGATAGGCAGAAAAAGGAATTGGCAGATAGGCAGAAAAGGGAGCAAGAAGAGAGACAAAGAAAAGAACTAGAGGAGCAGCAGCGAAAAGAGTTAGAGGAGCAGCAGAGGTTAGAACAAGAAAAAGAGCGGAGCAAATCCCAGACTGAGCAACATAAACAGACCTCCATTGATCCTGAATTGCTTAAACAATGGAACCAATTCGATTCCATTATCAGTGGAAAGGAAGGCTCCAAAGATACAGACACCTCTAAGACAAGCGATGTACCAGATACCACTTCTTCTCAGGTTCTAAGCGGAACCAGCGGCCCACCCATTTCAAAGGATGTTGAAGTAATTACTATAGACCCTTCCGATCAAATTGTTCTCCAGGTGGAAGATATTCCTCCCCTGGATGTTTTCTATAGCCCAAAGTATAAATCTGTTGTTAAGCGCTCAAGGAAGAGACGAAGGCTTGATCAACCTTCTATCTTTCCTGAGCAAACAATCACGGGCAATGTAGTCTGGAAGGAGGAATTGGATCCCTCCGATGATCTAACAAAGATGTCGCAGTATGCGGGAGCTTATTCTGCAGCAACTATTGACAAAGCATCGGAGGTAAGTCTTCTATTGTAGACTAAGGACCAGGAGATTTGTGCATTACAGGCAGAAGTAACCGAGGCAAAAAACAAGGCAGCGCAGGTAGAAGAGCAGTTGCTGGCACAACAGCAAGAAAACAATATATTAACCCAGCAACTGCAGACTGAAAAACAGAGAATCGACCAGAGCGCAATCCAGAAGCAGAAATAATTGTCGGAGGCATTGGCACAGTTGAGAGCGGCGAATGAGCTGATGACGAAATCAAAAGACGAGCAAATAGCTCGACTATTAGCGCAGCTTGAAGACATCAAGGGCACCCAGAAAGTGGAGGATTTCAGAGCAGAAGCAGCTCAAATAAATGGCACATTAATATCTCAGATTAGACTCCTATGCCAGCAACTTACAGAGGCTGAGCCATTATGCGAAATATCTACAGCAGTATGTCAGCAGATAGACAAAGCCAGAAATGAGCTAGATCACGCCGAAGAAACCATAGCCGGATATCTTGATTGGCAAGATACTGATGTGGGGAAGGCAACGAACTTGCCTAGAATCTATGAGACATACAAGGACATACTCTTCACGGAGTGGAACTCTCAGGTGATGAAAGCGGAAAGGGCAGCTTCAAGGTGTAAAATGATTGCCAGTAATATGATTGATTTAGTCAACAACACACTCTATTTGGCAAACATGATTTCCCAGTGCACACCTGGAAGCATAACAACAACAAACATGATTGAACAAACAAGTTATCATGACTTGGAAGAAAAGGGAAGGTTAATCGCTGGAGTAAATACTTTAACCTCTGAGGCATATTGGCTCTTTCTAATCAAGCCACACACTCAAAGGTCGGCCCTCAAATGTTTAACAGATGCTCTCGGATGCCTGATCCCCGACATTCAGGATGCCACATATGATGCCCAGCTCACTTCGCATCTCAAAACTCCACCAGAAGTAGAGCCAATGTTGGCGATATGTCAGCTGAGGTTTAAAAGCAAAGAGCCCACCTAATGAAGCATTGCTGCCGACTGCCAGATCGCCAAGGAAGATGGAAAAATATTTATTGATGCCAATTTAATAGCTTTTCAGTTTCTTAGATATTTAGATTAGCTTAGTATTTATAGACCCTTTCATTGTTTTGGAAAGGGTCGTAAAATTTTGTAATAGACTTAAAGGCTGAAGTTTGCACTACTGTGCTTCAGCCTATATTCTTTTGTGAAACTTGACCGATAGTTCTTAATTTAACGAGAAGGCTGTTTTATACAATTGCGAACTATTGTCTCTTGTTTGGAATGCTTTCTGGTTTGAAGGAAGGACTGCGACATAGCGATTAATATATTGGATTGTTAAGCAGCTTACATGGTACTTTTATCTGCATCTATGTTCTTTCCTCTTATATGAATTGTTGTGTTATTATTTTTTGCTATTGTTGAATACATGTATGCACTGTAACAGCAAATCTTCATTTCGTTCCACTATTGGATGTTTTGTGATTTGCCCTCTCTTTTAATCATGCATGTAGCAATGATATGAATGACAAAGTGTAGTAATTCGCTATTATCGCTCTGCATAACTAATTATGCAGAGCAATCTTAAATGGTTTAAACATCTATGCTTTAGCGTTAGAGTCATCTACATGCCTGCCTTAAAGCACAGATTATCAAACGCTACGCTTTACAAATTGATAAGTCCCAGGATTAGATTATAGTTAGTATATTTCACCAATAGTTTTAGTTGTTCACTTATCACCACCATATATCATAAGTTACTCATCCATCCCGTTTACTTATAATTCTTGGGAAACTGGTCCCATTATCCCCAGTCGGAGCCACTATTCCAAACAGAAAAGGAGCTGTACTAAGGTCCGGACCGGGTGGTTTCCCCAATGTTGTTGCAACGATTTTCGGGGCATCAACACAACGATTAAATTCACTTGTCTAGTTAATCATAAGCTGCGAGTCTCTGAATATCTACAGTTGTTGGCAATTTTGATCTTTCGCAAAAAGGAGAAGGTATTTTAGGCTGCTCAATTCAGCATGGTTGTTTGCGCCTTTGCCTAGGCCGACCTTGATTCTATAAGACACTATATTATCCACATGCGACATCGACCCACCACCACAACCTTTAGCTTGTGCCGAGCCATCAAAATAACCCTAGGGGGAGTTTATGTCTATGAATTCCTAAGTGATGATCCAAGGGGGTCGAGTATCCTGGTCTTCTGGGATCAAATTGAATATGGCCAACAAAGATATGTTGGAGGAATCCCAATCTATTTTGTCATGCATAAAGATGGAATTATTTCTGATAAGCCAGATTCCCCAGCAGATTAATAGTGGAAGGCATCTAGTTTTCTGTGACTTGTCTTTTATCCACCGTCTTTGCCAACCCTCTTGGATATCTTGTCCAGCCCAATCAATACGAAGATTTAGTGATGTGAGGGTCCTTGACCAGAAGGATTTTGAGACATGACAATTAAGGAAGAGATGATAAGTATCTTCTTCATGCATTATACACAGACAACATCTTGAAGGCCCGCAGGTTACACAACGCCTTAGCATTAATTTAGTGGGAACCTTGTCTGTTAAAATGCACCACATGAAAAGCCTAGATTTAGGAGGGGCCTTTAATTTCCAAATATGATTCCACCACCAAGAGAAGTCACCAATGTATCTGGTAGCTGATGCATAAGCATAACCTAATTTGGGGGTGTATCTTCCATGGGGATCCAATGCCCAGATAAGGACATCTTGATTGTTGCTTATACGCACGTTGGTATCCTCTAAGGAACCTATGAATCTCTACCAATCTTCAACCCACTTATCTGGAATATTGAGCGTTACATGATCCTTCCAGTTCTGGTTTTGCCCACTGTCCTAGCAAGCAACCGCTATATGTGATAAGTGGGTGATGCCTGAGACTTGAAGGAAATTGAAAAGAGGACGAGGAAGAATATGGCCATTCCCACATCCACTCCACGTGTCCAAACCAATCCTCAATTGATCACCATTGCCAACTTTCCAAGCCATACCTTGCTTGATCAGAGAGATAGCTTGCGATATTGCTTTCCATATTATGGAGGCGCTAGACGTTGGAATTGAAGGTCTATGAGTCCATTCTAGAACTGAGAGTGGATATATATACTTATTATAAGTGATTTCCTACCAAAGACTTCTGGAATTTATAGGTTTCCACCCCAATTTTGTAGCCAAAGCCTCAGCGAAAATATGAAAAATTTATGCCCTAAACCCCTAGTTTTTTGGGCTTATCAATATTGTCCCAACGGACCCAAGCAAAGGTTCTCCCTGGATTTTGTCCATGGTAAAGGAAGAGACAACATAATTGTTGAATTCTTTTTAAAATGCCTTTGGGGGTCCAGGCCAGCGACATCCAGTATACCAAAATGGCTTGAAGGACGGACTTGAGGAAGGTGAGCCTACCTGCTCTAGAAAGCCATCTCTGTTGCCAAATATTGATTCTTCTTTCAATCTTGTCAATAAGCCAAGTCCAATCTGCTATACGATAACCATTTGGTTTCAATCTGAAACCCAGATATTTAAGCCCATCATCCATATCATGACGCTCATATTCAAAAAGATGGCTAGCTGATCCTGCTTCATTCAGCTGGCAGGAAACTATGATAATAGTTGATTTTGCAATATTTGGCTTCATGCCTGTAGCTTTACAAAAGAGATCAAAAATAACCTTGAAAGCATATCAGTCTTGGAAAGATCCATTTAAAAAAATCAAAACATCATCTACAAATAAGAGATCAGTTATATAGGACATATCCGAGATCTGGACTCCAACCAAGGAGCCTTCCTCCCTCCCTTTTTCTATCAGTATGCTAAAACCTTCCATGACGAGGATAAAGAGCAACGGGGAGAGAGGACACCCCTGCGTGAGACCTCATTTAGCATGAAAGAAACCCGAAGCCACTCCATTGATGAGAATGTTGTAGGAGACTGAAGAGAGGTAGCCCATGATCCAATTGATGAAAGCAATAGGAAGCCAATGTGAGTGAGGGTTATCCTAAGGTAGGACCAACAAGTACGATCAAAGGCTTTGGAAAGATCATTTTTTAGGATGACCGACTTTTTATGGAGCTTCTTGATTGAGTGGAGGGCTTCCTGAGCTGTGCCAATTGCTTCATGGATTTAGTGATGGCTGAGAAAGGAAAATTGTTCCTTGGATATCATTTGGGATATAACTGGCTTAATATGGAGGGCTATTGTTTTGGAGATGATTTTGTAAATGCTATTGTAGAGGGATATGGTTCTGTAATCATCAAAGGAGGAAGGGTTGTCAAATTTGGGGATAAGGGCCGGGAAGGTCGAGTTGAAGACCTCTAAGATTCTACCAGAATTTCGGCTTTCTTCAATGGTCTGGATGAGATCATCGCTAATTAAATCAAGGAATGAACTGAAGAATTCAACCGACCACCCATCAGGACTTGGGGTTTTATCATTTTGAAATCACTTCAACACTGCTTCAAGCTCTTCTCTAGTAACCTGAGAGTTTAAATCTTCAAATTCCTCTAGCTCAATAAATCTGGGTAGTGCTTCGGCAATTCAAATGATGCTTGGGAGGGTTATTCCAATGGGGGCTTTGTAGATATTAGCGAAATGTCTAATCCCCATGTCAGCGAGTTGCTCAAAATTGCCTGTTTTCCATCCTTCCGAGTTTTGTAATTCCCAGATTGTGTTAATGGCTTTCCGACACCTTGCATATTGTTGAAAGAACTTTGAATTTTCATCACCTTCTTTGAGCTAGATTGCTCTGCTCTTGAGCCTCCAGGTTTCTTCTTTTAAATGAAGGAGTTTAATTCTATTTGTTTCCAGTTGAATCAACTGCATCTTTTGCTCAGCTGAGTTCGATCTAGTGGGAATTGATTATTTGAATTCTAATAGTGCCTTTTTCAATCCTTTGTATATCTTCTTCATCACTTCTCTGTTTTAATCTAGTCCAGGTTATTGTTTTGCCTTTTAGAAGTCCTAGATTTTTTGCAAAGAGCTCCCCGAGAGAGGAATTTTCATTCTAAGAACAATGGATCCAAGAGGCTAAGACCAAGTTCCTGAAACTTAGCTCCAACAACCAAGAGGAATTGAATTTAAAGGGCGAATAATGTTTAAAAAGATTACCCTTGAGCTCCAAAAAAATAGGAGAGTGATCAGAGATTCCACCACTCCCCAACCATTGATGAAAGATATTTACACTTTCCATCAGAGGGGCTTTGATCAAGAATTGGTCCAATCTTCTAGCAAGGGCATCTACCCCCAATCTACAATTCCTCCAAGTTGGCTTGAGTTTGACAGGGTCAATATTTAGGAAGTTGTGAGCATCCAACAAGTTTTCAAAAAAGGCTATGAGATGATCACTTTGACCCCTGAAACCCCAAGATTCCATTGTGCCAAGGGAGAAATTTAAATCTCCACCAATAATTATATTATCTTGATTCATAAAATCAGCCTCCATGATTCTATTCCAAAAAAGTTCTTTGTTTTGGCAAGGGCCATAGATGTTGATAAATCTAAATGGTCTGTTGAGCTCCATAGACAAGATATATACACCAAGTAGACCTTCTCCTCCCCAAACATTTAGAATTTTTGCTGAACGGCTGTTAAACCCCAAAGCGCAACCACCAGAATGACCCTTCACATCTAGAAAATGGAATTCCCAAGTTGGAAGAAAACTTAAGAGAAGCTTATTTATTTGGTGACCATCCCTAAAGTTTCTTAAAGGAAAATAGCATCCAACTTTTTAGACTGACAGAGCCTCCGAAGAGTCAGTATTTTGTCTGGTTTGGCTATACCCTTGCAATTGAAGGAAAGACAGATCATGGGGGTGAGGAGTGAGGGTTTCTCTTTGCTCTATGAACCCAGTCGATTGGGGTTTGGACCCTAGAGGATACTTCAACACTAGCCCTTTTAATAGCCTTGGAATTTTTTGATTGATGACCACGTCGGGGTTTGAGAGTAATTGAAGGAGAGGGGTCAAGGTTCAGGCCTAGGACCGAGGGGGGTGCAATAGGGAGGGATTTGAGAAAATATTGGTGCAGCCCACTTGATAGCGAGCGATCATCGAGCGAGCAGGTGGTCCTATCCACAGAGGGTTGGGGAATGGGGGGAGACTGTGAGGCGGGGGGCAGTGGGAATAGGACATACCGATGAACATAATTTATTTACTTCAGATTGAGAGACTACACAGTTCAATGAAGAAGATGATAAATATACTGAACCTTCAATAGAATGAGAAAAATGAGGAAGAGTGGAGGAAGGAGTACCCACAAAAACCGTGTACCAGGTTCTAGATGGGGTACGATCCGATGCCTTTGCAAATTGGTGAGCTACGGCCTGTTGCGGAGTCTGGTAAGAGGGTGACGAACTTTCATGGAGTTCCATTGGAGAAACGAAATCTGAATCCATAGTTTGAGTGGAGGCTGAGACCAACGCTTTGGCCTAGATCTGATTCTATCCAGAGATTCTTAGACAGTCTTTATATAAATGCCCCACTTTGTGACATTTGTGCCAGCGGAAGGGAATGCCTTCATTATCTAATATTTTCCTCCAAGTGATGTCTCCCATCTGAAGCAGGTAGCGCTCTACCACACCTTCTCTGGTATCTAGGTGCACTATAATACGTGCTAATGCTAGGCAGCCTGTGTCTTGGTAGGTTCTATCATGATCCAGATAGACACCCGAATCATCTCCTATTACCTTGAAGATCTCTTCCCCCCAAAATTGTAAGGGGAGAGCAGGAAATCGGACCCAAATTGGCCCCGCTTCATGGTTTTCATTTTCTGGGTCAAACAGTGGCATCCATCGCTTCAATAGCACTAGTGTCATCTCAATGTGCTAATAGCATGTGATAACCTAGTCTACTTGGTGCGGATGAGCAAAAATCAGCGCAAACCAACCCCTGGAGATCGAGATAATTCCTGGAAGCCATATGAGAAGATTCCCCCAAATTTTTGCTATCCACTTTCAAAGGTGCATCGGGGAGTAATTTCCGCCTCTCACCCTTCCAACTAACACCGTCCTCTCTATGAGGGCCACTTGTGCCATTGAGATTCCTTCTCCGAAGATTAACCTCCTGTCCCTTTCTCTGATTTTCTAATTCCTTGATTTTTTTTGTTGCTTTGGTTGCGCCTTGGCTGCTTGCTCTCTTTCCTTGAGGCCAGTGTCCTCAAAATCAGACTGATTCCCTTCCGAAGCTCAATCCTGTCCAGGAATGCCTATGAAGCATCCTAAAGAAGGGGCCGAGCCGATTGGTTGGAATGTTATATAAGAAGGGGTAGTCCCAAGGATTCTGACTTGTTAAGGAAGCAATTCTTGCGCTGTTTGTCCCAAATTTCTCGATCCTGCTCCAGAAACGCTCGCTCTGCCTTGGGTATTTGTTGCTATTGGAAAGACCCGCGACCATGAATTCAAGTCCGACGGGGAGGGGATGGGTAGGAAAGGTAACTCTAGGCCTTATTTCGGAATAAATATTCCTTCCGTAACTGACAGGGGCAAAGTCGATTCTAGTGTCTGCGATGAGACCTCCATATCTTCCATTTGAGTTATAATTGCCTCAACCCCTATCACCGGTAAACTGGCTATCATCGGCGTAGTCAAAGCTGGAACCGATCGGGTGAAATTGACACAGATATCCTCAACAGAAAGGGAGTCAAAGGTGTAGTCAAGTCGTTGTTCATCCATCCGGGAGCCAGCTGCCCAAGACAACAGTGCGATGTTACTAGAATAGCAATAAAATGACTGTTGACCTAAGGCAGGGAGGTAGAGAACAATCCCTTCGTTACGAAGTAACCCATAAAAACAAACTTACTGCCGCACCTTCCTATTGGGATTACTCTCGCCCCAGACCGCTGTATCTTGAAAAAACCCTTATAATCTACTGCAAACCCACAACAAAAAAAACGGTTTCGATTGGACCCAAAACAGGACAAGGGTTTATTTTAATGCTCCTACTAGAATGACCCGCAGTCCTGTAAACTTCTCGCAGAGAATGCGTGACCACAGAGGTCAAGCTTTGGTTGCAATGTGAAAACTGTAGTTAGAGAGGGAAAGCAGAAAGTAACAAAAACAATGGGTTGTGACCTTGACCCTTCAAGTGGAAGCAAATGTCTCTCATCACCATAAACTGAGGAACTAAACCCCCTGCAGAGCGAGTACTCTAACCGTGAGAACCCTAGATGAAGAGTTGTAAAATCTTGGAGCTCGAGACCCTTCCTCGGTTACTGCAGATGATCTCGACTTCGAAACCCTCACCCTCCATCGCAGCTCCGCATCTTCATCCAATATCGAAAATGTTCAATTAATTAATTTATTTTAAATTAATTAGTTGGAGAAATACAAGTTAGAAGTCTTTCTAAAGTCATGCAAGAGTTATCCTTTAAATTAAGGAGATAAGATTGAATTATCCATTAAATCAAAGAGATAAGATTGAATTGTATTTGAGTTTTAATTAGTTAACTCAGTTTATTGACTCAAGACAAATTAAATTAGTTCCAAATTGTTTGAGGAACTAATAGAGAGTTAACAGTCAGTTGATGAATTAATGCATCCAACTAGTGCTACTCCAGTTAACTGAAGATTCCCTCATCAGAAACTCATGCTTGTCTATTCTGAGAAAGACCCAATTGAGATTAATGTTAAGGACAGTGTACTATCATTGCATTTGTTTTCTTATAAAGGAAACTCATGCATGCAGTCAAGGATCATCCTTGAGGATTCCGCAGTTTTGGAGGAAGTTTTCCACTAGGTTGGAGGAAGTTTTCCACTTGGTCAGAGGAGAATCATCCCCGAGGAACAACGCAAGGAAATAGGAGCTTGGAGGGCAGAGAGGAAGGCTTGAGAGAAGCCAAGATTGCCTGTGAGCATCTATGAGGATTGTACTGAGAGTTGGATAGTTGTGAGAGCTAAGGCTTTGTATAATTCCTATGTATTTCCACTTTGTATGATAATACAGATAGTGGGGTTTTTAGCTGAGGCTTTCCCCGATGTATTTTCATGTTGATTGTGCATTGATTCTTCTTCTTCTACTTATATTGTTTATCTCGATCTTTAATCTTCCGCAAATTGATAGTAGAAGTAGGTTATATTATTCTGCTTTGATTTATATTGCATTATCGGGTTAACCTACATCAGATTTTACACATGGTATCAGAGCTGGATTTGTAGAAAATTCTACATGGTATCGGAACTATGAATAGTATCCTGAGAAGAGAATTCAAAGGTTGAAGTTCAGGGTTGTAGGTGCAAATCAAATTCATATCATACTTCAAGGTTGGGCAATGGCATTCTATGGCTTAAGACTCGAGTATACCTTGGAAGGTAGCTCGAATTACATAGCATGGAAAGATAGAATGGAGGTTTTATTAGAAGACAATTTCTTGAAGGAATTCATTGATCAAGAAATCCCAAAGCTAGCTTCAACTAATGCACAAGAGTTGGCTGAGTGGAAGAAGTGTGTGGCGAAGGCGAGATGGATCATCCTCGAGGGAGTTCGAGACCATATTGTCTCGAGTGTCCATGGGAAGGATACTCCATTTTCAATGTGGAAGACATTGAAGGACCTATACCAGAACAATAATGACCAGAGGAAATTGGCACTCAACGATAAGCTTCGAAGAATCAAGATGGAGAAAGGTGATACTATTTCCACATATCTGAACAAGCTCACCACTTGCAGAGATGAGCTTGGCAGTGTGGGAATAACTACTACTGATGATGATATGGTGAGCATCGCTCTCCTTGGCCTTT
This sequence comes from Pinus tabuliformis, assembly GCA_031772625.1. Classification (NCBI taxonomy): domain Eukaryota; kingdom Viridiplantae; phylum Streptophyta; class Pinopsida; order Pinales; family Pinaceae; genus Pinus; species Pinus tabuliformis. Next base: position 999,492,846 of record CM062807.1, on the reverse strand, counting down.
CAAAGAGTTGGAATAGCTACCATGACTATGTGAATGGAAGGGATAAATTGCCAGATTGGGAACGACTGTGGTCGGATCTTATGCAGGAGGAGATCAGGAGGAGCACACGAGATGGTTCTTCATCCAAGACGGATGATAAAGAAAATCTGGCCTTAGCAAGTAAGGAAAGGAAAGGGAAGGGGAAGGCTTCCCATTTCAAACCAAATTCTCCTCATGGAGGGAAGAAGGGTGACATGTCTAAAGTGAGATGCTTTAATTGTCACGAGATGGGACATTATGCTACTAATTGCCCATCGTAGAAGTCCAAGAAGGGATCCTCGGAAGGATCAGAAGGTGAGGCATTAACCTCTCTGTTCGAAATGGACTTTACCCTCATCGCATGCATGGTGTCATCGATGATGGGTTGTGTCTGGTATCTTGACAGTGGAGCGTCATTCCACATGACCGGTGATAAAATTTTATTCAGTGCCTTGGAGGAGAAAGACCTCCAGATGCGCATAGAGATGGGTGACGACAGAAGGTATAGTGTTTTAGGAGTGGGCATAGTTGCTTTGGGAGGGAGCATGGAGCTCCTCTCAGCTTGACAAATGTGATGTATGTGCCTGGACTGAAGAAGAACTTGGTATTGGTCGCGAAGTTGGAGGAAAAAGGCTACGATGTTGTCTTCAGTAAAGGAAAGGCGTTCCTAAGACACATAGACACGGGTCAGACCAAGGGGATAGGGATTTGGGTGAAGAATATTTATAAACTAGAAGTAGATGATTGTGCAACATTGAGTATGAAAGCAGAATTGGTGCAAAGCCAAGACATTGGAGAGTTGTGGCACAGGAGGTTGGGCCATTTGCATCATGGGGCTTTGAAGATAATGCAATGGATATCTACTGGACTTCCTAAAAGTAAACTTGAGCAAGTTGACACATGCAAGAGTTGTACCTTGGGAAAGTACACCAAGTCTTCCTTTCATGATCAAGATAGTCGAGCATAGGCTATTTTAGAGCAAGTTCATGTGTATTTGCATGGACCATTCTCGATGGGATCCATAGTGAAGCAAAGGTATTTTGTGATTTTCATTGATGACTATTCTTGTAAATGTTGGATTTATTTCATGCACAAGAAGGACCAAACTTTCACAAAGTTTTGTGAGTTCAAAGCTTTGGTCGAGAAAGAGTCAGGGAAGAAGATGAAGGCCTTGAGAAGTGACAACGATGGAGAATATGTCTCTTAAGAGTTTAAGGAAAAAAATAAACGAGAGTTGACGGCACCTCATAACCCCCAATAGAATGGGGTGGCTGAGGCGAAGAACAAAACTATTGTAGGGGCAGCACGGGCAATGCTACATGATGATGGGGCCAACCCATGTGGTCCTGCCGTTCCAAAGCTGATGTGTAATGTACTTACGATCTGGACAATAATGTAATTGATTTGGTAATAAATATTGTTTGATTTTCAATCTCCTTGGGTTACGGCATGGGTACCTTGATGGTCTGCCGGGTGGACAACTGTCCCTCCTCGGAATTTTGGAAACCCGCCTCGGTTTGGGTTTTACTCCGTTCGCGCTCCTTTGGTGGTAATTGTTACGCTGGTCTTTAGCTCTACGAGCTCCTGGCGATTCTTTGTAACTTCTTTAATTTCGGTGGTGAAATGTGTGAACTCTGCCTGCCCGGTCGAGTGTGGTGTGCGTTTGGTTGCGGTTGCAGTCGTGGTCTTTGTTGTTCCAAGTCTCGGCCTGTATGCTGTCGTTTGTTTGGTGAAGCCCTGGTAAGGTTTGAATTATGGTTCTGTTTGCATGTGTTTTCGCTGTCGCTATAGCGTATATCCGGCTTTGATGTTTGCCTCTGTGTATTCTGGTCACTGTCTGCTCGTATATCACTAGGGTTTATATCTATTCGAGAGTTGTAAGGTTAATGGGGACATTTGCTTCAGCCCTGGTTCGTCAGCTTCCAAATTTTATAGGTCGTGTGGCATGCTCTGTTCGTCCCTCTGCCAACTTAACCCTGTAAGCTTCTGTTCCTTGCTGGACTTTATTTTTGCTATTTGTTTTGAGACTAATGGCCCGACTCCTCTGTGAGCAGGGGCTCGTCCGGGTGAGGAATTTACAGCTACGGCTCGCCTATCAGGTAATGACCCTTGTTAAACTTTCTCAATAGCTTCTTCCCAATTCTCCGTTCTTGTTTGTTTTTTTGCTGTGGTTGGAAACTGACCCTTCCTCCGTTTGCCCTTATGCAGGTGGAGTTGTTCATTGGTTTGAACGCTTGGACTTCCGGCTGCCCTGGACAGTATATGGGTAGAATCGTTCTGTTGTTTTAACTGTGCTTGGTTGGGTTCTTGTATGGTCTGCTTGGTTTTCATTGGCTCTGTGCCGCTGTCTGGTGTTGGTTTCTTAGGTGCTAGGTTTAGTGGTAACTTCAGGAGATGGGCTCGAACTCTTTACTAAGGGCTTTTGTTTACAACCGTGTCAGTTCCCATGTCTGCGAACTGGGTTGGTTTTGTAGTTATTTTGAACAGAGAATGTGAATGATGACAGACTTTTAATGACTATGTTATATCCTGTGAATTTATATGGAAATAAATCTGGAGCCGCTCTTATGGTTTTGTTTGCATACGTGTTAAATGTGTATACGCCTGAACGCTATGTCCGCGTGACCTGTGCTGGTTGTTGTGGCTCTTCGTTTGATTATTTGGATTTTGTTCTGGTTCGGAGTCTGTAGTGAAACTTTTAACAATGTTTTTGTACCATGAAGGAAAACAAAAGAACGCACGTCATTGAATTTTTACAATATTTGAGGACACTCGTGGAATTGTATGTGCACTAAAAATAATGAATATATTTCTTTCTGTTAATTATCTCCTTCACTGTCCAACCCGTATTGGGCTTATTTTTCCTCCTTTTGTATCACTCTTCTCGAACAGTTGGATAACTGCTGTTAGTTGTTTTGTTGTCAGTTACAATAGTTATTTCGTATTTGAAACTTATTCTTAACTAGCTTGTTTTCCTGTGCTTGTATTTACAACAGTGATATAACTGTTCGGAAACGAATGACTCTAACTAATTACTATTGTTCCTAATTAGAGCTCATTACATTATTCTTGGCATTTTTAACAGAAAAGTAAAATAAAAACAATAAATAAAAATAAAGACAGACACGCTGTCCGTCCAGTGAGCCGTGTTCTCTGTCCTTCTCAGAAACCATATCAACCTTCTTTTCGTCTTCGCCCTATTAACCAGATGCTCCTGCATCAGGCTCCTGGGGTAAAAGAAATTCATGGCTCTGTTCCATGAGATCCTCCACCGAATAACCAGCCTTCTGTATCTGCACCGCGTCGAGCCATGAGCTGTCCTCCATCAGACGGTCTCTCCACTTGACGAGGTAACGCAAATATTCCTTCCTGCGTGTCTTCTTGGCTACCTGGGTGCTGAGGATCCCTTCAATCTCATGGGACATTACCGAAGGAAATTGTTTCTTCCAAGAACTGTCTCCAAATTTGGTGTCCTGTTTTAGCTGTACCACACTATCATCCTCTGCTTGGGCATTCTATGGGAACAGATCCGCCACATTGAAAATAGGTGATATGCCTATGTCAGGTGGCAGCTGAATCTCGTAAGCATTGGCTGAAAATTTACATAGGATTTTGCAGGGACCAATTTTCTTATATTTTAGCTTATTATACGTGCCCTTAGGAAACCGTTCCCGGCGCAGATGCGCAAGGACCTCATCCCCAACATTAAAATGCACCTCTCGTCGCTTTGAGTCTGCTTGCTGCTTGTATTTCTGTACGTTGTCCTGCAACCTTAGTTTGACTTTTTCATGTAGTTTGCTCATTGCTTCTACAAAGTCTTCCCCATCCGTGCTTCGTCGTTCCATCTTTCCCAAATCTCGTAGTTCATGTATTCCCCGAGGATGCATGCAATACAAAATCTGAAATGGGCTAAGTCCGGTGCTACGATTGGGTGAATCGTTATAAGCGAATTCTGCCTGGGCAAGAGCTCGATCCCATAATCGTGAATTTTCTCCAGTCAAACTCCGTAATAAATTTCCAAAGCTCCTGTTTACCACTTCCGTTTGTCCATCAGTCTGCGGATAATACGCAGAGCTGAAGTTCAGTTGCGTGCCCAACTTTTTCCACAGGGTGCGCCAAAAGTGCCCTGTGAACTTTACATCCCTGTCTAAAATGATAGTTCTGGGTAGGCCATGTAATCTAACAACCTCCGTGAAAAACAGGTGTGCCACGTACGTGGCGTCACTAGTTTTCCGGCAAGGGATAAAATGAGCCATTTTTGAAAATCTATCTACCACCACCATTACTGAATCATACCCCCGTTGTGTTCTAGGAAGTCCAAGAACAAAGTCAATGCTGACAGAGTCCCATGGCCTGCTTGGAACAGGTAGTGGTGTGTAAAGTCCAGTATTCTGACTGTGTCCTTTTGACAGTTGGCAGACTTTACACCTGTTTACATATCTCTGTACATCCCTGCTCATTTTAGGCCAATAATGGAAATGTCCGAGTTGCTACAAAGTTTTGTTGATGCTAAAATGTCCCGCTAATCCGCCGCTATGCTTTTCCCGTACAATATTCTCCCTCATTGAACAGTCCGGGATACATAATTGCCCACCTCTGAATAATAATCCTTCCTGTAAATTATAGTCTAACCACGGGTTTGCATTCCTTAATACGGGATTTTGGCAGTCTTCAAAAGATTCCTTAAAATCCATGTCGGTTTGGTACAAGTCTTTCAAATGTTCGAATCCCAATACCTGTATGCTACTCTCCTGTAAGAGCAAGGCTCTTCTGCTCAAAGCATCTGCCACTTTGTTGGCTTGCCCACTTATGTGTTTTAACACGAAAGTGAAACTCTGCAAGTATTCTACCCACTTGGCGTGCTTATGGTTTAACTTGTGCTGCTGCATTACGTATTGCAATGCCGAATTATCAGAAAACAGAACGAATTCATTGCCCAGTAGGTAGTGCCTCCAATGCTTTAAAGCTTGGACCACTGCATAAAATTCCTTGTCGTATGAGGAATATTTCTGCCGGCTTTCATTCAGTTTTTCACTGAAAAATGCCACTGGTCTGTCGTCCTGACTGAGCACAGCGCCAATAGCTATTCCACTTGCGTCACACCGAACTTGAAAAAGTTTATTGAAATCGGGCAGCCTCAAGATTGGCCTCTCCGTGATATTCCGCTTCAAAAGCTGAAAACTGTCTTCTGCCATCTTCATCCAACAAAAAGGCTGGCTGGCCTTTTTGATGGTCTCTAACATTAGTGCACAGATTTCACTGAAATTTCTAATAAACTTTCGATAAAAACTTGCCAATCCGTGGAAACTACGTACCTCAAATAAGCTCTTCGGTGACGGCCAATTTATAATTTCTGCAATCTTCTCGGGGTCCATTTTCAATTCATTTTCTGCAACTACAAACCCCAAATAGACCAGCTCCTTCTGCAGGAAAGTGCATTTCTTTAAGTTTATCAGCAGTTTGTTCTGCTGTAATTTCTCTAACACTTTTCGAACATGTTGAAGATGCTCTCTTTTTGTTCTGTTGAAAATTAAAATGTCATGAAGATAAACTATCACGAACTTGCCAATAAATTCCTTTAACATCTCATTCATTAGTCTCATAAAGGTACTAGGAGCGTTGCTCAATCCAAATGGCATGACCAGCCATTCATACAGCCCTTCATTAGTTTTGAAAGCCGTTTTCCACTCATCTCCTTCCCTAATTCTGATCTAATGATAACCACTCTTCAGATCAATCTTTGTAAAATAAGCTGCTCCACTAAGACAGTCCATCATGTCGTCCATCCTGGGTAAGGGAAATCTATATCGAATCGTAATTTTATTAATGGCCCGCGAATCTGTACACATTCGCCATTCTCCACCCTTCTTAGGTGTAAGTACTGTTGGTACTGCACAAGGGCTCAAACTTTCTCTAATCAATCCCTTATCCAACAACTCCTGCACTTGTTTACGAATTTCTTCATTGTCTTTCGGACTCATCCTATACGCTGCCTTGTTTGGCAAGCTTGCTCCCGGTATAAAGTCAATGTGATGGCTAATACTCCTCTTGGGAGGCAACTTATCTGGTAAATCGTCAACCACAATGTCTTGGAATTCTTTCAACAACTCCTGAATTTCTACAGGCAGTTCTGCTTTTTCTGTGTTCAGCAGCATCGGTCTTGTCCTTCTTACAATTGCGTAATTAACCTCATTTTCCTCAATCTGCTTCACAAACTGTTTCCCTCCAATTAACAATGTTTTTGTTCCACTTGGTTCTGCTGCATCCTCTTCCTTGATGGGTACAAGCGTATGTTTGATCCCATCTTTCACAAATTTATAACAATTTGTCTTTCCATCGTGTGTCACCCTCCGGTCATACTACCACGGTCTCCCAAGCAGTATATGGCACACGTCCATTGGCATAATATTGCAGACCACCGTGTCGTGATATTTGCCAATGTGAAATTCTACCTCACTGTTCATCAACTAGTAACTGGTGGCCTTTCTGTAGCCACGACACCTTGTAAGGCGTGGGGTGTTTAAGCCGCTTCAAGCCGAGCTTCTCCACCATTTCGGTGGCAACCAAATTGTCTGTATTTCCGCTGTCTATAATCAATTTACAACACTTCCCCTGTGATTTGCAAACTGTTCGAAACAACGCTTTTCGCTGGGTCTGTTCAGCCATCTCTTTGGCTGGTTTCAACAGCGCCTTGTTCAAAATTAGTGCTTCCCCCGTTTTCGCCACGTTTTCTATCTCCCGGGGTTGTGCTTCAGCTTCCTTAGGCTACGCAACAAATTCTCCCCTCTGGCCAACGTGTTCAGCGTCCGGGCATTCAAAGGATCTGTGCCCACACTTATGGCACCTGTAGCAGTGGACATTAGTCCCTCTTCCGCGACCATTTCCTCTTCCGCGCTGATATGGCCAACCTCCTCCGGTGCTTTCTCCCTTCTCTGATGTCCCTGAAGCTCTGGAATTGCTACCTTCCTCGCTGTTTGTGGCAGCTCTTCCTCTGCCGTAGGACTGTCCTCGTCCTCTGCCATTCCCTCTCCCTCTCCTGTTGTTCTGCTTCCTGTTGATTTTATCCTCAGCCTTTATAGCACTCTGAAAGGCTTCTTCAATATTTCAGGGAGAGAGAATACTGATCTCGTCCAATATTTCCAATCTCAAGCCATTTACATACCTTGCTGTTTTTTCTGGAGTATCGTCCGTATAACCAGCACGTAAATTTAAACGGTAAAACTCTTTTGTATACTCCTTTACAGTCATACCTTTCTGCCTTAAATTTTGCACTCGTCGGTAAAGCTCAACCTGGTAGTCCTTCGGTAAAAGTCTGCCCTTCAGTTTTGCCACCATCCGTGGCCACCTTCTTATTGGCAACTTGTTCATTTGTCTCCTGCCCGCTTGGACACTATCCCACCATAAGGCGACATGCCCTTTTAGTTTAGTTGCAGCAAATCTAACTCTTTTATCCTCACTGATCTCCTCATTTTCAAAATACTTATCTAGTTCGCTTATCCAATCCAACAAGACATCTACAGATAGACTGCCATCGTAGTTAGGGATCTCCGGTTTGGGTTTGTTGCTGGCTAACAGAACTGATCGCAACAGCCTTAACTCTGGGGCTTCTTCCTCTGACCCATCTGTAACAGGTGCTGCCTCATCTTCATTGTCATCCCCAAGTTCCGAGTCTCTTTGCCTACCCGTCTCTACTGCTTCCAAGCGAGTTGTAAGGATTCTCAACTGTTCTCTCAATCCTTCGTCTGCTACTCTGCATGCACCTCTCCCACGTCCTCATCTTTGTACTTCCATCTTCCTCTACTTTCCTCAAAATGCTGTTGTGATACCACTTGATGGGGCTAGCCCACGTGGTCCCGCCGTTCCAAAGCTGATGTGTAATGTACTTACGATCTAGACAGTAATGTAATTGATTTGGTAATAAATATTGTTTGATTTTCAATCTACTTGGGTTACGGCATGGGTACCTTGATGGTCTGCCGGGTGGACAACTGTCCCTCCTCGGAATTTTGGAAACCCACCTCGGTTTGGGTTTTACTCCGTTCGCGCTCCTTTGGTGGTCATTGTTACGCTGGTCTTTAGCTCTACGAGCTCCTGGTGATTCTTTGTAACTTAAGTAATTTCGGTGGTGAAATGTGTGAACTCTGCCTGCCCGGTCAACGGTGTGGTGTGCGTTTGGTTGCGGTCGTGGTCTCTATTGTTCCAAGTCTCGGCCTGTATGCTATCGTTTGTTTGGTGAAGCCCTGGTAAGGTTTGAATTACGGTTCTATTTGCATGTGTTTTCGCTGTCGCTGTAGCGTATATCCGGCTTTGATGTTTGCCTCTGTGTATTCTGTTCACTGTCTGCTCATATCTCACTAGGGTTTATAGCTATTCGAGAGCTGTAAGGTTAATGGGGACATTTGCTTCAGCCCTGGTTCGTCGGCTTCCAAATTCGACAGGTCGTGTGGCATGCTCTGTTCGTCCCTCTGCCAACTTAACCTGGTAAGCTTCCGTTCCTTGCTGGACTTTATTTTTGCTATTTGTTTTGAGACTAATGGCCCGGCTCCTCTGTGAGCAGGGGCTCGTCCGGGTGAGGAATTTACAGCTACGGCTCGCCTATCAGGTAATGACCCTTGTTAAACTTTCTCAATAGCTTCTTCCCAATTCTCCGTTCTTGTTTTTTTTTTGCTGTGGTTGGAAACTGACCCTTCCTCCATTTGCCCTTATGCAGGTGGAGCTGTTCGTTGGTCTGAACGCTTGGACTTCCGGCCGCCCTGGACAGTATAAGGGTAGAATCGTTCTGTTGTTTTAACTGTGCTTGGTTGGGTTCTTGTATGGTATGCTTGGTTTTCGTTGGCTTTGTGCCGCTATCTGCTGTTGGTTTCTTAGGTTCTAGGTTTAGTGGTAACTTCAGGAGATGGGCTCGAACTCTTTACTGAGGACTTTTGTTTACAACCGTGTTAGTTCCCATGTCTGCGAACTGGGTTGGTTTTGTAGTTATTTTGAACAGAGAATGTGAATGCTGATACAGACTTTTAATGACTATGTTATATCCTGTGAACTTATATGGAAATAAATCTGGAGCCGCTCTTATGGTTTTGTTTGCATACCTGTTAAATGTGTATACGCCTGAACGCTATGTCCTCGTGACCTGTGCCGGTCGTTGTGGCTCTTCGTTTGATTATTTGGCTTTTGTTCTGGTTCGGAGTCTGTAGTGAAACTTTTAACAATGTTTTTGTACCATGAAGGAAAACAAAATAACGCACAACATTGAATTTTTACAATATTTGAGGACACTCATGGAATTGTATGTGCACTAAAAATAATGAATATATTTCTTTCTGTTAATTATCTCCTTCACTGTCCAACCCGTATTGGGCTTATTTTTCCTCCTTTTGTATCACTCTTCTCGAACAGTTGGATAACTGCTGTTAGTTGTTTTGTTGTCAGTTACAATAGTTATTTCGTATTTGAAACTTATTCTTAACTAGCTTGTTTTCCTTTGCTTGTATTTACAACAGTAATATAACTGTTCGGAAACGAATGACTCTAACTAATTACTATGTTCCTAATTAGAGCTCATTACATTATTCTTGGCATTTTTAACAGAAAAGTAAAATAAAAACAATAAATAAAAATAAAGACAGACACGTTGTCCGTCCAGTGACCCGTGTTCTCTGTCCTTCTCAGAAACCATATCAACCTTCTTTTCGTCTTCGCCCTGTTAACTAGATGCTCCTGCATCACATGACCAAGGCCTACTACTTCACTTGTGGGCTGAGGCATGCAACACAATGGTCTATTTACAGAATAGAAGCCTGCATCGCATATCTGGGATGAAGACACCAGATGAAGTTTTCTCTGGTAAGAGACCAGATGTGGGTCACTTTAGGATCTTTGGCTCATCGGCATATTGGAATGTGACAAAGGATGCACGAAAGAAGCTTGAGCCGACAACAGTGTTGGGGATATGTGTCGGGTACACTGATACACCTCACAACTATCGGGCGTACTTGCCTACCAGCCAGAGGACAATGATTCGCAGAGATCTCAAGTTTGATAAGCAGAAGGACATGCGAGTTTCCCTTGAGAGGGAGCTCCAACTACAGGCTGTGGAGGAACTGTTGTTTCCTAAGGAGGAGGAGCCTCAGACTGATGTGGAGCAGTCACATGCAGAGGTTCTAGGAGTGGAGACATCCACTCAAGCAGAGTCTTCCAGAGATGAATGGAAGCACACAAGAGAAGCTAACAGATTGTTGGAGGATGCGAGATAGAATGTGGGAGCACCATATTCTCATCGCAGACTGAGGAGATCACCAGAGAGGTACACTAGATACATGGCCCTTATTGGGGAATGTGTTGAGACCGAGCCATCTTCCTTTGAGGAAGCAGTGCAACAGATGATTTGGGTTGATGATATGGTGGAGGAGTATGACTCCATAGTTCGTAACAGTGTTTGGGACGTGGTTCCGAGACCAGAGAACAAGTCAGTTGTGAATTCCTATTGGCTTTACAAGGTAGAACAAGCTGCTGATGGTAGTGTGGAGAAGCATAAGGCAAGATTTGTTGCTCGTGGCTTTTCACAGGTCGAGAGGATCATGTTGCTACAGCATATTTCGACAGAGGAGAAAGATGTTGACATTTTGACAAAGGCATTGTTAAAGTGTAAATCCGAGTTCCATAGAGACAAGATCGGGGTGGCAGATAATCCCTTGCTTGTTGAGAGGGATTGTTGAAATATGGTAACAATAATATTCCAATTTAATTTTTCCTTGAATTAAATTGTGAATTAAAATCAAATTTAGTCTTAACAACAACTTGGAAATAATTAATTAATTTATTTTAAATTAATTAGTTGGAGAAATTCAAGTTAGAAGTCTTTCTGAAGTCGTGCAAGAGTTATCCCTTAAATTAAGGAGATAAGATTGAGTTATCCCTTAAATCAAGGAGATAAGCTTGAGTTATATTTGAGTTGTAATTAGTTAACTTAGTTTACTGAGTTAAGTCCAGTGAAATTAGTTCCAAACTGTTTGAGGAACTAATAGAGAGTTAATAGTCAGTTGATGCATTAATGCATCCAACTAGTGCTACTCTAGTTAACTGAAGATTCCCTCATCAGAAACTCATGCATGTGTATTCTGAGAAAGACCCAGTTGAGATTAATGTCAAGGACAATGTACTATCAGTTGCATGTGTTTTCTTATAAAGGAAAGTCATGCATGTAGTCAAGGATCATCCTTGAGGAAGTGTTCCACTATGTTGGAGGAAGTGTTCCACTATGTTGGAGGAATTTTTCCTCTTGGTTAGAGGAGAATCATCCCATAGGAACAACGCAAGGAAATAGGAGCTTGGAGGGCAGAGACGAAAGCTTGAGAGAAGTTAGATTACCTGTGAGCATCTGTGAGGATTGTACTGGGAGTTGGCTAGCTGTGAGAGCTAAGACTTTGTAAAATTCCTATGTATTTCCACCTTGTACGATAATACAGATAGTCGGGTTTTTAGATGAGGCTTTCCCCAAAGTATTTTCATGTGTATTGTGCCTTGATTCTTCTTCTTTTGGTTATATTATTAAGCTTGATCTTTAAGCTTCTACAAATTGATAGTAGAAGTAGGTTATAGTATTCCGCTTTGATTTATATTGCATTATCGGGTTAACCTACATCAAATTTTGTACACACCCTAAAAACCAGTAGAGGGCATGCTAATGCTACCCAACAATGCAAAAAACTGCGTTAACCTAGCCATGAACACTTTGTCTTTCCTATAAGGTCACGTTACCTGACTTTCATTAGCTCGAAAAGGAAAATTCATGAGTTAACTCACTAACACCCCATAATTTACTCAAGGTTGACTCTAAAAAGCTCGAAGGGATCACCTCAAACTTGCCTTTGGTAAGTTGTTATCCTTAGAAAGGTTAATGAGCAAGGAAATAACAATAAAGTAGAGGAAACATCCTCTAGAATTTTGCCTTTTTCCCAAGGTGAACTAGAGAAGAAATTGGCAAAAGCTTAAGCTCCCCTCACCTGTAGATTGGAGGCTGGGCCATTATAATATGGATCATATCCTATCTCCTTTTTCTCTTTCTCAACAGTGTCTCGATAGCCTAACATTGCACGAATTCTGATCCAGATTACAATGGTCTAGCCTCCAATGTATAGGCATGGGGAGGTTGAGGGTTTGCCAATTTCTTCACCAATTCATCTTGGACAAAAGCCAAAAACGCTGGAGAATGTTTCATTTGCTTTACTACTCTTTCCATATTCATTAGCCTATGTTAGGATAGGCAATTTCCGAAGAAAATTTTGAGGCAATCCCTTCCAACTTTTTAGAGTCAACCATGGGTAAATGATAGAGTTTTAGTGAGTTAACTTAGGATTTTTCCTTCACGATCTCATGAAAGTCAGGAAACACGACGCAAGACAAATTGTTCATGACTAGGTTAATATTATTTGCTACACTGTTGGGCCGCATTAGCATTCCTTTTGTTTTTTTTTTGGGTGTGTTACTATGGGAAATAGTCATGTAAATTAGGGTTTCTTCCAGTCCAATGTGGTCTTCTCCTGAATATTGTTGAGGAGGATTTTTCCAGTGTAACAACCATTCAAGAGAATGCCATTTACATTTTCTTACTTCACAATCTTGATCTTTTTCAGCAGAGATGCATCTTATACCATTACATAATAGTAGTTTTAAGAAGAGGATTGAACAATTTATAACATTGGTTTTGGTGGAATTTAATGATTTAGAATCTATTTTTCTCTTGAATTTCAATGCAATGAGTGACATGATTAGCTATAGTTTTTAAATGTGCTAGATTATATTCAAACAATTTTCCATGTATACATATGTTGGTATGTTGTTGTAATATCCATAATATTGATGCATTGTGTAGAGTGTGGAGGTGCATTTCCTGTGCAATTTATACACATGTGAGCCATTTTCATTGTCAGACCCATTTTTTACATCCCTCTAGACTATTATTTTGCCAGTAAGAACTATGTCTAAGTAAATGAAATTATAATCTAGAAGTACAATTAAGGAAGGAATGCCACTGAAGTCATAAACAAACTCGCTACACTCCAGGAATGATAAATTGTCAAATTATCAAACTGAGTGGTGACTCAAGTTTTCAATCTTATAGGTTAGTAAATAAGGTAAAGTGGAAACATATTTCTCATATAAGTTCAATTCTTTCCAAGGATGTTCACTTTGTCCCTCATGTAAGAGGCCATTCAAGAAAATGCCATTTTTATATTGATTTGCTTCACAATCTTGACCTTTTTCAATAGGGTTATGCATCCCATACCCTAGATAATAGTAGTTTTAAGTGGAGGATTGAACGATTTAGAACATTGGTTTCAGTGGAATTTAAAGATTTAGAATCTGTTTTTCTCTATTTTTTATATTTTTCAGTGTTCGTGAATTTCAGTGGAAGTTAAACTAAATGGCACGAGCCAAGCTTTAGCAAAAGGAAATTGGATAATGTTATTTTTATAAACGTGTTATTCATCTAGGATAGTTTATAGGAAACTATTTAGATTCAATGTAAATAAATTTAATTCTATTTTAGAGCGTAAAATAAATAAATTTAATTGTATTTTAAGGCGTAAAATTTAGAGAAATTAAAATAAAATAGTTCTAGTATAACTTAGACTTGAATGTAACTGAAAATGTTTCCACATTTCACATGGAAATGACACATAACCAGAATTAGAAAAATAAAACTAGATAATGCTATTTTTATAAACATATGATGATTTAGGGATAATTTTAAGGAACCTATGTAGAGTTAATATTTTAGTTGAAATAAATTGAGTAATTTGGAGTATAAAATTTAGGGAATGTGCATTGACTTTTCGTTCAAAAGTGTTTTTCATGAAAACAACTTTTTGATTATTTGTTTTTGCAGATGTTGCCATTGGAATCATTTTTGTTAACAGAGCCTTGCGAAGGTTTATTTTCGGTGCAAACTTTTATTTATTTGAACTTCAAAGTGGTTTATACTAGATTTAGCAAAATGAAATTGTTTCTTAAAATGTTTGTTTGAACTTTATAAAAGTAAGAATAATGTCAGCTAATGAACTATATTTTTGGAGGCTTTTTGGCCCAAATAAATTATATAATTTTAGTGAAATGGATTATAACGTGATGTTTAGCAAAATCCTAAGTCTAAGTTAAAATAAATTTGATAAAATTGACTCAACCCTCAATTCAGGTTAGGTTCAAAAAATGATCCAAGTGATTAGAGAACATTTTAGGAAAATGGCACAATAATTTTTAGAAAGAAGGTGATTAGAGGACATTTTAGGAAAATGGCACAATAATTTTTTGCTTTGATAAAGTTCTAGCATCTTTTATCATAAAATAGGAACAGGTATTACACATTTCGCGAGACATTTTGACTTCCTCTCCACAAATGAGAAATTCAGAAATTATTGAATTTTAGAACTACTAGACACTTGTGTATATAGGTTCGTTTTGTTTTATTAATAAGGAGATATTTATTATAATAGCATGCATGGGTTTTATACATGAGGCGTAACGAACGATTTTTCCTGCAGGCCTTGGGATTGATTAATTGCTTTCCTTTCAAACATTGGCAATTGGTATCAAATAAAGGTAAGCCTGAGATAGGAGGATTATGTAGACATTAACCTCAAAATTGTCATTTGAATAACAATTAAAACACTTGAATGAGCTAGGGGGTATTAAGTCTTAAGAGTGGAGAAAGTTCATTATCCGGACTGAAAAAGTTTGCTAACTAATTTTCCATTTTGCCTCCCGAATCTAAGAAAAAAATTGGACATTAAATTATATGATAATGAAATTTGGCATTAATTACGTACAGACTATCTCTCTCTATATATATCCTCTCGACCATAGTAAACACGTGGTTGATGATCTGGACTACGCATAAGCGGGCAGATGAATACTGTAGGCAGAGGAATTGTATGTGGCACTTGGCGGGAATAAAAGTACAGAATGGAGAGGGCTGAAGATGAATATCTATTTTTTCCCGGAAGAAAAAGCTTTATAGTAAAGATGAAAATCTACTTTATGCGCGAGTGCTAGTCTCTTTTGCATTGTATTGAACTTCAATTATTTTTAAGAGGTGAAATTATGAATAGCTTCCTTTTTTTTGGCAACAAATGTTTGGCTTTTTGTGTCTGGCAACTTAATGTGACCTTGACATTGTGCGTTAACAACCACATGCTTCAACAAACTGAGCTATTCATGCCACTGATGTAGTTAATTCACCATCGACTATATGGGAATCTGGGCATCACTTTCACACTTCAGTCGAAATATGTTGTAGCTAATTGACCATTGACTATATGGGAATATGGGCATCACTTTCACACTTGATAGAAAGGGTGTTAATTAACACGTAAATGATCACATGAACGGCTTTGAATCTTTCACTAAAATTTGATCCTCTAGCCGCTTCCACACCATTCTTTTAACACTTCATTATTTAAACAATATGCTAACTGCATTTGAAAAACTTTCCAACAAGCCCATTCTCTTCAGCCCTCTTTTTCATCCAATAGTGTAATGCAAATGAATTTGCACATGACAACTTTAGACCATTATATCCAAAAACAATGATGAATAGAGTTTTCAGTAATTTCCGTGTTCTTTTATGCACATGGAATTTTTCACAGAAGAATTAAGAATTTCAGAAACTTTCCAAGAAGCCCATTCTCCTCCGCCCTCTTAGTGTAATGCAAATGAATTTGCAGATGACAACTTTAGACCATGATATCCAAAACAACAATGAATAGGTTTTTCAGTAAATTCCGTGTTCTTTTATGCACATGGAATTAGTTGAGAATAATTAATATTCTTTTGATATTAATGGAGAAAATAGTTGCATTGTTGTAACTTTCTCCCTAGTTTAGGATTACTTCCTATAGTTATGGGATTTGAGTGCAACTTCCTATTTCCTAGTATTGTATTTAATGATGTAATCTTTGATTGATTAGAGAATAGAGTGGACGAGAGTGATCTCTCAAGTTTTGTGAGTGTAGTCCCCAGGTGCAGGCCACACCTGAGAGCTACATCTCTTTCTTTTCAATTTTGTTCACATTTTATCTTGGTATCAGAGCTCAGATTGAGTGAGCCTGATCTTTTGTCACCTGTGTGGTGGAATTGCTTGTGTGGCTGGAATAGCCTGTGTGGCTTGAAGTGCCTTTGTGGCTGTGTGTACACAAGAGCTCTGTGCTCAATTGAGCAGGTGGACTGCAGAACACCTGGCTCAGACTCGATTTTTTTTTTTTTTTTTTTTTCTGAGTGGAAAGGCCGATTAGCGCAGATTTTGCGCTAACAGACGCGCCAGAAGCCCGATTAGCACGGATTTTAAGGGATAAATCGCACCAAAGAGCCAAAAAACCCGATTATCATGGGATTTTACCGGGAAAGTCGCGCCAATTAAGATACTTACACCGATTTTTAATTAGCGCGGATTTTTCGCTCGGGGTTGCGCCAAGGGGATTTGTGATAGTGTGAACTTCGTTTGGCGGTTTGCAAACGGTGCAGATCGACGAAGTTACAGATCCGTCCGGGAGAGATAGATCGGGAAAGCGCCTGATCCAGGTGGATATTGGTGGCCACCTGCCAAGTCCACCTGGACCCCCACCATTGTCTTTCTCAGCATTTTCAGTTTCCTTAATTGTAGCACAACATACTATTTTTAGCAGTTTTTCGGGTCCTGAACTTCCGGAGCCGTTTTGAGGCCCTAAACGACGTTTTTTGGGGAATCCGGGGGCAAGATGGGTCCATGAAATGGACCGATGTTGCCTGTTCCAACAATGATAGTGCTCGGATAGATCTTTCTAATGAGCTATTGTACGCGTCAAACGGAGATCATATGCCAAAGTTACGACCCCAGGAAGTTGATGTACCAATTTACCCCAAACGGGGCCCACAGTTTGGCGTTTCATCTCCTAGGGTTAGGTTTTGGAATGTTAAGGGTTTTTCCATTGTTTCTCAACAATAAATAGGCCTTCGAGCCTCATTGTAACACAGTTCAGAGGCATGTAGCCATCACATCTCTTCTGAGAGATAAGCTACCATCGCCCTAGCTGGTTTATTTCCATTTCTGGTTGTAAGCATATTTCAGTGTTTTCCATTAATGAAATGAAGTGTTATTTCCGCTGCATCTTTGTGTATATGGTTATCTCTGTAATTTGTTGCGTTCCTGTTTAAATCCGGATCAGTGGTATCAGAGCGGTCTGCTTTTTCTCTGTTTTTCTTTGCATGTCCCCAACAAGGTCGGGATATAAGGAGTTAGGGCTTGAACCTTTGCAAGACCAGCCTCGCAAATCCCGACGGCCTCCCATGGCGGACGAAAAGAAAGACGAGGGGGTAGAAGATCCCATCAAAATCTTGCTCGAAGAAGCCCTCGAGTGACAACGGAACGCGATGATGGACAGCTTTGCTCAGATCCTTCAGCGGCTACCCAGAAGCGGCGCATCGGCTTCCAGCAGCTCCTCTGGAAACGCCACACCCCTTAAGGTACAAGTTAATTTTGAAATCCCCATATTCGAGGGTCAGATAGACGCCGATGCCGTAGATAAATGGTTAAATCTGCTAGAGGGTTATTTTTCTGTTCATGAATTTTCGAGTCGGGAAAAGATTGTTTTTGCTCTTCTCAAAGCAGCCCCCCACGTCAAGGACTGGTGGGAAACCTACTGCGAGCAGAAGGATGAAAGTATTGGCTCACTATTTTCAGCCGCACCCACCTGGGATTCGTTCTGGGATGCCATCAAGGAGCAGTACTACTCTGTCGGAAGCTATGAGGATGAATAAATAAAGTGGACCACGCTGCGGCAGGGAAGAGACCAAGACGTGCCGGAGTTCACCAATCTTTTCCATACCCTTCGCACAAAGTTGGGTATCAAGGATTCGGAGCAACATTTGATACTCAAATACCATGGCTGCCTGCACAAGTACATCCAGGAAGAAATACAATTCCTAAACATCCCCTCGCTCGGCGCAGCATATCGATATGCCGTCAAGGTCGAGCAGAAGTTTAAACAAAAGAAGCGAGACTTTGGATCTGCGAATCCAAAGCAGGGGAAAGGTGCCCCTAAACCACAAAACAAATGACAGAGCCAAGGCGGGACAACCCAAGACAACCAGCCGAAGCTGCAAGCAAAGAACAACGCCGCGAAGCCGAGAAAGGACACTGGAAAATGGTGCGAGTTCCATAAGAGCTCCACTCACAACACAAGTGAGTGTCGGGCCAAGCAGTCACTGGTGGCTGAGCTAAGGGTTTCAGAATCAGATGCATGTTCCGACTCTGAGTCAGAACCCGATAAGGGGTATGAAAAAGGGAAGCAGATCATTTATGCGGATCCCAGCGCCACTGTTGCTACTGCAAAGATCCAGAAGAATGAACCCGAAGATCCAGAGGAGGAGGAGCGTCTCTTCCACTCCCAGATGTGGGTAAAGGGCTCCCCAATACAGTTCATTGTTGATAGCGGGAGTCAAAAGAACCTCATTTTGGCAGAGGTCGTGAAGCGGTTGGGCTTACCGACCACAGCACATCCACAACCATACACCATTGGGTGGCTTCACCAAGGGCGAGATCTTCGCGTGAGCCAGCAGTGTCGCCTTCCATACAACATCAAGCCCTTCATGGATGAGGTATTGTGTGACATTGCTCCCCTTGAAGTTTGTGATGTATTACTAGGACAACCATACCTGTGGAAGCGACATGCTGTGTATGAATCAAGGCCCCGTGTTGTTATTATTACATTGGGAAATAAGTTGTTCAGGATACCAGAGGTAGCACCACCTGCCGCCATCTCTTTGATTACTGCAAAACAATGCAGTAAGATCATTTCCAAAACCAGGAAATTTGTTTTCCTGATGATACGCCCTCAAGGGAAGAAGAAGACAGTGGCCGCGGCCTCCAAATGGGGTCCCTCTGCACGACAGCTACAGATGGACAAGATTGTGGAGGAGTACGAAGACATCTTCACCTCCCCGGCAGGGGTTCCTCTGCACTGTCAAGTCAAGCACTCCATCGATCTGACCCCAGGTGCGTCGCTACCCAATGGACCAATTTATCGGTGCTCCGTTCTGGAGAACAATGAAATCAAGAGGCAGATTCAGGAGCTCCTGCAGAAAGGTCACATCCGTCCGAGTTCATCGCCCTGTGGGAGCCCGATCGTGTTGGTACAAAAGAAGGATGGGACGTGGAGACTATGTATTGACTATTGGGCGCTGAACAAGATCACTGTCCGTAATAGGTACCCGATCCCGCGGATTGATGACCTCCTAGACCAACTAAAGGGGACGAAATATTTCAGCAAGATCGATCTGAAGTTAGGATATCACCAAGTACCAATCGAACCCTCAGATGTGTGGAAGACGGCCTTCAAATCCAAGGAGGGCCTCTCGAATGGTTGGTCATGCCTTTCGGATTGACGAATGCTCCTGCAACCTTTATGAGGCTAATGGATGACATCTTGCGGCCATTCACCAACTCCTTTGTAGTAGTATACTTGGATGACATTCTGATCTTCAGCCAGAGCTGGGAAGAGCACCTCCACCACATCCGACAGGTTCTCCAAACACTGCGACAACACAAGCTATGTGCCAATTTGGAGAAATGCACTTTTTGCATGACCGAGGTTCAGTATCTCAGATACATCATTGATGAACAGGGGGTGCATGTCGATCCAGCCAAGGTCCAAGTCATTCGGGATTGGCCCTCTCCAACCACTCTAACAGAGCTCCGCAGCTTTCTAGGTCTTCCCAACTTCTACCGCAGGTTTGTGCTGGGGTTTTCTCATAGTTCTTGGCCCTTGAGTCAAGTCACCAAGGGAGGGGCGAAAGCAAAATTCTTTTGGTCTGAATCTCAACAGAAGGCATTCAGGGAGTTGAAGGATCGCCTCTGCACGGCACCAGTGCTCGTGTTACCAGATTTACAACAACCATTTGAGGTCGAGACAGATGCCTCTGACTATGCTATTGGGGCAGTCCTTACTCAACATGGATATCCAGTGGCATATCACAGTGAAACGCTTTCAGACACAGTCTGGAAGTACCCCACTTATGATAAAGAGATGTATTCCATTGTACAGGCCTGCCGACAATGGAAGCATTACATTTTGGGGAAGGAAACGGTCATCCACACAGACCACCAACCCCTGCAGTTCATACAGACCCAAGGGAAATTGCAGAATGATCGCCATCAGAAGTGGTCTACATACCTGCAACAGTTTCACTTGAATATCAAGTATAAAAAGGGCAGCACCAATAATGTTGCAGATTGCCTCAGTCGGCCACCGATCATGGCGCTGACCACCGTGCTCAAGTCTTGTGGACACGAGACTTCTGATTGGCCACTTCTCTACAAAAGCAGCCCAGAATTCGGCCAGACATACCACACACTCTTGGAGGGTCGGCATGTTGCAGATTTTCACCTCCAGGATGCCCTATTATGCCACCTCGGTCACCTTTGTGTTCCTTCAAGCGAGCGTGCCAAGATGATTTGGGAAGCACACTACAGTCGGGCTGCTGGGCATTTCGGGGTCGAGAAAACAGTGGCAGTACTGCAAAATTATTTCTATTGGCCGAATCTTCGACAGGATGTTGGGAAGTACATCCGATCATGTACTGCCTGTGCCATTGCCAAACCAACCATTAAGAAGCAAGGCCTCTATACCCCGTTGCCTACCCCTAGTCGACCTTGGGAATCCATCTCCATGGATTACATGTCAGGCCTTCCTTCCACTAAGCATGGAAATGACTGTGTTTTTGTGGTCGTTGACAGGTTCTCGAAGATGGCCATTATGGTGGCCTGCAAGAAGAATATCACAGCAGAAGCCACTGCTAAACTCTTCTTTGAATGAGTGTGGGTGCACTTTGGGATCCCACAGTCTATCATCTCAGATCGGGACAGTCGGTTTCTCAGCACATTTTGGTCCAGTCTCTGGTCAATGCTGGACACCAAACTCACGAAGTCCACAGCCTTCCATCCTCAAACTGATGGCCAGACAGAGGTTGTCAATAGGATGATTGTGCACATTCTGCGCATGTATAACAAAGCATCCACGCACATGGGACGAGAGCCTCCCCTATGTTCAGCATAGCTACAACCGAGCTCTTCACAGCTCCACCGGCCATAGCCCTTTTCAGGTGGGTTTGGGATTCCAGCCACTATGCCCCATTGATGTGGCCATGCCACTTGCAGCTACTCACATGAATTCAGCTCATGTCCAGTCCGAAACAGATAAGGCCACCAGCTTCATTGAGCGCATCCACCATATTCGCCAGCAGGTCCATGACATTCTTGAGAAATCAAATGCCAAGTACAAGCAGCGACATGATGAACATCGGGTCCCACACAAGTTTCAGGTGGGCGACAAAGTCTGGTTGCATTTGCAAAAGGAACTCCTTACTGGAGCCTATCGGAAATTGAGACCACTCCGATATGGTTCTTACACCATTACTAAGGCTATGGGAGACAATGCATTCGAGCTCAGCATTCCCCCATTCCTTGGCCTGCACCTAGTGTTCAATGTGGACCGCCTTCGGCCATACTTTCCACCATTGCTAGACACATCCGACATTGCAGAACAGCTCAAACCCACAGAATTAAATCCAGATTGCATGGAACAAGCTGCTACTGATTGAATCATGGACACACAGATCAAGAACAGTCGTCAACAGAATATCCAACTGTATCGAGTTGTCAAAGCAGGCCAACTCCTTCAGCAGGGCAAGTGGCTCACCAGGGAACAAGTTCAGCATAAGTTTCCTCATCTCATGGAGGAGCTCAACGCAATGGGGACCATTGCTTCCTAAGGGGGGAGGAATGATCCAGGTGGATATTGGTGCCACCTGCCAAGTTCACCTGGACCCCCACCATTGTCTTTCTCAGCATTTTCAGTTTCCTTAATTGTAGCACACCTTACTATTTTTAGCAGTTTTTCGGGTCCTGAACTTCCAGAGCCATTTTGAGGCCCTAAACGACGCTTTTTGGGGAATCCAGGGGCAATATGGGACCGTGGAATGGACCGATGTTGCCCATTCCAACAATGATAGTGCTCAGATAGATCTTTCTAATGAGCTATTGTACGCGTCAAACGGAGATCATATGCCAAAGTTACGACCCCAGGAAGTTGATATACCAATTTACCCCAAACGGGGCCCACAGTTTGGCGTTTCATCTCCTAGGGTTAGGTTTTGGAATGTTAAGGGTTTTTCCATTGTTTCTCAACAATAAATAGGCCTTCGAGCCTCATTGTAACACAGTTCAGAGGCATGTAGCTATCACATCTCTTCTCAGAGATAAGCTACCATCGCCCTAGCTGGTTTATTTCCATTTCTGGTTGTAAGCATATTTCAGTATTTTCCATTAATGAAATGAAGTATTATTTCCGCTGCATCTTTGTGTATATGGTTATCTCTGTAATTTGTTGCGTTCCTGTTTAAATCCGGATCAGCGCCAGAGGAGATCTGCGGGAAACGTCGACTTCGTTTGGCGATCTGCAGGAGAGCAGGATCGGCGAAGTGGCAGATCAATCCGGGAGAGGTGGATCGGATCAATTGTGATCAGATCATTGTTTCGGCTGTGTTGAAAACGCCGAATTTGCTCATTGGAGCGAGAGTGCCAGACACTGTAGATCGGTGGCAGAGGTGATAGATCCATCTGACAGGTATTGTTTTTGTTGTTGTTAAGTAGATTCACAATGAGTAATACGATGGAATATTACCTTAACGAATCTGGTAAACTCAACGGGTCTAACTTCACGAATTGGAAGTTTAAGATCCAGACCCTACTCGAAGGTGCAAATGCTTGGACTATAGTGACAGGCGATGAGCAAAAGCCAACTGCAATCACACAGAAGGAAGACTAGGAAAAACGAGAAAACAAGGCCAAAGTCCTGTTGAAGATGTCTGTGAAAGACAATGTCATTGCACACATCAGAGATTGTAAAACATCCGCAGAGATTTGGACGAAAATCAAAAGTCTGTATGAGACCCATAATGTAAACAAAGTTTTGGCTCTGAAAAGCAAGCTATTTTCAATGAGGATGGACGAAAGGGAGTCTGCTATTGCATTTGTCGCGCGAATTAAGGATGTTAAAGACGGATTGGGGGCCATTGGACTGGCGGTGGCTGATGAAGATCTTGTTGCAATTACAATGAATGGGATGCGTGATTATTTCCAAACCTTCATCACTGGAGTCTTGGCAAGGGAGAAAACACCCACGTTTGATGATCTCACTGCGATCTTGCAGCAAGAGGAAGAGCGACGACAGAACCTGAATCTGAACCCCCAAAGTGACGATCTTGTGCTGATGGCAAAACGACGACTATCTAAAGGGAAGCAGTCACACCAGTAATCAGTCCAGAAAGGAGGAACAACACATAAACATCACTGTCATAAAGGTATGCTTGCAAATCATTCTGAAAAGAAATGCTTTTATTGTGGAAAGAAGGGTCATATACAGAGAGATTGTTATTATAAGAAGCAGGCTGATGAGGCAAGGAGGAGACAGGTAAATCCAAAACACAGAGGATATTTTGTTGAAGAAGAAGACTTCGGTCATGAATTTCGCCTGTTCACACTCGACTGTGCCCTTTCAGCATCGAATGAAGATGACATCTGGTATGTCGATTCCGGAGCATCCTCTCACATGACAGGTAATAAGGAATTTTTTGATAGTCTTGAAGAAATTATAAATGGATCAAAAATATATCTAGGGGATGATAATGGATATCAGATTAAAGGTCATGGGGTGATTTCAGTTAAGTTACCAAATGGAAAGATTAGTCATCTTTCAGATGTTTTATATGTACCTGGAATAAAGAAAAACCTGATATCTGTATCCATGATGGCGGATCAAGATATGCATGTCAAATTCTTCAAGACTCACTGTGTGATAAAGGATTGCAGGAATGAAATTGTTGCAACAGGCATGCGAGTTGGAAGCCTATACAGACTGGATGCAAAAAGTATATCAAAGCAAGCCATCGTTGTAGGAGAGTCAACAGCTGAACAACTCTGGCATCAGAGGTTTGGTCATCTGAATCTGTAGGATCTCATGTTGTTACAAAAGAAAGGTATGGTTGAAGGTCTCCCCATCTTTCGTAACATTCAGTTAAACTGTGATGGTTGTGCCTTAGGAAAGATGCACAGAGAACAGTTCCCTGTGCATGAAAGGAAGAGGAGAACAGAAATCTTAGAGCTAGTGCACACTGATGTATGTGGTCCCATGCAGACAAGGTCGCTAGGGGGAGCATACTATTTTTTGTTGTTTACTGATGACTGCACTAGGTATTCATGGGTTTATTTTTTAAACAAGAAAAGTCGGACTTTCCAATGTTTTATAGATTTCAAAACCCTGGGGGAAAAATAGTTTGGAAAAAGTATTAAAATTCTCCGATCTGATCAAGGAGGAGAATACAAATTAAAGGAATTCATGAAATACTGCAAATCTCACGGGATTGTTCAACAGTATACAGTACCGCAGACACCACAGCAAAATGGAGTTGCAGAGCGTAAAAATAGAACCTTGGTGGAATGCGCAAGGAGCATGCTGTAAGGTAAAGGTCTATCTAATATTTTTTGGGCAGAAGCGATAAATACTGTTGTATATTTGAAAAATAGATGTCCTACTAGGTTTCTTGGCTTCAAAACCCCTTTTGAAGCCTTATATGGATTTAAACCAGCAGTAAAACATTTAAGAGTCTTTGGGTCAAAGGCATTTGCACATGTACCCAAAGCTGATAGAAAGAAACTAGACCCTAAGGCAGTGAAATACATATTTGTTGGTTATGGTACAGAGTTTAAAGCATACAAACTATTCAATCCTGAGTCTCGTAAGACATTTTCAAGTAGAGATGTAGTCTTTCATGAACAGGTACAAGAAAGGAAAGTTGATGTTGGAGATGATTGGCACATTCCATTGCTGTTGGAGGAAAGCAGCGAGGATGAAAGGGAACAAGAACATGAGCATAAAGAAGAGAATGAAGTAGAACAGCAAGAAGGTGAAAAAGCAGGCCAAGTTATGGCAGAGGAAAACAAATTTGAGTCAAGTCCCCTACCAAGGAGGTCAGGTAGGAATACTCAATTACCATTGAAGTTGAGAAACTATGCGTTGATGTCAAAGTTTTTGAACATTATAGAGCCCTCTAATTATAAAGAAGCTAGTCAATTTGAGGAATGGAGAACTGCAATGAATTAGGAGATGGAATCAATTCTTAGAAAT
Source organism: Pinus tabuliformis (assembly GCA_031772625.1). Lineage (NCBI taxonomy): Eukaryota > Viridiplantae > Streptophyta > Pinopsida > Pinales > Pinaceae > Pinus > Pinus tabuliformis. The sequence continues at coordinate 999,467,614 of CM062807.1, read as the reverse complement.
AACACTTGGGAATTAGTGGAGTTGCCTAAAAACAAAACACCTATAGGATGTAAATGGTTGTTTAAACCCAAAATTAATGCAGATGGAAGTATAGATAAGTTAAAAGCTAGGTTGGTTGCAAAAGGATACTCACAGCAGGAAGGTATTGATTTTGATGATACTTTTGCACCTGTAGCAAAGCTAAATACAATCAGATTACTTATTGCTTTAGCTACTAAATGTAATTGGGAATTACACCAACTAGATGTTAAGTCTGCATTTTTAAATGGTGATTTAAAAGAAGAAATTTACTTAGTACAGCCAGAAGGATTTGTAAAGCAGGGACAGGAACAGCTTGTTTGTAGGTTGAAAAAGGCTTTATATGGTTTAAAGCAAGCTCCCAGGTCTTGGTATGAAAAGGTTGATTCTTTCTTTATAGAGCATGGTTTCCATAGAAGCTTAAATGACCCAAATTTGTATACCAAGTACAATAATCAGGGGCAGATTATTTTGATTTCTCTATATGTGGATGATATGATTCTAATAGGAAATGCAGATGACTTAATCAGAGGAATCAAAAGGCTCATGGCACAAGTCTTTGAGATGAAAAATCTCGGAAGCCTTAACTATTGTCTGGGATTAGAAGTATTCAGAGATACCGGGCAAACTTTTCTTACCCAAGGGAAGTATGCTTGAAATCTGTTGGAAAAGTTTGGGATGGATTGGTGTAGATCAGTAGCGACACCTTTGCAGCAAAATCTGAAATTGAGCAGTGACGATGGCACTAAGGAGGTAGATGCCACAATGTACAGACAGCTAGTTGGCAGCTTGATATATCTTACAACAACCATACCTGACTTGGCATACTCAGTTAGTGTGTTGAGCCAATTCATGTCGAAACCGCGTGAAAGTCACTGGACAACAGCAAAAAGCGTGTTGAGGTATCTTTGTGGTACTGTTCATTTTGGTATTTTATAAACTGATGTATCTGATGTTACTCTAGCAGGTTTTTCAGACTCAGACTGGGCAGGTAACCTGGATGATCGGAGGTCCATCACAGGTTATGCATTCAACATAGGTTCCGGGGTCATATCATGGAGCAGCAAGAAACAAAGTACTGTAGCTTTGTCATCATGTGAAGCTGAGTATCAAGCATTGTGTGCAGCAACATGTGAAGCGATCTGGTTGAGGAGACTTCTCAAAGATGCAGGAAAAGAACAGAAGCAACCCACTTCTATCAAAAGCGACAACCAGAGCACCATCAAATTAGCATACAATCCAGTGTTTCACAAAAACACCAAACATATAGACACTCAGTTCCATTTTGTTAGAGAGAAGATACAGTCAAAAGAAATTGTTGTTGAATATTGTAAAACTTGTGACAATATGGCTGATATTTTTACAAAGCCTCTTGCCCGAGTGAAATTTGAATTGTTTAGAAAGATGCTAGGAGTTCAGGAGAACCCTTTCTCCATTAAGGGGGGGAGTTGAGAATAATTAATATTCTTTTGATATTAATGGAGAAAATAGTTACATTGTTGTAACTTTCTCCCTAGTTTAGGATTAGTTCCTATAGTTATGGGATTTGGGTGCAACTTCCTATTTCCTAGTATTGTATTTAATGATGTAATCTTTGATTGATTAGTGAATAGAGTGGACGAGAGTGATCTCTCAAGTTTTGTGAGTGTAGTCCCCAGGTGCAGGCCACACCTGAGAGCTACATCTCTTTCTTTTCAATTTTGTTCACATTTTATCTGAATTTTCACAGAAGAATTAAGCATTTCAGAAACTTTCCAAGAAGCCCATTCTCCTCAGCCCTTTTTTTCATCCAATAGTGTAATGCAAATGAATTTGCAGATGACAACTTTAGACCATGATATCCAAAAACACCAATGAATAGATTTTTCAGTAATATATGTGTTCTTTTATGCACACGGAATGTTTCACAGAAGAATTAAGCATTATGTTTCTTCTTCCCCTCAGCACTTGACATAATGAAAGCTTATTAATATTAAAACTTAAATTAATACATTGTGCAGAAAGCAAAATTATAGAAGAAAAAAACTCTCTTTACATAATATATTAACATTAACATTTTTATTTTCTAAATGCATGAGATCATGTAAGTTTTTTCTTTATCATGATGATTCAGTTTCAATTCAAGGTTAGAAAACTCAATGAAATATTTTTTAATACAAATATAAGTTCCAAAATTAATGAAAGGTATCAAAACCGAACTCAAATTTAGTGTCTATGGTGAGTTTCATTTTATTTTATTGTGCATATATTTGCTATTTCTATTCGCAAGATTTCAAAATATGAAGCAGTAACCAACTAGAAATATTTTTATCATTGTTTTCCACTAATTATAAGGCCTTAATCTCATTGCGCTTCTGGTTCTGGTTGATCAGATGCTCATATAAAATATCTCCTTTTGTCGATAGTATTAGAGTTGAGAAATGGTTACTGAAAATCCATGCTCTTTGCATACTATTAAAATGCTGATAGTTTAGGGTTAGCTTGATAAATGTGAATTTATTTTCGATCGACATGAAGTGAAAGTGAGAGAAAGGTTCCACCTATAAGATGTCAGAAGTGATTTTGATGGGAGGCAAGAAGGGATTTTCCTCAGCTAATAATTTGTTAAAAGAAGAATTGTTGAATATAGAATGTGTGAAAAAAGGAAGTTTGTATAGGGGAATGGGTGTGTGGGACAAGGGACATAAATCTTTTATGTACACATTTACCTATGTTTATGGATGTGCTTCCACTTCTAGTTTACTTCTACTTTATGTTTTGTTAACTTCTTGATATTTGTTCATTCTGGCCAAATCCTATCCCTTGCTTACAAAAAGGACCTGTTAGTGTATCAGTTCTAACACCATTGGGCAGACTAGTAGCAATGTTACTGTTACTGTTAGAGTACTCACCAACATAATGACTACCCAAAAAATTAATCTTTTTTTATTTTAAAATTACTTGTGAGTCACCAACAAATACCAAAAATGTGGAATTATGTCACATCAAGACTCACTTAGCAAATGGAAAATTAGAAATAAGATTTCCACAGATTAAAAAAATATTTTTTTAATTTATGCAAAGATAGAAATGCTAACCATATTTCCAAATTTGGTTAAAGTCACAGAAATTTTGCAAATTAATCAAGAGACAATAGAGTTTCACCATGAAGCGTTTTAAGGAGGCTGGGATTAATAAAAGTAAAAAAAAAATCAAAATAATAATAATAATAAGAAGAAGAAAAAGAAGAAGAAGAAGTAATTAGTAGCAAAATTATTTTAATTTTTGAGTTATTAAAAATATTATACTTTTTAATATAAAACATTTTTTAGGTTACATAATTTAAAAAAAATCTTAACTTTAAATAATTTTTTACCTATTTTTTTTTTGTAAGCTTTGCAAGTCTACATCTTCAACATGTCCAATATATCACCCTGATTTGGGTGCAAAATTGAACTAGTGACATCACATCAAGGAGTGCCTTAACAGAGCACCCAATCATTGTCCATCCGAGACCCTGTAGACATACACATTTAATTTTTTAAAACTATTATTTTTTGTTTAATAATATTTAATAGTTGTATTATATATAAACTTTAAAATTTAAAATAAAATAATTAAATCATAAAATTATATATAAATTTTAAAAATAAATATAAAATAAAATAAAAATAAAAGATAAAATTAAATGTGTAATTAAAAGATAATGACACAATGTTTTGAAGTGAGTAATTATTGATATAATTGGCTTTTCTTTGTAATCTACAATTAGGGAGATCATCATTTTTTGTTGAACCCACTTACGAGATGGGTAGGGGAAGGAGGCTCATCCCCCTCCTTTGACAATGTTAATATAGTAGATTCACAGACTAGCCATTTGGAAGGAGTAGGAATTAGAGGAACTCCACTAGTTTCTTTAATAGGAGTAAGACTCATATCCTAGGAGCCCACCTAAATTATTGACAAGAGCAACTTGGCCATCTCAATGATATAGTTAATGCCTACCCTAGGTGGTGTAGGATCCATAGTTTGAGATTAAATCTAGAAAACATGGATAATACATTCAATTTATTCAATATCATGCCCGCATTGGGAGATTCCTAAAGTTTTGGTTACCTAAAAAATCCCTAATCTATTGGATCCAAAACAAATGGAACCCAAAAGGTACAAATCAATCTAGAGCTTGAAGCTAAGGGATTTTTCATTGTCATATTAGCTACTCGAGAGCATTAGATCTAAATTATTAAGATGACAATGCTTAAACAAAATATTCAACTAACTAACGCTGCTGTAGGAAATGCTACTTAATAGGGATAAATTGATAAAACCATAAGAATCCAGCAAACTCATCTAAAGAAGATAGATGTAGAGGCTATTGAAGAAACACACATCTCCTTCATGAAGTATGAGAGATGATTATAAGTTCTATGTAATCACTCCAATGATTGGGGACTTTACTTCCACCATGCTCCTCCTTAATGAAAATCATATCTTAGAACCTGAGAAGCCTCAAACGTAAGGGAAGGAAAAGGCTCATCAAAAGTAGAATCTGTCAAGTTCAACTAGATATCATTATTCTCCAAGAAACCAAATGCAATTGTGAAAGAATATCTTCCGTCATTTTTAGGTGTTGGGTTGGGGATCAAAGCACCGCCATAGATGCTAATCGGAAATATTGAACACTGGATATTTTATGGGATATTGAAAATTTCATCTAATATATCATTAGGAAAATTTCATAATTGAAACATACCATTATAAATCTATGGGATCATTAGAGGAAGGTTTCATCCCTGAATTAAATGTCCCACATAATACTGAGGAAAAAAAAGATCCATGCATATCTTGAGTATCATAAAATATATAAAGCTTCAAATCCTTCAAATAGCCATAGGGGAGTTCAACTTGATTAAATCCACAATGAAAAACAGGGAGGTATAAAATTCCTGTAATATGACTCAAATATTTTCAAAGAAGTAATACAAAATCTGAAGTTAGTAGATCTAGAATAAAACAATGCATTATTTACATAGAATAGTTCCATGGAGGAATCCATCGAGTTTCCTCTCACCTTGATTGTTTCCTTGTATCACAATGACTATTGGAAATAAAATTCCTCATAGAGGCTTCCATCCTTCCATGCAGGGTATTGGATCATTGGTCAACCATCTTGAGTATAAACATCAAATCTCACCCAAATAATAGGTTATTATTCATTGAAAGCTTTTTGATCCATGATCCCACATTTTTAGACAAAGTGAAAAAAGGTGGACTTTAGATCCATTGAATGGAGGCGCAGATTTTTTATCTTTCCAACAAAAATTAAAGAGATTAAGATCTTACATTAAAATCTTGAATAATTTCGAAACATCTTCAAGTCTAGAAACAATGAGATGAAAGAATGGATAACTTTTAGTAGTAAATAATCTTAGAAGTTGGAATAGGGGATAATGTATCCAAAGAGTAACTTTAATTAACTAATTGCAAGATGAATAATCTAGGAGGAAAGTCTATAGTGCCAAAAATATAGAATTAAGATCTTAAAAGCATAAAGAAAAAATTAATTATTCCATAGGTCCTTGACAAACCATCATAGCAGGAACACAATATTTTCTCTAAAAGGACATAAAGTTGATAAGTTGATCAACCACAAAGACATAGAAGTGTAACTAGTGAGATAACTTAAATCACTCTTAAAATAACCACAAATAAATATGGATGAGGATATCAAGTCAGTTACTAGAAGCATCCCCTCTTTGTTGGGATCTGAAAAAACAAGGCTCTAATGCAATCGATCATTGTGGAGGAGGTGGAATAAGCTATCTTTAGAATGCTAAAAGAATAAGGCTTTAGGACTAAATGGATTCACCACATAATTTTATAAAGCATGTTGTCCCTTTCTTTGAGAGGATATCTGGTAAGTAGTTGATAAATCAAGAAAATGTTAATTTGTTTTACTACCTTTAAATGCTACCTTTCTAGTCCTAGCCCCAAGAAAAGGTGAGTAAGAGAATCCTAGTGGATTTTGAAACATAGCTCTATGTAGCACCATATATAAGATCATTTCCAAGGTCTTAATAAATAGACTCAAACCTATTCTACAATTTCTCATCTCTTGAGAGCAATTAGGGTACGTTGAAGGAAGACAAATTATGGATGACATAGCGGTAGCACACAAGGTAATTCTTTCTCTCCCAAAAACAAAAGTGCCAAGTATGATTATGAAAACGTATCTATCCAAATATTTTATAAGTTAGTCAAATCTTCATATAATGCCTTATATCCTCTGGATTTTTGTCCTTCTGGGAAACGTAGAACCACTCCCTTATCTTGAATTCCTTCTTCTCTATTTTGATCAATGATTTAGGGAAAATTTAAGGATGGAAATTTATTTTAAAGTTTAGAAACCTTGGAGAATATTACTAGTGGCAATTTTTTTGTAAAAGTATTTAAATTTCTAATAATTTTATATAGTCTTTATATACTTTTTTGGCAATTTTTAAGTTAAAAATATTTATACTATAACACTTGGGCGAATAATTTTTAGGAAAAATGAAAATTAACAAATATTTTTTTTTCGAAAAATCATGGAAAATTAGCACACTTACGAATATTAGCCCCTAAAATTTTTCCTGTAATGATTCCCCTTCAATTACAATCAACCCCTCATTATACCTCATATAGGGTGATCCTTTGTCAACCTTCCTCTTCATCATTGCAGTTGAGGGGCTAGGAATCCTGTTGAACAAAGATGAAGCAAACAATAAAATAAAGGTTTCACTTTGTTTTGTGATAATGATTGTGCCTCTCATTGATAGTTTATCATTGATTCCATGCTCATGGGAAGGCCCACCGTAAAAGAAGCAAATTTCTTCTGAAAGGTTTTGGCTAACTTCATAGATGCTTCACATGTGGGAATTAATCTTGTCAAATATAAAATCTATTTCCTAATTGCCCCTCCAGAATTTCCTAATTGCCCCTCCAGAATGGTTTTTTATGATGTCAAAATATATGGGAAATCCTCTCACGACCAGTGCTCTAAAGACTAAATTTTGGATTGACCACATTTATAAAATATCTAATAAATCTGGTAGCTAGACCATTCAATCCCTTAATATAGGTGATGTTTTTGTGTTACTCAAATCAATCCTCCAAGCAATTCCAATATATATCTTCTTTATTTGGTTTCTCATCCTTACAAAGATTCTTCTTATGGGTACAAATCTAGAGGGAGTGAAAATGGACCCTACTCTCTTAGGAGAAATTTTTCCTTCCTAGATATAAGGTTTTACTATACCTATGCAATCCTAAAAGGTTAAACATGGTATTTTGGTCCAAACTCCACCAGATGTGGTTTTGAGTCGCTATGGAGGAGAATATGGGACAAAAAATAAAATGATCATATTCCTATTGAGAGGTGAATGAGATTTCTCCAATTCCCAATGGGTCTTTTATATGCAACCTACCTTGCGAGGGTAAGAATTTGGTGTAATATCCTTACTTCTAGGAGGTGAGTGATGGATAGAATATTTAGTTCAAGGAGTATTCACGGCATCAATTTCCTGAGCTTGCATCCCAATTATTATTACAAAATGTATGTGTCTACATGAAGTATTCTCAATTGTCACAAGTATTTGATTATTAGTAAGGCACCACTCCAAAAAAGATAATTGTCTATGGAAATCCTATAAAAAAATGGGTATTATACTAGCAACCTTAAATTGGGTAAATCTAGAATATATTGTTAAGCGACGTATCACAATTGTATCTTCATATGAACTAGATCAAGTAAGGTGTGGCTACAAATTGCGAGGATCATTCTCAATTTAAGAGGCATACAAAATTGAAGAAAATTATAACCAAATCGTGTGATTGCAGATATGGTCTTAGATATATCATATAAAATTGTGGCTCAAAGTAGATCATTTTTTATGACTCCTTGAACAAAAAAAACTTTATGTTTAGAGAAACCTCTCTCAAAAGGTTATGAGGGACCTTCCCTATGTTTTATATGTCACAATAATCGGGAAACAAGTGAGCATCTATTCAAAACCTATCTCATTTTTGAAGGATCTATGCCAAATTTCACGCAACCTTTTTTGACATGCAAACAAAGAATCTAATAACACCATTATGAATATTGAGTCTTTGATCCCTTACCTTTTTTCATCCCCGTTATGAATAGTGCTTGGACCCTTCTTCCTGTTTTTCACTTTTGGATAATTTGGAAAGAAAATAACTAAAAATAATCTCAAAATTCTCTAATTGTTGACCCTCATTTATGGTCTACTTTCATCAAAAGGATTTTTAAAACCATCCTCATCTCTAATTTGTCCCATTCAGACTAGTAAGCGAGTGAAACCAAAACAACAATCCACAAGGCCTTACAACTTCATATTGGGACCAATGCCTCCCACCATTCTACTCCCAATCCCCTATCTATATCTATATCTCACTGGTCAATCCCTCTTCCAAGCTTTGTCAAATTTAAATTTGATGGTTCCTCCAAAGGAAATCTTGGGAAGGCCAAATTTCGGGGAGTCTTCCACTCTGACACATGAATCATTTTGTTTATCTATGATGGCTATATTGGATTAAATACCATCAATTATACTAAGTCGTATTTTCTTGAATTTGGTTTTATGTAAGCCATCGTGAGGAAATTCCCCAAGATTTGTATAGAAGGAGACTCCTTTGTAGTTATCTCAATTATAACTAAAGTCCTAAAATGTTCCTCGTCTCTTCAAATAGCCTACATCTAGTGACTAGGAAACTATATTTCCTCGATATCTTGCTTCATTTCCTTAGTACTTATTATGTTTCCCTATCATATGAAAATACAAGGAAATAAGCTTGTTGATCACCTCAAAAAATCGTAACATATCCTTCACCCTTATTAATATTTCTTGGGACTCTATACCTACTTCCCAATTAAAGGAGGATTCTCAAACTGTAACTACTTAGGATATTCATTCCTTGATCAAGATGACAATATCTATCATAAAAAATGGGTGTTCATTGACATAATAAGTGGTTATCATAGTTCCCCCTCTAAATTACATCGTTAAGTCAAACATTAATATTTATGAATGCTTAGCGAGCCCCTATTAGAGTACCATGGTGGATTTTACTACCACTTGCATTAGCCACTTCAACATCTTCATTAGATGGCCTTCTTCCTTGTGCAAGCACTGCGGGATTTCATATTCACTTCTCTTCCCTTCTAGGCACTGCTCCACCTTATAATGAAAATTGGAAATTGGCCAACTTCTGATGAGACTTCACATGGTTATCTTCTTCTAGATTTTCTCTCACCTTTGTTTGCTTGGTCAAACATAGATGGTGTCAATTACACTTCCTCTATGTCAGCCTCATTCTAGAAAGATAACTTATCCTTCTTCTAGAGCCATCACCTCGTCAACCCCTCTTCTCTACATGTCATTCATTATCTGAGTTCTCACCTTTCCCTCGCTTCCATGACAAGGAAATGTGATCATTGTTGAGGATGACATGGTTGTAGCATGATGGGAGACTCTTGAGCCCACTTTCAAGCCAAACTATTTCCTTGAAATTATTAGACCCATACATTAGCCGAAATGTAATTCAAAATTCATGAAGCTAAAGAGGAGGTTAGGGAGAAGCATCATGATGTTTTGGATTCAAAGTTCTATGATGGAATAATAGCATGGATTCCAAACATTGGTAAAACAAGGGTGTGACACAATCATTATCAATATATTGTTTACCTTCATTGGCACATAAAAATTCTCTTGGGAGAGGTTCTTGTTGATTAAAAAGAGGGATAGCATAACCTCTTACACAGGTTAGAGAAAATTAAGTTGGTTATGCTAGATTTGAACCACCATCTAGCATGTAATAGATGGGGGCGCCACCAAGATTGAGCGGAGAGCAAGGTGCATAGTTTCTTGCAAAAGAATAATGAATGGGTATTACATAGAGAATAATTCTTTTAGGGCCAAAAATTTGGGGGCAGCCCCAAGTCCCTACATATTGAGAGAGAGAATAAAAGTCATTTGAGCGATTTGGTGGGGAGTCGTGCTCCAAGGGCCTGAGAAGAAGATTCAACTATGGGGATGTCAATGAGGGAGGGTACATCCAGATGGCAGGGTACATGAGGTTAACATAGATGGACACGAAAGTGCCAGCTGTCTTGAGGCTTTTTTTCCAGACAGTGATGTTCCTAGTGGATGTTGGGCTGATATGTGGTGATGCAGGATCCATAGGTTTGTGTATTGTAAGGGACTAGAGGTCCATGGATTTTTTCTACAACAGGTATTCTAAGTCGATATCCACCGAGTTTGTGGGAGATGCTATTGGGGTGGTAGGGGAGGACTGATTAGGCTTATTAGAGGTCGAGATTGTGGGGTTAGTATGAGGTGGGGATATAGCCAAGACATAGCAAATATGTGTGACGGGGGGTCATTTATGGTAGGCTGAGGTGCAGCATTTGGTGGCGGGGATGGGAAATCTTGATAGGGGATAGATTGTTTGATAGGGGAGATGAAAGTGTGTGGGTCCAACTCATCTGATGGAGGGGAGGATGATATGAAAATATGAGAGGATTTTAGATGATTTTCCATAGAATAATGAATGGAAGTTCCAGGTGGGGAGTGAGTAGGAATACCTGAGTGATGTGGAGGACTTTTTCCACGAGAGGGAGTCTCCGAGCCACTGTGAGAGGAACAGTCAGTACTCCGAAAAATATTCCTTTTCCAATTTCTTTGACGCGACTTGTTTGCACTTTTGGGGCGAGCACTCCATCGACAGGGGCAGTGTGCTAGCAGGTGACGAGTCTGGTGACAATTCAAGCAACATAAGGGTACACCCCACTAGTCCAGACGTTGAGCAAGCATAGAATCATTCTAGCATATAGAGATATGGTTTGGAAAGCCACCCTTGTATTTCTTTCTATGATGATCCATGTGACTCTTTTGTCAGGAGCCCCGAGACAGCGGGGATCCACATACACAAATTTACCAATGGTGTCCTTGATGTCTTGTAGAATCTTCGACGACTAGAATTCAATAGGGAGCCCTAGTAGTTTAACTCAAATTACATTATTCTGTGGAGCATCTCTTAGAGGATTAAACCCAATGTACCAAGAGTACAATGCAAGGAAACTGCGTCCTTTTACCCATGGTATGGACCTAATCTTCTCTAGGTCTTCTTGGCATAAGAAGTGAAAACTATACCAACCATTTAGCAGTCTGACCACCGTAGGCATGTAGTCCAGAAGAACATGCCATTTTGAATGCAACCAAACTCTCATGGCCGAATCATCCATCTCAGTAAAATGCCATTTCCCCACCAAAGCACAATTTTACAGGCTAGTAATTCTATCAGACAATTCTTCAAATCCAAAAGGCAGATTAGGAGTCGGTTCAATTATTTTTATTGCACAAGTAGGGTGGCAAGGACGTTGATCATTTCCCAAGTGTGGTAGAGCATGCGACGATGAATGCGCATGTAGGCCATGTGGCAGAGTGGATGAAGGGAGAGTCAGTGACTCCGTGGCGAGGTTTGTGGTCCCACCAATAGTCTGATCCACTGCCAAGGTGGCATGAGGATAGGGCCCTTCACATTCCCATGCCTAGTCGTCCACCAACGTGCCATGAGAAGAGGTCCCACCATATGCTCGTTCAACCACCAACGTTGCCTGGATGAGATTAGCATGAATAGAGATATCAGAATCTATCAGATCCATAAATGATGGGGATCATAGAAAAGATAAATGCAGCCTTGAGAGAGCAGAAACAATTATGCTAGGTGTCAGGTGGTAGATGATAGGGGATCGTTTACGTACAAGGAATGTCTAGGAAATACCACTAACATGATTTGCACATCCCAAGGCTTGGAAAGGGTGGGAATGCGAATAAACCTTAAATGGACACAGTCTATAAAGAAGGATTATGGGGAATAGAGCACATGAATAAAGAAATAGAATTAGTCAGAAGGGAAGATCCAAGGTCTGTGTAGAATTAGATCACTTCTGACAGTAAAATATTTTTAGTGGGTTCTAATACATGTCAATATAGAGTGACAGGTACTGAGTCGAGAATTTTGAAACTGGCCAGATTCTGGGAGGAGAGGGGATGTCGGAAAGTGTTCCGATGAGGGGATGCTGAGGATGGTTGCATGAATAATGGTCGATTTTAGAGTATACTACGAGGAGGGGAACTATGTTAGATTTCAGTATGATTGAGTTAAATTAATATCATCGCAGTAGCAACAACAACAACATCGAGGATATTTCCACCAGCGCTCACAGATTTTGAGACCCACAGAGTGGCATGGCCGCGATACTATAAAAGAGTTTATCCAGCGGTGAAAAGGGATATTATAGTTGGTCATTTTGAGACACTCTATATATCAATTAAAAGTTTTGGAGCAGCACAAATTTCAGAAGTCACTCCAGATGAGCATGTGTTCGGCGTGGGGGAAAATGGAGTTTAATGATACAGAAGAGTATGTAAACAGCGATGCAAGAGAGAATGAAGATGTGGGTAATTTCCCTGAGTGCGGTGGTGTGAAGGGGGAGAATAAATTGTTGCATTCTATAGAAGGAAATGAGAAAAGAGCTATTTAGTTAAAAACTAAATTATAGGTATTGTGAAAATTTTGCAGAGAATGTGAACCGCGCCTGTATATCGCGAAGTGTATAATTGTGCTAGGCACCCTGGAAATATTGCGACTAGTCTATAAGAGGCCGCATCTAGAGGCAACGCAGATTTGTGAAAATATATGATTGCCAATACTATCTAACGAGGTGACCTGTGCACTCTGAATAGATAAATAATACAAGTCACCCACGTAGAGGACACTGAATGCCTTGTGGCCAAGCCTGCAATCATCCATGGTCTGCTTCGACAAGCCCTGTGTTTAAAGATTAGCTGAAGGGTCCCATCAATAGAAGTTGGAGGGCATGAGCATGGTCATGGAGAGTTGAACGACCAAGGTTTCCCATTGTGGGTTTTGGAGGATTCTCTCCGCATAAACTTATAAGTTTATTAAGGTTACTACAGAAGGCGCGAGCAGGGTGGATGCGGAGTTGTTATCAGGAAAACTAGTGTCCATTTAGAGTTGCTAGTCCTACTAAGACGGGTAGCTATCTTAGAAAAAACAATTTAAAGTTACTTTTGTTTTCCTTTATGGGAGATAGATGAGAGAGAAGTAGAGAGTACCAACCTCAGTGTTTTGCTTGGCTCCTTATTCTTTTCCTTTCTCCTTTGATAGAGCTTTCGCCACTCTTTTCTCACTTGTACTACTTCAAAGAACACCTGTAGAGTCAAGGCAGCATAATACCATCAAAGCATAGAGATCTATAACCATAAACAATGTAGGATCAGATATACATTAACCATAAAAATGCATACACAAATACAAGATGCAGAAATATACAAGTATATGGAGGAGAACTCGAATAGCTTTACTGATAGAAGTAGTAGAAGAGAGGATTACAACCAAGCTGTCTGATCCAGCGCCATCCTCCCAACATGAAAGCCCTCTTCACCTCATGAAAAGCTTAGATCACCCAACAATGTAATGTTTCACAGAGAAACCAACAACACTTCCTTACAAAATACAAAATTCCAGCCTCTGGATCTCTAGGATGAGGAATCCATATATAGATATTTGCAGGTGGGTGAGTCAGCTTTTGGGATTTTGATTAGTGTCATTTTTTTGATAGTTCTTGGTTCCACTTGGAGATTTCATGATCTCTTAGTCACCCCTGGGGGAATTCAGAGAGGCAAGTGTCAAATGGGCAGTGTCTAGAAGATTCTCTAGGTTTCCACCTAGCCAATTGCCTCTGCCATTTGTCTGCTCTCGCTCATCACACCCTACAGAAGGGCTTTTCAGTATGCATCGCACTTTTTGCATGTAGCAGGTGAGATGCATCACACCCTTAGCACTGAGCAGTCTGTATGGTCCAGTTTTGACGAGTTCTGAGTAGTTTTTTGGGGAGAACTTCTGAGAGATGATCTAATCAGTTGACCTTATTGCTTTAGGGTATGAAACAACACTTTTAGGCGCTTAGAAGCCCTTGGTTTATGGACATATGAGGTTGGGGTTGGAGTGCCCAAATATATCTATAATATTTGCTCCCTAAAGCACGAGGTTGTAAATTTTCTGATGTTGGGTGAAATGCTTTCTCATGAGGATCCAAGGCTTTTCGAATTGTAAGGTGACCTATAATAAGATATAATACAATACATTATCTTCATAATATTTTCATGATCTAGCTAAGGCGAGAATTCCCATGCTCAGCTTTATAAATTCATTTTCATGTACATAGGACAAAAAATCGTCTGTGTGGGAGACTGATGATTCTGGTAGAGCCATCATCCTTTGGCTTGGATGATTATCTGTGCAGCTATGATGTACATTTTATGTCTTTATTTTACTGAATACACGACAGCCCGGATGGATGAAACTAGATCCGGGGTCTTCAAACGCGTTCAATCTTCGCTTGATGTACAAGTCAATCCATGTGAAAAGATGTTCTGATGTCGAACATGGAAGGACATTGCCTGATTACCAGCCAATGATGTAAGCTATTAACAAGCGCGAGAGGAATCACCAATAATGATAATGACCCTCAAGGTACTGCAGTACAATTCACATGGTGCGAGTACATGAGTTGATGTTGAACACCAGGCAAAATTTTCCGGTTGAAGGCCATTGATGTAAACCTGTGGCTGGAAGTGAGAAACTTGCCATTGAGGCATGCAAGCTTCAAAGTACTGAAAGGGTTGTTCCTAAGTCAACTTCTTGGATAATGATTTGGTGTCGACAAGAAGTGACCCGTCCTAGGAGGGCTTTAATGAATCCCACATCTATGACATGAAATGGAGCAAATGATTTGGTGGAGGTGAAAACGATCTGATGATACAAGGTTCAGAGTGGCGGTCATGAAAGAATGAAGCGTGAAGGTATTGTAGTGGATGAGATGCTAGCTGGGATGGTGAATTCTCTAAGTGACTTCTCTTGAACATATCAGCGAAACTGAAATGGATTGGTAGCGTAAACCCCAACAATGGATGTTATGGAAGACGAATGGTGATATGAATGGTGAACGGAATAACCCAACCCGACTCAATCATGGTGATGGAGTGAAAGTGTCATGTTCAAGAGCAACCTGCTACCAATAAAGTTCTTCAAGTTTTCTTCCCAATTTTTCCCCAGTCATTTCTGACCAGTACCTCTTTATTTTTTTCAAGCTTGAGGAGGATAACATATGCTTGTTCTATAATTTGCCCTCCGGGCAAACCTGTTGCTATGTTTTAGCGACAGTGAAACTCGCTCTTGTATGTAAATGACAAGTTTGTCGCTATTGTTTTAACGAGTTTAATGACAAAGATAACTCGGTCCTTTTCAATTTTAGAGAGTCTAAAAAGAGACGGAAAGGCAACTCCAGTAGTCCTTATTCGTAGTATAATCCCTTAAGTTCGAAAAAGTATAAAATAATACGAAAGGGGTGACTTTTTGATATTTTTAACGAGCCGAACAAGATAAACGCTTGATATTTTTGTGTAATGATCCCTCAGGTCAAAAATATTAAAATATAGAGGAGGGATGGCACTTCCAATGACTTTAGCGAGCTGGAGAGGCCAATTGCTCGGCAATATTTTCATATTTTATGAGTCAGATGAGAAGAGATTGAAGGAGACTCGTCTTTGAGGAACGAGTGATATTTTCGGGTAGCAGTTGGTTCCAGGTAAGGTTTGGAACTTTTCAATCACAACAGTGTAAAGAAGGTGGCTAACAAAATCACTCATTGTAGTTGTTCCTCAAAAGGGTTAAACAATCAAGTGGAGGCGTATGATCGGCTAAAACGTGGAGGTGATGGTAATAACACGACCAAGGCTCAAAAGCTGATAGCAATGTGATCACAAAGGTTATTTACTGAAGGGTGGGTTCATTTTTAATGATCTTAAACTTTGGGGGAACATACACTCATTGCTATGTTTATTTTTTAACGAGCTTGAACTTCGCGTAAACCTGCTCATGGGTGGGTTCATTTTTTAATGAGCTTGAACTCTGACAGAACATATGCTCATCACTAGATTTATTTTTTAACGAGCTTGAACTTCGCGTAAACCTGCTCATGTGGTTTGCATGCCCCCAGCGTGATGAAAAGGACAGTCTCTTGTAGCCAGATGGAAATCACTGCGGTGAAGCAGGACAGCTTCGTCCAGAATAGAAAAAGCTGAATGGTGTGAAAAACCAATCACATAACCTACAAGGAAACTTATCTTTACAACTAGGTGCATGCCCCCCAAGCTTCACTACATTCACCAGACTACTCATGGCAATTAGGTGGATGGAATGAATGTTTAGGAGATATCGATTTCGCTCGGAATCCACTGTATTTACAGTATTTGATAGAAAATAAAAAACTGAAAGATGATTAAGGTCGTTGGAATAATCTTCGTGGTAATCCAGAAGATGGGAACGATGGTGGTAACCTTCCCATGGTGCCTCTCCTATCATCATTGATTGAATGATTCCTTCGTCTGTAGAATGTACATGCGACCAAGGATCTGAAGAGGTGCCATATTCCTTAGACCTATCTATCCAAACACTCGATGAGCATTGATTTGGGTTTGCCGCCCAGGCCAAGAACATTGATTGCTACAATATTTCTATTGGGCTTGGAGGCAATACCTGGCGATGATCCATGCTAACAAAATTTTCGGAAATCTTGTGAATCTTCATAGATATAGAAGATATCATATTGCAGTTTTTCATTGTGGCCACTTCTGCCAGATTACTCGGAGGCGGTAGGGCAAAAGTACCCATTAAGGCAGGGTCTTTTAGGAGGCCTACTCCGACATTTTGAAGTGAATGAGAGCTTCCATGGATCATTGGAATGCTTCCCGTAACTTGTGAACTGTTGGGGAGGAAGGTTTGTTGATCAATGATTGTAATTCCTCATTGAAAAGGAAATGCAGTCTTTCTAAAGTATGTTGACACAACAATAGCCATAACATAAATCCAGGGCCTTCCGAGTAGGATGTTGTAATTGAGGTTTCCATCGATAACTTCGACATCAATTTCTATTATTTTGTCCCCCAGTTCAACTTTCAAGTTACTTAAAATACTGTACGAGGTGTATGTTCACCCATCGAATGCTTTTAATGTCATTGACGTTTGCGACAAGGGCGGTGAGCCTAAAGTTTTCCAGCAACTCATTGACATAATGCATGTAGATGCCCCCTCATCAATAATTGTTTGATGAACAGTTTTGTTGAGGGCTTTCACTTGAATGAGGAAAGCGAGTTGAGCTGGTAACTGAGGTTTGTATCCTTTATGATTAGAGGCCACAAGGTTGGAATCCGCTGGGTCAATCCCACCTATTGCTGATAATAGAGCCTTCTTTTGGTAGGGGCAATTTTGCAGTACTTCAAGTGTTGACATAACAGATGGCGATTGGGCTAGATCCTTTACTATATTATAATTCTTTGCTGCTCAAGCACGAGGATTAAATGTTGATTTGTGTACTACTCCCTTTGGTGGCTTTATTGTTAGTTCAAGAATGATGGGTGGCACAACTTCGGTCGAAGTTGTTGTCGAACTACTAGGTTGATCTGTAGCCTTGTTTTTTGACAGCTGCGGATTCTTGTAATCTTTCTTCCTTGTCAATATTAAAGCATCATTTTTCTGTTTCAAAATGGACAACATAAGCACTTGGGATGGGGAATCTAGATCTATAGCAACGAGGTTAGTTTTTCGGTTCGGAAACGGATCAGTCAACACTGCTGAGGTAGTTGAAGTCTTTAAAAATTTCGCAACCTTAGCTTGATGTGGACAATCTTTCGTCCAATGGTCCTCATCACATATAAAACATGGATAACTAGGTTTCTTTTGCCTTGAAGGGTTGCCAGAATATTTTTTAGGAGATGAATCATCCTATTTCTTCTTTTTGCTTTTCCCTTTCTTATTTCCCCCTGGGTGCTTCATTTCTTTTCCTTTGTCGGTTGACACAGCATTAACCTCCGAGGAAGGAAGTTTGTCATTTGCCTTTATACTGGAAACTGCAAGGGCTTTACTAGATGGGGCCTTTGCAGTTTGTGTACATGAGGTGCCAATCACGCCATCGCTGGCATGAGAGTCCCTGTTCGATTTAGGAGGAGGAGGAACGAAAAATTTTGGTCTAGGGGCATCAGGAATTTTGTCATAGAGCATGCCAGACTAAGTATAGATCAATTCAAGATATTGCGCACGAGCAATAACCTGCTCTTCAGTGATGACTCCTCCCTTGGCCACATCTTTTGTAATAGAAGGTAACAATGAATTAATAAACCATTCAGCTAGAAGCTGATGAGTAACATATGTCTTTACCATTCGACAACGACGTCGCCATTCATGAATATGATCAAATATGTGAGTGCCTGTCGTCTCCGTTCTTGTTTCATACCTTATAGGTAACTGTAAATGGGTTAAAAAAGTGGTGGCGAGGGCGCTGAAGTTATCGAATGAAGCTCTAGGCAATTCAATGTACCATTTTGCTGCCAGACTAGTTAACGTTTGGTGAAAAAGGTGAAGCATAATCAAATCATCATTGAGAGTGTTGGACGAACACCATAGATGAAATGTCATGACATGATTCGATGGATCCTTGCCCGGATTTCCATTGAATTTAGGAATATTTGATGGAAGTTTATGAGGAATCGGTGGCCACCAAGGGGCGTAAGCAATTGGATCATTTATTAGCCGATTCACATCTAGTAATTCTAAAGTTGCTACGAAGGGCAACTGTTGATTTAGGTTTGGCGAAGCATATCCAGGATAAGATGGGATTGCCTAAGCAGTGGGTCTTTGCATACCAACATAATGTATTTGATGTTGATAACTTTGATAAGGTTGAAGGGCATAACCATTATGATATGATTGTTGATAACCATTTTGAATGTATGGCTGCCCATTACCTGCAAAGCTTTGTTGCTCAGGTCCTCGGTAAGCTTGATGGAATTGCGGTTGTTGATATTGCACCAGCCATGGCTGTGAGACGATTTGTTGTTGTCTAATACTAGATGTTTGACCAAGATGAAGGGTGATAGTACTCGTTTGAGCCTGAGTCGCTTCAGTTAAGGAGCCACTAATCTACGGTTGTGATTGAGTCGCAGAGACAAGAGGCTATTGTATCACGACCTAAGAGACTTGAGGTTGACATATAATAGGCAGTGCTTGTACTTGCGACATCATCACAATAGCCGGTGTAGTTGGAATATTCGACATAGATTTGGTTACATTGAATATACAACTCTTGGTTGTTGAGGTAGTATTGGCACCCAACCACTGGATGCAATTCAAGCTTGATCTGAATTCTGTTGTGAACTCTCATATGGTTTTTCTCCCAGAGAAAACAATGAAAACGCACACTGCCCCCCATATGGCGGAAATCTAGTGTTCAAAGGGAAAATTGGTCTTTGTAGACTAGACTGCCCAAATTGATACTGTTGTGAAGGATCAATTTGCTGAGACTCAACATAAGAAATTCCAGATAATATTCTAGACGAACAAATAGGAATAGAAAATGCTGTCGAAACAGTTGCTGGGTGGACTCCATCTAGTGGTTGAGAGCTAGTTGGGACAGATGGTATACCAGTGAATATTGTCGGAGTAGGGGCAGGAGGTTCTGCTGTTGGTCTATCAGATGACACAGTCCTAGATGTCGATGGTTGTTCAGACATATCGAGTCTATCCAAAATGTTGGGTGTGGAGCCTGATTATCTTCTATAGTACCGGCATCCGTAAAATAATCGCTGCCGTGGGGGGTCCAGGGGGGGCGGCAGCGACTTTTGGGAGCCCCCCCTGGAGGGGGGTTTCGGGCCGTTCATTAGGCGGATGATCTGACGGTAGAACTTATGTTTAGTTTAGGGTTTTTTGCCCTAGAAGGCAACCCCTCTCTTTATATGAGGGCATTGTATTTGAGGCTGTGAGATAGATGTGTATTCGGTCAGCGAGAAACATAGAGGTGAGACTGTGAGAGAAAACAGAGGATATTACAGCGGTTTTACTGTAGGCTGTATCTCTTCATTTTGCTGGATAATAGAAAGGAAGGACTGGCTGTTCGGGGTGGACGTAGCCCAAACTGGGTGAACCACGTATATCTGTGTCTCTCTTGTTTTGTGCGTTTTCTGTGTTTATATTTTTGCAATATTTTATGTGTTCCATTGCTCCGTAATATATAATTTTCTAACAACTGGTATCAGAGCCGAAGGTCTATTTGGCTGATAAACTCGCAGGAAAGAAGGGTTCCTGGTTCGAGTGGGACAGGGAAAATTTTAAGAACCCCCCCTAAATTTATAAATATAATAAATGGGCGAATCTCCATGGTATATAGGAAAAATGGAAGGCGATTTTATCAATAATATAATATGTATATATAATTTTTTAGCGAATCTCTCACTAGGCATGGCGAATATTTTACTCAATTATAAAATATTGTAAGATCTTGGCAAGTCTTTCACTAAATAATAAAACTTTGTATGGATCTAAGACGATAGAATTTCCCCTTTAAATAGTCTATGCTCACATGAATACCATGGTATTACCATGGGTCAATACCATGGGTTATCATAAACCTAGAGCTTAAAAATTACTATTAGTAATTTATAAAAATTAATAAAATTAATAGTTGATTTTTATTTTATTTTTTATTTTAACCAAGCTAAAATGTTTAACCTACATTAAATTACAACATCCATTTTTACTCTTGACGAAGCCCCAAGAGGATCAAATATTTTTTCACTCTATGCTAGTTTGCATATCACGATATTTTATACCTCTCGGGGGTTAGTAGATCCAGAGTAAAGATGGATCTATGCTTAGTAGATCCAGAGTAAAGATGGATCTATGCTGGTTTAATTCCCCCATTTAAATAGGCTACATTCCACGTGAATACCATGGGTCAATACCATGTGCCATTTTGGTGAATACCATGGGTCAATACCATGTGCCATTTTTATTTTTATTAATTCTAATATGAGGGTTAATAATGGTTTTTTGCATGGTATTAATAGCAATCTAGTCCATGGTATTTGTCCCATAGTATTTTGCCCATAGGTTTCACCTAAATATAACCCATTTTTTGAGTGTTCGTAAATATAGGGTGACTTATGGAGTAAATATAAAAAAATGTTTTATTTGTTTACCATACCTCGTTTATTTATATTTTTATTAATTTACCATACCTCTGTTACAAATATGGTATTTGTCCCATAGGATTCACTTAAATAAAACCTCTTTCTTGAGCCTTCATAAATAGAACGAGGGTTATGGACTAAATATAAAAATAGGTTTTATTTATTTACCATACGTCTAGTTTATTTATATTTTTATTTATTTACCATACATTTTGAGTAAGTATAAAAAGACGTTTTATTTATTTACCATACATCCACTTTACTTATATTTTTATTTGTTTACACCAGGTGACTTATGGAGTAAATATAAAAAATGTTTTATTTATTTACCATACCTCTCATTTATTTATATTTTTATTAATTTACCATACCTCTTTTATAAATATGGTATTTGGCCCATAGGATTCACTTAAATAAAACCTATTCTTGAAAATGGGCGAATGGATTCACTTAAATAAAACCTATTCTTGAAAATGGGCGAATGGAAGGTTGTAACTCCTAATTTCAAGGGCTAAATTTACCTTTTTTACCCTCTCCCTTAAAATAAGGTGGGCTATTTGAGGTGATTTGTAAAAATGTACTATGATACAAAATATTCGCCCACTAAAAATTTAAAACCCCTTAATTTCGCCAAAGGGCGAACATTCACCCCTAAAATTATCCTTGGAGTGGGAGCAATGGCGGAAGATGGTAAGTTTAGGGTAGAGAAATTTAACGGCCAAAACTTCTCGCTGTGGAAGATGCAGATGGAAGATTATCTGTATCAGAAAGATCTATACCTACCATTGGGCGGAAAAACAAAGATGCCGATGGGTATGAAAGACGAAGAATGGAACCTTCTCGATAGAAAGGCACTCGGAACAATACGGTTGTGCCTTGTTGCGTCAGTCGCCTTCAACATTTCGAAGGAAACCACGACAGAGGGTTTGATGCAAACGTTGTCGAAACTATATGAAAAACCCTCGGCCTCAAACAAGGTATTTCTTATGAAACGGTTATTTAATATGAATATGTCGGAAGGTGGATCTGTTGCAAACCATTTAAATGATTTTAATACAGTTACAAGTCAGTTAAGTTCTGTAGGGGTAAACTTTTATGATGAAGTTAGAGCTCTGTTATTCTTGTGCTCATTACCAGAAAGTTGGAATGGTTTGGTAATGGCCATTAGTAACTCCTTTTCTGGATCTAGTACTTTAAAGTTTGATGATGTTGTCGGTGCTATCCTTAGCGAGGAAATGCGACGGAAAAGCTCCGGTGAGACATCGGGAAATGCTTTGAGTGCAGAGTCTAGAGGAAGAAAAATGGAAAGAGGAAAGAGCTCAGGATATCGCAGTAAATCAAGGAAAGGCAGATCCAAGTCCAGATCGGGGATAGTGTGCTGGAAATGTGGAAAGAAAGGACACCTAAAGAAAGACTGTAGATCTCGGAAGGGAAAAGAAGGAGATGCACAACAAGAAAACAATCATGAAGCAAATGTGACAGGTGAGGTGTTACAAGATGCTTTGATTCTTTCTTTCGAAAATATTACTGATTCCTGGGTGGTAGATTCAGGGGCCTCATTCCATGCCACACCTGGAAAGAAATACTTTTATGACTATGTTCAAGGAGATTTTGGACAAGTTCGTCTGGGTGATGACAAACCCTGTAAAATTGTTGGAATGGGTAAGGTTCTTGTAAAACAACAGAATGGAAACCAATGGCTACTAAAGGAGGTAAGGTATGTTCCAGATCTAAAGAAAAATCTGATTTCAACAGGGCAGTTAGGCAGTGAAGGTTGTGTGACAACTTTCACAGATAAAGCTTGGAAGGTCACAAATGGAGCCCTGGTAATAGCAAAAGATGAAAAGGTTGGTACATTGTATTTATGCAATGGTATTTCTAACTCTGTTAATGCTTTGACTTCCAAAGGAGCAGATGCAGCATTATGGCATCATAGGCTCGGACACATGAGTGAAAAAGGGATGAAGATTCTTCACTCAAGGAATTTGTTGCCAGGTTTGAAGAATGTTGATTTGGATTTCTGTGAAAACTGCATTTATGGAAAACAGAAGAGAGTCAGATTTCTCAGAGTTGGGAAAGAAAAGAAGAACGAAAAATTAGAGCTTGTGCATACAGACGTATGGGGACCTGCTCAGGTATCATCTCTCGGTGGCTCTCGTTATTATGTTACCTTTATTGATGATGCAACTAGAAAAACTTTGATTTATTGTATTAAGAATAAATCTGATGTATTTGATACTTTCAAGAAATGGAAAGCTTTGGTTGAGATTGAGACAGGAAAGAAATTGAAGTGTCTTAGATCAGACAATGGAGGTGAATATTGCAGCAAAGAGTTTGATAGGTACTGTTCAGAGCATGGAATTCGCAGAGAGAAGACAGTTCCAAGAACACCACAAGAAAATGGTGTGTCAGAAAGGATGAACAGAACAATCATGGAGCGTGCAAGGTGCATGAGATTGCATGCAGGATTGCCTTTACAGTTTTGGGCAGATGCTGTAGATACTGCTGTTTATTTAATAAACAGAGGACCTTCAAGTTCCTTGGATGGTGGAGTTCCAGAGGAAGCATGGACAGGGAAAAAGGTAAACTACTCTATTTTAAAACCTTTTGGTTGTGAGGCCTTTGTCCATATTGATAAAGAAAATAGAACAAAGCTTGAGGCAAAGTCAAAGAAATGTACCTTTATTGGATATGGTGTTAATGATTTTGGTTATCGCTTATATGATTATGAAAATCACAAAATGATTAGGAGCAGAGATGTAATATTCAATGAAAAGGTCTTGTATAAGAATCAGTTGCAGGAAAAGAAACAAGAAAAATAAAACAAGGAATACGCAGTTCTTGATGAAATTACTGAAAAAGTAAAGGTGCCTGAAAATAATAATAATCAACAACCACAACATCAGCAACCATCACAACAACAACAGGCACCCCAAACACCTGAAAGTGGTGTTAGAAGATCTACCAGGACAAGTAGACCTCCTGAACGATACTCTCCTTCATTATATTACTTATTGTTGACTGATTCTGGTGAACCTGAATGTTATGAAGAAGCAATGCAGGTTGAAAGCAAGAAGAAGTGGGAGGTAGCCATGGAAGAAGAGATGGACTCCTTAATGCATAACCAGACTTGGGATTTAGTCAGGTTGCCTACAGGAAAAACTACATTGAAGAATAAATGGGTTTACAGGCTGAAGGAAGAAGATGGAGGAAAGCAAAGGTACAAAGCTAGACTTGTGGTGAAGGGGTTTGCACAGAAGAAAGGTATTGATTTTGATGAAATATTTTCTCCTGTTGTTAAAATGACTTCAATCAGAACTATTTTAAGTCTTGTAGCAGCTGAAGATTTGCATCTTGAGCAGTTAGATGTAAAGACAGCCTTTCTCCATGGGGATTTGGAGGAAGAGATATATATGTAGCAGCCACAAGGATATGAGGTGAAAGGGAAGGAGAAACTTGTGTGCAGGTTGAAGAAGAGCTTGTATGGTTTAAAACAGGCTCCAAGGTAGTGGTATCTAAAATTTGACAAGTTTATGTCTGAACAAGGTTATACTAGATGTCACTCTGATCATTGTGTTTATCTGAAAAAGCAAAATGATGGCAGCTATATTATATTGTTATTGTATGTAGATGACATGCTTGTTGCAGGATCTAACATGCAGGAAATAAATGTGCTCAAAAGAAAATTGGCAAATTCATTTGCAATGAAGGATTTGGGTGCTGGAAAACAAATCCTTGGTATGAGAATAACTAGAGACAGGAAAAATAGAAAATTAACATTGTCTCAGAATGAGTACATACAAAAGGTGTTGAAAAGATTTAACATGCAAAATGCAAAACCAGTTAGTACACCTTTTGCTAGCCATTTCAAACTTAGCAAAGAAATGTGCCCAAAGACCCAAGAAGACATGGATTATATGTCTAAAGTTCCATATGCATCAGCAGTTGGAAGTTTAATGTATGCAATGGTCTGCACAAGGCCTGATATTGCACATGCAGTGGGAGTTGTAAGCAGGTACATGAACAATCCAGGAAAGGAACATTGGATGGCAGTGAAATGGATTCTCAGATATTTGAGAGGTACCACAAATCAGGCATTATGCTTTGGTGGTTCAAACATATCCCTACAAGGATATGTTGATGCAGATATGGCAGGTGACAGAGATAATAGGAGGAGCACTACAGGATATGTATTTACTGTCGGAGGAACAACTGTCAGTTGGGTTTCAAAAATCCAAAGTGTTGTTGCACTTTCAACAACAGAAGCAGAGTATGTTGCTGCTACAGAGGCTAGTAAAGAAATGATTTGGTTACAAAGGTTTATGGGTGAATTGGGTAAGGAGCATGATATGGGCACGTTATACAGTGATAGTCAAAGTGCCATTCATCTTGCAAAGAACTCAGCATTTCATTCCAGGACAAAACACATACAGCTCAAGTACCATTTCATACGATTAGTGTTGGAAGATGGAGAGTTGAAGCTGGAAAAGATACACACTAGCCAGAACCCTGCAGATATGCTAACAAAAGTTGTAACCAGGGAGAAACTAAGAATATGCTCAGTTTCAGTTGGTCTTCAAGGATGACGATGAAGATGAGAAACAACCAGGTCCAAAGAGGAGTCATTGTCCAGCAAATGGAGCAGCGGTGGAGTTGCTACAATCAGTCTCCAAGTGGGAGATTGTTGGGTGTGGAGCCTGATTATCTTCTATAGTACCGGCATATTGGACCCCAGTTCAAAATGGGGCGGCAACGCCGCCCGTAAAATAATCGCTGCCGTGGGGGGTCCAGGGGGGAGCCCCCCCCTGGTGGGGGGTTTCGGGGGCAGCGCCCTCGAAGCTAAAAACAACTGTAAAATTTCCTTGTAAAAGTATAGTAATTTCTAGTCAATCTGGGCCGTTCATTAGGCGGATGATCTGACGGTAGAACTTATGTTTAGTTTAGGGTTTTTTGCCCTAGAAGGCAACCCCTCTCTTTATATGAGGGCATTGTATTTGAGGCTGTGAGATAGATGTGTATTCGGTGAGCGAGAAACATAGAGGTGAGACTGTGAGAGAAAACAGAGGATATTACAGTGGTTTTGCTGTAGGTTGTATCTCTTCATTTTGCTGGATAATAGAAAGGAAGGACTGGCTGTTTGGGGTGGACGTAGCCCAAACTGGGTGAACCACGTATATCTGTGTCTCTCTTGTTTTGTGCGTTTTCTGTGTTTATATTTCTGCAATATTTTATGTGTTCCATTGCTCCGTAATATATAATTTTCTAACACAAAAGACTTCCTAGTGATTCTATAGGAACTTGCGATGAAGGGTGACTAACTTCTGTAGTAGAAGGATATATGTGGATCACAATTCCTAAATGAAATGGAGTACTAGATGGAAGATCCTCCACAATCTCTTCTATAACAATCAGTCCGGGTGGAAGAGGCAGACCGTCAAGTTCGTAAAATATTTCCGGTGCCGAAGAAGGTATAGACTCTACAACGACAGATGTTGGAGGGGTGACACCTTCCGAATCAGTCCTAGATGGAGGTCGTTCAGGAATAGAAGTGTTTATCGTTACACTAGGATCAGTTTTACTATCCTCTTGTAACTGCGGAGCTTCTTTTGTAGAGGCAGGGATACCAGAAATAGTTGGAGTAACTGGAGTCTCTGAGGATGTTGAAATACAAATTTCAAATAAACCAGGAGACTTTGACCCAGTTAAACGAGATCGCTCGGCTCGGAATGGTTTCGTTTCCAGAGTTAAAGACGGTTGACTCGTTAGTTTCTGCGAAAGACGGGGTTTTGATTGACTTTCTTCCACAATTGCGGATTACTAGATCAACTCAAAATTAAAAAGGGGAAAATGTTATTCCGAATGAAATGAATTTTAGGACGCTTTGACACAACTTTCTTTTTCAAATTTCAAGAGTCGAGAAAAAGCTAAAGGTGATTCTAGTCGCCTTCGATTTTTAATGAGCTCAAAGTGGCAAGTGTTCAGATGGACCTTTTCTTTTAAGGAGTCTGAAAATGAAAAAAAGTGACTTCTCTGGAAATCTAGACAGAGGGATTGCCAAGCCAATCGCAAAACTACAGAATAATTTTTAAGGTACGACAGTCAATATTCCCAAATGTTATGTTCAGTGCATTGCAATTGATAGGGCGATAGACATGGCTTCCTAAGGATAAAGGATATAGCCTATTGTGGTCTCCTAATATATACTCAACGGTATGTGGGAGCACAAGTTCTTACTGGCACTTGTCATATCAAAGAGGAGGAATCACCCAACCTACGATGAAAACGATAGTTACCAGGCTTTACGACGCCATAATACGTCTTCTAGCCTAGACTTCTAGATGTTGTGCATTAGGTTCCAAAGCGTTTTTGTGTTCATTGAGATTTATTTTATAGTTGATCTTTCTTTAGAAGTTTGTCTTTAAGGTTCACCGCGTGATGTTGATATACAATTCCTAAAGATGCAATCTAAGATGATAAACAATTGTTTACTTTATTTTTGCAATGAAAATCCTAGCTACTAAGGAAAGAGAAGTAAAATTATTTCAACATGGAGCAGAGAGCACACACTAAGATGCACTGTCCTAAATCAATTTCCGCATGCAGTCTAAATGCAAATGCACATGCATGTATTTGTTTTTCAGTTTCCTTAATGTGAGAATGACAAAAAGAAAAGTAAGTACATATCTGAATTATTTTCTTTCAAAGCGACAGTGCTAACAAATTTCTCTTCAAAAAACGAAAGGAAGAGTAAGACGGCACTCTGCGATTTCGAATTTAAAATTTCTTTTGACACTTGAAATACTATTAATTTAAATCAAATACAATGGCAAAAGTGTAATTGACTATCTAAAAGAGGAAGACTTTACGACACTCTTTTCTTTGACTGAAAACGACACTTGCGACACTTTCAAATCAAAAGACGACAATTCGATTAAGCTACTGTTTGCAAAGGAGAACTGTAAATGATGAAAAATACATAAAAAAACATTCACAATTCTTTAGCAATGGAGGCTGAATAATGCAAAGGTAGAGAGTTTCAACAGTGATACACGGATCATAGACAGCGAAACTACTGAATAAAGCTGAAAACGATGACGAAAAAACCAAAATCTGGGGGCAAAAACAATGTCACTTAATTATTGCACCTGTAACACAGGGAAAGGGATGCATCTCACCTGCAGCACACGGGAGGTGCGATGCGTCCAGATTGCCAATGAGAGATAGTGCGATGGTCCAGGGACGAGATTGAGCTTGGTTTTTGCTCACAGTTTGCAGCTAAGTTCAGGGGTTTAGGCTGAGCTAATGATAGGCCATCAACACAAAGTATAGGGGCTGATCTAATGAGGTTATTTGAGCTACCACTAGGGCACTTAGGATGTTTGAAAGTCAGTTGTTCAATTCATAAACAAACCCAGAGATGGACTGAAGCAGCGTTGATCTACTTTGTAGTTGCATAACAAAAGCAGTTTGAAGGCTAGCTGGCTTAACTTCAGGCTCTGTTTGTAGTTTATAAACCAAACAAATAGAAACAAACAAACAAACTATTTGCTCCCCAGCGGAGTTGCCATTTTGTTATCGGGAAAACTAGTGGCCATTCAGAGCTACTAGTCCCACTAAAACGGGTAGCTATCTTAAAAACAAACAATTTAAAGTTACTTATGTTTTCCTTTATGGGAGATAGATGAGAGAGAAGTAGAGAGTACCAACTTCAGTCTTTCGCTTGGCTCCTTACTTGTTTCATTTCTCCTTTGATAGAGCTTTCACCACTCTTTTCTCACTTGTCCCACTTTAAAGAACACCTGTAGAGTCAAGGCAGCATAATACCATCAAAGCATAGAGATCTCTAACCATAAACAATGTAGGATCAGATATATATTAACCATACAAATGCATACACAAATACAAGATTCAGAAATATACACATATATGGAGGAAAAATCGAATAGCTTTATTGATAAAAGTAGTAGAAGAGCGGATTACAACCAAGCTGTCTGATCCAGCGCCATCCTCCCAGCATGAAAGCCCTCTTCACCTCATGAAAAGCTTAGATCACCCAACAATGCAATGTTTCACAGAGAAACCAACAACACTTCCTTACAAAATACAAAATTCTAGCCTATGGATATCTAGGATGAGGGATCCATATATAGATATTTGCAGGTGGGTGAGTCAGCTTCTGGGATTTTGATTAGTGTCATTTCTCTAATAGTTCTTGGTTCAACTTGGAGATTTCATGATCTCTTACTCATCCCTGGGCGAATTCAGAGAGGCAAGTGTCAAATGGGAGTTTCTAGAAGATTCTCTGGGTTTCCACCTAGCCAACTGCCTCTGCCATTTGTTTGCTCTCGCTCATTGCACCCTACAGAAGGGCTTTTTAGTATGCATCGCACTTTTTGCATGTAGTAGGTGAGATGCATCGCACCCTTAGCACTGAGCAGTCTGTATGGTCCAGTTTTGATCAGTTCTAATTAGTTTCTCAGGGAGAACTTCTGGGAGATGATGTAATTAGTTGACCTTATTCCTTTAGGGTATGAAACAACACTTTTAAGGGCTTAAAAGCCCTTGGTTTATGGACATATGAGATTGGGGTTTCAGCACTCAAATATGTCTATAACAGGAATTGATATTGTTGAGAAAATGAATCCGCGACACTTGACATAAATCATATAAATAATCAAACGATGACTCCATAAGTCCTGCGGTTTTTTGTTTTCTTGGAGTGCAAGGGTTGTTTTGTATGTGATTAACTCCCTTCAAATAAATAATATTATCTATATTGTTTGTGAGAAAAATCAGCTTACACTCTGAATCAACAATTATCCGATAATCTGCAGCACCAAATTGAGAATCAATGTCCTCCTCCTTCGTTAGCGCTGAATAAACATAGATGTTTTCTGGTTCGAGAGCTTCTAATGCGTCATCTACTTTTGAAGTGGTTTAGATAAAGAAGTCGCCCAATTTCTTCGCTACGCCAATTTTAAGGAAGGAAATCTAGGGAGTAGATTATCTTGAAGGATTTCGGGTCTTGTCTTGTTGGGAAGAAATTGAAAGTCTCTACACACAATGAGGCTGTCCTCCTCAAGGTTTTCTCAGCAGCCTCAAGGAGGTACTAGGACTTCTGCAACCTGAACAATCTTTTTCTTGCTCATTTGAGTTACCTTGTTATATAATTTTGGAAACTATCTCACTCTAGTTAAGTTAGAAAAAACACTCAGGACACTTATTGTAAGGTCCTCAGAGCTGCGGTGCGGTTGGGCGCCGGGTGACCATGCATGCATGCGTGATGTGCGTGCGATAGTGCGACGGGCAGGTGTGACAAACCGGGTGTGCGGAGGAAATGTGACATTTTGAAGAGCTGCTTGCGACGAAACGTTGGACAGTTTTTACGAGACTTAGAAAATGCGTGGAGCGATGGAGGATTTATAGCCTCTGATGCGTGGAGAAGCATGTGGACAGGCCGACATGGTAAAGGGCGCATGAGAGGGTGTGTAAATGAAGATTTGGTGGTTGGCTGGGCGAGCCACCACCACACTTGTGATGTGTATATATATGAGTGCGATGGAGCTCATTTCTATCATCCAACTTCACACTTCATCTTCGCTCTTGGAAGAGAGTCTTTAGTGCACAGTTTTGAGGAGGATGAGCGCATAGCTCATGCGCTCCTCTAGTGGGTTCGCACTTGGTAAAAGGCGCTCTTGGTGAGAGGTGGATGTGTTGGGCAAGGCGTGCCTGAGGTGATTGTGCGGAGGCGTTTGTGCGGCGACTTGGTGTGGGTATCTTGGCGACTCGGGTGAGCGCCTACCCACCGTGCAAGTGCGCACGAAGGTGAGACGGAGGTTGGAATCGAAGGTCGTTGAATTGTACATATTGTGCACACGATTTGGGCATTTGTCAAGAGTTGGCAAGCGGGACTGCGTGTGGTCAGGGATACACGGTTTGGCTGTTTGCGACCAAACGAAGAGCGAACCGGCGAAGACGTGCGACGAGGTGAACGACGGGTTGGAGAGTCGTGCGGCAACCGTGCGGAGGTGCCGACGAGCTGGGCAACCGAGTTTTCCGAAGTTGCAAAAATTTGGCTAAGTGTAAATTTGGGGTTTCCCAAGGACTTAGCCTGTACATTGTAAAAATGATGATTATATAATATATTGATTCGGGCAGACTCACTTTACGGGGAGTTGCCCCTCCCCTTTATACTGTTGCAATTGTTGTTTTTCTTGTTATAATTGCTATGGATAATGAATGAGTATGGGCTTCATTGGTATAAAGGATAAATGTATATTTACTTGGTTGTGAAACACAAGCTAAGTAAGGAGAAAGTGAAAGTAGGCGTAGTCCACGAACATAAGTATTGGTGAAAAGAAAGTGTTCGGTGGTGCCGCACCTCGCTATAAGCGGTTGGAAGACTACTGCAGGTGTAGGGGCGTGACAGGTGGTGTCGGAGCTTAGTTGGCGATGGTGAGCAAGGGTTGCTCGTGACGGAGAGCAGGGTGGATACACTTGACAGTTGATGACAGTGGAAGCAGGTTTAGGAGGGGTGAAGCTTAGTGCTTGAACCACGCCGAACGACAAGGCATGGTAGGTTTGGAAGAATGGGAAGGGAAGATCTTGCTTACCTTATATAGGTTGAAGAGGTTGAAAGAAGAGAATCCCCGGATTCGAGAGAAGTTTGAAGTCTTGGAAAATAATGTTGAAGACGAACTTCTTCAACTTGGTTGGACAATGGAGCAAGATGAAGTCACAGATTGTGCTAACAAGGAAGAGGAAGCCGTGATGATCGAAGATGTTGCAGATGTGACAACGATGGAGGATGAACTTGAGATTGATCAAGTTGGACTAGGATCGTGTAGTTTGCAAACATGGATGGATGATGATACTCATTTGGAGGAACCTCATGATGGTGATGAAGAGCAAGGATTGTTGATTGTTGCAGGACTTGTTGGGGTTGCTTGTGACCTTATGGTAGAAGGTACAAAGACCCATGACAAGGGGGGAATTTATGATCGTTGTGGATGAATGGGTCATGCTTTAGCCACATGGCTAAGTGCCCAACATGACACATGAATAGGTTGAAGGGCACACACTTGAGTTGCTTGGGTGGACTTCTCATGGCCGAGACCAAGAGATAGTCTTGGTGGAACCTTCAATGGAGGAGCTATGATGGAGACTCATGTGATGATGATATGGTTGGGTGACCGAGTTCACTAGACCGAAGATAGCAGACTTGGGTGAGAATGACCGATTGTTGTGATGGGTCTACTTGGTTGAACTACATGGACAACTTAGTCATGGATATCAGGTTGGAGACATGGAGACTTATTTTTTATAAGTCGATGGAGAGGTTGTGCACTCTTGTACAACAAGGCAATGGACTTGGATGGAGTTGTGAGCAGATTATGGAGCATTCCTACTACATGGAGAGCTGAGGCATCTTGCAGGGACCTTTGGGCCGAGACTTGTATG
Organism: Pinus tabuliformis; assembly: GCA_031772625.1. Taxonomy (NCBI): domain Eukaryota; kingdom Viridiplantae; phylum Streptophyta; class Pinopsida; order Pinales; family Pinaceae; genus Pinus; species Pinus tabuliformis. Next base: position 999,434,987 of record CM062807.1, on the reverse strand, counting down.
CTTGCTGAGATGTTGGTTGGAGATGACTCATGGAGCTCATGATGACATGAGTTTGTGACCTTGAGGGACTTCATACATGGTGGACTTAGAGGATTTGATGCATTGAGAAACTGAGGTCAGAGACTTTGATGCAGGATGGGGTGCATACTTTCAAGTACATGTATGGGCATGGCTTGAAAGAGTGACTTGATGTGGAGGATCGATATGAGACACTTTGGAGTGATGGAGTTACAACAATGATGATGCCTTGGTGACTACACTTGGGCATGGGTTGAGCCGAGACTCAACTACTTTGGAGAGCATGTTGCAGATGAGATGATGACTACTTCATGGACCTGAGCATGGCTTACACTTATATGGAGATGGATTCTTGATTCGAGTTGAGAATGTGGCAAGATGCCTTGAGAAACAACTGATGGTGGGATGAGTATGTGCATTCTCATGATTGAGCGTGACAGTTGGACTGGCCATCCGACTAGTTCAAGCATGGGGGCCGGCATGTACAGAGAAGTGTTAGCATTATGTTGGAGTATCATGGCAGCAGTTCACATGATGACACATGAGGAGGTCGACATGAGATGTTGCAGTGGACATGTAGCTTGGGTGGAGGGACCGGCCTTCCAGGATGGAGAGCAACATGAGGAGATTGTGATAGGGTGGTCGATGATCATGGATTGAGATGATCTCTGATGGATGGCATACCGATGTGGTGTATATTGGCGATAGATGGTTGCCAAGGCGAGACATGATGAAGACAGTGGTTCTACATATGTTGCAGGGGTGGTTGCCTTATGTAGGGGAGTTGACATCATGGATATTGTGGATCTTGGTGGGTGACTATCAGGATGGTATGTTGTCGAGGACTTCAACGATTTCAGGTGGAGGAGGATGTAAGGTCCTCAGAGTTGCGGTGCGTTGGGCACCGGGTGACCGTGCATGCGCGCGCGACGGGCGGGTGCGACAAACCGGGCGTGCAGAGGAAATGTGACGTTTTGAAGAGCTGCTTGCGACAAAACGTTGGACAGTTTTTACGAGACTTAGAAAATGCGTGGAGCGTTGGAGGATTTATAGCCTATGATGCGTGGAGAAGCGTGGGTAGGCCGACATGGTAAAGGGCGCATGAGAGGGTGTGTAAATGAAGATTTGGTGGTCGGCTGGGCGAGCCACCACCACACTTGTGATGTGTATATATATGAGCGCGATGGAGCTCATTTCTATCATCCAACTTCGCACTTCATCTTCACTCTTGGAAGAGAGTCTTTAGTGCATAGTTTTGAGGAGGATGAGCGCATAGCTCATGCGCTCCTCTAGTGGGTTCGCACTTGGTAAAAGGCGCTCTTGGTGAGAGGTGGATGTGCTGGGCAAGGCGTGCCCGAGGTGATTGTGCTGAGGCGTTTGTGCGGCGACTTGGCGTGGGTGTCTTGGCGACTCGGGTGAGCTCCCGCCCACCGTGCAAGTGCGCACAAAGGTGAGACGGAGGTTGGAACCGGAGGTCGTTGAATTGGGCAGGTGGTACTACGTGTTGTGCACACGATTTGGGCATTTGTCAAGAGTTGGCAAGTGGGACTGCGTGTGGGCAGGGATACACGGTTTGGGCGTTTGCGACCAAACGAAGAGCGAACCGGCGAAGACGTGCGACGAGGTGAACGACGGGATAGAGAGTCGTGCGGCGACCGTGCGGAGGTGCCGACGAGCTGCACAACCGAGTTTGCCGAAGTTGTGAAAATTTGGCTAAGTGTAAATTTGGGGTTTCCCAGGACTTAGTCTGTACATTGTAAAAATGATGATTATATAATATATTGATTCAGGCAGACTCACATTACGGGGAGGTGCCCCTCCCCTTTATACTGTTGCAATTGTTGTTGTTTTTGTTATAACTGCTATGGATAATGAATGAGTATGGGCTTCATTGGTATAAAGGATAAATGTATATTTACTTGGTTGCGAAACACAAGCTAAGTAAGGAGAAAGTGAAAGTAGGCATAGTCCACAAACATAAATATTGATGAAAAGAAAGTGTTCGGTAGTGCCCCACCTCGCTATAAGCGGTTGGAAGACTACCGCAAGTGTAGGGGCATGACACTTATCCTTCAGGAACTCACTTTCCATCAATTTTGTCCAAAAGAGTTTCTGAACCTGTAGGCTTGTGGCAATGCAAAAGCATCAAGATTAAGAATAAATTGCACCTGGGTTTAACTAGCCAGTAGATAGAGCTTCAGCTTTAGTCAAGGTTGCCGAGAAAACTCTGCCTAAGAGCTGGTATTCTCCAGAGCAGACGAGTAATGTTGCAAATGATTCAAAGCAGAAAATTGAACTTTCAAAAGTTAAAAACATCATCTTTGTTCAGGCAATGTGAACAGTGAACGATTTTCTATTATGCGGCCCAGGCACACCTCAATTATCAAATCAACCGGTTAACAACCAGCTGGGCCCAATTGCAATCTATTCTTTATCCTAGTGGCGTTGATCTCGTACCAAACCAGCCATTCGTATTCATTAATGATTCCAAACTGGAAAGGTACATATATGTAATAGGGGTGACAGAACGACCGGCTCCACACATGCATGTCGGTAGCAACTAGACATGTTGCTCTGGAAAAAGACATTGGATCAAAGAAGCAAAATCCACAGGAAGTACTCTGAGGGAGCCTGACACGCACAAAATTCAGTAGAGTAGCCCAGCGACTAAACCTATTTGCAAATCAAAGGTATTATTAGCATTCACTAGATCATTTTGTTCCAGGACAAACATTCCTTCTTGTCCCCTTCAAAGAATCAGATCGCATTCCCATGTTTGTTAAATGTGTACGACCATCTACGACCAAAACAACGCTAAGTGGCGCAGGTTTGGTATCTTCCTATCAACTAATTATAGATTTTGAAATAGGAAACGAGTTGATTGTTAAAATTCCCCAAAATAAATAACGTAACGAAGATATTCTATTGCTCAAAGAGTGCATTTTCCTTTAACGTGTGGCTGTGTGTCGAGAACATATATATCATTGGTACCTGGAGAATATTTTTGGAAAGTGCTATTTGACCATTCAGGTGAGGCTAACATATTTTATTGCTCAAATGTCATATGATTTGTATATGTCATGCGTGTGGAGTACATATACAGGTCATGCGTTAGTTCAAACATGAGCCTGATAAAAAATCACTTTCCAACTTTTCGTTGTAACATATTCGTATATTTAATCTCTGTTTTTTTTTCAATGTCATATTTATATTTATAATAAATTTTCATTTCATTTTTATTTATTAATTTGTTTTAATATGCATACTTTAATTATATTAATTTATATAAATTATAAAAAATAAATTTAATAAATTTTAAATTTTAATAAATTAATATTTATTTTGTGTTAGTTGCCCTTATTTTAAGTGGTTGGATAAAATAGTTGTTATTTTCTTTACCTAAGTTTAAATCTAGAATGGCATCATGATCAAAAATATAAATATGTTGTACCAACTTCATAATTATGACTATTGTTGTAATGACTCTCACTCTCATTCTCAAGATGAGAGAGAAAAAGTGATTTATAAATTAAATACAATTTCCAAAACTACTATTTTCATATTATATACACACACTCTCTCTCTCTCTATATATATAATGAAATTGTTATACTATTTTTGGAAATAATTTATAAATTTATATAACTTATCCTTAAAAATCTTATAAATGTTGTTGGAGTAGCTTCATACCTATGAATATTGTTATAATAACTCTCACTCTCATCCTTAAAGATGAGATAAAAAATGATTTATAAATTAAATACACTTTCCAAAACTACTATTTTCATATTCTATACATGTTATATATATATATATATATATATATATATATATATGAAATTGTTATAATAATTTATAAATTTTTATAACCTATTTTTTTAAATCTTATTAATTTACTCAAGACAAGTAGTTGTTAAATCTCTAATAGATACTTGATCCTATGTATGTAGGAATAAGTATTTATTGGAGATTTAACAACTATTTGTCTTGTGCATTATGAATGATGCCCTTCATCATTAAATGTAATTGTTGTGTGAGTTGTTTAGTTGTTAATTACTTGGATTTGAGAGATTTAATCCAACAAAAATAACTTCTACTTTGGTACTTGGTTGAAATATACTCTCAACTAATTGATTGTAGGATTAAAACTAGTGATTGCCCCTAAAGGTGCAAAGATACACTGAAGGAATTGAACATGCCTATGATGTTATTGTAAAAATGTTGCGGCAAAGGAAGGATAACAACCTAAAGGGTGGAGGATGGAGGGGAGGAAATGTGTTTGGGGTTGCAATAGTCTCACACTTGTGTCTATGCATGTCTGACACATGTTGTTCGAACCACTTGGCTAAATCATTTTTTTCCAACGATACCACTATGTCAAAATATTATATACATATTATATCCAAGCTATAACATGCAAGGTAATGAGGAAGAACATGCAAGGTAATGATGAGAAACATAGTAATTGCACACTGGAAATGGCTAAATTCAATGTGTGTTGATAATGAGACTAAATAAAGAGCATCTTTCACTAGAGTGACGTTCACATCCATGATATTTTACAATCAACACAAACAAGGGGGTTTGTTTTAGAATTTTAGCTATCTCCTTTTAAAAGATTTAGAATATATATACCTTTGTAAACTTTAAATGAAATATCTCATATATCAATTTAATATATAATTTAGCCATAATCTTAAAATTAAATTATCATTATCATTATTATTCTTTTTCAAAAACATTAAAAGTAAATAAATAACAAACTTAATTTTAATTTAGATATTAAAAATCAATTAAATATGTTTATCTTTACTTTATGGTGGATATTCTTAATTTGTAAATAGGTTTTGTTATAATATCATGGGCCATTACTATGACTTAACAATACTACATGCCCAAAAAACCATAACTCATTTCATATGGTAATTGTTCATATAACATTTTTTTAATTAATTAATTTAATTAAAAGGATAAAAAAGACATAACTACTTTGGAGATAAATCTCAAGCACTGATTTGTGTATACTATTAAGAAAATTATAGAATATTTCATGAAAGCTAAATCCTTACCATCCACCTAATAATTATTGATAGGAATTCATAACTGGTTAATGTGGACCTCTAATGAATATATGTATTCTTATTTTTGCATAAGCATATATACATATGCACTTATTTCTGTATGTAAACTGATGCCTTCATCAATGACGTGGTGAAATATTTATCAACAACTGTAGTGTGTATTACATAGTTTGTTAGATTGCATTGACTTTTAATAAATTTAAAAAATTATATTCGTGTTAGTTGGCTCCCAGCCCACCAATTTCCTAAGGATTTCAGATTATTCCAGTTATAATAAGTTCCTCATTATTATTTATAACATCTATTTATATATAAGAAAATTAATTTAGAAAAATGATCCATTACTTTTAATAAATTTAAAAAAGATAGATTCGTACCATGTGGCTCCCCACCTACCAATTTCCTAGGGATTTGAGATTATTCCAATTCTAATAAGTTCCTCATTATTATTTATAACATTCATTTATATATAAGAAAATTTTATTTAGCAAAATGGTCTATTTTACAAAAAGATGTGTAATTCCTTTTTTTTCTTAAGTTAAAGTTGACCCATGTCAAAAAACAGATGGACAAATGTCAAATGGAGATGAAAAAGGTAGACAATGCCTACCCTAACCATTTTCAAAAGGAGAACAACTTCAGTGTAATCATATTTTTATTTTAAATCAATAATTGATGTATTTACATGTATGTTTAATGTAATACAAAATATTTTTTGTGTGCGATTAATTTTGTAATTGGTATCAGAGCTAGGATCTCAAGACATAACTCTCTAAGGGTGGGCCTGCAAGAATGGTAGAGTAATCTATTGTAGATTAAATTATCATTTACACCATATGTTGCAAAGGGAATGTCGTATGTCGATAGCGCATATGGAAGAAGAGCATAGATGAAAAAATATGTGATATGTTATGTGATCTAACTTTGAGTGAAAAAGAAATCATAATGTTAAATGTAATACAATCGAACAATCTACTCAAAACAAAGGCATGTGCAACTTCTTTCCCAAGTGCTCAATCCAAAGCTTATTTTCATTGACGGTTGCATCCCAGACCAAACCTTTTTCTTTCATCACCTTAGCCAGACTAAGCCCTTCACCCTCATATGGTAATGGTTCAAAATCAAATTTCTCTCTGAGTAATCTCTAGAGGTGTTTCCATTTATACATGTCTCCATTAACACAATTAAAGGCTTGGTTCTTTGGATAAGGATATGTGGCAGCCCAAAGCAGAGTTTCAAGGACGAATAAATTGACTTAGAAATAGATGTGAAACTATAAAGTAAAACACTTACCCCACAAGGGTTAAACGAACCTATTCACCAAGAATATCAGCTCATTTTGATAAAATGAACACTAATCCAAACACAATATGTGACAAGAAACATCATCATCAATTTCATAAATATATGCATTCAAAATTAGCATAAAAAGTTCCACAATCCATGACTTCATTAAAGATTCCCTATCTATCACATACTGCTAATCTATCGGCTCTCAGCAAATTTCTATAGTTCCATATTAATTGATTGTAGAAAATCAATTAAAAGAATGAGTCAATGATTGAATTTTCCATAAGTTTATGCAAAATTCTTACTTAAGAAACATCGAAGTGAACTGAATGAGAATGAGGTGTGATTTCTAAATAAAATGAGTGTTGTACTTCAAAAATGAAAACATTTGAGTAGAGATACATAATATATTCTTGCAACAAATTCATTCACTTGAGCAAAGGGATTGAATTAAGCGCATGGCATAAAAAAGATAAAAATATAGCTATCATGAGATTTACATGTCTGAAGCGGATGAATGGTAGATCCATGGGTATTTCTACTACAAGTCTCCTTAATATTTGGCTAGAAATTAATAATTACATGTACATGGTTTTTATTGGTCAGGTAATGTGACTTGGCCCAGTGGAGTTAGCCCAATATTACATTTTCATTAACTGAAAAGGGTAGACTTGTTTTTGAATGAGCGAAAGTAATTTATTTTTAGTATGTACATGTTAGAAAGGGTGCCCTTCAAGGAGAAAAACTTTGAGAAAATGAACCTTCGATCCGAGACCTCAATTATTTAATTCTAGTAATATGGAAATCCAAATAAGAAATGCAAAGGCGCAAAACATGATAATGGAAATGCCATAAACCAATTAGTCAACTTTGCCTCCTATTCAAAAGAACAAAAGTTTATATAATATTTTAAATAATTTTACGACTTGAAATATATTGCACCTAGTTTAGACCCCTATAAATATCAATTTAAATGGAAAATCTAACTAATGTACCTTACACTAAATATATTTAAAGATATTGTCACAACATAACATATGTCTCCATCGATGCATCATACTTCTACATAAAATTAAGATAATAGTGCTCCTGTTGCTAGTGAATACATAAAATTACTTTATAGTTTGAAGCACAAAAGAGAAAATAACATCAATTGTAGTCTTTCTCAAAGTAGGATTATGCATTCTACATAACAAAAAATCTTAATCTTGACCACTCGTTAATCTAACATTTTAGGAATAATTGAGCAAAGACATCAAAATATTATACTATTGTTTATCGTTTCATTCTATGCTTCTGTATATCCCATAAAAGGCATTTAAATTATGTGTCTATCATGCATGATGATGGGGAGATCTATAATAGAAGCAAAGAGTGAAAGGTTAGTTTTACAAGATTTCCTATGGAGAACTATTTGGTCCATGTCTAATATGAGTTGGACTTTAATGAAGGGAAAAGCAAAGTATAATATTGTAACACTTTGCAGCTAATAAGAGCATCAATCTCATGGATGATTCTCTAGGCATAGCCATACATTAAACTGAGTTGACTCTAACACACTATAAAGAATAAAATCTACTGTGAAAGTTAATGTATGAATGTTCTTGAATTGGTTGAAATTTGAACAAAATTAACATAAATACTAATTAGGGACTCATCTTTCACCTTTTGCAAATAAATCTCACCTGCAAAATTTCAAGTGTTCAAGGTAGGAACCAGTATCTATATTACTATACCCCCAACCCTCGAAATATTGTGTTCATTTTTCTACGATGTGTTCATTTTCTTCCCAAGAGTAGGTATAATCCCTTCTAATTTCTTTTCCCTCCATATGAATGGTTCTTAGTTTATTTAAAACAAAAGTTCGACCATTACTCTATCCTAGACAATTTTGGTTACAGGTAAGGCATTTAACCCAATGGTTTTTCATATTAGTTTGCAACAATATATTCATGCTCTTACTGGTCGCAACCTTCAACTTCTCACTCCCTTTTGATCCTCCCGCGGATTATCATTATAAATTTAACCCAATCCATTTTGTGTTTTCTTTAATTTATAGTTCACAACCCTACTGGGTTATATCTTAGAAATTATGATAATTATTTGACAATTAGCTTATATAATCATCATTGTTCTATGTAGGCTAGAGTAGGTTTTTTTCAACTTGAAATTAAACATATATGTATTCTTACAATATAACATAGAATATATATGGTTGTGTTAATTTATGTATTGACGATATATTCACAATAGAAAGAAGCACCTATATATATATATATATATATATATATATATATATATATATATATATATATATATATATAGATATATATTTTCCCCTTTATGCCAAAAGTTATTTATTTACTCTATCCATTGTGGTTAATAATGTACTCATTATCACTCCAGCTATAAGTGTATATGACACCTTGGTGAAATTCTTTGTTACAATTTTCCATTTCTTGTTTATCTAGGGTTGATTGCTGGCTCCCCTTAGTATTCATTACATATTTCTTTTGGTATTTCAATACAACATACTTTCGTTATACATGAAATGGTATTTATTGGTTTGTAAATCATTTGTAAAATACTGATGGTATGTTTCTCCATAATTTTAGAACCTTGGGCATGAAACAAGAAATTTATCGAAGAAAACTACAAAATTTACACTCTAAGAGTAATAGTTTGATATAATAATATTCAAAGGATTACCTCTAAGAGTGATAGTTGATATTTAATTATTAATGGCCTGTATATTGATTTAAGAATATTCCCTCACTTTAATGTTAATGGTTGGCATACCATTCCACTAATATACAAGTTTCTCCATTCTGTTGAATTCACGAGCAGAATACTAAACCTAGTTTACTAGTAGAAATAAATTAGTATCCCTTGTCTCCTTGCCCAATGAGGTGATTCTTTTTATACTTTTTTACACTTTTAAACATACTTTCCAACAATAGGTTGAAAGGAAAGGTATCCTTTGACACCTATGTATAGAATTGTTTTGTTTTACTCTTAACTATCATATCATATAACAAGCTAAAATATAAAATATAATTTTGTTCTTGAAGACTATATAAGAATAGAATTACATAATTCATGTAACTATTTTTCTCATGTACAATTTCAAGTTTACATCCATTAACTCATTTTTATTTAAGAAGTAAGCATTTTTATTTTGCGCAAGTAAACTATCTCAAATTAATGGTTGTGCACTAATCCACACAATAATATCATTTGGTTAAACATGAACAAAGGAAATAGTATTATTTTTCTACAGGTGCATACATACTTTATTCTACATTTAGTTTACTTTTTCTTCTATTACAATCCGATGTTCCTTCATCTTCTTACCTAATGATCATCTTATATTATCTCCTCCTTAGGTGTCTTCTAGCATGGTCTCCTTCTCCATCTCCTTCATCGACATATTATTCTGATATGATAGAATACGTACCACTGTAATACATACATGAAAATACGACATCATAATGATAAACCCCTTTCCTAATATACTTCATGAAATCACTTGTTAGGGTTGGACCTAGTGACCATGGTTGTGTGAATGACTCGGGAATTACACAGCTCCGGAGGCAAAGGCCTGGGACTAAGGCTTGAGACTATGAAATGCAAAGTTCAGGGTGTCCATGGTCAGAGGATTACATAGTTGAGGTATTCAAAGACTCAGTTTGGAGGCTTGAACCTTGAGATTGTGCAATGCACATTTATAGAGGCTTGGGAAACAACATTGCATAGTTGGAGGACTCAATGGATCAAGTTGAGTGCTTGAGCACCCAGTTTTCCCACAGTGCAGAGCTGTAAGGATAGGGTAGCATGACTACACAGTTGAGGGACTCAAGGGATCAAGTTGAGTGCTTGAGCACCCAGTTTTCCCACAGTGCAGAGCTGTAAGGATAGGGTAGCATGACTACGTAGTTGAGGGACTCAACAGATCATGCTGAGTGCTTGAGCACTGAGTTTTCCCACTACATAGTGCTGGAAGGATAGGGAGGCTAGGTGATTGTGCAATTGTACAGTTCAAGAGCTCAAGGCTTAGCCTTGAGAACTGAGACTAGCAATGCACAGTGCAGGCGGATGATTCTCAGCATGGCCACACACTTAGATTACTTGAGAACACAAAAAAGAACACTAAAAACACATGAACACCATCCATTCCTTAATGCAACAACTTTGTAATGACCTACACCAAGTACGATACCAAAGAGACACTTTGCGACAACCGTGATGACACTTCTGTGACAATGCTTGAAACTTTGGAAATGAGTGTTATAGATGTTTACATGGTAACAAAAGCTCATTTACACAAACATTATCTCTTGAAACAACCAAAATTATATTTCATGCATTGTGTGACATTCCACATGCTAAAAGATGACATTTACTATATGAAGAGAAAAGTGTGAATGACACTTATGATACACGAATGACAATGAAAGAGACACATGCTAGACTGAAGGTAACATGAGAATGAAACTAATTAAATTCAAAGAATGTGAAAGTGAAAGTTGAAAGCTTGAAAACCACACTCTCGAAAGGTAAGAAAAAGTGACAATTTGAAAAACTCACCAAAATAGAAGTACAAACACAACCAAATTTGAGGGGCTATCAATAACAATGTGCACTGGCTATCATCATGGGTTTAACATTTCACAAACATTGTATTGATGGACTGTGCAATGCTTGTTCAAGCTTTCATAAAACAATGCACTCATTAACTTATTGTGAACTGAGCATTTGTGAGAAAGTGCATTTGATCGATGTTGGCTTAAGGGGGGCTGACCTAGGTTCATAGTTGTTACGCCAACTAAAAAAACCCTAACTGATTGTCCTTTCAACAACAACCTACATAACGTAGCTTTCAGTCTCACATGAAGCAGTATTGGGGGATGCTGGAACCACGTTTTTGCATATAGAGACTATGTAATAAGTGATCTTGAGCATTCAGAGCTCAGATCTACCTCACGAAGATCTGTATGCATTTAGGGTGAACTATTGTAACTCTAAGAGCCATATTTTACACCTTCGAGAAGGTCTACAATCAAATATAATAGACCTAAGGGAATCAATCGATCCACTTTCGTGCACTAAATAGTAACTCTAGATCTGTCTTCACGCAGATCTACCCAATTCAACATAAATCATAACAGACTCAACAATTATCTTTGTGAAAATAGGTAGTTACTTAGTTCATGAATAAATATTAATGTTGTGTTGTGTTATATTCTTTCCATGACTAGCCCACATAGTTAACTGGGGGTTAGAGGGGGGGAGGTCACAGGGGGTTTGAGGGGCACCCGTAACCCCACTTTATGGGGTCTGGGGTAGCACCCCGGAAAATTTTGGTTTTGGACCCTATGTTATGTTTGGCAGACCCACCTATGGTTTTGTGCATGGTTTTCGCACATGTTTTTTCGACGCGATGGTTTTCGGTCCATGGTTTTGATGCAATCGTTTTTTGGTCCATGGTATTAGATTCTTCGGCATGTATAAATATGTATTGTAACATTGAAAGGAACATAATGAAAAAATCAAGCTAGTAGACCCAGTTTTGCGATCCAGGGGAAAATCTCTGCGTATATGTGTTTTATGTGTTATGCTCTCACATTGTTTATTTTCTATCTTTTAGAATTCGTATGAAGGTAATTTCTGTATGGGGTTAAAACCTGCAATTAATGATTCAGTAGGTTCATGTAGAAATTACACATTATTCCACAAAAAAAATCATTGAGTGATAAAGCATAACATGAACAGAAATAGGAATAATACTCAAAGGCAAGCTATTTATCCCAAAATTAGTCTTTATTAAGCTCACCATTCAGTTTACATAATTTTCGGCCTTGCGCACTCAGTTGTAGGGGTCCGCTCACTCAACTGGAGAATTAACAAGGTCTCTTGCACACTGAATTGTAGGAGCCTTCCCCTTTCTCCTAAGTACATGAAACATATCTTTCCTGCCTTAGCACTTGCCAAAAAATATTTATTCTTGACTAAGTTACTTCTTAGACTCATTATGACTCAACTATATATAGCATTCTTTCTTACACTACCATGGCTCGCGACCTATGGGTGAGTCTCAAAACTGACCTGTCACTTACCCAAAGAAGGAGCTAAAGCCCCTTTGACTCCTATCTAGCTGTGCATTCCACTTCCACATTTCATGGAGACTTAACATTTGTTACAAAATTTTTACAAAAATTGGGTAAACTAACCCAAAAACTCACCTTGGGGACCATATCCCAATAGGCCCCAACAGAAATATGGTGACTCGCCCTCGAGTCATTTAGCTCGAGCCTTGATATTGATATGGAGGCCACCTAACTCAATCTGTAATGTTGCAATATCAGAAGAGCTTTATATCGCGTCCTCCAGCACTTCCTCCACTAGTTTTTGTGTCGTCAGGCCTTCCACTATTAGGCGCATTTTTCTTTGTGTCTGCTACAGTGTCCTTAACCTTTCTTGAATTGATAGAGTAAGCTAACGGGCTTCTTCTACCCATAGGCGTAACTTGGCCTTGAGAAGGCCCTCTTTCCTCTGTAGCTCTTCCATCTATGATTGCAACTACTTTCCTTCCTGCAATCGTGCGAGGTGTTGGATTGGGGCCAACGTGTGTGCAGTCGCTCAGACTTCATCAAACTTGCACTATGTCTCTCAGATGTTTGTGCTTAGCTTCTCCAAGTTTGTGTCTTCCTGCAAGATCGTCCATAACTCCATGGCTTGATAAAATATCATCGTGCAGTCTGTGACTGCGGTATCCAATGTGCTCATGTTTTCCCTGATCACTACTCCTCATTACTCCCAGACCTTTGGTGGAGTGTTTGGTTGCAATTTCAGCTGAGGCTCTGAGATCTTCATCTCAAAATCAAACATGACTTTACCTATCTCATCCTTCGATGCGCAGACCACAGCAGCGAATTTTATTAATTTTTGTTGTCACTGTGGCATCCTCCGAAATGTTCAACTATGGAACTATCTTTTTGTTATGAAACAGATCAAAAAAATATCGAAAAGATAGATGAACGCCTTAGAAATAAGCCTCTTCGGGGGGGAAACCTCTTTTACATTACATAATGAACAATTCTTGGATGATTTAAATGACAAAACCTCCTTTCTATATATAAGAGTCTAAGGGGTCACAATATAACCAAGCTGACCTAACAATAATAAGATAAAGGCACAAAAATAACAATAGAGGGACTCTATGGGGAAAATAGGGGCACAACAATAACAATAAGGGATACAACAAAATAAGTAATGGGGGAATCACTAGTATTATAGAGACCTAAGATGCCCCTCTCCTTCAAAAAATTGTTGTCCTCAACGCTTGAGTAGTTCTGGATGCTTCTGTATAAAATTATCATCCTCCTTGTCGAATCTTCAATGGGTAAGTTCTTCCACTTGATGAGATACACTGAAATTGATCGATTTCGTAGTTTTCGACTTCTTGTTTCTTTGGCTACTTCAGGTTCCAATATGATTTTTCCTTCCTCATCAAGTTTTGGAAATATTGTTTGAATTGGAAGCTTGTCACCTATAACCTTCTTTAAGCATGAAACATGGAAAACTGGGTGCACTTGGGAAGCTCCAGCAAGCTCCAATTTGTATGCCATAGTACTTATCTTTTGCAACACCTTGTACGGACCATAATGCTTTGGTGATAATTTATTATATTTCTTAGCTTGCTTGAGGGACATTTGTTTATATGGTTGTAGTCGTAGGAATACCCAATCACCTACATCAAAACTTCTTTTGCTGCGATGTTGATTTTCCTGTTCTTTCATTCTATTCTATGCCAAGGTGAGGTTATCCTTTAGGAGTTGGAGAACTTGTTGCTGATTCTCGATGTGATCTGCCACTGCTTGAACCTTAGAATTTTATGTTAAATATGATGTGATGGATGCTGGATGATATCCATAAAGCTCCATAAATGGGGTCATTTTTGTTGCAGTATGGAAGGAGGTGTTATACCACCATTTAGCCAGAGGCAACCATTTGACCAATTGTGCATATTTATCAGATACAAAGCAATGAAGATATCCTTCCAAACATTTCTTTACTATCTTAGTTTGCCCATCATATTGGGGATGATAAGATGAGCTATGAGCTAATAGAGTACCAAGACAAGAAAATAATTTTGTCCAAAAATTTCCAGTGAATGGGATCTCTGTCACTTACAAGAATCTTTGGGTTTCCATGTAGATTTTGAATTGTTTCCATAAATGCAGTAGAAACTGTACTCGCATTAAATGGATGAGATAATGCACAAAAGTGTGCATACTTGGTAAGTCTGTCAACTACCACCATGGTAACACTCTTTCCTTCGGATTTGGGTAAACCTGTGATAAAATCCATTGAAACCTCCTCCCAACATTGGCTTGGAATGGATAAAGGTTGTAATAGTCCTTGGGCCTTATTTGTTTCAACTTTGTTGAGGTTTCTCTGACCTTGTCGTCAATCTCATCGAGATCCCCTTCTGTGAGGACGATCAGGTCGTTGCGCACTTATTTGTCGGATTTCTACTTTTTCCTTGGCCCAAAAATTGTCTCCTTTCCGCACTTCCTTAATGTGAAGGGAGTTCTTTGCTCCTCTCCACCGCTTCCTTCCTACTCTTTGTGTTCCTTGTCAACTATATTTTAGGAAGCTGTTTCTTTGACTTCATTTGTGTCAGTGCACTCTGCCACGTCACGCTCTTTCGCAATGCTTTCTTTTTCTTTAGTTGCCTTAGGAGAAAATTCTTTCTTCTTCTCTTTAGCCAGAGCTTGCACTGCCTTTTGTGTTGCCTCTTTACGCTTCTGCACAACAGTCATATGTGTAATGGAGCTTTCTGCACCTTTACTAATACCTACACTAAGATTCGTGGGTTTGCGCCACTCCGCTGGCTAACTCCCCATGATCTCCTACATGTTTGTCTCTGATACTAAGTACAGAAACTTGTGCCAGATATGCTTAGGGTCCTTCCGTGCCCTGATTTATATGTTGTGGAAATCGACCTTGAACTCCACGAAGACCCTTAACTACTTGAACAAGGTTGGGGACAACCTTGCCGTTGACTGATAACCATGCGAAGATCCATTTCCATGAGAATCCAAAAAATCTTCGACTCCTTGATCCTCTTTGGATCCTTTATTTCCCATTGCGAAGCAAATTTCGTTGCCTCTGGTAAATCTTCTGGCTACAGAGGAAACCAACTATCCTCCAGTAATCTCCATGCTACTAAGAAAATTGACAACATGAGCCACGCATAATGGCAGGGCTTACTGTCCTCTTGTGTTTCGCGACAGTTCGAGAGGAAATCACACAAATACTTTGCCTAGTTATATTTTACTCCCTTCACACATTGGGCATCCAATGATACTACAGGTGTCGGAACTTGGTCCGCGCTATATTTCCTACTGATATTCCATGTAAGAATTTGTGCGGTGAACTACACCACCTGGTCCTTAATGGAGTGGATAGAGTATCCGCATGACTTCTTTATTAACCCAAAATTTTATTTAATTTTATCTGCCAACTCCTTTTCACCACTTTTCCCTCCAAACTCCTTTGTAGGGTCTGCCCCTTTATAGGGAAGCTTTTTAATTCCATGGATAAGCATATCCGTGATTGGGATGGGTTCCCCAAGCCATAGGAACCCATCATGCACTAGTGCCAACAGTTAATGCACACAAACAATGTTTATAATGGATTTATGAAAATGTGGGATGAAGAGCATGTGCAACAACCTAGCCTGCTGAACACCTCTGACCCAGTTCATGGGTTCCAACCTCGTAACTCCACTTTCTTCGTACTAGATCTTCTTCATATATTTGTCAGTATCCAAATAAGGAAATATCACATGGTTTCGAGGTCTCAGTATTCCATCTTCAGCACTATAATGTGTGTTAAGACCGTGCCTTCAAACTCAACCTATTATGGCAATAGCGACATCGAAATGATGAATTTCCTAGAGTCAGGATCTTTCGTTACTTTGGTTTTTTCTTTCCGCGGAGGGATATAGTATGGGATTCGTGTGATAGGCTCCCATACTATAGGCTCCTCAGCATCCACTTCCTCCATACCTTGTAATTCTTCTTTATCTAGGTCCACCACTTTCTTTGACTATTTATCCTTTTTCTCCTTTTGACACACCTTTATGTTCTTCCTCGGTGAATGTCTCAGCCTCATAGGTTTGTTCTGCTTCTCTTTTGTAGCCAATTGCTTTACCCTAGGTGACCTTGGGTCGTAGGAATAGCAAGCATGACTTCCATAGATACAACCCCAGGTCCTTCCGCTTGAGAAAAAACGGCTTCCCAATTGATTAGCGCAAACATTTTGGCAAGAATTATATTTTGGTTCCACTCAGAAAGGGTTGCAAATATTGGGCTTGAAGCTAAATCATACCAGAACTATCAACTCATAAACTTCAAACAACGAAGCTCACATAAAATTATCAGAAGGAAAAGTGTTCTTCAGTGGACCAACATGCCTAATTTATTGGCAGTTTTGAATTCAAATCCAACCGTTCCCTCCAATTTCTAATCATAAATGCATCTTTGGCCGCATATCTTCAAAAAATTTCCCCACAACTAGCACCTACCCTCTGCTCTTAATGGAATTTTTTCCATCAAATCATGAATAGTGACTCCAATGGGTATTTTTGGACCCAGCTCCGTGGCACCATCCTCCATGGTGTAGCTCATTCAATGCATCTTCACCTATGACACTCCTTTTTCTCGCCACGCAACCTCCCTACTATGTTTTTCCACTTGTTGGGTAGCCTAGTTTATAGTCCTACAGTCCCTTGTAGCTAGCTGGATTACTAAGATTCTCTTGCTACCGTATAGTCATTGCGCAAGGGAAGGATCCCCTTTTTATAACTTCATTGTACTTTCGTTCACTTTCCCTGGGAATGGTTCCCCATTCATCTTCGTAAGCTGAGTTGTTCCACCATTCGTGATCTCCTTAACAAAATATGGCCCTAACCAATGCATTTAAAATTTCCTTGGAAATTTTGTGAACTTGCTATTATACAACAGCACTAAATCATCTATATTAAAAGTGTGTAGCTTAATATGCCTATCATGTCATGTTTTCTCGCATTCCTTTTGCACTTGCTAGTGAAATCGTGCAAGAAAGCAGTCCTATTCTAACTCTAGGATATGTGCGAGCCATTCCTCCAAGGTCTCATGATCCACCATCTCTGTCAAAGCTATAATAAGTAAAATTGGTACAATATACTCCATAGGAATTACTGCTTCAATCCCATTAACCAACCTAAACGATGTTTGTCTTGTCAACTTCTTGCAGGTCATCATGTATGCCCATAACACTCCTAGGATGTGCATATCTGAGTCATTCCTCTGCGTGTTGCATACCTTCATCAATGTGTTCTCCAAAATTTTGTTAAATTCTTCCACCACTCCATTCGCCTATGGGTGGTAGGGCATGCTCTTTTGATGATACACCTGGAATTCCTCAAGCATCGCGCTGATTATTTCATTCAAGAAACGTGTACCTCTCTCACTCATCAATATCTTTAGGCATCTAAACCATGTAAACACATAATCAAATAAAAACTTTGCAATTGTAGAATTTGCACAATCCTTCACTGGCTACGCTTTCACTTACCTGGTTAAATACTCATTTGTAGTAATGATATACTATGCGCCCATCTTCTTACCCGGTGGTTTTATTGGACCTATGAAGTCAATGGCCCATTTATCAAATACCTCTAATGAAACCTCAATATTTAAAGGAAATGTATCCCTTCGTGAAGGCTTCCTCGTCCTTTGGCAATCATCACATGCCTTGTAGTATGTCTTAGAATCTTTGTGTAATGTTGGCCACCATAACCCAATGCACAAAATATTTTGCATGGTTACATTTTCAGCATACTGACCTCTTGCCACTCCTCCATGTGCTTCAGTGAATATACTAGCACGTTTAAACTCTGGAACATCTCTTCGTAGTATAACATCCATTCCCATCTTATATAAATGACCCACAATCACTGAAAAATCCATAGGATACACTACTAACTCCTTCTTTTTCTTGGTTGAATAGACTTCTCGAGCTATTCCCGTGGTTAAAAATAGAATGATATCCAATAAATGGTCATCCGTGACATGAAGCACAAAGAGTTGCGCTTCCGAAAATCCTTTCTCCAAACTATTAGGTTCTTCACCTGTTTCAATCCTTGATAGATGGTCTGGTCTTGCATTCAACCTTGCACGCTTCCCAATTACTTCAAAGTCATATTCTTGAAATAACAGTAACCATTGACATATCTTCCACCCCAACACAGGCTTATTGACTAGGTACTTTAGCGCGGAGTGATATGTATACATTTTATAGTGTCCACCAAACAAATAATCCCTCAACTTTTGTAGCCTGTAGATCATGGTCAGCGCTTCATGCTCTATAGTGGAGTAATTCTTCTCGGCTTTGGATAACTTTATGCTCGTGAAGGCTATCAGACGATTAATCTTTCCTTATCCTATCTGTGTTGATACTACACCCAACGTAATGCAAGAGGCATCTACATGTACATGGAACTCTTTCTTCCAGTTTGGAAACACCAAAATAGGTGCAGTCACCATCTTTTCCTTAAATACATCCAAACTACGCTGACAGTCTTCATCCCAGTAAAACATCACATCTTTCTTCAACAATTTTTCAGTTTACGCGGTTATTTGAGCATATGCCTTGATAAACTTATTGTAATACCCAGTGTGTCCCAATGTCACACGTAATTGTTTCACATTCCTAGGAGCTTTTAAATTCACAATTACAACGATCTTCGCACGGTCCACCATCAATCCCTTCAGACATACAACATGACCGAGAAAAATTCCAAAGGGAACACAGAATATGCACTTCTTCAAGTTTAGCATGATCTGATACCTTCGACATGTATCCAACATTGGGTGCAGGCTCGCAACATGGCGCTTGTGGTGAAGTAAAATTATGAGTGCGGACACAAACAATTCCTTTAGCCCAATAATGGGTCTAGCCACAACTGATACATTCTACGGAATATTTCCTTAGGTTATAACCAATTTAGAGGTCCTACCTCTTAGTAGGCTTATGCCGTTTGATGATGTCCCTGCTTGCTTGCTCTAGCTATCTCTTGTTTCCTTCTTCAAACACCTAAAACAAGTAAACAACAACAAACAACAATCGTGATAATAGACAAATTGTAATTCAACCTACTTAACAAGCCAAGAAACATTAAGCCATGAACATGTAAGATGACACATCATGTAGGAAATCAATCGATAATTGCATATGTATTGAATCAAGAAGAGATTACAACCATTGTCTTGACGTTCCTGTTCTCCTCCATCAAAACCAGGTTCCCAGACACTTTTTCTAGCATTCCATGATGGCCTCAACAATAATAGTTTTAGTGCTCTCCTCTTTAGGCTTCACACTAAACCAAATTCACACTTCTCCCTCACAAAACTAGAGAGCTACAACTATGAATATCTTGTTGTTTACTCCAAACTTAATCAGCACTAGCACACCAACATTAACTCTTAAACACTAGCTTGTGCTTGGGAAAAAGGGAGGTTTATATACCATGAATGGATAGGAGATGGTTCCTATTCTCATGGGAGAAGGTATTATCTCTTGAGGTAGTTCCATCCTTATAGGGGAAAGGAGCCCAAACTTCCATCCTCGACCCCATCTAGTCAAACCATTTACCAGACTTCCGTTATGAATCTTCTAGAGTTGGAAGCTTCGGCTCCTTATTTAAAAAACTTTCCATAAGAGGACCGATGCAACTAGAACAAAGCTCAATCACTCCGATCGGCACTAGGGACAATGTTAATCCATTCACAGCGACACGAGGAGTACAAGGGCCATTAGCGCCGATCTTGTAAACTTGGAAAAATAGAAAATTTTGGGGAAATGGTGCAAAAGGAAATTGTTCTGTTCATGAAGAGGGACACAATGGGAATTTTATATATTTACCAATCCTTAATTCTGAATTGATGATAGCCAAGTATTAATTTTATCTTGGAAACAATAGTGGCTCCCCTTACCTTATGAAGTAGGTCATCTATTTTTGGTAAATAATCAACACACATTATGAAAGAACCATATTTTTTTTCACAAATAGTACTGGTGATCCCCAAGGTGAGAGACTTGGCTTAATGTATCCCTTATCCAACAATCCTTGAATTTTCATTTTTAGTTACATCAATTTTGGTGCACTCATTATATATGGTGCCTTAGACATTGGTATGTCCCCAAGTACTAAATCAATGATGAAATCAATATATATTTTGGAAGGTAACCCAAAAATTTCATCCTGAAACATATCCTCAAACTCTTGTACAACCATCAATCATCTAAAGTTATTTCCTTATTTTCCAATGAGAAGTATTTTACATGTATAGAAAATAATTTACAACCTTTTATAGAACATATTTTTAGTCATAATATTGATATTTTCCTATTAGTAATTGGTTTTGGTATACCTCTAATAATCTGTACATCTCCCTCGTTGGTGGTACAAGTGGCACTCTTGTCTAAAAAATTAATAATTTATCTATACATTTCTAACCTTCCTATTACTACTAATACATCATATAATCATAGAGCTAGAAAAATGAGGTTGGTTGGTATATTACATCCATTGAAGTTCATAGGACAATCACTAACACCATTGACAACTCTTGTTTTGGTACTAGTGGCTAGTTGGACTGACCAAGAATTTTTATATTTTTCTATGTTCAACTTACACTTTTCGACTATTTTTGGACTGATTTAACTCATAATGGTCCCTGGATCAATTAAAATGGACACATGATGGTTTAGGAGATTACCTTGTATTTTATTCATAGTAGATTGATTCTTGGATTGGTAGTCTTCTAGTACTGCATTAATTCTAGGAATGTTTCTCGCCATGTCATTCACGATGGAGGCTTCTTGTACATTCTACAGCGCTTGAATTTATTTTATATTGTACTAAAAATTATAAAGTCAATGAGTCTCTCAGCAACACATCACTTTAGTGGCTCCATTTATTTTCCATTAACTCTTTCATTATTCAAACTAATCAATCTTATTAAAATTTTATTTTTGGTGATTTTTACCAATTTTTTTTGAAGGAGAAAAAGTTAGAACCTTTGCTTCCTTGAAAAAATCTATCATTTTTCTTGTTTGGAAAATATTTTAAATTTCCAATCCTTTGCTTATATTTTTGGTAATAGATTATAGCTTTCTAATTAGCTTCATCCATGGTTTTAACGTTTTCATACTGGACTTTTTCTTGCATTATAGAGGAAGATAACTAATAAATCGATGAACTTTAGATTTATCCTCGCGAATGTAGGGTACATATTGTACAAGATGGGAAAATTTTGCAACAAGTTCATCCATGGTCATTTGACCAACCTATAGCTCATAAAAATCCTTTGGTTTATCATCACAATATCTCTCTGTTAGATACTTTTCTTTGAAATATTTATAAATTTTCTTCCAACATATAGTTTTGTCTTCTATATTATGGATAGTACCAATCTCCTCCCACCACAATGATGCTCTTACTTGCAGCTTATAAGTGGTTACTCTATCTTTTAGATTTCTAAGATACTCATATAGATGAAAACATTTTTTCATGTTGAGTCGCCACACTATTGGTTGCAGGAATTGCACTTAAGCAAACTCCTCAACACTTAATTGTCAACCTAGGGGTTTTGTAAAATTAGAGATGAAGAACAGGAAATGCTAGAAGTGGTATGAACTTTTCCTATTCTTAATGCTACTTCTTAAAGGAAATGTTTGCAAAATCAGACATAAAATAATCTTAAAGGCAATTGACACCAAAGTAACTCTAGTGTTGGAATATAAAAGAACAATTTGAAAGTAAATCAAGTAAAGGAGCTTTCACACAACTGAAGCAATATTAAATGATGGAAGGAAATGATATGTTTATCTTCAGATAGATGGCTAACAATCTGACAAGTGGGCCCTTGCATACATTTGTTTTCCTCTTGATCTTCATTCTACACAAACAACTTGTTCTTGTACTATTGTAATGTGCTTGCACTAGTGCAGGTACAGTGCCTCTATGTAAAAGTATATTTTACCTCCCTTGTTGAATATTTATGTCTTTATGGAGGTGCTCTAGGCCTTAGGGCTTAGAGCACTCTGTTTCTGTGATAAGAGACCAGCTCTTGCACCGAGGCAGAGTTTCCCTCACCAAGTTTCTAATTTACTTTCGAAAAGATTGAAAGACATGCTGAAAAAGAATTGCAGTTGCAAACGAAATTTTGAGATAAATTATCGATGGAAAAGAAATTATCTAATTAATTAAATCTTGCAAAGGAAGTAAACTTCATGAAATGAAAGCAACTCAAGGTAATCAAAGTAGTAGTCTAAGTGATTTGCATGTATCATCTAACTTCGACAATCCACTTAAAGTGTTTATGTTCCTTGGTCATAAAGCATAAAATGCAAGTATAACGTGTCTATGATAAATTCAAGCAATGGTTATCAGATCTTTTAGAAATATACTTTTAATGCTGAAGACAATTACTAAAATTAGTAGCCCATTTGCTTGCAAGAATAACTAAAATGATAATTAGGGAAAGAAATGCAATGTTCGCTGTAAAAGAAATGACTCAACCAGAGTGCACGCAATCAGATGCATTGGTACAGGAAAAGGGATTCTTGCACGATCCAAGCAGAAGAAAATCGAGATAATAATTGTGAGTAAATAAATGTGATAAAGGAATTACAGAAAATAAATAACTCAATTAACCCCCAAGCCACGGATCCATTTCACACTTAATTGGAAAATAGATTTAAATTAGAACTTCAGAAATAAATATAAAACTATTCACACCACACAACTGCAAAGGGAAATATCCACATAGTCTTTCCGAATAACGAAAGCACAAATGTAAATGAGTTGGGTTGGCTGGGCCCTAGCCAACCAAATCATTTCCCGTTTAAGAAATGAAAAGATTAAGCACTCAAGTACGCATCAAAGATAAATTAAACATAGTGCATGAATAACATGGTAGATTCCTTGTATTACTTGATCAACAAATGTACATAGTAGTGCGAGTCCAGCCTAGAGTTGAGGGCGATACCAGATTACATAGAAAATGAAATTACAGTATAATGATCGCTAGCTAGTTCTACCTACAATCTATATTTTATACATCCTTTTGGCCTTAGCCATATTCCACTAATTACAGTCATTTTCTTATTCAGGCCTTTCAGCCAAACATACTAACAACCGAACATTACAAAATTGGCTAACAGTTATAATGGAACGTGTACTTCGCTAGCCATAGACCATCTTTGGAAAACATCCCTGATTGTGTGCCACCGATATCCATCCTCAGTTAATCAACAACTGAACTCGGAGTCATGGATCAAAACGTCCACGTGGAAAGATTCAACTCACGGAAATCTCAGAACAATCATCGTGGCGGTGTAGGAATTTGCCTGCACTGATCATACTGACTCATAAATAACACTAAGTTCCTCAATTACTTTTAGGATACAAGAGGTACTTAATAGGCATGAATAAATGTAAAAATGATCAATAAAGCACTTTAATAAATCTTAATGTAAAATACGAAGCATATGAAAGAATAGGTAGTTATCTTGGACTAGTACAGGAAAGAGAGGTTTAAGTTGAGATAAAACAGAGGTTAATGTTTATAGAAATGGGGTAAAAATAGGGCAATTTGGGACACCAACACACACCTCCACTGCTTCCTTTGACTCACTATCAAAGGTTGGAAGTCTAATCTATTTAAAAATCCATTGTAGTTCTACTGTTTGTTTATTCCCTTGGCTAGGTACTATTGGGAGAATTTTGACTACATTGTGTTCATTTTCATCTTCATCTTCAAGTCTAATAGCATCACTCTTATCCATGTTGTTTATATTTTATTGTTTATAAGACTCCTCCCTATCCTCCTCCTCTGTATTTGGTTGCACTATTTTCATATTTGACTTATCAGTTAAGTTTTTAATGAGCCTTTCTTGCTCAACAATAGATTTCAACAAATGTTTCAATTTCTACACTAATATTGGATAATTTCAGTTACAACCATTTCACTGTATCTAATAGTTCCACTTTATGAGGTGATGTTTCACCAACTAACTATACTAATTGTTTTTCTGCATTAGCACATATTGCAAATGGTTTTACCATTACTATCCTTCTAATCCTTACTATGTAAGAAAAAAACATTTATTTTGTTATATTCTAATGGTGATCTAGCCCATAGGTGTTAGGGCTATAGCCTACAACTCTAATACAGGATGTGATTTACCTATACAAAAAAAACTTCTAACAAATCTTGTCATCATGGTTACATAAGTTCTTATGTGTTTCCACTTCATATTTATTCGATTTCTAATAATTAAATCATATGTATAGCTATAAGTTATTCGTTTATACCCAAATTTCCAAATACCTCGAATAACCATTTCCTTTCCAATATGTCCCATTGCGTTAATACAAGGTTTTCTTGTAGTTATTAAAATTATATAATTTAAGTGTTGTGAGAACACCACTTAAATATTGCATTATAGTAACTCAATTCATAACCCACCTACAACTTAAGATATTAATGTGCTATATTAAAAAACAAGCCTTCATACATTAATATTTGTAAAAAGTTTCACCTTGGTCCATAGTTATTTTCGATGGTTATGTACCCTTATTAACAATAATTGTTAAACATGTAGACTTTGATTGCGGGGTCTAAAACAAGTTATTACATTATAATGATTTATAGCTTTATATGGCATGGACATCCATGAAAGGTTTTAATTAGTTTATTCTTTAAAAATTTGTCTTTTTCGTGATCCGAGTTAACACTCCCCTAGTTATAATTCAAACACATGCCACTTCAACCACCCTTTATTCTTACAATTGTATTCATTGAAAATTGAGGTTGGGTTACGTGTCCTGCATGCGTACATACATGTATATCTTTTCGCTTGACCAAAGTACAGATGCGTGAATTTGATTAATTCTAACGACTAGACATTTAGATCATTTGATTCCTGATCTAATTGAATGACTACCCTCATCACCTTGATGTTTGACATTTTTATTTTTCATTGTGATCAGAGAGCTCTCATGCATGAAGTTAGGGTTTCCTAAACTTGTTGTTCAAGGTGAATGTGTTTTTCTTCTTATCCTGGGACTGAAACTTGACCATAGTGATAGGTAAGGAAATGCATATATTTTCTGAGGGTTATTACTAGTGACAAAAGTTATAAATTTTAAGTTTTCCTTATTAGTCCCTGCCATTTGGCAATCGGTAGGGACTATAGTAATCGTTAGTCTTCGACTTAGCATTAGTTTACAGTTTTTTTAGTCTGTTATACGGCGCTTAGTATAAAGTCCGGAAATGCGCTGTGCGGTGTTCTCCCCAGATAACCAAAGTCTGATTCCCCGCTGAAGCTTTCCCATCTTATTTGGCCTCTTCCCGAGGCGGAAGAGGCCCGAACATAGGTTAAGTTGCTATTTAGGCCTAGTTCATTATGCCTGACCGTCAACGGTCTCGTGTTAATGCTAGCATTAATTCGTTAATTCGTATTATCTGCAAACAGGTATATGCTAAGGTTGCAGGGTATGCTCCGGTTTGGTCTTAACAGGTGTTGTGCAGGTGTGCGTGCCTGGCACTAGCTGACTGCAACTCAGTGTCTGTCGCATGATCCTCATCAACAGGTGCATCGTATGTAACATAGCATCAATGCGAAGTAGGAACTAAGGTTCTGTAGGGTAAGCTGGTTCAACTGCTGTTAGTATAAGGCGGTTCGGGGTAAGGCGGTGGAACTGCTCGCCAGCTGGGGCTGGGGCGAGTCTTACATCCGACTGGCACTGGTTCTACCCACAACTCCATTTTCAGAGATCTCATGATGCTGGAAAATCAATTGCCGCTCTTTCTTTTGCAAAATCTTTTGGAGTTGCAATTGGGTTCTAGAGCCAAGGCAGAAGAGAGGCTGTCGAGCTTGCTGAGGCTTGTGTGCCAAGAATTATCGCCTTTCAGCTTCAAGTTGCCCGAGGATTCAAAGCTCCATATAAACGAGAAAGGGCATGTGCTTGAGGTGCTGTATTACGCTATCGTCCCTGCTTCCAGCAATCAAAATTTAACTTCAACTGAGGAGGGGAAAGATACGGCTGATACAGAGAACATGTCAACCGTTACACAGGCTTTCAGTTTGCTGTGGAAGACTTTGTCCTCTATTAAGGTAGGTCCCTTTCGATTTCTTACAGATTTGCCTCGGCGATTGCTGAACGGGAGGCCTCTGCGATTTCTGATGAAGTTGCCCTTACATCTTCTTTCTATTATTGGGAATCTGCCTGCTCTGAGTGCTCTGAAGAAACCCTTGTCTCTTTTTGTCGATCAAGGTGAGATGAAATCTGAGGAGGAGGATGCAGAGGGAGCCGAAAAGGGGGAGGGCCAAGAATCCACCGAAAAGATCATACCACCCACACGAGACGAACTAGCTATTCCATCCGTGGCCGCTTTATCCTCTGCGGGAGTCAAATTCGTTGCTACGGACGGCGACCTCACCACAATACAATTTGATGAGAAGACTGCCACGATTTACCTCCCCAAAGTAAGGTTGGATGCCAACACGGAGGTAATCTTGAGAAATCTGGTGGCATTTGAATCTTCTGCAGCTCCGGGTGCGCTGGTTTTCATAGGATACACTGATTTCATAAACGGGATGATCGACAGCGAAGAAGATGTTAGATTACTGAAAGAGAGCAGAATTATTACAAACCACATCCGAAATGATGGAGAGGTTGCGAGCCTGTGGAACATCATGGGTAAGTGCGTTCCTCTCACAAAAGTTGCATATCTGGACAAAGTTATAAAGGACATTAAAAATCATTATAACAGAAAATGGAATGTTGCTGTGGTGGAGTTTCTGAATGAACATGTATTCGGGTCGTGGAAATTCCTTTCTCTGGTAGCTGCAGCGATACTTTTGGCGGTGATACGGAATGCTTTTCTAGCAACTGAAGAGGGATTTATGTCTCTTGTGACAAATGCTTGGTCCACAAAACCACAGCTTGCAGCAGTTGGTTCTTGCTGTTTAGTTGGTCTTGTGTAAGAGAAGACACTTTACGTTGCTAACATGTGGCCACGTTTCTTTGTGCATGCAACATTTGGCAGCCTGTTTTATTCATTTTTCTAACCGGCATATTCACTTTACTAATTATTTTAATGAACTTCAATTTATGTTTAAGTATAATAAATTACTTGGTTGAAAAATAACATGGTTAATAGACTGCCAATTAATTCTTGTCTTCTTGATACAAACAGCTCACATATTGTTGTAGTTCTTTTGGTCTGCCTCCTTAGTCATGGATTTCCTGAACTTTGATGGGCCACGAAAGCTTTGGCCAATTAATTCTTGTGTTTTTTATACAAACAGCTCAACACAACTTGCATCAGGAAAGCTGGTACTGAGCTCCCAAGCCATTGTGCGAAAGAATGTGGATGTCAAATAAGCATCGAGGAACAACTACTTTGGTGAGACAGTTTCAAGGAATTCCCTTAGCTGGACAACATTCCTTCTTGCCTGTTGTTGGAGCCTCCACCAGAACCACTATACCAGGGTAATATGATTGTCAATGCTAATGTTAAGTTGTAATTTTAGTTTAAGGTTTGTAAATATATTATCTTACTCTCTGTATGGTTCATGCAGAATGCCAATTATCTTTAGCTTCATTGTGGATTGACAAATCTGTGGGCATTTTTGGTTTTGAAGGGTTGTTGCCAGTGTTTCTGAAAAGCCAGTAGGCGCACAGCTGACAATTTTCTATTCTGGCTCAGTAAATGTTTATGATGATGTTCCTGCAGACAAGGTATGCCCAAATAAGGTTACATGAACTTTGCAATATGTAAATTCAAATTGAAATACCATTTTTTTTAGATGGTTGATTCAAACATCTCAAATGATTTTAATTAAGATTGGTTCAAAAAAGGCAAGGTTACCAGGGTTTATAGGACTACTCTTTATTTCTTTTTCATGAAGCTATGTCATTAGGTGACAAGTGGGTATTACTATTGTTATACTCTTTTTTTTATTTGGAGGTCTCTTTAGTATGAGAGCATTTGGATTTATATAATCGGTGCAGTTAAATTTCTACAACATTGAGTAAATGAAACTGTTGATGGCAGGCTCAAGCAATTATGTTTTTAGCTGGCAATGGAAATTTCTGGTCTGGAAAGATAGCCACTACCCCATGTCAAAGCCCAGCAATGTCAATGTCAGTAGCAACCAATGGTCATGCTAGGCAAGGCACACCTATTGGACCAAGACTGTCAAATGCATCATGTACAACAAATCCACAAGGACATTCCCAAAACTCACAGGCAACTGTTCAGACTAGCCAACCTACTCCAGCAATGTCAAGCACTGGAGATTCACAGACAAACCAAAATAATGGGGCTTCTACCAATTTGCAGGAAACTCCAAAGGTGAATGCTGCAGTGTCTACTCCAGCTCCAATTATGCCACGAGGTACAGACTGATGAACTAGCTAGTCTTGAACTTCTGTAGCATGTTAGTGAATTCGTATTGGGTTGTACTGTCGTAAACTCTCATTATGTATGCCTGATTTAGTCTCTTTATAACCCCAGCAGTACCACAAGCGCGTAAAGCATCGCTTGCTTGATTTCTTGAAAAGCGAAAAGAAAGGTATTTGGGCATCTGGCATTTTATTTTTTGAACTTGTAGTTCATGCATTTGTCTTTGTTTCTAAAACCATTGTCCTTTGCGTGTTTCTCAATTCTAGAGTCTGTACAAAGGCACCTTATCAAACAAAGAAATCATCTGAGGATTCTTCTCATGGAGAGATACCTCTCAGTCCTAGTCATTCTTCTACACCACCTGTGGATGGATGCAAGCAACTGCATAACGAGTTTATGACAAGGTCAGAAGGGAAGGTATCTTGTCTTGTTAAGGATCAACATGAGCAACTATGGCCAGTAAAAGTCGAGAAGAATGAGATTAAAGAATGTCAGCTACAACTCACATGAGACACAGTCAGTTCTTTTCGTTTCAATTTTTCCATCAGCACAATTGTATTATTCATTGTTAACTTCGCAGTTTTCTTCCAGAAAGCAGCTTGTAACATGAATTTATATGTATCCTAGAGAGATTAATTTGAGACGGTTTTGAATTCATTTAATTTGAATTTAGGTGTGCTAACTATGTCAAAAAAGCAGGTAATTCAGTTGTATCTTGAATTTCCTACTAAACTGTGGGTTTGTGATTGAGAAGATGAACTTTTATAATGAAGCAGCTGCTGGTTGCTTGCACAGTGTGGGCAGAAAATGACCATATGGACTCTAGCAAAGCTTTGTAAGTTCCAAGCTCACCTTCCATTGCATCATTAATTGCATGCTGGATTTTGAAGTTGCTTTTTGAATATGCTCAAATCTCATGTAGTTCTTTCTTTCTTCTCTCGCTTAATTGATTCATAATTTGTTAAGTCTAGTTTCGATGTTCGAACTCTGAACTTGTTGGAAGCTTACAGAGAGGCCAAAACTAGATAAGGTGGTGTCTTATACTTACAGTGCTTTGTCTATGTTATAATCATTCAACACATCTAATTATATCAGGGCGATTAGGTCGTAGCAAAATAGAACAGTGACAGGCCTAATTAAGTATTTGAGCAAGTAGCATGTAGCAAAACAGAACAACAAGAAGACATGATGTAAGCTCTGAGATGATTAAATCACCCAGCAGAGGGATAAAGGGGCAAACCTCCAGGTGCTTAAAAGATCTGAGCTTAAGATATAACGACACTTGCATATGTTCCTTGAGACTTAGTAGTTAAGTAATTCATTCGACAAAAAAGCAGGAGAAGCTCCACTGCGTTATCTGCCCAGCTCTCTAGACCGCACTATCCACTGCTATCAATGTATGTCCCGTATCACTGGCGGGTTCAAGTCAATCCTTTCATTCAATGCATTAGTGTGTAGGTTATATATGTCAATACGTCATACCAGGTATATATCGTTTACTGGGTATGGCTGGAATCAAGGGAAGTAGTCCTCAGCATGCCCCACCCCATTGAGTTAGGGCGTGGGTTATTAGAGTCAAGTGACATGCTTATATTAGAATCTAGATTGCAGATGCATCAAGACACACTCTAACTTCCTAGTCCTATTCATCCTTTTTGGTCGCTGCTGCTGAAGATTAATGGACACTTATGAAAGCAGCTGCAGTATGGACACTTATGAATGGTATTCTTTATTGATCCTAGTAGTTGGTTTATAAAGACGTTTTGACTAATTTGATGGTAAAGTATCTCAAGCCTAAATTCAGATTAATGCACACTTTCGCTGTCCTTCAATCACATGAATACCTTCTTCTGCTTATCAATATGCTTACTGTTGTACCCTGCTCTTTACCTCAATCCAACTGCAGTGTTCTGCTGCAACTTTTCCTATCTGCATATTGCCATGGGCTTGGCAGGCACCAAGTAAGGCTCCCCAAACAGTAACATTAGGTTTAAATGGAATTTTTTTTATAAAATCATATGCCTCATCCAAACAACCGGCACGGCCAAGGAGATCAACCATACAGGCGTAATTCCCTGTTCTTGGTGGGATACACTGATCTCGAGTCATGGTATTGAAATAATGCCAACCTTCATTCACTAGACCTGAATGGCTGCAAGCAGTCAGAACAGCCAAGAAGGTGACATCGTCAGGCTTCAGGGAAACATAACATGTAATCTCTTTTGAGACATTGCTGTCATTTACTGCAAATGTCAAACGCTGACTTTTGATAATGTAGCAGGCATAACACGTACCCTCCTTATAGCATTGGTGTCATGCGATTTTCACTTAAGAAACAAGCGTGACCAACCACTAAACTACACCATCTTCAGCTGCAAACAGCAATGTGGTGCCCAACATTTTCCCTTCATTTGCTCTCTCTCCTTGATCCTTACTTGGGGAACCAAAATCTACAAACTTGTTCTAAATGCACGTTTTTCTCAGCAGTTCACTATCTGTGCTTCCACTTCTCTTCCATGACCAAGGAAGCAAAGACCAACTCATTCCATGCATCTGGGACCCCTGGAAGACACCAATGGCTGCAATCCTGATATCTCCGTGATTTCTTTTGGTCTAATTCTGTAAAATGCTTGCCATAAACAGAAGGGTGCCCATCCTTACGGAAATTTGTCAATCTTGTAACATTTAAAATAGTAACAGGAGTATGCATTTGCTGGACCAGAGTTCCATTCACCTCCCCCTGTATTTAAGATAGCCGTCTTACAATATCTTTTCTGAAGTTTATTCATTTATTTAGGCAACAATATAAGGAACGTAATGGAAAACACAAAGCAAGATTGGAATCTAACACTCACCTGAAATGGGCGGCTGAGTAGCCACGATAGAAAACACGGGTTCTTGCAGGATTCACATTTTCATCAATGCATTTCCCCCATGTTGTCATTGCCCGCCTGAAAGCTGTGAGCACATCTAATTTTTCATGCACTTCATCTCCTTCTTGAAAGTAGTCTTTCCTGTTATAGTTTAATCCCATTCCAAAAATTTACCGCCAAATGAAACCTTGAATTAAAAGTTTGACCTAAGATTCTGATATATAATCCAGGTTTTAATGAATGAAAATTTCTTTGCAACGAAAAAAATGTTACAGAGCAATATTCATTAAAGTGCCTCACCCCTTTGATGTCTTTCCATGTGCCCACCAATGCCCTCGTTCATTCACTAGACCTGAATGGCTGCAAGCAGTCAGAACAGGCAAGAAGGTTACATCGTGAGGCTTCAAGCCAACCACATCCGTTTTGCTCATTATCTTGTATACAAGGAGCGCATTGTCGAGTATGCAAGCAGAACATTCCATGAGACTGAATTTCGTTTGGGAATTTTGTCAAACACTTCGCGTGCAGCCTCCAGATTGCGTAAGTTTTGTGCTCAGAAAAACGTCTGGTTCAAATGCATCTTGGCTCATGCGAGCATGCAATCCCTTTCCCTCTGCAACCTTTTTCTCATAAATGCAGTCCTGCAATAGGCAACAATAGTTATAGGAATCTGTCCAACTCCCTCTTTGATTACCAGTAGACAAAACATTCAAAGTTTCATTCATTGGCAGTTCTTCAAGCAGTGTGTTATCATAATCCTGAATGCCACTTTCATCATGGCCACCTCCCAGTTCTTTGCTAAAAAATTTCAATGTCTTGGGTTGTAATTTAAAGCCATTATTGTCAGTTGTGCTTGCAGAGTGATTACTTTGCTGATGCAGTAGCTTAGCGAAATAAGTCATTTTCTTTTGTCTTAAATGCCAGCATAGGAAAGAGAAACAATATACCTGTAACAATTTGGTGTGGCTTGCTCCATTGCATCAAAAGCTTCCAACCAGTGTCAAATTTGATGGTACTACTTTGGGAAATATGTGATATCCATACTTGATTAGTCAGATAAGCATTAGATTAGTGCTATTCCCATTGCTTAGACCATTGTTGTTGTTGCATATTACTGGCTTTCGTGTATTCGATCACAACTCTCATACGTAAATCACTACTAGCAACAGGTCAATGGTAATAGGGTAACATAAACCATACTAACTAGTGAATCAATGGTGGTATTTGACATAATGAATACACTGGTATGATGGAATCAATGGCATTCAATGGAGTGGACTCCGATGTAACTAATACGTGTTGTTACTGTATTCATATAGAATATGGTTCCAACTAGAAAATCTCTTGTTATACCTCCTTGTTCATAGCTATGTGATTTATTACACTACTATATCAAGTGAATCAATAATGTATGTGTCATTAAGGTATGTGCTGCTTGCTGCCTGTTTCTACCTATCACCTATAAGGAATCCAATATTCAATTGTATTACTACTACATTGTCTTCATTTAGGCTTGTAGTACACGACCACTGTTGAAAGATCAAGAACTGTCCACATCTGTCAGCCTCAGGACAAGTTTTGGTATTTATATGTTGAAGTGGGACTATATAGCAGATATTTCATATGGCATTGACAGTTTCGGTGACAGTTTTGGGGATTGGGATGAAAGGAACAGGGATTTGAAATAATTTGAAGAGCTTGTAAGCTTCACCTGTTATTCATTGTCATATCAGTAAGCTTAGATTGCTATTATGGTTCCACATACAGTGTTGACGGGTATTATATTCACCTAGACTGAAACTGGTATGCCGTCTAAGATTTTGTGGTGCACAACAAAATTTTTGCATGGCATTCAATGGAGTGGACTCCAATGTAACTAATACGTGTTGTTACTGTATTCATATAGAATATGGTTCCAACTAGAAAATCTCTTGTTATACCTCCTTGTTCATAGCTATGTGATTTATTACACTACTATATCAAGTGAATCCATAATGTATGTGTCATTAAGGTATGAAAATGAAGTAGGCTACTAATATTTTGGACTCTTGTATCAGTTGAATTGACTTAATATCCACTTGAAAACTTTTTTTTACTACTGTTTGATCTGAATGACTATGCTGACTGCTTTCTATCAAATATTTTGGAGAGGCCTGAATGAAGGCTATGAATTTCAATTAGATTAGCAAAGAGTTTTGACCTTAAGGTTCAAGGTTGGGTACTTAATACCAACTGCATTTTCTGTCATATACCTCTTATGTATCCTTTAGTTCAATCATTGAAGTACAGTATCAAGTACTAATTGTTACACCCCTCTCTTATTCGTATTCAATGCCTATTTATTACATCTACTCAACACACATGAGAGGGACTATGTTGGTCAAGCGGGTCTGTTGATCAACCCGCTCATTACACAGTTTTGACCCAATCCAAACACTGGTTAATGCCTATCATGGGCAGCAGTACTGAACATAAAGGTATGCCATGAAAGCATTGGCCAATTAATTCTTGTCTTCTTGATACAAACAGCTCACATATTGTTGTAGTTCCTTTGCTCTATGTATTTTCTGGTACACTGTGTCAATAATTGTAACACTGTAGTGAGCATAATGAGTAATCCAATTCAATATACAGCAATTCATACAATCCAATCTTCAAAACTTGAGCTTGAGAGAACAATGTATGTATAGATTAACCAAAATTCAAGAGTGTAAGCTTGTTCAGAGTTAACTTCAGGGCAGATTTTAATCATAAAATGAATTCTACAGAACTGAAATCAATCCAGAAGCCCTAACCAGAAGTTTGTAACCAAAGTTGCTACAGAAATTACTATAGATCTGGAACTATCCTTTAGCTCCTTCTTTGCTCAGGATCTGCTGACATAGGAGCCACAATTCCCTTCCTTTTCATCACTGTTCTGCCTCACGTCAGCTACAGAGGCCCGAACCTGTGAGGGCTTTTACAAGGTATCACCGGAGGGTTAATATGCTGATAACGCCTGCACTCTATGAAGCACATAATGTTTTTAAGGGATCAAAGGTTTTCAACTTATGGACCTTAGTACATGCTTAACCATTTACTATTAGTCAAGCAGTACGATACTTTTCAAAGATCTTTGTTTGTTGAATATAATAAATTAACCCAAATATGAGTTGCCTAGAACAAGACTTATTTAGACTTTAAACAGGAAGTCTTTGCATTTGTTCTCAAATCTTTCTCATTCTAGTATACTGCAGCATATAAATAATGACATAAGACATTCCGGAAATCAAGATTGGCATGTAGTAGGGTAAGGACATATTGGTCAAAGACCAAAGCAGATCCATTGATTAATCAAGGTGAATAGGTGGTCAGTGGATTGATGGATGCTCCTTTCTGAAGTAGTTGGAAGACCTCTTTTGCATAGAAACTTTAAAACCTTGCTTTGATCATACCCAGCTATGATTACATTCATTGCAATCGTTGTTCCAACTGCCAGTCCTGCCGATTCTCCTATCTGTTCCATTGGAAACTCGCAGT
The DNA here is from genome assembly GCA_031772625.1 of Pinus tabuliformis. Taxonomy (NCBI): domain Eukaryota; kingdom Viridiplantae; phylum Streptophyta; class Pinopsida; order Pinales; family Pinaceae; genus Pinus; species Pinus tabuliformis. The sequence goes on along the minus strand of CM062807.1, from coordinate 999,399,671 downwards.
TACTGTAATAAGAAATTTAATGGCATGTGCAGGCATATCTCATCCTTATTAAATGAATACAAATAGTTCAAGAAAAATCGAGGGTAGTCAGAAATAGATACCGCTTTGGTATCAGTAGAGACAGCAGAAACCACAAACATTAGGAAAAACGTGATAAGTATTTCTAACACGAAGGACTGCATGTCTGAGCCAGTAGGTACTGTCGCTGCTATGTGTGCCACTTCTCCAAACATCAAACGGAGGACTATCTCTCAAATTCTCAAATATTCCCCCATCTATAATCAACAAATTCTCAAATATTCCAGAATTTACAATCAACATAAGTTTAGCAATCTCCGTCCATATATTAATTTGCCTAAAACAATTCTATACATACTTGAGCCCAAGGAAATCTTCGCAGAAGTGCAGAGGCCAGAGTCACTGCAGGGTTGAGATGAGCTCCAGAAATATGACCTATGGCATAAATTATGATCATTACTGCCATTCCCCAAACAAGCGATACACCCAGATGAGTGATGGAATGATCGCTTTTCTGATCAATAACGACTGATCCACATCCTGAAAATATCAGGAAAAATGTCCCAATAATTTCTGCTAACACCTGCACTAAATATGTTCAAGTTCAAATATCATGAAAGTTAACAGAGTAGTGTTTATTGCGACAGTACCCACACCTCAGAAAATGCAATTTCCCTCTTCTTGTGTCTAAGAGAACAAGAATTCACCAACCCTACAAGAATTCGCGGTACAATACTGCAAACAGCTTAACTGAAAAGGAAAGTCTGAATCAGGGTTATAATGTTTTTAAGGGATCAAAGGTTTTCAACTTATGGACCTTAGTACATGCTTAACCATTTACTATTAGTCAAGCCGTACGATACTTGTCAAAGATCTTTGTTTGTTGAATATAATAACTTAACCCAAATATGAGTTGCCTAGAACAAGACTTATTTAGACTTTAAACAATTCCACAAATCAAGATTGGCATGTAGTAGGGTAAGGACATATTGGTCAAAGACCAAAGCAGATCCATTGATTAATCAAGGTGAATAGGTGGTCAGTGGATTGATGGATTCTCCTTTCTGAAGTAGTTGGAAGACCAAGAAAATAGTGACCTACAATCTAACACTAAGATTCCATTTGAAATCTGCCCCTGATGTCAGATACATCACCTAATTTCCCATTTATTGCCGTCACATACATCATCTCATATGCCATCTGCTTCCGATGTCAGATAGATCGCTTAATTGCAAATTGTTTATTAGAATATCTTGGCCACAATATAACCCTAAGATTTCATTTGAGATCTGCCCCTGATGTCAGATACATCACCTAATCTCCCATTTACTTTTTCCGTCAAATACATCATTTCATATGCCAATCGATTGCTCACTTAACGTAAGTTCTCCGTTTTATAGCGATCATTTAATACTGGCCTCCTCCAATCTGATCTTCAAGTATTTCAGATCCATTCCAAATCAATCCGTATACGTACTTACTTCTGCACGTGTCAGTAGTTTACCCCGCATTCAAGTCTTGTGATCTTGCATGGCTTTCCCGATTTGGTTGTACAGTAAAATATTCTCGAAAACCCAGTTCCATTCACACTTAAAACCAGTTTGCAAACACATTGAACTCTTTTATAAATTGGCAAAAGCAATGCCTAATTTCTCGCTTACAAAAGAAAACCACCTTCTCCACCTAGATATTGACATACATCTCTCTGCTTCGCATTAGATGGAATCCATTAGCATAAGCCAACTTACTCAACTAGCAGCATTGTTTCTCTTAGCACTTGTTCTCATGACTCTTCTGATTATCGACATCGTAAAAGTAGAAACACGAAGAAAAAAGAGACCAAGAAAACAATAACATCTTGAACGAAGAGCATATGATTATGGAGTATGTTTCAGTTGTATAGTCAAAATTGTGAATCTCACGCCTATTTTTGCATTACTTTACGCGTTGTCTTAATTCCCCGCTTCCTTGTCTGTTACAGGTCTACGACAGATGCTTCAAATATGCATTTGGATCTGCCATGGTGCTGAAACTCTCATTTTTATGCTTTTATCGTCTCTGCTGGCATGCCGATGATTACAAAACTAGCACATCAAGCTGACAAAGGAGAAGCACTGCAAACTGCCCTGATTGCAAATAACAGCGTTCCTTGAATCTAAAGAATCTAACCAGTATTCCAGTTTCAGTCTGCTTCATAGGCATAATGTCGTGCTTGTCTTGTATTCTTCACATGTTACAGTCTGTCATAAGAAATGCTTATTTTAACTTGATGCTATGCATTTGTATCTGCCATGGTGCTGAAACTCTCATTTTTATGCTTTTATCGTCTTTGCTGGGATGCCGATGGTTACAAAACAAGCATATCAAGCTGAAAAAGGAGAGGCACTACAGACTGCCCTGATTAGAAATAACAACGCTCCTTGAATCTAAAGAATCAGTGTATCATTGATGCCAGTATTCTAGTTTCGTTTTTTCTATATATATGAAAACTGTCTGAAAAAAGTATCAATTTGCTTTATAGGCATAATCTGCTTCATAGGCATAATGTTGTGCTTGTCTTGTACTCTTCACATGTTACAATTTTTCATAAGAAATGATTATTTTAACTTGATGCTATGCATTTGGATCTGCCATGGTGCTAAAACTCTCATTTTTATGCTTTTATCGTCTCTGCTGAGATGCCGATGATTACGAAACTAGCATATCAAGCTCACAAACATCAAATAGGACCTACTTGGCTATGCCCTTAAGGCTACTCCTGGCTGTGATTGACTTGCTATGCAAAGACTAGAGGTTCTATGTCTAGAAATGATTCTATGACTAGAGCTTCTAGACTAAGCAGAGGTTCTAGTAAAGACTGTGAGTATGGCGCATGATTGTGTACTTGACGATCTGGGATAGTCCGATGATATCCATTGCCCAAGCTCGAAATGGCCAAGGCTTGATAATCGGGTCCAAGTCGGAAGCCGGCTTGTGCTGCATTGGTCCATACCTCTGGCAGGCTGCTAAAACTCTCATTTTTATGCTTTTATCGTCTCTGCTGGGATGCCGATGATTACGAAACTAGCATATCAAGCTCACAAAGGAGAGGCAGTGTATCATTGATGCCACATCAAATAGGACCTACTTGGCTATGCCCTTAAGGCTACTCCTGGCTGTGATTGACTTGCTATGCAAAGACTAGAGGTTCTATGTCTAGAAGTGATTCTATGACTAGAGCTCCTAGACTAAGCAGAGGTCCTAGTAAAGACTGTGAGTATGGCGCATGACTGTGTACTTGACGATCTGGGATAGTCCGATGATATCCATTGCCCAAGCTCGAAATGGCCAAGGCTTGATAATCGGGTCTAAGTCAGAAGCCGGCTTGTACTGCACCTTAGTTTGCCCGGGAGTCAGTCTTTTCGATGAGCTAACTAGAAGCTTAGAGGAGAATTCTATGACTAGAGCTTCTAGACTAAGCAGAGGTCCTAGTAAAGACTGTGAGTATGGCGCATGACTGTGTACTTGACGATCTGGGATATTCCAATGATATCCATTGCCCAAGCTCGAAATGGCCAAGGATTGATAATCGGGTCTAAGTCAGAAGCTGGCTTGTACTGCACCTTAGTTTACCTGGGAGTCAGTCTTTTCGATGAGCTAACTAGAAGCTTAGAGGAGAATTCTATGACTAGAGCTTCTAGACTAAGCAGAGGTCCTAGTAAAGACTGTGAGTATGGCGCATGACTGTGTACTTGACGATCTGGAATAGTTCGATGATATCCATTGCCCAAGCTCAAAATGGCCAAGGCTTGATAATCGGGTCTAAGTCGGAAGCCAACTTGTACTGCATTGGTCCATACCTCTGGCAGGCATCACAACTTTTAGCATGTGCTATGCAATCTGACAGGACCTTAGTTTACCCGGGAGTCAGTCTTTTCGATGAGCTAACTAGAAGCTTAGAGGAGAACGCTAGTGTGCACACTTCCGTCCGGACAAAGGTTAACTTGATGCAGGGACTCGCTGCCTCGCAGCTTCCCTTGTTCAATTTGTTGTCGAAACTTTGGAAGAAATTTAACTGATGAATTACTTGGATAAATTTTAGGTTATTAAATACACCTCCTTGCTACAAGTCACCTAGGTATCACAAACCTATAATCCATCAGGCTTCAAATATTAGGTAGTTTCTTATTTTCCTATGTTAAATAGCCTTGTTGAGGGTTTTACTAGTTTAGCCATAGATTTTTCATTAGTTCAAAGGCTTAGAACTTTATGTGCATTCTATGTTATTTATAGGTTGATAAAGGAACTCTTCATATCATATTTTGAGTAATAATTCTCTTAGGGTTGGAGGTGAATGAAGATTTTCATTTTAAAATAATGATTTGAGTTTTCATTTTAAAATAATGATTTTAGTTAAGTATATTTCTTGGGTTTTTTCTAAGGCATTTGGTTTACAGAGAGGGTTACTCTAAAGAATTACACTTTGATTTCTACACACTCACAGGTATCCTATCAATGATTTATTTTTAGGGTCGACAACCATTTTAAGTTTCTAAGGACTTCAAGAAAAAAGGGAGTGTACCACTACTAAAATTTTGATCCAATAATATTTGGAATGCTGAATTTCTTCCTCAAATTCTTCTTTCTTCAGGTGAGCATAAATAAATAATTTTTTCTTTGATGTTTATATAATTTTCTTACAATATTTTTCTCAAGGTTTTCAATATCTGGGTTTATATTGAATTTATTTACAGTGTCTATGAAAGTAGTCACTTCCGTTTGAAAAACCTAACAACCTGACTTCAACTAATGCAACCATGGAGGTGTTAGGATATTCCAACACATAGGAAATAGTTAAGTACAACTTGGTCTAGTATAGGGTTAGCTAAAGTGTGTTTCTTTACTATGTACATTTTGTAACTTACAATTCGACGGTCACGATATGTAGTGATCCGACCGTTCATTCTCTCCTCGGTATTACTGACACTTGATCCGTGGCTTAACACCTGATTGGTCCATGATCTCTATTTAAAGAGCATGGAGGATCATTTGTAGGTGAACCGTTCATGAGATAAGCTTATGTAAATTTTCATTCTTTTATTAATAAATTGCCTGAAGTGGCCGCGTTGGCTCAGGCCGTGGAATGTTTCCCTCTATGAGGGTTTTAACCACGATAAAAGTACTGGTGTATTGATCTGCGATCTGTTTGTGAGCGGTGTCCTTTGGTGTTCTATCTGAGGAGCTTACCCTGTAAATTCCTACATGGTATTAGAGCTATTTGAGGGTCGCGTCGGTTGGTGATCCAAATCTGAAGCCAGTAGAACTGCATCCGACTACCGTTTCCTAGATCTACTATTTTAGACTGCTTTCGGGCTGAGGGCACTGCTCTGTTGTGTTGGGAGCATTTGTTCCAGTGAGGAACCCCTTTCGTTTCACGCGAAAAGGTTTCCGGTAGCCCTAGCTGCGTCATTTTTAAGATCTGGAGATATACAGTGCTTATTTGTCGTTTACAGTTATTTTCTCTCTGTTTATTTCGGTTTATTTAGTTTTTTTATTATCGGATCTATACCTTTCATTTCTGCGTGTGCTCTTTGCCTTGTGACTCGGTGCGATCTGGGCAAATCAGAAACAAAAAGGAAGGATTTTTCTCATGCGTATGCTCTTTTCCACTGTGCCTTAGTGTGATCTCGGAAAATCAGAAACATTGAGGAAAATATTTAGTTTCCGGCTAAAGCTAACTTCGAGCCGCAAGGTTCGTTTTTGAAAATATTTAGTTTCCGGCTAAAGCTAACTTCGAGCTATAAGGTTCATTTTTTTTTGTATGTCCGTGTTGGGTTTTGTGTTTTTTGTTTCGTAGGGAAAAAGAGCTTTCTCAAAGCAAGCATGCAACCGAAAGCATCAACCCTCTCTCTCTCTCTCTCTCAAACATTTTGTATAGCTCACTTGGTGCAAAGCTAATTTACATTTTGTATAGCTCACTTGGTGCAAAGCTAATTTATGAGAGTAGAGGTCTTGGGTTCAAGTCTTCATTTTTTGGGGGTGGATTTTTTCATTTCCGCACATTCCCGCACTTCGTCGGAGACTTCATCAAATTTTCTTCAAAAAGACATAACTTCTTCATCCAGAAGCCGTTTTCAGAATCGTTTTTTTGAACCAGCCTAATTTTTCGAGATCTTTCTATTGAAACACTTAGTTTCAGCATCTATAGCTTCAGTGTTTTTAAAAATGGAAAGTCCATGCCAAGTTATTCTTGACAGCACCAACTACTTCCAATGGTGGTCCTACATTGTGGATTTACTTAGAAGTAAAGGTCTTTACAGAATAGCCACTGGCCAAGGGACCAAACCGAAAGATGAAGACAAGGCAGCTAAATGGGAAAATAGGCAAGACCAAGCACGTGGGTTGATAGGGATGTCTATTTCTCCAGATTTTAGATTCCATATTGCAGAACTTGATACTCCTGATGAAGCAATGAAACAGATTACTAAAGTCTTTGGAATTAAAAATGAACTTAAAGCCCATCAACTTGAAAATGAATTGCTTACATTCGACCCCAATAATTTTTCTTGCATTGAAGATTTTTTGTCCAAGTTCAAGACCCTTAGACTTCTCTTGCAAGGTGTTAAGGTTAAGAAAGAAGATAGTAGCCTTATCTACTCCATTCTTACTAAGTTGGGACCAGCCTATTCTGTGTCTGTTTCCACCTTCCATTCTACAAGAGAAGCCTTCATTTTTCAAGGACAAACCTACAAGTCCCCTTCCTTTGATTCCTTTTGTGATTCTTTAATAAGAGAACAAGAAAAACTCTTACACCTTGGTCTTCTTCATCTTGGAAACTCTTCTAAGAAAGTGTTAGCCACCCAGCAGGAACCAAATCCAAAGAATCCTAAGAAGTTGTATCCTAAAAAGAATGGTCCTAAACCAAACAAGGGTCCTAAGCAATTCCAGCCTGAAAATGAAAAATCATTTCAACAAAATGATAAGACAAATGAAAACAATTGGAAGAAGACTGATAGACATTGCAACTTTTGTAATCGAGATGGCCACTTAGAATCCAAATGCTTTAAGAAGATGGAAGCCTTGGAAGCAACAATGAAGAAGCATAACATCCATTTGGAGCAATCTTCAACTTCAACTTCATCTTCAGGAATGGCACTTTCTGCATGTGGTTTTCAAGCATCTTGGTCTGGCTATGCACTAAATGTATCTTCTTCTTCTCATTCTCATGAGTGGCTCATTGATTCTGGAGATTCTTATCACATGGCCAAAAGCAAAGGCATGTTTTCTTCTTTAAATGATTTTAACACCAAAAATATATATGTTGGTGATGATAGATCTCTTAGTGTTGTAGGGACTAGAACTGTTCATCTAGACAATGGTCAGTTTAATGATGTATTATGTGTTCCAACCTTATCCTGCAACATTCTATCTGTATATTAGATAACCCATTCAGGTGAAAGTAAAATCGTTGAATTTTCACTTCACAATGTTGTAATTAAGGACCTAAGAGATCCCAGAAAGATTTTAGCTACTGGCATTGCTGGTGATTCTACAAGGTTGTATAAGTTTCACAACTTTGGGTCATCAAATCTTCCCTCAGTATTTGTTGCTCATAATGATGAAGTGAGCAAACTTTGGCATGAGCGATTTGGTCACTTAAACTATCGCTCTCTTCAGAATCTATGTAAAGAAAATATGGTGACAGGTCTTCCAATGGTATCTTGCAGAGATGGTGCTTGTTCAGGATGTGTACTCGGAAAACATCATCAGGACAGTTTTGAAAAACGTGCCTCTTGGCATGCCTCAGCCCCTTTACAGCTCGTGCATAGTGATTTATGTGGTCCACTTCCAGTTGCTTCATTCTCTGGCTACAAGTATTTCTTAACTTTCATTGATGATTTCTCCAGACGCACTTGGGTATACTTCTTAAAACTCAAGAGTGAAGTATTTAACATGTTCTTCGCCTTTGAGGCCTGTGTTGAAAAGCAATATCGACATCAAATTCTTAAGCTAAGATCTGATAATGGCGGAGAATATGTTAAAAACACATTCATCAACTTTTGCACTGAGAATGGAATTCAAATGCAACATATTGTTCCATATACTCAACAACAAAATGGTGTAGCTGAAAGGAAGAATCGCACCTTAAAGGAAATGGCTAATTGTATGCTTCAATCTAAAGGACTTAGTCTTAATTATTGGGTAGAAGCAATTAACTGTGCAAATTACATAATAAATCGCACTCCTACTAAGGTTTTAAAGAATATCACTCCAGAAGAAGCATGGAGCTCAATCAAACCAGAAGTAAGTAACTTTCGTGTTTTTGGAAGTGAAGCATGGGCCCATATTCCAGATGAGAAACATAAAGCTTTAGAACCTAAGAGTGAAAAATGTATTTTTGTTGGATATTTTGAAGATGTCAAAGGATATAGACTTATTCCACTTAAGTCCAAAAATGCTATCATTAGAAGAGATGTAAAGTTTGCTGAAAATATATCGGCCTGCGAGCCTAATTCGACGGATGTGCCACCTCTCCCTATCTCTTCTACTTTTGAAAATATTTCTTCTTCAGATGATGAAAGCGAGGATGAAAATCCTCCCCCACCTTCTCAGGATCCTCCTTCAGCTCCTCAACTTCCAAAATGGGTCTGTGCTACTCGGGATGCAGCAGGTGATCTTGCCGGTGATCCTACAGATCAGCGACGTACACGTTCTCAGTTCGAGAGAGCCTCTTTTTTACTGGCTCAAGCTTCAGTGAATTATGATCTTGACACCTTTGCAGAAGCTTCATGCCATCTAGATTGGAAAGCAACTATGAATGAAGAATGTCATTCATTATTGGCAAATGATACATGGGATCTTGTTCCTCTACCAAAGGGACGAAAACTTGTTATATGCAAATGGGTTTACAGAACCAAGTATGGACGAGATGGGAAAGTTGATAAACATAAAGCTCGTCTTGTTGCTAAGGGTTTTTCACAAGTTGAAGGCATTGAATACACTGAAACCTTCTCCCCTGTTGCCAAAATGAACTCTATCCGCCTTGTTCTTTCCCTTGCTGCTTCTTTCAAATGGGAAGTCCATCAGATGGATGTTAAATCCGCCTTCTTGCATGGGGACTTGCATGAAGAAATCTATATGGAACAACCTATTGGATTTATACAAACAGACTCCAGCCTTGTATGTCGGCTTAAGAAATCCCTTTATCGTCTCAAGCAAGCTACTCGAGCTTGGTATGCCAAAATGGATAACTTTCATTTAGAATCTGGCTTCTCTAGGTGTCATTCTGACAATACTGTCTACACCAAGAAATGGGCAAGTCTCTTATCATTCTTTTTCTTTATGTTGATGATCGTATCCTGACTGGTAGTGATCCCAACCTTATAAACCATGTGAAGTCTAGCCTTAAAAAGAAGTTTGAAATGATAGACTTAGGACACTTACATTATTTTCTTGGTCTTCAAGTCTTGCAATCCAAGGAAGGTATTTCCCTTTCCCAATCCAAGTATGCCTATGATATTCTACGCCATTTTCACATGGAAGACTGTAAGCCAGCCCCTTCTCCCTTTCATTCTGGAGTCAAACTTTTAGTCACTTGTACTTCTCCTGAAGTTGATGCTACCTTATACTGTCAACTTGTAGGAAAACTTTTATATCTAACCCATACTCATCCTGACCTTTCCTTTGCTGTTAGCCTTGTTGCTCGGTTTATGCAAAACCCACGTGAAATTCATTGGAAAGCAGCTAAAAGAATACTTCTTTATGTTCGAGGTACAGTTCAGTTTGGGATTCATTACAGTTCCGAAGAATCTCCTCTATTGGTTGGTTTCGCTGATTCCGATTGGGCTGGTGACCCTGATGATCGGAATTCTATTGCAGGTTATGTGTTCACTCTTGGTTCAGGACCTATTACATGGGCTTGCAAGAAACAAGGTGCCATTTCTCTCTCTTCAGTAGAAGTAGAGTATCGTGGTGTCGTAGAAGCTAGTAAGGAAGCCTTGTGGCTTCGTCAGATCCTGTCAGAGTTTGGCTTTCAGCAGCAGCATCCGACTACACTTTGGTGTGATAATCAAAGTGCCATTAAACTATGCAAAGATCCAGTCCATCATCAGCGCAACAAACACATTGAACTACACATGCACTTCATCAAAAAGCTCATTCATGACCATGTTCTTGAAGTGCAATATTGTTCAACAGATGATCAAGTTGCAGACATCTTTACAAAGGCTCTCATAGAGGCGAAGTTCACTAAACTTCGATTTATGGTTGGAGTTCAGGAAGTTGTCACTAAGGGGGGATAGGCTCTAGTGCCTCCTTCCTTCTCCTATTGTGTCATATTTGTAAATCCTTCAATCCTATCCCAAGTTGTTCTTAAGCGGGGATGTTAGGATATTCTGACACATAGGAAATAGTTAAGTACAACTTGGTCTAGTATAGAGTTAGGTATAGAGTTAGGTAAAGTGTGCTTCTTTACTATGTACATTTTGTAACTTACAATCCGACGGTCATGATATGTAGTGATCCGACGGTTCATTCTCTCCTCGGTATTACCGACACTTGATCCGTGGCTTAACACCCGATTGGTCCATGATCTCTATTTAAAGAGCATGGATGGTCATTTGTAGGTGAACCGTTCATGAGAGAAGCTTATGTAAATTTTCATTCTTTTATTAATAAATTTCTTGAAGTGGCCGCGTTGGCTCAGGCCATGGACTGTTTCCCTCTTTGAGGGTTTTAACCACGTCAAAAGTATTGGTGTATTGATCTATGATCTGTTTGTGAGCGGTGTCCTTTGGTGTTCTGTCTGAGGAACTTACCATGTAAATTCCTACAGGAGGTTCTAGTCAGGTATTCCTCCATACTCCACCATTCCTCTCAAATTATAAAATAAAGCTAGTTTTTCTTTTCCTCACTTTAATATCATTCTTGAAGTTTTTACCTTTTCTTTATTTTTAATTAGTGCCACTGTTATTTATTAAGGATATTGTTAACCCTTTCATTCATTCCTCATCAAAATAATACTTGCTTATTTCTTAACAAAAATTAACCTATTGTTTTAGAATAGAGGTCTCTAATTACTATAGAGATAAGGGTTACACATATATTGAATTCCATATTTCATACCTAAAATATTATAATCTCAACAATAAGCTCTTATTGTTTAAATATTCTCTATTTTTACTATAGGTCTTTTGGTCACAATAACTTTGACAACTATTTAGATAATATTGTTTGTGAAGTTTTTTATGTAAGGCATTATTATTCATTTTAGATACTGTGATAATGATAATAACATATTTTTTTCGCATTGTTCTATTACATTAAGTACAAGATTTACACATAAATTCTTCTAGTTTAGCATGGTACATTTACCTTCCAGTTGTGAATCCTTCTTACACTATCTTTCTGTCATAGGTCTTTCATATATTAGGGTTTCAAGAGATTCTTAACTCTCTCTAGTGAATTAGGTATAATTTCACACACTTATATTTTAGACATGTCGTTAAGTTGAGAATACATTTAGCATTTCTATAATTTAATTATTCATTACAATATAGCTCTTTAGTACACTTTTCTAATGCATTTACTAAACACAATTTTTGTTTTCCTCTTTGTTATAGACATTTTTGGGCACTACAAACCCAAGCATGAAATGTCCATAAACCAAGGGCTCCTAAGTCCCTAAAAGTGTTATTCTAACCCCTAAAGGAACAAGTTCAACTGATTACAGCTTCTCTCAGAAGTTCTCCATGAAAAACTGCTCAGAATTGGTCAAAACAGGATCATTTCAGCGGCTCCATAGGCAAAGTGCGTTGCATCTCACCTAAATACACTGCGTGGGTGCGTTGCATTTCAAAAAGCCCTTCTATGGGGTGTGATGGGCGAGAAGTGACAAATGGCAGTGTCATTCCGCGAGGTGGAGAGGCATGGAAACTTCCAGAAACTTCTCCTGTGACACTTGCCTCTCTGAATTCGACCAAGGATGAGTAAGAGATCATCAATCTCCAAGTGGAAGCAAGAACTATCAGAGGGAAGACACTAATCAAATCACAAGCTGACTCATCTCCCTTATAGATATCTATATAGGGATCCCTCATCCGAGAGATCCAGAGGTTGGAATTTTGCATATTGTAAGGAATTGTTGTTGGTTTCTTGAGACAACAGCAGATTGTTGGGTGATCTAAGCTTTGTATGAGGTGAAGATGGGCTTCCTTGCTGAGAGGATGATTCTGGGTTAGAACAGCTGGTTGTAACTCCCTTGGCTCTTTCTTGTTTATCAATAAAAGCTATTCAAGTTTTCCTCCATACTCTTGTGTCATTTATGTTTGTTGCATTTGTATGGTTAATTTACATCTGATCCTAGATTTTTTATGATTATAGATCCATGTTCTTGTATAGTGCTATGCTACTGTGATCTTACAGGTACTCTGTGAAGCTGGGTGTGCAAGGAAACAAGTAGCGAAAGACTATCAAGAGAGAGAGGAATCGAACCAGGAGATTAGCGCAAGACAGAGGTTGATCTTCTTTGTTCTTTTCTCATCTATACTTCATAAAGGAAAAACGAAAGTAGCTTTACTTTGTTTGTTTCTAAGGTAGCTATCACACCTTAGTGGGATAAGCAGTTCTATGTAGACACTTTTGCCTGTAACAAAATGTCGACTCCACTGGGGACAAATTAGTTTGTTTGTTTTCCTTCTTTGTTGTCTATTTTATAAACTTACAGACAGAGCCCGAAGTCGAGCCATGTAGCTTTCGAACCACATTTGCTATGCAAATGAAAAGTAGATGAATGCCGCTTGAGTCAATCTTCAGGATTTGTTTATAAATTAAACAACTGATTTACAAACTCTCTGATTGCCCTTTGTGATAGCTCTTAGATCCTCCTTAGATCTACCCCTGATTTTTGCATTACTGATTATGATTTTCTCGGCCAAAACCCATGAACTGAACTGCAAACTGTGACCCGCAACCCAAGCAAAGTCTCTTCTCTAGCCCAGTGTAGGTACTGTTCTGTGAATCTAAAATTTAGTGCACTTCCTGAGTGTAGTAGGTGCACTGCATTTCAAATTCCCTGTGTTACAGGTGCACTGATCAGACTAGGCATTGTTCAGTTTTGGTTTCTGTAGTTCATTCTTTCCAGTTCTATTCATGAATTTTTCTTCCTGTGATGAGTATATCTCTGTTTCAAACCCCTTTTCTTTGCTGTTATTTCGCCTCCTTTGTACAAAAGAACTGTAAATGTTTTCGTGTGTTTGTTGGGTCATTTTCAGTTCTCCTTTGCAAAAGTAACGTAATCGTATTGTCATCCTTTGATTTGAAAGCGTCGCAAGTGTCGTTTTCAGGCATATGAAAGAGTTTGATTGCTGTAGATAGTCGATTATCCTGTTACTATTGTATTTGGTCTGATTTTTTTTTTTTCTAGTGTCGAAAACAAGTATTCATTTCCAAATCGTAAGGTGTTGTGATTGCCTCCATTTTTTATTTTGAAAAGAAACTTGTTGATAACTGTCGCTTGAAAAGTAATTCACATTTGTGCATCAACTTTATTTTTACCATTTACATACTAAGAAAGTCGAAAACAAATACATGCATGTGGATTTGCATTTAGACTGTTTGATTGGTTTGATTTAGGAAAGTGCATTTAGAGTGTGCTCTTTGCTCTTTGTGAAAGGATACTGTCTCTCTTTCCTTAGTAGCTATGATTTTCATTGCACAAAGAAGATAAAAGACTGTTTATCATCTTAGATTGCATTCTAGGAATTACACATCTACATCTCGCTGTGAACCTGAAAGGCAAACTTCATAGACAAGATCAACTATAAAATAAATTCAATGAATCTAACAACGCTTTCGAACCTAATGCACAACATTTAGAAGTCTAGGCTAGAGATGTATTTCGACATCGTAAAGCCTGGTAACTGTTGTTCCCACTGATGGTTGGGTGATTCCTCCACTCTGAGACGATAAGTGCCAGTATGGGCTTGTGCTCCCACGTACCGTCGAGTATATTTTGGGAGACCATAATAGGCTTAATCCTTTATCCATAGGAAGCTGTGTCTGCCGCCCTATCGATCGCAATGCACTAAACACAGCATTCGGGAAGATTGACTGCCGTACTGTAAAAATTATTCTGCAGTTTTGCGATTGGTTTGGTAATCCCTCCTAGATTTCCATAGCAGTCCCTTTCGTTCCTTTTCAGAATCCTTAACGGAAAAGGTCCATCTGAGCACTTGTCACTTCAGGCTCAATAAAAATCGAAGGCGGCTAGAGTCATCTTTTGTTTTTTCTCGACTCTTAAAAATTGAAAAAACAAGTTGTGTCAAAGCGTCTAAAATTTATTTTAAACGAAATAATCATCACCTTTTCCTACGTTGATCTCAGGTCGAGAAAATGGAATTCGCCAACCAAGGAATTACCCTTGGAGGAAATTCTAGTCCCTTCTCCTCTTGGGGAGATGTTGGTGCACCCCATATGGCCACATTGTTGCTTCTAGGATTGACAATCGGCTTGCCCGTATGGCTCTTCTCAACCTCTGTCGTTCAGAACACCGCAATTCCTGAATAGTCGAGTCAGTAACTAGACGAATCCAGAGTTACCCACCAACCTTCTACTTCCTCCAATTCTTCCTCTCCTCCTTCTTCTTCACTTGATGGGGTTGGTAAAGCCAAAAATCAAGTACCTGAGAAGAATAAGGAAAAGAAGAAGAAAGAGAAGAAGAAGAAGGAGCCAAAAGCGAAAGAGGGCAACCAAGCGTCGTCTAGAGAAAATCCACACACTACACCGACCAGGCCTAAATCTCCATGTGTCATTTGAAAATGAGACCACTATCATAGAGATTGTCCTTGCATCCCTCGGATCTTAAGGGATTGGTCTCCTCGTTTGCACAACCCGGTGTCGTCAACCTGTAATGATCATGTTGAAAACACACCGTCGACTAGTGAAAGTGAAGCCCCAAGACAAAAAGGAAAATACAGATTTCCTTGTAAACTGTGCGAAGGTGATCATGCCATCCACCGTTGTCCCTTCTTAGAAAAGGCTAAAAGAGTTCTGGACGATCGTCCAGTTTCACCGTTACGACTTCCTCCTGGATATAAAAACCGGCTGACCCGCCCTGATGGTCGGCTGAAGCATCTATCATTGAAGACAAACCATCTAAACCCATACCAGACGTAAGTCAAAATGTCGAAGCGACAGTTGACCCGGTCTTGCCTTCAGAGGTTTCATCTTCAGATGATACAATGACAGAAGAGAATAAAGATGACACCATCCAAATTCTTTTCGTAAGCACGGACTCCGATGAACATGGGGCAGTTTACCCATTCCTTTACCGCAGGAGGGAAGTTTGTCAGAGTCATACCTGGCCGTCTATTCGGTCCCACCTCCAAGAAACCTAGTTGTCTCCTTCGATTGGAATCAACTAGGTAGACCCCGTTTTCCGGCTAGTGTACCATTCCGAATTATTGCTCAAGTATATAGAATGGTTATGGCTGGTATCATCGTAGATGAAGGGGCTTCTGTGAGTATCCTTTCCTCGACTGCTTGGAAAGCGCTTGGTTCACTATCCCTTTTGCCTGAGATGAGAAATCTAATAGGCATTGACAAAGGAACCGGTCGACCCTTAGGGATCCTTCCCAATGTGCCCATAACACTGAGAGGGAAAACCGTTCACATGAACGTAATGGTAGTTCAAGGACCCCTATATTATAATTTACTCCTTGGATGAGACTATATTTATTGCATGGGAGCCATTGTCTCATCACTCTTTAGAGTGATGTGTTTTCCGCACGAAGGAAGAGTGGTCAAGCTCGTAGACCAACTTTCATTTCCTGGATCATGCAGAGCAAATAGTCATATGCCATCCCTGAATGGTCTTTTCACACAAGGAATGTCTCATCAATCTCCAGTCCGTCCACCTAATGAGCGTGAGTGATTCGGGAGACATGACTGAAACCCAGGCGGCATGCACCCTGGTCTGCTTCGACAGGAAAACTTCGAGTATAGGGTAGGTTTCCGCGAGAGATATATGACTAGACTGTACTCCCATCCGTGATTGGAAGAGGGGGTTAGACTGCAACAAGATTCTCTTGTCAAAGTTATGTGAGTGGATTGTCTCACCTTTGTCTATTTCGGTAGACATTGCCGAAGAGATGTTTTGTTTGCGCTGTGAATAGAACAATATTTGGTAACATGAAAGAGGATTACCTTTCCTGATAAAACAAATGTTTTGTCGGTAGAACAAAAGGTAGCCTTGAAACTTTATTTTATACCTGGGGGCATGCAAACCTTTTGGCATGCAAGCGAAGAGCGACTATTTATTTTTTTAAATTTGTAGGTCCTCTAACCCTTTAAACTCGTAGGATTGGTCGTTTTCTAACTTGCATAAAGAAAGGATGTGGGGCAAAACTCTAAAAATTGTCGTTTTAAATGGGACATTCTTATTATACGACTGGATTAATCGAGCAGTTTTAGCGCATAGTTCAAGCTCGTTAAAAAATAAACATAAGCCATGAGCAAATGTTTCACCCTGCGTTTAAGCTCATTAAAAAATGAACTATTTCCCGATAAATAACCATCGTGAATGTAGTACTCCAGCCTTTAAAAGCCTTGGTCTTGTTCTCACCATCACCTCCACTCTGTATTGGCCGATCATTCACTTCCATTTGATTGTTTACCCCTTTTGAGGAATAGCTGCGAAGAGTGTTCTCACTAGCCATCCTTGTAACACTGCCATGATTGGAACATTCCAAACCTTACCTGGAATCAGCTGCTACCCGTTTTTATCACTCGTTCCTCAAAAGACGAGTCTCCTTTAAGCTCTTTTCAACTGACTCGTAAAATATGAAAAGATTGCCGAGCCATTGGCCTCTCCAGCTAGTTAAAGGGACCAGAAGTGCTATCCCTCCTCTAAATTTTAATCTTTTTGGACCTGAGGGATTATTACACAAAAAGATCGAGCGCTTGTTTTGTTTGGCTCGTTAAAAGTATCGAAAATTCACCCCTTCTGTATTGTTTTATAATTTTTCGGACTTAAGGGATTAGATGACGAAAAAGGAATTTTGGAGTTTCCTTTACGTTCCTTTTCAGACTCTCTAAAATTGAAAAGGACCGAGTTATTTTTGTCGTTAAACTCGTTAAAATTTAATAGCGACAAACTTGTCCATAGCAGACAAGAATGAGTTTCACTATCGCTAGGCTCGTTAAAACATAACGATGGGTTTGCCCGAAGAGAAAATTATAGAACAAGCATATGTTATCCTCCTCAAGATTGACAAAAATAAAGAGGTACTGGTCAGCAATGACTGGGGAAAATTGGGAAGAAAACTTGAAGAAACTTTGTTGGTAGCAAGTCGCTCTTGAACATGACACTTACACTCCACATCCAAGTTGGGCTGGGTTGTTCCATTCACCGGTCACATCACCATGGTCCCATCACACCATCCACATTTGGGGTAATGCTACCAATCCATCATGTCAGTGTCGCTGATATGTTCAAGAGAAGTCATTCAGAGAATTCACCTGTGTCTCACCCGCTACAATACATTCATACTTCATTCTTTCATGACCGCCACCCTGAACCGTATGTCATCAGATCGTTTTCATCTCCATTAAAATCATTTGCTCCGTTCCATGTCATTGATGTGGGATTCATTAAGGCCCTCCTGTGACGGATCACTTCTTGTCAACATCAGCTCATTATCCAAGAAGTCGATCTACGAACACCCCGTTCAGTACTTTGAAGCTTGCATACCTCAATGGCAGGTTTCTCACTTCTGGCGACAGGTTTACATCAATGGCCTTCGACTGAAAGATTTTGCGTGGTGTTCGACGCCAAGTCCTTTATTCACACTACGTGAATTGTACTGCAGTACCTTGAGGGTAATTATCATTATCGGTGATTCCTCTTGCGCCTGTTAACAACTTACATCATTGGCTGGTAATCAGGCGATGTCCTTCCATGTTCGACTCTAGAACATCTCTCACATGGATAGACTTGTACTTCGAGTGAAGATCGGACGAGATTGAAGACCCTAGATCTAGTTTCATCCATCCAGGCTGCGATATATATTCAGGGAAGTAAAGACATCAAATGTACACAGATAATCATCCAATCAAAGGGATGATGGCTCTATCAGAATCATCAGTCTACACTCAGACGATTGTCTGTCCTATGTACATGAAAATGAATTTATAAAGCTGAGCATGGGAATGCCCGCCTCAGCTAGATCATGAAAATATTAGGAAGATAATGTATTGTATTGTATCTTATTACAAGTCTCCTCCCAGCTTGAAAGAACTTCGGATCCTCATAATAAAGCATTTCACCCGACATCAAAAGATTAACAACCTCATGCTTTAGGGGGAAACTGTTATAGACATTTTTGGGCACTACAACCCCAAGCATGAAATGTCCATAAACCAAGGGCTCCTAAGTCCCTAAAAGTGTTGTTCTAACCCCTAAAGGAACAAGGTCAACTGATTACAGCTTCTCCCAGAAGTTCTCCATGAAAAACTACTCAGAATTGGTCAAAACAGGATCATTTCAGCTGCTCCATAGGCAAAGTGCGTTGCATCTCACCTAAATACACTGTGTGGGTGCGTTTCATTTCAAAAATCCCTTCTATGGGGTGCGATGGGCGAGAAGTGACAAATGGCAGTGTCATTCCCCAAGGTGGAGAGGCATGGAAACTTCTAGAAACTTCTCCTGTGACACTTGCCTCTCTGAATTCGACCAAGGATGAGTAAAAGCTCATCAATCTCCAAGTGGAAGCAAGAACTATCAGAGGGAAGACACTAATCAAATCACAAGCTGACTCATCTCCCTTACAGATATCTATATATGGATCCCTCATCCCAGAGATCCAGAGGCTGGAATTTTGCATATTGTAAGGAATTCTTGTTGGTTTCTTGAGACAACATCAGATTTTTGGGTGACCTAAGCTTTGTATGAGGTGAAGAGGGGCTTCCTTGCTGAGAGGATGATGCTGGGTCAGAACAACTGGTTGTAACTCACATGGCTCTTTCTTGTTTATCAATAAAAGCTATTCAAGTTTTCCTCCATACTCTTGTGTCATTTATGTTTGCTTCATTTGTATGGTCAATTTACATCTGATCCCTGATTGTTTATGATTAACTAGATCCATTTTCTTGTATAGTGCTATGCTACTGTGATCTTACAGGTACTCTGTGAAGCTGGGCGTGCAAGGAAACAAGTAGTGAAAGACTATCAAGAGAGAGAGGAATCGAACCAGGATATTAGCGCAAGACAGAGGTTGGTCTTCTTTGTTCTTCTCTCATATATACTTCATAAAGGAAAAACGAAAGTAGATTTACTTTGTTTGTTTCTAGGGTAGCTATCACACCTTAGTGGGATAAGCAGTTCTGTGTAGACACTTTTCCCTGTAACACTCTTATATAAATTTATTTAGTCAATCAATTGCATCAATTATTTTGAGGTACTTTACACAAACTCTACAATTTCCTTTTCGTTAAATAACTTGGTTTCCTTTATAGTTTCTAGTCAAGAATGTATATTCTTCTCTTTTTGTAAATCTCAAAATATTCTATTTACGAAAAATAAAATGATACCTCCTTTACTCCATACCATGATTTTTTTTCTTTAGTAAATCCTTAACTACATTACACCTGACCCAAATCAAGACTAGAATTCTTATAAACATTTGAGTTGTGAAAGGATACTTGTGTCTATCAATCCTACAACTATTCTTCGAGAATGTATATACTTAATTATAAAAATATTGTAAAAAAACACTTTGCCATTTCTCTATTAAATTGACTACGTTATTTACAATGAAATACACATATTCATACTTTTCCTTCTGTCAATAGATTCATGCATTTCAAGAAAGTAATTTATTTTTTCTATTTCATGCTTATGTAATCCTACTATATTCTCTATATATTGTAATTATTTTTTAATTCTCAGTTTTCTGTGCATGCAACCATATTTTACCATTTTTCAGTAATACATATTCTGATAATGATACAATATTAAAAGAATTACAAAAAAGAAAAATCTAGTTACTTGTCTAAATACTTGAAAATATAATAGGAACATGCATGTTCCTCCCAACCAAATGAATTTATGCCTTAGGGTTCCCTTCTATCAAAAAAATCATATTCATTTCATAATATTATCCCTCCTAAGACTCTAATATCATCCTTGTCGTTCCCCTGGTGTAATTATTTCTTATCAGACTTTATGAATTTATAATTCTTGTAAATATGTGAATCAGAATAAAGGTTGCAAAGCACAAGCTAAATATGGATGTTCGCAGTGACGTATGTAAGTATTTACATATCATTATAAATAAAATATTATTTATTGAAAATATAGTGGGAGCTAACATGTGATTGATCAAGATACCTTGTTGTCATAAATTCGTTAAATCCATTGAAACTTGTGGAGTGGGAAGTTTTGAAGTGGAAAATGTCACAATATAAATATCCAACATTCTCGGGACTCCTCACCAAGAGGTAACTGTGTGATGGTAGAAAAATATCATGCAGGGTGGAAGGAAGACATAATGCATGAGAGAAATGTGAATCTATGGGAAGAAAAATATTGTCAAGAAAAAAATTTAATAAGTTTTAGACACTAAACTAGCAAGACATTGCTAGGATCTAAGGAGTAAGAAATTCATGTATTGTTTATCAATTATGAGAAAAGGTAAGCCTATGGCTCGGGGGGAATTGCCGCAAGAGATGCTCATTTAGCTACAAGGAATGTTTTTTCTCCTATTATATTTTTACGTATTCAGATTACTAAGTAGATTTTTTTCTTTTATATGGTTTAAGATTTATTTTTTTCAAAAACTATATAAAGAAAAAAATTGGTATAATATGGTTGTCTTCACATGAAAATAATATAAAATAGTTCACCATATAGGAAGGTATCTCTAGATATTTGAATCTATGATATGAATTGTAGTTATGCTTAAATATTCTAAACATACCAAAGAAATAATTCTAGATTATTTTACTTGTAGATAATGTATCCCTAAAAAGAGGAAATGAGTAGGATTAACATAATGTAGGCCTATGCAAAAGGACATTTACTAAACTAAACATTAAGATACGTAGTATCTACTTGATGTATGCAGACCCCTCAAGGAATAGTTTCAAAAACCTCAGTAGAGGCATCTTACACCTAACCTTCCGCACAATAAATTACTCAAAATAATTATGGATTTGACTTAGCTAAGAATTAATAAGAAAAATATAAGAATAAACCTGATAAAGGTTGAGGTGAAGATAGATTGAGTTTGCATACTTGGAAAAAAAAAAATTGGGTAGAAAAGAATAAAGATTTATTTCTTAGGTAATCATGCAAAGATATAATAACGTATTAATACAATGATATGAATGACCAAATGGCTTGCATGAGAGAAAGGTCGAAAAAATAAATAAGGAAAGAGAAATAACTAAACATAAAAGTAAACCCCTTTTGCATGGTAGAAAGGTTACAACTAAGCAAGCCTCATATATTAAAAATAAGTAAAAAGAAAAAAGTATTCAAACACAAGGAATAACTGAAAATTAATATACTTACATTACTTAATGGAAATTAAATTATTTCACCTATAGAACTCATAAGTAGAAAATATCATAATATAACAAGTCTAGTGTTTATTTTATATAGCTACAAACATGATACATGAAAAGCATAGATAAGTGAAATAGAACACATGTAGTTTACCTCTCTAAATATGTGGAAAAATATAAGAATATTGGTATATTTATGCATGTCTAATCTTTGTAACGAGACTCACTATAAAATGTTCTTTCTTACATTAGTGGAGTTGAGTATCGAAAGACTCACTCTAAAAGACCAAAATAGGTCCTAGGGTAAAAATTATGCCAAAGTGAGCTTGCAACTATAACAGGCTAATGAAAAGCTTTAGGCAAGACATGTCCTAGAACAGAAAGGGAAAATATTAATAGAATTTCTAGTACTCGGTATGTTTTTGGAGTACATATAAAAATTGGCTCATTTTATGTGAATTCCAAGATGTAAGTGAGTCTAACCTAGAATAAACAAAAGAAGGAAGAATCTGTTAGTAGGTGGTAACCATTTTCTACCAATCCTAAAAGTAAATAAGGAAAATTAACTCACAATTAATTACCTGACTTTTGAGACTTCCAACACCTGTTGGAAGATATTTTTCATAAATAATTTGGTAAGGAGAACAATGCAAATAACTAACCATGCTTCATAACTAAAAAAAGAGTATGAATTCTGAAAAAAAATTGAATTGTATTGTTACCGGTGTCTCTAGAAAACCTGAGACTCCATCATTTCAGAGCTAGCTATATGAAAACTATAGGAACAAATTAAAACATATAGAATTTAAGGAAGGGTTAGGTGGTCCAAATGCAAAATAATATCACTGCAGTAAAATCAAAACCAAAGAGGGTTCAAAATAGATATGTTGAGTAATTCCAAAGAAAATTATAGAGGCATAAACCCTAACACTGATTATTTATTTGTACATTGTTGTAAACCTTCCTCGCCGAGATCCATTGCAGGAGGTGTTGTCAAGAGTCACCATGGTAATTCCACATAGGTATATGGAAGGAGAGATGGGAAGTTAAAAGTAGAATAAAAGTCAATTTGAACAACCTTTAGAGAATCTAAGTGGAAGGATGAATAAAATAAGGAGACAAATAAAAACTGTTGGTATTACCTAAATAAAAATACTCGCATACCCATTAATAATTGTGTCAGATCTCAAATCAGGAATCTAATTTGTTTCTTTTGAAAAAGTTTAACTATAAATATTGAGGAACCCATTATTTGATATGGTTAAAAATATGAATCAATGGGTAGAAAGTCGAAGCTCCTTTCTTGTTTCCTGGACCAATATAAGAAATTTTAAACTCTATCAATTATCAATTTCATCTAAGCCCCAAGAAAAAAAATCAAAGAAAAGACTAAATAATAGACATATCACTCAATTTGAAGGAGATTGTAATTAACTGATAATGATGATCATATTAGTTTAACAAGTGATTAAGCCACTATGAGAAAGGAATGGATGCAACAATTCATTTCACTTAGTGAGACATCATGTGAAAGGTCAATGGAATTTGTTACATGGCTTTGTATAGGCATCATCAAGCATATAGGCTTCTGTTGGGTCCCTATAATACTAGTGATTACCCCATTACTATCCCCTTATTTATATTGTTGTGCCCCTATTACTATTGTTATTTCTGATAGAATCCCTCTATTGTTATTTTTGTGGCTTTATCGGCTGGATTATATTGTGACTCCTTAGACTCCTATATATAGAAAAGAGGTTTTGTCATTTGTATCATCAAAGAATTGTTCATTTATGTAATGTAAAGGAGGTTGCCCCCTCGAAGAGGCTGAATTCTAAGGCGTTGATCTATCTTTTCTATCTTTTCTTGAGTTCGTTTCATAACATTTGGTATCAGAGCTTTGGATTCTAGGGTTTCGCTGCTCCAAACAGGTCATCGTGGCATTTTCGCTATAACTGTTTTTCTGTGACGTTTCAGAAGTCGCCAGAAAAACCCATTTGAGAAGAATTGGCGCTGAACCTTGGGTCCGAATTTCAGAGCTTTTCGCGCGATATTTTCGGAAATATGATCTGAGGAATTTGGCCTTTTTGCAGACTCCTGAATTACATTCAAAACAGGTGACCTGGGGAAAATCGTCATAACGCTCTCTCTGAGGATCAGATTGAAATTTCGTAAAACGGTACAGAAAGAGGACGGACTGTAGTTTCTTGTATATGTGTTTCAGATTCAAAGGTTGAAACAGTGACTCGTGGCACGCCGTACAAGTTCGCTCAACTGAACCAGTCTAAAAGCAAGTCACTGCGGGAGATTTCACATAACTCTTACTTGGAGAATCCAATTTGGCTCAAACTTGTGGCATTAGAAAGAGGACGCAGAAGGCTACTACAGGTAGCAATTTCTGAACTGGATGATCTGAAATTACAGAGATACATCAGATTCAATATCAGGCTTCTATAAAGTGAAAAAACGTGTGTAGTTTTTTTTTAATTTTTTATCTAAGCTTGGTTTAACGGAATTCAAAGGGCATAGTAAAGCATTATTATCAGTAATTGATGCCCCGAGGAAAGAAAATGCAAACACCTAGTAAGGAACCTGAAAGCTCTAGCATGACTCATGAAGAAGAGGAAGAAATGCTACATGATATATCAAAATTACAAGAACAAGTGCAACAAATGTCACGCTCACAAAAGCTAACAGAAGCTAAGATAAGTGGCGTGGAATCTAAGATAAATGGAGTTAAATCTAAGATAAAGGGCATGGAAGCTAAGATGGAGGATTCGATGGTAAATTTGAAGATAGATTTGAAGACAGACATGGAAGAATTGAAGAACTTGCTACAAGAAAGGGTCACTAATGGTGAAAAGGTAGTAAAGGAAACTCATGATGAGAACAAAAGAAATGTTAATCATGATTCCATAGACTACAATGTTGGATCAAAGACTCACCATGTTCCAAAAATTGATATGAGGAAGTTTGATGGCAAGGATCCCGCCACATGGATATTACAGATGGAGCAATTCTTCGATCTCAATAATGTGCAAAACACACAAAAGGTACGTATGGCAACTTTATATTTGGAACCAAATCAGTTTGTATGGTATCAATGGCTTTGTTCTCGTAAACAATTTATCACTTGGGCAATTTTTATGGAAGAATTGATAGCACATTATGAGGATACAAAAAGCAACACTTTTTTTAGCCAATTGATAAGTCTCAAACAAAAGGGTTCAATAATGGAGCACATTGAGGAGTTCCAAAAATTGAACATAAGGGTAAAAGATATTCCAGAGGAGCATAGGATTGATGTGTTCATAGGGTCTTTAAAGGATAATATCCAACATGATGTGCGCCTTTGGGAACCTGATTCATTAGAGAAGGCATTCAGGTTAGCGAGAAAAATGGAAAGCAAAATTATGGCAACTAGGAAGCATACCATTCACAACTATAAAGATGGAAGTGTTGTTGCCCATAGTCTTCCACAACCTACAAGGTTGACACCACAACAATTGGAAGAAAAAAGAGCAAAAGGGCTTTGTTACAATTGTGATAGAAAATACACAAAAGGTCATAAGTGTGCTGAGAAGAAATTATTCTACATAGATTGTGAAGAGGAAGAAGAAAAGGAGCAAGAAAGGTCAAAAGAAGAGGATATATTCCAGGAACAAAGCCTAGATGAAGAACAAATAAATCCGACCATATCTTGTAATGCATTGGTGGGAATTACCACTCCTCAAACCATCAAGATAGAAGGACAAATCAAGAAGAAAAAGGTAATAGTGTTGATTGATTCAGGAAGCACCCACAATTTTATTCATTGTAGGGTAGCAAAAGAATTGAATTGCTTCCTATATCCAGCACCAGAGTGTCAAGTGATGATTGCAAATGGAGGAACAATAAATTTCTCTGGAAAGTGCCATAATATCAAGCTATCCATGGGAGAATATGTATTGACTAGCCCAATGCTTTCCATTCCAATGGGAGGTGCGGATGTTGTACTAGGAGTCCAATGGCTACAATCCTTGGGTACAATAGCTTTTAATTTTCAAGAACTTTTCATCAAATTTTCTTTAGAAGGAAAGGAAGTTGAATTAAGGGGTATTGCAGGGAAACCAGGAAAGATAATCAGCTCTCATGGTATGACAAAGCTTCTAAGAAAGGAGCAAAGAGGTGTAATTGCACAATTATGCTCGCTAGATGTTTCCACATTGGAATCATCTATTTCTCCAGATCTCCAAAAAGTCTTGGACAATCATTCCAAGGTATTTGAGACTCCCAAGGGTCTCCCACCTATGCGTGATCATGATCATGCTATTCATCTGATTCCAGGAAGTGTTCCTCCAAACATCAGGCCGTACAGATATCCCTATGTCCAAAAAAGTGAAATTGAACGTATGGTTACAGAAATGCTAGAGGCTGGTATAATTCAACCGAGTCAAAGTTCTTTCTCAGCTCCAGTAGTATTGGTGCACAAGAAGGATGGATCATGGCGCATGTGTCTAGATTATAGGGAGCTCAACAAGCTCACTATTAAAGATAAGTTCCCCATTCCTGTTATTGATGAATTATTGGATGAATTGCATGGATCAATTTACTTCACCAAGTCTGATCTTCGTTCGGGATATCATCAAATCAGAATGAAGATTGAAGACATTCCAAAAACGGCATTTAGAACTCATGAGGGTCATTATGAATTTTTGGTCATGCCTTTTGGCCTTACCAATGCACCTTCAACATTTCAAGGTTTGATGAATTCAATTTTCAAACCATTCCTTAGAAAATTTGTGTTAGTATTTTTTGATGATATACTAATCTACAGCAAGTCTTGGAAGGATCATGTTGAACATGTTGACAGGGTGCTACAACTATTGGAGAAGAAACAATTATATGCAAAAAGATCCAAATGTTTCTTTGGAGTCCAGGAGGTGGAATATTTGGGTCATATTGTATCTCATGAAGGAGTTAAGGTAGACCCTAGCAAAATTAAAGCCATTAAGGAATGGAAAATCCCCACATCCATAAAGCATCTGCGAGGATTTTTTGGGTTGACAGGGTATTATCGCAAGTTTGTTAAGAATTATGGGAGAATAGCAGCACCTCTAACAACATTATTGAAGAAAGATTCATTTTCATGGACTTCGGAAGCAACAAAGGCCTTTGAACATCTTAAAGAGGCAATGTGCCAAGCACCGGTCTTAGCTACACCGGACTTCACAAAAACCTTTATTGTGGAATGTGATGCTTCAGGAAATGGAATTGGTGCTGTTCTAATGCAAGATGAAAGACCCATTGCTTTTGAAAGTCGTCCAATCAAGGGAAAGTTTTTAAGCAAAGCTATTTATGAGAAGGAAATGTTGGCAATACTCCATGCACTTAAGAAATGGCGACCCTACCTAATGGGAAGACACTTCAAGGTAAAAACGGATCATGATAGCCTTAAATACTTTTTAGAACAAAGATTATCCTCTGAAGAGCAACAAAAGTGGGTCACAAAGATGTTGGGTTATGACTTTGAAATCATCTACAAAAAAGGGAAGCAAAATGTGGTGGCAGATGCACTCTCAAGAAAGGATGAGGATGTGGAAGCATTGTTGTGTGCCATTTCTATTATCCAACCAGATTGGATAAACGAAGCAATGGAGGAATGGAAGAATGACGAAGAAGTGTGGGCACTTATTCGAAAGCTACAACAAGATTCCAGTACTTCTGATACATTTAGCTGGCAAAATGATTCGTTATGGTACAAAGATCGCTTATACCTCTGTAAGAATTCCCAGCTAAAACAAAAGATTCTTATGGAATTGCACACTTCTCCCTTAGGAGGGCACTCAGGATTTTTAAAAACTTACCACAGGGTTAAGAAGGAATTTTTTTGGGATGGCCTTAAATCAGATATTCAAAAGTTTGTGGCAGAATGTTTGGTTTGCCAGCAAAATAAAGTTGAAACAATTAAGACACCGGGTCTATTACAACCTTTATCCATTCCAAGCCAACGTTGGAGGAGGTTTCAATGGATTTTATCACAGGTTTACCCAAGTCTGAGGGAAAGAGTGTCATCATGGTGGTAGTTGACAGACTTACCAAGTATGCACACTTTTGTGCATTATCACATCCATTTAAAGCCAGTACAGTTTCTACTGCATTTATGGAAACAGTTCAAAAGCTACATGGAAACCCAAAGATTATTGTAAGTGACAGAGATCCCATTTTCACTGGAAATTTTTGGACAGAATTATTTTCTTGTCTTGGTACTCAGTTAGCTCATAGCTCATCTTATCATCCTCAATTTGATGGGCAAACTGAGATAGTAAACAAATGTTTGGAAGGATATCTTCGTTGCTTTGTATCTGATAAACAGACACAATGGGTCAAATGGTTGCCTCTGGCTGAATGGTGGTATAACACTTCCTTCCATACAGCAACAAAAATGACCCCATTTATGGCACTTTATGGGTATCAGCCACCATCCATCACATCATATTTAAGAGAAAATTCTAAGGTTCAAGCAGTGGAACATCACATCGAACATCAACAACAAGTCCTCCAACTCTTAAAGGATAACCTCGTGTTGGCACAAAATAGAATGAAACAACAGGAAGATCAACATCGCAGTGAAAGAAGTTTTGATGTAGGTGATTGGGTATTCCTACGGCTACAACCATATAAGCAAATGTTCCTAAAGCAAGCTAAGAAGGATAATAAATTATCACCAAAGTATTATGGTCCGTACAAGGTGTTGCAAAAGATTGGTACTATGGCATACAAATTGGAGCTTCCTGCAGCTTCTCGATTGCACCCAGTCTTCCATGTTTCATGTTTAAAGAAGGTTATAGGTGACAAGCTCCCAATTCAAACAATATTGCCAGAACTTGATGAGGAAGGAAAAATTATATTGGAACCGGAAGCAGTCACAGAAACAAGAACTCGACAGCTACGAAATTGATCAATTTCAGAGTATCTTATAAAGTGGAAGAACTTATCCGCTGAAGATTCCACATGGGAGGATGAGAATTTTATGTAGAAGTATCCAGAACTACTCAAGCGTTGAGGACAACACTTTTTTGAAGGAGAGGGGCATGTTGGGTCCCTATAATACTAGTGATTACCCCATTACTATTGTAGTTATACCCCTTATTTATATTGTTGTGCCCCTATTACCCCCATATTGTTATTTCTGTGCCCCATAGAATCCCTCTATTGTTATTTTTGTGGCTTTATATTATTATTGTTAGGTCGGCTGGATTATATTGTGACTCCTTAGACTCCTATATATAGAAAGGAGGTTTTGTCATTTGTATCATCCAAGAATTGTTCATTTATGTAATGTAAAGGAGGTTGCCCCCTCGAAGAGGCTGAATTCTAAGGCGTTGATCTATCTTTTCTATCTTTTCTTGAGCTGGTTTCATAACAGCTTCAGCTGTTTCTCAGTGTCTTGTCAGCCTATGCATGTCAGTTTAATTCACTCCCCTCACAGGCTGTCTTTCTAGACTTAGACCATGTGTTGGCCAAGCAGATCCCCCAAAAAATTGTGCAATTATGGAGGGGAAGCAAACTTCCCTCTAGACATTGCACAAATCAGCTAGCCATCCTCTTGAGCTGAAGAATTGCGCAAATCAGTCTGTCAAGCTTCCCTCAAAAAATTGTGCAATTTTGTAGGGGAAATAGCCTTCCCTCCAGAAATTGCGCAAATCAGTTTGGCAGCCTGCTGAGCTCCATAACTATGTAGAGGAGTCAAGGAGTCTTCCTCCAGAAAACTGGCAATCTGACGCAACACTATTGCTCAGACCAGAAATTTCACAATTCTGGGAGGCAATCAAATGCTCACTCCAGAAATTGTGCAATCCCTCTAGGACAACTAGACCAACTCAAGCAAGGAACTACAAAAAATTTCATCCGAGGCTTGCAGACCGATGCATGTGCCTTTAGGTTGATCGGTTCCCTTCGGGACTAAGCAAAATTAATTTGCATGAATGGATTGATTTTCCCAAGGCAGCATGCAAAGGCATCCCTATATTTAGAGATCTATTTTTAACAGATACAAGTTACATGCAAGCATCATTTTGAAAATCTCACGCCAAGTGTCGATTTTCCTAG
The DNA here is from genome assembly GCA_031772625.1 of Pinus tabuliformis. NCBI lineage: Eukaryota > Viridiplantae > Streptophyta > Pinopsida > Pinales > Pinaceae > Pinus > Pinus tabuliformis. The sequence goes on along the minus strand of CM062807.1, from coordinate 999,370,019 downwards.
ATTTGTGGAATGCATGTCATGAGCTCGATCTTATCAAAACTTATGTACGAGACATTTCAGAGCTCATTCCTCACATCAATCTTGCATCTCTGACATCGCACATCACATCTAGGAGTCATCGGCACATTGAGCACATCTGTTTTGACGTAAGCCCGCTTTCCATGTCTTGCGCTGTGATTTTGTCACTTTTTGTGTTTTAGCTTGGTTGAGGGTTTTCTTCTTGATTTTAATGAATGCTTGTTGTCGTTTTAGTGTATGTTATCTTTTACAAGCACGGTTTCAGTTTTCGTTCACATCCCACTGCTGTCTCATGGATGACACTATTTTTTCGCTCACGGTCATTGTTGCAGCGACCCGCTTCACATGCATGCAGGACATTCCTTCTTTTGAATCCTGCACTCACTAGTTTCATGCATGATCATTCACTCCTATTTTCACTTAGCTTCACCATGCATTCAAACCTCTCATGTTTTTACTCACCCATCGTCAGGTTTGGGCTACCTTAGCCCAGACCTTGCCTTGCCTGGCTATCATTGCACATTTATTGAGGTGAAGTCTTTGCCTTCTCTCCAGAAATTGTGCAAGTCTGGCCCAACACTGACCTCCAGGCTCACATTGCACAATGCTAGGAGGAAGTGCCTTATTGGCCCCAGAAACTACGCAATGTAGTTTGTTGGTTTGCATGTCACTGTTGACTGAAATTGCACGTTGTGCAATTTCAGTCCTCAGTAGGGTAGGATGGATTGTGCATTGCACAGTTCGAGTAGTCAGTTAGCCTCTTGATAGCCTGGACTATGCCTTGCACAATTTTTGCAGTCAAACTCCCCGTGTCCCAGTGATTGCGCAATCTTCACAGACAGTCGCACAGGTATGTTGCATGTCAGTCCTCCAGTTTTTTTATTTTTGACTGATCGATTGCTTGTCATGAGTGTTGTTATGTATCTAGGTATCACACGTTTTCATCTTCCTCTCAGCAGCATAGGTACAATGGCTTCTAGGAGAGAATATTCAAAGACACTTCTTAAAGCACAACTGGGGATGCAATCGATCAAGTGTCTATGAAATTTCCTATATATGAAGACATCAAGTTGTTCATGGACAAGGATATCAAGATGAAATGGTAGCAGCGTCACAATGAGCAACACCATCAGCAGCAGTACAAGGTATCACACCTGCATGCAAAAATGGAAGAGGAAGGTTGTTGACAGCATAGAGGTGGAACAAAGTTGCAAGCTCAAGAAGATCCACTTATGATGAAAGAAAATTTGGATACTGAGGCTATGAAGTGATGACGCGACATGAGGATCACGTGAAGGTAGAGAGAGAGAAATGGGGAAGGAGTTTTAGGTGATCAAGCGAAAACTCAAGGAATAATAGGAGTTGCACATACAAGATAAGGAGTTGTAGCGGTATGAGGTAGAGAAGGAGGCGCAACATGTAGAAAGTGATCAAATGCACCCATACAGGTTATGGACCCATCCAACAGCTGGCATGGAGTAGACAGGGTTAGCAGTGTTGTCGATCACATGCAAAGGTGTTTAGGAGCATGAATGTCATTGTGCGCACATATTATATCCCTCCCATTTGGCACACTCACCTATATGAAAACAAGAAGCAAGTCTGACTAGAGTTGAACATGTATTTTAACAAGTTGAGGCACATGATCACTAGCACACACTCAGAGATCAACACAGACACTATGTATCAATATGTTGCTGGTCCAAATCCACTCAAGAGGATGATGCGAATGTTGTGAGATGAGTTGGAGAAAGGAGCCATATCAGTGTACCAAGATGCAACAAAGGAAAGAGTTTGCTTTTAGCAGGATGTCACCATTGAGCGCATGGATACAATCACGGACGACCAAGCTTGGCATCAGTTCACCACCGTCGACCATCACGAGGATGTCAAAGAGTTGGTCTTACCACAATGGTCTGAGTGTTAGTGATGTCTTGCATGGCTTGCTCAAGCCATTTTGTCTCACATGGGTACATGTGTAGATTGTATGTAACATCTTGTCAAGTGGAAGTTCAAGTGTCGATAGTTGAATGTAACAACCACAGACTAGTTGAAGAGTCATGAGGGTATATGAACGATCAGAAAGGGGAATGTCAAGGGTCACCCCACCCTTTGCTATAAATAGTCCCTCATAACTCATTATAGAGGCTTTTGGTCAACCAAGCTTCCAATAGGAGTATCTTAGAGAAAGCTTGGAAAGTATTGTAATGAGCCTTGGCTTATCCACAGTGTAAAGCTAGTACATCTCTTTGGAGCAGTAGGCGGCAGTGACTATAATGTCCCGCTATCGGGACTAGTGGTTGTTCATGGTTGTATTGTTTGGAACTTTCACTTCTTAATATAACCGAGACAACACATTTAATGCATATTTTGTTATTGTATTTCAACTATCTTGGTTACTCTAATAATATATGTATATGTTTTCTTACACATGCATGTATGGACTCTTTCTATATAAGTATGTATGAATCTTACTGAGATGTGTTGTTGGTTTAACCAACACTTTGGATTTTTAGCTTACCTGCTTTCCATTTTGTGATGCATCTTTGCTTAGGTGTTCCCTTCTTAACCACGTGCTTTCACACGTTTCCAAGGGGTGCACTCACCCCACTTTCTATGTGTTAGAACCGTTCATCTACCTTCCTTGTCTCGTTGCACATGTCACACCCTTGCTACCAATGAGGACATATTACTTGCCTCTGTGCATAACCACAGTCAAGGCCATACCATACAACCCATTGTTGGGACTCCTACACCAAATGGTCTAAGGTCTAGTTGGGACTTCTTATTAGGGAGATAAGTTGACATGTTGGCAGGTCCAGTACCATCAATATTTTGGCATTAGAAGGAGGGCCAGATGACAAGTTGTGTCCTCTCATCTTGTTTTGAAGCTTTGCACATCTATCATGGATTCTATTACACTCATCCCTCCACGATGTCTTTTGCACGCTCGAACCTATCAACATCATGAGGGAGTTTTTTGATCTCTTGTCCTAATACACATATGATGGTGAAGGCCAAGTAGCTTGTCCTGAGTACTTAGAAGAATTCTATGTATTCCTTGAGAATGTAGATGAGTTCTATGTATAAGAGGTCAGTTTGTTGCTTTCATACACACTTCGTGAATCCTCACAACGATGGTGTTGCAGTCTACCTCCTGGGAGCGTACACTCACTTGACCAATTTTTTGATCTCATTGAATCTACTTTCCATCATTTTTATCCAAAACCTCTTGACCAAAAAATGTTACAACAATAGAAGGCCTCGTAAGGATTGCCTATGGATTTTTGCAAGTGCTTCTGTGATTTGCAGTTTGAAGCTCCGAAAAGCCAGATGAAATTTCCATATCTTTGGGACATATTCGAATATTGTCTTAACATATCAATCAATCCCAAGAAGAAGTTCGAGATCAAGCCCCACTCAGCATACTTTAATGATGGAGTTGCACAATCACGAAGAGACACGGTCGCTGTCACAAGTGACTGTCCATCGTTCCCTAATTAAGTTGCTCCACCATCGCAGATTGATGCAGGAGAGCATGCACATGGATCTGTTCAAAATTCACATCCTCCTAACATCACTCCCGATTTTCACACAAGATTGGTTGTTAATTCATTAGGTTATCACATGCATTATGTACCTCAACCTTCATCTTCGTACTGGGATGATCCTCCGGATGAAATTATCTTGTGTTCTTCCATTCTAGACTCTACACTTGTTGTGAACTAGGATCAAGCCATTAACGGAGTTGGGGTTGCAAAACCAACATGCATTGTCATTCATGAAGAGTATGAATGGGAGCTTGAACATCCACCGACAATAGAGGACCATCCTTGTGTATCTGTACCTCCTCTGTTTTTTCTCGACATCCTTGACGATCCTGCCATTCTTGATTTTTCATCTGTATCTCCATCCACAGATGCACCCATTGTTGACCGTTGACAAGACACACCGTATGTTAGCCCATCATTTGAAAAAGGAGAGGAACAATCATTCATTGAAATCCAGTTGATTTTTCATCTGATTTTTATCAAAACATAGAGTGTGAACATTATTGCTTCTCATCTACCCCTCTCTATGATTCATCAAACCATGAGGATGCCGACAAGCATCCTGAATTTTCTGATCTTCATTGTCATGCTCTCTCTACTTCTTCATCTGATCATGACATTGATTAAACTATTGTTAATCTATCTAACACATTGGTCTACGATGATCTATCTGTCAACAAAGTCGAAATCACCTAGATTGTCGAGGCACTATAGCCCGAGCTGATGGTTATGTCAAGCCCTCACTTTCCTGAGGTTGGTCTCACTTCCGATCAGGAAATTTTCAAACATCCAAGATTCCTCATCACTCATTTATATGCATTGTAGATCAATCTCACACATAGATTTCACTTCCTCCACTTAAACTACACTATCCCATCACTCATGCATTGGAGGAATTTTACACAGCAAGCACACTTGTGCAACATAACTGGTCTACCTTTTTCACGTTTTCTTGCATGTCACATTCAAGAGTATGCATATGCTTATCAGCTACACGCAATGTCATACAACATCATGATAAGTCCACAGATTCCATGTCATGCACTTTAACTCACATATGTTCCCTGGACACATTTAAGTTCAAAGTGTGTTTGTCTTCATTGTTATATGTTTCATGTTTGCTGGTTTGCAAAACTATTTCATTCGCGAACCATGCCTTCACCAACATGGGTCAACCAATGTTCCAGTGCTTACATTGGATGTATGACTTCATGTGAGAAGGCCCATGCACCATTAGCTTAATGGTTTGTTTGGTTTCTTGCTCGTTTTCTTACTCTCTTTGCTCATGCATTTACTTCTCCCTTTTCTCCATTGTGTGTTTTTCACTTGTTTATGTTCGTAGGTTATTTTTACATGAAACTGTGTGCAACTCTTGAAACAGGTTGGGTAAAGTACAAGAGGAATTGTGCAGTTATCAATACTTGGTTATTTTTCATCTTGCCTCTGTATTAAGAACTTGTTATCTTTAGTCATGATACATCGATGGAAAATACATACTGTTCGAGGTGAAACTTCATGAAAACACACCTCTTGCACGCTAACTAGTGTCACCTACTCTAGTAAGTTGTTTTTTGTTTAATCCTTGTCAGCTCAGTTAAGTAGAGTAAGGTGAGGGGGGAAACCTTAACAAGCACGTCAGAGGTATATATATATATATATATAAACTACTTCTCTAAAGGAACAACCTCCTTTGTTATCAATAAGTCAGTATCCCTCTTCCACCTCTGAAATAAATAAGTGTTATGCATAGTTACAAAAATGAAAAATGAAAAATGAACAAATTAAAAAAAAAATGAAAAATGAATGAGGCGAAAGAAGAGAAAGGCTTCCTGCGTAGAGAGGTGATTAAAGTAACTCCGCCAGGGTACTGACTAGGCTCACTGGCAGTGGAGCGATGTTTGTGTTCCTGCGTGACGCCCTCGAGGTACTGTTCAGGCATGCTAGCAGCGGAGTAACACCAGAGATGAAACTAAAACTTTGACAACCATACTTCTTGTGCACCAATATAGCCCGGGAACAACTGTGTTGGATTTGCTTGGAATGTTTGTCGACCAACTAAGAGCTTGGAAGATGCTACATCTTACAATCAAGAAAGTGTGGAAACAAATACAAACAAAGAACTAAACAATACTTCCGGAGGTATTAGACTTGATATTCACAACCAAGGTCTATCCAGAGAACTGGAGTTCTACCAGTGTGTCGCCAAGTGTTCCAGCGGCTACAACCACCCTCCAAAATTTTGCCTTAGCTTAGTTTTGGAGTCACCCTACCAACCATCCTCATCGACATGTCTTGCACCGTCAAGAATATAGGCTTCAATTGTTTCTCAATGACTTTTCAGCCTGTGCATGTCAGTTTGCTTCACTCCCCTCACATGATTTCTTTTTGGACTTAGACCATGTGCTAGCCAAGCACCTCCCCAAGAAAATTGCACAATTCTAGAGGGGAACCATCCTTCCCTCCAGAAATTGTGCAACTCAACTGACCAACCTTTTGAGCTCAAGAACTGCGCAAATTAATCTGTTAGGCTTCCGTCTGAAAATTGCACAATTCTGCAGGGGAACCATCCTTCCCTCCAGAAATTGTGTAAATCAGCCTAGAAGCTTGCTGGGCTCCAGAATTGCGAGGAGTCAGGTATTCATCCTCTAGAAAACTACACAATCTGACCCAGCACTGCTGCTCAGCCCATAAATTGTGCAATTCTGTGAAGCAATCACCTGCTGACCGCATAAATTACAAAATCCGTCTGGGACAGCTAGCCCATCTCAACCTAAGAACTGTGCAAATTTTCATCCCAGGATCGTAGACTAATGCATGTGCCTTGAGGTTGACCGGTTCCCTCCGGGACTAAGCAAAATTAATTTGCATGCATGGAATTCTTTTCCCAAGGCAGCATGCAAAGGCATCCCTAGATTTAGGGATCTATTTTTACTAGCTAGAGGTTACATGTAAGGATCATTTTAAAACGTCGCACCAATTGTCTCTTTTCCTAGATTTGTGGCATGCGTGTCATGTCCTTGATATTATGAAAACATATATACTGGACACTGCAGATCCCATTCCTCGCATTGATCTGGCATGTCTAACATCCCACATCACATCTCGAAGTCATCGGCACATTCATTTCAGTTGTTTCGAGGTAAGCCCTCTTTGCATGTCTTGCGCTGCACATCTGTCACTTTTTGTGTTTTAGCTTGTGTGAGGGTTGTCTTCTTTATTTTAATGAACAATTGATGTTGTTTTAATGTTTGTTAGCTTGTACAATCATCGTTTCAATTTTCATTCGCATCTCACTACTACTAAATGCATGATATTGTTTTTGCACTCACGGTCACCTTTGCGGTGACCCGCTTCACATGCATGCATGCCGTCCCATATTTTGAATCTCTCACTCACTATTTGCATGCATGATCATTAAATCTTGTTTACACTTAGCTTCACCATGCATTTAGACTTCTCATTTTTTCAGTCGCATGTCAGCGGGTCTCGGTTGCCTTAGCCTGGACCTTGCCTTGGCCGTCTGGCATTGTGCACTTATGGAAGTGAAGGCTCTACCTTACCTCCATAAATTGTGAATGTATAGCCCATCACTAACCTCTAGGCTTGCAGTATGCAATTCTAGGAGGTAATGTCTTGTTTGCCCCAAAAACTGCGCAATGTAGCTTGCTAGTTTGCATGCCACTGTTCACTAAAATTGTGCATTGTGAAGTTTCAGTCCTCAGGAGGCTAGGCTGTACTATGCATTCAACAATTTTAGTAGTCATTTAGCCTCCTAACAGCCCAGATTGTTCCTTGCACGTTTCTGGTAGTTAGTCTCCCAGCCTCTCGGTGAAAATTGTGCAATCTTCACAGACAGTCACACAAGTATGGTGCATGTTAATCCTCCAGTTTGTTTTGATTTTCGACTGACAGATTGATTTTCATGAGTGTTACTATGTCTCCAGGTATCATAGGTGTTTTTCTGCCTCTTAGCAACATAGGTACAATGGCTTCTAGGAGAGAGGAGTTAAAGACATTGGTTAGAGCACGACTAGGAATGTACTCGATCAAGTGTCTATGAACTCGCCTATCTATGAAGACATCAATTTTTTCATGCACAAGGATATCAAGATGAAATGGAAATAGTGTCACAGTGAGTGGCACCATCAACAAAAATAGAAGGTAGCACACCTGCATGTGACAAATGCAAGAGGAAGGTTATTGATAGCATAGAGGCGGAACAAAGTTGCAAGCTCAAGCATATTCACTTATGATGAAAGAAACTTTGGAGACTGAGGCTATGAAGTGACAATGCGACAAGAGGATTGTGTGAAGGTAGAGAGAGAGAAAAAAACAAGAATTTTCAGGTCCTCAAGTGGAAACACAAATAAGAAAAGAAGTTGGAGTATGAACAAGTACAGTATGAGGCACAACGTGCACAAACTGATGAAAATGCATTCGTACAGGTGATGGACCCATCCAACAGCTGGCATGGACAAAACAGGGTGAGAAATGATGTCAGTCGCATGAAAAGGTGTTTAGGGGCATGAATGTTAGTGTGTGCATGCATGCGATCCAACCCATTTGGTGCACTCATCGAGACGAAGACAAGAAGCAAGTTTGACTGGAGCTGAACATGTATTTTGATAAGTTGGTGCACATGTCACTAGCACACACTCGGAGATCAGCACAGAAACTATGCATTAGTATGTTGGTTGTCCATCTATACTCAAGATGATGATGTGCATGTTGTCAGAAAAGTTTGACAAAGAAGCCATATTAGTGTACCCAGATGCAACAGAGGCAAGAGTTCACTTTCAACAGGATGTAACCATTGAGTGCACGGACACCTCACGAACGCCCAAGCTTGACATCAGTTCACCACCATTGACCATCACGAGGTTGTAAAAGAGTTGGTATTACCACAATGGTACAAGTGTTATTGATTTATTTCATGGTTTTCTCAAGCCATTTTGTATCACATGGGTACGTGTGCATATTGTATGTAATGTCTTGTCAAGTGGAAGTTCAAGTGTCGATAGTTGAATGTAATAGTCATAGAGTAGTTGAAGAGTCATGAGGGTAGATGAATGGTTAGAAAGGGGAATGTCAAGGGTCAACCCACCCTTTTCTATAAATATTCCCTCATAACTCATTGTAAAGGCTTTTGGTCATTCAAACTTCCATTAGGAGTATCTTAGAGAAATACTGGATAGTATTGTAACAAGCCTTGACTTCTCCACAGTGCAGAGCTAGTACATCTCTCTGGGGAGCAGGTGGTAGTGACTGTAACATTCCACTATCGGGACTAGTGGTTGGTCATGCTTGTAATATATGATTGGAACTTTCACTTCTTAATATAATAGAGTCAACACGTTTCATGCATATGTTTTTATTGTATTTCAGCTATCCTCGTTACTCTAATGATATATGTCTTTGTTTGCTTACACATGCATGTATGGACTCTTTCTGTATAAGTATGTATGAATCTTACTCAAATATTTTGTTTGTTTAACCATCACTTTGGATTGATAGCTTACTTGGTTTCTAGTTTATGATGCATATTTTCTTGTGTGTTCCCTTCTTAGCCACATGCTTTCACAGGTTTCCAAGGGGTGCACTCACCCCACTTTCCTTATGTTAGAACCATTCACGCACCTTCCTTATCTTACTGCGTATGTCATACCCTTTGTGACGATGAACCACACCAGTTTGTTCGAAACGCGTCGACAATTGATTTTTTATGTGATTTTGCTGAAATTATTCTCTCAAACATATTATGGATCACAGAAGTCTCAACTCTATAAGGACACCTTACTTGCCTCTTCATGCAACCGCGTTCAAGGCGATACCATACAACCCACTGCTGGGACTCCAACACCAAACGGTCTAAGGTCTAGTTGGGACTTCTTACCAGGGAGATCCTCTTACGTGTTGGCGGGTCCAACATTGTCAACAGGTTACATGTTACAAATATTTTATACCCCTTCTTAATCATGCTATCAATAGTTAATATCTTTGTTAAATACGTAAGGAACCCTCTAACCCAACGGTGAAAAACATACATGGATCAACATTACCATAGACCGCAAGGTATGATGGTCTAGTGGTGAGCCACAATATTACTCCTAAAACTTATGTTTTCACATTCAGATGAGTATTATCCTTAACAAAGTAAGAGATAATGTTAAGATAAACTCTCCTCAACTAAGATGAAAGAAAAAATTATATTGAGGTAGAAATATGAAGAGAGTGTAAGAAAGCATGCTATACATTTATGTAGGTTCTAACCCTATACAAAAATTACCTGCATACGAATTCTTAAACAAAGAAAATAAACAATACGAGAGCATAACACATAAAACACATATACATAGAGATTTTCCCCTGGATCCCAAAACTGGGACTACCAGCTTGATTTTTCATTATGTTCCTTTCAATGTTATAATACATATTTATACATGCCGGAGCATCCAATACCATGGACCGAAAACCGTCGCGTCCAAAACCATGGACTGAAAACCATTGTGTCCAAAAACATGTGCAAAAATCATGCACAAAACCATAGGTGGGTCCGCCTAACCTAACATAGAGTCCAAAACCAAAATTTTATGGGGCGTTTCCCCAAACCCCATAGAGTGGGGTTAGTTGCACCCCTAAAACCCCCTGTGACCCCCACTATGCAACGAACGGGGGGCTCCACCCCCTTCTAACCCCCCGTTAACTACATGGGCTAGTCGTGGAAAGAATATAACACAACCCATCATTCTCCCACTTGTTGTTTTCTTTCCACAGGGGGCCACAAGAGAGCTTAGTCATTTTTCCAGCCCTAAAACGCCCTATTGGGGAAGAAGAAGAAGAGACCATTCCACCAACCTACACCATGTCTGAAATAGAAATGGGATTGAAGACATAAAAGGAGTTGTGATTTTCCCATCAGAGAAACTAATGGAGATGCTCAGGTGAAAAACATAAGCCCCTATTCCCTTCCTCACTTCCATGGCTTGACCTCAGAGGACCTATATACCTTTTTGTTTGAGTTTTTTGTCATATGCAGAACTTATGATTACACCTATGATGACTAGAAGTTGAAATTGTCCCCATCCACCCTCAAGGATGCAACCTTGCACTGGTTCATGGGTTTAACTGGGGACAACATCACCACCTGGGCTTAGATGCAACAAGATTTCAACAATAAGTATAGGGACTATTGCAGGTCAAAAGATATAAAAGCGGGAACTTTTAAAATGAACTTGGAACATGATGAGTCTTTGGAAGATTGTGAGGAAAGGTTCTAACTCAGCTACAAAAGGGCCACGTGCACCCTTGATCCTGAATCACTTAAGCTAGTCCTTCTTAGAGTGATTAGGGAAGATCTCCTAGAAACAATAAAAATGTTGTCATGAGGGGACATCTATCAGTTACCCTATTGTGATATTAAGATAGTTTTCACAAATAATTCTAGGGTAGCCAGAAAGAAGGGTAGGGCTAGTCAAGCTTTGGTCAATTCATCCTCCTCCAACAAATCCATAAAAAGTGAAATTGGGAACATGTTGGAAGACTTCAAAAGTGAAATGTTGCATACCCTTTCTCTATAAATGGACACCATGCAGATCAAGAGGAAGCATAAGGAAGAAAAAAGAGCCTTAGATGTCTTTTGCCCTAGATGCACCAAAAGGAACCCTAGAAGTGAATGTCCATTAAATCTTCTAGAGATCTCCTCGGTCTGTGAGGAGAACCATGCCATAGACAAGTTCCCTTCTCTACCAGGATTGAAGGTTGTGTATCAAGGAACTGAAGAGATGACTGAACAACTCTGCTATATAAACCAAAGGAGGCCTCAAGGACCTTGAGCATACTAGCAAGCCATACAAGGGTCATCCTATTCATATTACAAACCTAACTAGAATGCATACATTCCCCCTTGGTGCCCTCCTTCTCATCCTTCGTGGTCCATACCTTCTCCTTGGTCTTTTTCACATCAATACCATTCCCAACCTACCAACCAACCATTTCAGCCATATAATCCTCCAAAACCTTAGTGGAATGCACCATCCCAGGGGTGGAGGTCCCCATACAACCAATCTCCAACCTTACTACCTCCACCTTCATCTCAAACATAGATCCTTCACCCTGCTCCACCTAAGCAACCTCAGATGCCTGCTCAACCAGATTCAAACCTGAACAAGAGACAGGAAAAACAGGTCTATAGTGGGGAAACATCTTACCCTACCTATGCTATGGAAATTCAAGAAATAAACCTCAAGTCAGGAAGAGTGCTTCGAGAAAATCAACCTCCATCTCCACTTGAGGAGATTGAAGGGGAAAAGGAGGAGAGTGTCCCTTAAGTGAATCCACCTCATTTTCCTGAGATATTAATCCATCCTATCTAGCACACCCCAGAAGAGACAGAATTTCTGGGTGAATTGAAAAACTTGTGCGATAAAATCTTGCTCCTCCAAGCTATCAAGTATGTCCCCATCTACAACAAGTTAATCAAGGATAAACGCTTCAAACATCTCGGGAGGTGAAAGAAAGACACCCCTACCATTAATGTCATTGGACAACTTTTCGCCTTAATGTTGGGGCCGGTGATTTTCTCAAAGTATCTAGATCATGGAAGTCTTGTGGTAGATGTGCACATAGATGGTATCATTGTCCCCCACACTTTCATCGATATTGGGGCTTCCATCAATGTGATGACTAAGGAGACTATGCTTAAACTGAATCTCCAAGGATCATTAAGAAAGACCACAACAGTCTTGTAGCTTGCAAACAAATCCACAGTAGCTCGTTAGGGAGTTGTTGAAGATGTGATGGTCTCCATTGATTCTTGGGAATACCTTGCTTACTTATTAGTTCTCCAACCTAAGACCAAGTTTAATGGTTATCCTCTCATCCTTGGAAGGCCATGGTTAGCCACTCTTGATGCTTACAAAAGTTACAGGTTTGGGAATATGACCATTAGAAATGGGAATTTGTCCAAACAATTGGTATTTTACCCTCCAGTTCAACCATCTTTAGATCATGACTTACCTTTATTGTTATAAGAGGAGGAGGAAGATGAATTCTACTCTTTCCCAATCTGTACCCTAGATGCTACTATAAGAGGGAGACAACCTCATGAAGATGACCTCATTGAGAAAATCCTTCAGAATCATCCCCCCAACCCTATGTCTCTTGAGGAGTTAGTGAAGAAAACTTAATATAACCCTTGGAATGATTTGTTCCTTGATGAATCAAGTCCTACTCATGTCAATATGATAGAATTTGGTCCATAAAAAACATTGAAAATCAAACCCTCTCTCTTTGCACATCAGGAAGAGGAGTTATGTGACATGCTAAGAAAGAATTTGGATGCATTTGCTTGGAGTTATAAGGAAATGATGGGAGTGCACCCTTTAGTTTGTACTCACCACATTTACATCAAGGAAGGTTGCAAGCCATTGTGCCAACCTTAGAGGAGAATGAACCAAACCCTCAATGATATAGTCAAAGAATAACTGCAGAAGTTGTTGGATGTAGGGTTCATTTACCCCATCTTATATAGTTAGTGGGTATCTCCTCTAGTTCTAGTTCCAAAGAAAAATGGGAAGTGGAGGATATGTGTGGACTACAAAGAGATAAAGAAAGCCCCAAAAAAGGACCATTTCCCTCTACCTTTCGTTGACCAAGTATTAGATGGTCTAGTAGGAAACAACTTCTTCTGTTTCCTGGATGGATTCAGTGGTTACAATCAAGTCTAGATCAGCATGGGGGACCAAGATAAATCAACATTCACCTATCCTTGGGGTAAATTTTCTTATAAGGTCCTTCCTTTTGGATTATGCAACTCCCATGCGACTTCTGAGAGGGCGGTCTTGAGCATCTTTGTAGAGCTAGCCTATGACTCTGTGGAAATTTATATGGATGATTTCACCCCCTATGGGTGTGATTTCCTGGAGGCTCTCTCTAACTTGGCAAAAATATTAAACAATTGCATTGACATGAACTTATCCCTTAGTCCTGAGAAGTGTGAGTTCTTGATGACTGCTGGGATTGTTCTAGGTCACTCAATATCCTAGGAAGGACTGCAAGTGGACCCAAATAACATTGCTATCATAAAGAGGGTCCCTACTCCTGAGAAGCAAAGGGATGTCAGAAGTTCCTTGGGTTTAGTTGGATACTCTAGGAGATTCATAAAAGAGTTCAACAAAGTAGCCTCACTTTGTTTGGACTATTGGCCAAGGACTCCGAATTTTTATTTTTAGAAAGTTGCCAAGAGGCCCTAGAAAACCTAAAGGGCAAGTTGACTACGCACCTATACTCCGAGGCCCAAATTGGGCTATTCCTTTCCACATCCATGTTGATGCCTCTAACAAAGCTGTTGGAGTAGCTCTACGCCAAATAGATGGCTAGTTACCTTATGCCATTTACTTCATCAACAAAAATATGTCCAAGGTTGAATTGAATTATACTGTGACTGAAAAAGAGCTCCTAGTTGTTGTTCATTCCTTGAATAAATTTAGAAATTACATGATTCATTGGTTACCAAACCTTTGTAGATACTGACCATGCTTCTATTAAATATTTGATGAACAAGCCTGGTGTGAATGCCTTAATTATTATATGGTTGCTTTGTTGGGTTGTGTTATATTCTTTCCATGACTAACCTACCTATGGTTTTTGGTCCATGGTTTTGGACTCGATGGTTTTCGGTACATGATATTGGATGCTTCAGCATGTATAAATATGTATTGTAACATTGAAAGGAAAATATAATGAAAAATGAAGCTGGTAGTCCCGGTTTTGGGATCCAGGGGAAAAACTCTGTGTATATGTGTTTTATGTGTTATGCTCTCACATTTTTATTTGATGTGTTTTAGAATTCGTATGTAGGTAATTTCTGTACGGGGTTAAAACCTACATTTGGTATCAGAGTTGTTTTGGCTTCAATGGGATGCCTTTATTGCTGAGGGGTTCCGCTCAGGCCTGTGGTAGACCCTATTCATTGGGAGATTTGAGAGTTCGATTTTGGTGGTGAAAGAAGATGGCGAGCAGTGGAAAGATAGAGATCGAGAAATTTAATGGTCAGAGTTTTGAGTCATGGAAACTCAATATGGAGGATCTGTTGGTGGATAAAGATCAGTGGATCATGGTAGATCCTGGTACTAAACCAACGGGAGTGTCCAATGAAGAATGGAAGAAGTTGGATCGAAAGGCAAAGAGCACAATACTATTGTGTGTCTTAGATTCATTATTATTGAATGTATCAAGGGAAGCTACGACGAAGGCTTTATGGGACAAGTTAGGGACTTTGTACCAATCTATGTCTTTGGTGAATAAACTGTTCCTGCGGAAAATGCTGTATAACCTAAGGATGAAAGATGGAGACTCGATGACAGAGAATCTGAACGCATTTAATACTATGGTAGGTCAGTTAGCATCTCTTGATATTAAAATTTTAGATGAAGATAAGTGCATTAGTTTGTTGTGTTCTCTACCAGATTCGTGGGATAGTCTCGTTATTGCAATAGGTAGCAATGCAACTGTCTTGCAGTTTGATGAAATAGTCTCTTCCTTGCTGACAGAGGAGATGAGATGAAAAAATATGGAGAGCTAGAATGGTGATGCCTTGTCTATACGAGGATGGCCCTAGAACAGAAACAAAAATAATTCATCGAGTGGGATATCTAAATCTAGAGGGAGATCTAAATCTCCAGGAAAACTTGTAAAGGTGGTGTGCTGGAAATGCGGAAAGGAAGGGCACTACAAAGGGACTGTAAATCTAATGCTCCTGATAAAGGAAAGAGATATGATGCCGCTCGTTCTGCAGATGTGAAAACCACCTCAGATGAAGGTGGGGATGTGCACTTGGCTTCTTCAAGTACACATGTAGACAATGAGGCATGGTTGATTGACTCAGGTGCATCTTTTCACCTCACTCCACATAGAGAGTGGTTCTGTGAGTATGAGAAATACGATGTTGGTGATGCCTTCTTCAGGGATGATAGGAAGGCTAGAATCGTTGGTCGCGGAAAAGTAAAAGTTAAAGTTGCAATGTGGAAGGGTTAGAACACTTTCGGATGTTTTGCATATTCCTGCATTGGCTAGAAATATGATTTCTATAAGCAAGTTGGATGATGCAGGTGTAAAAACAGTGTTCGAGAAGGATACCTGCAAGATGGTTTGGGGAGAACTGTGTTATAGACAGTTTTGTGCCTTACAGCATAGAGCATGAAATGTCAATAATCTAAGGGATCCAAAGTCCCTAAACATGTTGTTCTTACCCTTAGAGGAACAAGGTCAACAAACCACAACACTGCAAATCAGTTCTCCACTGAAAAACACTCAAAAACAGGTCAATTTTGGATCAAAGCAGCTGCTCCACTAAGCATCTGCGCTGAATGTCAAAAGCTCTATGGTGTACCTGCGCTGCATAGCAAGTGCAACAAAGGCTACCTGCGCTGGGCGTACTTTGACATGTGGAGGAATCTTTTTCTCGATGTGCCAGTGCCCAGGAAGCTTCCAAAAAGACACTTGATCAAAAGATTCGCCTAATGATGAGTTAAGAGATTCTAAAACTCCAAGTGGAAGGTAGAAACTCCGAGTGAAGGACTGAAGAACAACTGGAGTTGAAGAGGACAACAAGTCACACATCAAGCTGACTTATCTTCACTCCAAAACTCTATATAAGGATCTCATCCCATGGGATCTGGAGGGCGAAATTTAGTGCAAAGAATTGCTGTTGGTTTACAGTTGTGAGCATTGGGTGATTGCTTAAGGGAGGTGAAGAAGAGATTTCTCTCCGTCGGGAAGGTGATGCTGGATTGGACCTCTCATGGTTGTATCACCGCCTGAACCTTACTTCCATATATTAATGAAGCATTTGAGGTTCTTCTATTCGCATGTGTTTCAATGATGTATTGTCTTACTTGCGTATTTGATTTATGCTAATCCTTGAATCAGTTATGAATGCATGCTTCTTGTAGTCTCTTTTTCTTGTCTTATTTGCAGGATCTCGTGTAGCTGGGCCCGTGAAAAGACTTGGAGCTGGGAGCAAGCGGCGAATAGAGGAGATTGGATCGACCATTTGCGCAAGACATCGGTAAGTGGATCTCTTCCTTTTATCTCTTGCATGTCATAAAGTAGAAACTTTAGATAGCTTTGCTTTCAGCTGTTGCTAAGGAACTGTCACCCTTAGAGTGGGTTAGGGTCATTCCGAGTTGGATACTTTCCCCCACAACAGACTGGCGACTGCGCTGGGGATCGTGTCTTGTTGGTAGCTTGTGTTTCTTGCTATTCATTTCTTAAACAAAGGAGTACCGAATCGAACTGCATTCGAGTCCTTCGAATCCAAAGTAGAGGGCATCTACTCTAGCCCAGTGCTGGGCATGTTTATGATTTGAAGAGCTGATCCACAAGGACTCTTTTTAGCTCTTTGTGATAGTGTTCATCTTCCTTTAATCATCCTCTAGTGTATACTTGACTGATAGCCTCTGATTTGGCCAAAAACCATTGATTTTTGAGCAAACTGTGACCCGGAATCTGAGAGAGACGAGAGTTGTCTCTTCAGTGCAGCTGCAGCAAAGGCTACCTGCGCTGCAACGCAGGTCCCGAAGGGGCTACCTGCGCTGCATGTCAGATTGACAGTGCAGCACCTGCGCTGATCCAGTTTTGCCTTGTGCAACTGGGATTCCCCACTGTCTGTTGCCCAGTTTTTAGTATTGTTTTTGCAGCCTGTTGTCAACCTGTATACCCAGCTGAAACCACTTCTCTTTGCCTTCATTCCGCCTCAGTTGTATGAAGAAGCCGTGATTGTTCTTATTGTGTTTCTTGCTGTCATTCACAGTTTCCCATAGCGAAAGTGAACTAGTCTTGCTATGACCTCTTGGATCTAGACCTATGAGAAAGTGTCGTTGTGATTCTAAGAGCTAGTTTATTGCTGTTCATAACTGCTTGAGCATTTGCTTTCGTTATATGGTTCGAATTTCAGTATTTCTTGTGTTGAAACGAGTGAATCTTAAGGTGTTCTTTTGATTATTGGACAAACACTTGTTTGCTTTCGCTTGAAATTGAATTCGAAATTATACAACAGCTTTCTTTTTGTAATACATCAACATTAAGGAAGAAGAAAAGAAATACTTGCATTGTGCATGTGCATTTTGACAGTTTGCATGTCGATTTAGGAAAAGTGCATCAGTGTGTGCTCTATGATCTGTTTGAAAAGATGATGTCTTTCTTTTCCTTCAGTAGTTAAGATTTTCATAAGTTGAAAGAATTGAAAAAGCTTGCTTATCATTCTTAGACTGCATTTAGGAGTTGTATCATACATCACGTGGTGATCCATAAAGGCAAACTGCTAAGCAAGATCAACCTAAAAAGAACTGAATTTATCTAACAACGCTTTGAAACATAACGAAACACAGTAGAGGTCTAGGTAGAGACGTGAACCGGCGTCTTTAAACATAGTGACTGTCGATCTCTACGAAGGTGGGTGATTCCTCCTGAGGGACGATAGCACTAATACGGACTTGTGCCCCCACGTACCGTCGCGTATATTGGGGGACCCCTATAGGAACAAAGCCTTTATCCATAGGAAGCCGTGTCGGCCGCCCTACTGATCGCGATGCAGTGAACACAGCATTCACGAAGATCGACCACTCGTACCGTAAAACGTATTCTGTGGTTTCGCGAAAGGTTTGGCACACCCTCTGCCTAGAACTCCAGAGTAGTTTCTTTTGGCCTTTTTCAAACTCTATAACTGAAAAAGTCCATCCGAGCATTTGTCACTTCGGGCTCGTTAATACATCGAAGGAGACTAGAGTCATCTTTAGCTTTTTCTCGACTCTTAAAAAGTGAAAAAGCAAGTTGTGTCTAAAAGCGTCGTCATAATAAAATTCATTTTAAACGGAACATAATCACCTCCTATCCCTGCGTTGATCTTCGAAGTTAGTCTTTTGGCATCGTAAGTTCTTGTAGAATCGCTAAGAAATCTTTTGGATAGACTAGATATGTCTGAACAACCGTCGACATCTAGGACTGTGTCGTCTGACACAGCAGCAGCAGAACCTCCTGCTGCTACTCCAACGATGTTCGCTGGTATACCATCTGTCCCGACAAATTGTCAACAACAAGCCGGAGTCCAATCGGGGGCGACAATATGGTTAGTTCCTATTTCTTCATCCGGATTATCATCTGGTACTTCTTATGTTGAAACTCAACAAACTGATCCAATGTGTCTTCAAAGGCCAATTTACCCTTTAAGTACTGGATTTCCACCATATGGAGGGCAGTATGCTCTTTCATTGTTCCCTCCCGGAAAACAACCATATGGGAGTTTACAACAAGGTTCAGGTCAAACTGGAATTACATCCAGCGGTTGGGTACCAATACTGCCCCAACAACCAGGAGTTGTATATTCAATGCAACCAGTACACCCTGCATCGAATATTACCACCACACCTGCTATGGCGAATGCATCGCAAGTACAAGCGCTACCTGTTGTAATACAACAACCTCTTGTCTCAGCGGCTCAATCACAATCTCAGGGTAGTACCTCCTTATCTGGAGCGACTCAGGCTCAAACAAGTACTGTGACTCCTCATCTTGGTCAATCATCCAGTATTGGTCAACAGCAAATGGTCCAACAACCAGAGCTGGTTCAATCTCAACAACCGCCATTCCTGCAATCATATCAAGGACCTGAGCAACAAGTCTTTGTAAGTAATGGGCAACCATGCTATAATGGTTATGCCCATCAACCTTGTCAAAGTTGTCAGCATTATGCTGGTCTGCAAAGACCCATTGCTCAGGCGATACCATCTTATCCCGGATATGCTTCGCCTAACCTGAACCAACAGTTGCCCTTTATAGCAACTCTAGAATTACCAGATCTAAACCGGCTGACTAATGATCCAATTGCTTATGCCTCTTGGTGGCCAGCGATTCCGCATAAACTTCCATCGGACATTCCTAAATTCAATGGAAATCCAGGTGAAGACCCGTCGAATCACGTCATGACTTTTCATCTGTGGTGTTCATCGAACACTCTAAACGATGATTCGATAAGACTTCGCCTCTTCCAGAGGACATTGACAGGTCCAGCGGCTAAATGGTACATTGAATTGCCAAGAGCCTCTTTCGACAATTTCAGCTCCTTAGCCACGACTTTCTTAACCCATTTTCAATTACCGATAAGGTATGAAACGAGAACAGAACTCCTTACCAACTTCAAACAGACAACGACCACTCACATATCTGATCATATACATGAGTGGCGACGTCGTCGTAGGATGGTGAAAACCTACGTTCCCGATCAGCTGTTAGCTGAATGGTTTATAAAGTCGTTACTTCCGGCTATAACGGAAGATGTGGCCAAGGGAGGAGTCGTAACAGAGGAGCAAGTCATTGCTCGCGCTCAATATTTAGACTTAGTATATACTCAGTCGGGCACGCTCTACGACAAAATACCTGACGCCCCTAGACCTGAATTTTCAATTCCTCCCCCTCCTAAATCGAATACTAACTCTCATGCCAGTAATGGCGTGACTGGCAAACGCAAAATTTCTAGTCAAAATGCAAATGAGGAACTTCTTGCCTCAGAAGTAAATGCCATGTCGACCGACAAAGGCAAACAACTGAAGCAACCAGGGGGCAAGAAGAAGAAGAAAAGGAAAGGGAAACCCCCGACAGGGTGTCATATATGCGATGAGGATCATTGGACGAAAGATTGTCCACATATAGCTGAAGTTAAGAAACTCTTCAAGAGTTCAAAAACCCCAGCAGTATTGACTGATCCGTTTCCTGATCCAAGAAAAAATCTGGTTGCTAATCAAAATGCTTCCCGATCCCAAGTGCTTATGTTGTCTACCTCAAAGCAGCAGAATAATGCTTTGACAAGGAATAAAGATTACATGAATCCAAAGCAGTTGAACAACAAGGCAAATAAACAACCTAGTAGTTCAACAACAACTTTGACCAAAGTTGTGCCACCCATCGTTCCTAAGCCAATAATAAACTCGCCAAAGGGAGTAGTACACAAATCGACATTTAATCCTCGTGCAAAAAGAACACAGGATTATAATATGATAGAGGAACTGGCTCAATCGCCGTCCGCTATGTCGACGCCTGAGGTACAACAAAATTGCCCCTCCCAAGAGAAAACTTTATTATCAGCAATAGGTGGGATTGGCCCAATGGATTCCAATCTTGTGGCCTTTGATCATAAAGGATATGACCCTCAGATACCAGCTCAACTAGCTTTCCTTATTCAAGTGAAAGCCCTCAACAAAACTGTTCATCGAACAATTATTGATGAGGGGGCATCTACGTGTCTTATGTCGATTAGTTGCTGGAAAAATTTAGGCTCACCACCCTTGTCGAAATCGTCAACGACATTAAAAGCATTTGATGGACGATCATACACTCCATACGGGATTTTAAGTAACTTGCAAGTTGAACTAGGGGGCAAAACAGTAGAAGTTGATGTTGAAGTAATCGACGGAAACCTCGATTACAACATCCTACTGGGAAGGCCTTGGATATATGCCATGGCTGCAGTTGTGTCGACCTACTTCAGGAGGATTGTATTTCCTTTTCAAGGAAAAATTACAATCGTCGACCAACAAACATTTCTCCCCAACAGTTCTCAAGTTACGGGAAGCAGCACAATGATCCATGAAAGTAATCAATCGCTCCAAAATATTGGAGTAGGTCTCCTAAAAGACCCTGTCTTAATGGGTACTTTTGCCCTACCGCCGGTGGGTAATCTGGCAGAAGTAGCCACAGTGGAAACCTACAATATGAAATCTTCTATATCCAACGGATTCAGAAGATTCCTAAATATTTTGTCAGCATGGATCATCGCCGTAATGGAAATACTGTAAATACAGTGGGCTCCGAGGACAGTTCTTATCTCGTGTCTACCTCGTTAAAAAAAATGAAACAAGGAATCATGAGGATAGTTCTTTTATTGTGTCAACCTCATTAAAAAATGAAACAAATCCCCTTTTCAAAATTCAAAGGTAAACCTTCATTCCAATCACCAAGTTGAATGCAATGAAGCTTGGGGGGCACCCTCCTTTGACATGCGTTATTATGATGCTGGGGGCATGCAAAAGAACGAGCAGTTTTGGCAAAGTTCATGCTCGTTAAAAAATAAACGCAAAACCGAGCAGTTTTAACGCAGACTTCATGCTCATTAAAAAATAAACATAAGCATGTGAGCAAGCTTCCCCCCAGAGTTCAAGCTCATCCAGAAAAAATGAACTGGTAAATAACCATTTGAGACCGTAAATTCATCAGCCATAAAAGCCTTGGTCGTGTTTGTGCACCGTCACCTCCACTTTTCATTTGGCCGATCATTCACATCCACTTGATTGTTTACCTATTTTGAGAAACAGCTGCGAAGAGTGATCCCACCTAGCCATCCTTGTAATACTGCCGTGATTGGAAAATTCCAACCTGTACTTGGAATCTGCTGTTATCCCTGTTTATCACTCGTTCCTCGAAATACGAGTCTTCTTTGAGCTCTTTTCACTGACTCTTAAAAAATGAAAAGTTTGCCGAGTTTTGGCCTTCCAGCTCGTTAAAAGGACCGGAAGAGCTATCCCTCCTCTAGATTTTAATCTTTTTGGACCTGAGGGATTATTGCACAAAAAGATCGAGCGCTTGTCTAGTTCGGCTCGATAAAGCTATCGAACATTCATCCCTTCTGTATTGTTTCATACTTTTTCGGACTTAAGGGATTAAATGACGAAAAAGGACCCCTGGAGTCCACTTTATGTACCCTTTTCAGACTCTCTAAAAATGAAAAGGACCGAGTTGTCTTTGTCGCTGGGCTCGTTAAAATATTAGATAGCGACAAACTTGTCTTTAGACGAGAACGAGTTTCCCTATCGCTAGGCTCGTTAAAACATAGCGATGGGCTTGCCCGAAGGGCAGGTTATAGAACAAGCATATGTTATCCTCCTCAAGCTTGACAAAAATAAAGAGGTACTGGTCAGAAATGACTGGGGAAAAATTGGGAAGAACCTCAAAGCTTAATGGTAGCAAGTCGCTCTTGAACATAACACTTTTGCCTCCGTAAATATCGGGTTGGGTTATTATCATTCACCGGTCCCTTCACCATGGTCTCGCCATACCATCCATACATGGGGTAATGCTACCGATCCATCACATCAGTGTCGTTATATGTTCAAGAGATGTCATTCAGAAAGTGTCAACTGGGTCCCATCCACTACCGTACATCATCTTTCATCCTTCCATGACCGCCACCCTGAATCATATTTCACAGATCGTTTTCACCATCATCACTAGCTCCGTTCCGTGTCACTGATGTGGGATTCATTAAGGCCCTCCTTTGACGGATCACTTCTTGTCGACATCAGCTCATTATCCAAGAAGTTGATCTAGGAACACCCCCTCAGTACTTTGAAGCTTGCATGCCTCAATGGCAAGTTTCTCACTCCCGACGATAGGTATACGTTAATGACCTTCGACCAGGAGAATTTGCGTGGTGTTCGACGTCAGATCCTATATTCACACCACGTGAATTGTGCTGCAGTACCTTGAGGGTCATCATCATTATCGGTGATTCCTCTCGCGCTTGTTAACAGTTTACATTATTGACTGGTAATCAAGCGATGTCTTTCCATGTTCGACTTCAAGAAATTCTCACATGGATCGACTTGTACTAGAGTGAAGATCGGACAAGTTTGAAGACCCCGGATCTAGTTTCATCCATCCGGGCTGCGATATATATTCAGGA
This sequence comes from Pinus tabuliformis, assembly GCA_031772625.1. Lineage (NCBI taxonomy): Eukaryota > Viridiplantae > Streptophyta > Pinopsida > Pinales > Pinaceae > Pinus > Pinus tabuliformis. The sequence continues at coordinate 999,346,721 of CM062807.1, read as the reverse complement.
GATAAAAACATAGACATGTGCAGCAGAAGATCATCCTACTAAAAAAAGGATGATAATTAAAAGCAGAGAATTATCAGTCTATTATCAGACGATCGTCTGTTTATGCACAGCAAATGTATTTATAAAGCTGAGCATGGGAAATGCCCGCATCAGCTAGATCATGAAAAGAAAGTATGAAAAGATAATGTATTGTATTGTATTTTGTTACAGGTCACCTCCCGACGATTGAATGAACTTCGGATCCTCTTAATAAAGCATTTCACCCGATAAACGACCTCATACTTTAGGGGGCAACTGTTATAGACATTTTTGTGCCTTACAGCATAGAGCATGAAATTTCAATAATCTAAGGGATCCAAAGTCCCTAAACATGTTGTTCTTACCCTTAGAGGAACAAGGTCAGCAAACCACAGCACTGCAAATCAGTTCTCCACTGAAAAACACTCAAAAACAGGTCAATTTTGGATCAAAGCAGCTGCTCCACTAAGCATCTGCGCTGAATGTCAAAAGCTCTATGGTGTACCTGCGCTGCATAGCAAGTGCAACAAAGGCTACCTGCGCTGGGCGTACTTTGACATGTGGAGGAATCTTTTTCTCAATGTGCCAGTGCCCAGGAAGCTTCCAAAAAGACACTTGATCAAAAGATTCGCCTAATGATGAGTTAAGAGCTTCTAAAACTCCAAGTGGAAGGTAGAAACTCCGAGTGAAGGACTGAAGAACAACTGGAGTTGAAGAGGACAACAAGTCACACATCAAGCTGACTTATCTTCACTCCAAAACTCTATATAAGGATCTCATCCCATGGGATCTGGAGGGCGGAATTTAGTGCAAAGAATTGCTGTTGGTTTACAGTTGTGAGCATTGGGTGATTGCTTAAGGGAGGTGAAGAAGAGATTTCTCTCCGTCGGGAAGGTGATGCTGGATTGGACCTCTCATGGTTGTATCACCGCCTGAACCTTACTTCCATATATTAATAAAGCATTTGAGGTTCTTCTATTCGCATGTGTTTCAATGATGTATTGTCTTACTTGCGTATTTGATTTATGCTAATCCTTGAATCAGTTATGAATGCATGCTTCTTGTAGTCTCTTTTTCTTGTCTTATTTGCAGGATCTCGTGTAGCTGGGCCCGTGAAAAGACTTGGAGCTGGGAGCAAGCGGCGAATAGAGGAGATTGGATCAACCATTTGCGCAAGACATCAGTAAGTGGATCTCTTCCTTTTATCTCTTGCATGTCATAAAGAAGAAACTTTAGATAGCTTTGCTTTCATTTGTTGCTAAGGAACTGTCACCCTTAGAGTGGGTTAGGGTCATTCCGAGTTGGATACTTTCCCCCACAACACACTGGTATTGATGCGGGGAGTTTGGATTGGAACTATGCACAAACTACAAGGTAGCATGGTTATTGATGGGTGCAATAGTTCTATGGTTCCTGAAAATGGAGTAGAAAATCTAATGGTCTCTGGAGAGAAGACCATGTTGTGGCATCAAAGGCTTGGAAATATTGGAGAGAAGGGCCTTTGAATACTTCATGGTAAAGTTATGGTAGAAGGTATGAGTAATAGCTCTCTGGATTTTGATTTGTGTGAAAATTGTGTATATGGGAAGCAGAATCGGGTGAGTTTCCCCTCTAGTGGTAAGAGGGCGAAACATATATTAGAGGTTGTGCATAGTGACGTGTTTGGACCTGTGAAGGTTCCATCATTGGATAAGTCTGTGTACTATGTATCATTTATAGATGAATTCTCAAGGAATACATGGATATATTTCCTTAAGAAGAAACCTAAAGTCTTTGATAGGTTTAAATAATTTAAGGCTCTAGTGGAAAACCAGACAGAGAAGAAGATAAAGGTGGTGAGGATAGATAACGGTGGAGAGTTTTATAGTAACGGATTTGAAGAATTGTGTAAGAAGTGTGGTATACCATGACATAAGACTACTCCATATACACCTCAATAAAATGGAGTTGCAGAATGAATGAACATGACGTTGATGGAAAGGGCAAGAAACATGCTCAGTGGTGCCAGGTTAGTACAGGAATTCTGGGCAGAGGCGATGGAGACAACATGTTACCTGGTCAACAGATCACCTTCATCAGCGTTGGAGGATAACACTCCACAAGAGGTATGGACTGGTAAGAAACCCTCTCTTTCACATCTGAGGGTATTTGGATGTGATGCATATGTACATGTTCCAAAGGAGAAATGAACCAAGTTGGATAGTAAATCTAAAAAGTGCATCTTTATTGGGTATAAGGATGGTTTAAAGGATTATAAGCTTTGGAACCCAGCAAAAAGGAAGGTTGTGTACAACAGAGATGTGGTTTTTAGAGAGGTGAAAGATGTTATTAAAAATGAAATCCAACCAAAGGAACCTGAGAAGATAGAGTTTGAGCTAAAGGAGGAAGAATCAGACTCTACAGCAGAGGATGAATCAGAAGATGAAGAGCCACAAACTCTGGGTTTGAGAAGATCAGTTCGAGAAAGAAGGCAGCCAGAAAGGTATAGTCCATCTGCTTTCTATTCAAATTTTTCTTTATCTATTGCTGATGATGATCCCAGAATTGTGAAGGAAGCAATAGATTCAGAGGATGGAAAACTCTGGAAAGAGGTCATGGTTGATGAAATGGCATCTTTTCACAAAAATGAGGCTTGGGATCTAGTGGAGTTGCTGACTGGAAGGAAACCCATTAGCAACAAATCAGTGTTCAAGAAGAAGACAAATGCAGAAGGAAAGGTGGGGAAATACAAAGCTCAATTGGTAGCAAAAGGTTATTCGCAGGTGCCGACAATTGATTTTGGTGATATTTTATATCAATCAGAGTGTTTTATATCAAAACATCTGTAGTATTTCATGATATATTGATATGTATTGAAGTGATCCTTGAGATTTTTTTTTCTCTCAAAACATAGTAATATTACTGATATAAGAAATGCTGATGCAAATGTTAGAAGAAAATACAGTGCATAAGGCTGTGGCATAAGGATTTTTTTTCAGCAGAAATTTTTTCTATCAACAAAAGTTTTTTTAGCAGAGATATTTTTTACAGAATGCATTCAATCATTTCTATGGTAGGAATAGTTCTCACTGGCAAGGAGAACTATTCTGAATGGTCTCGGATGGTAAAACACACCCTCATCTACAATGAGTTGTGGAAGGGAGTGTGTGTCGGAGAAGAAGACAAATACCCTGTGCAGCCTACATCAGACAAAGAACTCGCCATTTGGGAAAACAAGAACAGCAAAGCCTATGCATTGATCGCAGCATCTGTAAATGAAGACGTAAGTTGTCATATTTCATCCTATTCCACTGCCTTTGAAGCTCTACAAAAGCTGAAAGAACTCTATGATACACATTCTGCACTTGAAGTTGTTCAGCTCATGATTAAACTCTTCACTCTTGAACTGAAAAATAATGATCCTCTTGCTCTTGCATCTGAAATAAAGTCTATAATGCATGATATTAAATCCACTAAGGTTGAGCTGGATATCTCTCTTATTGCCTTTCTCAAAGCACTCTATCCTACCTACTCCAATTATCTTGAGTCTTTACAAGCAAATGGAAATCTTAAAGTTATAACCTTTGACTCTCTTGTGAAAAAGTTTGCTGAAAGAGAGAAAGCCTTTGGAAAGAAAACAGTCCCTGAATCTTCTAAAGAGACTGTTTGCCTTTCTCATAAAGAAAAGCATCCTGCTCAAGATTCTACAAGAGGAAGAGGTGGACGAAGAGGAAGAGGAAGATACTTCAGAGGTAGGGGGGGCAGACATTCTCAAGCAGAAAAGGCAGATCTGCATTGCATTCGTTGCAAACGAAATGGATCACATGATGCTTCTACATGCAAGCTACCATGGGACAAGATTGAGCAGAGAAGAAATCAGCAGAAAGGTAAAACTGATGACACAGACAAAGGTAAAGCACCTGAATCTGCTCACTATATTGAGGCACAATGTAACATTGGAGTAAATGAAGATTTGTTTAATGCTTCACTTGCTTCTTCAAAAAATGACTGGTTGCTTGATTCAGGAGCAACCTGTCATATGACTCATAGGAAAGATTTTTTTGAAGATTTCATTGACAATGTTGATGGAGCAGTATACTTTGCAGATCAGTCAAAAATCAAGCCATCAGGGCTTGGCACAATCAGGCTTAAACTGCCTGGTCTTCCAGACTTTCTTCTGGATCATGTTCTATATCTCCCACAGCTCAAGAGAAACTTGTTGTCCCTGGTCCACATCCGCCAGCAAGGTCACTCCATTCATATGTTTGATGGAAAGCTTGAGGTAAGGAAGGCATCTGACCATTCACTTGTCATGAGGGGTATAGAAGAAGAAAGACTTCTTAAACTGCAAGGAACCTCTGCTCATGCACAACATTTTTCATATATTTCTCATCATGAAGAAGGTACACTTCCATCAAGTTTATTATGGCATGCTAGATTTGGACATTTAAACTATGATAGTCTCCGCTTGTTGAAGAAAAATGGTGTTGCTGGTTTGCCTACAATTCCTAGAAAACATAAGAAATGTGATGCTTGCATTCTAGGAAAGCATAGCAAACAGTCTTTTCATGATTCACATTCAAGAGCACATAGGAAGCTTGACCTCATTCATTCAGATTTATGTGGTCCAATGCCTATTTCTTCTGCAAATGGAAATAAATATATCATGACATTTATTGATGATTACACCAGAATGTGTTGGGTTTATTTATTGAAGAACTAATCTGATGCTTTTCAAACATTCAAGAATTTTCATAAATGGATTAAAAATGATGCACAATCTCATATTGGGTCTATTCGCACTGATAATGGAAAAGAATATACATCAAATGAATTTAAACACTATCTTCGCCAACATGGGATTAAACATCAAACAACTGTGCCTTATAATCCTCAACAGAATGGTGTAGCTGAAAGAATGAACAGAAGAATTTTGAATATGGTACGATCCATGCTTTTCTTCAAAAATGTAAAGACAATGTTTTGGGCTGATGCTGTTCTATGTGCTGCATATATAAAGAATAGATGTCCATCTAGTGCTATAAGAAACAAGACTCCTTATGAATTGTGGTATGGACATGTTCCTTCGGTAAAACATCTCAGGATTTTTGGTTCCACCTGTTATGCTTTAATACCAAAGGTACATAGAAACAAACTTGGTGCTAGAAGTCGTAAGTGTATCTTCCTGGGGTATTCAAACACATCTAAAGCATACCGCCTCTATGATGAAGTAAATAAAAAGTTTGTTTTATCTAGAGATGTCATTTTTCTTGAATCATCCAAATCTGAAAATGTTGTTGAGCGGCAACTTGATCGCTTGGATAGATTCACAAAACCAAAATCATTTCAAGAGTTTGATAATCAGATTCCACATCTTGAAGGGGGGATTCCTATACTAGATCAACATGTGGAATCTTCTTCTTCTGAAGAACAATCTCCCCTGCATGACACTCCAACAATGGATGATGCTTTAAGTGATGTAATTGATAGAATTGGGAGACTCAATCTTGATTCAGACCCAACTCAATCAACAGAGTAGCCTGGACCATCTCAGAAAGGTCCCCCAAAGTGGCTGACAAAGACACTTGAAAGTGTTCATCCTGATGAAATTGGAAAAACAGGAACCAGAGATACAAACCGACAAGATGGAGGTGATGTAGATAACTCTAATTCACCTGTTGATATGGATGTTACTTATGATTGTGAATTGAACTTGTCTACAGATTTTGAACCAACTTCCTTCAAAGAAGCTGCTTCTCATGATGAATGGAAAGAAGCGATGCAGAAGGAGTATGATGCCCTCATAAAGAATGGCACTTGGAAGCTGATTGATCCTCAATTTGGAACCAAACCAATTGGCTGCAAGTGGGTCTACAAGAACAAGTACAAAACTGATGGCTCACTTGACAAGCACAAAGCTAGGCTTGTGGCAAAAGGTTTTGCACAGAAGGAAGGGGTCGATTATGAGGAAACTTTTTCCCCCACAGCAAAATGGGCCACCATCCGGACACTCTTTGCACTAGCTGCTCAGAACGGTTGGAAAGTCCATCAAATGGATGTAAAAACCGCATTCTTGAATGGAGATCTAAAAGAGAATGTTTTTATGTCCGAGCCTGAAGGATTTGCTGTGAAAGGACATGAACATAAAGTATGCAAACTTGTGAAGTCCTTGTATGGCCTCAAACAAGCACCACGAGCCTGGGATGAAAAACTAACTGAGCATCTTCTGAAACTCAACTTCAATCATTTTGATCTTGATGATGCAACTTTATTTGTCAAGAAAGTTGGCAAAACAGTTGTATATCTTGTGGTATATGTAGATGATTTTTTAATGACAGGGAACAATGAAAGCTATATTGCATCCTAAAAGAAAGAATTAGGAAATTTTTTTGAAATGACTGATTTGGGCTATGTTCATTACTATCTTGGCATTGAAGTAACCCAACATCCAAAGTCCATATTTCTTTCTCAAAAGAAATACATTGGAGATTTGTTAAACAGATTTGGCATGACAGAGTGCAATCCCCTTTGTATTCCAATGGAACAAAACTTGAAGCTCACATCTATGGAAGGAAAGGAATTTGAGGATGCAACAAAGTATAGACAGCTTGTAGGAAGTCTCATCTACCTCACTACTACCAGACCAGACATTTCATTTGCTGTTGGAATCCTCTCCAGGTTTATCCAAAAGCCTTGTGAGGGACATTGGTCTGCTGCAAAAAGAGTTCTAAGGTACTTGAAGGGAACTCAAGACCTTGGAATCAAGTATGCACAGGTGGACGACTTCAACTTGATTGGATAGTCTGATTCAGACTTCGATGGAGACAAAGAAACTGGGGTATCTACTTCAGGATATGCTATGAGTCTTGGATCAGGAGTTGTCTCCTAGAGATCACGCAGGCAATCAGTACCAGCAGATTCCACAACAGAAGCAGAATATGTGGCAGCAGCTGAAGAAACGAAAGAAATTGTGTGGCTCAGGAAAATTCTTGAAGATTTGTAGGTAAAACAAATACAATCAACTCCACTAATGATTGGTAACACATCTGCAATAAAGTTGGCCAAGAACCCAAAGTTCCATGATCGTACTAAGCACATCAATACTAAATATCATCTGATCCGACATCATGTTGAGGCCAAAACAATCCATCTCCATCATTGTTCCACAAACGAGAAAATTGCAGACATCTTCACCAAAGCGCTTGGAAGAGAAAAGCTTGAAAGATTCAGAACGATGCTTCGACTCACCAACATCCCTTCAGATTAAGGGGGGGAATGTTGACACCTAATCCGAAACGGATGGGTGAACTGGACAGTCATCAGGAAGATGAACTGATCCATTGTATTTATGTATATAAATATGAGTTAGCTAATGAATAATAACATAAGTTTTCTCTCCCGCTCATTCTGGAGTTACCCTGGCCTGACAGTTGTGGTCACCAACAACCCCCCTCTTTGTTTAGTATTAGCAATAATATCAAGCAAAGGGGGACCCTTAACAAAAAAAAATCTCAAAAATATTTTTATCAAAATTTTTGTATTTAAATCCCTAAAAGCTATATCGCATCGCAAAGAGAAAGTGAAGCGTTTTTCCTATGCGCATAAGTAAGCTGCGATGAAGCGATGCGACATTCATCACATCACATATTCTGAAAGCGCCCTTAAAAAAGAAAAACCTAAGGAATCGCCGATGGCCGATATACGACGTCGCATATCGCAACGTCGCCTAAACAGCACACAATGAGAAAATGAAAATTGTGATATCACGATTCGCGATCTTATAAACTGCGATTTTACGATTTGTGATCTGCGACGAATGAGACTATTAATTGCTGCGATACGAATCGCAGAAACCACTCATCGCGAAGTTTCTTTGGCATGATCTGTAAACCCAAAATCGAGCGCGCACCTTAAGGGAAATTAATGATTGCACGCCTGAGTACCCAAAGATGATCGTGTTGCGTTTTTCGAAGAGTCAAGTCATTATGAGTGTCATGATTATGCATTCATTAGAGTTTAAAGCTTTCATGTCAATCTTTTTGTCATGTCTCTTTTCCTTTGCGTAAACTGTAAGGCAGTAACTAATATAAATCTATATGCAGGAAACATCTAAGGAAAAGGGGAAAGCGCCAATACTTGAAGAACAAAGAGGAGATGCCTTCGGCAATGAATGCCGCATGCAGCAGAGCCGCGGATTCCAGAGTATCACTCCACAGACACTGATGAAAATAGACTATCCAAGACTCAGAGTCAAACGCGCACAAAAGCAGCATGTTTGCAAAAGATCCTGAAGCTCAGATTGGATAAAGCGAAAAGAAAAACGCTAAAATGGGATGATGCTTCAGAAAATCCTGGAACAAAGAATGGAAGCAATTTTCAATACGTAAGATTGTTCAGGCAACGAAATCCCTAACTCATTAAGTCATTCACACGGCTGAAAACTGACATAGCAACAACACAATCAGTTTGAAAGAAATCTGGGTTATACTAAGTATACACACAGCAAATACACCCAGCCAGAGGAAGATTTTCAAAAATATCTTCTAGTTTGTCAGAAAGAGGTGCCAATTTTTGTTATTTCTACTTTTATCACCCGAGCAAAAGGAAAAGACAACTAGCCGACTCTTTCCAGGCGAACCTCACATTGCTTACAGCACTAAGGAGCAGATACAGAAACGGTTAGAAATTAGATTCAATTTTTAGAAATAAATTTGCTTTAGTAAAAGGGCGGTCATTTGAATCCGTTCCCTAAATTTGTGTAATTAAGATTAGTTAGTTAGTAGTATTTAACCCTTCTCATGGCATTTGGAGAAGGGTCCAGAAATTTGTCAAAAAACTTGTCCTCAGAACATGCACTTTTGCACCCTCGGAGGTGGTTTTTGGTGAATGGATGGATCGAGACTTATTTATGTTTGCATTTTAATGTCTGCTATTGATGTTGCACTTCTGTACTCTTAGTAGATGTTAGAAGTAAGTAGAGATAAATCGTTATTGCTTGAAGTTTGTGAGTGAAAATCAGTCATAAATGGTACTTTTATCTCTTGATTAATTTCTGCTCATATTCTTAGAGTGATATACAGCTGATTTGTTTATATGTTGATGTATGAATGTCTGGATTACCATTTGGCACTTTTGTATGGTGGAATCATTTGTTTGTGCTTAACATATGAATAACTTATCATGCGATATGCTGTTCACAACTGTTTTGCCTAACTTCTTATGCAGAATGGTTTATCTTAATTGATTTATATTCTTATGATAACTGAATGATCTTTATTACAAGTTATTGTATGAAATCTTTTTAGATCGCATGAAGAAAGAATCTTACCCCGGGTTAATATAGATTAGATGTGTTGTTTTTGTTAGATTACAGTAGCATAGAGTCAGTTTAGAGTTTAGAATTAGATTAGCTTGAAATTACCTTTAGATTAGCATCATCAAAAATCTACACACACACACACACATCCTTTTAAATTGGGAAGCTGGTCCCATCATCCCCAGTCGGACCCGCTACACCAAACGGGCAAGGAGCCGCCAACCAGGTTCCGGACCGGGTGGGTATCCCCCTTGTTATTGACCCGATTTTGGGGCCCTCAACATATTCGGCGCTAGAAGGAGGGCCCGAACTATGAATGGAAACTAAGTCAAAATCCAAATACCATTCTGAGAGTAAATCACCCTCATCAACTCCCCCGACTTCTCCAATACGGTTAAACCTGGAGTTAGAGGTCGCTCGAGTATCCACCGCTGCTACCAACCCTAATATATCAGACCAACTGATCATTGAACCCCCTGAAATTCAAACTTTGAATCGTAAACTCCAGGGATTCTCTATTTTTTCCCAGAGGTCTGATAAATCTCACAGCAGCGTGACTTCGCAGTACAATCCTGCTCATCCCCTGACCAGATTGAAGAGTGAAAAATTTGGTATTCAACCAAGTGAACTCCCTCTCCCTACTAGGAAAAGAGCAAGGAAAACACCACCAGAGTCTGACCGCGAGACTCTTTCATCTACTTCGTCCATTTCAACCCCCTCACCGCGAAGTCAACCACCCACATCCTCATCCCAAATCACTCATCCATCTTCCACGACCCTTCATCTTCAATCATCAAAGATCATAATATCTTCATCTTCTCAACATCAGAGACCGTCTTCTGCACTTTCATTAACTAGCGGCTCAACGATGGCCCAGTCTCCATGGAACAATCCTGGGGTAGTTTTGATGCCTCCACCCCTGAGCCCAATACCGGCCCATCCCGAGAAATGGCTACCCAAGTTCAATCCAGAAACAGGCATGCTAGCTGAAGAGCATATCAATAATTTCATGCTTTCTGTTAATCTCAACGGGGTTACCAACGAAGATGCTGTCGTCTGGCTTTTTCCTTATACAATGCAAGGAACAGCCGGGTCATGGTACTTTTCGTTACCTTCCGGGTCCATCACAAGTTGGGACATTTTTCAAAGTCAATTCCTCACCAAGTTTGGCGATGACAGATCAACAGCGACATTGATCAATGACCTATCTAATCTTAAAGCTGAGACTAGAGAACCCATTAAAGATTTCAATTTACGGTTCAACAAGATCCTCAACAAAATTCCCGCTGCTTCTCAACCCAGCGAGGAAGTAAGATGTGAATGGTACATCATGGCCTTACCATCAAACTTGGCCATCTTCATAGATAGGGCAAACAAGACGACCTTAGTTGAAAACTTGACTGAGGCATTAGCAGTAGAAAAACGCGTAGTTGCCCTAGAAAAGAGATCTGCAATAGAAGAACGCAAATCTAAGAAAATCTCTTTCAAAGAAGACACCAAGAAGAAGCAAACGAAAGATCCTTTCGATATGGAAGGATTACAAAAAGTGTTAAAGGCCATGTCCAATGAGATGATTGACATAAGAAAGCAAGTAGCAGAAACTTCTTCAAAAAATCCCTACAGATCTTTTAAAAGAAATCTTCCCATGGAGATGAAACCACCCAATGCTGTCTCAAATGTCGAATCTGAAGAAGAAGAAGAAGAAGAAGAGAATACCACTGAAGGGCAGACCGATGATGAAGAAGTTGTGGAACTACAAGGAATGTGGGATTTCATCCTCCCACAAGAAGAAGATCAAGAAGCATTTCCGGTTAGCACACGAAGCAAAAATCAACTTGATCCTCCCCAAACTACCCCTAAACAGAAGGGCGCAAGCCCTGCAACAAAAGATAAGGTCGCAACAAAGAAAACAACTGCTAGAGCGACCCAATTTAGCCCAGCCCAATCAGATCAAGCACCTCCATCAAAAACACTGATAGTGTCAGATGAAATGGAGTATAACATTATCGATGACATGAAAAAGACTAGGGCTAATATCACTCTTTACAAATTGAGCAAATTGAAACATCAACAGAAAATAATGATGAAAGAATTACATGCCGTGCCTACTACATCTTTACCTACAGCTGTAGCTTCCCACAGCATGGGAAGACCTCCAACCAACGTGATCAATAAGATTGATCCAAATGACATTGCCTTGATTGGAGGAAGATCAAGATCTCATAGTCCTCCTTTTCTTCTCACTTATGAAATTTTCAATAAAAACGTGCATAATTGCTTGGTTGATTCTGGTGCTTCAATGAATATTTTACCCAGATCAATATGTGCCAAATTGAATGTTCAGCCTCAGAAATCCGCAGTGCGCATAGTTCAACTTGATCGATCTCAAGTCGAAGTGATTGGTGAACTTAACCAGGTGACCATAAGACTGTCTAACCCGAAAGTATGTCAGGTTATTGACATTCTAGTAGCTGATATCCCTGAATTCTATGGTTTAATTCTTAGCAGGGATTGGTCCGAAAAAATCCACGGATATTTCTCGACCTACTAGTCGCACATGTGGTTACCCTACAACGGTAAACCCAATCAAATAAAGGTTGAACGAGAGTTGCACCAAAATTACATAGTGACAGAATTGGAAGGAGAGAACGAAGCAACAGCATACAATAGCAGTATCATAGGCAATTACTCAGTAGATTCTTTCCTCGGCAATTTCAATGCTCACACGTCACCTTACTTAGAAAATTCAGTTTTGTCCCAAGTTGAAAATTTTTCCCAAACTGATGATTCAAATTGTTTTAAATTTTTAGATAACTCTGTAAATACATCTTTGTTTTGGAAATTATATTTTGATGGCTCTAAATCTAACGAGGGAGTAGGAGAAGGATGCGTTCTGATTAGCCGAGACGGAAACAAGACCATGCTCACATGTAGACTTGAGTTCGATTGCACAAACAATACAACGGAATACGAAGCCTTGGTGCAAGGCCTATACAAAGAAATCGGGATGAATGTTAAGTATCTTCAAGTCTTTGGGGATTCTGAAATTGTTGTCAAACAGGTACGTAACACCATACATTGCCTCTCAAGTCATTTAAAGCACTATCAATCTTTAGTACAAGATCTGACTTCACATTTCATAGCATTCAATATTTCGTCAATCCCAAGACTCCAAAATGCGAGCGCAGACCTATTAGCTAACGTAGCCTCTAGACTTATTCCCTCTGAAGATTTTAGTCCCGATAGGTTCTCAGTAGAACTAATTTTTAGACCATCTATCCCTGACAACATCACCAACTGGAGAGTATTCAACGATGACCCTCACATTGTAAATTTCCTCACTTCTGAAGGATCCTACTCAAATCAAATAATTGACGAAGACCATCCTGATCACCAAATTCAACAAAATAGCACTGATAATGCTATACCTAAATTGGTGGTTAAGTTAGAAGATTTATATGATTTGAAGAGTCGGTTTAAAAGGTCTACCAATTCTAAAATCTATAGTTCAACTCTGAATTATGAATTAGTGAACCTAGGAACCGATCAGAAGCCGCAAAACGTTAATCTGGGCCACGACCTAGCCCCTGATGAAAAATCAACGTATATCCGTCTTCTGAGACAATACAAAAACGTTTTTGCATGGAATTACGATGAGCTGAAAACATACAACACTTCTATCATTCAACACACTATCCCTATGATTGACAATGAAAAACCTGTCCAGCAGAAGCTCAGAAAAATCCACCCCAACTTAGAAAATCAGATAAAGACTGAGCTAAATAAGTTGTTGAGAGCCAGAATAATTTTCCCCATCAGACATTCCAAATGGGTATCCAATATGGTGCCCGTTAGGAAGAAAAACGGAGATATTCAAATCTGTATTGATTTCCAGAATCTTAACAAAGCCTGTCAGAAAGACAATTTTCCCCTCCCACCTATGGAGCAAATACTACAGGCAGTAGCGGGCTCAGAATTAATGTCTTTCCTGGATGGATTTTCAGGATACAATCAAGTGCTGGTACATCCCAATGATCAGTTAAAAACCAAATTCCGAACCAAATGGGGCACATACGCATATCGGAAGATGCCATTCGGTCTGATCAATGTCGGCGCTACCTTTCAGAGAGCCATGGACATCGCATTTAAAGGTTTAGTCAATAAATCGGTAGTGATTTACCTGGATGATATAACAGTGTACTCCAAGAAGCGAAGCGACCATCTCAAAGACTTGAAACAAATATTTCAAAGATGTTTAAGGTATGGAATTTCACTTAACCCAAAGAAATCTTTTTTCGCATTAAGTGAAGGGAAATTGCTCGGATTCATAGTGTCGAAATCTGGTATTCACATTGAACCTGACAGAATCAAAGAAATTTCCGAAATATCCATACCCCGTAACAAAAAGGCCATGCAATCTTTCCTTGGACAAATCAATTTTGTAAAAAGGTTTGTCCCAGATTTTTCACGTATTATTTCTCCTTTACAAAATATGATAAAAAAGAAGTCAAATTTTAAATGGGGCATAGATGAGCACGAAGCATTCAACTTGATTAAACAAGCTGTCATCAATGCTCCATCTTTAGCTACCCCAAATTTTTTAGAATCCTTTATCTTATATACTTTTGCCTCAGAGAAATCTTATGCCGCGATTTTAACTCAAGCAAATCAAGAAAAGGTGGAAGCTCCAATCGCGTTCTTTAGCTCGAACTTACAAGGTGCTGAGCTCAATTATTCAGACGTGGAGAAACAAGTGTATGTTGTTTTCAAAGCGATCAAATATTTCAGACCTTTCTTACTTAAAGCCCATACCAAAGTCGTCGTACCATTTCCAGCAGTAAGAAACTTGTTGGTACAGAAGGATGTGGGCGAAAAGAGGGCGAATTGGATTACCGCTTTACAAGAATACGATCTTGAGATCAAACCAGCAAACATCGTAAGAGGTCAAGGCTTCTGTAAGATGTTAGCTGGAGCATCGCAAATTCCTCAGAAATCATCTGAAGAGGTACATACATATGAGGTAAGCCTAAACGACGCAAAATCATTATATGCGGACACCATTTATTATCTTAAGAACGGGTATGCTCCATCGCACTTGGATCACACCAAGAAAAGAGCTCTAAGATTGAAAGCTAAACAATACCAGCTTATAAATGATGTTCTGTTTAAAAGGAATTACGATTTTGTACTTCTTAGGTGTCTTGAGAAAACTGAAGCCGAAAAGGTTTTGCAGGAACTCCACGATGGACCAGCAGGTGAACACTATGCTGGAGAGACTACTGTGCATAAGATCTTACGTGCAGGATATTATTGACCCACGCTGTTCAAAGACTCATACAATTACGTAAGGAAATTCCAAACTGCTGGGGGGAAACAAAATAAATCGTCCATGCCACTACAGCCGGTCAACATCGAGCAACCATTCAACCAATGGGGCTTGGACATAATAGGTGAGATCGTTCCTCACTCTTCTAAGCAGCATAGGTATATCCTCACGGCAACAGATTATTTTACTAAATGGGTAGAAGCAGTTCCTCTCAAGACAATTAATTCTGAAAACATTATTGAATTCATAGATCAATTTATCATCACTAGGTTTGGGTTGCCAACGACCTTAATGTTTGATAATGCATCATACTTTTCTGGAAATGCAATGACTGAGTTTGCGCTTAAAAGAGGATTCAAACTGAAGTATTCTGCCAACTACTATCCGCAAGGTAACGGATTGGCTGAATCAACAAACAAAAACCTAATCAGGATTATTAAAAGAACAGTTGACCAAAACCAAAAGAATTGGCACAAAGCGCTGGTTAATGCTTTATGGGCAGACATAATTATGAAGAAAGCTTCAATCGGCACTTCTCCCTTTAATTTAGTTTATGGGAAAGAAGTGGTTCTTCCTACTCACTTAGTCATTCCCTCTTTGTCTTTAGTACAACACATTGATGAAGTATCTACTTCCTCTTTGCAATTGAGACAGATGGAGATAATCAGACTAGAAGAACAGCGAGAACAAGCTAAGAAAACCCATGCTCACCACCAAGCGCTAATAAAATCCTCTTTTGACTCAAACATCATAACCAGAAAGAACTTTCAGATGGGAGATTTAGTTTTGAAATGGGATAAGGCTCATGAAGAAAAGGGCAAGCATACGAAATTTCAGAAGCTATGGCTCAGTCCTTTTCAGATTGTAGAAGTCATAGGCCCATCGACGTTTATGTTGCAGGATTTGGCAGGTAGAAGAGATTCTTTTCCTGTTAATGGACAGATTCTTAAAATGTATTGTCCATAAGAAGATCATTCTTCTATTTTTGTAGGATAGTTTTAGTTTCTTTTA
Organism: Pinus tabuliformis; assembly: GCA_031772625.1. NCBI lineage: Eukaryota > Viridiplantae > Streptophyta > Pinopsida > Pinales > Pinaceae > Pinus > Pinus tabuliformis. The sequence continues at coordinate 999,331,071 of CM062807.1, read as the reverse complement.
TTTTGTTTTTCTCTTTCTTATAAATAAAATCGGTTGTGAATGATCATTAAAAAGGATTCATGAAAGAGCACACTAACTCTCTATCAGATTTTGATTTCACTTGTACAAATAGCAAAGCTTTTCGAAAAATCTGATTTTTATTATTGACAAATAGAGTTAACTTTAGCCTGAATAATGATATTAGTTTCAACCTTTCAAAAGACTTTGATGAAAGCAACCTTTGGTAAAAAATTGTTTTGTGTCAGCACAATGAAAGGTATCATCAATAATAAAATAAGTATTCTCTGTAAAACTGTTGTTTTCAAGCTCTATTATTGTCGTCCAGAGCTTTCTTAAGGAAAAACAATGACTCCCTCCCTGCAAAAGGAAGCCGCAACATTCAGAGAAACAATCCGAGAAAACACTACATCTCAAAGAATAAGAGGTCTCATCACGAGCCGGCTTATCATGATCACAGATATTATAACTTGCCGACTTTGCCAAAACTGTCTATCAAAACAGGGCAACGACTCAAAATTGTTGCAATCAAAAGACAAGGGGTCTCATCACGAGCCAGCTTGTTCAGCAAAAATGTAAATCAAGTGAATGACTGTGTCATAATTTGGCCACCAAACCAAGACATTGTTCTTTAGAGAATAAAAAAAGAAAAAGTGTCAAAAAGGATTTTTCTCTGAAGTGTTGTAAATAACCTCAAGCAGGAAAAAGGATCATTGTTGGATAACATGGTAACCCTGTCGAGGCTATGGACGCTTGCGGGCAGCAGAGGCTCTACCTACGACAAATGAGCATATTTTAAAGCCAGTACGCAGAGAAGACCTTATTTTATCTTTTAAAAAGGACCGAGTAATGTCTGGTATGAATGCAAGAACTAAGCCTAGGGAAGCAGACAATTGGACAAAAAGAAAGGTTGAAACAAAGTATCATTGATAGGATGAGGGGTAATCTACTCTATCTGTCCATAACAAAATTTAGACATATGAAAAAAAAATTGTTTCGGAAGTGGAAATGTCAATAGAAAAGCAGATATAACTGGTTCTTCACAGTGAATCGCCATTGTTGTGGTCACCAACAACCCCCCTCTTTGTTTAGTATTAGCAATAATATCAAGAAAAGGGGGACCCTTAACAAAAAAAAATCTCAAAAATATTTTTATCAAAATTTTTGTATTTAACTCCCTAAAAGCTATATCGCATCGCAAAGAGAAAGTGAAGCATTTTTCCTATGCGCATAAGTAAGCTGCGATGAAGCAATACGACATTCATCGCATCGCATATTCTGAAAGCGTCCTTAAGAAAGAAAAACCTAAGGAATTGTCGATGGCCGATATACGATGTCGCATATCGCAACGTCGCCTAAACAACACACAATGAGCAAATGAAAATTGTGATATCACGATTTGCGATTTGCGATCTTATAAACTGCGATTTTGCGATTTGCGATCTGCGACGAATGAGACTATTAATTGTTGCGATACGAATCGCAGAAACCACTCATCGCGAAGTTTCTTTGGCATGATCTGTAAACCCAAAATCGAGCGCGCACCTTAAGGGAAATTAATGATTGCACGCCTGAGTACCCAAAGATGATCGTGTTGCGTTTTTCGAAGAGTCAAGTCATTATGAGTGTCATGATTATGCATTCATTAGAGTTTAAAGCTTTCATGTCAATCTTTTCGTCATGTCTCTTTTCCTTTGCGTAAACTGTAAGGCAGTAACTAATATAAATCTATATGCAGGAAACATCTAAGGAAAAGGGGAAAGTGCCAATACTTGAAGAACAGAGAGGAGATGCCTTCGCAAATGAATGCCGCATGTAGCAGAGCCGCGGATTCCAGAGTATCACTCCACAGACACTGATGAAAATAGACTATCCAAGACTCAGAGTCAAAGGCGCACAAAAGCAGCATGTTTGCAAAAGATCCCGAAGCTCACATTGGATAAAGCAAAAAGAAAAACGCTAAAAAGGGATGATGCTTCAGAAAAGCCTGGAACAAAGAATGGAAGCAATTTTCAATACGTAAGATTGTTTAGGCAACGAAATCCCTAACTCATTGAGTCATTCACACGGCCGGAAACTGAAATAGCAACAACACAATCAGTTTGAAAGAAATCTGGGTTATACTAAGTATACACACAACAAATACACCCAACCAGAGGAAGATTTTCAAAAATATCTTCTAGTTTGTCAGAAAGAGGTGCCAGCTTTTGTTATTTCTACTTTTATCGCCCGAGCAAAAGGAAAAGACAACCAGCCGACTCTTTCCAGGTGAACCTCACATTGCTTACAGCACTAAGGAGCAGATACAGAAACGGTTAGAAATTAGATTCAATTTTTAGAAATAAATTTGCTTTAGTAAAATGGCGGTCATTTGAAGCCGTTCCCTAAATTTGTGTAATTAAGATTAGTTAGTTAGTAGTATTTAACCCTTCTCATGGCATTTGGAGAAGCGTCCGGAAATTTTTCAAAAAACTTGTCCTCAGAACATGCACTTTTGCACCCTCGGAGGTGGTTTTTGTTGAATGGATGGATCAAGATTTATTTATGTTTGCATTTTAATGTCTGCTACTGATGTTGCACTTCTGTACTCTTAGTATATGTTAGAAGTAAGTAGAGATAAATCGTTATTGCTTGAAGTTTGTGAGTGAATATCAGTCATAAATGGTACTTTTATCTCTTGATTAATTTCTGCTCATATTCTTAGAGTGATATACAACTGATTTGTTTATATGTTGATGTATGAATGTCTGGATTACCATTTGGCACTTTTGTATGGTGGAATCATTTGTTTGTGCTTAACATATGAATAACTTATCATGCGATATGTTGTTCACAACTGTTTTGCCTAACTTCTTATGCAGAATGGTTTATCTTAATTGATTTATATTCTTATGACAGCTGAATGATCTTTATTACCAGTTATTGTATGAAATCTTTTTAGATCGCATGAAGAAAGAATCTTACCCCGGGTTAGTATAGATTAGATGTGTTGTTTTTGTTAGATTACAGTAGCATATAGTCAGTTTAGAGTTTAGAATTAGATTAGCTTGAAATTACCTTTAGATTAGCATCATCAAAAATCTACACACACACACACATCCTTTTAAATTGGGAAGCTGGTCCCATCATCCCCAGTCGGACCCGCTACACCAAACGGGCAAGGAGCCGCCAACCAGGTTCCGGTCTGGGTGGGTATCCCCCTTGTTGTTGACCCGATTTCGGGGCCCTCAACACAAGGTAACTTCTATTAGGTTACTTTTATCTGTTGCTGCTGCTTTTGATTTTGAGGTAGAATAGATGGATGTGAAGACAACATTTCTTCATGGGGATCTGGAAGAGGAGATATACATGAAGCAACATGAAGGCTTTGTGGTGAAGGGTAAGAAAGAACTAGTATGAAAATTAAAGAAGTCTCTGTATGGGTTAAAACAGTCACCAAGGATGTGGTATCAGAAATTTGATACATTTATACGAGGACTTGGCTTCACTAGAAGCAAAGCAGGTCACTGTGTGTATTTTAAATTAATTGGTGACCGTGTTATTTATCTGGTCTTGTATGTGGATGATATGTTGTTGGTTGGAAATGACAAAGAACTTATCTAGGATTTGAAGACCCAATTGTCCTCAAAATTCGACATGAAAGATCTTGGTGCTGCAAAATATATTTTGGGCATGGAAATTAAAAGAGATTGGGAAAAGAGGAAGCTCTAGTTAAACCAGAGGAAGTATGTCAAGAAAATATTGCAGAGGTTTAATATGTAGGATAGTAAACTGGTGAAGGTTCCTATTCCTGTAGGTGTGAGGTTATTTGTTGAACAGTGTCCCAAGACACAAGAAGAGGAAGAGGACATGTCCCATGTTTCATATGCAAGTGCAGTCGATAGCCTAATGTATGAAATGGTCTGTATTAGACCAGACATTGCACATGCAGTGCAAGTATTGAGCAGGTTTATGTCAAAACCAAGGAAGGAGCACTAGACAACAGTGAAGTGGGTTTCAGGTATTTGTGTGGCACTAGTGATTATGGTTTGTGCTACCAAGGAAGACTAGGATTGGACAAAGTGTTGGATATTCGTGGCTTTGTTGATGCAGATTGGGCTGGAGATCTGGATCAGAGAAGAACTACAAGTGGGTATGTGTTTAAGCTATTTGGAGGTGCAGTTAGTTGGATGAGTAAGAAACAATTTGTAGTGGCACTATCAACTACAGAGGCAGAATACATGGCAACCACTCATGCAAGCAAGGAAGCATTTTGGTTGCAGAGATTTTGTTCAAGTATGGGGTTAGTACAGGGAGCTATAAGAATAGACTTTCACAGTGAAAGTGCAATTTTCTTGGCAAAGAACCCTGCTTATCATTCAAAGACAAAGTACATTGATGTTTAGTATCACTTTGTGAGGGATATGATAGAAGACAAAAAGGTGTTGTTGGTAAAGGTGGACACTTTGAAGAATATTATAGATGCATTGACAAAATTTGTGAGATCTGAGAAGTTCTCTTGGTGTAGAGAAACAATGGGCATTTCAGGGTTGGAAAAATGACTAAGCTCTCCTGTGGCCCCTTGTGGAAAAAAAAAAACAAGTGGGAGAATGTTGGGTTGTGTTATATTCTTTCCATGACTAACCTACGTAGTGAACCGGGGAGTTAGAGGGGGGGGTGGAGCCCCCCCTTTGTTGTGCTGATTACGCAGTGGGGGGCGGCAGCCCCCCCTATCCAGGGGGTTTTAGGGGGGTGGGTAGCCCCCCTTTACGGGGTCTGGGGCAGCGCCGCGGGAAATTGTTTTTTGGACCCTATATTAGGTTGGGCGAACCTACCTATGGTTTTCGGTACATGGTTTTGGACGCGATGGTTTTTGGTCCATGCTATTGGATGTTTCGACATGTATAAATATTTATTGTAACATTGAAAGGAAAATATAATGAAAAATCAAGCTGGTAGTCCCGATTTTGGGATCCAGGGGAAAAACTCTGTGTATATGTGTTTTATGTGTTATGCTCTCGCATTTTTATTTTATGTGTTTTAGAATTTGTATGCAAATAATTTCTATGAAGGGTTAAAACCTACATGCTTTTGTTACAACAATTTTATCTAACTATTATTGATAAGCCTGGTAGAGAAAATGTAGTTGCAGATTTGTTGTCCATATTGGCTATGCCTGCATGTGAGGAAGGAATGGTTGATGACCAACTTCCAAATGAGAATTTATTCTCTATTTAAATTCTCTCTTTATGGTTGGCTAACATAGCCAACTATTTAGTGGTTGCATAATTCCCTCCAAATCTGTCCTCCAAGGAAAAGCGCAAAAATATAAGGAAAAGCACACCATTTACTTGGATTGGGGAAATCTCTTCAAGCTAGGCCCAGATCAAATTTTGAGAAGATATTTCAGGGATTAGGAAATTTTTGATGTCTTTCTGGCCTGTCATTATGGGCCTTGTGGAGGTCACTTTCCAACCAAGAGGACAACCTTCAAGGTACTACAAGCTAGCTACTATTGGCCTACTCTCCACCAAGATGCAAGAAGATATACCATGCAATGTGACTGGTGCCAAAGAATGGGGAAACCTACTCCTAGGGATGAACTTCCTTTGCAACCTCAAGTGGCTTTTGAGCCATTTGATAAGTGGGGTATGGATTTCATTGGGCCCATTGATCCACCATCAGGAAAGAAAAAGTACATAATTGTGTGCATTGGTTACTTGTCAAAGTGGGCTAAAACCAAGGTTGTCACGGTAGCCACAGAAGCGAAAGTGGATAATTTCTTGAATGAGAATGTGTTTTACAAGCTTGGGTACCCTAGAGAGCCAGTTACTGATCAGGGCACTCAATTAACCACACACTTAATTGAGAATATGTTAATCCAACATGATATCAAGAATAGGAAATCAACTCCTTACCACCCTCAGGCCAATGGAGAAGTATAGGTTACAATAGAGAATTGGAAAGCATTCTCACAAATGTGGTGAGCAGGAGCAGGAAATATTTGGCTGAGAGACTAGTGGAGGTCACTTTGGGCTATAATACAACTTGGAAGACAACCACTCGCTTCACCCCTTATGATTTGGTCTATGGGAAGAAGGGTCTGCTCTCCATTGAGTTTGAGTACAACACTTTAAGAATGGAAGCACAGTTGGATTTGGATGTTACAAGGTCACATAAAGAGAGGTTTCTCCAACTCAATGGGTTAGATGAATTCAATATGCAGGCCCTCCTTCACACAGAGGTGACTCAAGTACAAAGAAAGGTTTGGCATGAAAAAAATATCAAAGAATTTTTTTTTCAAGAAGGTGATTGGGCTCTGCTATATGACTCCAGGTTCAAGGATTTCAAAGGAAAGATGATAACCATATGGTTGGTACCATATGTGATAGAAAAGTGCCATGACGATGGGGTTGTTTAGATAAGAGCCATCGATGAAGAAGGTATCCCCTTTCTTATCAATGGGTATACATTGAAATCTTGCAAAAAACCTCTGTCAAAGGAAGAGTTCATCAATTGTATCAGTAAGGAAGTGACGTGATTGGAGGTGTCTTGTTTTCCACCTCACCGAATTCATGAAGAATATTTTATCTTTTAAAAAATGAACAAAAAAGAAGGAAAAAACAATAAGAGAGCTAGGTGAAAACCTCCATGAGGTACCTAAGTCCAACTTTTTGGTCGAAAACCTCCTTCAAGCAGCCCAAGGGTGAAAAAAAAGAAAAAATGAAAGATCCCCGAGTGAAAACCTCCCTTGAGGCGCCTAAGGCAAGAATACAGGTTGAAAACCTCCTTTTAGGTGACCTGTGTGTCTTTAAAAAAAAAAAAAACACAAAAATGTTATGGCAGGGACCTCAAACCTACCCACTAACAAAAGTATGTGGTTTTTGCAAGTTTTTAAGGCAATAAATGACACCAAGTTTAGAGGAAAGTAAGCTAAGAACAATCCTAGTCTTCCTTCATTCATTTCATATCTTCCATGCCCACCATATCTCCAGCCTCCATTCTCATCTACAACCATAAAAAAAACCAATTTGCAAGCAATTTTCTGCCTTCTATAGGATTTCCTATAGTTACTACAAGAGTTTCCTATAGTACTACATGATGTCCTTAAAATCTACATGAATGGAACCTTGGTTGAGAAATAATGATGCAGGATTGTTTTGGGTTGAAAGAGGAGGCCATTTACCTCTCCACATCTCAACCAACACCAATTCATGACCATGTCACCCTTTGTGTCCATCAAGAAATCCAATAAAAAAAAGAACAGAAAATAAAAAAAAGAGGAAAAACCAAGGAGAACAAAGAAAATTCCAAGAGCCATTCCATCAGTGGACTACCTCACCTACCACTCCATCTTCCCCATTGCCACCCCTTCCACTCTAACTTCAACACCTATTCCTCCTCCAATAAAAAAAAATTAAGAAAGAGGCAGCTACAGGATTTCTTGTAGTACTACGGGAAACCCTGTATCAACCTATATTATAAGAGCATAAGTCTCCATGTGCCTCCTTCGACATCCATGCAGAGGAAGAGTATAATCACCCTTGCATGCACTATGGCACTTATCCAGAGCTTAGTAGAAACAGAAGAGGCCATCACCTGCACATCACAACAAAGAAGGAAAACATATTAGTCAGGTGAAATCAACAAAACAAGAGAAAAAGGGAATATGTACTTGAACGATAAGAAGCACAGGGGAGCAACCTCTAGTATGCATCGACCGAAAAAAGAAATCTAGAGGTATGGAACCTCATACAAACTTTCCTAAGTACAAAGATGATAAAAGTGTAAGAATATGAAAAGTTGGTTTTATAAGCTAAAGGTAGACAGTTAACTTGGCCACCCTCAAGCCGAAAACAAAAAGTGAAGTTCTAGTCTGTAGGCCACGTGGCAAGGTCACATTAAAGAAAATAACTCATAAAGGTGGTCAAGTTAAGCTATACAAGAGTGGGTGATGATTATGAAAAAGGGTTGCATGATAACTAATAGGGGGCCAATGGTCCAAAAGGAGAATTCACATACCCTACCAGCCAACACACCACAAGGAATTGACCATAAATAGAAAGACTCCCTAACTTTCATGTATACATTTTCATTTCGAGATTTAGAGAGCTAGGACAACCTAGTGTAGCCATCAAAGAAGAAATCTAGTCTCGGCCATCCTATAGTCAACACCTATAGGAAACACAGAAAAACTATAGGAAATAGTGGGAATTATCATAAACTCTATAAGGAGGTGCCTAGGGCCCAACTATTCAAGAATTCTCCTCAACCAGGGCATTACAGTGAAAGGTAGGTGCCTCATATCCTCTGTGTTTTGATATGATATCTAGAAAAGAGAAAAGGAAAAGAAATTTTTATTTTTTTCGTACTAATTACAACGTTCATAGGGATAGACGGAATTGTGTGGAGAAACTGTGTGGGGATAAATGAAGATTGTAGTCATAACCCTCCTAAACTCTAAAACGTCAGTCACCTGGGAAATATCTAAAGCTAAATGCACCAAACTACATACACTCAGATTGACAGAAAAATAAAATGACAGGAGGTTTCATCAAAAGGGAGCCTATAGGGACATCTTGAATACATCTCCACCCCACTGTGGTAGAAATATTTAGAAGGCATCAATGGCTTGGATTATTCGAGCTACTTAGAGGATATGATGATTATGTATCTTAGGAATTTTCAAATTCACTCACACCTCAGGCTATAGTCATTGCCACTTTTGTGGTGAGAGGATTGTCAGTAACAATTACCCCTAAAATCATTAGTAGAATCACTGCACTTCCTTTAGGTTTACAATGGAGAAAAGAGGATAAAGCTAGAATCACTCATTCCAAGAAGAAACTTTTCTTGGGAGATGAGGAGCGAATTAAGGACAAAAATGGGATTATAAGGGATAGAATTCCCTGTCCTTGGGGTGAAGTAAGCTATCACATTCTCAAGTATATCTCTTGTGAGGGAAGGCTCGGTATAGTCTATGGTTACCAGTTTAGACTCTTCCATGAGGTGATATTTGGATAAGAGTTACCCATTAATAAATTAATTAGTGTGCTCTATTTCTTATTGCAATCAATAATAAACATCAGCATCAAGGTACAGGAAGGAAGACACCAGCAACTGGCACATCATGGACTAATCAAGCTCATACTAAAAGATGCCTTAAGCCAATTAAGAATCCCTATTCTATGGTCCACATTTATGGACGTAGACATGGAGGCTGTAATTGAAGAAATTGAGTATGAAATAGACCCAACATCTAGTGGCGAGGAGGAAGAAGCAGAACCTGAAGAGGAGGAAGAAGAACCTAAAGAAGAAGACGAGGAACTTGAAGAAGAAGAAGAGGAACCTAAAGAGCAGGAATAAGAACCTGAAGAAGAAGAGGAGGAACATGAACAAGAAGATGAATAACCAGAGGAAGATGAGGAGGTAGAGACAAATAAAATGGAGGGAGAAAAGAGTAGTGGGGAAGAAGCACAAAAGGATGAGGCAGGCCTTGAAACATATACCAAGGAAGGGGAGAAATATCCAAGAGTGTCTCCTAAACCCATGGAGAAGGAGGAAGTTGTTGTCTTGACTGCCCTAAGCACACCCATAATGTCAATAGGAAAAAGGCAGAGGAAAACTCCCGTATATTTCAAAACAAGGAGGAGCACTAGGATAAAATAGGGGAAACCTTAAACACCTACCAAGACTCTTATCATCATTGAAGACTCACCAAAAGGACAAGAAAAACTAGTCTTCCTAGAAATGAAAGGTGAAGAGGTCACATGAAAAAAGGCTTCCCCAAAGTCGCCAATCACCTATTTTAGGAGGTCTGTCACTGGGTCAACCTCAGAAAATAAAATAAAAGAACCTTTGACCCCCTTTCAGAAAGGGAAAAGCTTCCTACAGGAAATAGATTCATTCCTACATGAAACTCTGTCAAGACTATAGTAAACATAGAAAAAGAAGCAGGAAGGACAACAAGGGAAAAGGAAAGGCAAGGAAGAAGTAGCACACGTATAGGTGGAGACAGATGCTGCAAAAACAGTAAAGGGAGAATCCCAAGAGCTGCAGGAACCTAGTCCACAACCCAATCTCAGCTCATATTACAGATTCATTGAGGGAGGCAAAGTAATACCACAAAAAATTTCCATCCTTCTCTTCTTTTATCTTGAGAAGGAGAGAGCAAGGACACATCTCTCAATGAAAATTTCTAAATCAAAAAATGTAGAGGATGTGGGCCATCTAGAAGAGAAGATATTAGAGATGGGAAGAATCACAGAAGGATGAGGCAAGCCCTGAAACACATACCAATAAAGGGGAGAAATATCCAAGAGTGTCTCCTGAATCCACAGACAAGGAGGAAGTTGTTGCCTTGACTGCCCTAAGCACACCCATAATGTCAATAGGAAAAAGGTAGATGGAGACTCTTGTATATTTCAAAACAAGGAGGAGCACTAGAAAAAAATAGGGGAGACAGTAAACACCTACGAAGACTCTTATCATCATTTAAGACTCACCAAAAGGACAAGAAAAGCTAGTCTCCCCATAAATGAAAGGTGAAGAGGGCACATCAAAATAGGCTTCCCCAAAGTCGCTAATCACCTATGTGAGGAGGCATGTCACTAGGTTAGCCTCAACAAAGAGAATAAAATAAATTTTTACCCACTTTCAGAAAGGGAAAAACCTCCTATAGGAAATAGAGACAGTCCTATAGGAAACTATGTCAGCACTACAGGAAACATAGAAAAAGAAACAAAAGGACAACAAGGACAAAGGAAAGGCAAGGAAGAAGCAACACAAGTATAGGGGGAGACAAATTCTACAAAAACAGTAAAGGGAGAATCCCAAGAGCTGTAGGAAGCTAACCCACAACCCAAACTCAGCTCATATTACAGATTCATTGAGGGAGGTAGAGTAATACCACAAAAAGTTGTCATCCTTCTCTTCTTTGAGCTTGAGAAGGAGAGAGCAAGGACACATTACTAGATTAAAATTGCTAAATCAAAGAATGTATAGGATGTGGGCCATATGGAAGAGAAGCTGCTAGAGATGGGAAGTGATTTTAGTGAGATAATATACAAGGAAAGGCTTATGAAATCTCAACTAAAGGTTGAAAAGACACCGCTGAGGAGGAAGGTACAAGAAAAAGAGAGACAATTGGCCACTATGGCAAGTCTCTCTATGGAGGCACTCTAGTGTAGGATGCCAACAAAATAATACGTCTAGTACCTAAAATATCAATCGCTACAATTTCAAAAAAATACCCTAGCACAACGAGGGACTATGCCTTTCCAAGACTATAGAGAGTTCATTAAGATCTGTGAAAAAATCACCCTAGACAAGAGGGCAAAGATATTTGAATTCTACTTACATAACTTGACTTTAACAAACTTGAATGTGTGGGACCACAATCCAAATCTAGGGGTCTTACAACTAAATGCGTTGGCGTCATGGATGAGTCATGAGGAGGCCAAGGCTAAGGAAGTAAAGAGAGTGTTGGAAAGAGAAGAAAAATACCCCCTTTACATCAGATCAAAAAATATCAATTCCATGGTTGTCATTATCACCCACAAACTCATCACCAATGACCTCCAAATTGAACCATGATACCTAGCTACACAAGATCAAGCAGTCACTCATTTTGAGAACACTTTGAGATTTCTAGGGGATGAAAGACAACAATCATGCCAAAGGATGTGGGGCACCCTACCATACAACCTAAAGATTAGGGAGTATAATTCCCTTGAAAGAATTAGGGATGCACTAGAGATGACCCCACTGTATAAGAAGGCACTGTAAATACTCAAAATCAGCTGGATTGGCTTAAAACTTAGTCCACCTTTTCTCTTCGATATGTTATAAGGAAGAAAGGAAGAATAGGAAAAATGAAGTGGGAGGAAATAAAGAATCATGCAGGAATTTATCCATAAGAGGAGAATACATCAATAGAAGCCTGGAATGCCAGAGAGGCCACAAGAGAAATGAAAGACATGTACATAGATTAAGTTGCTCAGAGGATGAGAAACACTTTTAGTAGGGGGTGATGATGAGGCTCATTAATAGGTAAATTATATGGACCTTAATGCCACTCTCGAGCTTATTAAAATCAACGTTTATCACATTTCTTTACATGTTTTACTATATTTTGCTTAGCGAGAAGGGTAAAGATGAGATGTTATGTCATGTGGCCTAATGTAAATTAATTGTAGGATTTGGAGCAATTTTACCTAATTTAAGTGCATGAAATTGAAGTACGCAAGAAAGAGGGATTTTAGGAGATTGGATCTTCCTCCTTAACTCCTCGCTCAATCAACAATTCCAACACCAAACCTCATCAAATTAGAGTTACAAGCTGCCAAGCCCACCGAGGTCATTGTCAGCGAAGCTAGTGATATTTGAAGACAAGTTGATCTTGAGTTGGAAGCCAATCCTCCCTAAATTTAACGAATTTGTTGGTAGCTTTAGTTGTATAAATAAGAAGGCCTAGAGCCTCATTAGGATTCGACATTTTATGTTGTAGCCAAGAGGCATTTTCAAGCTAAGACATTGTGACTGATAAATATTATGTATTTTTTATATTTTAATGAAAATGAAAAGCATTCCCTTGATGCAACACTAATTTGACTCAGAGGGCAAAAGCTCTTGGGTTAGGGCCCAACCCTAGTAGCAGAGGTTCCTCTTTCCGTACATGTATTCTTAGATTATTCATAATTAGCTGCTGAAGTGATTTCAGTTTTGTTTAAACTGCAAGTATTTCTATTATTACTTAGTTTGCTTCCATTTGTGGATAGATAGATCAATGGTATAGTAATGATAGTAAACAATTCAGAAAATCTTGTGCTAGTTCCCTCTACCCATCTCCCTTATGGGAGCATGGGTTGAGGGTTCCATTCACACAACCCAAAAATAGATTTATTGTTTGATCACTTCATAGCTTAGGAATTCTTGTTGCATAGATAATTTTTTCCTAATTTCTTAGAAGTACCTACAATTTTCATTTTTGTCTTTTGAGTTTGATATGGTTTAGAAGCACTTCCCTAAATTCAACTCATATTTCCCATATATAAATGATCTTGTGCATAAATGAAGAAAAGAATGTATCTTGTTGTAGTAGGATCTGATCTACATGGATACCTCATCTCCCTAGCCAACTCCAAGTCTTCTCCACCTACGCTGCCAAAGTCCACAAAACCCTAATCCAAATTCCTGTTTTGTAGCAAAGTGGGAATTTTCCCTGAGCAAGTCCAACCATCTTAAAGCTTTGGACTGAGCCTTGGGTAGTGTATTCTCCATTTGTGCCTTATTTCCCCATCAGAAACCTTTCCCACACTTCATTATACCTTTCCTACCTCCTCTTGATGCCTCGAAAATCACTGCAACAACATTGGGGATAACCACCCGGTCGGACCTTAGTACAGCTCCTTTTCCGTTTGGAATGGTGGCTCCGACTGGGGATAATGGGACCAGTTTCCCAAAAGTGGATAAACGGGATGAATGGATGATTGATTAACTAAGCTAGTGATGGGCGAATAACTAAATATATTAACAAGAATACAAGAACTATGACCTATCCCGGGAAATTATTGAGCTTTAAAGTGTAGCGCTTGATGGTCTATGTCTATAAACAAGCATATAGATGACTCCATTTAACAGACATGGACATTATTTCATTCGGGATTACTATGCTTAAATAGTTAAGCAAAGCGATTAAAGCGATATTACTACACTCATCATTTATATCATCGACACATACATGATTAAAAGAAAAGCATATCATAAAACATCCAATAGTGGAGAGAATATAGATCTGTTGTTAAAGCACATGCATATAATCAATAATAGCAAGGATAATCAAATAACAATTCATATGAAAGGAATGAATTCAGACATAGATAGAAATACCATATGAGCTGCTTGACACTCCCAATATTAATCGCTACTTGTAATTCTTCCTTCAGCGCAGAAACACTTTCAAACAAGGACAATAGTGCACAATTGCATAAAAAGCTTCCTTGTCAAATTAAGAACAACTGGTCCAGTTTCATAAAAGAATATGACTGAAGCACAATAGTGCAAACTTCAGTCTTTAAGTCAAGTACAAAACTTTACGACCCTTTCCAAAACAATGAAAGGGTCTATAAATACTTAATTAATCTACCTATCTATAAAACATAAATCCTATTTAATTGGTATCAATAAATCTTGATCTGATTTTCTTCAGCGATCTGGCAGTCGGCGGCATGATTCATCAAGTAGGCTGCTTGCCTTTATATCTGAGCTGACTTATCGCAAGCATTGGCTCTACTTCAGGTGGTTTGTTGAGGCGCGAGCTGAGCTGGGTGGCATAGGTGGCATCCTGAATATCGGGAATAATATACCCGATTGCATCTGTTAGGCACTTGAGGGCGGCTCTCTGTGTGTGCGGCTTTACCAGGAAGAACCAATATGTGTCCCAGGTTAAACTGTTAATCCCAGCGATTAATCTCCCCTTTTCTTCTAGATCTGGATAACATGATTGCTCCAATGTTTTCATAGTTGTCAACTTTCCTGGTGTGCATTGGGAAATCATGTTTGATAAGTAGAGAGTTTTATTGACTAATTCAACTAAATTGCTAGAAGTTGATTTACATCTTGAAGCCGCCCTCTCTGCTTTCATTAACTGGGACTGCCATTCTATGAAGAGTATATCTTTGTGTGGTTCTAAGATCCTGGGTAAATTCGCCGCTTGTCCCTGATCAGAATCTTGCCAGTCGAGAAATGCAGCTATTGTTTCTTCGACTTGATCCAATTCAGTTCTGGCCTTCTCTACTTGCTTATTTATGGATGCCGTTAACTCACATAGTGGTTCGGCCTGGGCGATTTGTTGACACAGAAGCTTAATTTGGGATATTAATGCAGTATTTATTTGTAATGCTTCTACTCTAAATTCAGCCACTTGTGGAACCCCCTTTATTTTTTCGAGCTGTGATGATAATTGAGCTATTTGCTCATCTTTTGTTCTCACCATTTGCTCATTTGTTGCCTTTAATTGTGCCAATGCCTCTGATAATTCTTTCTGCTTCTAGATCGCGCTTTGGTCAATCCTTTGCTTCTCTGCCTGCAATTGTTGAGTTAGTTGACTGTTTAATTGTTGTTGCGTCAACAATTGCTGCTCTGCCTACTCCGCTTTCTGCTTTGTTTCAGCTAACTGCGCCTGTAATGAGAAAATCTCTTGATCCTTTGTTTTTAATAAAAGGCTTACCTCCGATGCCTTATCTATTGTCGCTGCCGAATAAGCCCCTGCATACTGTGATAGTTTTGTCAGGTCATCGGAGGGGTCAAATTCCTCCTTCCAAACCACATTGCCCGTGACAGTTTGCTCTGGGAAAAGGGAAGGTTGATCAGTCCTTCTTCTTTTCCTTTGTCGTTTAACCACCGCTTTATGCCTTGGGCTGTAGAAGACATCCAGGGGAGGAATATCTTCCACCTGCAAAATGATTTGGTTGGAGGGGTCCTTCGGTATTATCTCTACCTCTTTAGAAATGGGTGGGCCGCTGGTTCCACTCAGAACCTGTGATGAAGTGATTTCCTGTGTGTCTGTTGCCTTAGAAGTGTCTGAGTCCTTTGAACATTCCAAACCACTGATGATGGAATCAAATTGCTTCCATTCCTGGAGCAATTTAGGGTCAATATGAGTATCTATATTGACATCAATGGTGGTTTGTTTTTCCTTTTCAGCTTGGGTCTCCTTCCGCACTTTTTCTTGCTCTCTCTTCTGCTTTTCCTCCTGCTCTTTCTTTTGCCTTTCCTCCTGCTCTCTCTTCTGCTTTTCCTCTTTTTCTTTTCTCTACTTTTCCTCTTTCTCTCTTCTCTGCTTTTCCTCCTGTTCTTTCTTCCGATTTTCCTCCTGTGGCTTCTCTTGTTCTTTCGTTTTAACTGGAGGTTCCTTTGACTGTTGCTGATTAGGCTCGCTTGATGATGTCGCTGGGGTTGTCGCTAGTAGATCTAGAGGCAGAGTTTGCAACCTCTGTTCTCTAAGTTTATTAAATTCAGTCAACCCTTCATCATTATATTTCATTTTGGCCAATGCCTTAACCTGATTTATTGTCTCAGCTGAAGAGAACAGGTCGTCAAACATATCTTCTTTATGGTCAAATTTTGACAATTTGGCCTGTTCTAGTGCATTATAGGCAACTTTGTTTGGATCAAAATGCCTATTTGGGAGAGTCGCCAGAGTCAATGATTTAATCTTCGTGGCTTCCTTTTCTGCATGTTTGAGATCATGCAGAGTATAGACACCACATCTCAAGGGAAAAGAGGGCCAGCCCTGCTTCTTATTTTTCTTGAGAGTCTGTGTAACACTCTCAGCAATAATCTGGTAAGAGATTTCTCTTGCCAACAGTTTATCCGGTATATATAAAGGGAGAACATGAGGTTCAACTTGGCTACCGAAAAATCTTATATAAGTGAATTTCTCCTCTCCAAACCAACTCCCTACCGCTGTTAAATCAATCCCAGCTTGGTAGGATATCTTGGGAATGGGTTTATCAAAAATAGAATAATAAATAGGGACCATAAAACCATTGCAGACTTGGTACAGATGGTGCTTGTAAGAGGATTTCCATAGTTTCTAATGGTATATGTGGATAGCCGTGGGGTCTTGTGGCGTCGACCTCCAGCCGAGCACGGGAAATTTAGAATTGAAACACAATGTATCTAAAATATATGCACTGTAATAGAATGGGGGAATTATCCTTTCAAAGATGGAAGTCTTATTCCTAAACTCAAGAACAACTTTGGCTAGTTTATCTAAGAGAATAGTGGCCCAATCCATTATTACACTGTTGCATGCAGCTTCCATTAAGGGGACCATTTCTATAGTGAAATTAGCAGAGTCATGCAATCCCCACAATCTACACATCATTATTCCAGCATAGCAATAAGGCGAAGCGAGGGAATCAACTGAGTACTTACCAGAAGACTCATGTTTGTGCTTTGCCGGATTTTGTCTCCAATCCCGGATGGGTTCGGATTCAACTTCGTTCTCGTTTGAAAATTTCTCCAGGAATGCCTTATTGTATATCTTTTATGGCTCAGGCAAATGATACATTTGCCTCAGATCATCTGCTTGGAAAGACCCGAAAATTCTCCCATCTCTGGTGCTGAAGGTTCTATCCAGGATTGGGATTTCTTCAATTGCCCACCGCACTACATCTGTGTATGGGAGAATTTTCTCCCTGGCTGCTATCCGGTGAAGGAAGGAGTCAGCTAAGTCCTTGAGAGTACCCTCAGATTTCCGAGTAGAATCTGTAGTAGCTTCTACTGTTGTTACTTTAGGTTCTTCGATTTCAATCAGGTTGTAGGTACTCTGCCAAGTAGTTCTGCCGAGACCAGAACATGTGGTATCAGAGATCAATCCTTTGTTTTTGTCTGTGACAGCTTGTCCTGTAGCTAGCGCAGCGGAAGTGCCTGTGGTCTTCTTGGATTTCTTCCCCATTTTGCTTGAGCTTTCTCCTTGGGATGAACTCTGCACAGAGGCGAAAATAAATGTAACACAGAGAATTGGCAATGAAAACTTCAAAGTGATGAGCTATAGTGACTGATGCGTAATAAGGGATTAGCTTTTCAAATGGGCGCAAATACAATCCATGGGAGGATTTTAGGACTTACGATCACATTAAATGGCCGTTTAAAACCTGCCAATCTTAAATTCCCATTATATCATTAATCGGCCGAATGATTCATTTAAGCGTGCTATAGATGTTTTGGCGGTTGAGCGCAGGTGAATCATTGTTGGACGGATCAAGCCTTTAATATGAATAAATCGTGATATCCCTTTATTCCAACGGTTTTTTGAAATCTGCGCTTTATCGCAATCGGCGAGCGGGGCAAACTTAAGCCTTTTATATTGTCATCTTTTGAAAACCTCGATAGCCGATAGCGATATCGCATCGCATCGGAAGTATTGGCATCTTATGAGATATGTATTGTATATCGCCGATCGTCGATCGCCGATATCGCATCGCATCGGGGCCAATGGCATGGGGGCGCTTTAAGGTGTGCATAGAGTATTGCCGATAGCCGATAGCGATATCGCATCGGCGGAGACCAATGTGCCACTTATTTATGTACCTTTTGTCATTGCGATATGCGATCTTGCGATCGCTTTATCGCAATGATAAAGATTGATTTATTTGATAAAAAATGGGATTTTCCGAAAAGGGTTTTATAATGTTTTTATTTGGTTTCCGAACCTTTTTTAAATAATGCAATATTGATACCAATTAACTCTAAAGGGACCCATTTCATATTATAATTTTTGTGAATAAAATGATAAGAAATGGGGGGTTGTTGTAGAGCACAACAATTGGCGATTCGCTGGAAGAAACAGTTATCTCTGAAAAGTATAGAAATACTTAAACTTTTTCAAAATAGAGTTCTAATCAAAAGGGAAAAAATCTAATATAACTAGGTATAAATGCATTCCGAGTAAAATGAAACTATTTTGTTAATTTCCTCTCTTTTTTAAGATAATAGATACATTCTAAGTTTTGAATAAGCCTTTATTGGTTTATAATGATAAAACAGAAAACCTTTCCAAATCAACTTTTATAATGAACTCGTCTGTCATAGGTAGAGCCTCTGCTGCCAGCAAACGTTCATAGTTTCGACAGGGATACCTTTTAACCATGTTATTGTCCATTGTCCCATCCAATTTAAGAGTGTGATTAACAACATGAATTCAAAATATGTTTTCATATTTTGTATTTCTTTCTTTTCCTGTTATTGATAAGATAAAAAAAAAACCATTGTCCTGGTTTGGTAGCCAGCTATTGACAATGCCATTCACTGGTAGTAATCTAACCGAACAAGCTGGCTCGTGATGAGACCCCTTGTCTTAAAATTGCTAAGCCATTACCCAGTTATGGTATGCAGTATTGGTAATGTCGGTTAAACTATTTCCCTATGATCATGCTAAGCAGGCTTGTAATAAGACCTATTATCTTTTTATATTAAAATTTTAGAATTACACTCTGAGTAACCATACACTTTGGTGAATGGGATGGACAATTTTCTCTTTTAAGAGTAGATGGATGACAGGGTAAGAGTTGAAGATGCTGAAGTTGGATTAGCTTCTATCTTGATATTGATAACCTTTTATGACCAATTTAAAAACAGAAAATGATTTATAATACTTTTAAACTTTGAGAGGTGTTAACAAAACTTGAAGTGTGGTTTCAGAATACAATGATACTTAGTTTCCTAGAAATTATCCCTTGTGGTTAAGACTTCTATTATTTTAAAAGCAAATATCATACTACCTTTATGGATTAAGTTTTCAAACACAACAAAGGTCAATGGAAGATACCTTACAACATTATTTTCCAAAAAATCCTACAAACTACAAAACTCTATCAAACTAAAAGGAGAAGGGGTTACCTCCTCAATTTATGAATTTCTTCAAGATAAGGCCATTAACAGGGAGAGAATCTCTCAAAACTGATAAATCTTGCAATATGAAGGTTGAATGGCCTATCTTCTCACAGATCTGAAATGGTCCAAGCCACATCTTCTGGAACTTGGTGTGTTTTCCCTTGTCCTCATGGGCTTTGTCCCATTTCATAACTAAATCACCGACTTGAAATTGTTTTGAACCAGATGAGACTGAATCAAAAGCTTCCTTGATGATTTGTTGATGTTTGGCATGAATAACCTTGGCTTTTTCTCTTCCCTCTTCTAATTTTAGAATTTGATCATGTCTAAGCTGAATAGAAGAGGAAGGACTTTCCTCAATGAACTGAATTAGGGCTAGAGAAGGAAGAACAAGATTTGTGGGCAGTACTGCTTCTTTTCCATACACAAGGTTGAATGGGGAAGATCCTATAGAAGCTTTCTGTGTTATCCTATCAGCCCATAGTGCAAACATTAAGGATTTGTGCTAGTTTTTATGATTCTGCTCGATAGTTCGCTTAATGATTTTGATCAGATTCTTATTAGTAGACTCTGCTAAACCATTACCCTGGGGATAGTAATTAGCAGAATATTTTAATTTAAATCCTCTTTTAATAGCGAAATCAAACATAGCATTTCCTGAGAAATAAGATGCATTATCAAAAACAAGAGCATTTGGGATGCCAAACCTGGTAATGATGAATTGATCTATGAACTCAATGATTGCTTCAGAATTTTCCGTCTTCAAAGGAATTGCCTCAACCCATTTAGTAAAATAATCGGTAGCAGTAAGGATATACTTATGCTGTTTGGAAGATGGTGGAGTAATTTCCCCAATGATGTCCAATCCCCATTTCTCAAATGGTTGTTCAATGTTGACTGGTTGTAGAGGGAAAGCTGGTTTACGTTGTCTTCCACTAGAAGTTTGACAGTTGAGGCATTTCCTTACATACTCGCGGGCATCTCTAAATAGAGTGGGCCAATAGTATCCAGCATGAATAATTTTGTGAGCTGTTGTGTCAGCTCCAAAATGTCCTCCTGCTGGTCCATCATGTAACTCCTGCAAAACCTTTTGTGCTTCAGGTTTCTCAAGGCATCTTAATAAAATGGAATCATAATTCTACTTAAAAATCACATCATTAATAATTGTAAAATTCTTTGCTTTTAACCTAATGGCCCTTTTGTTTTTGTAAGATAGGTTTGGAGGTGCATAACCATTTTTTAAATAAAAGATTAAATCTGCATATTGAGATTCAGAATCAGTAACACTTATCTGGTTGATTTCTTCAGTTTGATCTGTATCGCTTGATTCTAGAATGTTGGACGCTCCTGCCAATATCCTGCAAAAACCTTGGCCCCTAACAATCTTTGTTGGCTTAATTTCTAAGTCATATTCTTGAAGCGCTGTGACCCAGTTCTCTCTCTTTTCACCCAGTTCTTTTTGGATTAATAGTTGCCTAACAGCAGGGAAAGGAACTATAACTTTTGTATGGGTTTTCAAAAGGAAGGGTATATAATGTTTGACTGCTTTAAATACAGCAAAGGCTTGTTTTTCTACTTCGGAGTAATTCAATTCAGCACCCTGAAGATTTGAACTAAAAAATGAAATGGGTGCTTCCAATTTGTGATCGTTGAGCTGTGTGAGTACTGGTGCGTAAGACGAGGTGGAGGCAATAGTGTATAATGTAAAATGATTAGAAAAATTGGGAGTATTTAAGGCTGGGGCATCAATTATTGATTGTTTGATTAAATCAAACGCTTCTTTCTCTGTTGATCCCCACTTAAAGACTGAATTCTTCTTGATCATAGTTTGAAGTGGCAAAATAATTTGAGAAAAATATGGAACAAATCTTTTAACAAAATTGATTTGGCCTAAAAATGACTGCATGGATTTCTTATTGTGCGGGAAAGGGATTTCAGAGATTTCTTTGATCCAATCAGGATCAATATAAATGCCATCTTTAGACACAATAAAGCCTAAGAGCTTTCCTTGGTCAAGAGCAAAGAAAATTTTTTTGGGGTTAAGAGAAATACCATATCTTTTGCAGCGTTGAAAGATTTGATTCAGGTCATGCAAATGATTGGACTTCTTTTTAGAGAATACAGTAATGTCGTCTAGATAGACGACTACTGTTCTATTAATCATCCCTCTAAAAGCTGTATCCATCGCTCTTTGGAATGTTGCTCCTGCATTAATAAGTCCGAAGGGCATTTTTCGATATGCATATGTTCCCCATTTGGTTCTGAATGTGGTTTTAAGCTGGTCATCAGGATGGACCAAAACTTGGTTATATCCTAAGAAACCGTTTAGAAAAGACATTAATTCAGAGCCTGCTACTGATTGGAGTATCTGCTCCATGGTAGGTAATGGGAAATTGTCTTTTAAGCTTGCTTTGTTCAAATTTCTGAAATCAATACAAATCCGAATGTCGCCATTTTTCTTTCTGACTGGCACCATATTGAAGACCCAGTTTGAGTGTCGGACTGGAAAAATAATCTTGGCTTTCAAGAGTTTGTTAAGCTCAGTCTTTATTTGAATCTCTAAACTTGGATGTATTTTTCTTAACTTCTGTTGAATTGGTTTCTGATTGGGAAGCACTGGAATGGTATGCTGGATAATGGATGTATCATATGTCTTCAAATCATCATATTTCCAAGCAAAAACCTGTTTATTTTTCCTTAACAGTTTAATGAATGCCTCTTTCTCTTCCAAGGAAAGTCCTAATCCTAAATTAATATTTTGAGGAGCTCGATCAGTACCTAGATTTATCAATTAAAATCTTAGGGTAGAGCTTTGGAGTTTTGCATTAGTTACAGGTTTAAACCTGTCTTTAATATCATAAAGATCCTCCAGCTTTACCGCAGGCTTAGGAATTGAATTTTCCTGAGGGGTTTCTCTCATTTGAAAGTCATGCTCATTTTCCTCAATAATTTGATTATCATAGGACTTTTCAGAAGTTAAGAATTGTAAAATATCCTCATCATGATTGAACACTCTCCAATTAGTGACATTGTCAGGAATTGAAGGCCTAAAAAGCAATTCTACTGAAAATCTATCCGGGCTGTAGTCTTCAGAACGTAGGAGTTTGGAAGCTACATTGGCTAGTAGGTCGGCTGCCGAGTTTTGAGATCTAGGGATGGTAGAAATATTGAATGCCGAAAAGTGTGAAGTGAGTTCTTGTACTAGCGATTGATAATGTTTAAGATGATTAGAAAGACAATGGATTGTATTTCTCACCTGTTTGATAATAATTTCAGAATCGCCGAAAACTTTTAAATATTGTACTTTAAGGCCAATCGCTTTATACAGTCCCTGAACTAAGGCTTCATATTCAGCTGGATTGTTAGTGCATTCAAATTCCAGCCTACAAGACAACATTGTTTTTTCTCCTAGTGGGCTAACCAAAATACATCCTGCTCCTGAGCCCTCACTAATTTGGACCCATCGAAATATAATGACCAAAATAAGGAAGTATTAACAATTTTATTTACAGACTTCTCAGTGTCATTGAAACATCTAGACTTATCTATTTGTGAAAAATTCTCAATCTGAGATGAAAAATGATTGACTGAAAAAGGGGATGACTGGGCAGTAAAGTTACCAAAGAATGACTCAGATGCATAATTCCCCAAAATGTTGTTATTAAATGCTACAGGTTGGTTTTCTTGCTCAAATTCAGTAACTGTATGGGTCATATGTTTTTCTCGATCAATCCTTATTTGATTGGGCTTACCCTTATAGGGAAGCCACATATGTGACCAATCAGTAGAAATATATCCATGTAGTTTTTCAGACCAATCCCTACTCAAGATTAAACCGTAAAATTCAGGTATATCGGCTATCAAGATATCAATCCTTTGTACTACTCTGGGATCAGCAGATAACCTGATACTTACGAAATTAATCTCTCCCACAACCTGTACTTTGGTCCTATCCAACTGCACAATATGAATAGCAGACTTTTGGGGTTCAATGTTCAGTTTGGAACAAACTGAGGCTGGCATTATGTTAGAAGATGCCCCTGAGTCAATCAAACAGTTGTGTAGGTTTCTGTTGTAGATCTCATAGGTCAGAAGGAAGGGTGGAGTATGGGAATTTGATCTATCTCCAATCAGAACTGAATCGGTAGCTTCAACCATACCGGGAGGAGGTTGGCCTGAATCATTAGCAGCTTTTGCACTGGGAAGAGGTGTAGAAGGAACAACATTCAATTCTTTGAGAAGCAATTTCTGTTGATGTTTTAATTTACTAAGTTCAAACATAGTAATGTTTGCTTTAGTTTTCTTCATGTCATCAACAATGTTGTACTCCATTGAATCGGATACCACTAATGTTTTAGATGTTGAAGGAGTATTAGAAATTGAAGGCTGGTTTTGGGGAATTGCTACAGGTGATTTCTTTGCAGGTATTTTTTCTTTGGTTGTAGCGGCACCTGCACTCCTTTTCTTTGACGTTACCTGAACAGGTTCGGAAGTACTTTTACTCCTAGTAGTAACCGGGAACGCATCTTCTTCATTATCGGTATCGGAGTTGGGGAGTATAAAAACCCACATTCCATGACATTCTACTACTTCTTCTTCATCATCAGTTGTTGAAATTGTTTCCTCTTCCTCTTCTTCTTGCTCTGAATCTGCATTAGATATGACATTCGGTGGCTTTGATTCATTTTTCTTATAAATCCTAAAGGGTTTTTTGGTTGAGGTCTCGGTTACCTGTTTCTTTATTTCAACCATTTCATTTGATAAAGTTTTTAGGACTTTTTGCAAACCCTCCATGTCATAGGGGTCTTTTGAGGTTTTCTTTCTTGAGTCATCTTTAAAAGAGACTTTTTTTGCTTTTCTGTCTTCCAGAGCAACTTTCTTTTCTAGAGCATTGATACGTTTCTCCACAGCAAGTGCTTCTCTCATGTTTTCGGCTAAGGTAGGTTTCCCAGCCCTATCTACAAAAATGGCTATATTGGCAGGTAGGGCGGTTATATACCATTCGCTTCGAATTTGTTCACTTGGTTTGGAGGCCGTCGGGATTTTGTTCAGGAGTTTATTGAATCGAGCATTAAATTCCTTAATTGGTTCCCTATGCTCTATCCTAAGATTGGAGAGGTCGTTTATTAGGGTAGCCAAAGACCTATCATCTCCATATTTGGTAAGAAACTGCTCTTGGAAAGTGTTCCAACTGGTAATGGAACCAGAGGGTAAAGAAAAATACCAGGATCCTGCTGATCCTTGCAAGGTGTAAGGAAAAAGTCTAACAACAACATCTTGTTCTGTTACTCCTTTCAAGTTGACTGCCAACATGAAATTATTAATGTGTTCCTCAGCTTGGGTCCCATCATCTGGATTAAACTTGGGTAGCCATTTTTCAGGAGCATCTGGTAATGGATGCAATGGTGCAGGCATATTGACTGCACCAGGTCCGGTCCATGGATCTGCCATTATAATAGCAGTAGCGGTTGATACTATTGTTGGGACTCCAGATATCTGGGAAGACAATAATGTTGAGGAGTGAGCAGGTTGGGATGTTAAAGCTCCTAATCCCTGGTGAACAACAATATGTAATGGGGGAGTGGATGGTTGACTTTGCAGAGGAGAAGATGCAATGGAGGATGTGGATGAAAGCTCTTCACTGTCAGATCCTTCAGTATATTTCTTCGCCTTTTTCCTTTTGGGTAAAGGGAACTCAATGGGTTCAATACCGAGCTTTTCGCTCTGAAGTCTGGTGAGAGGGTGAGGTAAATTGAACTGCGAAGTCGCACTGCTTTGTGATACCTCAGATTTCTGTGGTGAAATCGAGAAGCTCTGAAGTTTGTGGATAAGGGACTGGACTTCAGGTGATTCAAGACTTAATTGTTCTGGAGTATGATGGGTTTGAGTAGTGGTAGTTGATTCCTCTTCTTCTTGTCTGGATACTGGAGAACCAGCATGCGAATGAGAAGTTTGAGGGGATACGGAGGGAGAATTACTCTTAGAATGGCTTATAGATTTTGGTTTATGTGCCATTCACAGTCAGGCCCTCCTTCTAGCATCAAAAATGTTGATGCCTCGAAAATCGCTGCAACAACATTGGGGATAACCACCCGGTCCGGACCTTAGTACAGCTCCTTTTCCATTTGGAATGGTGGCTCCGACTGGGGATAATGGGACCAGTTTCCCAAAAGTGGATAAACGAGATGAATGGATGATTGATTAACTAAGCTAGTGATGGGCGAATAACTAAATCTATTAACAAGAATACAAGAACTATGACCTATCCCGGGAAATTATTGATCTTTAAAGTGTAGCGCTTGATGGTCTATGTCTATAAACAGGCATATAGATGACTCCATTTAACAGACATGGACATTATTTCATTCGGGATTACTATGCTTAAATAGTTAAGCAAAGCGATTAAAGCGATATTACTACACTCATCATTTATATCATCAACACATACATGATTAAAAGAAAAGCATATCATAAAACATCCAATAGCGGAGAGAATATAGATCTGCTGTTAAAGCACATGCATATAATCAATAATAGCAAGGATAATCAAATAACAATTCATATGAAAGGAATGAATTCAGACATAGATAGAAATACCATATGAGCTGCTTGACACTCCCAATATCAATTGCTACTTTTAATTCTTCCTTCAACGCAGAAAAACTTTCAAACAAGGACAATAGTGCACAATTGCATAAAAAGCTTCCTTGTCAAATTAAGAACAACTGGTCCAGTTTCATAAAAGAATATGACTGAAGCACAATAGTGCAAACTTCAGTCTTTAAGTCAAGTACAAAACTTTACGACCCTTTCCAAAACAATGAAAGGGTATATAAATACTTAATTAATCTACCTATCTATAAAACATAAATCCTATTTAATTGGTATCAATAAATCTTGATCTGATTTTCTTCAGCGATCTGGCAGTCGGCGGCATGATTCATCAAGTAGGCTGCTTGCCTTTACATCTGAGCTAACTTATCGCAAGCATTGGCTCTACTTCAGGTGGTTTGTTGAGGCGCGAGCTGAGCTGGGCGGCATAGGTGGCATCCTAAATATCAGGAATAATATACCCGATTGCATCTGTTAGGCACTTGAGGGTGGCTCTCTGTGTGTGCGGCTTTACCAGGAAGAACCAATATGTGTCCCAAGTTAAACTATTAATCCCGGCGATTAATCTCCCCTTTTCTTCTAGATCTGAAAAACATGATTGCTCCAATGTTTTCATAGTTTTCAACTTTCCTGGTGTGCATTGGGAAATCATGTTTGATAAGTAGAGAGTGTTATTGACTAATTCAACTAAATTGCTAGAAGTTGATTTACATCTTGAAGCCGCCCTCTCTGCTTTCATTAACTGGGACTGCCATTCTGTGAAGAGTATATCTTTGTGTGGTTCTAAGATCCTAGGTAAATTCGTCGCTTGTCCCTGATCAAAATCTTGCCAGCCGAGAAATGCAGCTATTGTTTCTTCGGCTTGATCCAATTCAGTTCTGGCCTTCTCTACTTGCTTATTTATGGATGTCGTTAACTCACATAGTGGCTCTACCTGGGCGATTTGTTGACACAGAAGCTTAATTTGGGATATTAATGCATTATTTATTTGTAATGCTTCTGCTCTAAATTCAGCCACTTGTGGAACACCCTTTATTTTTTCGATCTGTGATGATAATTGAGCTATTTGCTCATCTTTTGTTCTCACCATTTGCTCATTTGCTGCCTTTAATTGTGCCAATGCCTCTGATAATTATTTCTACTTCTGGATCGCGCTTTGGTCAATCCTTTGCTTCTCTGCCTGCAATTGTTGAGTTAGTTGACTGTTTAATTGTTGTTGCATCAAAAATTGCTGCTCTGCCTGCTCCGCTTTCTGCTTTGTTTTAGCTAACTGCGCCTGTAATGAGAAAATCTCTTGATCCTTTGTTTTTAATAAAAGGCTTAACTCCGATGCTTTATCTATTGTCGCTGCCGAATAAGCCCCCGCATACTGTGATAGTTTTGTCAGGTCATCGGAGGGGTCAAATTCCTCCTTCCAAACCACATTGCCCGTGACAGTTTGCTCTGGGAAAAGGGAAGGTTGATCATTCCTTCTTCTTTTCCTTTGTCGTTTAACCACCGCTTTATGCCTTGGGCTGTAGAAGACATGCAGGGGAGGAATATCTTCTACTTGCAAAATGATTTGGTCAGAGGGGTCCTTTGGTATTATCTCTACCTCTTTAGAAATGGTTGGGCCGCTGGTTCCACTCAGAACCTGTGATGAAGTGATTTCCTGTGTGTCCGTTGCCTTAGAAGTGTCTGAGTCCTTTGAACATTCCAAACCACTGATGATGGAATCAAATTGCTTCCATTCCTGGAGCAATTTAGGGTCAATATGAGTATCTATATTGACATCAATGGTGGTTTGTTTTTCCTTTTCAGCTTGGGTCTCCTTCCGCACTTTTTCCTGCTCTCTCTTCTGCTTTTCCTCTTGCTCTTTCTTTTTCCTTTCCTCCTACTCTCTCTTCTGCTTTTCCTCTTTTTCTTTTCTCTGCTTTTCCTCTTTCTCTCTTCTCTGCTTTTCCTCCTGTTCTTTCTTCCGATTTTCCTCCTGTGGCTTCTCTTGCTCTTTTGTTATAACTGGAGGTTCCTTTGACTGTTGCCGATCAGGCTCGCTTGATGATGTCGCTGGGGTTGTCGCTAGTAGATCTAGAGACAGAGTTTGCAACCTCTGTTCTCTAAGTTTATTAAATTCAGTCAACCCTTCATCATTATATTTCATTTTGGCCAATGCCTTAACCTGATTTATCGTCTCAGCTGAAGAGAACAGGTCGTCAAACATATCTTCTTTATGGTCAAATTTTGACAATTTGGCCTGTTCTAGTGCATTATAGGCAACTTTGTTTGGATCAAAATGCCTATTTGGGAGAGTCACCAGAGTCAATGATTTAATCTTCGTGGCTTCCTTTTCTGCATGTTTGAGATCATGCAGAGTATAGACACCACATCTCAAGGGAAAAGAGGGCCAGCCCTACTTCTTATTTTTCTTGAGAGTCTGTGTAACACTCTCAGCAATAATCTGGTAAGATATTTCTATTGCCAATAGTTTATCCGGTATATATAAAGGGAGAACATGAGGTTCGTGTTGGCATTTTGGCACAGATGTGGCGCTATGGTACAGGTGTTGTCCTTGATGGCAACTCACTTTGGTGACAGATCTCAGTTCAAGTGCTCAGAATGAAGGAAATCTTGTATACGCAGGTACACCTTGCCGAAGTCGCATATACACGCGGTTTATACGTTCCTAAGTCGCGTATGCGTATACACGCACTTTTATGCACATAAAAGTGCATACATGATGGGAAACTTATTTTTGATCCGTGGTTGTTAGTCCTTGGAATTTGAACCTTTGGTTGTTGACCATGGTATCTCGGCAGAAGAGTTGAACCCAGGTTTTTGGCCTTTGGTATTGGATTATTATGGTTTTGGCCCGTGGTATTGTGCAAGGCCTATAACTATAAAAGAGGAAGGATATCATGTGAAAAGGTATCCTCTGAATTATTGAATATCTGATATTGTGATAGATCTGGAATACGGGTGATTTGGGTTATGGTGTAGATCTAGATCTGAATGAAGGTGGAACCTGAACGCAAGAAGGATAAGGACTATCGATGGATCTAAATCTCAAGGCTTGAACATTGGTATCTCTGTATGATTTTGATCTGTTATATGTGGCACACTCTTGATCTATAAATCTGGGCTATCTAATGTCTGAATGCTTGAAAGAATAAATTTTCCTTTATAGATCTGTACGCAGGTTCAGCGAATTGAAGCTGCGTATATACGCATTTTCTGTGAATAAAAGACGCGTATACGCAGGTTGGGTGTGGTACAGAAGTGTATACTCGCAGGTTGATGAACAGTGAAGTAGCGTATATGTCTTGATTTATGTTCTAGCTGCTTCTGTTTTATTGCTGCAGTGTTCTAGGTTTAGAATTGGTGTTTGATTACAGTTACTGTGTTCTGGGTTCAGTGATCAGAGAAGTTCTTGGTTGTTTTCAGCTTATGATTGGTGAAAAGGAGTTTGGGTTATGCAGAAATTATTGATGTATGATTGATGTTACTTGTGGATCCAGTCTGAAAATTAATGAAACGAGGTCCCTGAAAGCAAAGAGAAGGTTGCAGCCTTCTGCAGGTAAGAGCCTGCGTACTAGTATCTCAAGCTAGTACAAGAACTAAGGGGGTTGGAGCTCCCTTCCAGGGAAGCTGGAAAACGAGAGAGAGTTGTAGCTCTCTGCAGGTTGCAGCTTGCGTACTGGTAAATTCTGCTCTAGTACAAGACATTGTAAAGAAAAGTTTCTAATTAAAAAGAAGATAGAGACGAATTGCAGCAGGGGGTTTTCACCCACATTGGGTTTCCTCCGTATATCTTGTGTTCTTGTGTGTGACTGTCTTCTGCTCTGTTTCACTGTTTCTGGTACTGTTTATGTGCATCTGAATCACAAATTAATAGCTGACATCTGAAAGATAATTCAAATTATAAGTCTGATTTATATATGCGGTTTTCGTTATCTGTAGTTGCGTATATACGTAGGTTGTATTAACTGAAGTAGCGTATATCATCTGGAATTTAAAAAGGAAATATTTGGCTTGATAATTCTGATTCACCCCCCTCTCAGTATTATTTCCAACAATTGGTATCAGAGCAGGTCCTTCAGAGAAGCTTGATCGCTTGAAGGAAGATCATTCATCATGAGCAACTACGAGAGGGAAGCATCAATCAGGCCTCCAATTTTTGATGGGACAAACTTCAATTATTGGTAGGTAAGAGTTACTACCTATCTTCAATCTCTTGGTACAGAAGTATGGGATATCATAGATACAGGCTACACTTTTCCTTCAGCTACTCCTACAGATGCGGCCGAGAAAAAGAAATATGAAACAAATGCTAAAGCAGTCAATACTCTGCTAGGATGCTTATCTCAAACAAAATTTGTGAAGGTTATGCAATATAAATCTGCAAAAGAAATATGGGACAAGATTGTCTTGAGCTACGAAGGAGATGAACAGGTAAAGCGTGCTAAACTTCAAACCCTCAGAATTCAATATGAGAATCTCAGAATGTATAATGATGAAAGTGTGGCTAACTATTTCCTTCGGGTAGATGAGATTGTTAATTGCATGAAAAACTTGGGTGAAGAAATAAAAGAGGCTATTGTGGTTGAAAAGGTTCTAAGATCTTTGTCCCCCAAGTTTGAATCTAAAGTGTTTGCTATAGAAGAAAAGGAAAATCTACGAACACTTACTATGTCTCAGCTACACGTAATTCTAACTTCTTATGAAATGAGGAAAGGAGGTCCATCTGACAGGAGAGAAGCTGCCTTCAAGGCTTCAGGCAAAGGAGAGTACTATGAATCAGGACATGGGTCAGAAGAAGAAGAAGAATCAAATTTTGTCAGAAATCTTCAACAGGGTGCTGGACGGTTCAGAGGTAAGTTGCCCTTCAAATGCTTTGCTTGTGGAAGAGTAGGTCACTATGCTGCCAAATGTCCTCATAAGGATAAGATTGACAAGGGAAAGGAACCTATTAGATGGAACAAGAAACAGAACGCAAATAAGAAGAGCTACTACACTCATGAAGATAGTGATGGTCTATCAAATAGTGATGAAGATGAACGAGGTAATGACTATAAACTGTTAATGGCATTTGAAGATGATGATTATATGGATGCTATAGATGTGGATAGCCTTTATGAAGAAATTACTAGACTCAAGAGATGTATAGAAGAAAAGAATATGATCATTGATACTCTACAATTTCAAATTGATGAAAAGGAAAAACATCTTGAAAAATTAGAAGGTGAAATTGTTGGCCTTAGAAAAGAGATTGAGAAAACAAAAGCTATTAATCTTAAATTTGTCAAAGGATTTGAAACTCTGGATGAGATCATCAATGTACAGCGTTCTCCACTAAACAAGACAGGTTTGGGGTATAATGGAGAAACTTCTCAAGCATCCACCTCAAAGAGTTATCTTGATGCAGCAAGAAGAAATGAGCAAAAGCACAATGGAGATCACCAGGTAAAGCAGGGATGAATTACATCAAGAACAAACAAAGACTATCAGGTAAACCAAGGGAAATCCTTCTCAAGGGTGAACAAAAGCTACAACCAGCCACAGGTAAAATCTTCTCAATTTGCTTCAATAATGGATGACAGTAGAAATTACAATCATTTGGCTGGTAGATTTGATAACTGCAGAAGTTTCTTCAATGGACAATGCTTCTCTTTCCATAACTTTGGTCACAAAGCAGCTCAATGTGTCGCATATAAAACAATCATGACTAGAGAAGCTCAAAAGCAAAGAAGTATGACTGGGATTATAAAAAGGACCTATAATAACTTTTCGGCTCTTGAAAATGAAGTTGAATGTTCTATTTGCAATAACTTTGGTCATGAAGATTCTGAATGCAGAAGCAGGTTTCAGCAAACAAAGGAACAAGCCTCAAGCACCAAAACATGGAGAATAAAGGAACCACTAACAGAAAGATGTGGGATAGCATTTTATGCAGAGGGACATGAAAATCTATGGTACATTGACAGTGGATGTTCAAAGCATATGATAGGTGATAAAGAAAAACTTGAGTCATATTCTGCTCTAGAAAAGGGAAAGAAAGTTTCTTTTGGAAATGATACTCCTGCAACTATAAAAGGAAAAGGCATTGCTTAGTTAAAAGAAAAGGTCAAGGATGGAAATGTTTTGTATGTTCATGGATTGAAACATAATCTTCTAAGTGTCAGCCAGATGTGTGATCAAGGAATCGAGGTGATATTTAGAACAAATGGATGTCTTGTTCGTGATCTTGATACAGGTAAAACGGTGATCAAAGGTAAAAGAACTCCAAATAATCTATACATATTTGAAGAAGGACAACATCAATGCTATCTAAGCAAGGATGATGAACACTGGTTATGGCATCGAAGGTTAGGGCATCTAAGCTTTTCACAAATAAGGAAAGCATGCAGATATCAGGCAGTTCGCGATCTTCCAGATATCAAAATTCCAGACAACACCATATGCAAATCATGTCATTTTGGAAAGCAAACGAGAACTAACTTTCCAGAAAAGGAAGGATCAGATAGCATGCCTCTTGAGCTAGTTCATACAGATACATGTGGTCCATTCAGGAAAAGGACACCTCGAGGAGAAGAATACTTGATATTATTCATTGATGATTTCTCCAGGTTTGTCTGGTTAGGACTTATGAAGCACAAAGATGAAGAATTTGAAAAATTCAAATCCTTCAAAGCCTTGGTTGAAAATGAATCAAGATTCAAAATTAATTGCTTCAGATCCAACAGAGGTGGGGAGTTTACCTCAAATGAATTTTTCGATTTCTGTGAAGAACATGGGATAAAAAGAGAATTCTCTATAGCTAGAACTCCTCAGCAGAATGGAGTTGTGGAAAGAATGAACAGAACTGTCCAACAAATGGCTCGTGCTATGCTTGATGAGTCGGGAACTCCCGCAACTTTTTGGGGTGAAGCTGCACATGCTGTGGTTGTTATTCTCAACAAAACAAATGTCCGGGTGAACAACACTCAAACCCCTCATGAGCTCTGGTGTGGTGAAACTCCTTCGGTAAAGCACTTCAAAATCTTTGGGAGCAAATGCTATATTAAGAATACTGATGAGCAACTTGGCAAACTTGAACCTAGAGCAGATGAAGGCATTCTTCTTGGTTATTCTCGACATAGCAAAGCATACAAGTGCTACAATAAAAGACTTGGCAGAATTGTTGACAGCATTGATGTAGTGGTTGATGAGAAGGGATACATTCCTAGGCAAGTACATCATGAAGACATCGAAGAAGATGAAGGCTACCCTCAAAGACAGAATGATGAAGAAGAAGAACCTCAAGAAGAACCAGAGGAGCAGCCAAGAATAGAAGAGAAGACTCCATCCAGATATGTTCAGAAGAATCATTCAGAATCTCAGATTGTGGGGCAGAAAGAAGCAGGTGTACAAACAAGAAGAACATTTGCAGAAGCTTCAAGCTATTTGGCATTGCTCTCTTCCACTGAACCGCAAAATGTAAAAGAAGCATGCAAGGATGAGTATTGGGTCAAGGCAATGGATGAAGAGCTTGAGTAGATCAAAAAGAACAACACTTGGGAGTTGGTTCCTAGACCAAAAGACAAGAATGTCATAGGAACAAAATGGATCTTCAAGAACAAGTTGAATGAAAATGGGGAAGTTATTAGAAACAAGGCCAGGCTTGTTTGCAAAGGGTATGCTCAACAGAAAGGAATAGACTTTGAAGAAACTTTTGCTCCTGTTGCTAGACTTGAGGCCATCAGAATGTTCCTTGCCCTCTCTAGCTTTCAAAAATTCAAAGTATTTCAAATGGACGTGAATTCAGCCTTTTTGAGTGGAGACTTAGAAGAAGAAGTGTACATTGAGCAACCAGATGGCTTTATCCTTGGAAATGATCCAAATCTTGTATGCAAACTTAAAAAGGCTCTCTATGGGTTTAAACAAGCTCCAAGGGCTTGGTACTATCGGTTGGACAAATACCTTCATCAACAAGGATTTTCAAAAGGATCAGCAAATAACAATCTATATATAAAAATTGAAAATAACAAATTGCTAATACTTGTTGTGTATGTAGATGATATTATCTTTGGGAGCAATGAAGAAGCTATGAGTCAAAGCTTTGCCTTGGTGATGCAAAAAGAATTCGAAATGTCATTACTTGGAGAATTGACATATTTTCTTGGATTGCAAATCCAACAAAATGAAGGCGGTATTTTCTTGTCTCAAACCAAGTACCTCAAGCAGATCTTGAAGAAGTATGGCATGGAAGATTCGAAACCAGTATGTACCCCCATGGTTACCGGATGCAGCCTTAGTGCAAATGATGAATCAACAGCAGTACATCAACCAACCTATAGATCCATGATTGTGAGTTTGCTTTATTTGATAGGTACTCGACCAGATATTATGCATGCAGTGGGAATAATTGGAAGGTTTCAGGAAAATCCAAAAGAAACTCATCTTCAGGCAGTAAAGAGAATCTTCAAGTACCTTCAAGGAACTCAAAACTATGGCTTATGGTATCCTAGAGATACAGATCTCACACTTCATGCTTACACAGATGCAGATTGGGCCGGAAGCGTGGATAACAGGAAGAGCACAAGTGGTGGTGCATTCTTTATGGGTTCCAGATTAGTATCCTGGTTCAGCAAGAAACAGAGTTCGATTGCTTTATCTACAGCAGAAGCAGAATATGTGGCTGTTGCATCTTGTTGCACACAACTCCTTTGGATGATGCAAACCTTGCATGATTTTCAAATCACTTGTACTCCACCTATCTCTATCTTATGTGATAATACAAGTGCAATAAGCATTTCAAAGAACCCAGTCATGCATTCAAAAACCAAGCACATACCGATCAAGTATCACTTTCTTTGGGAACAAGTGTTGGAACAAAAAGTCAAATTGGAGTATGTTCCTTCTAAGGAACAAGTTGCTGATATATTCACCAAACCACTGCCCAGGGAAACTTTTGAATATCTCAGACAGAAGCTGGGAGTCGTTGATGCTTCATCCTGCTGTTGAAGCTTGTCTGTTCCAAGAAAAGTTGGTGTACGCGAGTTGGATGAGGGGTATCCGCGTACATACGCCGATTTATTCAGGTGCAATCGCGTATGTGGAGTTCTGAAGAAAATCAACAAGGGTAAACTCTGGTTGGAGAGAGTCTGAGATGGGTCTGTCAGAGACCATCAAGCACAGATTCAGGGGGAGCAGATAATTTTCTAATAATACATTGTTGGCATTACCTTAGAAGCTTTTGGCCCTAGTACTCAGGTTGTTTTTGGCTCAGGTAGATCAGCTACAGAAAGAAGGTCAGAAGGTGAACATGATTGCTGATATGTACAGTGATTGTCAAATGCTGCTGATAGTAGTTATTGGTCATAAGTCTTGATATTTCATCTCTATGTCATGTATATTTGCTTATCAAGGTCATGTAACAGCCTATTTTGGTTTCCCCACTATGCCTGGGATGATTGTTGTGATCTGTTGTCATATGTAAATTTCTAATGTATCCCCACTTGGTTGGGTGATGGTTGTATGTATCGAGTCTTTTTGATAGGAAGGTCTTTTATGATGTATAAGCCATGGTTCTTCTTGAAGAACATCTTTTTGCAGATCTTGCCTACAGCGAGGGGGAGCATGTTCACCACAGCAGAGCAGAGATATCAGCATGTACTCAGGGGGAGCACAACCCTTTGCCCTTGATGACAAAGGGGGAGAATGACATTGAGGATCTTGGGGTTCCCATCAAGTCCAAAGGGGGAGATTGTTGTCATTTTGGCACAGATGTGGCGCTATGGTACAGGTGTTGTCCTTGATGGCAACTCACTTTGGTGACAGATCTCAGTTTAAGTGCTCAGAATGAAGGAAATCTTGTATACGCAGGTACACCTTGCCGAAGTCGCGTATACACGCGGTTTATACGTTCCTAAGTCGCGTATGCGTATACACGCACTTTTATACACATAAAAACGCGTACATGATGGGAAACTTATTTTTGGTCCGTGGTTGTTAGTCCTTGGAATTTGAACCTTAGGTTGTGGACCATGGTATCTCGGCAGAAGAGTTGAACCCAGGTTTTTGGCCTTTGGTATTGGATTATTATGGTTTTGGCCCGTGGTATTGTGCAAGGCCTATAACTATAAAAGAGGAAGGAGATCATGTGAAAAGGTATCCTCTGAATTATTGAATATCTGATATTGTGATAGATCTGGAATACGGGTGATTTGGGTTATGGTGCAGATCTAGATCTGAATGAAGGTGGAACCTGAACGCAAGAAGGATAAGGACTATCGATGGATCTAAATCTCAAGGCTTGAACATTGGTATCTCTGTATGATTTTGATCTGTTATATGTGGCGCACTCTTGATCTATAAATCTGGGCTATCTAATGTTTGAATGCTTGAAAGAATAAATTTTCCTCTATAGATCTGTACGCAGGTTCAGCGAATTGAAGCTGCGTATATACGCGTTTTCTGTGAATAAAAGACGCGTATACGCAGGTTGGGTGTGGTACAGAAGCGTATACTCGCAGGTTGATGAACAATGAAGTAGCGTATATGTCTTGATTCATGTTCTAGCTGCTTCTGTTTTATTGCTGCACTGTTCTGGGTTCAGAATTGGTGTTTGATTACAGTTACTGTGTTCTGGGTTTAGTGATCAAAGAAGTGCTTGGTTGTTTTCAGCTTATGATTGGTGAAAAGGAGTTTGGGTTATGCAGAAATTCTTGATGTATGATTGATGTTACTTGTGGATCCAGTCTGAAAATTAATGAAACGAGGTCCCTGAAAGCAAAGAGAAGGTTGCAGCCTTCTGCAGGTAAGAGCCTGCGTACTAGTATCTCAAGCTAGTACAAGAACTAAGGGGGTTGGAGCTCCCTTCCAGGGAAGCTGGAAAACGAGAGAGAGTTGTAGCTCTCTGCAGGTTGCAGCATGCGTACTGGTAAATTATGCTCCAGTACAAGACATTGTAAAGAAAAGTTTCTAATTAAAAAGAAGATAGAGACGAATTGCAGCAGGGGGTTTTCACCCACATTGGGTTTCCTCCTTATATCTTGTGTTCTTGTGTGTGACTGTCTTCTTCTTTGTTTCACTGTTTCTGGTACTGTTTATGTGCATCTGAATCACAGATTAATAGTTGACATCTGAAAGATAATTCAAATTATAAGTCTGATTTATATACGCGGTTTTCGTTATCTGTAGTTGCGTATATACGCAGGTTTTATTAACTGAAGTAGCGTATATTAGCTAGAATTTAAAAAGGACATATTTGGCTTGATAATACTGATTCACCCCCCCTCTCAGTATTATTTCCAACAGTTCGGCTTGGCTACCGAAAACTCTTATTTAAGTGAATTTCTCCTCTCCAAACCAACTCCCTACCGCTGTTAAATCAATCCCAGCTTGGTAGGATATCTTGGGAATGGGTTTATCAAAAATAGAATAATAAATAGGCACCATAAAGCCATTGCAGACTTGGTACAGATGGTGCTTGTACGAGGATTTCCATAGTTTTTGATGGTATATGTGGATAGCCGTGGGGTCTTGTGGCGTCCACCTCCAGCCGAGCACGGGAAATTCAGAATTGAAACACAATGTATCTAAAATATATGCACTGTAATAGAATGGATGAATTATCCTTTTAGAGATGGAAGTCTTATTCCTAAACTCAAGAACAACTTTGGCTAGTTTATCTGAGAGAATAGTGGCCCAATCCATTATTACACTGTTGCATGCAGCTTCCATTAAGGGGACCATTTCTATAATGAAATTAACAGAGTCATGCAATCCCCACAATCTACACATCATTATTCCAGCATAGCAATAAGGAGAAGCCAGGGAATCAACTGAGTACTTACCAGAAGACTCATGTTTGTGCTTTGCCGGATTTTGTCTCCAATCCCGGATGGGTTCGGATTCAACTTCGTTCTCGTTTGAAAATTTCTCTAGGAACGCCTTATTGTATATCTTTTCTGGCTCAGGCAAATGATACATTTGCCTCAGATCATCTGCTTGGAAAGACCCGAAAATTCTCCCATCTCTGGTGCTGAAGGTTCTATCCACGATTGGGATTTTTTCAGTTGCCCACCACACTACATCTGTGTATGGGAGAATTTTCTCCCTGGCTGCTATCCGGTGAAGGAAGGAGTCAGTTAAGTCCTTGAGAGTACCCTAAGATTTCCGAGTAGAATCTGCAGTAGCTTCTACTGTTGTTACTTTAGGTTCTTCGATTTCGATCAGGTTGTAGGTACTCTGCCAAGTAGTTTTGCTGAGACCAGAATATGTGGTATCCGAGATCAATCCTTTCTTTTTGTCAGTGACAACTTGTCCTGCAGCTGGCGCAGCGGAAGCGCCTGTGGTCTTCTTGGATTTCTTCCCCATTTTTCTTGAGCTTTCTCCTTGGGATGAACTCTGCACAGAGGCGAAAATAAAAGTAACACGGAGAATTGGCAATGAAAACTTCAAAGTGATGAGCTATAATGACTGATGCGTAATAAGGGATTAGCTTTTAAAATGGGTGCAGATACAATCCATGGGAGGATTTTAGGACTTACGATCACATTAAATGGTCGTTTAAAACCTGCCAATCTTAAATGCCCATTATATCATTAATCGACCGAATGATTCATTTAAGCGTGTTGTAGATGTTTTGGTGGTTAAGCGCCGGTGAATCATTGTTGGACGGATCAAGCCTTAAATATGAATAAATCGTGATATCCCTTTATTCCAACGGTTTTTTGAAATCTGCGCTTTATCAATCGGCGAGTGGGGCAAACTTAAGCCTTTTATATTGTCATCTTTTGAAAACCCCGATAGCCAATAGCGATATCGCATTGCATCGGAAGTATTGGCATCATATGAGATATGTATTGTATATCACCGATCGCCGATCACCGATATCGCATCGCATCGGGGCCAATGGCATGGGGGCGCTTTAAGGTGTGCATAGAGTATTGCCGATAGCCGATAGCGATATCGCATCGGTGGAGACCAATGTGCCACTTATTTTTGTACCTTTTTTCATTGCGATATGCGATCTTTCGATCGCTTTATCGCAATGATAAAGATTGATTTATTTGATAAAAAATGGGATTTTCCGAAAAGGGTTTTATAATGTTTTTATTTGGTTTTCGGACCTTTTTTAAATAATGCAATATTGATACCAATTAACTCTAAAGGGACCCATTTTATATTATAATTTTTGTGAATAAAATGATAAGAAATGGGGGGTTGTTGTAGAGCACAACACCTCCCTATAAGCTTTTGGCCTATTTCGTGTAGTTAAACAAGGCATCCTATAGTAGAACTAGGACATCTTGTAGTACTATAGGAAACCTTGTAGTAGCCCATTTTAAGCCTCAATTGAGAAGAAATGGACATCTAAGCTTAGGTTAGGCCTCCACTTGGTTTCCATACTCTCGACACCATTCCAGACATGTTTCCCCATACCTTTCTCCCCCGCCAAAGAAAACATTGGTTAAATTAACATTTGCATTCATAAAACTGAAAATCAAAAAGGATTTTTCTGTAATTTCTAGTTATCACATGCATGCAACAATCATAGTAGTACTTAGCTAGAATTCCATGCTCCTTTAGTCCAGATAACTAGATGTTTTATGCAAGGTTAAGCTAGGTCTCTTTTGCAAGAAATATGTGTAGATTCTTAGCTAGATTATTTCATGTCACTCTATAGCACCTTCTAATTCAGCACTTCCATTTCCTAGAGTAGGAAACCTTCCCTTTCTGCATTAAGAGGGTTTTTCCCCTTTCCATTTGCTGGTCAGAATCCTTCTAGTCAATAGAAGATTGGTTTGAAAAACCCTAGTGTTCCAGCCCCAGTTGAAAAGTGACAAGAGTAGATAATTGCATCTACTGTGTATACAATGCTGTCACCTCCAAGTTTGTACGAACCTCAAGTTGATGAAGTAAAGTTGGTAGCCCTAGGAGTTACAACATTTATGCTACAATATCGGTGCTCATCAACTCCCTTTTAATTAGGGAGGTATTCATAATTGTAAAACTAGTACAACATCATTCTCAAACTAAAGAGTTCTCATTATAAGAAGAGTCAGATTGATAAGCCATACTGTAAGCATAATCATTATGACCAACATTTTCCTTAAGGCCTAACAAGACGATCAACTTCATTCAAGAGAATTATATTGTAAGGCTTTACATGCGATATTGCACTAAGTATACAAGGCACATACCCCATGTGAATGTTCACAAGGTATGTCCTTTTAGGACTATCCTTATCTTGGATTTTCATTTCTGAATCCTCTTCGATGGCTCTTAACTTGGATACCTGTCACATTTTCAAAGAGTCTTAGTTCCTTTCCTTTATTGGATTCTTTATCCTCAAGGAAACTTATTCAATCCTCCACCATTCTCTCTTTATGACTTTCACTTAAACTTATGGATGTTATTGTTGGTCAAGTGTATGACACATGAAGAAGAGAATGCACATGTGATGGCTAAAATCACTCCCTCTCATCCAAAGAGGATATCCCTATTCCCTTTTTATTGGGGAATATATCCTTTTTCCTATTCAAGGAAACTCTTTTAGTCCTTCTCAAATCCAGAGCATATTCTAGTCTTCCTTTCAATTTTTCTAAAGTCAAAATGATAGTCCTTATATCTTATCTTTATAAGAGTATCAACTACTTGTTCTTAATAACTACATGGATCCTTTGTTTATTCACATATATTATATCAAGATTTGTTCCTTCTGAGGTGTCATGGATCCATCTTCACTCTTCAATCTTGTGATAGGATCCAGGTCATCTCTCTTGCTCACGACCTTCATCTTGTCATCATATATGAAGGAATTACATTGAGCCTTTCCAAAGTTCAAGTTGATCGTAGCTTCTGCATGAAAGTGATCTACATTATTGACCTCCAAGTTATCTTCTCGCACTGCTACCTTTCAATCCTAAGATAAATATATCTTGACTTTCTAATTTGTAAGAATCCTATTTTGATCTTGCCTCAACATTCTTCTTATATTCCTATAATATTTTTCTCGGTAGAAAAATAATATGATATCCAGATAACCAACAACAACTAAAAGGTAGACTTACCTCCTCATGATTACCTTCTCATCCATGCATCAACATCTTTATGATCCATATCCACACTAATATTCCTTCATGCATTAAAGTGTCCAAGGATCGAACTTGATTACCAAATTAGACCTTTTCTTCCAAATATTATAGTATATTTTAATAATTATTCTTAGATAATCTAAATAAAATATTAATTCTTTATTCATCCTGGAGTAAGTCAACTTCTTATTTCAAGCATCATATAATTGTAATACCCTCCTCCCACATTTACCCAAGATAATAGATCCACTAGGGTAAACATGTTAGAAAGACTTAATATGATGTGATTCAACTCCCCTTGTGTAGTTAAGGAAGTGGAACCAACAAAACAAAACCAATCTAGCATTTCTCAGAAGCTACATAACCTTCAAGAGACAACCAACCCTTCTAGGTGCCCAACCCTTGAGACAACTTGTCATTTTTCTGAGCTAGACCCCCAATCACTCCCATGAAAATTCATGCATGTTACTAAGACCCTCCTGTCACTCCCACAACAAGGTGTGCATGTAATTATGGCCTTTTCCAGGAAATGATGAGCCAACGACCCTGGATTTTATGCCACTTTTTCAAGGCGAGGTCTAAGGGCTCTGCCCAAAAATTCATGAAACTTCCATAAATGATAGATAATAATGAATTTAAGCTAATAATGCAAACATTGGTACAATGAAATGAAATGACCCCTACTAGCAATGACAAGAATTTCATCAAACATATCACAAACATGTAATCTACAACTCATAACCACAAATCTGAGCATATGGGTCTCATACTTATTTGAGAATCGTTAAGAAGGATTGATGCCTTATCACCATGGTTGCATTATCATCTATTAGGTCATATATTTATTCACATTTCTTGTACCAATCAAATCAGAATGACAGACATAACCAAAGTTTTTCATGAACCATTCTTATAACCAGTATATAACCAACATAATAACAAGAGTAGAACAACCATAAAAACCACATATTAAAAATTACATTTACACATGAAATACCAAAGGAAAAGGTGTTTTTATTAATGTATGTATAAGCCAACCAATTCAGGGACTTCCATGACCCACCTGAGCATAGATTGGGTTGAACCAAATGTTTCTTTTAGTCAATCACCCCCATTCCATATTCCAAGCTCGAATGTTGGACTCACAACAAAATCAGTCAAAGATTCCTCAAGCTTTACCATATATCCACAAAAAGATTCATAGGCCCGAAACCCTCATCATACAACAATTCTTTACCGCAATCCCATCGGATCAATAGGCTTTAAACAACCATCGATGCATCTAGATCTCTCCACCTAAACCATGAGGAATTTTTCTATCTCCACCTCTCTGCTTTATAGTGTATCCTACCATTACTGATCAAGGGATTCCTAGGCCTATTAGCTCTCCACCCTCTCGGCTTTACCATGTATCCCTCCATTACCAGTCAAGGGATTCCTATACCCAATCAAGGGTATTCACAACCATACTTTACCGTATATCCCATAGAGGGATTCCTCGACCTTGTGATTAATCGTGATACCACCCCAATTAGCTTGGAATCCATCTAGAAATCTAGATCAACCAAAACAAGAGAGTCTGATCACACCATGGCTATTCGGAACTGGCAAGGCAAGGTTGAAAACCACTGTCACACCTAGAAATACCATGATAGAAACATAACTAAAAACACACATGCATGTCAAAACTAGAAAGGAAATCATACATGTAACTTGATACCTAAAAGTAATCTCATTGTAGTTGCTTGAATCTAACTCTTCCTTACTTGATCTTCATTTCCTATTGCTTTCATTTCATTCCTTTTCCTTCTTTCCTCTAATGCTACAGTGCTCCAAGATTACTCTACATGTCCAAGAGTATGAGAGAGTAGAGAGAATAGGGAGAGCTCCAAAATGGAACGGACAAAATTTTGTGAATTGATCCTCAACAGCCTTTTTATTAATGAGGCCTCTATTTTATTCATTTTCCATTATTTTCCTTCATTTTCCTCCTCATGCGAAACATGTGACCTTTCACATTTATTTTATGCTAATTTCCATTATTTTGATAAAGAAAATGCCTATTAATGCCACTTTGCCTTTCCAGAGCCTTTTCCATTGCCTTTTCCAATTTCCTTAGCCATAATAAACCAAATGAACACCACACTAGGATTTTTTTTCCCAACATTCAACTTATAATATGTGTCCCATGGCCTTGGTTATTATTTTTACTTTATTAACTTTATTACATGGAATTTTGACCAGGGTTATTATAGAACCCTCCCCCTTGGGGAAACATCGTCCTCGATCTTCCATGACACCTACAACCAGCAAGACTGATATAAAGCAAAACATACTTCCCATGGATCCTTATAACTTAGCTCGATGTAGTATTTACAATGATCAACCTGTTGAAAGAAAATCAACATGAAAACATAGAAACATGACATCCATACCACTTATTGGAGCTTTATAATACAAATCATGGACATATTTACATCCATATAAATATATACATTTACAAAAACATCACACCAGAACATATGCAAAAAACTTTCACTTAATTTGAAAATAGAGAAGGATACATAGCCCACATCTAATATGCCATCTTCCATGTAAATTAATCGAACCCAAAGTGCTTCCACTTCAATTTATATTGCTTGATCGCTTAGTTCTGGAGCATGAGCATCTTTCTCTGCAAAATACAATGAGGTTTCAGCTAGAATT
Source organism: Pinus tabuliformis (assembly GCA_031772625.1). Taxonomy (NCBI): domain Eukaryota; kingdom Viridiplantae; phylum Streptophyta; class Pinopsida; order Pinales; family Pinaceae; genus Pinus; species Pinus tabuliformis. The sequence goes on along the minus strand of CM062807.1, from coordinate 999,287,317 downwards.
ATCCTTGTTGCTCCACCTACAATTCAGATTAGTCAATCACATGATCAACATCTTTGACATATTTCTTGAGCAATGACAAATGGAAGATGTCATGGACTTTGATTGTTAGAGGAATTGCAAGTTAATAGCCTACTCGTCCAATCTTTTCAAGAATCTTGAACGTTCCACAAAATCAAGTTGCCAACTTGGTACATGATCCAATCCTCAAGGAGATCTTCTTGGGCTTGATGTGAAAGTACACTTGCTTTTTTTTTGTGTTGCCTTCATTTTCTTCTTGATTACCTATATTTAACATTGCATCTCTACCAACATTTATGGTCCTATCAACACCTTGTGTACTAGATCACTCCAACTCATGGGAGTATTACAAATCTTCCCATACAATGCCTCGAATGGACTCATCCTCAGTGACTCTTGATACCCATTTTTATAATCAAAATAAACAATGGAAGGTACTCCTCCCATCTCCTTTTCTGATGCATCACATACATCCTCAACATGTCCTCCAAGATCCTATTGACCCTCTCTATTTGTCCATTTGTCTGTGGATGATAAGTTGTGCTGAAGGGAAACTCTACACCCTAACCTTCAAATAAATCCTTCTAGAATCTATAAGTGAACTTAGCATCCCTATTTGACATAATATTCCTTGGAACACCATGCATCCTCACTACATTTTGAATGAAGATGTGGCCACATCATTAGTTGAATAGGTAGATTTCATTAGAATCAAGTGTGTTACCTTTTTCAACTTGTCCAGCACAACCATGATGGAATCATGCTGTCTAGTTTTCCTTGAAAAAACATTGATGAAATCCATGGAATTGACCTACCATTTCCACTGTGGAATCAGAATGGGATGTAGTAATCCAATTGGGTGCTTATATTATGCTCTTACTTGTTGAAATCTAAGCATCGCCACAAACTCTGTCACTTCCTTCTTCATATTTGGTTAATAATAACACTTCTTCACCGCTTTCAATGTCTTCTGGTATCCTAGATGCCTTGAATATAGTTTTGCATGGAATTATCTCGAGATATTCTTCATGAGATCAATGTCATTCGGCACATAGATCTCGTCCCTAAATATGACCAAACCATCCGCTATGAGACGATAGTCAACATCATGATCACCTATATCCTGATGTAACCTATGCCTAAGTTCCATGTACCTATCATCCTATTGTCCTACATGTAATATATGATCTTTTAATTATGTGCCATAAGAAATCATAATCATTATATGATTCTGCTGCACTATCCTGCTAAGAGCATCTACAACCCTATTTGCTTTACCCAGAATCTACCTGATCTCGAAATCAAACTCACTGATCATGGAAAACCATATAAATTACTTGGAATTCAAATTTGGTTGGTCAAACAAGTGTCTCAATCTATTGTGATCAATCATAAGTAAAAACCTCCTGCCAAGAAGATAGAGCCTCCACATCTTCAAAGCATGGATGATCATTGCCAACTCGAGATCATGTGTCGGATAATTTTAGTTGTTCTCATTTAGCTTTCGTGACACAAAACACACCAACTATTCTTCCTACATTAAGGCTCCACCACATCCTCTCTTGCATACATTTGTACAGACTGCAAACTCCTTGACTAAATCTGCAATTTTTAAGATTGGAGCATTTGTAAACAACTGCTTCAATTGCTCAAAACTTGTCACACATTTCTGGGTCAATTAAAATTTCTTACCTTACCTTTTTAGTGATGTAATAAGATACACAATTTGAGATAAGTTCCTGTTGAACCTCTTATAATAACCTTCTAGCCCCACAAATGATCTTACCTCATCCAAATTTCTAGGAACTGCACACTCCATGATAACTCTTATCTTCTCTCAGTACACTACTATGCCTTCCTTAGAAACAACATGTCATGAGTAATGTACCTCTATCTAAAATAAACTTCATTTTCTAATCTTGGCATATCACTAATGCTCCCTTAGCAATATGAACACTACCACTAATTTTTCATCTTGTTCTTCCTCATTCTTAGAATATTTCAATATATCATCAATCAATACAATGACAAACTTGTCTAGATAAGGACACAACACACTATTAATCAAGAACATGAAAGTATCTCGAGCATTAGTCAAACCAAATGGAACTATGGCAAACTCATAATCTCCATACCTATTTTGGAAAGCAGTCTTGTAAATATCATCTTATTTGATGTGTAGTAGATGGTATCTTGATCTCAATTCAATCTTAGAGAACATTGTTTCTCCCTTCAACTGGTTGAACAAGTCATCAATCCTCGGAAACAGATACCTTTTCTTCATGGTAACCTTGTTCAAATTCTTGTAGTCAATGCATAACATGAGAGTACCATCCTTCTTATTCACAAAAAACTTTGTTGCACCCTAAGGTCATACACTCGGCCTAATGTATCCCTTGTAAATCATTTACTTCAACTGCAACTTTAGCTCTACTAACTCTAGTGTGCTCGTCATCTATGGTGCCTTTGATGTTGGTGTTGCCCAATATACAAATCCACTTCTCTATGAGAAGGTATCTATATAATGTCTTCTAGAAACGCATCCTAAAATTGCTACAAGATCGAGTACCTCTTCATAACTTCTGCATCCTCAATATCCTTAATTCTATCACTAAAAATATGCACTAAAAATAATGCACACCCTTTTCTGCAACTGTGATTTACCTCCATAACTTTCACCATTCTAACTAATGTAGCTTTCTTCTTACCCTTCAATAATCTTTCTTCCCCATTATCATCCAAGCACTCAATAGATTTTTCATAACAGTCCACCTTATTTATGTGAAGATACAACCAGTCCATACCTAGAAGCATACTATATGATCCCAATGGAAGTACATTCAAATGTGATGAGGTCGGCATACCATTCAACTAGAATGCACAACCTCCTACCCAATGATGAAATCTCTTCTTTGTACCTATAGCCAATTGCACTAACCAACATTATGCATGCACTTCTTCATTAAAACCATACTTATCCACCAAGTCAAAACTTACATAATATTAACTAGATCCAAGGTCGTTCAAAATGAAAATAACCTTTTCAAAAAACTTAACATACATCACGATAACAGATTCTTGGTGATATTCTTGCCTGTTATCTAGTACTATATAAATATGTGGAATGCTCGTCCCAACATCCACAACTGTCTATGCATCCTATGCACTATAAATATAAGGCCTACCAACCTAATTTTATGGGAAATACCTCTGGATATTCTCCTTGCCACATATCCAACACTGCAACTATCCCTTACCATCACCTTTATTTTGTTGCACTATGACCCATTAAACTTCTTGTAAGGTGCAACATTTTCTTTCTCTCCTAAATTTTAAGGTCTTGTTCACTTTAGCTACCATTTACCTTTAGCTTTGTCTTTCCCTTTACAACGTTGTTGAGACTCTATCTTGCACTTTGATTGATCATAACAATGCTTCAACTTACCAATGACTTCTTCAAGTGACTAAGGATCATCATATTCAATCCAATCTCTAAATGCTAAGGAGAATCGAATGACAAATCTTTGAAATTTGGCTTTCTCATCTGTAAGATACAGGTCATATCTCAACAACCCCAGGAACTTTGTCATATACTCCTCATTCGTGATTGAATCGATATTTAGCTCATAGAATTTCTTGTCTTTGCTATCATAGTACATCTCTGATAAATATTTCTCCCTAAAAAGTCTCTTGAATTCATGCCAACTCAACTCCTTTGTCCTGATTTTTCTAACCCGCTTCACATCTTCTGACGAGATGTCTTATTTCCCTCTGAGGACGAATATAGCTATCCTAGCCTTCATGTGCTTCATGTAATCATGCAGCTCAAAGAACTCCTTCATCCCAAGTATCCATGCCTTTGCATCCTTCGACTTCTTCAAATCCTCGTTAAAGATAGGTTGCTTGGATTTCTTTAACTCATTTGGAAAATATCCCCTATCACTCCTCCTGTAAGGATGATAATGATGATGACCATGTTACCTGTTAGAACCATAACTAGAATAGAACCTATGTCCATCATCTCTCCTATCCAGCATATCCAAGAACCTGCCATATCTAATCATGTCATCCCTATCTGACCTATGCCCACCATGAGATCTACTTCCATATTCCCCATTAGTCCTATCCTCCTGCCCATGGTTGATCCTAAGTGGTCCCTATCTCTGCATGTCCGACAAACGCTGAAGGATTACTGCATTAACTTCTGCTTGTTTCTCTTGTTCCTGAATGATTTTATCATTATCTACTTTGCAACTTATTATTTCTACCTTCAAACTTCTTAATGTGTATACTAAGTCATAAGAGTTCCCATCACCATGTTTCTCATATAATCCATAGGGAGAGTCTTGTGGACTATAGTCTACCATATTACTAGTCATCTTTCATCTTCTTCCTACAAGTATACCATGTCATCTTAAACCAAAACATAGCATAATCAATATACCTTAGTATAGTTCAGGAAAGGATATATAGTATGCAAGCTCAACCAAATTAGCGCAATGCATGTATAAACATAATCATATTATTACATAAACATCATTTCACCCAGTATCAAGTTATCGTGCATGACCATACCAACCACAAATGATGACCTCATTCACAATAAGTATAACCATGTCAATGTATGCATAATGACGTATAGACACTGACATGCATAACAATTGCATAACTAACATAAACTTATTACGACCATATCAAACAACAACACCATCAAATTTCACATGGAGAAAAAACTCCAAGAATGATCACCACCATGCATATACAACAAGCACATATACCACAATCATAATGAACACATATGCAACTGACTTGTGTGCATGACCAACACATTCCACCCATCTATTCCAAGGGCTTAACCATGGTTTGATACCACTATGTGGTATCGTATATCACCCAAAGAGAATGCAACCATACTTTGATACCACTTTGTAACACCCTCCTCCCACAGTTACCCAAGCTAACCGATCCATTGGTGTAAACATGTGATGAAGAGTCACTATGATGTGATTCAACTCCTCTTTGTAACATCCTCTTCCCAAATCTACCCAAGCTAACTGATCCACTTGGATTAACATGTGACAAATAGTTACTATGATGTGATCCAACTCCCCATTTACAGTTAAGGAAGTGGAACTGATAAAACAAAACCAATTACATTTTTGAGGAGCTACAAAACCTTCAAGAGACACCAAGCCTACCAGGTGCCCAACCCGTAAGACAACTTGTCATTTTGTTGAATTAAACTCCCATGCACTCCCATGAAAATTTATGCATGCAATTGAGACGCTCCAGTAACTCCCACAACGAGGCATGCATGCCACTATGGCATCTTTTAGGAAGTTCGGAGACAGTGACCCCAACTTTTGTGCCACTTTTTTAGGGGTAGGTCTTAGGCCACTTCCCAAAACTTCACGAAGCTTCCAAAAATGATAGATAACAATGAACTAAAGATGCTAATGAAAAAAATGGTACAAGGACTTGACCTGACCCCTCCTATCCATGACAAAATTTCGTCAAACATATCACAAACATGTAATATATAGGTCATAACCACAAATATGAGCATAGGGGTCTCATACCTATTCGAGAATCATCAAGAAAAATTGATGCCTTGTCACAATAGTTGAAATATCATCTATTAGGTGATATATTCATTCACATTTATTGTACTAATCATATCACGATGATATCCATAACCAAATTTTGTCATGAACCATGCTTATAACCAACATATAACCAAAAAAATAACCATGCCTATAGCTTTAAAAACAACATATTAAATAATTACATTTACACATGAAATATCAACAGAATAGGACTTCTTATTAATGTATGCATAATTCAACCAAGTCAGGGACTTCTATGAACCGCCCGACCATAGATTTGGTTGAACCAAATATTTCTTTCAACCAATTGCCCTCGTGCCATATTCCAAGCATGAATGTGGGAAACACAACAGAATTAATGAAGGCTTCCTTGGGCTTTATTGTATATCCACCAAGGGATTCCTATGCCTAAAACCATCATCAATATAACAAGGCCTTACGAAAATCCCACCAGATCACTAGGCCTTAAACAAGCATGGATGCCTCTAGATCTCTCCACGTAAATTGTAAAGAATTTATCTGTCTCGACCTCTCGGATTTATGTGTATTCCACCATTACTGGACAAGGGATTCCTAGGCCTATGAGGTCTCCAAACTCTAGGATTTACTATGTATCATGCCATTACCATTCAAGGGATTACTAGGCCCAATAAAGGGTATTCACGACCAGGCTTTACCTTATATCCCAACAAGTGCCTTGTGATTAATCCTGAGACCACCCCACTCAACTTTGAGTCCATTTGGAAATCCAACTCAACCAAAAGAAGAGATCCCCATCACACCATGGATATCCAAAAATAGAAAGGCAAGGTTGAAAACCGCTATCACACCTGGCAAGATCCATGCAAATCATAGGAAGAGAACCAAAAACACACATGCATTCACCATGCATTCCAAAACTAGTAAGGAAATCATACATGCAACTCGATACCTGTAACTAATACCGCTATAACCAATTGAATCTATCTCTTCCTTGCTTGATCCTTGCTTCCTCTTGCTTTCTTTACCTTCCTTTTCATTCTTTCCTCCAATGCTAGATTGCTCCAAGAATACTCTAAGTGTCCAAGAGTATGAGAAACTTGAGATAATAGAGAGAGCTCAACACTAAACTGAAAAAAGATTGTTAATTGATCCTCAAAAGCCATTTTATTAATGAGGCCTCTATTTTCTTCATTTTCCATTATTATCCTTCATTTTCCTCCTCACATGCAGCCTATGACCTTTCAACTTCCTTTTTTCCTAATTTCCATTATTTTCATAAATAAAATGCCAATTAATGCCACTTTTTCTTTCCAAATCCTTTTCCCATAATAAACCAAATGAGCATCCACACTAGGATGTTTTTCCCAACATTCAGCTTGGAATATGTCTCCCATGACCTTGCTTATTATTTTTCCTTTATTAACTTTATTATATGGAATTTTGACCAAGGTTGTTACAATAACCATATACTAAGCATATCTTATCACCAACTTTCTTTTACATGATTATGTACACATGAATGATATCGAAATTTTAGTTCCAATATGTAGTTCTATGCTTTCATTCAATCATCTAGCCATATGCCATGAAATAAGCATGCAACCTAACCCAATGCATTCCTTCATCCTTCAATATTATTTCTATACTATATGGAATGTATAATACCTTGTCATAATCCTTCCAAAATGATGGTTCTTACAGGATCATGATGATCCACCTTAGAAATATGACTACCTCCAACATAATGTTAGATAATTCCTGGATGAACAATATGCAAAATGGTCTATCTATTCTATCTTTAATGACTAGATGATTTCTACAGAGAAACTTAACCAAGAATACTCTAAATATGCTACTATCACATTCTTATTTCTACGATTCTACACAAAATCATGTTCTCCTAGAGTAAACAACAATGCATATTATTCTAAAGGAAACACCAATCTTCATAAAGAACTTGATAGAAAGGGTGCCTCCTTCATTAGTAAAGATCTTTCACCTCTTCTTTCTTTGGCTTCTTCTTAGGTTCTCCCACCTCCTCAACTACATGAGGCTTGCTTCTTTCCTTTCTTTTATTGTTCTATCCAATTTGACAATCCCTCTTAAAGTTTCAATACTCATTGCACTTAACGCATTGAACGTTTGACAAACCTTTCTTCTTGGACTTTCCAAAATTTCCTTTTTTAAGTGTCTTGACACGAGCTATAAAGGCTTAAAACTATTCATCTAATCCCATGACATCGTTTTCCTTGATCCTAGTCTCTGCCAAGATGCATTGAGCCCATAACTCATAAAAAGGAGTTGAGTATTTCTTAGAGTAGATTCTTTTTGCAAAGTTGCTCCATTCTGGTGGCAATGCATTCAGTACACGGATGGTCATTTATGAATCATAAATTGTCTCTCCAAGCCACTACAAGTGATATCTTAATTGAGATATCTTCACTAGAAAGGATGCCATGTACTCATCCTTTGATTTCTTCATTCCATATATCCTATTCCTCAAATACATCTTTTGTCTTGATGTACTTACAGAGTACAAATTCACTATCTTGTCATACATAGCCTTAGAAGTTTTCAAATTTCCAATAAATGGAACAAGGGGATCATTAATGGATTCAATGATGATCCTTTGTTCCCTTACTTATCCTTTATTTTAATTTGTTAGTTCTTGAGTCATGTCTTTTCTAGGTTCAGTAATGTCACCAGTAACATATTCCATTCCCTCATTTTCTATAAGTGTTAGGTCAATCATTTTCTTCCATGCTTGGAAATTTAATGCTCCAATGAACTTATCACTTTCCTTGCAGAAAGAATCCATATGACTTGTAGGCTCATACATAGAGTAAAAATATGGTACTTACTTGATTATCAAGAGTCTTATCTTTTTTGATGATGTCTCCCACTATATTGGAGCTTTCAAGACCTTCAAAGAGACTTCAATGACGGCTTCCAAAAATTATGATTCGAAATACCTTTGATGCTTCCTTTATAATGGAGGTCTTCCTGCAATGAGTCTTCAACTATATCCTTTTCACAAGAGAGACCAAAAAACTTCTTGTAGTCTTCCTTTTCAATCTTTCTTTTGATGATTCCCTTCTTCTCAAACAATAGGTATTCATTTTCCCTTTAGCAAACCCTTCTAGTGTCCACGAGATGATCCTTATAGTTTCCTTCTTGTTAAATGTAATTTTGCAGCTACTACTACCTTAATACTTGTTTGTGAACTGTATTATTCTTCTCATTTATCTTTATTAGATATTCCTCATCAAACAAATATCAAGAACAAAATATTAAAGATAGTGGACACAAAAGTTAGGCTTGAAGCTAGGGAAAAACCCCTCGAAGTGGAAAACCTAGAAAACTCTTCTATGCTTATAAAATATACCTCAAATGAGAAAACAATGATCAAAACCCTAGACCAAGTCCTCCTCCAAGTACCTAGTCATCCCTTCTAGCGAAACCATCTTCTAACTATGACTTCGACCATAGCCTCTTTCCTGCAATTTTGTTCTACAATTGTGGCCTTGTAGTAGCTATAGAAACCTTAATCCAACTTCTTCTTGAGTTCCTCCTTGAGATAGATAACTACTATTAAGGTCAACGAGGCCAAGAGAGATTATTATCCCTTCCAGTAACAAAATACTACACTTCTCTCTTATGCAGCTCAGACCTACAGTTTTAGCCTCCTTGAAGATGTAGAAACCATAGAAGTTCACACATGTGAGAGAGATAGAGTCCAAAAACAAGTTTTATTTGAATTTCTTTTTCCTTTTGGACCTTCGCTCAACCTACTTTGCCTGTTATAGTTGTATATCGAACCTTTTGTTATGCAGCAAGCTCACAAAATAGAAGAAAAGATAAAAAACCTAAGCCAACTTCTTCTTGAGTCCTTCCTTGAGCTAGACATCTTCTTATAAGGTAAGCAAGGTCAGGAGAGAGTATTATCCCTTCCAGTAACAAGAAAATGCACATCACTCTTATGAATCTTGGACCTGTAGTTTCCTTGTAGTTGTATAAACAATAGAATTTTGCATGTGTGAGAGAGATGCAGACCAAAAATAAGTTCTCTTTGATGTTTTTTTCCTTCTGGAGATTCACTCAACCTTCCTTTCATGTTATAACTATAGATCAAACCTTCTTTTATGAAACCAACTCATAAAACAGAAGAAAGTATAGATCACCAACTTGAGAAGTAACCTCTTCGAGGGGGAAACCTCCTTTATATCACATAAATGAAAAATTCTTGCTTGATACAAATGAAACAACCTCCATCGTATATATAGCAGTCTAAGGGGTCACAATTATAATCAAGGCATACATAGCAATCATAACGTAAGGAAAAAACAATAACAATAGTGGGCTTCTATGGGGAATAACAATAACAATATGGGGGCTACATGGGAACAACAATAACAATATGGAGCTACACTAGTATTATAGGGAACTAACATGTTCTCGTCCTTTAAAAATTGTTGTCCTCGATGATTGAGTTGTTCACGATGCTTTTGTATAAAATTCTCATCCCCATATGTGGAATCTGCAGTGGGTAAGTTCTTCCACTTAATGAGATACTCTTAAATTAATTGTTTTTGTAGCTATTTACTTCTTGATTATGTGACAACTTCATGCTCCAATATTATTTTTCCTAACTTCTTCAAGTTCTAGAAATATTGGTTGAACTCGGAGCTTGCCACCGACAATCTTCGTGAAACCTAGAAAACTTAGTGTACTCGGGAGGACGCAGGTAGATCCAATTTTTATTCCATAGCACCTATTAGCCTCCTATCGCAATAGGTGTTCATATTTCATGATTGACAGTTGAAAGTGCCAAATATGTCATCTTTTCATACTGCAAGGTTCCATATTTCCAGAAAGAGGCCAAAGAAGAGGCCATGAAAGTGTGCCAGTCCAAATGCCATTGCTGTATTTCAAATTTTGATGAGTTAATCCATTTTGATGAGTTTTTCAGTTAAGGGAAGTCCAAACAGCTTAATCTTGGCTTCCCTAGGTTTCAATTTCTTGTTGTAGAATATAGAGAATGAATATCTGTTCAAATAACTTAATCTTGGCAGATTTGTAGATAGGTAGAGAAACAAGGGTGCTCAACAGCTTAATCTAAGCCCCTGGATGATATAAGGGTACGTTTAGATAGGAGGGCAGTCAAAAGAAAAAAGGATAATCAGGGTCTGCAAGTCCAAGTACACCCATGAAAAAATAAGAAAAAATGCTAGGTAAGTAGGCTGGGTAAGTAGTTTTGTGGTTGCAGAATCAAGCTATGTGATCCATTTCATGTTTTTTAATGCTATAACTATTCAGATCACAAGTATAAGGCAATTTCCCTTTGGAGGAGCTCAAGCGAGGCATGTCTAATTCCCCTTTCTTCTAAATTTCAAAATTTCTTACTAACACCCCTGAAGGACCTTGGGATCTGCCCAACCAGCCCTGTTATCACTTCATTTTTGTGAAATACTAAGTCAAGCTTTGACTTTCTTCAATGAAAAGAAGCCACATTTCTTATGTAAAAATCACTCTTTTACATTCCATTCACTTCCTATGTCTAAGTTTTAGCTCACAAACTTAGCCTCTCCCCTACACTTTACCTCACAAATTCATATTAACTCTTAACTCTACTATCTAGCTCCCTAGATCATTTCCTTATCCCTTATTATACAAAAAACTATATAAAATCCCAAAAATATTACATATCCCACCCTATAGCACTATAGCTATGTACATATAGTTCTGGGAAATAATAGTCCACCTTGGACTATTATGAACCCATCCGTGTCATAACTCTGGGATTGGTCTAAACCTCTAGTTAGGCTAATAACCTATATCCACCCCTTTACCCTTAAAACCTCATATTTCTACCCCTCCGCAGTCATTTTCCGAAAGTTAATGTTTAAATGTTTTATTAAACATTAAATTATCATTTCCCCCTGCTTAAACCTAACCCGCAAAACCCGTGTTTCCAAAGTTTATGAACCCCCGTGGCACATTTTGTTTAAATAATACGGGCGGGTCCCATCCCCAAATCCCCGTCACCTTACTTGTGCCGCCAACCGTCAGATTTTCTGCGCCCCAGATCAACGGTGGGCAGTCGTTTTGAGCCCCCAATCTGCCGGAGGTTAATGTCCGGGGGATGGGCGATTTCCCTGCCGTACCCCCGCCATGTGTCGGCCTCCCGGCGTGTTCGGAGGCCCCTCCCCCAATACCTCTTGTGCCGAAAAGCGGTGCGGGAGAAAACCGGATACCGCCTCTGCCGAATGACATCAGTGCCATGTCTTCATCACATTATCAACCTGCATCGGCCTCCTGCCACCATGTCCTGTGCCGCGTCACTGCCACGTCGCTGCCACCGTACTGCCACGTCATCACCCTGTCATACTGCCACATCACCCTGCTGATGTCACCCTACCACGTCACTGTCGTACTGGGACCCATGCTGACATCATGATGATGTCATGCTAACGTCATCACCGAAAAGGGCACGAAGCATGAAATTTGCAGCGAAGGATGCTCGGAATGAAAAACCGAGGCAGTTTTTGATGCACGATTAGCACTAATTGCGCATCGCTAAGAAAAATAGGCCAAAATGGAAGCCCTCTCATGGCTCGGCTACCAGCAGGCCCGAAATTCGCAAATTGACAGGAATTTCTTCACACAGGATTCAGAAAAGGGGCGAAAATATTTCTTAAGGCAACAGAGGGCCGGACATCAGCCATAAAATGTCGATGGGACAGTTTAAAGCATTCAGATGACAACAAGGAGACGAGGTTCAGTGAAAGTGTATCAGGGAAGCGGCAAAGACTATTAGTCAGTGTTTTTGGTGGAAATCTGTATTTCCAAAGCAGGCAAACATTAAGAGGCCCTATCAAAGTTAATAAAACAATGTTGGGACATCAAAGCTCACGAGATCAAAGTTAATGCATAAGGCCACCTAAGGGCGGCGCTGCAGAACTCAAAGCATAGTTATGGCCAAATACCAGCATAGGGCTCTAACGACATCATAGTTACTCATTTTTTGAGGCAGCTGCCCCCAGCGCAACATTAGATAGATATTTTGGCATTTATTTCAAGCATATGTTAGGTTCAAGACACTTATTGCATAAGATCTGTCTCAGATCTGATTCTTGTAGATATTTTTCTTATAAAACCACCCTAATTTACTGTTTAGAGGGTTGGTTGGTTGATTCGCTCCACTAGAGACTCGCTCTGTATACTTGATGTTTTCCTTAATCAAAGACTGTTGAAAAGCTTGGAGGATGGGCTGTTTACTGTTTGTTTAATGGTTGAAGAGTGAATGTGGAATTCTTGTGCTGCAACATGACTCAATAAGTGTTTTCTACCTCTGTTTTCCATTGATATATGCTCATATCATACATATGTCACCATCTAAAATAACAAGAAAAATGAATGGCTTAGACTTTGTTTAACTGCACTCTATGCTCAATTTCGGGTGTTTCTTTATGTTTTCCTCTGAATTGGTAATGAATATGAATTCCCTTTGGCTCATATTTCCCCTAATTCACCCATGTTTGACAGTTATCCAGGGATTCTTTACTGCTCCTAGATAGAGCTCATTCACCTTCCCTCTGTTAAGCTGAAGAGAGATTCGTAATTGCCTCTCATTCCTTAGCCTTCAATCCATCCCCATTTAACTTGAAAGTTGTTTCATGTATAGCTATATCGCTCCATATTCCTCTTGTGACCAAGAAAATGCACTAGCAGTCCTACTCCTTGACTCCATGCCCAATGGTTTGAAACTCTCATATTATACCTACCTCTCTACTTGAAGACATCATCCTTCCCACCAAAACTTAAACAAAACCCCTTGAACTCAATAACTAGCCTAAAATCATCATCAACAAAGCTGAATCATTAAGAGAGAGCCCTCTCTGATTGCAGGTAGGCTAGGACCTGCAGTCCAAAGATTTTTTAGTGGTTACCTCGGCCGTATTCCCTTGGGAGTCAAAGGGAACAACCTGAGTGTTAACATAATGGCGACTCCACTGGGGAACCAATGAATTTTCTAATTGCTGTATATTCCTTAAAACTACAGATGAAGCCTGAATGTCAACCAGGGATCCTTTGAAACTGTTCTCGCTTTGCATTTACATGAGTAAATAAAAACTGCTTCAGTCAATATTCATGCTAGTTTTAAGTTGTATATAACTATTCCAAAATTTGATCAGTTCCTTGCTAATTCTAAAACATTCATAGAAAATACCAAAACAGGTTCAGAATCTGACTCCCAAAAGGAACTCGTGTTATACAAGGTCAAATCTAGACCCAAATCCCCCAGCTGCTTTTGAAAATCCCAATTTAATCCCAAGGAACCTCAAGAAGCTAGAGCGAAGAGAAGATTTTGCGGATTCTAGTCCTGAAACAGTCTAGCCAAGCTGTGTTCCAACCCCTGTCAAAGTTTTATTTCGTTCAACCACTACTTCCCCTAGTTCATCATCCACCTCTCAAAGCACTCCCTCCACACCTCCATTCACTGCACATACTCCCATTACCACTATTATTACCGTTGTTCCAGTCGTTCCATTTATCCCTGTTGTTCCACTTATCCCTATGAATATGGAAAATAGATATGTGCCGTTACGATTGCCTGCTAATCCAGGGGCTATGCCTCAGGACTACCAAACTAAAATTACATACTTTGATGGTACTAGTTCTTGCACAACCCTTCATCATACCAAGAAAATGCAAGACTATTTTGAGAACTACGAGATAGATGATGATAGCGTGAGAATGAAGATTTTTTTCCAAAGCTTAATAGGAGATGTAAGGCCCTGTTTTAGAAGCCTTGCTGCAAATTCCATAGCTAACCCAGAGGCCCTTTAACAAACATTTCTTAACAGATGGGAGAAAAAGAAAGATCCCTTGCACATATTATCTGAATATGACACCATCAAAAGAGGCCCTCAAGAGTCTGTCTTAGACTATTGTGCGAGATTTAATATTGTTTATAATGCAATACCATAGAACTTAAGACCTCCAACTGATCTTGCTTTGTATAAATTCCGTGATGGTTTTGATACTGACATGGCTTATCAGTTAAGGGAAAGAGCTCCTCAAAGCCTAGCAGACATGTAAGATGTTGTTGTCAGCGTAGAGGCAAATCTGATTGCCAAAATAAACAGAGCTAGAACTGAGAGAAGAACCACCTTTAAGGAAGAACCCTCAGCCTTAGACCAAAAGCTGGATGCTATTATTAGTGGCATGCACAGGCTGGGAGATAGAGTGGAGAGCGTTGAAAGTAAATCTACATGGGAAAGACAACAACCCAATACCATAAGGAACCCCAATTTCAGGAAAACCCAGAACACAAATGCTGGTAGGTCTAGCCCAGACCATGATATAAGGCCTCCTTTCCAAGAGAACTACACAGAAGCATCCACATCTAGTGAGTAGACAGAAGACACTCACATGAATTTGATGGATCTAAAGGGTGAGCAACAAATTTTCCTAACCATGAGATAAATCAATTTCGAACTAAGTCAGGTGAGTCTTTTGATTTTAAGCAAGGTTATGATTCAACTATTTATGAGGTCCAGAAACTGTATAAGCTGAGGACAAGAACCATAGATGTGCCCGAAAAGGTTAAACCAGGTGATATCAAACAGCCTAAGAAGATCAATGAAAAGGCTGACCTCATAGAAACTGCTGATAAAACAGTCCCAAATCCAAAGGATGTCACCATAGAGGATGTCAGAGACATGCAACCCTCTAATGATCACCCTCTGCCACCTTCTTCCTCAAAAGAAGATTTGAACAGCTCTCCAAAAAACCTTTCCAAATCAAAAATAGTTCAATAAATCAATGAAGAGCAAGAGAAAACCGCTGAAAGTGCAATTGAAAAGGGAAAATCTGCGAGTCACAATACTAAATCACAGTCAGAGAAACCTTTTGATTTAGAGGCAAAAATAGGTAAACTGAAGATATCCAACCATTTATCTGGACTTGCCAAACATGATATCTATAGGCAGCAAATCAAAATATCGCTGCAAATGCCAGAAAATAGGGATGGTGTGAATGTATTAGATGATCAACCTGAGCTCCTTTTCGGTCCCGAAGTCAATGGTAAATCAGGACATGGAGCTGTGTTACCATTTTATGTTAGTTTGCACATTCATGATAAAGTATTGCATAATGCTATGGTCGACTCAGGTGCCTCACACAACCTTATGCCCAAAGCTGTAATGGAGAAGCTAAACCTTGATGTTACAAGACCCTACAAAGACTTATTCTCCTTTGAATCAAGTCAGGTCAAGTGTCTAGGCTTAATCAAAGACTTATGTGTCTCCTTAGTCCAATACCCAAACAAGACAATCCTCATGGATGTGGTGGTTGCTGACATTCCACCAAAGTATGGCATGCTATTGTCAAGATCTTGGGGAGCAAAACTCCAAGGATCTCTCCAATTAGACCTCTCCTATGCCACTATATCTGTCTTTGGGCAACCAAAGAGACTATATAGAGAAACACTGATGAAGTATGTGGTAAGTAGTGAGGAAAAGCCCCAAAACTTCCCTATCTATTCAATCCATTCTGATATGGATTCTTTTATTTTATTTAATGATGAAACAAGTCCTCCCATTGATGATAAGCCGTTGGCTTTAGAACTGGACACACACATCAATGAAGAATCAGTTTCCCATACTGATGAAACTGTCAAAACAATCAAGGAAACCAGCATACAAGAAGAACCTCCCCAAATAGAAAATTCAAATATGCCCACTGCAAGAATGACTGAAACTCTTAATACCAACCACAAGCAAGAAATCACATGGTATTTAGAGTTTGATGGCTCTGTTAACAAGTTAGGAGCAGGAGCAGGGGTAGGTGTATGGATTCAAAATACACACAACAATCATGCAGAAGGCCATGCCTACAGACTAAACTTCAAATGCATCAACAACATGGCAGAGTATGAGGCTCTCCTGTTAGGCCTTAGACTGCTCAATGCTCTAGGAGCTGCAAAAGTATCCATCCTAGGTGACTCCGATTTAGTCATACAACAAATAAAAGGCAACTTTGTTACTAATGACAATAGAATGAGGGCCTATAGGACTGCTGCCACTAATATACTCAATGCATTCACTAAATCTAGGCTTTCCAAGATTTCAAGAAATCATAACATTCATGCACACAGCCTAGCCACTTTTGCTAGTACATGCAAGCTTCCCTTTGAGCCAAATAACCATTTCACTGCTGAGATAAAATATAGGCTTGCTGTCCCAAATAATGTTAAAGATTGGCAAGTGTTCGAAAATGATGCCCAGATTAACAATTTCCTCACTCTTGAGCATGAGTTTTCAAATATTAACATTGACATGGATGCTATGACGGATGAACAATAGCAAACAAATGAAAATCAACAGGCTGTAACAGCTGTAACAACCAAACAAATGCTAAACCCAACTGTTTTTGACAATGCAAAGATAGAAGAGCTGAAACAGATGCATCTGGAGAAAATAGCCAAAACAGAGGCCGAGATCGTTGATCTAAAAGATAACTTTCTCCCTGCTGGCCTCACTTCGTTAGAAGATATGTTGGATGCAAATGATGTTCCCAAAAAGGAAAAATGCAGCCCTTAAACACTGTTATAGAAGAACACAACATTGGGACAGCAGAGAAGCCCAAAATGATCAAACTATCTCAATCTGTGCCACCCGATCAAAAGCCCAAATATGTTGATTTGTTTAAAGAATTCCAAGATGTATTTGCTTGAAGTTATGAGTACTTGAAGTCCTATGACACCACAGTGATCCAACACACCATTCCCTTAAAACCAAATCAAAAGCCCTTCAAACAGAAACTAAGGAGAATCAATCTTGTGCTTCTCCCTTTGATTGAAAGGAAGTGAAAAGAATGTTTGAAGCAGGTATCATAGCACCCATCAGATTTTCTAAATAGGTATCCAATCTTGTTCCCACAAGAAAGAATACATGTGAGATTAGGCTATGTGTAGATCTAAGAAATTTAAACCAAGTCTCCCTAAAAGACCACTACCCATTGCCAAAAATGGACCACATCCTACAAAGAGTAGTGGGGTCATCTAGAATCTCTATTCTAGATGGCTTTTCAGGTTTTAATCAAATACTGGTTCCCCTGGATGACCAAGAAAAGATAGCCTTTATCACACCGTGGGGAACATTTAAATATGTGAAGATGCCTTTCAGACTTAAAAACACTGGTGCTACCTTTCAAAGGGCCATGGACATTGCATTTGCCAAGGAAATCCATGATTTTCTGGTTGTCTATCTTGATGACCTTAACCCTTTCTCCAAATCTGATCAAGAGCACCTCAAACACCTAAGGCAAATATTCATGACATGCAGGAAATACGACATTTCCTTGAACCCCAAGAAGTCTCTCTTTGGCCTTGAAGAAGGTAAATTACTAGGCCATATCATCTCAAAAGATGGGATTAGAATTGATCCTGAAATAATTCAAGCCATCCTTCAAATCCCATTTCCAAGAAACATAAAAGAGTTGCAAGCATTCCTGGGAAAGATCAATTTCCTAAGGAGATTTATCCCAAATCTAGTTGAGCTAATAAGAATGTTAAGCAACATGTTAAAAAAGGATGCCAAGGTAAAATGGTCTCTTGAAACCAAGCAAGCCTTTGAGAGTATCAAAACTGCCTTAACCCAAGCCCCAGTCCTTGCAAGTCCTCAATTTGATAAGGATTTCATCATTTTTTCATTTGCATCTGAACACACCATAGTTGCTGTTCGTTTGCAAAAATATGACGCCATCACCGAAAAGGGCGCGAAGTGTGAAATTTGCAGCGAAGGATGCCTAGAATGAAAAATCGAGGCAGTTTTTGATGTGTGATCGTGCATCTCTAAGAAAAATAGGCCAAAATGGAAGCCCTCTCATGGCTCAGCTTCCAGCAGGCCTGAAATTCGCAAATTGATAGGAATTTCTTCACACAAGATTCAGAAAAGGGGCGAAAACAGTTCTTAAGGCAATAGAGGGCATACCTAGTAAGTCTATCAACTACCACCATGATGGAAATATTTCCTTCAGACTTGGGTAAGGCTATGATAAAATCCATTGATAGCTTCTCCCTGTGCTGAATTGGAATGGATAAAGGTAGTAACAAACCCAGTGGCTCAATTCTCTCAACTTTATTTTGTTGTAAAAAAAGAAATTATAACACAAAATTATGAATACCAGAGTTAAGTCCATCCCAAAAAAATCCTTCTTTACCCTATGTTAAGTTTTTAAAAATCTTGAGTGCCCTCCTAATGTGGAGGTGTGTAATTCAAAAATAATATTTTGTTTTAGGTGGGAATTATTACAGAGATATAAGAAATATTTGTACCATAATTATTCATTTTTCGAGATAAATGTATCTAATGTACTTGGTGCTTGCTACAACTTTTGAATGAGTGCTAACTACTCTTCATTCTTCCATTTATCCCTTGCTTCAGCTATTAAAGAAGGTTGGATAAAAGAAATGACATAGAGTAATACTTCCTGTTAGCTTGAGGGGGTATGGACCTAGGTTTAGAGTTAGCTGCACTAACCAACAAAACCTACATTGTCAGCCCTTTCGGCAACAACCCACGTAGTGTAGGCTATAGTCTCACCCGAGGTAGTATTGGGGGATGAAAGAACCAGGTTTCTACATCCATATGCTTGTGTGATAGGTTTCTATTACTTAGAGGGATTTGTTTAGACCTTCATGCAACCTAACCATTAAATCGTGGGAATTACAAATAACTTATGAAAAACAGATTCTAACTTTGTACCGATTGCATTACACGTTCATAACATCAATTAAAAACTAACAGATCTACCACTTTCGTGCATCTATTAAGTGTTTCTTATGAAAATTGCAATAATCATAGTAAATTCACAGTAAATGTAGAAGTAAACATAAACACATAGATAAACATATATTGCTGCAAAATATTATTTCTTATGTTCAATCCTTCTGTTATAGACTCTTTCTTCCCTGCACACACAGCTACAGGGGCCTGCGCATTCAGTTCCGAACTTACCAAGCTCTCTGTGCACACAGCTGCAATATCCTTCCATATTGAATAAGTACAAAAAAAAGACTCTTATGCCTTAGATCACTTGCCCGTACATAGACCTTCAATGGATCGATTATCTCCTATGACTTGCTATGAATCCATTTTCTAGCATTTTATTTTACAATACCATGGTTCGTGAACAATGGGTGGGTCACAAAATAACTTAAATTCTAACAAACTAAGGGTCTTATACCTTCCTAAAGCCCCTTTGACTCCTAACAACCTTCGCACTCCACTCCTCAAAATGCGGAGACTTTACAAAACTACAAAACTATTTTAAAATTGACTCTTTCCCAACAATTCGACACCCTCATCATTCGCTGAGAGTGCATCTGCAAGAAACTTTTGATTAACTTTTTTGTAGATGGTTTCAAAGTCATAAGCTAACATATTTGTGATCCATTTTTCTATTCTTATGAAGACAATATTTGTTCCAAAATTTATTAATGAATATTGTGATCTATTTTTACCTTGAAGTGTCTTCCCATTAGGTAAGGTCGCCATTGCTTGAGTGCACATAGTATTGAATTTTTATTGTTATAATAAATAGGCTTATGTAAATACTTTCCCTTGATTGGATGAATTTCAAATGAAATAGGTATTCCTTCTTGAATTAAAACAACATCAATTCCATTTCCCGAGGCATCACATTCCACAATAAATATATTTTTTAAGTTTGGTGTAGCTAAGAACAGTGCTTCGCAGATTGCCTCTTTAAGATGTTCAAAGGGATTAGTTGCTTCTATATTCCAAGAAAATTCATTTATATTCAACAATATTCTTATAGGTGTTGCTATTCTCCCATAATTCTCAACTTGTGATAATACCCTGTCAACCAGAGAAATCCTCAAAGATGCTTTACACTTGTGGGGATTTTCCATTCCTTAATGGATTTAATTTTGTTAGGCTCTACATTAACACCGTCATGAGATAAAATATGACCCAAATATTCCACCTCTTGTACTCCAAAGGAACATTAGGAGGTTTTTGCATATAATTGTTTCTCCTCCAATAGTTTGAGAACCCTATCAACATGTTGAACATGACCTTTCCAAAAATTGTTGTAGATTAGTATATCATCAAAGAATACTAACATAAATTTTCTAAGGAAGGGTTTGAAAATGGAATTCATCAAACCTTGAAATGTGGAAGGTGCATTAGTAAGGCCAAAAGGCATGACCAAAAAATTCATAATGATCTTCATGAGTTCTAAATATTGTTTTTGGAATGCCTTTAGTCTTCATTCTAATTTGATGATGTCCTCAACGAAGATCCAATTTGGTGGAATAAATTTCTCCATGTAATTCATCCAAAAATTCATCAATGATAGGAATGGGAAATTTATCTTTAATAGTGAGTTTGTTTAGCTCCCTATAATCCGGACACATATGCCATGATCCATCCTTCTTGCGCACAAATACTACTGGAGCAGATAAAGAATTCTGACTTGTTTGAATTATATTGGCCTCTAGCATTTCTGCAACCATATGTTCAATTTCAATTTTTTCGGCATAGGGATATTTGTAAGGCCTGATATTTGGAGAAACATTTCATGGGATCAAGTGAATAACATGATCATAATATTGAATTGGTGGGAGGGCTTTGGGACTCTCAAAGACCTTGAAATTATTGTCCAAGGTTTTTTGGAGGTCTGGAGAAATAGATGATTTCGATATTTGAACCTCTATTGAGCATAATTGTGAATTACGCCCCATTTTTCTTTCTTCAAACAATTTTTTATTTCATTAGGGTTGATTGTCTTCCCTGGTTTCCCTGCGATACCCATTAATTTAAGTTATATTCATTTCCAAAAAATAATCAACATTTTATTTTTAATTGAAGGTTATCATCCCAAAAGATTGTAACCATTGGACTCATAGTATGACATGATAAACACCTATTAGAATGGAAATAATTGGACTGTTCAATAGATATTCTCCCATGGTTAGCTTGATATTATGGAACTTTTTAGAGAAATTTATAGTTCCTCCATTTCCAACCATCACTTGGCCCTCTCGTGTTGGATATAGAAAATAATTTAATTCCCATGCTATCTTACAATGAATGAAACTATGGGTATTACATGAATCAATCATCTCTATTACATTTTTCTTCTTCATATATCCTTCTATCTTGAGAGTTGTAGGAGTGGTAATTCCCTCCAATTATTTATAAGATATCATCATATTCATTTATTCTTTTTCTGGGGTTGGTTCTTGGTGTATATCCTTCTTTTGATGCTTATTGTTCCTTTTCTTCCTCCTCTTCACAGTCCATGTAAAATAATTTCTTATCATCATACTTATGACCTTTAGTGTATTTTCTATCACAACTGTAACAAATCCCTTTTTCTCTTTTTTCTTCCAATTGTTGTGGTGTCAACCTTGTAGTTTTTAGAAGGCTTCTAGAAACAACACTTCCATATTCATAGTTATGAGTGGTAAACTTCCTTGTTGCCATAATTTTGCTTTCAATTTTTCCTGTCACCTTGAATTCCTTCTCCAATGAATCACATTCCTAAATGGAAAACTCATGTTGGATGTTATCATTTAATGTTCCTATGAAGACATAAATCCAATGCTCCTTTACAATATCATTTAACTTGATATTAGATATTTGGAAGTCCTCAATGTGATCCATCATTGAATCCTTTTGTTTGAGATTTATAAATTGGATAAATAAGGTATTTCAAGTCATAATTGATTTATGAGAACAAAGCCATCAATACCGGACAAACTAATTTTTTTCTAAGTATAAGGATGCAATGTGTACGTTTTGTGTGTTCAACACATAATGTAGATCAAATAATTGGTCAATTCATACTATTCATGTTATCAAATCCTTTGTCAGGCCAGGAGTAACTCCAGTTTGGTAGAAAACTCAGAAAAACTGATTCGTGTATATTCCATAGGTAACCCATTGTTATATACAATAGGGAGTGATTGTTCAGTTCATCTCCCGATGACTGTTCACCTTCCCAATTTATATATTTACATAAAATTCCCAATCATGAAGATTAGGTGTCAACATTCCCCCCCTTAATCTGAAGGGATGTTGGTGAGTCCAAGCATCATTCTGAATCGTTCAAGCTTTTCCCTTCCAAGTGCTTTGGTGAAGATGTTTGTAATTTTCTCATTTGTGGAACAATGGCGGAGATGGATTGTTTTGGCCTCAACATGATGTCGAATCAGATGATATTTAGTATTGATATGATTTGTTCGATCATGGAACTTTGGGTTCTTGGACAACTTTATTGCAGAGGTATTATCAATCATGAATGGAGTTGATTGTACTTGTTTTACCTGCAAATCTTCAAGAATTTTTTTGAGCCACACAATTTCTTTCGTTGCTTCAACTGCTGCCATGTATTCTGCTTCTGTTGTGGAATCTGCTGGAACTGATTGTTTGCGTGATCTCTAGGAGATAGCTCCTGATCCAAGACTCATAGCATATCCTGAAGTAGATACCACAGTTTCTTTGTCTCCATCAAAGTCTAAATCAGAGTATCTAATCAAGTTGAAGTCGTCCACCTGTGTATACTTGATTCCAAGGTCTTAAGTTCCCTTCAAGTACCTTAGAACTCTTTTTGCAGCAGACCAATGTCCCTCACAAGGCTTTTTCATGAACCTGGAGAGGATTCCAACAGTAAATGAAATGTCTGGTCGGGTAGTAGTGAGGTAGATGAGACTTCCTACAAGCTGTCTATACTTTGTTGCATCCTCAAATTCCTTTCCTTCAATAGATGTGAGCTTTAAGTTTTGTTCCATTGGAGTAGAAAGAGGATTGCATTCTGTCATGCCAAATCTATTTAACAAATCTCCAATGTATTTCTTTTGAGAAATAAATATGGATTTTGGATGTTGGGTTACCTCAGTGCCAAGATAGTAATGAACATAGCCCAAATCAGTCATTTCAAAACTTTTCCCCAATTCCTTCTTTATGGATGCAATGTAGCTTTCATTGTTCCGTGTCATTAAAAGATCATCTACATATACCACAAGATACACAACGATTTTGCCAACTTTCTTGACAGAAAAAGTTGCATCATCAAGATCGAAATGATTGAAGTTGAGTTTCAGAAGATGCTCAGTTAGTTTTTCATACCAGGCTCGCGATGCTTGTTTGAGGCCATACAAGGACTTCAAAAGTTTGCATACTTTATGTTCATGTCCTTTCACAGCAAATCCTTCAAGCTGGGACATAAAAACATTCTCTTTTAGATCTCCATTCAAGAATGCAGTTTTTACATCCATTTGATGGACTTTCCAACCGTTCTGAGCTGCTAGTGCAAAGAGTGTCTAGATGGTGGCCCATTTTGCTGTGGGGGAAAAAGTTTCCTCATAATCGACCCCTTCCTTCTGTGCAAAAACTTTTGCCACAAGCCTAGCTTTATGCTTGTCAAGTGAGCCATCAGCTTTGTACTTGTTCTTGTAGACCCACTTGCAGCGAATTGGTTTGGTTCCAAATGGAGGATCAACCAGCTTCCAAGTGCCATTCTTTATGAGAGCATCATACTCCTTTTGCATCGCTTCTTTCCATTCATCATGAGAAGCAGCTTCTTTGAAGGAATTTGGTTCAAAATCTGTAGACAAGTTCAATTCACAATGATAAGTAACATCCATATCAACAGGTGAATTAGAGTCATCTACATCACCTCCATTTTGTCGGTTTGAATTTCTAGTTCCTGTTTTTCCAATTTCATCAGGATGAACACTTTCAAGTGTATTTGTCAGCCACTTTGGGGGACCTTTCTTAGATGGTCTAGGCTGCTCTGTTGATTGAGTTGGGACTGAATCAAGATTGAGTCTCCCAATTCTGTCAATTACATCCCTTGAAGCATCATCCGTTGTTGGAGTTTCATGCAGGGGAGATTGTTCTTCAGAAGAAGATTCCACATGTTGATCTAGTATAGGAATCCCCCCTTCAAGATGTGGAATCTGATTATCAAATTCTTGAAATGATTTCGTTTTTGCGAATCTATCCAAGCGATCAAGTTGCCGCTCAACAACATTGTTAGATTTGGATGATTCAAGAAAAATGACATCTCTAGATACAACAAACTTTTTATTTACTTCATCATAGAGGCGGTATGCTTTAGAGGTGTTTGAATACCCCAAGAAGATACACTTACGACTTCTAGCACCAAGTTTGTTTCTATGTACCTTTGCTGTCAAAGCATAACAGGTGGAACCAAAGAACCTGAGATGTTTTACCGAAGGAACATGTCCATACAACAATTCATGAGGAGTCTTGTTTCTTATAGCATTTGATGGACATCTATTATTTATATATGTAGCACATAGAACATCATCAACCCAAAACATTATCATTACATTTTTTAAGAAAAGCATGGATCGTACCATATTCAAGATTGTTCTATTCATTCTTTCTGCTACACCATTCTGTTGGGGATTATAAGGCACAGTTGTTTGATGTTTGATCCCATGTTGGCGAAGATAGTTTTCAAATTCATTTGATGTATATTCTTTTCCATTATCAGTGCGAATAGACCCAATATGAGTTTGTGCATCATTTTCAATCCATTTATGAAAATTCTTGAATGTTTGAAAAGTATCAGATTTGTTCTTCAATAAATAAAACCAACACATTCTGGTGTAATCATCAATAAAAGTCATGATATATTTATTTCCATTTGCAGAAGGAATAGGCATTGAACCACATAAATCTGAGTGAATGAGTTCAAGCTTCCTATGTGCTCTTGAATGTGAATCATGAAAAGACTGTTTGCTATGCTTTCCTAGAATGCAGGCATCACGTTGCTTATGTTTCCTAGGAATTGTAGGCAAACCAGCAACACCATTTTTCTTCAATAAGCGGAGATTGTCATAGTTTAAATGTCCAAATCTAGCATGCCATAATAAATTTGATGGAATTGTACCTTCTTCATGATGAGAAATATATGAGAAATGTTGTGCATGAGCAGAGGTTCCTTGTAGTTTGAGAAGTCTTTCTTCTTCTATTCCCCTCATGACAAGTGAGTGGTTAGATGCTTTTCTTACCTCAAGCTTGCCATCAAACATATGAATGGAGTGACCTGGCTGGCGGATGTGGGCCAAGGACAACAAGTTTCTCTTGAGCTATGGGAGATATAGAACATGATCCAGAAGAAAGTCTAGAAGACCAGGCAGTTTAAGCCTGATTGTGCCAAGCCCTGATGGCTTGATTTTTGACTGATCTGCAAAGTATACCGCTCCATCAACGTTGTCAGTGAAATCTTCAAAATAATCTTTTCTATGAGTCATATGACAAGTTGCTCCTGAATCAAGCAACCAATCATTTTTCGAAGAAGCAAGTGAAACATTAAAAAAATCCTCATTTACTCCAATGTTACATTGTGCCTCAATATAGTGAGCGGATTCAGGTGCTTTACCTTTTTCTGTATCATCAGTTTTACCTTTCTGCTGGTTTATTTTTTTCTCAATTTTGTCCCATGGTAGCTTGCATGTAGAAGCATCATGTGATCCATTTCATTTGCAGCGAATGCAATGCAGATCTGCTTTTTCTCCTTGAGAATGTCTACCCCCCTTGCCTCTGAAGTATCTTCCTCTTCCTCTTCGTCCACCTCTTCCTCTTGTAGAATTTTGAGCAGGATGCTTTTCTTTATGAGCAAGGCAAACAGTCTCTTCAGAAGATTCAGGGAATGTCTTCTTTCCAAAGGCTTTCTCTCTTTCAGCAAACTTTTTCACAAGAGAGTCAAAGGTTATATCTTTAATATTTCCATTTTCTTGTAAAGACTCAAGATAATTGGAGTAGGTAGGATAGAGTGCCTTCAGAAAAGCAATAAGAGGGATATCCAGCTCAACCTTAGTGGATTTAATATCATGCATTATATACTTTAATTCAGATGCAAGAGCAAGAGGACCATTATTTTTCAGTTCAAGAGTGAAGAGTTTAATCATGAGCTGAACAACTTCAAGTGCAGAATGTGAGTCATAGAGTTCTTTCAGCTTTTGTAAAGCTTCAAAGGCAGTTGAATATGATGAAATATGGCAACTTACTTCTTCATTTACAAATGCTGCAATTAATGCATAGGCTTTTCTGTTCTTGTTTTCCCAAATGACGAGCTCTTTGTCTGATGTAGGCTGCACTGGGTCATTTTCTCCTTCTCCGACACACACTCCTTTCCACAACTCATTGAATATGAGGGTGTGTTTTATCATCCAGGACCATTCAGGATAGTTCTCCTTACCATTGAGAACTATTCCTACCATAGAGATGATTGAATGCATTCTGTAAAAAAAAATACTTCTGCTGATAAAAAAAACTTTTGCTGATAAAAAGAACTTCTGCTGACAAAAACTAGAATTTTTCTTGCAAGCTTTCCTAGCCTATTCCTTTTGCCACAGATTCGAAAAAAATTTATCAATCTTTAGATGTTTAAGACACTCGTTCCTTTATAGCCAAAAACTATCTCCAGGGAAACGACACATGCTATAGAGTAATTCTATACACTTTGACTTGTTCTCGGCACATTGTAGTGGTACATTGGTACATTATTCTATGTATCTATCCTAGTAGAACACCTTTCTCTATGATTAGCATTTCGGCTTTGGCTCTGTGAAATTGGTATGGCATCGGTCACAATACATTTTATACATGTGGATCTCTATATTCATAATTCAGAGGCACAACAATCCCGACATTCAGTAGCACAGTTATGTCTCGGATACATATGTCTCGGCACTGTTCATATTGTCTTTTTTGCACCGATATCTATGTTAGATTCAGGACTGTTCATATTGTTTTTTTTCATCGATATCTATGTTAGATTCAGGACAGTGGTATTCAGTCCAGAAATAGAACATCAAAAATAGAACTAGTCATAGACAAGTATTGATTACACTACACAAGCTTGCAACATTCCACACTCATGGCAGGAAGAAAAAGGGTAACGAAAAGGCTAGATTGGTCACCGATTTGATCGATAAACCCCGTCAAAATAAATTGTTTTCCACAGATTGAGAGGGTCGGATACCATTCTCAATGGAGCAGACTAAAACAAATTGTTTCCATCTCTACTGACCGGAAAAAAAACTCGATGAATTATACCACCATGCGTTTGCTGATGCTGAATATATGATTTTTGTGTGTCAATGCCAGGCAACGTTCACAATCAAGCAACGTTCAACGATCTTGTCGATGGCCTTTTCGCTGCGCATGGAATCCCTCAGAACAGTGAGAGCGTTAGGTGGGAGAATGATGAGAGCATTGGGTGAAGGGAGTTACGTTAACAACCATGAGCGTTGGGTGAGAGCGAAATGAGGCACCAACGCATCTTTGGGCATGTCAGGCCATCGACAGAGGCAGAGCAACGCTCATCACTGAGGAAGTGGCAGACTATTTCACGACAGAGGCAGTGGCAGAGATGAAGGGAGTTATGACTATTTTTAGGACTGGCTCTGATACCATGTCAGGCTAGGAGTAACTCCAGTTTGGCATAAAACTCAGAAAAATTGATTCGTGTATATTCCATAGGTAACCCATTGTTATATACAATAGGGAGTGATTGTTTAGTTCATCTCCCGATGACTGTTCACCTTCCAAATTTATTTATTTACATAAAATTCCCAATCATGAAGATTAGGTGTCAACATCCTTTTTATCAAACTTCGTCATATCAATATTTGAAATGTGTTTAGTCTTCAAACCACTATGGGAATATCTAAAATCGTAATTCATATTCCTTTTATCTTCATCATGATTTTCATGGCATACCTTGATACCACTAGGAAGCATTTCTTGTAGAAATTTTGTTCAGCTTTCCTTCAAACCTTCTAGGTCCCTTTTCATTTATGTTTTTAAACCATCCTTCAAAAATTCATCTTTGATTCCATGTCCTATTTGAAACCATCCATCTTAAGTGCCAATTCATTTATAGTTACTCCTTGCAAGAGTGAAATTTGTTGCACTTGGTCTCATATTTTAACTTTGAGTTATCTTGTTGCATCCCTTCCTCTTTTTCATGTGTCATATTATAGCTTTCTCGTTGCTTACTAGGTGTGTCTATCTTTTTTTCTTCGAGGCATTTTGGAACCAAAATGATATATATGCTTCATTATGCCCTTTGAATCACTTCAAACTGATTTTTCAAACAAAAGATGATTTTTTTTTTTTAAATACACACCTTTTTCTTTCTTTTAGGAGATCTATATTGAAACTTGTGTATCTCTATAATTTCAGATGTAAAACTCTTGGTTGAAAATCCATGTAAAAATATGTAAGACCACAGTGATGGGACACGTGTTCCAAGATGAATGGTGGGAAAAAAATCCTAGTGGGTCTCCATTCCATTTATTATGACTAAGGAAATTAAGAAAGTCCATCACAAGGGAATTTGGGAAGGTAAAGAGGCATTTTGGCACATTTATTAACAAAAATAATGGAAATTAGGAGAAATGAAGGTGAAAGGTCACAGGTTTCATGTGAGGAGGAAATTGAAGGAAAATAATGGAAAATGAAGAAAATAGAGGCCTCACAAATAAAATGGCTTTTGAGGATCATTAGGTGAGCTTGGTCAGTTCAGTTTTGGTGGCACTGACTTCTATTCTTTCTCTCACTCTTGGACACTTAAATTTTTCTTGGAGCACTCTTGGAGAGAGTGACATATTTGTAGTTTTAGAAAAAGAAGGAAAATAAAGAGTAGGAAAGCACAAGAGGACATCGGGATCAACAACTACAATGGGTTTTTCTTGTAGGTATCGAGTTTTATGTCTATTTTCCTCATTATTTTTGGCATGAATGACGCATGCATGTGGTTCATTGATCATGATATGTTATTGGCATGAGGGATTGCCTGAATTGACAGTGGATTTTCCTAGCCTTTCCATTCCCTGGAGAGCCATGGAATTGTGGGTTTATTTACTCATTTTTCGTTGGTTCTCATGTTTCCTTTAGCTTTGGTTGGGTTATTAGCTCTTGGAGCCTTGCCTGGACAAACGCTCTAGAAACCTTCTAATATCTTGGGATGAGTTACTGGTCCTGGAAGCCTTGGTTGGACAAATGCTCTGGAAGCCTTATAACAACTTGGATTGAGTTACTAGTCCTGGAATCCTTGGTTGGACAAATTCTCTAGAAGCCCTTAGTGGCTAGTCCTGGAAGTCTTGGTTGGACGAACACTCTAGAGGCCTAGAAAACCTATGGGTTGAGTTAATAGTCCTAGATGCCTTTGTTGGACAAATTCTCCCGAAGCCTAAAATACGTTATTGGTTGAGTTACTAGTCCTAGGAGACTTGGTCAGAAAAAACACTCTAGAGCCCTAGAAGGCTTGGGTAGAGACCAATCTGATGATCGTTTTATGATTTCTAATGTGAGGTGGAATCATTATTTGATGGGTTGAGGTGGATGGTGTTTGGAAGCCCTAGATGGTTTTTGATTGATGTTTCCTACGAGATCCCACATTCATGCTTGGAATATGGAATGGGGGTGAATGGATGAAGAGAGATTTGGCTCATCCATTATACGGTCAGGTGGAACGTGGAAGTCTCATCCTAGGTTTGGATTCTGTATCATCAATATGAGGTTATTTATCCTTTTATTTCTATGAGTATTATAATGGTTTATATGTGCATCATATGGCTATGATTTCATTGGTGTTTATGCTGCTATTATGTTGCTTATGTATGTGTTTGATGACAGTAGCTATATATGGCTCTCATAATGTTTTTACTTGTATATTAATGAACAATGTATGCATGGCCTAATGGATGAAATTACAACTAAAGTGACAAGGAAACTATGCCTCATAGCAAAACTCAGATAAGTATGAGACCCCTATGCTCAAAGATGTTATTTACACCTGTAGATTACATATTCGTGATATATTTGACGATATGTCTGTCATGGATGGTAGGGATCATGTCAAGGTTTTGTTCAAGTAATTTAATTAGTATTGTTGTTTCCATGTTATCATACTTTTCTGATGGTGTCATTTAATTCTAGGTGGTGACCTGGGCTCTGGGCATGAAAATGTGGTTAAAATTGTGGGGATGCTGGCACAAAACTAAGAAAAATAGTCCCTAGAGGCTAGCTGGCAGGTTTGTGAGAGCATACAGAGGTCCCTAGAAGCTAGCATGCCCATAGCGTGAGAGCGTCCAGAGGTCAAGTGGTCCACAATGTCCGTGCGATCTAGGGGATGCTTGGCAGAAAGGTTGGGTTGGTTCCTAAAGGTCCTAATGTTGATGCTGAAGGTGTGTATTGTATCTTTCCATTGGTTCCACTTCCTTAGCATGACTTAGGAGGTTGAATCATATCATAGTGGCCTCTCGTTACATGTTTACCCGAGCTGGCCAGTTGCTTGGTTAGATGTGGGAGGAGAGTGTTACGTCAGATCTCTCAGGTCTGAAATTTTTTAATGTGGTATAAAAAGCTATGCCCAATCTTGCATGATGACCTAATTATAGACTTGTTTAGTAGATATAACTTGTACGAAATGCCACATGTCACTGTTTCAACCTGCGGCCTTGAAAATGATACCAGAAAAACTACATTTCGTGCAATTTCAGTCAATTCTTACGAAAATATAATCAAATGCTCTAAGAGAAAGTTATGATGATTTTTCCGAGGTCACCTATTTTAGATTGAATTCTGGAGCCTACAAAAATGCTAACTTCTTCGGACCATATCTCAAAAATATAGTGAACCAAGATATGAAGTTTTTACACGAAGTTCACTAAGATTTCAGCTCCTCTTGGTCGAAATTTTCTCTTGTAAAACCTCGCAAAAGAAACGCTATAGAGAAAATTCCATGATGGCCTATTTGAAGTAGTGAAACCCTATAATCAAAAGCACTAGTACCAAATGTTAGGCAACCAACTCATAAAATAGAAGAAAATATATACGAACGACTTGAGAAATAACCTCTTTGAGAGGGAAACCTCCTTTATATCACATAAATGAGCATTCTCGGATGATACAAATGACATAAACTACTTGGTACATATAGGAGTCTAAGGGTTCACGATTATAATAGAGCCTATGTAACAATAATAATGTAAGGTCACAATAATAACAATAGTGGGATTCTATGGAGAACAAAAATAAAAATATGGAGGTTGCATGGCCACAACAATAATAATCGGGGGCTGCACTAACAATAACAATAATGGAGATACATAAGTATTATAGGGACATAACACCTTTTCAAGAGAGTTCGAACTTTATGATGAATGAGTATCAAACGAGGTCAAACTGCTCCTATATACAACCTTTCCAAGGTGTCAAATTCCCTCCTTTAGTCAAACTTGAAGCTTCCAGGGCCAACTTGTACTTTGGAGGTTTCGAGAACTTTCTAAACTCAAAATAAATTCTTCTACGAGATATATTTTGCTTGGAGGGGTCTTATAAACATGATGTTGACTCTCTTAAGTCATGACAATATATCCTATGACCTAGAAAACCTTAGAAGCATCAAGAGCATGCTTTTACCTAAAAGACCATCAATAAAGAGCATGAAACCTGTGTTTTATAATAATAACTATTTTTTCTTGTTTTTATTTTTACATAAGATATATATTGAAATGAGTGCAATAACAATTATGAAGACTAACTAGACACCTTTCCAACAATGACTACCTACAAAAGTCCTATAAATAAATTCAGTAGAAACCCCCATATTAAATAACTTTAGAGAAAAATAGTAAGAAAATTCTCTAAACATCGACGAAAAAATTATTTATTATAGTCACCTAAGGGAAGATGAGTTTGAGAAAGAAATATAATATTTTATATATCATGGGCTTGGGACTTTTTTTTAGTGGTACACTCCTCTTTTCTCAAATGCTTGAAAAACTTAGACTCGTTATCAAGCCTATGAATAAATCATTGAAAGGATAATTAGGAGAACACAAAAATTAGAGGGTAATTCTTTAGAGTTACCCTCTCCATAAACCAAAAATCTCAACAAAAACCCAAAAAAGATACTTAACTCAAAGTATTCGTTTAAAAGGAAAATATTTTTTTGCCTGAAACTCTAAGAGAACTATTACTCCAAAGATGATATGAAGAGCACATGAAGAGTGCCTTTAAGAATTGTAAAACACAGAGAACCTAGTTAATTTTTTTAGCCGCTGAACTAAATAAAAATCTATGATTAAAACTTGTAAAACCCTCAACAAGGTTATCTAATCTAGGAAAATAAGAAAATACCAAACATTTGAAGCTTGATGGATTATAGGTCTATGATACCTATATAAACCGCATCGAGTAGTCGTATTAGATAACCTGAAAATTATCCAAGGAATTCATTAGGTAACTTCCTTCCACAGTTTCCATAAAAAAAAAGGAAGAAGTTAAAATTTATATCTTTCTCGATAGTAGTAACCCTCAAGAAAGCTATAAATCTCACTACTTGTCATTGCGGTTAAGATTTGGTCCCAATACGAGAAGAAAAATGCATTTACCATGAATTACAGCGATAGAAAACCCTAACTGGACATCAGAGAGATCTATTATCACGAGGAGAAAAAAAAATGTCAAACATCAAGGTGATTAGGGTAGTCATTCATTAATATTAGGGCTCAAATGATCTGGACCATCCAGTCATAAGAAGTAATCCAAGTCGCTTGTCATGTGAAGGGGTCTACATGTCTGGTTGTATGTGCAACATCTAACCCAAGGCCACTTTTAAATGAATACAGACATAGTCGGAAAGGGTTGTTGATGTGGTAAGAGTTTGAATTATAACCACGGGACTGTTACTTCAAATCACAATGAAAACCAGTTTTAGAAGAGTAAAATAATTAAAATCTTTCGTAGATTTTTGTGTCATATAGATATATATATTACTATATGGAATGACTTTTTGTTGACCCCATAGTAGAATAGCTATGAACCAAGATGAACATAAAAAATAGCTACATACCAAGGTGAACGATTCTTCAAATATTGATGTATGAAGGTTCATTGTTTAATATAGCTCATGAATATGGTAAGTGGTAGGTAGCTTATGAATTGAATTACTATAAGACAATAGTAAAGTGGTGCTCTCATAGCACTCAAATTATATCCTTTTACTAATTATGAGAAAACTTTATATTAACATTATGTGGCATATTGGAGAGGCAAAGGTTATTCAAGTTATTTGGAATTTGGGGTATAAATGAATAAATTCCAACTATGCATATGATAAATTTTTATTAGAAATAGAATAAATATGAATTGGAAAGACATAAGAAATTCTGTAAAAATTATCACAGGATTGTTTAGAAGTTGAAAAAAGTAGAATGAATAATGGAGGTACATTACATCAATCTTGAGTTGACACATATCCCTTTTAAAATAAAAATAGAAAATACCATTCTAGCTTGATTCATTATTAATATTACAACCCATTATGAAATATATGTGGTATATATATATATATATATCCCAAATTTATAAGATTACATCCCAAGCGCATCTCAAAACTAGGACTATGACCTCAAGCTGGCACAAAATGGCTACAGTAAAACATCATACTCATAGTAGACACAAAAAAAAAATCCAAAAAGGACTACAGTTGTTCCCACCATAATCCTAATAGAATCCGTGAATAGGATATCATTAAAAATCATGAAAGAATGCTAGGATTTAGATGAGGTCATTAGTTCTAGATCTTGGGCACTAGTTCTAGCAGGGCCTCATATCATCCCCTCACATTTGAGATGACCCTCCAAATGTGCTAGATGAACATACAATATTCCAAGAAGTATTTATGATGCATATAGATCCTAGGGATATCATTTACAAATGGGACAATGTCATTTTCTTTTTCTCTTTTCTCTTTCGGAACACAATTGAGCAAAGTATTCATTTTGCAGAACAAGGTAACAAAATGTAGGCATTTATTTCTTTTTCCCCTACTCTACCCAAGGTTGAGAAGTCAATTTGATACTTTAGCAACAAGCTCTAAATTAGAGTAAGCTTGACATTTATGTGCCACTTGAGAGTCTAACTTCCAAACGTCTACTTTGTTGTTAGGGGAAGTTTTTGCATGATAGTGAGAGGTTTCCTATTGTGCCTGGGATTGCATACACAACCTACCAGCAAAAATACGACCACCCCTTCTAGTTGGTCCCCATCTACAACTTATATGTTTCCTTACCATGATGAAAGGAGGTAATAAAGGGTAGGATCCACTTGCCCACTCTTTAATTATATGAGGTTGCACACCCTTTAAAATATCTAACAAAGACCAGATGATGCCCAAATAGAGCATAGAGAAAAAGATCCATGTGACATAACACCCTAACTAGAACACATGGAAACATACTATACAGAAAAAAATATGGGTTACGCACCACTAAGGAATACGTAAAGCCTCACTTCACCCCCCACTAGACCCAATAAGGCGACATTTATCTCGGAGAAAGAGGAAGATTCCTTACAAACTAAAAACACAATCAGGGAACTTGTCATAGAAAGAATAGATGGGCACCAAAAGGAAACCTAACCTATAAAATACAAAAAAAAATCAGAAGAGGGATGCAACAAAAGACAAAAGAGAAAATCTCTACATTTCAGAACCACACCCAAAACATGTAACATCACTCTATGCAAACCATGCCATATGAAAAATACCACTAATACATGTACATAATTCCAAACACCTTTAAATAGGACCAATAAAACCACCATTAACAATGATGGAGAGGAATATCCCTTACAAAATGAAGATTTAACAATTTAACCCATTGTAAAAAGAGCATGTAACATTCTAAAACCAACCATACCTCCAAAATACCAAATAAGACACCAAGAAAATGCATAATTATATGGACTCCAAGGCACTACCATAGACAACTGTAATTAACCAATTAAACGGATGTTGATGCCAAACCCAATAGTGCCTTGCAAATTCCATAATGAAAGTTCCTACGACATTTTGAGGGGTTAGATTATGCCTTTCCTGCAAGATAGCCCCGCCTCTTAGAATTAAGATGACCTTATGGTTCACTAAGTTTCCTATCCCCGTAATTTTCAAGTTTGTTAGAAGCTCAATGCCTATCGAGACCTCTAGGAGTTACTTTGAAAGGACTTGACATCAATCCATATTTTTTTCCATGAAAGAGAATTTTATAGCCTAGAAGCATCCCTTTCCTAGATCGGATTCTTGCATTACCAAGAAGACCAAGGAGGGAATTCAACCCACCTACATCGGATCTGATTTGTCTCTAAACCTTAAATAGAAACTTGCAACCTTAACCATTGTTAGTAGAGAGTCATTAATGAACCAATTGAGAAACATGTGTGATTTATTTTTTTGCATGAAATTGTCCTTAAGAGGGCAGACCACGTCATCCCCCTGCATTAATTCCCTTTAGAGACGGTGGGGTGGTGAGTGCCTCTCCCAATACCTAATTTGACTTGAGAGATAACCCTACTTGTGGAAATAATATTTTACTTTCACTCTCCAAAATATAAATAAAAAAAATATTTCGATGTTTATACTAAATAACATAATTTTATATGAGCTATAGAGAGGTAAATTACTTAAAAGTAAAAAAATATATATATATTTTTTCCTTATAAACATTTTAATATAAGAATTTAATAAATATCCACTTTAATTCACACACACACACACACACATATATATATATAGAGAGTATGTGCATATATATGTTGATAATAGTAAATATTTCAATGTCCAAAAGATAGATGTAATTAAAATAAAATATTTTAATGAGTTCCTAATATGAAAACGTTGTGTAGTTCATTTAGTCATTAATATAAATTATTGGGGTGGATGGAGAGGGAGGGGTCATTGTAGGCCTTGATGAACAAATGGTTTTCCATTATGCCTCGGGCCTTAGAAAATCCACAAACAATCATGTTAAGTTTCCTATCCTCCGGAAAGGTATGGAGCTTGCCTCATATCAGAATCAAGCATATTACTTTCTTTTGGGACTCTCTATTGGTTATAAGGAAATTAACTAAAGAAAAGAGATTGATAAACGCCTTATCTCCCCTTTGATTCTCAAGATACATGCCTCATTGACAAAATTTAACAAAGTTAAATCTTAACACATGTATAGAATTCTGAAGGCAAGTGTTGATTAATTGGTAAAAGAGGGTCCATATTGTCTCAAGGGATCTTTGAAATTATTGCAAAATGATTCTTATTCCCATTTCCATAAATGAATTGTAATAATTGTTTTCTAAGGATTAAGGGGAGGTGATATATGGTTGATACTTCCTAGGATTTACATATTAATGAATCAATGGGTGGCTCCCATTGGCATGGTCGGGCCCAACCCTATATTTGACCTAGGTCAAGTGGCATTCTTCAATGAAACACTGGATCTCGATGCTCACTCTGCGCCTTCATTTCATAGTAATTCTCTATATATCTAAATTAATGCTCACTGCTCTCGCTATAGTGAATCCTTCATTTCGGAGCATGGTGGTTTCAATTTTAATGTCTAACATGATCATAAGGACATTTTGCCTCTGTCTTGGTGAAATTTTCACCGTGTTTGGATATCTTTGGCCTTTGTCAGGCTCGTGTTTCAATTCTAGATTTAATCATATATTGTTCTATGGAATTTGTTAGCATTCCTAGTTGTATTCTTAGGCATGCATGGAAAGGTTCACTAAAACAAGAGTTACAGGAGGTGGTATACTAGTTCTGTCTACCCTCAACCCTTCTTGGGTTGGCTATCATTTATTTCTCTCTTCATAGAGAGTATCATGGTACGGCTACACAAAGAAGAGGAGCTCAATGAGACCACTAGGGCCTTAGAGATGGTAGACAAGCGGTTAAACTCCAGACAAGCCTTGTTATCTACCATCAATAAACTAGAGAATTTAATAGAGCATGAACAATGCTCTTTCCAATCCTTTGTGGAGGAAAAAATTATAGAGAATCACAAAACCATAGATTCCACACTGGATAGGTTAAATTCTAAAGTCAAGTGACTCATAAATCGGGTGGCGGTTCTAGAGATATCTAATGTGTGAGTGGATGTCGAGGAGGGTGACATAGTTGGTGCTCGTGCTAGGTGCAGAAGGACTGGTCAAGCTCGCAACATGGAGGATATCAATCATGGACCATGGTGATGGTCATTTCTGGTCTTGAAAATAGATCTTTTGAAATGGGTATCAATTTTCTCTTTTTATGTAATCCCTAGTTATGATAGCATGCAAGTTGTGCTTTACATTAAGTTTTTTTTGTAGAATATATGGGGAATATATTTCTTATTTAAGGAGCATGGTGTGTAATGGTGACAGTAAACACTTTGTTTACTCATTTGAAGATCTCTCTATTGTGGGTGACTCAGAATGTAAGAGTTTTGATGTAAATAAACTGACCCTAAAAATATAGTTTTATTAATACAAAATTTATATTTGTTTCATATATATATATATATATATATATATATATATATATATATATATATATATATATAACATTCAAAATATATGAATAATAATAAAAATATTCGATTCAATGTGAGGCACAAATAAAATATTTCACTATGCAAAGTTAAAATATTATAATATATATTTAAAAAAAACAATAATTTTAATTAAAGAATAATAAAAATTATATTCTATAAAACAAAGAGTGTATGCATGAAATCTAAAATAAAAGTAAAAAATACAAAAGTCAAAAGTATTAATGGCTATTTAGAACTATATTAATAAGAAAATATTTTAATATAAACAATGTACTCTATAAATAAAATATTTTAATGTTTATTTGAATAAAATAATTCAATTTCTCCTATGCATATATTTATATTATATAAAATAATTGAAAAAACAAAATTTTATGGTTAAAACATTTTAAAAATCTCAACTAATCTCACTAATTTATATTTTTGGCCCATTTCCAAGTATGTTGCAAAATCATTGTATCAATTTATGTATTCAAAAATATAATTTAAATAATAAGAAATTACACATAATATGCGTGTACACACACAACCAATATAGATCAATATTAACTACAGTTTTGTGAGTATTGACTAAAGATTTATCAAGTCTCAAGACAACCAATATAGATCAATATTAACTACAGTTTTGTGAGTATTGACTAAAGATTTATCAAGTCTCAAGACAGATTAAGCCCATTGAGGTACACACTTTTTTTCAAGTTTTGCAATCTAAACTGGATCTATACTAGTGATTAAAACACAAGTAGTCTTACTCTTTTACATTTTAGCCCTTTTCCAAATATATTTTCATGTCAAGTTTATCTACTTTAACAAAACATTGTTATTGCAAGTTTAAAATGTACATTTTACACAATCTAAATGCCCAAAATTTATTTCAAAACTTTTCCATTTAAAAATACAAATTAAACAATAAAAAATTACACATAATCTATATATACTTAAAACAAATATACTTCAAATAGGTATAACATTCATAATTAATACAAAACTATACTAATTTTATTAAAAGAATAATTAAAAATAAAAATAAAAAACTTCTTTAGTAATGGCGACCTCATAAGTATTCTATATCACATAAAAGGCACAAAGCCCAAGCTCGAATTGGACAGCTTCGTTGACAGCTTTAATGGAAAGATAATACGGATGTGGAAGAGCTTGCGCTAAAACTGGAGTGGTACATATTTGTTCTAAACGAATAGTTAAATGTGGTGCTATTGTAACTCCGTGAACACTCATTCCAGTGAACCATGCCAATCAAGAGATAATCCGAGTTGTCCATATGCTGTTCTAGGTCAACCTTCGTATGTCCACGGATATCTAGAAAAATAATAGAAATAATGTCTAGTTTCGTGAATAACACCTAATAAAATGGTAGCAAATTATCTGTTTTGTATATTCATGGTTAACCAAAACACATCGAGTCTTATATGCAGATTCTAAATGTGTTTTTATTTGATTAAAATTATTATTATTATTTAATATCAATATCTATATCCATATCTATATATAAATTTTTATTTAAAAATATATATCTGATGTTATATAGATGAGATAATATACCATATATAAATATATTGTGAGATTTACAAACTAAAAGAGAGATATTAGAGGCATTCGATAACATTGAGATGAAACAGAAAAGATTACCATGGTTCCTGCATAAAAATCACACGCATAAATTGAGAAATGGTCCATATTTTTGCATATTAAAAGAACTTTGGTTGGTCGTATTAAGAATCACGATTCACTTCATAATTTTGAGATTTTATTAATTTAAAATATATAAAATTAATATTACAAAAATGAAAATGAATAGATTTAAAATAATGGAGAAATATACACTTTTCTAGATTAAATTATTATTAGTTATTTGTTGTGTTTCATTGAGATTATGAGTTTTATTTAGTTTCTTAGATTTTATTCATGAGGATGCTGTTCAAACTCTTCATCTAATCTGTAGTCTTATATATGCATGTGTTTTCTGGTTGATTGGATCAAGTTGTGAGTACAAGTAGTTTCCATGATGAGCTAGCCTCACCTAAGAGTTACATATCTCTTCCTTAATACTTTGTCTTCCATTAATTTATGTATTGTATCAGAGCGTCAGGAAAGAGTTGAGATTGTGTTGTTGTTGAGTTTGTTGTGTCTTTGATCATTTTTCGGAGAAGCACACTAATAAATCTATAAGGAGGATTCTACATCATTGTTTGAAGGTCGTTGGGGGAAGCATACCACCAATGTTATGTGTGGAGAAGAACACCAATTCTATGCATTCGTCACTAAGGGTCGACCCAACTGGTGTAGCATGAAAAGGGTGAACTTAGTTGTCTATGGGGGCTCATTTTAAATCAATTTGTTTCTGGTTCTGGTTTAGGGTTTGGTTTTGAATTCTTGTAACTCCATATCACTTCAGTGGTGCACCCCTCCATTTCGACATCTGATTTTGTCAATAGGCATGGAGCCACTCAGCTAGTTCTCCTGACATTTGGATTGTTGAATCAATAGTTCAGAGCTGGTGAAATCTGAGTCGTTCCACAATCATTCCTTTGATAAGTTGTTATATGTTGTATCACATAGTTTGACTTTAGTGGTTCATGTTTCAACCCGTATAAAGCTTTCCTTAATTTAAAAACAAGGACTTCTTTTTCCTTTTTAACAAACCCTTCTCGCTGAGTAGGATATACTTCTTCTTTTAGTTCCCATTTAGAAAGGAGAACTTAATATCCAACTGGTGAAGTTTCCATTTATGTTTTGTAGCTAGAGAAATCATCAATTTAGCTACAAGTGAAAAGGTTTCATCATAATCACCTCCCTCCTTTTGTGACTAACCTTTAGTAACCAATCTAGCTTTGTATTTATCCACACTTGTGTATTTATCCTTTTGGAATGGGGAACTAAAAAAATTATATGTTACTCAAGCATAAGGGTTTGTAAAAAAGGAACAAGGAGACCTTGTTTGTGAATTAAAGAAAGATTTATATGGGTTAAAACATGCATGAAGATCATGGTATGAAAAGATTGATTTTAAAAGGTTTAAAAATTATGGTGGTGTCTGTGCTTAGCCTTTGTTTGGCTTGTGGCTGTAGAAGCGGAGTTGTTCCACAATCAATTGTTTGATAAGTCAACACCTATTGTATGAGAAATTTTGATCTCATCGTGTCTGGTGCAGTGAGAATTGAGCTTCGGAGATGGAGATGGAGTGTGGGAGAAGAGAGCCACAAGTTGACCTCTTTGGATTCATTGACTATATTCATGGGCGAGCAGTGAACTAGTGAAATGAGACAACCACATTGAGAGTCGTGAATATCCATGGTGGAGTCAACATTTTTTGGAAGACAATGCAAGGAATCAAGAGTGGCCAGCATGTGAGGAGTCGAACGGTCAAAGCCAAGTTCATAGTTGACTTTCTTGACTTGGAGAAAATTTGAGACAATGTTTTGTAACTTGAGTGTGCAGAGCCTGTGGTTTGGAGGACACTAGTATAATTTCAGACTCTGGAATTTAATATGACCCATAAATATTTTCATTACAATTGGGGACTCCAATTATGTAAATTGGAAATTTAAATTACTGCAAACTTTAATGGAAGGATACAACATTTGGTCGATAGAAAGTGGTGAAGAAGGGAAGCCAAATGTCATTGCAAGGCAACATATACATCAAATCAACATTGGGGAAAATGGGAGAATAAGGTGAACATATTGGTAAGGATGTTTGTAAAAGACAATATCATTCCCCATATTAATTATTGCAGAAACTCTAGTGACATGTGGAATTCACTTAAGGATTTGTATGAGTCTAAAAATAAAAATCAGGTCCTCTCCTTGAAAAGTAAGCTCCTCTATATTAAGATGGAAGAAAATGAAACTATTATTACTTTTATTTCAAGAATTAAATTTTTGAAGGATAAATTGGGAGACATAGGAGAATAAATATCTAGGCTAATCTTGTAGCAATAACCTTAAATGGAATGTTACATGAATATCAAATATTCATTATTGGCCTTGGAGGAATGGAGAAATCTCCCACTATAGATGAATTAGTAAGTATATTGATGCAAGGTGAAGGAAGGCAAAAAAATATAATGCCTCAAAATTCAAATTTGGCATTAATGGCGAAGGGAAAATAATCTTCCAAGGGGAAGGCAAGGGAAGGAAGCAAAGGAGGAAAGCCACCACAAACAAAGTCATCATTTGGAAAACGATCTTTTACAAATCCTCAACAAGGAATTTCACCTTCAAAGTGTGATGTTAGAATGAAATGTTATTATCATGGCATGTTTGGGCACCATTCTGGAAACTTCTTTAAACTAAAGTATGATGAATCAAAACATAGAACTAGAGGGAATACAGGTCATTTTACTAATGGAGGCGAAGCTATGAATTATGACTTTATGGATCTTCAATTATTTGTTTCAAATGTTACACTAATTGTTGAGACTGAGGATTCAAATGCATTGTTTGTTGACTCTGGAAGCTCTATTCGCATGTCATCTAATAAACATTGGGTTGAAAATTTCCATGAAACTGATAATGGTGCAAACATATATCTCGGTGATGATCATCCACACCAGACTAAAGGGTATGGTGATGTTCACGTAACAATACCAAATGGAAGTCCTATTCATAATGTGGTGTATGTACAAGTAGCATTAATGAGAATTTGATCTCTATTTCTACCATAACAGGTCAAAATTTGATGGTAAATCTTATGAATTCACATTAGTCGATGAAACATATGCATGCTCACTTCAATATTGTTTCCATAGGTATGACATTTGCAGGCTTATATAATCATGATATGACAATAAAATTCATCAAGTGTTGGCATCTAGAACCATGACAACAAAACCTCTTTGGCATCAAAGGTATGACCACCTTAAATATCATGATTTTTCGCTACTTCAAAGACAAAGAATGGTAGAGGGTCTTCCATTATTAAAGAATGAATATTTTACATGTGAAGGATGTACATTACCTAAAATGCATAGGGAATAATTCCATACTAATACAAATAAAATAAAAAACGATGTTTTGGAACTTATGTATACATATGTGTGTGTGCCTATGCAGACTCGATCAATAGGAGGAGCATATTATTTTTTGATATTCATTAATGATTGCACAAAATACACATGATTTTACATTATGAGAAAGAAAAGTGATGTATTTGAATATTTTAAAGAGTTTAAAAACTTGGTGGAGAAACAAATAGGCAAAGACATCAAAATCCTCTGATTTGATCAAGGGGGGGAATATAGACTCGGTGCATATTTCAATCAATGTGAAGCCCATGGAATTATACAACAGTACACAATGCCACACACTCCACAATAGAATGGAGTCATTGAAAGGAGGAACGAGACTTTGGTGGAATGTATGAGGAGCATGATGAGAGGTAAAATCCTTCTAATATTTTTTGGGCTGAAGCTATTAGTTTTGTTGTTTATATAAAAAATAGAAGTCAAAGGAAAATGTTGAACCATAAGAGTCCATTTGAATCTCTTCATGGTTATAAACCAATAACAGACCATTTGAGAATATTTGGAAGCAAATCTTTTTCTCACATTCCAAAATAAGATAGGAGGAAACTTGAGTCCAAAGCTATAAAGTGTATGCTTATTGCTTACTGTTATGATAATTAGGCATATAAATTTTTTGATCCCTCTTCACATAAATTATTTGGAAGTAGAGATGTTATGTTTCATGAACATATAGATGAAGGCCATAGCGATGGAAACTATTATGCATGACATAATCCTCATGACCTTGATGATGCCATAGAATAAGTTGAAGGAAAACAAGAGCACAAACAAGAGGATGAATCTAGTGACATGAAAAACTCAAGGAGTGAAAGAACACCCACACAAGAATATGGGTCACCACAAAGAATGATATGGAACTAGAGCAATGAAATCCCAAGAAGATCATCATGCTAGATTCATCCACCTCTAAGGTATAAATACTATGTTATGAAACAAGCTCAAGAAAAGATAGAAAAGATAGATCAACGACTTAGAATTCAGCCTCTTCAAGGGGGCAACCTCCTTCACATTACATAAATGAACAATTCTTGGATGATACAAATGAAAAGACCTCCTTTCTATATATAGGAGTCTAAGGGGTCATAACATAATCAGAGCCGACATAACAATAATAATGTAAGGGCACAATAATAACAATAGTGGGCTTCTATGGGGCACATTAGTAACAATATGGGCACTACATGGGTACATCAATATAATAAGTGGGTTTTACTAATAACAATAAGGGGTTACACTAGTAGTATAGGGGCCTAACATGCCCCTCTCCTTCAAAAAGTGTTGTCCTCAATTCTTGAGTAGTTAT
This sequence comes from Pinus tabuliformis, assembly GCA_031772625.1. Classification (NCBI taxonomy): domain Eukaryota; kingdom Viridiplantae; phylum Streptophyta; class Pinopsida; order Pinales; family Pinaceae; genus Pinus; species Pinus tabuliformis. The sequence goes on along the minus strand of CM062807.1, from coordinate 999,242,906 downwards.
TGATGCTTCTGTATAAAATTATTGTCCTCCCATGTGGAATCTTCAGCGGGTAAGTTCTTCCACTTGATGAGATACTCTGAAATTGATCGATTTCGTAGCTGTCGGGTTCTTGTTTCTATGACTTCTCTAGGTTCCAATATGATTTTTCCTTCCTTTTCAATATCTGGCAATATTGTTTGAAAGAAATTGGGATCTTTTGCAACTTTTGAATATGTGGCCATACTTCTTTGTCCTTCTTCCATTCATCCCTTGCTTTGTTTATCCAATCTGGTTGGATAATAGAAATAACACAAAACAATGCTTCTACATCCTCATCCTTGAAGAGTCTTCCCATTCGGTAAGGTCGCCATTTTTTAAGTGCATGTAGTATTGCCAACATTTCCTTCTCATAAATAGCTTGCTTTAGATGTAGCAGTAAAAATACCCAATCGCCTACATCAAAACATTTTTCACTATGATGTTGATCTACCTGTTGTTTCATTTGATTTTGCACCGAAGTGGCGTTATCCTTTAAAAGTTGGAGAACTTGTTGTTGATGCTCGATGTGATCTTTCAATGCTTGAACCTTTTTCTTCTTGATATGTACTTCTATCTTTAGAGTTTGAGGAGTGGTAATTTCTTCCAATCCTTTACAAGATATGGTCGGATTCATTTCTTGATGCTCGATGTGATCTTTCACTTCTTGAACATTTTTCTTCTTGATATGTCCTTCTATCTTGATAGTTTGAGGAGTGGTAATTACGACCAGTGAATTACAAGATATGGTTGGATTCATTTCTTCTTTCTTGATGTGATCTCTCACTTCTTGCACCTTTTTCTTCTTGATATGTCCTTCTATCTTGAGATTTTGAGGAGTGGTAATTCTTGCCAATAGTTTACAAGATATGTTTTGATTCATTTCTTCTTTCTCTGGGGTCGGGTCGTGGCATATATCCTCTTCTTTTGATGTTTCTTGATCCTTTTCTTCCTCCTCTTCATAATCTATGTAAAATAATTTCTTCTCAGCACACTTATGACCTTTAGTGCATTTGCTATCACAATTGTAACAAAACCCTTTCTCTCTTTTTTCTTCCAATTGTTGTGGTGTAACCCTTGTAGGTTGTGGAAGGCTAGGAGAAACAACACGTCCATCTTTAAAGTTGTGAGGGGTAGACTTCCTTGTTGCCATAATTTTACTTTCAAATATGTCACAAATCCCTTTTAATCTTTCAAATTGTTGTGGTGTTGCTCTAAAGAAGGTGTTGCTCTTTGTATCCTCATAATGTGCTATCATTTCCTCTGTGATAATTGACCACGTAATAAGTTTTTTATGAGAACAAAGCCCTTTATACCATAAAAATTGATCTGGTTCTAAATATGAAGATGCAATACATACCTTTTGTAACAATGGTACACCATGTAGATCAAAATATTGTTCCATCTGAAGTATCCAATTTACCGGATCCTTGCCATCAAACTTCCTCATCTTGATTTTTCTTGATTTTAGGACCTTGAACTTGAGACAACTGTATCTCGGTACTTATGGATATTTAAGTTCTGAAATTGATACCTGTAGTAGCCCTCTATGTCCTCTTTCCAATGCCACCAGTCTGATCCAAATTGGATCTCCAAAAAAGAGTTATGCACAATCTCCCAAGATGACCTGATTATAGACCTTTCCAAAAGAGCGAACTTGTATGAAGCGCCACGTGTCAATTTTTAGACCTTTGGCTCTAAAAAAGATATACAAGAAACTATAGTCCGTCCTCTTTCTGTAACTTTTTACGAAATTTCAATCCAATGCTCAGACAGAAAGTTATGACTATTTTCCTCAGGTCACCAGTTTGGAATGTAATTCAGGAGTCTGCAAAAAGACCAACTTCCTCAGATCATATCTCCGCAAATGTAGCGCGAAAAGCTCTGAAATTTCAGACCTGAGGTTCAGCGCGATGTCTTCTCAAATGGGTTTTTTTTTTCAAATTCTGAAACATCACAAAAAAAAAGTTATAGTGAAAATTCCACGATGACCTGTTTGGAGCAGCGAAACCCTAAAACCCAAAGTTATGATACCAAATGTTATGAAACCAGCTCAAGGAATGATAGAAAAGATAGATCAACGCCTTAGAATTCAGCCTCTTCAAGGGGGAAACGTCCTTTACATTACATAAATGAACAATTATTGGATGATACAAATGAAAAGACCTCCTTTCTATATATAGGAGTCTAAGGGGTCATAACATAATCAGAGCCGACATAACAATAATAATGTAAGGGCACAATAATAACAATAGTGGGCTTCTATGGGGCACATTAGTAACAATATGTGCACTACATGGGTACATCAATATAATAAGTGGGTTTTACTAATAACAATAAGGGGTTACACTAGTAGTATAGAGGCCTAACATACTATGCATTGATGACTAATGAATTGAATGCCATAGAATCTTTGAATTTTAAATAATTTAATGAACATATGGAATGGAGAAAATACATGAAGGAAGAATATGATTCAATAATAAGAAATCACACTTGGTAAATAACTAAATTTTTGAAAAATAAAGTACCCATATGATACAAATGATTGTTCAAACCCAAATTTAAATTTGATGGAAGTGTAGATAAATACAAATCTAGATTGGTTGCTCAAGGTTATTTACAAAATGAGGGAATTAATTATGATGAAACTTTTACACCTATAGCTAAATTAAGTACAACTAGATTCATGAAGGCTCTAGCTACAAAACATAAATGGAAACTTCATCTACTGGACATTAAACCTGCCTTTCTGAATGGATAACTGAAAGAAGAAGTATCTTTTACTCAACCAAAATGGTTTTTTAAACAAGGACAAGAAACCTTGTTTGTAAATTAAATAAAGATTTATATAGGTTGAAACATGCACCAAGACCATGGTATGAAAACATTGATTCTTTCTTTCTTCATAAGGGTTTTATGAAAACTCAAAGTGATCCTAATTTGTATATCAAGACAGATCATAAGGGGCATGTTATTTTGACTTCGTTGTATGTTGATGATCTTATAATAATAGGAAATCCTTGTAAATTGATTGATGAAGTTAAAGGGCATATGTCATAGGTGTCTGAAATGAAATACCTTGGTGAATTGTATTATTTTTTACGTCTTAAGGTATGGAGACGAGTTGGTCAAACTGTTGTTATAGAGAGCAAATATATGCGAGATATAGTCAAAAGGTTCAAAATGGATCAATGTAAACTAGTGTCAGTACCTTTAGAAAATAATGCTAAACTCTACAATGATGATGGCACTAAAGAAGCAGATGACACATTGTATCATCAGATAGTGGGAAGTATGAACTATCTCATTACAACAAGGCCAGATATTGCATATTGAGTCAGCATGTTGAGTCAGTTCATGTCCAAGCCTCTTAAAAGCCATTGGAAAGAAACTAAGGGGGTTCTTTGGTCTCTTAAGGGGATTGTTAACTGTGGCATTAAGCATACTAATGATTTTGATATTGAGGTAGTAAGTAAGTTTGATTTAGATTGGGTCGAGACCCTTGATAATAGAATATCAACTATAGTATATACATTCAACATTGGATCTGAGATTATGTTATGGAAAACCAATAAAAAACCATTATTTCTTTATCATCAATTGAATCTTAATATAAAGCTCTATGTAGTGCTACATGTGAAGTAGTTTGGTTCTGGAAAATTCTCAAGGATGTTGGAGAAGAACATAAAATGCCTATAACTATCAAGTGTGATAATCGAAGTTCTATAAAATTCGCCAATAATATTGTGTACCATGTAAGATAAAAACATATTGACACTCAATACCATTTTGTTAGGGAAAAGATGTAGTCTAAAGAAATTACTTTAATGTATTGTAATACCAATGGTAAATGTAGCTGATATCTTCATAAAGCCTCTTGGAAAGGAAAAGTATGAGACATTTAGAAATATGTTAGACATGGTAGAAAACACTTTTTCCATTAAAGGGGAGACTTATAATAATGGAGAAATGTAAAATTTTCTAGATTATATTATTATTGGTTATTTGTTATGGATTTTATTTAGATTTTTAGATATTATTTATGAGGAGGTTATGTATTTTCTGGTTGATTGAATCAAATTATGAATGCAAGCAATCTCCACGATAAACTAGCCTCACTCAAAATTTACATATCTTTTCTTTCATACTTTGTCTTCCATTAATTTATGTGTAATAATGCATAACACCTCAATTATATTTATAATTTTAAAAAATTTGGGTTATTTAGCATTTAATTAACATATGAATTTGATACCATTTATTTATACCTAAAAATTGGATATTAGTACAATTGTTTAAATTGCAATTGCTTAAATCTCATAGGTATGATTTAATAAGACTCAAGTACTATACAAAAGTTTTTTTAGTAAAGTAGTGCCTAGTTGAAAAAATTCAAAATTTCGAGGTTAACTTAAAACCTTTTTGAAATTTTAAAGATTCAAACTAAAATGTAAAAGAAGTCGAAAGAACCCATGTTCCATACTTTTGATGGACATTGCAACACAAAAATAAAAAATAAAAAATACGTGAAAAACCTAACTGCAATCACGTTTTTTCACGTATTTCTCATTTTTCCTGTAGTATGATCCATCAGAGGTATGCAATGTGGGTATGTCTTGGATGTTGAATTAAATTTGCATCTCCTACCTGAAATTTAAGTAAAATTGTAAGGAGATAAGTTGAAAAGGTTTTTTTTCCTTGATTAAGTAATATAATATTATTTTATTGTTTCCGCTATTATTTTATAATATTCCTTACATGACCATTTTTAACCATTTTTAACGCTCAATTTTTCTTTAATTTAGTTAATCCATTGAAAAAAATAAACTAAACATAACCAAAGATACTAGAAGTATACTATTAGTTTTCAATTTTTTATTTTAATAAATTATTCTTTCATGTTATTAGATAATGATCTCTCATTTGATTTGACGAGAGTATATTATCATATTAGCACATAAATTTACATTGAAACACTCAAAACTAACACATAAATATATACCCTATTTTCACATTCTCATATTTCTAAATTAAAATTATTCAAAAATAAATTTAAACATTTGAATTATCCTAAATAAATCATTTATCCTTTATATATAATTTTTTATAATCTTTAATTATACAACAAACTTTATCCTAACCTTAAATTATCAAATTCACTTTTTAACAATTATCATTATGTTATTTTATCTAAATGCTCTACTAATTAGTTATCTATTATCTTCTCTCATAAATCCTTTTCTTTAATAAAGTATTGCTCTCTCATAACTTCTTTTCTTTAATGAAATATTGCACTGCGAAAATTTTGATTTTAAACTTTTCCATTTCAAAATATAAATTAATATTTATAATTATGTGTTTATTTTTTCTAAATTCACACCTATCATTGGGCATTAATACTATATTAAAAAAAATATCGATTACATTGATATTTATAAACCAATTGATCATTTCAAGAAGCGGATGGGACTGGTTTCCGAGGATGAGCGGATGCAGCGTCAGGCTGATGGTAAGTGAATCCACTTACGGTAATACATTTGGAGTGAGGATTAATGAGTGTCTTAACTGGCATTGCAGCCAAAGGAACCTAAGGTGGCGGTCCGAACAAGCTTTAAAGCTTGCATGCATGCGACAGAATAGGTGGTCGGGATCATTTGTGAATTCTCAAGCGGGGAGGAGTAGACAGAGGGTTTTTGTGAGAAAGGGTATAGAGGATATGGCGGAGGGTCAGGACAGGGATGGAGGTCGCTGGTTGCGGAGCATGGAGAGCAAACGGGATACTAAGGGTAAGGGCCAGGTTGAGGAGGCCCTCTGGAAAATCATGTTGAATATTTCAGATGACTCTGAAGAGGAGTTTGAAATTCGAGACTACTTGGTGGATGATGAACCCCGGCGTAGACAGGAAGGCGGGGATAAGCGTGGCAAAGCTCAAAGGCAGGAGGTCGAAGCTCGGATGGGCGAACAGGAGTTTGCGGAAGAGGCGGGCAGATATGGGGGTGGCAGACGAGGACGAAGTAGGGGAGGGTGTGTGCTGAAGAAGGAAGGGACCAGCCAGCGGGGCAGAGGTTGCGGCAGAGGGAGAGGAGGCAGAGGAGGTAGGACAGCAGCAAATGTTGAGTATGAGGAGGAAATGTGTAGTGAGGCCAGAGAGAAAAAAAGAGGTAAGAGAGATATGAAACAGAAATTACAGGAGGCTGAAGAGGCTTATCATCAGCGTACTCACCCTAATATTCGGAGGATCATTGAACATTTGGAAGAGGAGGCATTGCAGGAACAGTCAGGGTCAGAAATGGAGGATTGGGAGGCCTATCTGCCTGACCCAGGACATACAAGAGGCAGGCTGACCTTATATAAACAATCTTTGCATGTCTATTGGGGCATGAAAAGGCTCTTAGCTAAAGCACTTGAACAGGTAGCCATGGACATGGTTGAATTGGCCCAGGTAGCAATGAAGAAAGAGATGCAGAATCTCCAAGTCACCTTAATGATGCAAGACAGGAAGATGGATGTGATCCTGAAGTATCTTCAAGCCAGGGGACCGGGGGTCAAAACGGAGAAGGAGGCCAATCTGGAGGCCCATAATTAACAACAGATGGAGCAGCTGAAAAGAGGTTTTTTGGATTTTAGTTTTTCTTTACAGATACTTGTTTTGTATGTTTAAAGTCATAACGTGTTTTATAGTAAGTAAAGTAGAAGGATATGTAGTATGGGAGAAAAGACTGTTGGGTCTATATTTTTGGATAATCGGTTATATAGCATGGGTAGAAAGACTGAAGATATTCTATTTTTGGATGGGAATTAAGAACCTCAGGTGGTCAAGATATCCGGTTTCCCTTCGGGGCGGGTTGAGACCGGCCCATATGTGGTATGTTTTCGATGTATGATCCTTATTTTACAGTAATAGAAATGATGAATCTTGCCTTTGCTTACAAAAAAAAAATATAATATAATTATTTTATCTTTTGATTTTATATATTTTTATATAATTATATTTGCTATATTTGATTTTACATTACATTGATATTTATAAATATAATATAACTATTTTATTTTTTGATTTTATATATTTTTATATAATTATTTTTTATTTTACTTTGTGATTATATATTTGCTTTCATATCTTAATTTTTTTTATTAGTTAATTTTTATTATTATTATTATTAAATTTTCACATTTTATTATTTTTTGGGTTATGAATTGTTATTATTTTTAGTGTTTGAATTAGACAATTAAAAATAAAAATAGTTTGATATTAAAAATAGTTAAAAATTAGATTATTGAATTATAAATTGTTTATTTTAATTAATTTCAATGTTCCATTTTTAGTATTAAAATATTTGACTTAAAGATTGTTAAAAAAATTACAGTTACATCTTTACTATATATGTTTGGGTTGGATCTTGTTCTCCATCTTTATTGGGATAAAAAAATTATCGACGTCCAAAAATAATTAAGAAAAATAATATAACTTTAATTATATTTTCTTCAATAAAATTTTTAAATATTTTCTCAATTATATATTTAAAATATTAAAACAAATTCGTTAATTATCTAATTTTATATCGTAAATAAAATAACATTTTAATAAACATTATGCATAATATATTAGTGTAAAAATGAAATGTAATAATAATAAATTTGTTTTTATTATTTTAAAAACGTAATAATAATATTTTTTTTTTAAATAATATAATTATAAAAGAAACATTAAAATTCGTCCCAGAAAACAACGAAAATTCTATTCAGAACTGGAATTAACCAAATTTTTGTAATATTGTTTTTAAACTTTAACATACATTCTCGCTCTATATATTCCTACGATACCATTAAAATAGATTAAATAAATATGAAGACCAAAATGTTATCAATGATCATTTTGCAATTAGCTAGAAGAACCATAAAAGTATCTTAAATAACTGTTAAAATCAACAAATTGTAAATTTATTATTCTGCAACTGATTTAATTAATGACTGGAGGTAGCAAATGCAATTTAAAGGCAGTACACTACTGCCAATTTAAATGTCAGAGGACGATGCACATGGGATACGAATGGGAATACAAATCTATAATGATGACTCAATATAATCCCTCACATGTATGATGCAAATTTTGTTTCTGGTGGATCCACAACGGAGATGTCAAGCAATTCGTCTATGGTGATGTGCTTGTACTCTGGATACAGTTCACACGCCTCCAGGTCTTCCTCTCCCAACTCAAACTTTGTCTGCTCTCCCTTCACAAAAATGTTGTGCAAAATCGAAACAGGAATGTTCTGCTCTGGACGAGGCAGAGCTGCACAGACATAAATCTCATGTTACATGTTTAAAATATGCAGTTAACAGCAGGTTTAAAGATTAAGGGTGAATGAAAATCGAAGTGACAACTGTTATCTTACTCTCTGAGAGTCTAACCATCTCGGCCTCGGCCAGAAAAACTCTCTTCAGACTTCTTCCAGTCTTCTTTTCCCACAACGAGACGAGCTCATTCTGGCAGATTATGTTGCTTGGTGGCCTGTAAATCACAAGCCTATTCATTGTTCTGGGATCGTTTGCCATCATTATCGTGAGAGCTGCAATGTCCTCTTCTGAATTCATAAACGCTGCACAACATAATCACCATGTAATTAGTTTTATCTTTCAGTAATACTCAGCCACCACATATTAATAGTTCCTTGTTTGCAATTTAAAAGCAATTTCATATGGAAAGAAAAGAGAGTAGATACACAACCTTTACTCAGACCATCCCCATAGATGACAACTTCCTCTGCCGGTGGTTTTTGACGGGGATGAAAGAAATAATCAACAAAATATGAGGCACAACTATTTGCAGAAAAGAAGGTGAATGGAATGCCGGCCTCTTCAATGGCCCTGCGAATCTTTCTTTTATTGTCACACACTCTTTGAAAGGGAGGGAGAGCTTGTACTGTGTCGACCTCGCTCGCAAACTCTGAGGGTACAAACCTCTGCATCAAAAAATGAAAATAAGAACCATTCACACTAATACATATAGATATAAAAGAGATCTAATCGAAATCCCTCAACGTTGGAATGTTTAGAAGTATTTAAATATAAAGGCACACAGATCCTACTAGCTCGGTTCATTTTTTGAGTTGTTTATCTTAGACAAACAATAATGGTGTATATACCTTTATATTTCCAATTCCAACATCCTTAATGGCGTTTATGATATTAAACTGATCCAAATGCTGAGGAGCGGCAACTGCCGATATTACTATGTCTACTTGCTTGATTGCATCCACAAGGCTGTTGTGATCATCCAAAGATCCCTGCTTAGCAAATCCCAAATCCATTAGCCTTCTTTTGCGAGTCATAATAAATACAATTTTCATCCAAATATGACAAGAAACGAAGAATTTAATATTGTGGAATATTCACTTACTTCAAGAATGTGAATGCCAATATCTTTGAATTGCTGAAGTAACTTTGCCTTGGAGGAATCAGGGTCAGCTGCTGTAGCAGGACGGACAAGAACGTAGGTTGGATAGCCCTTTGAAACGCTGGCTTTTGCCATGTATTTCCCAATGTATCCAGTGCCCCCTATTATCAAAACCCTATTCATCACGACCATATTAGGAGCAGAGTTCTTGAGATCTGTCATCTTGCAACTTTGAATTAATAAAATGTCAGCTAAAGAATTCAATCGCGGGCCTAGGAAATGGCATAGAATACTCTCAGAACATCACAATATAGGTCTTGATAGGCCTACATATTTAGAAGGACCAAGGTGTGTCACATAGCATAGTATAGATTCCTTGTTTGTCCATATTTCACAAAAAATAATTGCCGAGTGGAACGTGGAAAATAAAGGCTGGCCGTGGAGTGCAACTTTGAATCAATAAAATGTCAGCTAAAGAATTCAATCGTGGGGCTAGGAAATGGCGTAGAATACTCTCAACACATCACAATAGCATAGTATAGATTCCGTGTTTGTCCATATTATAGATTCCGTGTTTGTCCATAGTATAGATTCCGTGTTTGTCTTATATGGTTTTAATTTTGTTTTTGCTGCGGGCAACATCATTATATCTCCTTAATATAATCTATTTGGTTTTTTTTCTTCTCAAAAAAAAAATCCGTGTTTGTCCACATGTAAGGACGAAGGTGTCTCATATAGCATAGTATAGATTCCGTGTTTGTCCATAGTTCACAAAAAATAATTGACGAAGGTGTGTCACATAGCATAGTATAGATTCCGTGTTTGTCCATATTTCACAAAAAATAATTGCCGAGTGGAACGTGGAAAATAAAGGCTGGCAATGTTTCATGTCAATTCAATTGACATGTTTCATGTGTCAATTCAATTGACATGATCTTTTTTGTTTTTGGTTTGTTTTGGTGTGTTAAAGCAATTGACATGATTTTTTTGTTTTTGTTTCGTAGGAATTGTAGGTGCATTTACAATTCACGTGATCTTTTTCAAGTGGGGAAGTTAAACAAAAGGTTTATTTACAATTTAAATAAATAGTATGACGTTTCAATTAAATATTGCTAAAAAAAATTATATGGAATTAAATTAGAGAAAACATGTTTCTTTTGGTAAAGAAATATATTTTTTTATAATTTAATTTTTTTGATCGTGCCTCTGCTCAAAAGTTTAGAAGCTTTGGGTATTTTATATTGGAGCTTTTTGTTACCCAAACCTAATACCTTTCTTTATGCAGAAACCCAATATTTTTCTGAAATGTTCTTTATATTGAGGATATTTATGTCTGCTCCAGAATCTAGAAGAGCAACCATTTCAAACGTTTTCCCTCTTATGTAGACATTCACTTTGACATGATGTGGCTGATAAGAGATGGTTAATAATCTCATATCTCTGAATCCAAAATTTGGATCCTGCATTCCTTCAGCAACTTGGACTTTCTGATTACTGCTATATTGAGCAGTATCCCATGGCTGATCATCATTTTCTTCTTTTGCCATCTGTTTATCTTTCTTTAACTCTGCAACTTGAGTTTTCATTGCAGAAATTTCTGCCTTGAGATTGTGAATCTCATGGCTTACCTCTCCTAGACTAAGTGATCTCACTCTATCAATTTTTTGGTGATGCCTTTGAAATGATTTTGTATTTCTTTCATACGAAGCATCAATGAATAAAGGCTTCTTACTTGAACTATTTGAAGCTTTGGATTTGAGCTGATCCATAAACGCTTCAGTCAGGCGATTTTTCATCTCTCCATCCTCCATGGCTCATATCTCGGATAGGATTTTCAGCTCGTCTTCTTCTGTTGTGGCCATGAGGACTTTTTCTTTCCGGGGCTTAGGCTTTTCCCTTTCTTCACTTGATTCACTGTAATATTCAAAATCAGAATCATATTGGGCTTGATAGGAACATTCTTTAGAGTCAGAACATAAGCAGTCTGAAGAACCAGAATCTGAATATTGCTCCATATGTGCATGGAGTTCTTCTGCAGAAGAAGAACTGAATGAAACATAGGAAGATTCTTCTATCTGATGTTGCTGAGCTATATCTCTAATTATAACATTTGGGCAGCGTTCTATTTTGTGTGTATGAGAACCACATTTCATGCATACTATTGGTCCTCTTCCTTCTTGCTTTATTTGTTTGCCTTCTCGAACAAAGGCTTTAGATTTCTTGCCTCTGTTTAGCTTTGACTCTTCGCCTTGTGGACATCTGGAGAATGTATGTCCATTTTGTCCACATAACCAACAAGTAATTTTATTCCATTTGTATTGCGTGGCTGTATGCATATGAATATCAGAGGGATTATAATAGTGTGTTCTAGGAACATACTTATAATACCCTTTCTTTGCTCTAGAGGCTTGGCCTCGCACTGGTTTGGAATATCTTTTCTTATCCTTTGGATACTTTCTTCTGTTCTTGTAGAAAGTTTCTTTAAACTCTCTTTTTTCTATTTTCTTATCTTTTCTCCTTTTCACCAAAGGATCGTCTTTTGTTAGTCCATACTTGCTGCAGATGGACTTTTTGTCTGGCAATCTGGAAAGTTTTTCCAGAGATTTATTTACCTTTGAGCTTGTACAAAGACTTACTAGTGTCTTTGTAATGTGAGCATATATCTCTCCCCATGTATATGACTCAAAAGGTAACTGGAAGAATTCTTGCATTCTAATATAATCTACAAATCTTGAAGCCAGGGCTGCAAGATATACTTGTTTCCATAATAGGTTCTTAGAATCTTTGACTTCGTAGATCCTCTGCATCCAATCTCTATGGAAGTCTTCATATTGGGACATTTTGTGGCACTTCAGATTCATTAGGATAACTTCATTTTTATCAGCAATTTCTGTTTCGCTACCACACCAATGTTCTAAGATCATTGATGTTAATGCACCTATCATATTGCTGGTAACTGTGCCATTAGAGTTGTGAATTACATCTCCTTTCTCATGTTTAAGGACTTTTGTTTCCATTGTTTCAATGAGTTTTGGAGAAGATTCTGTTTCCCACCACCTGAGGAGTGTCCCTGTAAAACACTGAATAATAGTCCTACAAGCATCAATTTCACTTTTTCCTGGAAGACACATGAGTTTATATTCTGTATACATCATATCAATCATTTTCCTGATTTGGCCAACACTCATGTTATCTATGTTCCACTCTTTGTGGGAATCTGGGAAAAATGTATGTGCTTCAGGAAGCTTTCCTTTTCCTTCAATATCAGGTGTTGGATATTTGGTGAACCTATGCTGAAGAGGTTCATATATGAGGAAGATTTGTGTATCATGATATTTTTGTTCTTTCCCTTTTTGTTCTTCTTCATCCTTAAATAAGGATGCAATAGTTATTTTTGCTATAGCCTCAGATTTTGAAGATGTGGCTACTTCTTTGGGAAATAAAGCTAGAAACCTATTGATAGTTTTAACAGGATCCTGGATTTTTATACTTCTTTTAACAAGAAAGGAGTTAGGAACTGGTTTTTCTACTTTTGACAGATTCATCTTTTCAACTTTATTTGTTAAACCAGTTATAATATTCTTAGTTACATCCAAATGATCAACTAATTTTTCTTCTACTCCTTCTATCTTGGATAAAGAATCTCTTGCATAAGAACGAATAAGACTGGAATCAAACTGTACATTATTCATACATTTATTTACACCATTAATTAATACTTGAATAGTATCAATCTTTTCTTTGACTTCTGTTGATTTTGCTACATTCATTTCTAGACCTTTTTAATGCAGTATTTGTCCAGTTTAGCTGTTCACTGGATTTCTGTATTCTTACATCAATGCCTAAGGCATTGTCATCCTTTTGTACTAGTGGGATGGCTTTAGCTGCATTTTGATTTTCTCCTATAAAAATTCCTTTGTAGGGAGGAAATGTTGAAGGAGTTTCAACCTTTGTTCCATCTAATGCAGTCCATACATGTTTATTAGTTGAAGGGAATGATGTTGAACCAGTTAAAACATTTATGGGAGCAATATTATCCTTCCAAGAATAAAAGGATATCCATGTATTATTTACTTCCATATATCTTTTCCAATCTTTAGCTAATTTCTGTTTCTATTGAGGAGAGCAAGTCTGATCAAATTCTTCTTCTTGGGGATTAGTGTATAAATCCCAATTAAGCATCGCTTTCATCTTGGCACTGATCTTAGACTTAAAACATACCTACATTAAAGAAAAGAATTTATGCATTTCCATAACAGTAGGCTTCTTACAATTAGCAGGTACTGAACCAAATCTACATCGTGGTATAAGACCTTTGGCTTGCTCGAGATATCCTAGACCATATCTAGGCTTAGCTGGCCTCATGGGACTCATTATCTCAATGAATCTTGGATCTTCATCTTCCAGAGTAGTGATCTCATGCATCATGAGCACAAGGTCAGACTCTTGGTCATGGGGAAACGAGATGCCTAAGCATTTAGGATTTGGGCATGGATTCACAGATGTCGAAGGAGGAGTTGTGCTAGACCTGGGATTATGATTGGCATGGATAGCAGTTTCAACAAGAGTAAGTAGATTGATGCTATCTTGACACTCTGGACATTTTGTCTCTAAAGAGGAAAAATTTACAAGATGTGTTAACTCATACAAAGAAGTATGTCTACAAGAAGATGAACTAGAACAAACAGTATCTATAGTGGAGGGATCTCTGTAATATTTGGACTATTTACAGGCAATATTAATTCTTCGGCGGTCACTTGTGGATCTTCTGGGAAAAGATATGACAGCAGAAGACAGATTTTCTATAATATCAGTAGAGGTAATATTCTTCGATAGAATAGTTTTAGGATTATTTATCACCCAATGTTCTGGAAATGTCAAGTCTTCCCAATGAATTGTCTGATGCTCAATTTTCTATTTTTTGGCATCAGTTAGGACAACAACACTTGACTTTGAATCTTGACTGGGTGTATGGTAGATGGCTAGCCACAAGGTATTAGTGTGACGAAAACAACCCTTGGTTTGAATGGCTATATTATTTCTCTTTTTTGTTCATATCGAAACCAGTGGTCTGGACCTGGAGCTATAAAATTTGGTCTATGGTTTCATCAGATGTATAAATAGAGAAATTTGGATAACAGTCAAAATAGACTGAGCCATTAGATAGAGAAGCAACTATTCCGCCTATTAAAGAATCAATATACATTTTGTGTTTTAAATCTCGGATAGTAGCTAACACAAAAGTATGTAATCCTTTATGAATCAAAGGATTGCTTCCTACTCTTATGCATCCTAAATGCAGATAGTTTGTTTTCAATCTTTTAGCCTCGGCCTGTAATTCTTTTGGATTTAACAGAGAAATAGTCTGGATATTATCTGACTTTTCTTGGATCTGGCTCACAAACTCTTTAATACTAATCCTAGTAGCGGCTTTTAAATGGAAAACAAACAGATCACTATATACTTCTGAGGGAGCTATGGCAGGTAGTTCCCATCGGGCAAAAGGCTGGGGTTCTTCATATTCAAGTTCAGCAGAATTCAAGACACGACTGGAACTTGATGCAAACATATCCCTTAAAGGGTTTTCTTCAGCCTTAGAATCTCTCTCTTCTAATTTTCGGAAAGAAACTAATTTCTGGAAAGAATCCATTCTTTATGAGTATAAGATTTTGAATACCTACCTTCTAAACTAGACGTTACTCGCTCTGATACCAATTTAAGTATTTAAGCAGGGGCTTTTGTCACAAGCTTGCTACTTGCTGCGTCTCTTCGTTTGTCTTTGATATCCAATTCCTGGTGAACCAGTGGTGAACCTACTCAAAACTTTCACACTCTCGCGGCCTCAACAACAACTTCCTCACCTAACAATGGCCTTGGTGTCCCTTCGTCCCTTTGGCAAACTTCCTGTGAACTTTGAATGAAAGCTAAAAAATAACTGCTACCACAACAGACAATATAAGTGGGCAAGGTATTCAAATGTGGAATGGTGTACTCATTTTATTTCAGAAAGGATAAACTTTATATAGAGAGATTCATTACAGAGATAGAATATCTTTCCATTTATCGGGCTTTATGTCGTTCACAAGGAACAAGCAATATTGAAGGCTACTTGGCGAAAGATAGGCTCTACCTCAGAATATGACTTGACTCATACACATATTGGATGACTCTCTAAAATGATTCGACCACTTTAGGTTGTCATCAATGTCGAGCACATTAATGCGCAGGCTCCCAAATAACCTAAGAACTTGAGCTCTTCTTGTGCTGCAAGCAGATTAGACTAAACGTCAGCAGATGTAGAGAAGGAGAGGCACTTGACACAAAGCACACTAAGACTCAAACTGACTCTGACCCCGAATGCCTCAACAATGAGCCTTACCCTCATTATATAGGAAATGAGAGGGGACAAACATTACTGTAGGCTATCCATGAAGGTGGATAGAATCATTACTTTCGGATAGTGCTAGGGAAATGTCCGCACAAAGATTCCAATTCGATAGATGGAATGATTGCTTTTGGGTAATGCCAGAGTGACATCTGAACAATGATTCTTGTCCGAAAAAGTAAATCTTATGGAAAATAATTTTGACAGAACACAGTGGATACCTTTATGAAAGCCCATGGGAAAGTATAAAAGCAACAAAACAAAGTGGATGCTTTTCGTAAAAGCCCACGGGAAAATAGTATATGAATTATTTACATAGTGGAGACTTTAGTACAACAAAGCCCACGAAAAATCTAGTCACAATTAAGCCCTTGTGACTGGTACTCATTACTACAGTATGGATGATTTTGTCAGAAATCCCATGTGAACCGTTAGAATACTGTCAATCTATGGAATCTATCTCTTTTATACAACATTTCATCCCAAGCTTTTGTGTAGATCCTGCGGACAATCATCGGTTTCCCTAGAACAATCTGATATTGGACTTTGGTTAATACAAGCCATCCCAAATGTTCTCTCATGTATTCTTCAAGGGAATTATTATAAGATAATGACCTGTAAGTTGACCATTCAGCTTCTGTCATTTCTTTAACAGTTTTGTAAACAGGGTGAATGCAGTCTGTAAGACATTGCTCAATACATGGTTTGCAATGGTTTTTACAATATTGTTCATGCCATACTAGGTCCATTGCGGTTCTGCTTACACCATAATCAGTCCACCAATCTCTGAAACATTTACATTGTTGATATCCTTGATAATGGCCAATGGTGTTGAACTTTAATTTGGTGTAGTGAGTTGCTACCTTGTCGTTGACATTGAGGAAGTCCCACCAGAGCTGTTTGTATTCTGAAAAATTGTACACTGTATCTGGAAAAATGATCTTTGGGTCATTCCTTGGCCATCTAGCAGTGGGTTGAGTCCGGACATGTCTAGGCTCATTCCAAAGATCTCCTGTCCTATAGATGCAAACATATTTTTCATGTATGCCTGTACTGGGTCCTCCATGATACCGGATAGTGGCAATTTCTATTCTAGAGCTCTTTGTGCAATGTCATCATCCCTCCTAGCTTTATCATATATCATGTCATGTATCCACCTGCTTCCCTTAGGATACACTTTCTGTTCTGGGACAAAGTGTTGGATGTCACTGTGAGGTTGCAAATTTGCATCCAATACTTTTGTATTCCGAAGCTGCAAAGTGCGTTTCCAATTTCTTTTGTATTCTTCCCAGTCTTGGTCATCTGGGATAGTCCTTAGAACCTCCTGTTTCTGATTTTGGTCCCACTCTATGATTATCATCATGACATGGTTATGTTCTTGTGCTTCAATATATTCCCTGCTAAGAAAATCAGGGAGACTATTTTCTGCACCTTTAATGTGCTCTACTTGAAAATCAAAGTTTGCAAAAAGAGCTTGCCATCTGGCAAACTTTGCTTCTCCAACCTTCTTAATGTCCTTTGTTAACACCTTCTGCAAAGATGATGCATCAGTTCTTAATAAAAAATATTTATTAATAAGATAAACTTCAAACTTACTGATGCAGCTCCATGCTGCCTTGACTTCTTTTTCGATTGTGAAGTAGTTCTGCTCGGCTGGATTTCATACTCCAGATGCAAATTGAACTATTTGTTCATCCTTTCTAACCTTTTTTTTAAAACTCCACCCCATCCAATATTACTTACATCTAATTCTACAATTTTATATGCAAGATCATCAGCAACATATAAAATAGGCAAATATTTTACCTTGACCTTAATATTCTAGACTGCTTTTGTATGGACCTCTGCCCATTCTGGAGGATTCTTCTTCAGTCTTTTATTCAATATCCTTTTGTCACTGGCACAATCCTGAGAGAAGTTGCTGACATAGTTGAGGCAACCTAAGAACCTTTACATTTGGTTCTTGTCTGTTATGACATCTGGAAATTTGTCTGCAAATTCTAATGCATGTTTCTGTAGAGAAATCTACCCATTGCAGATTGTATGTCCCAAGAACTTGATAGTTGTCTGGAAAACCTCTATCGTCTTTTTAATAAGCACTAAACCATTGTGCTTAACTAAGTTATTAAATATATTTACATGCTTAAAATGCTCCTGAATATTTTTGGAAAATATTAATACATCATCTATATATACAATAAGCCAGTCAAAATATGACTTAAAAATATTATCCATTGCCTTTTGGAATTTTGATGGCGCATTCTTGAGACCAAAAGGCATGAAATTCCATTCGTAATGTCTTGCTGGTATGCTGATAGCAATTTTGAATTTATCTTTTTTAGAAATGACTACTTGCCAAAACCCTGCTTTTAGATCAAACTTGGAAGAAATCTTAGCTCCGACTATCCTTCTGATTAAATCTCCTTTATGTGGTATGGGATAGGTGTCATCTGCTAAGACTGAATTCAGAGGCTTATAATTGATTACTAATCTCGATAATAAATAAGTAGTACAATGTTTCAATTAAATATTGTTAAAAAAACATATTGAATCAAATTAGAAAAAACATGTTTTTTTGGTAAAGAAATACATTTAAAAAAAAATTATTGTTCCTTCACTCAAAAGTTTATACAAGAGGTATTTTTCGATGCAGAATATAGTTCCCCATTTAACACCTCCCCACACACGTGAAATCTAAATAAATGTTATTCAAAAAATAAATTTTTCATTTTATTTAAATAAATAAAAATTCTTATATTATTATTTTCTTTAGGAGATCAATTTTACACCACAAAATTCCCATAATGACATGCATATTTTAGCAAGTTATATTTAAATGTAAACTAAAATATCAACACATTAACCATCCATAGATGCAAGACAAAGACATTAAATCTAAAAACCCTATCAAGACATTGAAACTAAGAGTTTCTCTAATATACTTTAAAATCTTTTAAATATATATTGAAGAAATACATTAATTCAACTTATTTTAGTATATACTGAAGCAACACACTAATTCAATTTCTTGGATTGTTAATATTTATATTATTTGTATCCACTCTATAGCTCTTTACATGTTTTCCACATTTAGTGGCTCATTTTTCAAAACCTTTTACAATTTTTAGTGGTTGTTGTATGAAAAGTGGCCATACTTTTAGTTTAAAATATTATGGTTTCATCTCAATAAACCTTTATTCATTGAAATTCTAGATAATTTGCCTATTTCACCATGAACAAAAGTTTGGAAAAGCATAAAGTTTCAAGGAAAGACAAGTTTTTTCTCAAAGAAATATGTCATGACACAAAACAAATGTGATATGTCAGGGCCACGAATGTTTGATGTATAATAAACATCATATCATGAATAAAAATGTTTGAAAAAGTGTAATGTGTTGCATAATATTGTAGCGGTTACAACCACCCTCCAAAATTTTTCCTTCACTTTGTTTTGGAGCCTCCCTCCTCAAAATCTTAGCAACATGTCTTGCACTGCTCAGGTACTTGTGTTCATTCAAGTTTATCTTTCACTTTGTAGCTTGTGTTCGTTTACTTGCTTTTCTGACTAACTATACGCTGACCCCATGACTTGGTTTACATCCAGTTCTTGCGTTGTCTTAGAAAACTATGCAATCTCAAAGGGCAACCTACCTTGCGCTCAACAATTGCGCAGAGCAGCCCAACAGTCAACCTTACTCTTCAAAATTACTTAGAGCAACTCGACAGTGAGCTTCGTCTTATAGATTGTGGAGACCTAGCTGACAACTTATGTTCAACTGGGAAATTGTGTTGAGCATGAGAGGCAGCCAGAGCCATGCAACCAAGAAATTGTGCAGAAGTATTCCATTAGTTGTTGTCTGATGCATGTGTAGGCAAGTGCTTGATTCCCTCCAAAGATGTTAAATTTCTCCATCCACGAATGGAAGCCTTTCTCGAAAAAGGAAGAAGCAAAAAAGAAAAAAACATTGTTAAAAAGTAGGGATCTATTTTTAGCACTAGGAGTTACACTCAAGCCATTTTTAGAAACTTCTCGCCACTTGTCATTTTTTTCCTAGATTTTTGGCATGCACATCATAAACCCCGAATCTACCAAATCTATTTAATAGACACCCTAGAGATCATTCTACACATTTTATCTTGGAGCTCGGGCATTCTTGAGGAATCTAGGAACCTTAGGAACAATCGGCACAACTTTTCCAAGTAAGTTTTGCTTTTCAAGTCTTTTCTACTTTTTATGTTGTTTTTGTTTCCTTGGCTTGTGTGAGTGTTGTTTTTCATGTTTTACAGAATGACTGCTAGCATTTTAGTTTTTTTTTTTTTTTTTAACTTGTAGAAGTGTGGTTTCAAGTTTTGCATTGTCTTTCTTAAGCATCACATGCATAACATTATTTTCTCACTAACGGTCATTGTTGTAGTGGCTCTCCCCACTAGCTTCGTTGTTCTTCTATTTAACTAATTCCTGCATTATTTTTTATTGCATGCATGACCTCTAACTCTTATTTGCACCATACTTCACTCATGCATTTAGATCTACTCATTTTCAAGTTGTCCTTGGGAAAATCTAGGCTCCGTTGGCTCAGATCTTGCTTTTCCTGGCATCCACTACGCATTCCTAGATTTCACGACTCTACCTTGGATCTAGGAATTATGCAAAAGATGATTATCACTGGCCTGTAGCTGTGCTCTGCGCAATTCTAGGAGACAGTGCCCAGTCTTTCCCACTGGGATTGCACCATGCGCAGTCCCAACTAGTAATCAAAATAGATTGAACTACATTGTGTAATTCCAATCCATAGTTAGCCTCACTAGACCACACTCTTTGAAGTTCCAGTCAGCAACAGGTCTCACTGGCAGTAGGGACTACATAATGCTCAGTTTTAGCTGACAGTCTCTTAGCATCTGAGAGTCACTATTATGTAATCTTGCCCAGTAGTCACCAAACCTGTTGCATGATCGATCCTTGAAGTGCTTTACGTTTTTTAAACTAACATTTGCTTATCGTGAGTGTCTCTTGTGCCTCTATGTACATCAGTTGTTGAGCAATCTCTCCAATCGTGTTAATTCAGAAGTCATGTTAATTATTTGTAGGTGTCATGTGTTAGTTTATAGGTCAAGTATATTTTTCACTAAGAAAAAGGTATTTTTCACTAAGAAAAGGTTATTTTTCATAGAGACACATTCATATCTACTCGTTTTCAAGTTTTCCTTGGGAAGATCTTGGCTGCCTTCGCTCAAATCTAGCTTCTCTCGACATGCACTACACATTCCTAGATCTCAAGGCTCTAGCTTGGCTCCAGGAATTACGTAGAAGCTTCCTTTCACTGGCCTCCACCTATGCTCTGCGAAGTTCTGGGAGACAATGCCCAGTATTTGCCAATGGGAATGGGTAATGCGAAGTCCCATGCAATAGTCAAGCTAGATTGTACTGTGTATTGCATAGTTCCAATCCACATTCAACCTCACTAGACTGTGCTCTGCGCAGTTCCAATTAGCAGCAAGTCTCACTTGCAGCTAGCACTGTAAAATGCGCAATTCCATTTGAAAGTCTTCCAACCTCTGAGATTCACTACTACGTAATCTTGCATTGTAGTCACTCATCTTGTTGCATGATCACTCCTTGAATTTCTTTGTATTTTTTAAACTTACATTTGTTTGTTGTGAGTGTCTATTGTGCCTCTAGGTACATCAATTGTTGAGCAGTGTCTCAGTAGTCAGTCATGTGTTAGTTCATAAGTCATGCTAATTATATGTAGATATCATGTGTTAGTTTATAGGTGAAGGTTATTTTTCACTAAGAAAAGGTTATTTTCACCCAAACACATTATAGTTATCTATGGACATTATGTGCTACTTTACACGTGTTTCTTTTGTGTATGGATAATAATTAGTGGTTAAGTCACTTCTATCTTCACTTTTTAGATATTTTGATACTTTACGCATAAATTTTTTGCATAGGAATGTGTGGTGAGTCACTTATCACTTCAGCATCCCAAGAATTTTGACATGTTTCATTTGTCAATTCAATTCACATGATCTTGTTGGTTTATTTGATGTGTTAAAGAAATTGACATGATATTTTTTGTCTTTATTTGATAGGAATTGCAGGTGCACTTACAATTCACATGACCTTTTTCAATGGTGGAAATTATAGGTGAGTTGCAACTCATGTTTACAAAATTAGTATTAATTTTCCTTCATTATAAATAAAAGATTAATTTACAATTTAAATAAATAGTATGACATTTCAATTAAATATTGTTAAAACAATTATATTGAATTAAATAACAAAAAGCATCTTTTTGGATAAAGAAATACATATTTTTATATAAAAAAAAAAAAAATCTTTATTGTGGGTCTACTCAAAAGTTTATACAGGAGGTGTTTTTGGATGCAGAATATAGTTTCACATTTAACAAATCCCCACACTTCAAATCTAAATAAATACCATTAAAAAAATAATTTTTTCATTCGATTTAAATAAATTATAATTCTTATTTATTATTTTTCCTATTATATTATTATTTTCCTTAGGAGACCAATTTTACACTACAAAATTCCCATAATGAAATGCATTCCCATAATGAGATGCATATTTTAGAAAGTTGTATTTAAATGTAAACTAAAATACCAAACATTAACCATCAATAGATGCAAGACAAAGACATTAAATCTAAAAACCCTATCAAGACATTGAAACCAAGAGTTTCTTTTATATAATCTAAAATATTTTCAATATATATTGAAGAAATACACTAATTCAATTTCTTGCATCATTAATATTCATATTATTTGTAGCCACTCTATAACTCTTTAGGTGTTTTCCACGTTTGATGACTAATTTTTCAAAACCTCTTACAATTTTTAGTGGTTGTCGTATGAAAAGTGGTCATACCTTTAGTTTAAAATATTATGGTTTCATTTCCATAAACCATTATGCATTGAAATTCTAGAGAATTTCCCTATTTCATAATGAAAAAAAGTTTGGAAAAGCATAAAGTTTCACGGAAGGACAAGTTTTTCCTCAAAGCAATATGCCATGACACAAAAGAAATGTGATATGTCATGGAAAATGATGTTTCATGTATAATACACATTATATCATGAATAAAACTATTTGAAAAATTGTAATGTGTTGCATAATGTTGTAGCGATTACAACCACCCTCCAAAATTTTTCCTTCGTTTTGTTTTGGAGTCACCCTCCTCAAAATCTTAGCATCATGTCTTGCACTGCTCATGTATTTGCATTCATTCAAGTTTATCTTTCACTTTACAACTTGTGTTCGCTTACACGATTTGCTAAGTAACCACAAGCAGACCCTGTGAATTGGTTTACATCTAGTTGTTGTGTTGTCTTAGAAAACTATGCAGTGCTAGAGGGAAACCTACCTTTCCCTCAGGAATTGCGCATAGCATCCTGACATTCATCCTTACTCTCCAAAATTTTGCAGAGCATCCCAGAAGTGAGCTTCGACTCAGAAATTATGCAGAGCATGAGAGGAATTTAGAGCCACTCAGCCCTAGAAATTCGTAGAAGAATTCCATCAGCTATTGTCCAATGCATGTGATGACAAATTGCCCAGTTCCCTCTAGAACTATGCAATTTCTCCATGCATGCATAAAACATTTCTCGATAGAGAAAAAAGAAAAAACATCCCTAAAAATAGGGATCTATTTTTAGCATGAGGAGTTACACTCAAGTCATTTTTAGAAACTTCCCGCCACTTGTCACTTTTTCGAAGATTTTTGGCATGCGCGTCATAAACCCTGAATCTACCAAATCTATTTAATGGATGCCCTAGAGCTCATTTTTTAGATTTGATATTGGACCTATTGCATTCCTGAGGCATCTAGGAACCTTTGACACAGTCAACACAATTTTTGTGGGTAAGTTTTGCTTTTCAAGTATTTTACTAATTTTTATGTCGTTTTTGTTTCCTTGGCTTGTGTGAGTGTTGTTTTACATGTTTTGACGAATAACCACTGGAATTTTAGTTTCTTTTTTCTAACTTGTAGAAGTGTGGTTTCAAGTTTTTCATTGCCTTTCTTAAGTGTCGCATGCATAACATTGTTTTTGCACTAACTATCGTCCTTGTGGTGACTCTCCCCACTAGTTTCATGGTTCATCTGTTTGACGAATTCTTGTATTGGTTTTGATTGCATGCATGATCATTCACTCCTATTTGCACCATAATTCACTCATGCATTTAGATATACTCATTTTCAAGTTTCCCTTGGGAAGATTTGGGTTGCCTTGGCTCAGATCTAGCTTTGCTTGACATGTAATACACATTCCTAGATCTCAAGGCTCTGCCTTAGCTCTAGGAATTACGTAGAAGTTTCCTGTCACTAGACTTGAGTTGTGCTATGCGAAGTTCTAAGAGACAGTGCCCAGTCTTTCTAACTAGGATTGTGCAATGCAGAGTCGCATCCAACAGTCAAGCTAGATTGAACTGTGCATTGCTCAGTTCCAGTCCATAGTTAGCCTCACTGGACTGCGCTCTACACAGTTCCAGTCAGCAGCAGGTCTCATTGGCAGATGGTAATGCGAAATGTGCAATTCCATTTGACAGTCTCATAGCCTCTTAGAGTCACTACTACACAACCTTTCCAAGTAATCACCCATCTTGTTGTATGATCAATCCTTGAAGTGATTTATGTTTTCTAAACTGACATTTTCTTGTTGTGAGTGTATGTTGTGTCTCTAGGTACATAAATTGTTCAGCAGTCTCTCGGTAGTCTCTCCCGTGTTAGTTCACATATCATGCTAATTATATCTAGATATCATGTGTTAGTTTATAGGTGAAGGTTATTTTTCACATAGACACATGATGGTTATCTATAGACATTATGTGCTACTTTACACGTTTTTCTATTGTGTGTGGATAAGAATTAGTAGTCGATTCACTTCTATCTAGACTTCTTAGATATTTTGATACTTTACACATGAAATTTTTGCATAGGAATTTGTGTTGAATCACTTCTCACTTTAGCATCCCAAGAATTTTGCCATGTTTCATGTGTCAATTCAAATGACATGATCTTTTTGGTTTTTGTTTTGTTTGATGTGTTAAAGCAATTGACATGATATTTTTGGATTTTGTTTGGTAGGAATTTCAAGTGCATTTACAATTCACGTGATATTTTTCAATGGTGGAAAGTATAGGTGAGTTATAACTCATGTTTGTAACTCATGTTTATAAAATTAGTATTAATTTTCCTTCATTATAAAAAAAAGGTTAATTTACAACTTAAATAAATAGTACGCCATTTCACTTAAATATTGTTAAAAAAATTATATTGAATTAAATAACAAAAAACATGTTTTTTGGTAAAGAAATACATTTTTTTATAATAATAAAAAAAATCCTTTATTGTGGGTCTACTCAAAAGTTTATAAAGAAGATATTTTTTGGATGCAAAATATAGTTTCACATTAACAACTCCCCACACAAGAAATCTAAATAAATAACATCCAAAAATAAAATTTTCATTTGATTTAAATAAATTAAATTCTTATATTATTATTATTTTTGCTATTATATTATTATTTTCCTTAGGAAACCAATTTTACACCATAAAGAAATACATTTTTTTATAATAATAAAAAAATCCTTTATTGTGGGTCTACTCAAAAGTTTATATAGAAGGTATTTTTTGGATGCAAAATATATTTTCACATTTAACAACTCCCCACACTAGAAATCTAAATAAATAACATCCAAAAATAAAATTTTCATTTGATTTAAATAAATTAAAATTCTTATATTATTATTATTTTTGCTATTATATTATTATTTTCACATAGAAGGTATTTTTTTCTATTATATAGAAGGTATTTTTTGGATGCAAAATATAGTTTCACATTTAACAACTCCCCACACTAGAAATCTAAATAAACAACATCCAAAAATAAAATTTTCATTTGATTTAAATAAATTAAAATTCTTATATTATTATTATTATTTTTGCTATTATATTATTATTTTCCTTAGGAAACCAATTTTACACCATAAATTTCCAATAATGAAATGCATTCCCATAATTGCATACTTTAGCAAGTTACATTTAAACTTAAACTAAAATATCGACCCATTAACCATCAATAGATGAAAGACAAAGACATTAAATCTAAAAACCTTATCAAGACATTGAAACCAAGAGTTTCTTTAATATACTATAAAATATTTTAAATATATATTGAAAAAATACACTAATTCAACTTATTTTAGTCTATATTGAAGTAATTGTTGGAAATAATACTTGGGGGCGGGGGGGGTGTGGGGTGGTGAATTAGTGTTATCAACTTACTAACTTTTTCTTCTCATAATCATATTTATATACACTACTTCAGTGAACAGAACTCGAGTGTGCACACAACTGTTCTAAAGGCAACCAACATATATCTAGTGAACTTATGATTCAGTTAATTCACCATTTGTTGATCTTTAATCAGTGCATTAATACTTAATTATCCATTTAAATAGTGACCATGTGCAGTAATAATAGAATAAGCAATTCACACATAGGAAACACAGATGAACACCAATATTTAAGGTGGAAACCCAATGTGGGAAAAAACTACCTACTCCAGTCGTCTTTGTCTTATTTTAATATAAGAAAAACCTTTTTACAATCTTGTACTGGTGCAGACTCATACCAGTATGCAAGCACCCACCTATAAAAGGCTACAATCTTCTCTCATTCTCCAGCATCTGCTAGAAGGGAGTTACAACCTTCTAGTTCTTGTACTAGTCGATATGTTTACTAGTACATAGGCACCACACTACAGAAGGCTCAAATCTTCACTTGTTTTCCAGCTGCTCCTGGAAGGGAGCTCCAACTCGCTGGCTCTTGTACTAGTCAATATGTTTACCAGTAAGTAGGTGTTGGCCTACAGAAGGCTACGACCTTCTCTCTTCCTCTAGGGACCATGTTTCATAAATTTTTAAACTATATACTCCTGGTACACAATAACACAATATGAAGGCAACATTTCATCCAATTTTCATACTCGACCCATAAAAAACATTAAAGCTAAAAATATATCACCATTACAATACAACCAATCATTGAAAACCCATCATCACTGAAGAAAATCACAATCAATCAATCTAAACATTCAAAACACATTCACCAAAACATAGAGTAGAATGCAGAACTATGCATCAACAACCATAACCAACTACAGCTTCAAAGATCATATTTCAAAATGTATACGCCACTTCGAAGTACCTAACTAGTGTGTATATGTGCCTTCACCAAGGCGAACCAATGTATAGATCTACAAATACTAACTTAAAACTTCACAGCTATTCCAAACTTCAGTCATACCCAGATCATGACATTTACAGAATAAGACATGCGTTAGCGATCAGATATAGCCCAACCAATATTAGATCATTCAATGACAAGTCATTTCAGGTCTAATGATCTTGATCCAACATTGAATTCAAGGTGCACAGAATATTTTAGTTCATATCATAATCATAACATCTGCAACATAAAAGATACTTCAGATAGAAGTATTCTTGAGAAACCCTTACACATTCACACCTAGCCCTTTGATATTCCCTTTGATATTCTCCTCCTTATATAGTTTTTGTGATTTCTCAATACCTCGGACCAAAAAACACTTAGAACCTGTGGTATTCTTGGACAGAATCAAATAGTCGTTACTCCGATCAATATTGTGGGCTAATACCATGGTATTGACCCTTGGTATTCCTTCCTCTTGAATTTCCTTAATTTACAAACTCATACATGCTTTTCCTCTTGTGAAAGTGTGTGCATACATATACGTGCTTTTTGTTCTATGGACCTATGCGTATATGCTAGTTGGACAATGTTAACCAGCGTATACTTCTTAAACCATTCTCTTTCTTCAATCTCAAGAGTCTGATGTATAATTATTTGATGTTAACATGTTGCACTGTGAACTATGATTTATGTGAGTTTCCATCAAGAACACCACCCGTGTCATAATGCCAACAATCTAACCATTTGGACTTTATGGAAACCACAACACCAAGATACTCTCCCCCTTTAACATCAAGGGGAAAGGGCCAACCAAGATATTCTCCCTAGTAGGGATTATCTGCACATACTGAGTTCTATGATCATGTTCCCCTTGAGATTTTACCAGAATCTCTAATGGACGTAAAATTAAATACATGACTCTATCAGTCAACTAAGTGAGTATGACCTTCCTATCATCAATGACTCATACATACATCAATCACCCAACCAAGTGGGGATATACCAAATGTTCATATATGATTAAAAAATTTGCAATTATTACATCATCCTTCCCATGCATAGTGGGGTGACATCATAGGTCTTTACATGACCTTTACATCAAACGATATACATAACATTTATAAAAAGGACTAAAAATATAAACGAGACCATGATAGTCATCAAAAACTATCATACACCATATATGATCTGCACCATAAGCATCTGTCAGCAACATCAAAATCAATAGTTTGTAAATGTTGATCATCAAAAGAGTCATCTGAATCAAAACAACTATGTGGATCAAGAAATATAAGCATCTTCATGTACCAAGGTCTTGTAATATAATTCCAACAATGCATTATTAGAAGGATATGCTCCCCCTGAGCCTGTGCCAACCTTTCACTATTAGAGCTGATCATTGCATTTGTTAGTAAGAATCATCAAGGCATCATCATCAACCAACGATTCATCAAATTATTAACAACTTACGAGGGCAAAAAACACTTCCACATATCATCAACAGACCATAGTCATCATCAATCAGAATAGAATAGATAATTGATAATTGACTGAACACCATAATACCATATATGCAACTGTGCAACTTTTAACTCACATTTATACACGATTTGTCTTCATAATAACTACGTATGAGAATTGGAATACTAAAGACTTACACTTTCAACTCCCCCTGGGTCTGTTATGTCTATATACTGAGCTATGCCACATCTTTCTCACAACAATTCCTTCTTCTTCAATACCTTGGATTGTGATGATGTTTGCTCTCTTTTGTATGGTGGCCAAAATTTGCTCCTGCATTCCTTTTCTATATGTCCAAAATTGTTACACACATAAAATCTTGCATGTTTCATATTCCTTCTATCGCAATCAATAGCTATAGAAAATCTGGTGTAAGTTAACCCAAGAATGTAATATAAATCAAAGCATAATACTATAACCTACTTCTACTATCAAGTTGTGGAATCTTAAGGATCGAGCTGAACAATATAACCAGAAGAAGAAGAACCAATGGCACAATACACATGAAAATTCTTTTGTGGAAATCCTTAGCTAAAAATCCCACACTATTGTATTATCATACATGGTGGAAATACATAGGAATTATACAAAGCCTTAGCTCTCATAGCTAGCCAGCTCTCATTACAATCCTCACAAATGCTCACAGGAAATATTGGCTTCTTCAAGCCTTCCTCTCTTCCCTCCAAGCTCTTATTTACTTGTGTTGTTCCTTGTGGATGATTAGCCTTTTACCAAGTGGGAAACCAGGCCTCCAAAACTATGCAATCCTCAAGGATGAATTCTTGACTACATGCATGCGTTTTCTCCATGAGAAAACACATGAAACTGATAGTACACTGTCCTTGAACATTTATCTCAACTGGGTCTTTCTCAGAATAGACATGCATGAGTTTCTAATGAGGGAATCTTCAGTTAAGAAGAGTAGCACTAGCTGACTGCATTAATGCATCAACTGACTGTTAACTCACTATTAGTTCCTCAAACAGTTTGGAACTAATTTAACTGGACTTAACTCAGTAAACTGAGTTACCTAATTACAACTCAAATATAACTCAATCTTATCTCGTTAATTTAAGGGATAACTCTTGCATGACTTCAGAAATACTTTTAACTTAAATTTCTCCAACTAATTAATTTAAAATAAATAAATTAATTATGTCTAAGTAGTTGTTAAGACTAAATTCGATTTTAATTCACAATTTAATTCATTGAGAAATTAAATTGGAATATTCTTGTTTCCATATTTCAACACTCCCTCTCAACAAGAAAGGGATTATCTTCCACCCCGATCCTATCTCTATGGAACTTGAATTTACACTTCGACAATGCTTTTGTCAAAATGTTAGCATGTTTCTCCTCTGTCAAAATATACTACAACAACATGATCCTCTGTACCTATGAAAAGCCACAGGAAAAAAATCTTGCCTTATGCTTCTCCACACTACCATCAACAGCTTGCTTTACCTTGTAAAGCCAACAAGAACTCACAACTGACTTGTTCTCCAGTCTCAGAACCATGTCCCAAACACTGTTAGGAACTATGGAGTCATACTCCTCCACCATAGCATCAACCCAAATCAGCTCCTGCACTACTTCATCAAAGGAAGATGGCTTGGTCTCAACACATTCCCCAGCAAGGGCCATGTATCCAGTGTACCTCTCAGGTGGCCTCCTTTGTCTGTGCTGAGAAGATGGTGCTCCCACATTCTCTCTCACATTCTCCAACAATCTGCCAGCTTCTCTTGTGTGCTTCCATCCATCTCTGGAAGACTCTTCTTGAGTGGATGTTTCCACTCCTGGAATATTTGCATGTGGATAATCCACATCAGTCTAAGGCTCCTCCTCCTTAGGAACCAAAAGTTCCTCCACAGCCTATAGTTGGAGCTCGCTCTCAAGGGAAAATCCCATGGCCTTCTACTCATCAAACTTGAGATCTCTACGAACAATTGTCCTCCGACTGGTAGGTAAGTACACCCGATAGTTATGAGGTGTATCAGTGTACCCAAAAATATCCCCAACTCTATTCTTATCTCAAGCTTCTTCCGTGCATCCTTTGTCACATGGCAATATACCGATGAGCCAAAGATCCTGAAGTGACCCACATCTGGTCTCTTACCGGAGAAAGCTTCCTCTAGTGTCTTCATCCCAAGTATGCAATGTGGGCTTCTATTCTGCAAATTAGCGACTGTGTTGCATGCCTCAGCCCACAAATGAAGTGGTAGGCCTTGATCATGTAGCATTTCCTGTGCTACCCCTACAATAGTTCTGTTCTTCCTTTCGGCCACCCCATTCTGCTGTGGGTTATGAGGTTGCATCAACTCTTGTTTAATTCCCTTCGCTGCACAGAAGTCCTTAAACTCTTGAGAGACATATTCTCCACCATTGTTGCTTCTCAAGGCCTTGATCTTCTTCCCTGACTCTTTCTTGACCAAACCTTTTAACTCACAAAACTTTGTGAAAGGTTGGTCCTTCTTCTGCATGAAATAAGTCGAGCATTTACGAGAATAGTCATCAATGAAAATCACATGATACCTTTGCTTCGTTATGGATGCTGTTAAGAATGGTCCACACAAATCAGTGTGAACTCGCTCTAAGATAACCTTTGCTCGACTGTCTCGATCATGAAAGGAAGACTTGGTCTACTTTCCCAAGGTACAACTTTTGCATGTGTCAACTTGCTCAAGTTTACCTTTGGAAAGTCCTGTAGATATCTGTTGTATTATCTTCAAAGACCCATGATGCAAATGGTCCAACTGTCTATGCCACAACTCGCTAATGTCTTGGATTTTCACCAATTTTGCTTTCGCACTTAATGTTGCACAATCATCTACCTCTAGTTTATAGATATTCTTCACCCGAATCCCTATCCTCTTGGTCTGACACGTGGCTATGTATCTTAGGAATGCCTTTCCTTTAATTAAGACAAGATCGTAGTCTTTGTCCTCCAACATTGTGACCGATACCAAGTTATTCTTCATTCTAGGCACATACATCACATCTGTCAAGCTGAGAGGATCTCCATGCTCCCTCTGAAAAGCAATCGTGCCCACTCTTGGAACACTATACCTTCCATCGTCAGCCATCTCTATGCACATCTTGAGGTCTTCTCCTCCAAGGCACTGAATAAATTTTTATCACCAGTCATGTGGAATGAGGCTCCACTATCAAGATACCAGACACAACCCATCATCGATGACACCATGCATGTGATGATGGTAAAGTCCATTTTGAACTAAGAGGCTAATGCCTCACCTTCCTATCCTTTTGAGGATCCCTTCTTGGACTTCTCCGATGGGCAATTAGTCACATAATGTCCCATCTAGTGACAATTAAAGCATCTTACTTTAGACATGTCACCCTTCTTCCCTCGATGAGAAGAATTCAATTTGGAATGAGAAGCCTTTCCCTTCCCTTTCCTTGCCTTACTGGCTAAGGCCAAATTTTCTTCATTGTCATTCTTGGATGAAGAACCATATTGCGTGCTCCTTCTGATCTCCTCCTCCATAAGATCCAACCACAGTTGTTACCAATCTGACAGTTTCTCCCTTCCATTCACAGATTCCTGGTAGCTATTCCAACTCTTTGGAAGGCAAAGGAGAGCGAAGCTCACCATATCATCATCAGCAGTAGTTATTCCCACACTGCCAAGCTCATCTCTACAGGTGGTGAGCTTGTTTAGATATGTGGAAATAGTATTTCCCTTCTCCATCTTGATTCTTCAAAGCTTATCCTTGAGTGATAATTTCCTCTGGTCGCTACTATTTTGGTAGAGGTCCTTCAATGTCTTCCACACTGAAAATGGAATATCCTTCCCATGGAGACTCAAGGCAATATGGTCTCGAACTCCCTCAACGATGATCCGTCTTGCCTTCGGTACACACTTCTTCCTCTCAGCCAACTCTTGTGCATTAGTTGAAGCTGGCTTTGGGATTTCTTGATCAATGAATTCCTTCAAGCCATTTTCTTCTAATACATCCTCTATTCTATCTTTCCATGATATGTAATTTGAGCTACCTTACAAGGCATAGTTGAATCTCAAGCCATAGAACACTATTGGCCGACCTTGAAGTATGATATGAATTCGATTTGCACATACAACCCCGATCTTCAAACTTCGAATTCTCTTCTTAGTATACTGTTGTGAGCTCTGATACGATGTAGAAAATCTTGTGTAGGTTAACCCGATAATGCAATATAAATCAAAGTAGAATAATAAAACCTACTTCAACTATTAATTTGCAAAAGCTTAAATATCAAGCTGAATAATATAACCAGAAGAAGAAGAACCAATGGCATAATACACATGAAAATTCTTTTGTGGAAAGCCTCAGCTAAAAACCCCACACTATTGTATTATCATACATGGTGGAGATACATAGGAATTATACAAAGCCTTAGCTCTCACAACTAGCTAGCTCTCAATGCAATCCTCACAGATGCTCACAAGAAATCTTGGCTTCTCTCAAGCCTTCCTCTCTGCCCTCCAATCACCTATTTCCTTGCGATGCTCCAAAACTGCGCAATCCTCAAGGATGAATCCTTGACTGCAAGCATGAGTCTTCTCCATGAGAAAAGACATGCAACTAATAGTACACTATCCTTGAACATTTATCTCAATTGGGTCTTTCTCAGAATAGACGTGCATGAGTTTCTGATGAGGGAATCTTTAGTTAACTCGAGTAGCACTAATTGAGTGCATTAATGCATCAACTGATTGTTAACTCACTATTAGTTCCTCAAATAGTTTGGAACTAATTCAACTAGACTTAACTCAGTAAATTGAGTTAACTAATTAAAACTCAAATGTAACTCAATCTTATCTCCTTAATTTAATGGATAACTGTTGCACGACTTCAGAAATAATTCTAACATGAATTTCTCCAACTAATTAATTTAAAATAAATTAATTAATTATTTCCAAGTAGCTATTAAGACTAAATTCGATTTTAATTCATAATTTAATTCAAGGGAATATTATTGTTTCATATTTCAACAATAGCTTTGTGACCAAACATATTACAAGAAAAACAATATCTCTTTAAGTAACTAGAAATTGATGATCTTTCTATGTGACGGTCTTGAACCATTCTACTTCTACATATGGCTGCAAGATGTCCAAAATTATGACATATAAGACATTAAACATTATTTGTGAGAGGAAAAAATCAATTATCCCTTCCATAGTTAGGAGGAAATGATTTTCTTTGAAGTCTTTATTTCCTTGGTTGTTGATGGGGTTGACCTCATATCTCCTTGTTGAGAATTTTAGATTTTGCATTAAACTTCTTTGCCTCATCTTGTGAGCTAGATTCACCTTCAATAGTTTCATGAAAACCCAGACCAGTCTTTATAAGAGGAGAATGCTGAACTTTGATGATTTCATCTAACGTTCCAATCCTTTAGCAAATCCACAACAAATCTAAGATTTAGAGTTTTTGTCTTCTCGAGTCATTTTCTTAGACTTACTACTTCACATTTTAACACTTCATTGTGCTTGTGCTTTTGAGTGAGTTGATGTGTCACTGTGTCTATGACTGTATCCTTTTTTTCCAAACAGATTTTGAGTTGAGCGATTTCTTTAAGGAAATATTCCTTTTCTAAGGTATCATTTTCATGTGCCATGAGTAGTTTAATATCTTGATCATCTTCACCATTATTAGACATGCCATCACTATCTTCATGAGTATAGTAAGTTCTATTACCTTCATACCAAAATATTTCCTTTGTCATGAAGGCATTTAGCAACGTAATGACCAACTCTTCCATAAGAAAAACATTTGAAGGGAAGCTTACCCCTGAAACTCTCAGAACTCTATTGAAGTTTCTTCACAAAGTTTACCTCTTCTTCTTCTGATATATATCTTGATTATTTGATATCTCCCTTTTCTTTTCGTTTTGCAGAAGCTTTGAAAGAAGCTTCTTTGATTTCAGATGGACCTCCTATCCTCATTTCAAAGGAAATTAAAATTCCATGAAGTTGAACAATAGTAACAGATTGTAGATCTTTCTTTTCTTAAATGGTAGATACTTTTGACTCAAATTTAAAAGACAAAGATCTAAAATTTTTCCCAACTATAGTAACCTCTTTTATTTCTTCACCCAGATTTCTCATATGATTTACAATCCCATCTACTCATAAGAAATAACTAGAAATACTTTCATCACTATGCATCTTGAGAGTTTCATACTGGATTCTGAGAGTTTGGAGTTTAGCGCGTTTTACCTGGGATTCTCCTTCATAGCTCTGAATGATTTTGTCACATATTTCCTTGGATTTCTTGAACTGCATGACTTTGGCGAATTATGATTATGATAGACTTCTCAATAAAGCATTGACAGCTTTGGAATTGATTTCATATGATTTCTATTCTGTTGGATCCATGGGGATTGTTGTTGGATATTGATATCCTCTTTCCAAAATTGCCAAAACATCAGCTCCAATTGACTTAAGATAATCTCCAGTTCATGTTTTCCAATATACCAAGTTGTTCCAATTCAAGATTGGTGGTCTGATAGATCCCACACCTTCTTGATTGTTCATCTCGAAACATCTCCCTTCAAGCAATGAAGCTTCTTCTGAAGGACCTGCTCTGATACTAATTGTTAGAAATAATACTAAGAGGCAGGGGTTGTGAATCTGTATTATCAACTTAATAAAATTTTCTTTTCAAAATCAAATTTATATACGCTACTTCAGTGAAGGGAACTTGCATGTGTACACAAATTTTCTTAAGGAAACCAACATATATCCAATGAACTTATGATTTATTTAATTCATCATCTATTGATATTTAATCAATGCATCCATACTTAATTAACCATATAATAGTAACCATGTGGAGTAATAACAAAATAAGGAATCACACATAAGAAACACATGTGAACCCCAATATTTAAGGTGGAAATCCAATGTGGGAGAAAAACCACCTATTGTTGTAGTCTTTGTCTTCTTTTAATATAAGAAAAACCTGTTTACATTCTTGTACTAGTGCAGGCTCATACCAATACACAGGCAACCGACCTGTAGAAGGCTACAACCTTCTCTCATTCTCCAGCTTCTATTGGAAGGGAGCCAAAAACCCCTTGGATCTTGTACCAGTCGATATGTTTACTAGTATGTAGGCACCGACCTATAGAATGCTCCAACCTTCACTCGTTTTCTAGTTTCTATTGGAAGGGAGCTCCAACCCCCTAGCTCTTCTACTGGCCAATATTTTTACCAGTATGCAGGTGTTGCCCTATCGAAGTTTACGACCTTCTCTCTTCCTCCAGGGAACACTTTCATAAATTTTCAAACTCGATACTCCTAGCACACAACAACACAATATGAAGGCCACATTTCATGCAATTTTCATACTAGACCCATTAGAAACATTGAAGCTCAAAATCAATCACCATTGTAATACAACCAATCACTGAAAATCCATCATCACTGAAGAAAATCACAATCAATTAATCTAAACATTCATAACATTCTCACTAGGACACAGTCACCAGAACGTAGAACAGAACCCAGAACTCTGCGTCAACAACAATAACAAACCGCAACTTCAAACATCATATTTCATAATGTATACATTACTTAGAAGTACCAAACCAACATGTATACGCATCTTCACCAAGGCAAACCAACATATAGATCTACAAATACTAAATTAAAACTTCATAGCTTTTGTAGAATTCAGTCATACCGAGATCATAACATTTATAGAATAAAACATGCGTTAGTAATCAGATCTAGCCCAACCAATATCATATCATTCAATGATAAGTCATTTTATCTCTCATGATCCTGATCCAACATTGAATTCAAGGTGCACAAAATATTTCAAATCATATCATAATCATAGCCCCTACAACATAAAATATGCTTCAGATAGAATTATTCTCGAGAAACCATTACATTTGCACACCTGGCACTTTGATCTTCTCCTCCTTATATAGTTTGGCCTTTCTCAATACCTCGGACCAAAACAACACTTAGAAACTGTGGTATTCTTGGATGAGATCAAATAGTCATTACTCCACTCAATATTGTGGGCTAATACCATGGTATTGACCCTTGGTATTCTTTACTCTTGAATTTCCTTTATTTTCCAACTCATATGCGCTTTTCCTCTTGTGAAAGCGCATGCATACATATACGCTCCTTTTGTTTTGTGGACCCATGTGTATACGATACTTGGACAAAGTGAACCAACGTTTACTTCTAATCCATTATCTTTCTTCAATATTTGGAGTCTGATCTGTAATCCTTTGATGTTAACTTGTTGCAGTGTGAACTATCATCTATGTGAGTAGCCATCGAGGATAACACCTGTATCGTAATGCCAATAGAAATACACTAATTCAATCTATTGGATCATTAATATTTATATTATTTATAGCCCCTCTATAACTCTCTACATGTTTTCCACATTTGATCACTGATTTTTCAAAACCATTTACAATTTTTAGTGGTTGTTGTATAAAAAATGGTCATACTTTTAGTTTAGAATATTATGGTTTCATCTCAATAAACCATTATGCATTAAAATTATAGAGGATTTCCCTATTTCACAAAGAAAAGAAGTTTGGAAAAGCATAAAGTTTTAGTGGAAGACAATATTTTCCTCAAAGCAATATGTCATGACACAAAATAAATTTGATATGTCATGGCCAAAGATGTTTTATGTATAATACACATTATACCATGAATACAAATGTTTGAAAATTGTAATGTGTTGCATAATGTTGTGGCGGTTACAACCACCCTCCAAAATTTTCCTTCGCTTTGTTTTGGAGCCTCCTTCCATAAAATCTTACCAGCATGTCTTGCACTGCTCAGGTACTCATGTTCATTCAAGATTATCTTTCACTTTGCAGCTTGTGTTCACTTACTTGCTTTATTAACTAACCACAAGCTGACCCCGTGACTTGGTTTACATCTGGTTCTTGCGCGGTCTTAGAAAACTATGCATTCCTAGAGGGTAGCCTGCCTTGCCCTCAGGAATTGCGTAGAGAAGCCCAATAATCAAACATGCTCTTGAAAATTTCACAAAGCATCCCAATAGTCAGCTTTGGCTTAGGAATTGCACAGACCCAACTGACGTCTTTTCTACAACTAGGAAATTTCACAAAGCATGAGAGGCAGCCAGAGCCACTCAACCCAAGAATTGCACAGAAGCATTCAAATCGCTGTTGTTTTCTCCATGTGCTGGAAAGTTGCTTGATTCCCTCTAGAACTTCACAATTTCTCCATGCATGCATGGAAACCTTTCTCGAAAAAGAAAAAAGAAAAAAGCATAAAGCATCCCTCAAAAATAGTGAACTATTTTTAGCACTGGGAGTTACACTCAAGTCATTTTTAGAAACTTCCCGCCATTTGTTGCTTTTTCCTAGAATTTTGGCATGCGTGTCATAAACCCTAAATCTACCAAATATATTTAATGGATGCCCCATATCTCATTCTACACATTTAGTATTGGATATCTGGCATTCTCGAGGTATCTAGGAACCTTTGGTATATTCAGCACAACTTTTCTGGGTATGTTTTTCTCTTTAAGTCTTTTGCTACTTTTTATGTCGCTTTTGTTTCCTTGGCTTGTGTGAGTGTTGTTTTGCATGTTTTACTGAATGAACATTGGTGTTTTAGTTTTTTTTAACTTGTAGAAGTGTAGTTTCAAGTTTTTCATTGTCTTTCTTAAATGTTGCATGCATAACATTTTTTTTCACTAATGGTCATCGTTGTGGTGACTCTCCCCATTGGCTTCGTTGTTAGTCCATTTGACTATTTCCTACATTGGTTTTGATTTTATACATGATCATTCACTCCTATATGCACCATACCTTGCTCATGCA
Organism: Pinus tabuliformis; assembly: GCA_031772625.1. Taxonomy (NCBI): domain Eukaryota; kingdom Viridiplantae; phylum Streptophyta; class Pinopsida; order Pinales; family Pinaceae; genus Pinus; species Pinus tabuliformis. Next base: position 999,204,487 of record CM062807.1, on the reverse strand, counting down.
TTGAAATCTACTTGTTTTCAAGTTTCCCTTAGGCAGATCTAGGCAGCCTTGGCTCAGATCTAGCTTTGCCCGGCATGCATTACGCATCCCTAGTCCTACACCATGTCTTACCCATTTGGATTGCGCCATGCGCAGTCCCAACCAACAGTCAAGTTGGACTGAACTGCACATTCCACAGTTCCAATCCATAGTTAGCCTCACCTGACTATTCTTTGCATAGTTCTAGCCAACAGAAGGTCTCATTGGCAGTTGGGACTACACAATGCATAGTTTTGGCTGACCGTCTCCCAACCTCTGAGAGTCACTACTATGCAATCTTTCCCAACAGTCACCCAACTTGTTGCATGATCAACTAGTGGCCTAGTTGCAGGTGTGAGGGATAATTGTTCAAAACCGAAAATAATTGCTTCAAGCTCAGGTGGAATTTCCTCCTCAATTTCATTTGGAGTATCAGCCATCTACCTCCAAACTTGGCTGTTTTCTAAATTAGCCGCACTGCTAAATTTTATCAGAATATGGCAAACCTTTTAATAGCTACGGAATCAAAAGGAATTCAAACTTGATTTTATTTCCTTATCACATCCATCATTTCTACACACACTATTGGGGTTAACTTTCCATCATTGATTAAAGCTCATTGGATCTGACAGCCTGCGGGCCTTCAAACAGCACGCAGTTTAAAAATGGGCTTAACCCTTGCAGTTGACTATGACGTAAGAGGTTGAGTAATAGATTGATGGCTAGGAGCAAGTGTGGGGCTTCAGCCACGATCAGAAAAATCTATACTCTCCTACCCCCGTAGTTGCTGATCTCCACCGTTGATCTTACCTTTCAATCTGACAGTTGTTGATTCACCCGATCAAAAAAACTAATTGACGATCCTCCACAGTTGATCAAATCGCCTTTGATCCAATAGTTAGCCATTATATCAGGTGTACTCCTTGCACAATGATTCGCCTGATCAACAAAACTAATCAGCAATCCTACACCATGTGATGACCGTTAGATGCGATATCGTGTGTACTCCTTGCGTGATAATTCACCTGATAAATAAAACTAATCCGCGATCTCCCACCATGCGATGACCATTAGATACGATATCGAGTGTACTCCTTGTGCGATAATTCACCCGATCAAAAAAACGAATCGTCAATCCTCCACCATGTGATAATCGTTAGATGCGATATTGGGTGTACTCCTTACATGATAATTCACCCAATCTACAAAACTAATCGGTGATCCTCCACCATGAAATGACCATTATATCTATTAGTTTGTCGATCAGACGACTCTCGCTCTTCTTCTCGGGTTTAGCACAAATTTGTCAGACTTCCCTCTGCTCCACTATAATTTTAGCACTTCAACCCGTTTTAGTTCTACTCTATGAATTCGAAGCTAAACTAAATTAAATCTTTGTGGCTTAGACACATTCAATTTGACTTAATACACAACGAAAGAGGAATTTAAACTTGATCACACCAGATCATACAGAAATCAATTTTACAAACCAAACTAGATTTCAATAATACACAGAAATATTTGCAAGGAATTTAGCCTCCAGATGACCGATTATAAGAACAAATAGAGATACAGAGATTCTGAGGTTTTGAAATCAAGTTTTCATTCCTTTATTCTAATCAAATTCTAAGGCCAAATGCTAAGGGTAAAAAGTCCCCTTTACAATTTTTCAAACCTCACATAAATACTTAAATCCAACAATCTAATCCTCAATCTATGGATCAAATATATCTAACCCTAGATGATTACCTAAACTGCTTGATATTCTCCTCGAGAATCTCAACTAAGTCTGAACTACTTGAATTAATTACAAAATCACTCAATCTCTAAATTCAAGCTCAATCCTATCTAGAAAACTTGTAAATTGACAGCTAAAGGATCCCACTCCTTTTCTTGTAATTTTTTTTTTTGTATTTTTGGAATAAATTCGAAGCCTCTTGTCTTCAAGCCTCATGCCCCTGCATTAGACTCCTGAGGACAAAATACTTCATGGGCTCCTGTCCTTGAGATCTCCTACAGAACTGCCCAATTTCTATAGCATAGCATCTGTCATCCAAGTAGCTTCAGCAATTGGTTGATCCTTCCATTTGACCAAATACTGAAAATACTCATGTCCTCTTGTTCTTTTGAACACCCCCTTATCTAATATTATCTTTGGCTACAATTTCTTTGCTGTAGGTAACTGTTTTACCCAATCAATCTCCTATTCTTCTTGATCCTCTGCTGTGTCATCTGCATTTCCACCTTCATACCTGTATAAGTCAGAAACATTGAAAATTGGAGATATTCCAATATCATAGGGTAACTCAATTTCATAGGCATTTGACAAAAATTTCCTTAAAACTCTACATGGTCCAATTTTCTTGAATTTTAATTTCTTATATTCCCTTTTTGGAAATCTGTCCTTCCATAGGTGTGCCAAAACCAAATCTCCAACCTCAAAGTTAACTTCCCTTTTCTTTAAATCTTCTCTACCCTTATACTTTATGTTGTTCTCTTGTAACTTTTGTTTTACCAGTTCATGTATTGATTGAACCTTTGAAGAAAAATCTTCTCCTAGAGCACTCCTCATTTCAGGTTTACCCAAGTCTCTTAATTCAGATACTCCTCTTGGGTGCATTCCATAAATGATATGGAATGGACTCTGTCATGTACTCCTATTAGGAGAATCATTATAAGAATACTCTGCCTGTGCCAAAACTTGATCCCACAACTTTGGATTTTCACCTGCAAGACTTCTTAGAAGATTAACCAAACTTTTATTTACAACTTTAGTCTGTCCATCATTTTGAGGGTGATATGCACAACTAAAGCTCAGTTTAGTTCCAAGATTCTTCCACAAAGTCCTCCAAAAGTTTCCAGCAAATCTGGCGTCTCTGTCTGAAACAATGCTTTTAGGTATCCCATGCAATCTTACAATCTCCTTAAAAAACAAGTTAGCAACATGAGTAGCATCATTGGTTTTATAACATGGAATAAAATGTGCCATTTTTGAAAATATGTCAACTACTACATAAATTGAATCATGTCCTATTTGCATTTTTGGTAAACCCAAAACAAATTCCACTCTTACCATATCCCAAGGCCTATTTGGAATAGGTAATGGAACATACAAACCTATGTTTCGGCTGCTTCCCTTTACGTACTAACAGACTTTACAATTCTTCACATACTTTTCCACTTCAGCTCTCATCTTTGGCCAAAAATAAAACTAGTTCAACTGCTCATAAGTCTTGTCTATACCAAAAGGCCCACCAAGTCCACCACTATATTTCTCCTTGATTAAATTTTCTCTCATAGAACAATTTGGTATGCACATCTGATTCTTTTTAAATAACAATCCCTCTTGTAAGAAATAATCCAGCCACTTGCTTCTATCTAACAAACGAGGGTTCCTACAAGCTTCAAATGCCTCTTTAAAATCTAGATCTTCTTCATATAATTCCTTAAGAAAATCAAAACCCAACACTTGAATTTGACTCTCTTACACTAAATGCTTTTCTTACTTAAGGCATATGCTACTTTTTTTGATTGACCAGTTATATGTTTTAACACAAAACTGAAACCTTGAAGGTATTCTACCCATTTTGCATGCTTTTGGTTAAGCTTTGGTTGTTACATAATGTACTGCAATGCATGGTTATCTGAATACAATATGAACTCCTTAGACATCAAGTAATGTCTCCACTTCTTCAAAGACTGCACCACTGCATAAATTTCCTTTTCATAAGAAGAATATTTCTTCTTTGACTCATTCATCTTTTCACTAAAATAAGCTAGAAGTCTGTCCTCCTAACTTAAAACAGCTCCAATGGCTTCTCCACTGGTACCACACTTCACTTGAAAAGGTTTATTAAAATCAGGAAAAATCAAAATAAGCTTCTCAGTAATCTTTCTCTTCAATAGTTGGAAGTTCCTTTTTGCTTCAACAGTCTATTTAAATGGTTGTCTATCCTTCTTTATAGTATCAATAATAGAAGCATTGATCTTACTAAAATTCCTTATGAATTTCCTATAAAAACTAGCAAGACCATGAAAAATTCTTACCTCAAAGATACTTTTTAGTGAAGGCCACTCCATGATTGCCTTAATCTTCTTAGGATCCATCTTTAGCCCACCAGCAGAAACAACAAAACCCAAATACACTAACTCCTCTTTCATAAATGAACATTTCTTTAAATTTAACAGTAATTTCTCTTATTCTAGCCTCTGTAAGACATAAGTCAGATGTCTCACATGTTCCTCTTTTTATTTACTGTAAATTGATATGTCATCAAGATATACTATTATAAATTTACCTATAAATTCTTTTGAAACCTCATTCATGAGTCTCATAAATGTACTAGGCACATTTGACGATCCAAAAGGCATCACTAGCCATTCATACAATCATTCATTGGTCTTGAAAGTTGTTTTCCACTCATGCCCTTCTCTAATTCTAATTTGATGATAACCAATTTTTAAATCTAACTTTGTAAAATATCTTGTTCCACTCAAACAATCCATCAAATCTTAAATTCTATGTAAAGGAAATCTGTACCTGATTGTTATCTTATTGATTTCTCTTGAGTTAGTGCACATTCTCCAGCCTCCATTTTTCTTTGGGCTCAACACTGTTGGCACTGAACAAGGACTCAAACTCTCTCTAACCAGTCCCTTGTCTAACAGTTCCTGAACCTGTTTCCTGATCTCTTCATTCTCTGTGGGAGTCATCTTGTAAGCTGCTTTATTAATTAGATTTGATCATGGAATCAAATCTATATGATGGCTAATCTTTCTAATGGGTGGTAACTCATTAGGCAAATCATCTACAATGATATCACAATAACTGTCCAACATTTCTTGAATTTCAATTGGCAAATCAAAATTTTTAGTGGAAGTTATTATTACCTTGGGTTTGAAAACCAATGTAAAACTTACTTCAACTTCTTCCATCTATTGTGAGTATTCTTTTCCACTTTACACTAGGGTCTTTAGATCAGGTTTCTTCTATGCATCCTCTTCTTCCATAGGCAACAATGTATGATTAACACCATCTTTACTAAACTTATATGTGTTCTTATTTCCATCATGCATAGCTCCTCTGTCATACTGCCAAGGCCTTCCCAAAAATATGTGACAAACATCCATAGGCATAAAATCACACAAAATTTTGTCTTTGTATTTTCCCAACTGCAACTCCACTTCACACTTCTCATTCACTATCAGTTGATGTCCTTTTTGAATCCATGAAACCTTGTAAGGTGTTGGATGTTTCTTTGTTTTTAGCTTCAACTTCTCCACCACTTCTATGGAAACCAAATTATCTGTACTACCACTATTAATTATCATCTAACAACACTTCCCTTGAACCTTGCACACAGTCCTGAACAAAGTCTTCCGTTGTGCTAGTTCAACAATTTCCTTAGTTTTCTTCAGTAAAACTTTTTTAACTACCAAGGACTCTCCTTTCTCTGGTACATTTTCTTCTTCTATCACCTTTGCTGCTTCCTCTTCTGTCTTAGCAACAATTTCATTTCTCTGATTTGTTCCTATGTTTTCTGGGCACTCATAGGCTATGTGTCCCAGCTTGTTAGACCTATAACATCTAACTTCTCTTCCTTTGCCTCTGCCTCCTCTTCCTCTAGAAAAACTTCCTCTGCCACTTGCATCACCTCGTGTGTGTGTATGTTGACTTGAGCTATTGCCAGCTCCATCTCTAGGTGTTGTAGACCTTCCTCTACCACCTTGACTTCCCATTCCTCAGAAAGTACCTCTACTTCTAGTAGACTGCATCCTCATGAGTTTTTCTTCAGCCTTCAGTGCCATCTGATAAGCCTCTTCTACTGTTTTAGGATACAGTACACTTATCTCATCCTGAATGTCCTTTCTAAGACCATAAACATATCTTGCAACCTTCTCATTTGTATCTAGGATTTGTCCTGCTCTTATATTCACTTTGTAAAATTTCTCCATGTATTCCTTTACTGCCATAGACCTCTGTCTAAGATTTTGCGTCTGTCTAAACAATGTCTACTAATAATCACTTGGCAAAAACTTACTTTTTATCTTTGCCACCATTCTATTCCAATTCCTAATTGGCTTCTTACCAAGTCTTCTTCTTTCTGCCTACACTCCATCCCACCAAAGTGCTGCATGTCCTTTCAATTTTATGATAGCAAACTTCACCTTCCTTCCTTCTTCATTTTCTTCATAATAAAAAAATTTCTCCATGTCATTTATCTAATCTATCAATTCGTCAGGGCTTAAGCTTCCTATGTAGATTGAGACTTCATGTCTAGGCTTGGATGTGGATCTCAATACTGACCTAAAGAAACTCATTTCAAGAGTTGCATCTGTAGGTTCCTCACCTTATCCAGCCTCAACTTCAGGTTCACTGACATCTCCAGCATTTGAATCTCTTCCCATTTCCATTGCTTCCAATTTAGCTTGCATCTGTTGCATAGCTTCCAACACTTTAGCATTTGCAACTGTTCTTCCTCTTCTTCGACCAACACCTCTTCCTCCAACTCTGAAAGCCATGTTGGATTTCTTTTTTTGCTCCTTGAGATATTGTTCAATGTCAGTAAGCTGCTCTGATACCACAAATGGTGTCCTGGGTGCAGGTGTGAAGAATAATCATTCAAAACCAGAAACGATTGCTTCAAGTTTAGGTGGAAGTTCCTCCTAAATTTCCTTTGGAGTATTAGTCATCTACCTCCAAACATGGTTGTTTTCTAAACTATCCGAACTTCTAAATTTTATCGGAATATGGCAAACATTTTAATAGATACATAATCAAAAGGAATTCAAACTTGATTTTATTTCCTTATCGCATCCATCATTTCCACAAACACACTATCGGGTTAACTCTCCACCATTGATTAAAGCTCACTGGATCCGATGGTTTTTGGGACTTGAAATAGCGTGCAGTTTAAAAATGGGCTTAACCCCTACAGTTGACTATGATATAAGAGGTTGACTAATAGATCAACGGCTAGGAGAGAGTGAGGGGCTTCAGCCATGATAAAAAAAATCTGTACTCACCTACCCCTATAGCTTCTGATCTCCACTGTTGATCTTACCTTTAAATCCGACGGTCGTTGATTCACCTAATCAACAAAACTAATCAGTGATCCTCCACCATTGATCAGAGCACCTTTGATCCAATGGTTAATAATGATATCAGGTGCACTCCTTGCACGATAATTTGCCCGATCAACAAAACTAGTCAGTGATCCTCCACCATGCGATGACTGTTAGATGTGATATCAGGTGTACTCCTTGCGTGATAATTCACCTTATCAACAAAATTAATCGATGATCCTCGACCATGCAACGATCATTAGATGCGATATCGGGTGTCCTCCTTGCACAATAATTCACCCGATCAACAAAACTAATTAGTGATCCTCCACCATGGAGTGACCATTAGATGTGATATCGGTGTACTCCTTGCGCGATAATTCACCCAATTAACAAAACTAAACGACGATCCTCCACCATGTGATGACCGCTAGATCTATCGGCCTGTCAGTCGAATGACTCTTGCTCTTCTTTTGGGGTTTAGCACAAATTTGTCGGACTTCCCTCTTCTCCACTTAATTTTAGCGCTTTCACCATTTTTAGTTCTGCTCTATGAATTCGAAGCTAAACTAGTTAAATTTGTGTGGCTTAGACACATTCAATTTGACTTAATACACAACGAAAGAGGAATTTAAACGCGATCACACCAAATCATACAAAACTCAATTTTACAAACCGAACTGGATTTCAATAATAAATAGAACTATTGGAAGGAATTCAACCTCCGAATGACCAATTATAAGAATAAACAAAGATACATAGATTCTCAGGTTTTGAAATCAAATCTTCATTCCTTTATTCTAATCAAATTCTAAGGCCAAATCGTAGGGGTCAAAAATCCCCTTTACAATTGTTCAAACTTCACATAAATACTTACATCCAACAATCTGATCCTCAATCCGTGGATCGAATCTATCTAACCCTAGATGATTACCTGAAATTCTTGATATTCTCTTCAAGAATCTCAACTAATTCTAAACTACTTGAATTAATTACGAAATCGCTCAATCTTTAAATTCTAGCTCAATCCTATCTAGAAAACTTGTAAATTGACAGCTAATGGATCCCACTCCTTTTCTTGTAATTTTTTTTTGTATTTTTGGAATAAATTCGAAGGATCTTGTCTTCAAGCCTCATGCACCTGCATCATCGATCATTGAAGTGATCCTTGTTTTTTAAACTGACATTTTCTTGTCGTGAGTGTCCGCTCTATATCTAGGTACATCAGTTGTTGATCAGTCTCTTAGTAGTACTTGCACCATGGTTTCCAAGTGAGCTAGACCAAAGGACACTATCGAAATCAGTGCTGGAGATATAGTTGAGCAAGGTGCCAATGAACTTTCCCATCTATGCAGACACACAGTTGCTCATAGAGAAGGACATGAAGATCACATGGAAAGAAATAAATGACATATTTGCAAGGAGATTCAAGTAATATCTCAAAGATCGACAAGTTTATGTCAACATTCACAAGTCAAGCTTGTAAAGGTTGCATGCAAGTACCCCGCTTTCTCATGCACGGATATCATTCACTGGGTTGTCTCACATACCAATCCTGAGATGATGACATTGAACAATACCAGTGGGAAACAACTTGCCACATTCAGGTCAGAAAATTACTGTCAAATGTATCACTTGCCGAAGTTGGTGAACTACATGGATGCATTGTTCTTCACTCACAACAACAATTACAACACTAGAGATATCATGAAGAATTTGCTAAAAGAGACATCGAAGTTCATGACAACACTCAACCAGGTCTAGAAGACGAATTCACTCAGGAAGGGTTACCACTTTTTTGAAGAATCTTCAGCGAAAATCACATAGAAAAACTTGTGTCGACGTGTTTCGAACCATCCAGTGTGGTTCATCGTTCCCACCTCCTGGTCATCTTTGCATGTCACTTGTATGGCCAAGATAGCATAGAGACATTCCCACAAAGTTGGGTTGTTATGTTAGATTAGTTGGAAAATGAAGGAAGGGATTTCAACTAGTCGAGCATGTTCTCTCATCAGCAAAATGTTCATGTGCCTAATGCCCAGAATCCTCTTAAGGATGGAAAAGCAAGATTATTTATGCTTGCATACCTACTTGATGCAATCTATGCCTAGCAGCACTTCCCTGGCATGGGTTGGATATTGACATCATCAGAGGAAGTTTTTAATGTTTATTGCAAGTTTCTCTCTGAGTGCAACTACTGAGGAGCCATGGAAAGGTTGTCTGAACACTTTATCGCCCCACTGTACAGGATGATATTTGAGGAGGATCAACCTTAAATTTCCCAAGAAGTGATGGAGGCACTACTTAACATTGCATATTGGTATGCCTCACTCGATGGCACCTTCATTAGGATGTTCGGCATGGAGAAGCCTCTCCATGAGCTACCGAGGTTTTCCACAAACAAGTTGGTCATGCAAGAGGTTGCATACCACATCTCCATAGGGTTATCACCAGGACTACACAGGAGGAAGAAGGCGCCATGGCCTCCTCTTCCTTTGTAGATTGGGTTGTACGAGATTCGCACCTTAAATGATGCAGATGTCGAAGCTGAAGACATGAAGAAGTCTGGGTTTGGCGCCAAGAGTTTCAATCTGTATGATCCCCACTTCATATGCAAGAACCACTGTGCGAAGGTGTACTACCCATGGATCCACGAGGCATGTCATTGGCCAAAGGAAGATCCTTAGAGGTATTACTATAACTCCTCTAGACTTATTGAACCAGTCAACATACCAGTAGAATGGAAAGCAGTGCTGCAGGTAGTAGAACCACATAAAGCAACAACAACAATAGCAGTGATCAGTAAACTGGTGCAAGACAAAGGTAATAGGAAGATTCCCGAGAGTGCAAAGGCTGAGAAAAGCTACAAATTCAATGCAGACACCCTTATTGAGAAAGTATCTTTAGAGATAGAGATGAAGAGTGATAACGCGAAATCAGAGTAGAGCAGAAGAAGAGAGAGAGCAAATTTTTGAATATACAAAGAGAATATTGCAAGAGATGAAGAATAAGTTGAAAGCAGAATAGGGGATCAGAAGGAGAGAAAGGGAAGAGGGGCAAAAATAGGAACATGAGGATGAAAAAGGCACATTGATAGAGCAAACTACACAGATATAGGTTGAGAACACAGAGCAGCCAGGAGATGAAGAAGAGGGTGAGTAGGAGAAGGTTATGGAACTTGCTCAGCAGGTTGAGAAGTTTGTCGAGGTAATAGGCATGGGGACAGAACATGAGCTATAGGACCAAGACACCGATATCATGCCGAGAGCGTTCAAGGTCTCACCACAGTATCTACCACCTCTAGAATCACAACCAGTCCTGTGCAAGCAAGGAAAAGTTTTTCTCCTTGATGATGATCTAGAGATAGATGTGTACAATCTGGAATTTGACAAATCACAATAGGGGATTGTACAGGCATGAAGAAAACACCTCCTAGATGACTGCACATCACCTACCCACACAGAGGAAAGGGTTACTGTAGTAGATGTTAGAAGATGTCCAGTTGCCATGGTTGAGGCTTCCAAGGCTTATGCACAATCCACGAGTTCGACAGTCAAGTTCTTGATAGCAAATAATGATTGGATGGCGAAGCACTTACAGAGGTGAGGTAGAGAACAGAGAAATCTGCAAGATCCGCCATGACAGAGATGAAGAAAATGATAGTGGTGGAGATATCAACTTTGGAGGCCAACATGCCGACATTGTATAGAACATTTGTCATCATGCACAAAGTGGTTGTCCATCTATACAGAATTCAGCAATAGTGCAAGCAGACAACCCAAACTCTCAAAGGCATTCAAACTACTATTTCACACATGCTAGAATGAACAATGGGGTACAACGTAGCCCCACTTTTCTTGCATAAGAGGATGAATCCAGAGTCTAATATAGGCAAAGTACATATTCAGATGTTTATTCGGAACTATGAGCATCTCCCTTCGCTCATCACTAGCATTGAGGCTTCCTATGCATGGTTGTTCAAGAGGTCGGATGTCATAGTGTGAACACATAAGATCCCTTCCATTAGAACCCTCACCCGGGCCATGAGGAAGAAGTAAGTCACGTTGGATGTCAGCAAGTACATAGGCCAACTAATGCACAAAGCCACCGATGATGACTTGTATCTCAACATAAAGAACATTCATAAGTATATTAGTGGTCTAGCCACACTCAGGACAATGTTGCACATGCTTCGGGATGAGCTGGACAAAGGTTTCAAAACAATATACCTGGAAGTCATGGAAACAAGAGTTCGTGTTGACAAGGACATCACCAAATAGTACGAGAACAAAATAACGCAATACCAAGTTTGATATCAATTCGTCACTGAGGATAACTATGAGAAGGTTACTGATTTGGTCTTTCCCCAACATCTTGAGTGACCTTGTTTGTCTTGTGAGGCCAACTCAAGCCTATTTTGTCCCACATGGGTATATGTGGACACTGTATTATTGTAAATATATTTTAAGTGAAATTTTAAGTGTCATTAGTGGAATGTGAACATCCACTATGTAATGTGAAGATTCATGAGGATACTCTAAGAGTTAAAGGGGAATGTCAAGGGTCACCCCACCATTTGTTATATATAGAACCTTATAACTCATAGTACAGGATTTTGGGAGCCAAGCTTTTGGCTAGGCATTACTTATAGAATTCTTGGAGAGTATTGTGATGAGCCTTGGCTTGTCCATAGTGCAGAGCAAGACATCTCTTTGTAGGAGAAGGTGTTATTGACTGTAATGTTCCAATATTGGGGCTAATGGTTGTCAATGGTGTATGTATGGATGGAACTTTCACTTGACAGAGCCAACATGTTTTCATGCATATGTTGTTATTGTAGTTGGAATATTTTGGTTGCTTTTGAAATGTATGTTATTTAAATTACGCATTTGCATATGAACTATTTTTTATGTGATTGCATGAATCTGTTGTAAACATTTTTTTGGTTTAACCTGTCACTTGGGAATGTGGACTATTCTTCTTTCCAGATTGTGATGTCATTCAACTTGTGTGTTCCTTTCAGTTTGTGTTGAGACACTTACTTCACCCCTCCGCATCATAGAACCCCCATGCATCTCACTTGACTCACTGCAAGGTTACACTTCCTTCTGATAAAGATATCACACTTACCTCTGTGTGCTATCATAGTCAAGGCATTGCCTTACTACCCATTGCTAGGACTCCTACTCTAAATAGTCTTAGGTCTAGTTGGGACTTCTTACCAATGAGATCCCATGACATGTTAGCAGGTCCAACACCGTCAACATTTTTGGCACTAGAAGGAGGTCGAAATGACAAGATGAGTCCTCAATGTCCTATCTTGAATCTCTCTACATTCTTCATGACTTACATTACAATTAAACCTCTAACATGTCTATCTCATGGACGTGATATTGAAGCGTCAGAGGATCTCTTTAATGACTTACCACATAGCACATATGATGGTGAAGGTGGATTAGCCTTTATTAGTCACAGAGTTACCTTCATGGGTTTCCATGATTGGAATGAATTCCTACCAGATGGTGTTGCCTACTTTATGTTTGCATTCATGCTCAGAGAGCATGCATTGCAATGATGTGTCACATTGCCCACAACCTCCATTCATTCTTATGATCAGATAATCAGAGAGTTGGCACATGCTTTCTATCATTATAATCATAAATAACTCAATATTGTTTTTTGGAATTATGGAAAGAACCTGATGAATCCCTTTTGCAATTTTGGAATCACTTCTTCAATCTCGCTTTTCAAATCCCAGAAGATGAAATTGATTGGAAATTTCTCATTGAAATATTTTAGTATCTTCTTCACATATCTAAAAATCCACATGTTTTAGAATCATTCGAACCCCTCCCATCATACCTCAGTGTTAGAGTTGCCAAACCCAAGATAGACAAGGTTGTTGTCACAAGTGACCCTCCATCCACTTCTCATCAAATAACTCTAGCTCCACAGTGCGAGGTGGGAGAAGTTATGAACCCATTTGTTGAACTGTCACATCCTCCCACCCCACTTGCTCTAGATATCTGCGTATATTAGGCTTGCAAGCTTGTTGGTTGTCAGGTGAACTCGTACTCTCAACCTCCATCCTCTCATTCTATTGATCCTCTCGATTGTATTGTGTTGTGTTCTTCCGTTCTGGGCTCCACATTCATTGTTCACGAGGATCAAGTTGTCAAGGAAGTTGGTGTTGAGAAACGAACCTGCATTGTTATTTATGATGAGTATGTGTGCGAATCTGAAGAATAACCTGCAATGAAGGATGCCCTCCTTCCATTACATCTCATATGTTGTTTCCTAACATCTTTTGAGATTCTGCCATTTCTTATTTGTCTTGTGAAAATTTGTCCCTAGATATTTCTACTTCCGATCATTGACGAAACACACTAGATATCATTTAATCATTACATTACGAAGAGGGCACATATTTATTTATGAATCCACAAAATCTATCATCTTTTCTTTTTTAAAACTCAAAGGAAAACATTCTTGTCTCTCATCAACCCCTCTACATGATTCGTTAGATCATGAGGATGTTGATGTACATCTTGAAATTTCTGATCATGGAATTCATGATATATTTACTCATACATTTGATAATGATGCTAATTCATTCACTGTTGATCTTTCTAATCCACCGTTATTTAATGATTTACCCACAGATGAAGTGGAAACTCCTCAAGCTCTCGTGGAACTTCAACCCGAGATGATAGTTATGTCAAGTCCTCGTTGTCTTGAGGTCAGTTCCACTTCCGATCAAAAATATGTTGAAAAACCCCAGGCTCCTCATCACTCTCCTATTTTCATTGAAGATCAATCCCATCCACAAATTTCACATTCTCCACCTAAATCACATGATCATATCACTCATGCATTGGAGGAATCATACACAACGATAACTCTTGTGAAACATAAGTTTTCTTCATTTTTCACGTTTTTTCATTTTTCACGGTCAAAATAATGTACATGGTCATCATTTGTGCACGATTTGTTGCAACACCATGGTATGTCTGCAGAGTGTTTGTCTTTCACTTTTACTCTTTTCTTTTCTTTAGATGCATTCAAAGTTTGAGCATGTTAGTTTTCACTGTCTTATTTTTATTGTGTGTTGGTTTACTTGTACATGTTTCTTGTCAACCATTCCTTCACCAAGATGGATCAACAAATGCACCGATGGTTACATTAGAAATATCAGTTCACGTGAGTATGCCCATGCATTGTTTAGTTTAGGAGTAGGAGTAACGTTTTCTTTCTTGTTTTTTTTTCTTACTTGTTTTGCTTTCATTTACTTTTTTCCTTTACTTGTTTGTTTTTTCTCTTGTTATGGACCCGTAGGATTAGCTTCACATGAAACCATGTTTGGTTCTTGAGGCAAGCAGAGTGAAGTACAAGAGGACTTATACAACTATCAACAATTGGTTATTTGTTGTCCTCTCTCTTTGTGAAGATCTTGTTGTCTTCAATCGATGATAACCTGATGGAAAATACGTTCTATTCAGAGTGAGTCTTGGTGAAAACACAACACTCTCATGTTTAACTAGTACCGCCTACTCTAATTGGTTTTTCTATATTCAGCTAATGCTTGTTAGCTTAATCAAGTAGAAGAAGGTGAGGGGTAAAACCTCAACAAGTATATTAGAGGTATATATAATATACTTCTCTAAAGCGATAACCTCTTATGCTCTCAATAAGTCAGGATCCCTCTTCTGCCTCATGAAATACATAAGTGCCTATGCATGGTTCTCTGAAAATAAAAAAATGAAAAATGAAAAATAAAATAAAGGCTAAAGAAGAGAAAAGATTCCTATGCAGAGATGTGATGTAGATAACTCTGTCAGGGTACTCACCAGGCTCACTAGTAGTGGAGTGACACTTATGTTCCTGCGTTACTCTGTCGTGGTACTGTCCAGGCCTGCTGGTAGTGGAGAAACACCAGAGATGAAACTAAAACTCTGAAAATTATATTATGTGTGCATCAATATAGCCCGCTTCCCTAATCGAAACAATTCAGTTGACATGTTGTGGTATGTGTGCTAACTGATGAAAAGAATCGTAGGGACTATATCTCTAACTCAAGCTAGTGAGGAAGCAATGATGATCATAGAATTAAACAATACTTCTAGAGGAGTTAGACTCACTTTACACAAAACAAGGTCCATATAGAGAGATGGAATTCTAACAGTGTGTTACCAATGTTGTAGAGGCTACAACCACCCTCCAATTTTTTTTTCCTTCATTTTGTTTTGGAGCCTCCCTCCTCACAATGTTAGTAACATGTCTTGCACTGCTGAGGTACTTATGTTCATTCAAGTTTATCTTTCACTTTGTAGGTTGTGTTCACTTACTTTATTCGCTGACTAACCAAAAGATGACCTCATGACTTTTTTTACATCTGGTTCTTGCACTGTCTTGGAAAACTACAAAGTCTTAGATCGCAACCTGCCTTGCTCTCAGGAATTGTGCAGAGCAGCTCAACCATTAGCCTTGCTCTCAAAAATTGCACAGATCATCTTGACAGTGAGATTCGGTTCAGAAATTGGGGAGACCTAGATGACAGTTTGTCTTCAGCTGGAAAATTTTGCAGAGCATGAGAGGCAGCCAGAGCCACTCAGCCAAAGAATTGTGCAAAAGCATTCCATCAGCTATTGCCTGATGCACATGCCAACAATTTACTCGGTTCCATCTAGAACTGCATAATTTATCTATGCATGCATTGCTTCATCTCCCAAAAAAGAAAAAAAAAAGCAAAAAGAATCCCTAAAAATAGGAATCTATTTTTAGCACTAGGAGCTACACTTAAGTCAATTTTAAAAACTTCTCACCACTTGTCGCTTTTTCCTGGATTTTTGGCATGCATGTTATAAATCCTAAATTTACTAAATCTATTTAATTGACACCCAAAAGCTCATTCTATACATTCGATCTTGGAGCTCTAGCATTCCCAGGCCATCTAGGAATCTTCGGCAAAACTCTTCTAGGTAGGTTTTTCTTTTCAAGTCTTGCTACTTTTCTGTCACTTTTTCTTCCTTGGCTTGTGTGAGTGTTTTTTTGCATGTTTTAGTGAAAAACCACTGGATTTTTAGTTTGTTTTAACTACTAGAAGTCAAATTTCAAGTTTTGTATTGTCTTTCTTAAGCGTCCCATGCATAACATTGTTTTTGTAGTAACGGTTGTTGTTGCGGTGACTCTCCCAACCAACTTCATTGTTCATCCACTTGACTGATTCATGCATTGGTTTTGATTGCATGCAAGATCATTGATTTCTATTTGAACCATCCTTCACTCATTCATCCATATCTACTCATTTTCAAGTTTCCGTTGGGTAGATCTGGGCTACCTTGGTTGAGATCTAGATTTACCCGACCTGCACTATGCATTCCTAGATCTCAAGGCTCTACCTTTTCTCGAGGAATTGTAGAAGCTTCCTATCATTGGAATTTAGTTGTGCTCTCTGCAGTTCTAGGAGACAGTTCTTAGTCTTACCCACTGGGATTACACAATGCGTAGTCCTAGCTAGCAGTCAAGAACACTGAACTATGTATTGCGCAATTCCAGTCCACAGTTAGCCTCAATAAACTACACTCTGCGTAGTTACAGTCAACAATATGTCTCACTTCCATCTGGGACTACATAACACGTAGTTCCCGCTGATAGTCTCCCAGCATCTTAGAGTCAGTACTGCGCAATCTTGCCTAGCAGTCACCCAACATGTTGCATGATAAATCCTTTAAGTGCTTTGTGTTTTTTAAACTGACGTTTTCTTGCCGTGAGTGTCTTCTTTGTCTCCAGGGACATCAATTGTTGAGTAGTCTCTCAACGATACTGACATAATGGTTTCCAACGGATCTGTATCAAAGGAAACTTTCAAAATTAGCACTGGATATGTAGTCGAACAAGTGCTAATGAATTGGCCCATCTATGAAGACACACAAGTATTCATAGAGAATGATATGAAGATCACATGGCAAGAAATAAAGGGCATATTTGAAGGCAGTTTCAAGGAAGATTTGGAAGATCGACAAATCTATGTCAACATTCATAAGTCAGGCTTATACAGGGTTGCATTCAGGCACCCCTCCTTCCTGTGCGTGGATATCATTAACTGGGTTGTCTCACATATCGATCGTGAGATACTGACATTAAGCAATACCAGTGGGACATAAATTTCCACCTTCATGTCAGAAAAAGACCATAAAATTTATCACTGGCCGTAGCAATGTAAACACTATAGATATCATGAAGAGTTGGGTAAAAGAGCCGTCAAAGTTCATAATGACACCCAAGCAGTTCAACAAGACAAAGTCACTTGGGAAGGCTTACCAAAAACTGGTCATCTTTGCATGTCGCTTGTATGACCAAGAGAGGACGAAGACCTTCTTGCAGAGTTAGGTTGTTATATTAGATTAGTTGGAAAATAAGGTAAGGCCCTTCAATTGGTTGAACATGTTGGATCTTCATCTAAAAGTGCATGTGTCTAATGACCGAAACTCACCTAGGGATGGAAAAGAAAGATTCTTTATGCCAGCGTACCTTCTTGATGCAATATGTGCCCAACAACAGTTCCGTAGAATGGATTGGATATGGACACCATCAGAGGAAGTTGTGAATATTTATTGCAAGTTTCTCTCTAAGTGAAGCTACCGAGGAGTCCTAGCAAGGCTGTCTAACCACTTTATCACACATCAGTATATGATGATATTTGAATAGGATCCACCTTGCATTTCCTAGGAAGCGACGTAGGTACTACTTAACATTAGAGATTGGTATGCCTCACCTAGTGGCACATTCATCACGATGTTTAGTGCAGAGAAGTCTTTGCATGAGCTACGAAGGTTCGCCATGTAGAAGTTGGTCATGAAAAAGTTTGCATACCACATCTCTAGAGGATTATCAACATGACTCCATAGGAGGAAGAAGGAACCATGGCCTACTCTTCCTTTATGGATTGGGTTGCATAGAGATCTGTACCTTGAAATATGAAGATGTTCAGGTTGAAGACTTGAAGAAGTTTCGGTTTGGCACTAAGAGTTTCAAATCGTATGATCCCCACTGCATATGTAAGAACCATTGTGCAAAGTTGTACTACCAATGGATCCACGGGGCATGTCATTGGCCATAGGAAGAGTCTTGGAGGTATTGCTATAAATCCTCTAGGCTTAGTGAACCATTCAACATAGAGGTATAATGGAAGGCAACATTGTAGGCAACAACACCACGGGAAGCAACAAAAACAACAACAACAACAGTGAGAAGCAAACCAACCCAAGACAAAGGTATGAGGAAGATTTCCAAGAGTGCTAAGGATGAGAAAAGATACAAGTTCAATGTATATACTCTTATTGAGAAAGTAGATTTGGAGCTAGAGGTGAAGAGGTGACAATGCGAAAGGAGAGTAGAGAAGAATAATAGAGAGAAGAAAAGGTTGGAAGATACAGAGAGGAGATTGTAGGAGACAGAGAAGAATCTGAAAGCAGAATAGGTGTTCAGAAGGGGAGAAAGGGAACAAAGGAGAAAACAGGGACAGGAAGAAGGATAAGGTGCACTAATAGAGAAAATTGTGTAGATATAGGTTTAGACAAAAGAGTAGCCAACAGATCAAGAAGAGGGTGATTAGGTGTAGGTTCAGGAGATTTTTTGGTAGGTTGATCATTTGGCTGAGGTAACAAACATGGAGATGGAACAAGAGCTACAGGACCAAGACACCGATCTCATGCCAAGAGAGTTTGAGGTCGCACCAAAGTCTCTGTCACCTCTATAATCACAACCAGTCCCAAGTGAGCAAGGAGAAGTTTTTCTCCTTGATGATGATCTAGAGACAAATGTGTACAATCTAGAATTTGACAAGTCACAATAGAGGATTGTACATGCATGAAGAAAGCACCTCCCAGATGATTGCACACCACCTACCCACATAGAGAAAAGGGTGATTGTACTAGATGTTAGAAGACATCTAGTTGCCATGGTTGAGGATTCCAAGGCTTATGCAGAAGCCACAAGTTCGACAATCAAGTTATTAATAGCAAATAATGATCAGATGGCGAAGGAATTACAAGAGGTGAGGCAGAGAACAGAAAAATCCGCAGGATCTGCCATGGCAGAGATGAAGAGCGTAATAGTGGTGGAGATATCAAATATGTAGGCCACCATGAAAATAATGTATTATAGATTTGTCACCATGCACAAAGAGGTTGTTCATCTATATGAATTTCAGCAGTAGTGCACACAGATAGCCCAAAATCTTAAAGACATTTAGACTGTTGTTTCTCACATGAAAGAATGGATAATGAGGTACAAGGGAGCCCTGCTTTACTTTCAAAAGGGGATGAATCCAGAGGCTGAGCTAGGAAAATCATGGATTCATATGTTGATCCAGAACTATGAGAATCCCCCTTCACTCATCATTAACATTGAGGCTTTCTATGCATGGTTTTTTAAGAGTCTGGATGTCATAGTGTGAATGCAGAAGATCCCTTCCATTGAAACCTTCACCTAGGCCATGAAGAATAACCAAGTCATGTTGGATGTTGACTCAGGAAAATGTTGTGCATGCTTTAGGATGAGCTAGACAAAGGTTTTAGAACCATATACTCGGAATCCATGGAGGTAAGAGTTCGCTTTGAAAAGGACATCACAAAACAATATGGGGGCAAAATAGCACATCAACAAGATTGGTATTATTTCATCACCGAAGATCACCACGAGGAGGTTATCAAGTTGGTCTTTCCCGAAGACCCTCAGTGATGTTGTTTGTCTTGTCAATATCACTGTAGCCTATTTTGTTCCACATGGGTATATGTGAAAATTGTATCATTGTAAATATATTGTAAGTGAAATTCTGAGTGACATCAGTGGAATGTTAAGAGTCACTATGTAATGTGAAGATTCATGAGGATAGTCCAAGAGTCAAAGGGGAATGTCAAGAGTCACCCCACCCTTTGTTATATATAGAACCTCCTAACTCATAGTACAAGCTTTTGGAAGCCAAGCATTTTTCTAGGAATTACTTAGAGAAGGCTTGGAGAGTAATGTGACGAGCCTTGGTTTCTCCAAAGTTCACAGTGAGTACATCTCTTTAGAAGATAAGATAGTGTTGACTATAATGTTCCACTATTGGGGCTAGTGGGTGTCAATGGTGTATGTATGGATGGAACTTTCACTTAATATAATATATAACAGAGACAACACATTTTCATGCATATGTTGTTATTGTATTTGGACTATTATGGTTTCTTTAGTAATGTATGTTAATTAACTTACACATTTACATAAGAACTATTTTGTATGAAATTGTATAAACCTTGTTGCAAAAGTATTGTTGGTTTAGCCCATCACTTTGGATTGTGGATTATTCTTCTTTCCAACTTGTGATGTCATTCAGGTCATGTGTTCCTTTCAGGTTGCATACTATTATAGTGTTATAAGGGACACACTTCCTTTCCCCTCCACGTGATAGAAACCCCATGCATCTCACTTTACTTATTGCAAGGTCACACACTTGCTTCGGACAAATATATCACACTTACCTCTGTGTGCTATTGCAGTTAAGGCAATGCTTTACTACCCACTGTTAGGACTCCTACTCCAAACAATGTGAGGTCTAGTTGGGACTGCTTATTGGGGAGATCCATTGGCATGTTCGCGGGTCCAACACCATCAACACATAATAAGAAATTTCAATGTGATGTAACTTTTCATGGGAAATGAAAGTTCAAAGCAATGCAATATGTCATAAGGAAAGTTTTGAAAAAAGAAATGTGCCACACAGAAATAAAAATTTCTACAATTCAATATGTCATGAAAGGGAAATATTTAGAGAGGCGTGATATGTCACATACAAAGAAATTTTAGATGTGATGTGCATTGTGTTGCAATGAAGGAAAGTTTGAGAAATTTTGGTTCTCCACATGTATAGACTCTTTGACACAATGTGATATATTCTAGCCAAAGGTCTTTTAGGTGTGATATGTATTATTTGGGTGATGTGATATGTTACAACCAAAGAAATTTTATGATTGATATGGTGAGAATACGAAAATCTATAGAAGATCCAAAAAGCAATTTCCAAGCAATGTGATATGGTGTAATGCATTCTGCTGCAAAGGTAGAAGGTTGAAGGGGATGAAATATATCACTAGTGAGTTCTTTTAGAAATATTCCCTTTGTTAGGATGAAGGAAATTTCAAGACTATGTGATGTGTCACATGCAAAAAAATGATGTAATGTGTAGTGTAAGAAAGGGAACTTTTTAGTATGAGATATGTTGTGGTGTCACATGAAATTTTTTTTTTATGAAAAGGGAGATGTAATCAAACTTTTATTATGATATATAGAACGTTTACAACCATGAAATGTAACTGGATGAAAAAGGATTTATTTTCATGAAACATATTTTCCACAATTGTAACATGTTGCACTAAGACTTTGAATACATAAAGGAACATGGTTTCAATGTGCACACAAGAGAAATAAATATTGAATCTACATGCCACACTCAAGTTTAAAATAGATTCGATACACAAGAAACCAAAACTCCTTTTAGTGTCTTGTGCATAACCCAAAATTTTCTTAAAACAAATATTGAATCTACATGCCACACTCAAGTTTAAAATAGATTCGATAAACAAGAAACCAAAACTCCTTTTAATGTCTTGTGCATAACCCAAAATTTTCTTAAAACAATTGTGTGGAAGATAAGTGATTTTTTAAGTGATTTAAATAAGACAAAGACTATACTAATTTTTTTTATCATGTGATACACAATATATTGCATTGAAAGTTATTTTTGGAATGACATAGTGTCTTCGGCTTAAAATTAATTTGGGAATGACAAATCAAGTTACATATTATCTATGTGATACATCACATTTTCTCAAACATTTATTCATAAAAATAAGGGGAAAATTACAAATATTTCCTTCAAAAGATCACAATGTTCTCATTTTACAACCAATTTTAACAATTAAACATTTCAACCATTTCATCTATACTGATGTACTTCTGGAACATTTAGGAACAATTGCTAATTATCACATATATTATGCATTTGTCACTGTTTTTAATTAATATGTTAACATAAATTAAATTGTCATTTGATCAAATTTATATTAATTTACCACTATTAGTTATAATCATATGTTTAAGAGAGAAAATCCAATTTACTTTCCATTTATCACATATGGTTGCAATGTCTGAACATTTAAACAAGTGAAATTACCACTAAAGCTACCTATAAATGTCTTTTATGTTTTAATGTAATAATAATCATTTATGAAAATATTAAAAGATAATAATTTTTAATTAACTTTATAAATAGAAGGGTGGCAAGCGGGGGAGGGATCTTAATTCTGATGGAATCAAAATCAATAATCAGGAAAAGATGTATGGCCTCCTTCAAGTTCTACACATTTCTAAAGGAAAAAGGATTAAAGATATCGTTACTCTTAGGGACTTGCTAATAAAAATTCATAATCTCATAAATGAAGAAAATACAAAGGATAGCTCTCTTTCACCAGTTTTCCACATAATCAAAGGACTAGTGAAATATTTCCATTCCAATGAACTTTATCACATTTTTAGAATTCATAACGATGAGACTGATGTGCAAGAAAATAGATCTTGCTCCTTGCAAGAGACTAAGCTCAAAATAAATGCAATAGACTAAGCTCAAAATAAATGACTCTAGTTGTTTTTGTCCCATCCCCTAATATTAAATGTATTTTGGTTATTGCTCCATTTTTGGTCTCCCCTTTACTAAGAAATGTGTTTTGGAAACATTATAGGTTCATATCCTCTCTCCTCCATCTATATATTCCCCATCTACCCTTCCCCCTATCCTTACTTACCCTCCATCTCCCATGCATATTTTCCTCTACACTATTTCCTATCTCTTCATCACGCTATCTATAGATGTATTGTTTAGAAGGCATATTTGGATTCCCCTTCACGTGGTATCACATGATGCTTGCTTCCATGCATATGATACTATTACATGTTTGTGTGTTTGTTATTACTACATATATCTACATGGATCTTGGAAACGACCTTCGGTCAGGATAATGATGGCTTCCGTTCGAAGTGGCACCGAGGAATTTAATGGCAGAATGATGAGAAGTGTATGGTTGAGCAGGGGAATTCACAATAAATTAGACTTTCATCCGAATATTGTATCATCCATTATTAAAGTAGGTCCTGGGTTCGTTTCGCAAACTCTGAGAATCGATAATTTTATTATAGCTCTACCCCCGTATTTCATTATGGCGTCTAGACACACATCTTTTAGGAAGCTCTGTGAAGAGATCCTCCACATCATATTCTAGTTTCTTATCCATTGGATTGTTTGTTCGTGGGCTCGGTACTCCTGTACATTAGAAATTTGGCGTAAAGGTCTCTTAGGCTCACAATCAACTTCACCATCACCTAGCACATTATCCTCGGTTATTAACACAATGATTCCTGCTCGGTTTCATGAAGATACATCTTTGTTTCCTATTTTCAATTTGGTCATTAACAAAAGAAATGTTTTAGATGGAAATGCCTTTGAGGCAAGCCCGTACTTCATGTCTCAGAGTTTTAATTCAAGCTTTTTAGAATGGTCTGCTGCTCTGCTTGGTGCCTCTTCCCTTGTTCTCGGTTCCTTTCACTTTGGTGGTTTTAAGAATCATTTGGCTCAATAGGGGTCTGTCCGTTTAAAGTTTATAGGATTTTAGTAGATTGTCTCGGATTTTGGAGAATTGGAAATTAATGTAATCCAAGAAGGTATCTTTCCTGTCCAAAATAAGAACCCAATGGAACTTTCCCCTCAAGCTCTTGTCTCCTTTACCAAATGGAACTTTCCCCTCAAGCTCTTGTCTCCTTTACCAATATTGATAGGTTTTCTCTGTGTCAATCTCTCGAGAAGGTTTTTTCTGTCTCTCCATTCTATTGGTTGTTCTCACGATTTGCTCCTGCATATCGCTATGAATGTCAGACTCCACCTCTGAGTCTTCTTCGACAACAAGCCCCTGTTCTCAATGTTTGTATGCACATGAAGCCCTATAGAAGGCATATTACGATATTCAAGTTAAGTTCTTCCAATTATATCACTCTCAAATTGATGAGAATGAAAAAATCATTTTCCCCGAAGCACCAAATATCACGTCTGGAAGACGAAGTGGACGTGGTCAGGAAATTCATTATGGATGTTGAATAAGGCGTTATGGATATTATCCACTTATTCCTACTTATGGAGCAGGAAAAGACGAACATCATGATGTTGTCAGTTAATAAATTTATAGATGAGTAAGGGATTAGGATAAGTGATTAGGGATGTTATCCACTTATGGTTAACAAAATTGAAGAGAAGATA
Source organism: Pinus tabuliformis (assembly GCA_031772625.1). Lineage (NCBI taxonomy): Eukaryota > Viridiplantae > Streptophyta > Pinopsida > Pinales > Pinaceae > Pinus > Pinus tabuliformis. Next base: position 999,180,060 of record CM062807.1, on the reverse strand, counting down.
GTAAACCGACTAAATGAGTTTTTTAAGAAAAACGAAGAGATCGCATATCATGAATTATTTATTTCTTTCTTATTTATATAAGGATTTTCGTTATTTATATTAATTAATTATATGGATTAATTGTTAATTTGGGAATATGGTACTAACAACTCACTCAAGGTAAACGGTAAATGGTAAGGGTTTAGAAGTTTAATAAAGCATGTATATTTTGGTGTAACTGAAAATCTCAACATGGTTTTATATCCTTGGCCCAAGTTCAATTCTCTAAATTGCTTTTGAGGGGAAAGTGTTGAAGTAATTGTCACACTCACCTCATAGAGAATCAATTGGGAACATACATGACTAACCATCCACTCAAGGGAATGATAAAGATTTGGAAATTAGAATTAGAATGCTTACGAGTTTTAGTGGAATGAAAAACCTTAACATATTTACTTTTGAGTACTTAATGTGTTTCTAATCAAACAACATGACATTTATTAACCCCAATAAACAATCAATTAAGAAATAAATATTTTCTAGAATTATTATGAAAAAAGTTGACTAATATGTCTAAATTCAAGAAAAATAAACAAGATAATAAAAAATATATTAGAGATTCAACAATAAACACAATAAAATAAAAAAGAAGACAAGAGAGTGTGCCGAAATTCCAAGACAATAAAATAAGATAAATATCAAGTATAGATTTGTATTTTTGTGAGTAGATGGCATCTTGGGCTAACTTAGTAGATTAAGGTAATTTTAAAGATCGATTTATGAAATATATAATATTAGACAAAAAAAATAGAGAATATAATATTTAAGAGAAAGGAGTAGATGGTTCTTTTTTTGGATTGATTTTCACATTAGATTGATTCAAGGTATACAATTAATGTAAATAAATTGCCAAAGTTATATCTTGATAAGAAAATTAGGAGAAGATTACAATTTTAGGAAGTCCCATGGAGTTGGGGTGTGAATAAAGTGTGTAGGGAGTAATATGCAAAGTTCAAAAATTAAAAAGCAACAAAATCCATGAATTATCATTGTGAGGAAAAGAAATTAAAAAAACAAATAGAATATGAACCAAACAAAAAATTCCAATGTTTGAAAATCACAAAAATTTTAATTTTGCAATGATTAGTTGCGAAAGTGGTGAATTCTAGAAAGACTACATGTGAAAATAGAGGACTATGCCCAACTAATCAAAGTATAGATTCGAGGACTCCAAAGAACTGAAAAACCTCATAGATTTTAGGAACTTATAGAAATCATAAGCTACATATATTCAAAATTGAGGGAGTAAAATTTTAGAAAATGTAATCTATTTTGAAAATGTAAGTTATTTCAAACTAAAGAAAACTTTCGTAGTATCACATAGGCATTTTCATTGACCTACCTCAATTATGATAGGAGTACATCAAATCGTGCACGACCTGACACATAGTTTCCAAATTTATGAGCTTTCCCCTTGGAACTTTCCCCTCAAGCACTTGTCTCCTTTACCAATATTGATAGGTTTTCTCTGTGTCAATCTCTCGAGAAGGTTTTTTCTGTCTCTCCATTTTATTGGTTGTTCTCACGATTTGCTTCTGCATATCGCTATGAATGTCAGACTCCACCTCTGAGTCATCTTCGACAACAAGCCCCTGTTCTCAATGTTTATATGCACATGAAGCCCTATAGAAGGCATATTATGATATTCAAGTTAAGTTCTTCCAATTATATCACTCTCAAATTGATGAGATTGAAAAAATCATTTTCCCCGAAGCACCAAATATCACGTCTGGAAGACGAAGTGGACGTGCTCAGCAAATTCATTATGGACCTCAAGCTCAGTAGGAAGAACAATTCAGGTCAGTATCGACCACCGAAGGAACCGGGAAATAGAGATACTGATCTCAATAGCCATGCTTCTAAAAATGATTAGTGTGCATAATCGTTCGCTACATGCATGATTAGTGTGGTTAATGTATATTGGTTCTATTGTAGTTCTGCAAGTTTTTGAAATTCGACACCTCCATGTAATAGGTTTTGTAATGGGTTATTTGTTTGATTGAATATGAGCCAAAATTGAAAAATAGATGTAATCTCTCGCATATTTGTTGCGACGAAGTGAAAATTTAATGACAATGATAGTATTTTTAGTTCAAAAAAAAATGTATAAATAGAGGAAATTAAGTCAATCATTTAGTTTATTTTATTTTCTTATTAAATTTATCATTTAGTTTATTTTTATTTTCTTATTAAATTTATCATTTATTTTATCATATTTGTATATTTTAATGCAAGTTACAAATATTTTAATGCAAGTTAAAATATTAATAGGATTTAATACATTGATTTTACAATTTTATAATATACAAATAACAAATATTATAGAAACAGTATATACATGAATAGATATATACATGACATTTAAATATTGTGTGCGATGCCTACAAAGCTAACTCAAAAAGAAATTAATTATTGCCATAGTTGTAATTATTTTATAATTCAAATTTCACTGATAAAGATTAATTTTAAAGTAATTTTTATGCCACAAGGAAGATGTACTGGAAAAAGGTTAGCATTTTAGTCATCTTTCACTTTTTTTCCAAAAATGTGCAACAAAAAGATGATTGGATATGGTCTTTTTAGGATCTTTATCTCTGCATTTCAGTTTTGGTACACCTGTAGTTTATAGTGAAATTAAGCATACGAACATACTCAAGATATTGTAGTGTTACACATTACAAATTGATTGGAAGCTATTTCTTAGGCTGGTCGAACAAGGTTTAAAATATTTATAAGTTAATGGGTTACATATTGTAATGGTTAGTAGTGTTATTCATACGTAAGTATATTCAACCATAATTTACCACATTTCACTATATTTAACATTAGTATTTAGGAATTTAATGGATTAGTGATTAAAAAATATTGGTTAATTAGTTCATCATTTCTTAAGAAAATTATGAGTACATGAATCAATGATTATAGGCTATCTTCGTTAGTGGGTTAGTAATTAGATCTTTAGTAAATCAATAGTTAGAATTAATTTGATTATTAATTTAAGATATAATAATTTATTTATAAATTCAATATAATAAAAAGCTATTACTAAAATTACCATGCTACAAAACTATTGTTTATCCTAACTAAAAATACTACTAAGGTAAAATGTCATCATGCAAACCATATACATGAAAATTCTAAAATAAAATCAACTTTATTGTTATACATAAGTGTCACACTTCATAACACTATTAAAAAGTACTTTTTATTATTTTTCCTTGTAATAAAAATATAAAAATATATATTTTAATTAATTACGCTGTAAAGCATTCCTCTTTGAAATCAACTCTCCTCTGAATATGTGTACATTCATGGGCCCTTGATTTAAATGTTATAGGATTAAAATACTTTCAACCCTCAAATTAATTTAATTGGACAGGTATTAAATTATGTATTAAATTACCATTATAATCTAGTCTACCTTGCAAGGCAATAGGTCGACTGCCCTTGCTTGACACTACTTCCAGGAGCTTCGGCTGGACTGCTCTTGCTCGACACTACTACTTCCAGGTGCCTCGCTTAACTGTTGTTGAAGAATGAATTCATATGTTTGAGGTAAGAAACTTAGTAGCCTTAACTATTTGCATTTTTTTTACTTGTCCCCAGATTTGACCCACTGTCGTCTTGATGGGAGAAGGTTTCTTCAACGTTCTTGGCAATGTATTCTGCTAGGCCATTTCTCCTCTCAAATTTATTCCAATAAAGTCCTGAATCTTGTTGCCGATTTTGGATCATGGAAAAATTCGTGAACAGCCCACAACTCCCTACAGATGCAACTCGCGTGTGTTAGGTAATGGATTATAAAGCTAACTTAGTGTACTTGAGGAAATGAATTGAGACCCCACTCCCACTCCCACTCCCAAGTTCTAGTGTTAACTTTAGGCTGATTGTTGCGAAAATGAGGTGCATGTCATTTTGTACGAGGGAAAGCCGTTGCAGTAATCACCACAACTACCTTACCGTCTTTGAAACATTGATGCCTTTTGACTGATATTATTTAGGGAAGAGGCCCTGTTGATTATGGAAGACTTGATGGGGAGGTTAGCATAACAGTTCCCTTCAATCCATTGCTAAATTTCTTGAGTACTCCCATGTAACAAAGGCATATTTTTAAGTTCTTCAATAGCTTGGTGAATTTCTTCATTAATTTCGTTAAATTAACAAAGGCATAACTTTAAGGTTTGAAAGAGGAATGAATATTCTTAAGGAAAAACCCTAATCTCCCAAGTTCTTTCTCCATATAAATATGCCACAGGCTTCAGTGTCTGCATTGAGTTTCAATTATCCACAATCTCCATTTCAATGAGAAGTGTTGTTGTATAACTCACAAATTCTGTGATGTCATCAGCTTCGTCTCTCAGATCCCTACGAGATTGGAATTAAATAACATCATAGAATGCAAGTATTCGTCTTTTTTCATTTGTTTACTGATATTTCATTTAAATAACATCACAGAATGCAAGTATTCATCTTTCTTCGTTCGTTTACTGATATTTCATTTCAGTGGGGACTTCAACACTGGTGTATATTCTTATGGTTTGCTTTCTCAACAAAAGGTATGATCTGTATTTTCATTTTCATTCATTGTCTTATTTCAGAATTTTTTGTACCAATGGCTTGTCTTCTGAGGTTTATTTCCCCGTGATTGAGAGGCTGCTGTTGAGGTTTTCCATTTCTATGTTATTGCTAATAGTTTCCAGTAAATTAACTTCTGAGAATCAAGAAGTTTGAAACTCTGCTTGTATAGTGTTTTTGTGGGAAGTATTAAGTAAAATCAAAACCTGTTTAGATATTATGAATTTTTAATGACACCCATCTCCGGTGCATGTATATAACTGTATTTAGCGTATCCCAAGATATTGGAAAAACGTTTAGTAGAATCTACTCCCGTAAACTATTTTGGGAAACTCTAATTGCAGGAGGAAGCAAGTTCTAATCCTTCAGGACAACTGTGACTATCAGGAGTTCCAATCACATAGAAAATCTTATAAAGTTGATCAACCACATTATAACCATCGAAGAATGGGTAGCAAGAAAAAAGTTGCACCATAATAGCACCCACCACCCAAATATCGATTGCGAAGTTATAATCTACGGATCCAAGAAGGAGTTTGGGTCCTCGACTAGGAAACTTTGAATATTTATAGACAAATCCAACCCATAACATATTATCAACAATAGAAATACTAAAAATTTTAGGGAGTGAATAATTTCAATATCATTGCATTCACATAACAAAATCATTCGGATACTTAGAAGACTAATTGTTCTTTGTAGTAATGACAAAATTATAAATAATTGTTAGTTTCCCTTCGTCTTTCACAATTTTTAACTCCTCTACATGAATTTGAAGTCAGGTGCAGTTCTATAACTGTATTTAGCATGAAAGAGTCCTTTGGCAATGTTTCTCGTTGTAATTTCTAGTAGTTTGAAGTTATTTTAATAAGATCTATAACTTTAATGGCCCTTTTTTAGGGTGTCAATTGTCTCTTATGGATAATGGCTAATTCTTTCAGTATAAAGTATTATTTGCGGGCTCGAAAGTAGCCTAATGCTTGGTTAGCAAAACTCCTAGGTCTGATAATCCCTACTAACTCTTGTTGGGCTAAGAATCCCCTTACAAATAGCCAATACACGAGAGAACATGCCCCACATTCCCACATTCCGCATACATTCCCTCCATCTGTAGTCTCTCATTCAGTTAGCCCGCATTACCGTTGTCCATTCAATACACGTTCTCCCATTCTCACATTCGTCATTCAATCTGCCTATTCAATATGCACCCGCTTTCTGTTCAATGCGCACCCACCATATTCAATGTGGTTGGTGTGGTGCTTCAACGAAAGCATAAAAAATGACCCAAGAGAGAAGGAAGCATCTCAAACTACTAGCTATGCTATTGCCTTTACTATTGATGGCAATGACTCTTACTAAAGTTTAGAAAGGATGGTAGATGCAGTATTGTGAATGGTGGTGTAGATCTATTGGGTGGCTCCTCTTGTGGGAGAGGTTTTGAGGACCTTTTGTATAAATTTCACCTGTAGAACAACACTGATGTATGCAATATCCTAAAGCGTAAAACTTGTTCTACTTCTACAAAACATTAAGTGGAAGCATAATAGAATTCATGAGCAACATCATGTATAAATAGATATAACTGAGTAAGAGAAATAATCACATATAACACAAGATATATCACTGGGGAAAGCACCAACATAGAACCCCAACTTTGTATTAACAATCAAGTGGAAATCCTCAACAAAAAGAATCAGCTCAAAAGCTCTCATGCTCTTCCTACAATCAAATGATGAAGCTATGGACTTCCTAGCCCCTATATATAAAGGCTACACCTTAGGTCAAAGCCCCTATTTCCTTGTGCATTTTTTATTGGGGTCCAATTACAAAAGCACATGTAATTGGCCTAGTCATACGTACTGTCACAGGAGGTCCAACTACGCAGTCAAGAAAGGACAAACATTCCTTCCTCATGCAAGAATTATTCACTAGGAATATTCTAGCAAATTATAGTACACATCCTCTGTATCTGATCTCAACTGGGTCTCTGCCAGACCTTCCATGCATCAGTTATCCATGAGAAAATACTTAGTTATCAGTTGTCATATGCATGCAAGCATTAACACACTAAATATAGAAAATTTAACAACATGTTAAATAATCTAACTGGACTTGACTAAGTTAAACTAAGTCAACTAATCCTCTCAATATAGAACTCATCCTCTTCCCCTTTAATCAAGGAAACTTCGTCAATCAGGGGAGAAAATTTAGGAAACATTCCCAAATAATATGGAAATTAATTTGCATGTTCTCAAAAAGACCTCTGGTTACACTTCCTCAACTAATTAACTCATGGGAATTAATTAATTAATATTTTGACCAGCTGGAGAGATCAAATTCGAATTTACCTCCTATAGTGGGACCAGAGGTGTCCCTCCTCGAGTGGGACCAAAAGTGTCTAAAAATAGGAGGGGACCAAGAATTTCTATTTTTAGAAGAAGCTATTCTTAGCAATTTCACCTCACACCCAAGGTGGCCAATGATGTCAGTGGCCAAACTGTTATTTTTAGCAAGTTATATTTTTACATTTCTTGTTGCACATTTTTCAACACTTCCACTCAACAAGAAAGGCTTCCTCTCAAACCTGATCCTGTAACTTTGGAATGTTCTGCATGCAACACATCTACTCGGTCCGCTTGCTCGAACAACTCTTGGAGCAAAAACACTCCCAACTGACCACTCTATTGGCCTAGAAACATACTCTGATGATGAAGCTCTACGTGTTGCTGACAAGTGCTCCCTCTCTGACATCTACGCTACTGCAACATTTCCATGCATCTCATACCGTTGCACACCTCTCTGTGCCACCTAGCATTATGCAACACACTTGTGCCTCTCACATTGTTGTAGCCTGCATGCGATGCGCTATCCTGGGATTCCCTGCACTGTAGGTCTCTCTACCACTCCATCCAAATCTATCTCTACCCAATCAATCAGTTCCTACTACTCCACATCGATGCTCCTGTAGCAAGGTCTCATCCAAGAGGTTGGGTACCCCAAGGATCCTGCCCCTCCTCCTAGGGACGATCACTCCACATCGCCCCACCTCCTACCTGGAGGTATGGATGCATGTGATCCCTCTGCCCACCTGGCACGAAGCTTCCCCCTACTGGAGGTCTCTGCATGAGTAGATTTCTCTACTCGATCTCCACTCAGCTTCTCTAATTGTGGCTACTCCACAACCTCCTGAAGCTGCTACATCGATTGTGGCTCCTCCACAATCGTCCGAGACTTCTTCTGGCACTACATGTTGAGAGGTAATATTCCCTCCCTCTCAACCACCAAGTCTCCATCAGTTGCATTGTTGCTAAAAGCTTTGCATGCATCTTGAACCTCAAGAACATACAGGTTCTTGACCCGTGAACCAATCTACTGCAACTGTGTAGTGATGATGTCTCTAAGGAAAACCTTTCCCTTATTAAAGACTACATCATAGCCTCTATATTCTAGCATCACGATCGACACCAAGTTTCTCTTCAGTCCCGGTACATACTTGACATCGGTCAAGTTAAGGCGAGCTCCATGCTCCTTATAAAAAATAATCGTGCCTACACTTGAGACACTATACTTTTCATCATTACCCATCGCTATGAGTATCTGCCCTCCCTCTCAACCACCAAGTCTCCATCAGTTGCCTTGTTGCTCAAGGATTTGCATGCATAATGAAGCTCACGGGCATACAAGTTCTTGACCCATGAACCAATCTTCTTCACCTGTCTAGTGATGATGTGTCTAAGGAAAACGTTTCCCTTACTGAAGACTACATCATAGCCTCTATCTTCTAGCATCACGATCGACTCCAAGTTTCTCTTTAGTCCTGGTACATACTTGACATCGGTGAAGGTAAGAAGAGCTCCATGCTCCCTCTGAAAAATAATCGTGCCTAATCTTGAGACACTATACTTTTCATCATTACCCATCGCTATGAGTATCTAGAGATCTTTCTCCTCCAAAGTACTGAACAAACTTTTGTCATCGGTCGTGTGGAAAGAAGCTCCACTCTCAAGAAACCAACCACTCCCCACCATGGATGAAACCATGCATGTGAAGAGTGTGAAATCCAACTCGAATTGTGAAGCAAGTGCCTCAGCTTAAGATCCTTCCCCAGATCCCTTATTTGATTTTCTTTGTGGACAATTTGCAGCAAAATGGCCCACCTCATCACAATGAAAGCATCTCACTTTCAACTTGTCAAACTTCTTCCCACCATGGGAAGAGATGGATTCAGAAAGAGAAATCTTCTCTTTCTCCTTCTTTGCCTTAATCGCTAAGGCACAGTTTTCTTCATCCTCTATTGATGAAGAACAGTCTCTAATGCTCCGTCTAATCTCCTCCTACATCAAATCCGACCATAGTCGTTCCCAATCTGGTAGTTTTTCCCTTCCATTAACCAAGTCCTGGTAGTTATTCCAGCTCTTAGGAAGTCCAAGAAGTGTTAGACTCACCATATCATCATTTGTTGTCACAATCCCTACACTACCAAGCTCATCCTTGCATGAGGTGAGCTTGTTCAGATACATAGAGATTGTCTCATCCTTTTCACACTTGATCTTTTCAAGTTTTTCCTTCAGTGCCAGCTTCCTCTAATCAGTGCTATTCTGATAAAGATCTTTCAATGTTTTCCACATCGAAAACAGAGATTTTTTCCCATGGAGGCTTGACACAATGTGATCTTGAACTCCCTCCAATAGGATTCTACTAGCTCTAACCACACAGTTTCTCCATTCCACCAGCTCAGTATCATCAGTAGGCCTAAGGACATCTTGATCAATGAATTCCTTAAGGCTACTATCTTCTAATACTGCCTCCATGCGATCCTTCCAAGCTATGTAGTTTGAGTTGCCATCAAGGGCATACTCAAGCCTCAAACCATAGAACGCCATTGGTGAAATAGATGTGATAGGATATCAATTCAATATTCAGAAACCACAAACTTCAACTTCTCCTGCCAGTGTATTGTTCTTCCTTGATCACCTGTGCTATGATACCATGTAGAAATTTCTCTTGTAGAACAACACTGATGTATGCAATATCCTAAAGCATAATACTTGTTCTACTTCTACAAAACATTAAGTGGAAGCATAATAGAATTCATGAGCAACATCAAGTATAAACAGATTTAACTAAGTAAGGGAAATAATCACACATAACACAAGATATATCACTGGGGGAAGCACTAGCATAAAACCCCATCTCTTTATTGTCAATCAAGTGGAAATCCTCAACAACATGCAAAAAGAATCAGCTCAAAAGCTATCTTTCTCTTCCTGCAATCAGATGATGAAGTTATGGACATCCTAGCCCCTATATATAAAGGATACACCTCAGGTCCAAGCCCCTATTCCTTGCGCATTTTTGATTGGGGTCCAATTACAAAAGCACATGTAATTGGCCCAGTCATACCTACTATCGCAAGAGGTCCAACTACGCAGTCAAGAAAGGACAAACATTCCTTCCTCATGCAAGCATTATTCACTAGGAATATTCTAGCAACTAATAGTACACTTCCTCTGTATTTGATCTCAACTAGGTCTCTGTCAAAACTTCCATGCATCAATTACCCATGAGAAAATACTCAGTTATCAGTTGTCACATGCATGCAAGCATTAACACACTAAATATAGAAAATTTAACAACATGTTAAATAATATAACTGGACTTAACTAAGTTAAACTAAGTCAACTAATCCTCTCAATATAGAACTCATCCTCTTCCCCTTTAAGCAAGGAATCTTCCTCAATCAGTGGAGCAAATTTAGGACACATTCCCAAATAATATGGAAATTAATTTGCATGCTCTCACAAAGACCTCTCGTTACACTTCCTCAACTAATTAACTTATGGGAATTAATTAATTAATATTCTGACCAGCTGGAGAGATCAAATTCGAATTTACCTCCTATAGTGGGACCATAGGTGTCCCTCCTCCAGTGGAACCAGAGGTGTCTAAAAATAGGAGGGGACCCAGAAATGCTATTTTTAGAAGAAGCTATTTTTAACAGTTTCACCTCACACCCAAGGTGGCCAATAACCTCACTGACCAAACTGCTATTTTTAGCAAGTTCTATTTTTACATTTCTTGTTGCACATTTTTCAACACCTTGTAGTTTATGTTAGTTTATGTTAGATCCTTTCCTAAGCCTTCATTCACCTGCCTCAAGATGGTGCTAAGTTATGGCTCTAATGATTTATTTATACATTCGAAGATGTTATCTCGAATAGGTGCAACGTAGTGAGGAGCTTGAGATTTCTTCCCCTCAATCGGTTGCGATAAAATGAAGAGTAATACCAGCCAGGTTATGATTGATAATTTATGCAATTTCATGTCACCGTACAACACCATAAAGAGTGAAAGTATGACCAGGTTATGTTCCATGATATACGTTATTTCATGGAAGTGACTGTCCATACCAACCAACTCGGAATGACATTCGATATCTGTTTTACTCTATTTAGGGCATGAAGCTTTGTTCATGGACTTTAAATCTTGAACAACCAAATATTATAGTCATGAAAGAAGCTCTGAATAAGAATATGATGTGAACGACTATCACCGCAAATATCATTGTAAAAAATGAAAGAGGTTTTTTCCCTTACAGGTCTCGTTAAAAAGTATGCATCCCTTTATTAAGTTGCAATTATCACACTATGTAATATCCTTTATTCCACATTTTTATGTCTTGGGACTGCTGTACGTGAATTTAAAGTTTAATTTCTCTTGGTGAATGGTTCCAAAACCTATTTCCATTCAATTTTTTAAAATAGTTGGCAGCGACAGCATGGGGCAACAAATATGTTTCAATTATTTGGCATCATTAACTACCCTATTCCCCTTCTAGATTTCCATATTTGAATCACCTAATCCCTATCTCATGGTGGGTAGTTTTTTGTTGCTTCCCATATTTTTTCATCTCTACGAGTTCTTTGATCGTTCTCTCGGAAAGTGAATGGCTAGGTTATTGTTTGTACAACATGTAGATGTCCATGTAGTGGCTCTCCTGTCCCCATTTTCTTGATTGTCATGAGGAGACTGCAAGAACTTTGTTGGTAGAGGAGGTAGAAGAATTGGTCTGTTAATTTTGCAATTGGGAGAGAAGAAAGGGTGTTGCAATGATTCTATTGCTTGGGGTCTCTTCCTAGGATCCCAAGACAACAAATGTTTGATTAGGTCAACGGCCTCAGCACTTAACCTTCCCAAGATATTGGAAAAATGTTTAGTAGAATTTACTTCCTTAAACTCTTTTGGAAAACTGTAATTGTAGGAGGAAGCAAGGACTAATCCTTCAGCCCAACTGCGACTATTAGGAGTTCCAGTCACATAACACCCACTGCCCAAACATCAATTTCAAAGTTATAATCTGTGGATCCAAGAAGGAGTTCCGGTGCTCGATATAGATGTGTGCCAACATGATAATTTATAACCCACCCAAAATCAACAATTTTGATAACATCTCACTTGCTAACAAACTCTCTAGCTTTAGATCTCGATGATCGTGTACTTTGTGCATGCATGTCAGAGTGGGTGAGTTTATGTTTGTTATCTGAAGTCAGCCATATAAAATTTTTACATCTCTTCCATTTGAAAATCTCCCATTATACACTTTTCCAGGATTGTGGCCGAAGAAATTTAATCGAGTGTCTAACCCACGAGTGCACAATCATGAGGTTAATGATCAAAAGGGATCTGGTGATTAGAGGGTACTCATCATAGACCCAGAGCAATAGAATCATTGCAACACCCTTTCTTCTGTCCCGCACCGTCAAAAACTTCACAGCACTTCAAATTTTATTTGAAAATATTTGTGTATAATAAATTACTTTTACGTTCTTTGAATATATGTATATGATATATTCTTTCTAAATATCTTTATATAATAGATTTCTTTCCACATTTGTTGCTCTCTAAATCTAACAAGGTTTTTAGTCCAGAAGTTTGTTAGGGTATAAAATGTATTAACCAGCTTAATCTATTTATCACCTGATTTATCATGTGTTTAAAAGGATTAAAAATCCATCCCGATGTAATTTTTTTTCAAGTTCTATATTCCAAAAAAAATTGCACCATCAAAAATTTAATCCTTATGGAGACATGATAAATCCAAAAATAAATGAATCTAAACTAATTAAAATATAATTTATATTATTTATAATCAACATAAATACATTTTATTTTTTAATTTACTCAAAATAAGAAATTAAATACCAGGCAAAAATGTAGGCTAGTACTGTGTAATGGTAATAGTAATATGATGGGCAGTGAAAAAGGAATATAGTCGTGATCTTTCAATTCAATGTAATATTCCCTAACGATGATACCATAGTGGTAAATATAAAATGAAATTTCACATCAGTGGAGACCGTTGATGGAAAATTAATGATTCACGTTGATGGCATAGGACTAAATATAAAATGAAATTCAATTGCAACAAGGATACAGCTAGCAACTCCAACCTAAGCTCAATTCAAACTTTATTGCATGCTTTAAATTCCTGTATCAAATGTAGAAAATAAATACAAAGAAAAAGTATAACAAGGTTGAGTTAACTGATACTATTCTTTTACAGTTTGTCAATGATCCAAGGATTCTATAAAAATAAATGATAAGAAAGAAAATTAATGAACAAATCAATGATAATAATAAAACAAATGGGAATACAAAAAGCTCTAGGAAACTTTGAAGATTTACAAACAAATCCAAACCATAACATATTATTTTGCAGTAGAAATACTAAAAATTTTAGGTAGTGAATAATTTCACTCTCATTCCATTCACATAACAAAATCATTCGGATACTTAGAAGACTAATCGTTCTTCGTAGTAATGACAAAATTATAATAGCTTTTAGTCTCCCTTCGTCCTTCACAGGTTGTAACTCTTGTACACGAATGTCCGGTGCAGTTTTATAACTGTATTTAGCATGAAAGAGGCCTTTGGCAACATTTCTCGCTGTATTTTCTAGCAATTTGAAGTCATTTTAATAATATCTATAAGTTTAATGGCCCTATTTTAGGGTGTCAATTATCTCTTATGGATAATGGATAATTATTTCAGTATCATTATTCAATATTTGTTCACTTTGTTTAGGGCATGAAGCTTTGCTCAGGCACTTTAAGTCTTGAACAAACAAAATTATAGTCATGCAAGAACCATTTATTTCAATTATCTAACCTTTAAAGGCTAAATTGTGTCAAAGAATCTAGCATATCTTGAAATGTCCAAGAATTTATCAAGGGACTCCACACTATAGTACTAATCATATAGAGACATGCTCTAATTGTATAAGAATTCAATGGTTCATAAGATCTCTTTGATTCACAAAATTGATGAAAACAAGAGGAATAGACTAACAAAAAAGAAAAAAAGGGCTTACCAACAGCGACTCATGTGTACAGTACAACTTAGCAATCACTATAAAGATTCAAAAGCCAAAGTATTATAACATGTTTGATGTAATTTTATTATATTACAAAGAACATAGCAGGTATGTAAATCGTGTTCATATCTCTAGTAATATAAGTTACATAAGTTGTACTTTAACCCAAAAAAAATGAGTGGAAAAAGAACTTTGCACAGTAAAGATGAACACACATGGACTAATTATCGACCAACTAGTGAAGTTGTAAAGGTTCAAAAGCCAAAGTATTCAAACATGTTTGATTTATATTTATTCTTAAAAAATCATAGTAGTTTTGTCACTCTGCTTCATATCTTAAGTCATATATGTTGTGCTTTTCAAACAAACAAAAAAACTTTGCACAACAAAGGTGACCACACATGGGCTAATTGTTGGCCAACAAGTGTAACTTTGGATATAATACTGGAAAAACCTGTATTAATTCATAACCAAATTTTTTTATATGAGTAAGGATTCTATTGGATCTGTCCAGATTAGAAAGCAGCATGGCTTAATTCATAACCATTCAATGGTAAAACATAGGTCAACCGTTGAATAGAAGAGACAAATAAATTAAACTAACAAGTGTGACCATTTTAGGTGTCGATAATTATATAATTTTCGTTATAGAATGAGACCATTTTAGAGTGGCCCTTGCAAGAGTATCAATGGGGTCAATAAATTTTTTCCCTTGCAAGATTATCAATACGGTCGATAATTTTTTTACAAATTTGAAAATCTAGAGCTAAAAGGGAGCACACATCATAAGATGCAAGGACCACCATACTCACATCTCTAATGCTTTTCGCAATTGATGTTTATGGTTACAACCTTCGGAAAATGAGTTGGGATTGAAGGTTGTTCCCACCTTCAAAGTATTGAAGGGTAAAACGATTGTTAAAGAAGTGACTGGAGCAAGATTAAATAATCTAGTACAAGCTATTGAAAGTATTGTTAGGAAACCAACTCACAAAAAGATATAAAATATAGATCAATGCATTAGAATTTAGCCTCTTCGAGGCGGAAACTTCCTTTACATTACACAAATGAACAATTCTTGGATGATACAAATTACTAAACCTCCCTTCAATATATAGGAGTCCAAGGGGTCACACTATAATCAAGCCGACCTAATAGTAATAACATAAGGGCACAACAATAACAATAGTGGGTATCTATGGGGCACACTAATAAATTTATGGGAGACAATAGGGGCACAATAATAACAATAACAGATACAATGATAGTAGTAATGGGGGAATAACTAGTATTATAGGGACTTAACATTCCCCTATCCTTCCGAAAAGCATTGTCCTCAACACTTGAGTAGTTCTGGATGCTTTTGTATAAAATTCTCATCCTCCCATGTGGAATCTTTAGTGGATAAGTTCTTCCACTTGATGAGATTCTCAAAAATTTATCTATTTTGTAGTTATTGAGTTCTTGTTTCTGTGACTGCTTCCGGTTCTAATATGATTTTTTCTTTGTCGTCAAGTTCTAGTAATATTGTTTGAACTAGGAGCTTGTCACCTATAACCTTCTTTAAACATGAAACATGGAAAAGTGAGTGCACTAGAGAAGTTGCATGAAGCTACAATTTGTATGCCATAGTACCAATCTTTTGCAACACCTTGCATGGACCATAATACTTTGGTGATAATTTATTATCCTTCTTATCTTCCTTGAGGGACATTTGTTTATATGGTTGTCGCCATAGGAAAACTTCTTTCGTTGCGATGTTGATTTGCCTATAGTTTCATTCTATTCTGCGCTAATGTCGATTTGCCTATAGTTATCCTTTAAGAGTTGGAGAACTTGTTGTTGATGCTCATTGTGATGTTCCATTGCTTGAACCTTAGAATTTTCTCTTAAATATGATTTTATGGATGGTGGATGACATCCATAAAGTTCCATAAATGGGGTCATTTTTGCTACAGTATGGAAGGAAGTGTTATACCACCATTCAGCGAGAGGCAACCATTTGACCCATTGTTTTTGTTTATCATATACAAAGAAATGAAGATATCCTTCCAAACATTTGTTTACTATCTCAGTTTGCCCATCATATTGAGAATGATAAGATGAGCTATGAGCTAATTGAGTACCGAGATAAGAAAATAATTTTGTCCAAAAATTTCCTGTGAAAATGGGATCTTTGTCACTTACAATAATCTTTGGGTTTCCATGTAGATTTTTAATTGTTTCCATAAATGCAGTAGAAACTTTACTGGCTTTAAATGGATGCGACAATGCACAAAAGTGTGCATACTTGGTAAGCTTGTCAACTACCACAACGATGACACTCTTTCCTTCGGACATGGGTTAAACCTGTGATAAAATCCATTGAAACTTCCTCCCAATGTTGGCTTGGAATGGATAAAGGTTGTAATAGACCCGGGGTCTTAATTGTTTCAACTTTATTTTGTTGGAAAACCAAACATTCCGCCAAAAAATTTTGAATATCTGATTTAAGTCCATCCCAAAATATTCCTTCTTAACCCTGTGGTAAGTTTTTAAAAATTGTGATTGCCCTCCTAAGGGAGAAGTGTGCAATTCCATAAGAATCTTTAGTTTGAGTTGGGAATTCTTACATAGGTATAAGCGATCTTTGTACCATAAAAAATCATTTTTCCAGCTAAATGTATCAGATGTACTGAGATCTTGTTGTAACTTTTGAAGGAGTGCCAACACCTCTTTGTCGTTCTTCCATTCATCCCTTGCTTCGTTTATCCAATCTGGTTGGATAATAGAAATGGTGCACAAAAATGCTTCCACATCCTCATCCTTTCTTGAGAGTGCATCTACCACAACATTTTGCTTCCCTTTTTTGTAGATGATTTCAAAGTCATAACCCAATATCTTTTTGACGCATTTTTGTTGCTCTTTAGAGGATAATATTTGTTCTAAAATTTATTTAAGACTATCATTATCCATTTTTACCTTGAAGTGTCTTCCCATTAGGTAGGGTCATCATTTCTTAGGTGCATGTAGTATTTCCAACATTTCCTTCTCATAAATAGATTTATGTAAACACTTTCGTTTGATTGGATGAATTTTGAAAGCAATGGGTCTTTCATCTTGCATTAAAATAACACCAATTCCATTTCCTAAAGCATCACATTCCACAATAAAGGTTTTTGTGAAGTCCAATGTATCTAACACCAATGCTTGACACATTGCCTCTTTAAAATGTTCAAAGGCCTTTGTTGCTTCTGGAGTCCTTGAAAATTGTTTCTTCAATAATTTTGTTAGAGGTGCTACTATTCTACCATAATTCCTAACAAACTTGCAATAATACCCTGTCAACCTGAGAAATCCTCGTAAATGCTTTATGGATGTTGGGATTTTCCATTCCTTAATGGCTTTAATTTTGCTAGGGTCTACCTTAACACCTTCATGAGATACAATATGAACCAGATATTCCACCTCTAGTACTCCAAAGAAACATTTGGAGGTTTTTGCATATAAGTGTCTCTCCTTCAATAGTTTGAGCACCTTGTGAACATGTTCAACATGATCCTTCCAAGACTTGATGTATATTAGTATATCATAAAAAAATACTATCACAAATTTTCTATGGAAGGGTTTGAAAATGGAATTCATCAAACCTTGAAATGTAGAAGGTGCATTGGTAAGGCCAAAAGGCATGACCAAAAATTCATAATGAAACGAGTCATTAGTTCTAAATGTTGTTTTTGGAATGTCTTCAATCTTCATTATGATTTGATGATATCCTGAACGAAGATCCAATTTGGTGAAGTAAATTGATCCATGCAATTCATCCAATAATTCATCAATGACAGGAATGGAAAAATTATCTTTAATAGTGATCTTGTTGAGCTCTCTATAATCCGGACACATGTGCCATGATCCATCCTTCTTGTGCACCAATACCACTGGAGTAGGGAAAGAACTTTGACTAGGTTGAATTATACTAGCCTCTAGCATTCCTACAACCATACGTTCAAGTTCACTCTTTTGGGTATAGGGATATCTGTACAGCCTTATGTTTGGAGGAACACTTCCTGGAATCAAATGAATAGCATGATCATGATTATGATCATGAATAGGTGGGAGGCCTTTGGGAGTCTCAAATACCTTGGAGTTATTTTCCAAGACATTTTGGAGATCTAGAGAAATAGATAATTTCTATGTGGGAACCTCTAGTGAACATAATTTTGCAATTACACCTCATTGTTCCTTCTTTAGAAGCTTTGTCATACTGTTAGAGCTGATTATCTTTCCCGATATCCCTGTGATACCCCTTAATTCCGCTTCCTTTCCTTCTAATGAGCATTTCATGAAACGTTCTTGAAACTTAAAAGCTATTGTACGCAACGATTGTAGCCATTGGACTCCTAGTACAACATCAACACCACCCATTGGAATGGAAAGCATTGGGCTATTCAATACATATTCTTCCATGGATAGCTTGATATTATGGCACTTTCCAGAGCAATTTATGGTTCCTCCACTTGCAACCATCACTTGACACTCTAGTGCTGGATATAGGAAGCAATTCAATTTCTTGGCTATCTTACAATGAATAAAATTATGGGTACTTCCCGAATCAATCAACACTATTACCTTTTTCTTCTTGATATGTCCTTCTATCTTGATAGTTAGAGGAGTGGTAATTCCAGCCAATGCATTACAAGATATGGTCATATTCATTTCTTCTTTATCTAGGATTTTTTCCTAGAGTATAT
The DNA here is from genome assembly GCA_031772625.1 of Pinus tabuliformis. Classification (NCBI taxonomy): domain Eukaryota; kingdom Viridiplantae; phylum Streptophyta; class Pinopsida; order Pinales; family Pinaceae; genus Pinus; species Pinus tabuliformis. The sequence goes on along the minus strand of CM062807.1, from coordinate 999,161,343 downwards.
CCTCTTCTTTCGACATTTCTTGTTCCTTTTATTCTTCCTCTTCACAATCTATCTAGAATAATTTCTTCTCAGCACACTTATGACCTTTAGTGTATTTTTTATCACAATTGTAACAAAGCCTTTTTGCTCTTTTTTCTTCCAATTGTTGTGGTGTCAACCTTGTAGGTTGTGGAAGGCTAGGGGAAAAAACACTTTCATTTTTATAGCTATGAGTGGAAGGCTTCATGGTTTCCATAATTTTGCTTTCCATTTTTTTTGCTAACATGAATGCCTTCTCCAATGAGTTAGGTTCTGAAAGGTGAGCCTCATGTTGGATATTATCCTTTAAAGTCCCTATGAACACATCAATCATATGCTCCTGTGGAATATCTTTTACCCTTACGTTCATTTTTGGAAGTCCTCGATCTGCTCCATCATTGAACCCTTTTGTTTGAGATTTATCAATTGGCTAAAAAAGGTGTTGCTTTTTGTATCCTCATAATGTGCTATCATTTATTTTGTAAAAATTGCGGAAGTGACAATTTGTTTACGAGATAAAAGGCATTGATACCATAAAAACTAATTTACTTCCAAATATAAAGTTGCAATACGTACCTTTTGTTTGTTTTGCACATTATCGAGATAAAAAAATTGCTCCATCTGTAGTATCCATGTTCCGGGATCCTTGCCATCAAACTTCCTCATATCTATTTTTGGAACATGGTGGGTCTTCAATCCAACATTAATGTCTATGAAATCATGATTAACATTTCTCTTTTTCTCATCATGAGTTTCCTTTACTACCCTTTCACCATTAGTAACCATTTCTTGTAGCAACTTATTCAAATTTATCTTCAATTCTTCCATCTTAGCGTCCATGCCATTCATCTTAGCATCCATGTCATCCATCTTAACTTGCATGCCATTCATATTATTTTCCACGCCATTCATCTTGGTTGCAGTTAACTTTTGTGAGAGTGAAATTTGTTGTACTTGGTCTTGTAATTTTGATATATCATGTTGCATTTCTTTCTCTTCTTCATGAGTCATGCTAGAGCTTCCAGGATTTTCACTAGGTGTTTCCATTTTCTTTCTTTAGGGCACCAATTTTTGCTAATAATTCTTTACTATTCCCTTTGAAATCCTTCAAACTAATTTTTCAAACCAATCTTATGCAAAATTTTAGAAACACTACACATCTTTTTTTCACTTTGTAAGAGCTTCATATTGAATCTTTTGTATCTCTGTAACTATAGACCTCGAATATCTTAAATCATGTCCTGTAGTAGCCATTTGAGTCCTCTTTCTAACCCCGCAAGTCTGATCAAGATTGGATTCTCCAAGGAAGAGTTATGTCAAATCTCCCACAATGATCTGATTATAGATTAGTTCGGTAGAGCGAACTTGTACAAAGTTCCACGTCTCATTTTTCCGACCTTAGTACCTGAAACTAATATACCAAAAACTAAAGGCCGTCCTCTTTCTGAAACTTCTTACGAAATTTCAATCTAATGCTCAGAACAAAAGTTATGATAATTTTTCCTAGGTCACTTTTTTGGAATGTAATTTGGGAGTCTGCAAAAACCATAATTTTCTCAGATCATATCTCCGAAAGTATTACAAGACAAGCTCTGAAATTCAGACCCAAAGTTCAGAACGATTTCATCTCTAATGGGATTTTTCTTAGCATCTGAAACGTCACAGAAAATAAGTTATAGTGAAAATTCCACGATGACCTGTTTGGAGTAGCGAAACCCTAGAATTCAAAGCTTTGATACCAAATGTTAGGAAACCAATGCACAAAAAGATAAAAAATATAGATCAACGCTTTAGAATTCAACCTCTTTTACATTACACAAATGAACAATTCTTGGATGATACAAACGACTAAACCTCCCTTCTATATATAAGAGTCCAAGGGGTCACAATATAATCAAGCTGACCTAACAATAATAAGATAAGGGCACAACAATAACAATAGTGGGTTTCCATGGGGCACACTAATAACAATATGGGGACAATAGGGGCACAATAATAACAATAAGGGATACAATAACAATAGTAATGGGGGAATCACTAGTATTTTAGGGACCTAACAACTGTAAAATCAAGTTCATACATTTACAAATTGGTTGACCTTTTTTATTTTCAGATTTTGTAAATTGATATCCTATCAATAAAGAGTTTTGTGTTTGAACATGAAAAGGTACTATTTCTCAAATTAAAATGGCATGTTATCAATTTATGCCTTACGCATTTTTTTTGCAACATCTGATGTAAATACTATTATAAAATATAATAGGTTATTTATAAGTTCAATATAACAGAAAACCACAATTAAAATTACCCTGTCAAAAATTATTATTTACACTAATAGTTGACTAAAACACTACTAAGATAAAGTGTAATCATCGAGAACATATGCATGAAAAGGATAAAATCAAATCAAGTTTATTGTTATACATAAGTGTGAGAGTTGATAACATCAGTAAAAGCAAACAATGAACGCTCTATTAATTTTCCGTATTATACATGCGCGAGATAGAAAATATGTTTTAATTAGTACGTTAAATATTCCATAGAGATAGACATTATTATCATTGTTATAATATAATAATGGTAATATAAAATAAAATTTTATTTTTTGAGAATTTTTAGGATGAAAATGAGGATTTTATATTCTATTTAAAGTTTTGGGTGGACTTTCTATTTATTAGTAGTGATTTAAATTTTTAATCTTTAATGATAGGTGGACAGTTTACCTAAATTTTGGACAAAATATAATTATTTTTACATAGTTGAAAAGTTCTCCCAATATGAATAATTGTGAAAATATATACTTTCTATATTTTACTTTATTTTCTTAAAACAAAATAAATTATTAAAATACATAAATTAAATATAAATTTATGTTAATGAGTAATTTAATGTAATATAATAAGTATAAAATTAAGATACAAATTTATACTAAAATCAATTTACGTTTATTTATATTTTAAAATTAATGTTTAATAATATTTATTAAATAAATTATGATAATTGTTTTTTGAAATTTTAATTTCTTTTAAATAAATAAGTGATATTAATAGTTATAGGAAAAAAAAATTAACATAATAAAACTTAAATAAATATTTGTTTATTTTATAATTTAATTTTAAAATATTTTATGTAACAATTGAGGTTAGGTATAATAATTTTAATCAAAGTAAGATTGAAATGGTTAGTTAATTGAAAATAACGATAGCAATCTCTCTCATCATATATATTTTACTTAATTTTTTAAGTAAAATTCATAAATGGTGTTTTTGCATCTATGAAGGCCACCATATTCCAGGAAATGTGCCATCTTCAACCAGGCAAGGTGAAACTCGCAAAATAATTCTTAGAATATTTCTTCATGGCTCATCCCAAATCCATAAAAATAAAAATTATAAAGAGTTGGTGGTGGGACACATAAGCATTCAAGTAATGTACCAATAAGTAATATCCCAGCTAATATCTACAAGATCCCTTCCACCACCTCACGCCAATGATTAGCCAACTCTTTGGAGAATTTAATGCTTCACATTTCAAGATTGAATGACTACCTCTAGCAAGAGAGGTAGGATTTAAGGGGCATATATTTAATTGGTCTAACATTATCTCCACTAATTTATTGAAGCCTCTGTCCAAGGTGAAAGATGTCCTAGTGAATCAAATCACATCCTTCTACATGCCGACATATTTGGTGGATTACCTTTGCATTGCAAACAAGTTTCCAAGAATTAATTGGAAGTGGACTCTGACACTCCTTCATATTCATATCTAATCCCAATAATTATGGATAGATAAGTTTCCTAAGATATTTTATGAACTTTGCTATCAATTTTTGGCCATGATTTACCAGATACACTTCGGGTTCCAAGTAGCCCAATTATTAGAAAAGGCAAAGTTTACTATTCGGGGAATTGAGAATTTGTACTATAAAGAAAACTACACATACATTAGAGTATTTTGTTGTTCATCACTACCACACTTCATTCCTTAAATTGTGCCTGATCAACTAGAAATTCATGAAATTGTATAAGAGACAGTGGGAGTCAAAGTGGCATTTGCTTTGGTGAATAATAATAAGAGGTCGTGGTGAAGTTTTATGATAAGGATATACCATTATGCTTTGAAAAAGTTTCCATTCGTCATTAAGGAAGTGGGTAACGTTATACCATTATGCTTTGAAAAAATTTCATGCATCGTTAAAGAAGTGGATAATGTTAAATAATTAAATCTTCTCACAGGTACCTTCAGGAGACATGATCCCCATGGCATGGGGAAGGAATTTTATACATTTGTAAGACTTACCTATCTTTATGAGAATGAGTTTGAGACCAACACATTTGTATTTCAAGAATGTGGAAGCAAAGATGAGAATGAAAATGAAGAAACAAGAACACATCCTAAACCTCGCACTTCTATAAGCAAAATAGAGTGAAGAACAAAAAGAGCAACACCTGTATGAAATAGAAGCACTGGGAAGAGTTAAATATAAAGAAAGAAGGATTAAGGAGAAAGATTTAGAAAGGAGAAGGTGTCTTCTTCACTACTCACTATGATATTAGAGAGCCCCAAATAAAGGATCATTTGGAGCATTACAGGGCAAAGCAATCGACAAGCCATCGTTGATACAACTTCAATCCTAAGAGCCCTTGCGATCACCAATAAAGAGACCATACAAATATTATCCTCTGATGTAGAATTAGTTCGAGCAAACATTGAAAACTTTGTAGCAGTAATTAACAGAACAATAATAGTCTTTTATTGCTAAAAGGAAAGAAGGAATAACAACACATTGAATTTATTTAGTTATTTCTTTAAAATTTATCTTGAAGAGCATAAAACACAATTTAGAGAGCCTCATTCAAATGAGATAAATAAATTAAATGAATATCACAAGCACGATAAAACGCTAGGATTGATCAGGAGCAGAGAACGTAATTAGCGTTCAAATGTTAAAAGCTCAAGCGTTAAGAGTAAAAAATGACTTTCAAATAGAGTGAGACTCCTTTGTGGATAGGATACAACAAGTACAACAATATTTTGTCCAACCTAAATAGACACTGCAAGAATTGTATGATGAAGTTAAGGCCTACAACAAAGTTAGTGAATCTTTCAGCCAGATATAGGAGTAGCAAAAGGAACAAAGGGATGTTTATAACTTATTTCGTAGACTAGGAACATAGGAGGAGATATAAGTCACTAATTAATTTCTATAAAATGAAACATAGGAAAGGATATATAATGGAAAATAGAGATCTCACATTAGCCAATAATATGCAGGTTATCACTGCAGAAATGTTGGCCGAAAGCATATTAGGAACTCTAGGAGCCTTACTAGCTTCACATCCACGAGACCGATATTTCACAACATAATTTTGGTTTCTGCTGTAAAGGTACCCAATATCGAACACATACAAAGGGTGGATGAAAATACGATGAAACATTTACCTTCATGCCCATTAGAGAAATAGCTCAGCTCACTTGTTACACCACCAAAATGAACACTAATGTGAAGAACTTGGTAGACCAAAAGTTAAGGGTGGGGCGGTACTTAAACAAGGCCAAAGACCCTTGGATCTCTAATATCTTGTATATTCATGCCACAGGGGAGACACATCAACAACACGTTGCGTCAGAGAAGTGAGAATATCCTCATGACATCCAACGCATTACGGGCTAAGAATATATGTTATAACTTCAATCCTAGAGAGAGAATTGTACATACTGGATACATCTTTGCAACGACTAATTTTGCAATATTTTGTAAATGGAAGCCCCATTTTTACTAATTGATATAATTTTCTTTTTTAGGAGATATATGTATCGCCTTAAATTGCCAAAGTATTGAGTTTATAGAGGATTGTATGTTAACATATATAAGGGAATGTCAAAGCTCTTGTAACATTCATTAATCAATATTTTTTTCTGTATGCTACTATTGTTGTTTAATTTTGGTTGGTTTCCGATGGTATTATATTCTTAATTGATATTCTAGTTGGTTTTCAGTGGTATTATTATTTATTAGTCCCTGCCATCTGGCATTCGGCAGGGACTATTGTAATCGATCGGGTGTGAGTTAGCATTAGTTTCAACTTTTATTACTGTGTTATACTATGCTTATTACAAAGTTTTCAGACGCTCTCAAACGCGTTGTGCCGGATAACCAAAGTTTTATTTCGAACTTAACTTTTGCCATCTTATTTGGCCTCTTCCCGAGGCGGAAGAGGCCCGACCATAGCTTAAATTGGTTTTACGCCTGCTGCATTCTCGCTAACCGTCAACGGGTTTGTTTTAATGTTAACATTAATTCGATAGCAGTGATCTCATAGATATACAGAAACACTATTTCAACTATTCGGCATGATTGTTCGTGTGCATTGAACTACTTGCCATGTGCTGCCACAGCTGCCAGCATTTGCGGCTGCCGCTTTGACAATTCGACAACAACACCGGTGATGCATGAAGGTGAAATTCGACAATTCAATAAGAAGAATAACCCATGGCACTTAAGATGCAGGTTTGCTTTGAGGGAGGAGATCCACTGTCCAAGACGTTTGGTCAAAGTCGTTCTGCCTGTGATATGCCTGTGATATTAAGTTACCAGTCAGTAATATTTGTATAACCCTATGTTTTCAGCAAACAAATGAGCATTTTAACTTTTATTTTAGCTAATCATTTTCCTGTTGAACAGAACGGAAGCAGGTTTTTCAGGGCTATTACCTGCAGTAGGTCCAGAAGCTGAAGAATCTTTCAGAGCCCACGATGATGCCATCAATGCGCTTGTGGTTTCCGCAGATGGTTTTGTTTACACAGGATCTGCGGATTCCAGAATCAAAATCTGCGCAAAGGCCTCAAGTAGGTTGCAGGTTACAGTACAAGTTGTTTCCTATTTTTAATATACACTACAACTTTTAGGAAATCTAAATTCTTCCTTTTGAACCCTACAGTTAGGAAATATGAATTCTATTATGAATTTTGATTATTGATATATCTACCTAAATCCTTAATGAGTTGGCTACTATGAGAATAATCAAAATTTCCTATATGGTAATGCAATAAAAAAATAATAGTAAGTTTACCTGTATATGGTGATGCAGATAGAGCCCGGATGCAGACTGAGCTGAAGACTTCCACTTTCAGATTAAGGACACCGCGCTGGTCGGATAACTAAACACACTAAACTATTCGGCAGACAATGGCCGGTTCGCAGGTTGGCTAGTTAGGCTTCCTGCAATTCTTTCGGATCTCTCCGCTGCTGCCCGTCAGAATCTCAGCTGTTTGCTGCAACAAGTAAACACAAACTTATATATTTCTGTTCATTTAATCTTAATATTCAAGCGATATAAATTATGCATAAAGTTCTCGAACAAACAACGCGTCTGCACCTTCGTTACTACTGTGTCCGATTCGGCAACGCCGACGCTTTGCATAGATATTCCTGTTGCGCTAGGGTTTTCTGGGCGAGATTCTGTAACAAAGAAAACAAAGAAAATAATATACCTTCTCCACACTTTGGCCAACCTCCTGCAGAAAAAATCATTGGCAGAAGAATCCTTACTACCCGCGACAAACCCCCCACCGTGGAACTGAAGGATGATGGGCAATCTCCGGTTAACGGACTCTAAATTTTTGGGCAGGTAGCCTTTGTAATTCCCGACTTCTACTCTCTTCTCTTTCCCCGCATCTGCCCCAGATCTAGACCGCACTGTCTCAACTTCTGTGTCGTCATGCCCCAATCTAGTACCCCCATTAGGCTGAAAGCCCTCCTTCTGTGTTATATAACCTGTTGCTTCAACCCCATTCCTAAGCCTTTCGTTCATGGAACTCCTCTCTTTCTCGCCAATACCTCCATAGCTGCTCCTCCTATTGCCTTCCCCATGACTTGTGTCGATGGCCCCTCCATAGCTGCTCCTCCTAAAGCCTCTATTAGTGTCTAATTCCTTTGTTCTCCTATCAGATCCCACCCCTGCATCTTTCAGACCAGTCAGGGACTGTTTAGATACCTGTTCAGGTAACAAAGATGACTCTGGAAGAAAAATCCTGATCGACAGATTTGTGAGGGCATCTATGTGTATGTCCTTGGTCGCAATCCCATCGACGAATGCAGCATTTGCAGGCACGTTGCCTGATCCAGACCTCGATGTAACCCCTTGCCCAGCATCATGATCGACCACTTGCGCTTGGTTCTGGAGCCTGTGCTTGAATAAAAGCTTGAAGAAAACACTGTACAATTGCACACCGACGCTGGGCATCTGTGATAGATCTAATCCTCCCTATGCAGGACACTTACAGAGCGAAGAATTCGGTACAAAAGATCCGATATTTGTTGTGGGATAATCGAAACTTGATTGCATCCTTATCATTCACAATTGGAATATAAAGGGTCCCCCGTGGATTCAAAATTAATCCATGGAAATATAGGAAATGAGAAGGGCTTGTCGGAGCCTATTTTAATGCAGTTAATGCAAGAATTGAATGCGGAAGCAGTGAAATGCAGACAGAAGCAAAGGTAGCACAGAGAGCATAGCCTTTTTCGCTCAGCTATCCAACATGCACTTGTCACCGTTGTCCTACGGTTCAGCCACGTTTCTATCATGCATTATGCGTTATGTTCAATCACCTCACTTGTTATGTTCAAACAGGTTTCCGTGGCGCTAGGTTTGTCTCTGGTGGTGGGGCCGAAAACCCTGCTGGCCTTGTCGTGGAAGCCCAGGTATCTGGTCACCTTCTGGTTAACACCTACATGCTCATCTGGCATAAATATATATATATATATATATTATGCGCTCGTTCAAGATTTAATAAAACACATTTTAAAAAAGTATTATCCTTTCCATTGAGACTTAAAATGCTGAAATGTAAATATTTTATTTCATAAATGGTAAATAAATATTAGTTATTGTTATACATACATTCATCAATATCCGCGTTACAATTAACTGTTTTACTTGAAAGTAGAGAACTAATCAAGAAACTACTCTGGAAATATACTCTTGCGATTTATTGGTGGGTTTGCCAATCTGTTACCAACCAAGAAACGATAGGGATTGGATTATGCAATTCTTTGATTTGTGATATGAAGTACTGTATATTATTCTGTTTATTAAATAAATTCCCAACCAATACATATATTCACATGTTATTTAGGAAAGAACAAAGATCATACGAATTAAAATGCAAATAAGAGAATATCAATAATCGCATTATATCGTCCATGGAATAAAATGCTAACGAAAAATTATAACACATATATAACTTCATTAACATAGTGGCTGTAGTATTGGACATGCAAGAAATTAACATATAAAACTTAAATCTCAAATTTATTGAAGAATGCATGGTACGCTTATTGCCCATATTAATAGGAATCGCTTATTAAAACACATAAATATTTAAAGATCATTTTTCTACATTGATAATACAGGGAGAACTCCTTATATTCATCTTGATTGTGAATATCCTCTGCAATATCCTGGGCTAAATCTTATAATGGAATTATTATGTATCTTTCACATGATCTGCATTAATATCAGATAGTATTTTTCTTATTTGTGAATACTTTCCTGCATTGATTGTAGGGCAAAGGAGCTACCATAAGCAGCAATCCCGCAATCAAGGCCAGGCTCTGCAGAATCCCTGGAACCACAACGCTGTTGCACAAAGACTACGATTGCTCGAAGAAGAAGTAGCATGAACAATATAGATTTGAACAATCAATATCACCCTTTCTCCTTAGACTTGAAATGTCTAAATATAACATAAATTTTAAATACATATTAATTATGGTTATACATATATTCATCCATATCCACTCTTAGGCACTCTATAGTTAACCATTTTCCTTGAACGTATGGGATGAATGAAGAAACAATTCTCCACGCATCTCCTGATTCTTGCGATTTATTAATCGATTTGCCAATTGGGTTATCAACCAAGAAACCATACAAATTATTGAATCTATGGCTTCCTTGATTCCTGATATAATGCATGGTAATGTTTACATATATGATTTTCTGAATATTAAATAAATTGATTGTTGCGTGTAAAATAGTTACCATCTCGTCTTTTGCTCTGTTGTCGAATAGGTGACAATATACGTGCAGGGACCCGCAGAGATCACCTTCCCGAACCCTTCAACGAATGGAAGTAAAATTTACACCAGAGCTTTAAGTATGCACCCCACACTATAGTATCTTCACCCCCTCGTTTTTCGCTTTTAAGTTTAACCATCCCGCAGACAAAGAGTTTCGCGTTTCAGAACATAGAAACGATGAATAACTTTGTACGTCTAGGGGCTGGCATTTTAGGTTCGTCAACGCTACCATACTCCGCAATATTATGTTTGCTCTCTTTTTTCTGTTATTATAAACGTCATAGTTTTCAAGTTGGACGTATAGATCGAATGTTTAGATTCTAGTTCCTGTTAAACTGTAGCTGAACTATATAGTAACGTCAGCGTCTGGTTTATCCTACGTGACTTTACAGGAAGACCTACGACTAGTTCCTGTTAAACTGTAGCTGAACTATATAGTAACGTCAGCGTCTGGTTTATCCTACGTGACTTTACAGGAAGACCTACGATGTATATACATATAAAATACTTCAGAGTTATTAACTGGTGGTGCTCAATGGTCTAGCAGTTTTGGTGGCGAGAGATTCGATTAATGTTGTATTTGCATATTCCCACGATTAATAGTTACAGATAGGTACTTGTGCATATTGAACTAGAATTCGTTGGAGTTGCTAAAGCAAAGGAAAATCATGTGTCTAACCTCTACATCAGTCTGAAGAACACGATCAAGTCCCATTGAGTTTCAATATGGCATGGTGCTTGCGGAGTACACGAATTCAAAGGCAATTTTACAAGTATTGCTGCTCAGTAAGAAGAGCTTCATGTTTTGTCGATGGTTCAGTTTTCAAGGAAGCAACAGGATTCGAACAGCGCCCTCTGAGAGAATCGGTTCCCGGAGACAAGCCCTTCTCTGGCGTGACCTTTTATCTTGCAAACCATGATCTGTTCTTTTTCTTAGCTATCATTACTGTAACATTTGTCTTGGATAGAAATTCCAAGAAAGCACTATGAAAATCTGTTGTTCAAGGTTTTGGAAATGCTCTTGTTCTTGTAATAATTAGGCTCTCCTGTAAAAGAAAACTCAATAATATTGAAGAATGCCGTAGACAATAAAGCAAACAACTTAATCAAAAGTGATTCCTCCTCTTCTAATTAACAATCGATCCCACGTACTGGTCAAATGTCTCGACACGAAACAAAAGTGGCTCTAATTGAAATCCACAATTTAGTTCCCCTCTGATAATGACATTTTAACTACCGAGCCACATTCTACCCATGTACCATACATTATTAAATTAAAACAAAATTCATAATCAATAAAATGTTTTCGTGACCATTCTTTATGCTGTATATCAATGGTGTAGATTAACTTATCTTAAAACTTCACTTTTCCTTGCAACATGCTCACTTATATATATACAATATAAAATATGTTGTTTGGTAAATTTTCAACCAAATATATTATTAAAAGTTTTAGAAATATATTAGAAATTTATGAAAATATACTGCTAGAATATTTTAATGAAATGTAAAAAAAAATATTATATATATAGAATTGAAAATATAAATTCTTTATAATATTTAACTATATTTAAAATTTAGTTAAATATTACATTAGTATATAGATATAATTAAAAATTAAAATTAAAATATTAATTATTTAGAAAATTGAATTTAAAATAATATTAAATATTTATTGAAATATATAATAATAATGTCCATGGGGTGGGGGTGATATAGAATATAGGATGATGGGTGTAATATTAAGGAATTCTATAATGCGGAGGTCACTTGCTCAAAATATTGTGTGAAAAATTATATCCATGCTTAAGAGATAATATCCATGTTAAGAGCTATTGTGGCTCAGGTTAGGTGTGATCCCTAGGTGATTTTTACGTCTTAGATGCCCCTAGGTTGTGATTTTTCAAGCCAATGGTTAAGCATGTAGTCATCTCAGAACTCACACAATTTAGCAAACAAAGAAATATATAATAATAATGAATAATGAGATTTCTCAAGAGTTAGTGATTAGCGTAGATCCATCTTAACTTCGGATCTACCAATAGCTAAGATCAAATCTCTCAAGATGCAACCCTCTTTTTGAGTGCAAAATTTGAGGAAAGGCTTGCACCTCTAGATATTTGATTCCTCTAGGCTGTTGGTAGATATAGAGTTAAGTTGGATCTATGCTACTTTTGAGCAACACCATAATAAAATGTTTTAACTATAAGAAATTATTCATTTTCACTTGTTATGTACAATATATAGAATGGATTTTGTTATTATTTAAATATTAAATATGAACTCCATATTAAGAATGGAATAAGTTACACATCTTACAATGGAAAGTGAAAATATGTTAACTTTTTTATTTAAGTTATTTAGTTTTTTTATGTATATAAAGTTAATATGAAATTATGGTATTTATAACTAATAGTAAAATATTTTTTTGTTATTAATATAAGTTTGTTTTGAATGTTACATGTTAGGTGAACGAATGATGAATTACAAATCATATAGTATTAATAATTGTTGAGGGACATTCTACAACCTAATATGAGGGAGATGTTATCACCTAACATTACATTTAAAAATAATAAAAAATACTTACATTAAAAAACTAAAAAATACTATAAACAAAGAAAATCAATGCGAGGCATAAATAAAATATTTCAATTTCCACTTTAATTTTACCTAAATTTTTATGTAAAGATAAAGTAATTGAAAATATCACTATTTAACAATTTCTCTTTCATACTAGGTTGTAGAGCATCTCTCAACACAATAAAGTGTATTATTAATATATTTGTTACAACATTGTTAGTTAAAAAATCACTTAACAAGTATGTTATACTCAACACATCTAAAAATTATAATGATTATAATGGTAGTAGTTTGGATCCCATGCCATACATATCATAAAATGAAATTAGAAAAAAAACTTATAATAACAAAATATATGTGTGTGTGTGTGTGTGTGTGTGGAGGGGGGGAGGGGAATTATTATAATTAACCATTTTTTATCTAACTTCTTAACATTTAATATTTAAAATAATTTATTTAAAATAAATAGTTTTCCTTTCTATACACATGGATTCAAAATTGTTATATTATGAGTATAGAGATCTCTTTATCATTTTTGCACAGGGTGGGAAAAGCTATCATAATTCAGTTGTCAAACCAGAAGTGAGGACAATCATCTTTGGCTGCTATCTGCGAATAAGGAAAACCACACCACTGGTGGTCCGTAAGGGGAAAACTTTCATTCCTACCAGATGCCTCTTAGCCTTGGGCTGGTACCCTATTTCCTTACTTAAAAAGAAAACACTCTTTTAACAAAGAATAATCAATTTTAGGGCATACTCCAGGCCCAAAAATATCTATGTCGTTATTAACTCATCGATTTCTTAACTTTTAAAATTAACAAATTATAAAAAGTAAATCCTTTTCATTTCTAGATATATGGATTTGAAATTGTTATCCTATGAGCATGGAGATCTTTTTTCCCCCTTGGAAAACTTGTAATTTTCATTAGTGAAAGAAAATTACATTTTGTAGTTGCAAAAGCATATGCTGTATGTGAGACATAAAGCCTAACAAGTATGAGGTGTCAAAAATGATGCACTCCATGTAGGGAGACATTGTACTTCATCAATAGTTTGGTAAGAATACTCTATGCAGAGAGTATTATATGACAGACATTATGCAAGTTTGAATACTTATAAACATTAAAAATATTTACATAAACAAAAGTACGCAGGCTCCATCTGAGCCAGTTAATCTGTAAGGTCCATAAACAGTCTATGATAGTGCTGATAATGTGCCCCATCCCTCTGTTCCTGGATCATCCAAGTCCCAACAAGCCTCTGCGTTGCTTCCTTGGATAATAAATCAGCAGTTGTGTTGTGTTCCCTGTATATATGGTGAAAAACAAAAATGTCAAAAAGAGTGATGAGTCGATGAGTCTAGTCCAAAATATGTCTCAAAGTATATGTAGAGCAATTAACTGATTTATTAATCTAATTGAAAACAAGTTTTGAGTCCCCAAACAATTGAAGATTCTTGCATTGTTTTTCTAGGCATATTGAATGACATATTTGGCTTTGAAAGGAGCATGGAGATCTTTTAATCATTAGTAAATCGTCATTTCTTAACCTACATGAAAGGAGGGTAAATTGTTTTTATATATTTTAAAAGAGATTAATTGCAAAATTATATCAATTTGTTTATTAATGTTTTATTTAAACTATATTAAAGCATATTTTTATAGGTTCAAAATAATAATATTAAGTATATAAAATTATAAACATTACACTATAGATCTAATTTGTTTATCAAGACTTTTATAATGGTCTAATGATATAATTACCATAAATATTACTTTAATGATATAATTTTATACTTAATGTATTATTTTAGGGAAAAATATGAAAAAATAGAGTTATAGAAATATTTTCTTAGAGGGTGTAGAATAGATAGTGATGGTTTGTACTCTTAAGTCATTGGGTGATATGGAGGGGAAAAAATCTAACCATGTTAAGGGTTGGTGTGGCCTAGGTTGGGTGCAATCTCTGAGTGATTTTGATAGCTTAGGTGAGAAAAAATCTAATCATATTAAAGGTTGGTGTGACCTAGGTTGGGTACGATTTCTAAGTAATTTTGATAGCTTAGATACCCGCATTGCAATTTCTTAAGCGAGAGGTCAAGCTTGATGTAACTTTTATAAAACTCAAACAATTTCATAAACAAAAAAATCTATAAAAATAATTATATAATATTGATTATAATATAATTATGTTGAATTTAATAACATTTTTCAATTATCAATTATTTAAAATTATATTTTTGATTTTCATGCAACTTTATTTTGATTTTGTTCTTCATATGGAATTTAATTATGCTTGCCTCACTTATAATTTTTATGGGGCTAACAGAATTTGTATTTATGACCATTCTATTAGTAAAAGGTATGACCACTATATTCCTCCATGTCTTTGTGTGCAAGATTTGGATACAGATCAAATTTGGAGGGTTTTATTCATTCATCAAATAATAGCTTCTAGACTATTTAGTTGGCGAAATTCTTTTGATATTATAAAGAAAGAAAAATAGTGATTAGGTTCAAAGAATATTCAGTTAAGAAAATCAATTTATGGTTACAAAAACATTGTTAATAACAAAATTTACAGTTAAGAGGCCTACTAATTACTGGAAAAATATCAACATTTAAACTATGTTAAAGTCATATCAAAACTATTGACTTTACTTAAAAATATAATTAAAATTAAAGTTAACCTAACTTTGACCTTAAACCATAGATTAACCTTGAGGGATTAATGGTAATCATACCAAACTCTAGGATACTAAAGATTTTGCATAGGAAGCAATTGATATTTTTTTCATTATTGCCATCATGTCTCATCTAAATGTCCATCAATTATTATTAATAACTTTATTTGTTGTGGTACAAGGATTTCTATTATATTTTCCATTATAGGGAATATTGGGAAAACCCACATTCTTATTGTTTTCCTTGCTTCCTTTTCCTAATATTAGAGTATTCTTCTTACTTTTATTCTTCTGGGTGGTCTTATTGAACTTCTTCTACAATAACTTTCTTTGTGACCAAATTTATTGCATTTGTAACATTCAATGTGATCCAACAAGGGAGAAAATGAATTGGGTATTTTAACACCACCTTCATAAGGACATCTAGATTTTTTGATTGCAAATCCATTCTTTGAGTTCATATATGGTCCTTTACTTATATTTCTAACAAAGTCTTTTCTTCTACAATTTGTTTCCCTATGACCAAAATTAGTACAATCAAACAAATAGCCATAAAATAATTTTTTTATACTAGGGTATGAAGGGCCTTCTTATAGGAATTATTCTTCTGAACCCATTCTGATTATAATTTTGAGGAAACATATATCTCTTCTAATTAGTTACTCCATTTCTGGTATTGCTTATGTTGTTGATAAGTTCATGCCTTTAATAGTCCTTTACTTCATTTGTAATGCTACTTTGATTAGTGATGGAATTTTTGAGCATATTAGCATAGATTTTTGGGTCTTCATTTTCAAGTATCTTTGAGTTTGATTATACTTTGAGAGTCTCATGATTTTCTTTATAGTTAGAATGGGATATTTAGAAGTTGAGAATGTTGTCTAACATTTTAGTCCCTTTTAAAAATTAATTTATAATGAAATTAAGCATTTTATTTCTCTAGATCCTTTCCCTTTATTTCAATTGATTTATGAGTATTTCCTCTATTCACTTAGCTCCTTCTAGTTCTATATTTACGGGGATGATTGTTGCTTCATCAATATGATGATATTTATTTTCATATTTCTATAGTAGTACCTTCTATTTTTTATTTCTTTTGGGCCTCTCAATTTCTCCAAATGCACAACAAGTTCACCCTAAATATCCACTTCTCCCTCAATGTCTTCTTCCTTTGGATATATTTTCTCTTTATCACTATTCCAAGTCTCCATGGCCATGCATAAGTATTCTTCTTTATATTCATTAGATGCATGTTCATCATTCTACTATATTCTTTGGAATATGAGCATTTTTTCTTGAGATATTTTCCCTTTTTTCTTTTATGAAATTTACTTTTATTCTTATGTTCCTTATCATTATCATTATCCTATGATTTTTCATGTGGATATTTAGAAGAAAAATGGGCTATTTTACCACAGTTAAAGAATTTGAATGATAGCTTACCTATATATTTTCATTATCCTCTTTTCATATTCCTCACAAATTGAGCTTCTTCAACATTTGAATCATGCTTGTAATAATCACGGGCTTGATTTCCTTTTGTTTTTTTTTATTTTTTATGGTTGATTCCTTTAATCTTGATTTCTCATTTTTTGTTCTCATTTCACATGCAGTAAGGATTCCTTGTGGTTCATCCATATTTATATGTTTCAGATATTTCATTTCTTCTGTATTTCATTCATCAATCCTTCATCAAGTCCTCTAATGGTGTTCACAACTTCATATTTTCATCTTCTTCATAATTGATTTGAAGCTTGTTCCGAAAATATTTTCAAACTCATATTACATTACTGAAATAAAGTTTGATTATGAAAGGCCATGTAAAATAACAGTCATAGATTTTGCTTTACTCACAAAGGACCCATTCTCATCTTTATCAATTGTACATGTTGTTAGAACTTAACCATTCACAATTAAACACTAATGCCATAATAAGAACATAGGCATAGGATATACATGGAAACCCTTCAAGGAGAAAACCACAAAACTTCCTTTAATTGATTGATCTATTTAGGTATCATTCTATTGTTACAATATTTGTAGACATCAACCTATAGGAGACACAAATCCTCTTGTCATTCTGTTCTTCTATCTTCTCTTCTTCATTCCAATCTTCTCTTCACAAGTTTTTTGCAATCACCTCAATCCTCTCTAATATTTTATATTCTATGATTTAATAAAATTCTCTATAATTCTTAAAGACTCCTTAATTTTCTCTAATATTAAACTTTCTCTTTTCTTTTCCACTACCTATTTTTGAAATATGCCATCAACTTCCTTAATATGTACTCTGTACTAGGCTCTTCACTCAGATTCAAACTAAAGTTGTACTTTCTATTTTTTTGTTCTCTTCATTCACTTCTTACCTCTACGCTATCAGTTCATTCTCTCTTAACTGAAACTCAATTCATCCACATCACACATACATGTTGAAACTATGTAATTCAAATCTTGGCACTATCTTCATATATAACCTTAAATTTTGGTGCTCCCCTTTAATTCTACTTGTCCATACTAATTTATACACTTACTATCTTATTTTTAGTGTTTATTCATACATACATACATACATATTTAATAATGGTTTTTATTGATGTCAAAGGATTTCCAAATGAAGGAGAAGATTACATACTCAAATAGTATATTTATATACCTTTATGATGATATATGGAAAACTGTCTAGAAATATTTTTTTTGGATTTTTGATGCCCCATTTAGATGCCCTATCCTTGAATGTATTTTTAATCTGATTTCTGGCTCAAATATGTGCATAATACATATAACTAGAAAGATTATTCCGAGACCTTTCTAATCATATATGACACTCCCTATAACTCCTCATGGTTGAGGAAAAATGAATTTTTGAATATCAATATACATTTTTCCAAATTCAAGTTAAGCTTCAAGTCTAGATAAAGGGTTGAATTTTGGTGTAGAATGTTGAGATTTAGGCTTTTCTTGAGGGATAAATCCTTGGTTTTTTATAGCCAAGTTCACACATGTCTTGAGGGACAAGTTATGCTACATTGAAAATAAAGTTCAAGTATAGTTTGAAGTTGAAGTTGAAGTTCTATTATAGACCAAGTTCAAGTCATATTTTTAAGGTCGTCGAGGTATGTTGCTAAACTATTACAGGGACATTTGGAGGTTTTGTCTGTTGTTGGCTATCTCTGTGAGAAAAAGATGAGGTAATGGTTGATTTATAATGAGAAAATATTTGAAGTACACTATTGGAGAAGGCATGTGATTTTTCTCAGTTACATTACAACAATAGTTAACGTTAGTATGAAAATTCGTAGCAAGTGTACCAAAAATAATTCACTTAAGTCATTGGTGACAAGTGACCCTAACAAAAATATGTGTATTTTTATGCTTCAGATATGGAATACGAAAACAAGAGCACCCTCCATAAAATTTATTGTATGCGATCCAAAACCAAAACAAGAAATATCCGATGTAATCACCCAATAGAATAAGTCTTGTATATGAATAATATTTTTATTCAAATAACTAGTGAAGGAGATGTACAACAAGGGTCTGCAAATCCCCCTTTATGGGATGGGTCCTTTGATGTCCTTATTCTCCAATGATCTATTCTCTCTCTCAATGCATGCAAAACCCAAAACAAAGAATGGAACTCAAGTGGGAGCTCAGATGTGAGAAGACGATAATGGTGACGATGATAATGATTATGATAAAGAATGAATGAAACACACTCTTATTTATAATGAAGTATTGGGTTGATCTTGAAAATGGAACATGATAAACTAATATTGACAAAATCAAGATCTAACTGTTAGGAAAACTTTATTATAGTTTTTGGAGAGGAAAAAGATATTCAAAATGGTCAAAAATATCTATTTAGAAATAATTAACAAACAAAATGATTTATTAATTATTTCGCGAGGATTAAGAAATACATGAAATTGAAATAGTTATTAAATAATTATTTAACAATTATTCCAAAAATATAATTACGGAATAATAAATAGATAGTGATTTGTTTAATTCTTCCTAGGTGATTTAGTCAAATGTGACAAGAAATAATTATAAATTAATGATTTAGTAATTATTCCTAGAGAAAATTAAATAAATAATGATTTATTCAATTATTCTCATGAGGTTTTCAAATTTAATCAGAAATAATTTAATAAAAAAGGTGTACTAAATATTTCCCATGGTGAAGGTGGTTTTACTATGTTAAAATTAATCCTACATGGCGTAGTTCGATCCACCTAGTTAAAAAAGTCTAGGTGATCATTTTTTAGGTGATAATAGATTCCTCCCCAATGTATGACTGTTAGGAGAAGATCATATGACTAAAATACGTTGTAGGTTACACTTCCATGAGACACCAAAGGGGAATCAGGGAGAGAGAGAGAGAAAGAAACAACTAAAGCAATGCAAGGAACACCAAAAATGGAGGGGGAAAGACCTGTGAATCTAATATAAGTCTCCTTTTATTTTGGAGTACATGATCTCAAATGAGGTAGGGGAGGCATAGCCGTACCTACAAAGATAACTGAGTAAAAATAATAATGGTGCTCCCAACATTGTGGGTCTGAGAAACAAGGTACATGATACATGATATGTTGGCATCAATGGGCCATAAAATAATACAGTGAATCCCATATACATAATGTTCCTGGAAAGACATAGGCTAGAACTGAAGACAATAACATCTGAGTAAATGAAGCATAATGCCCCTCAAGCTGACATGGTAAGGGGAAATCACAACCAAAGAGGCCCTACTGAGCAAGAAAGTGCTCTGAATATCTAAATGGACCATCTAAAGGAGACATGCATGTTGTGGGCACTCGAAGAAGCTGAAACCAAACCCATCAAATATACAGGACTGCATCAGAGGCTGGAGCATAATCTGATAACATTCGAGCATGTGGGGTGCTACCTAAAGGGCCACCCCCTCATGATGTTTGGAACATCTCACACACACCCAAGAAATAGTAGTCAAATCTATTGTATCATCAAACCATCAAGTGTACGACTCTCGATTGTGTGATAATGTGCTCGAGTTGAGCAAATGAGAAACAGCCAAGTCAGAGGGCAATCATTATTCCCTTCACTTGATCTAAGGCACCAAACAAAGATGAAATATGGAACCAAGGTACACTGCCATCTAGACCACAATTATGGAATAAATGTGTTGAAGTCGACAGAAGAGGGTCCGCCAGAGTTGAGGCAATGAGGAGCCCTCAACAAAGGCATGAGGAATCATAGTAAAGTGACTGATGGACTGACACTAGGGATGATGATGAAAGGAAACAAGATGAGTGGTGGGATGAAAACTCCCCTTGTGAGATCATATTATGCATGGTTGAGCTTGCAGAGACTAACTGGATTTGTGAGGGTATGATCAATTACTCAGACGAGGGCTTTTTATATATAGAGCAGTCTAGCTAGAGGACAAATATGAGCATGATGCAAAGAATGTGACACAAATATGTATAAAGCGTTTTAACTAAACTCGAGGGGATTTAGAAAAGACTCCATAGCTATAACGATGAATCATCTCTAACACTCTGAACAAGGGTGACTCGATGACGCTGCCACATGGGGGGAAGCCCAAAGGGGACCATAAACGCATCAGTAAAAATGGTTAATCATAATAAAAATAAACATTTGATTCAACCAATACAAAGGTAAAGTGGTAGAAGAGTACATATGGCTGATATGAACAAACTCAATAATAGGCGGTAAAGTGAGACCTTGTGGAAAAATGGCTTCAAGGTGAAGTGTCAAATTACCAAGAATAGAGAAAGACCCATTATAGAACTCAGTGATAGGTTTCCAAAAGTTTCCATGGTTCATCAAATTGAGCTACGGTTTGGTGGAAATGGGTCATGGAAAAACTAGGTGTTTTTCATATAAAAGGACTTTTTGCCCCCAAATCGAATTCATTTGCATAGTGAGCTATTGGAGAATTCGGAGAGGAGGAGAAGGACCTAAACCTTGAGGATATCATAGTGGATAAACCAACCATTGGAATTTGGATTTGTGACTTTCAGGTTGTGGCCTTACTTGTCTAAAGATGACCTTAATGCTTCCTGGAAGGATGGTTCCTAATGAAGAATCAAGGTAAGGGAGGAATACGTGAACAAAATACTAGAGAAGATCTAGTATCATCCCTAACCACCAAGTCAAACATGGGGACCGAGTGGTAAGTGTTGAATCAAATTGAGTATAATGTTTGTATATATGGTGTTAGGAACCTACAATATGTGATGGGTATATGGATCACCAAAATGATGGTAGGATAAACTACCCATGGATTGAAAGGATAATTGACTATAACTAGATTGGTGGGGCCTATGCTGAGACTTGTGTTAATTGAAGGAGAAGGTGGTAAGGGGCCATCATAAACCCCAATCATGAGATAATTTCCCCCAACATGTCATGATGTAGGCGACTGATCAAGTGGAAATGTTGCCCCCTAGATGGATGTGTTTGTGGAGTGTAATCTTGTTCTAAGTGCTCAAATAATGGATTCAAGCATTCTAACCTACTAGCACAATATCAAATAGAGGATCATGAGTAGATGTAGGTGCATGTGTGCCCCCCAGTTTTGTATGGATAAATGTAGCATGTTATGGGCATAATGTATATAATTAGAGTAGTGGAGTCCAAACACACTTTCATGATGTGGTTCACCGTTTGTTTATGTTATGGAGGTTTTCTTGTGGGAAGAGTGGTCAGATATAGTTAGAGAAAGGAAATGGTGGATTACCAATCTCGTTTGGCACTGTATATATGATTCAAATGGACTAAATTTCTGGGTTTGCATATGTGGCATCACCATACCAAAGAATGACTTCAGATATAATGAACAGATGCTCACCCATAAAATACTGAGGTTGGACAACAACAATGTCGAAGGGACTGGGTTGTTGATGGAAAATGGAGGAATGATTAAGTGGATCATCCATAGAGTAATATGAAGTGGTATGAGACTCTAGAAGTTCTTCTAAATGGGGAAGAATAGTGGTATTAGATTCGACACTACTACATGTGCTAGGAGGGTTGGGGAGAATTTCTTCTCCTCGACTCTCAAAAGTGGATGGCCCCTTACCCAAACATTGTGTGTCAATGGAACAACCACAAAGTGGATGTCGATTGAATTTATGGGTTCCAAGAAAGGGGTTATTGAACTAATCAACCTCGTCATGGATGAAGTATTTGAACTCCATAGCATATTGATCATGGATTTGTTGTGGAAGGAAGTATGCACGATGGTGCATATCATCCCAAGGATAATCAGGGGTAGTCATGGATTCCATGATGTATTTGTTGAAATGAAAGATGGGAGGATGGGAGGAAGAGAGACCACATGATGAAGAGGAGCTACTTGAGGCATCTTCATGAGAGACAAGGTTCACATGTGTACCATCAATAAGGGGATACAAATGACTAATAGATGTGACATCTATCAATGTTGAGACCGAAGTGTTTGTCAAAGAAGGTCCAACTGAATCACAATAGGAAACATCAAGAGAGTCCCATTAGATCAATATCATGGATGGTGACAGGTAGAGAATAGGGCCAATATTCTCAGTCATCTCGACATCTAGAGGAGAGATCATGGTGGTTGGTTGAGAGACCTCCTTTTCTGGTACAATAGTGGGAATAGAACCTGTAGGTAGAGGGGAAGTGGTCTCAATACGAGTGACATCTAACTCACGAAGCAGTTTAAGTGTATCACAAAAGTCTTCAAGATGGGGACAGTGATGAGAATAATGACCATAGTTATCACACAAATCACAAGGGTGATTCATGTGTATGGATCTGTTATTGTTAGTTGAATTAGGTAAGATGACATGGACCTCAGGAATGTTGGAGTCAAGAAATGTATCCGAGAACACATTCTTAATATAAGGGATCTCAAGAAAGTTATTGATGGCATGTCCAACAACAACACATAAAGTGCATGGAGGCATAAGCTTTGGTGGCTTAGGAGGAGCTAGATTTGGTTGGGGTGCCTTGTCTTTGGTTCCTTTTTTATAATCTTTTCCCCCCTCACCAGATGCTTTCGCAACAGGATTGGATTCCTATTGAGGCTGTTTTGGAACTGAAGAAAAAGAAGGCATAGGAATAATAGGTTGAACTAGAGTCAAATTTGTGTAAGGTTTGAGTTGATTAGGAGTGTTTGTGGGAGGATTAATTTACTAGACTAGGATCCTCAAGTAGATGTTAGGTAAACTCAACGTAGCCATGACGAGTGTAGAAAATATTCCTGGTTGTGGGAATAAGAAGGGTATCTGACCAGAAGGGTAATGGCTTGAGGGAACTACACCTATATGGTTAAGACCTCAAAGAACGGTTTCGGGCTAGAAATGACTAGGAGAGATAACAATGGAAGGAAATAGACCTTGAGGAATAATACGTGAAGGTTGGGTTGAGCTTGGATCAATAGGTTGCAAAGGTGCTTACTGCTAGGAAGGTGTACTAGATCCACTTGTGGGTAGCCCGTGACACTTGAAGCATGCAAACACTATAAGAGCTAGGCTCTGATGGGGTAGGTGGTGGACCATAATAAGCACCAAGAAACATGGAATATTTTTAGACTCCACGTGAAGCATTGATTAGGGATGAGAAATTATTATTATCATTCATCGATGAGATAGTGGAGTGAGGGGAATTTGAGGCTTAGGATCATAGTAAGTCAACTGATTGATAGTGAAGATCTTTACACTATGAGGAAAGAACATCTTGCGAAAGACCATAAATGCAACAGTAGACATGGAATAGGTGTAACTACCACCCAAGAGGATGTTATAATCTAATGGGGCACTGATGAAATCATTGCCAATGGAGACTATCTTGCTAGCAATAGTAATTGGAGAGCTGCAATATAGGCTGAGGGGTTTTGAGGGATGATCTTCCCAAGAGGAAAGAATGATGGTGGAGAGGGACAGGTTAGGTGAAGAAAATTGCTTCCTAACACTAGCATGCATCACACATATGGAGGTGTCTTCCTCTATGATGCACCACTAAACAATCACATTTCTTATGGAGACTGGTATTTGAAAGGAAATGGATGAAGGAAGGGGGGGTTGTTCCTCTTTGTCAATGTCAAAGACAATCATATGATCATCGAAAGGATCCAAAATACCTAAAGAAGATAGTATAGATTTTCATAGGGATGCGAACTTCTGGAGGACTTCTAGCATTAACATAGAAGTAGGAGACTGTGTTAAGTCATCTACTATGTTATAGGTAGCATCGACTTTAGAAGAAGTAGTTTTCCGACATAATGAACCTTTAGGGATCTTAGGGACAACCTCTACCTTAAGTGGACGAATATGTAAGGTACCATTTGATGACAGATTGTCGGTGGAAACTTGATGTTGGGAAGCGGTTGCTAACTTTGTAGAAGGCTTTTCATATTGGTGCAACCGAGTCTAAAGGTTGACTTATTTGGTATGAATTTGTCAAAATTAATTATAAGGATTTGGTGATCATTGTGATGGTTGGGGAGCTCCATGACCTTGTTTAGGTTTAGAACTGATATATCCTTGATGAGGAAATGGAATGGTAAGAAAAGTTGGTTAAGATGAAGTAGGAGGAGGAGGATGTGGAGCAATGGGTTAAAATCCTCTAGGAGCAATTGCTTGAGCTTCCCAAACTTGGTGCATCTGAGATAAAAGGGGTCACTCATGAGTATAATGGCCAAATATTCCACAATAGGCACAAGGTTTGTTTGTAAGAAGAGTCTTGTTTTACATTAGGTTGTCCCCCATATTACTCGGTTGCGGGATTAGGCTGGATTCCCTAAGGGCCATTAGGTGGTGGAGCCTAGTTACCTTGATTACCTTGATATGGTTGGTTCTAGTTACTTTCCCCTTTTTTTATTTCTTGGGGTTGGGGGAATCGGGATTTGTTGCACTCTATTGAGAATACACTTTACCTTGAGGAGGAAGTTGATACTATGGCAGAGGTGGTGGAGGCATGGGGGGTTGGGACACTAGTTCCGAAGGGGCTTGAGTGCTAGGTGATGCATACATATAGTAAGGAGATGAGGCAACATTAGGACAAATAGGTGAAGCAACAGCTAGCCATGACATCAACTGATGTAGATGGGGATATGTGTATGATGTGTTGTGACCTAGATAAGCATTCCCATGAGAAATATTGGGAGGGGGTTAAGTGTAAGAGGAAATTATTCCTCGTGGAGTTAACCATAAATCATCAGATGTAGAGCATATGATTGAGGTTGAGGGTATGAAATTGATCCAATGATATCATTACTAGCATGGGATGCCCTTGACGTATTAACAACACCAGTCTGAGGCAAATCAGGAATGATAGTATAAACATATCCTGATTGTGCATAGAGCAGGTCATATTTCAAGGTCACTTGGAGCACATCTTCCTCAGACTGGGCAAAGCCATCTAAGGAACCAATCCATGTAGACATTGCCTTTGAATTTAGCAGATTTATAAATGCTCCTCATTGTACACTATTTTTTAACATGGCCAGGTAAGAGAGTGGAAAAAATTTGACAGAAAAAGGTCAAGAGTTTGGTACTAGTGTCGTAACAGAGGGGTAACAAGAAGTATGACATAAAGCTATGGCTAGAGTAGTAAAGTTGGAATGGGAGGCATGTGATTGGTCCATATACCACTTAATAGCTACTCCAGTAAGATTGCATTAGAATAAATGAAAACGAATGGAGTATTCAGTGATAGAATTTGATGAAGACCACATATGAAGTGAGTGAACAAGATTTGTGGGGTCTTCGCAAGGATTACCTTTCAAACTTAGGGATTTCATAAGGAATCTTATTATGCATAGCAAGCCAACTGGGGTCATGGAGAAGAGGGTCATTGATAAGCTGGTTGAAATCAAGGAGGCTGAAACCAACCATAAAAGGAAGAAATGGAGTAGGGGTGACCATACAGGTAGAGGTTCCACTTGTGAGGTTACTAAGGTTACCACATTGGTTTTCCGCACCCATGTTGGTGCCTGACATGGTGGTGATATGGGGCTGGTAAGACGTGGAATCAAAGGAAGGACTAGAAGAATCAGTAGAACTAGAGTCAGAATGAGGATTCAACAAAGGACTAGGACGATGAACTCTAACATGACAGGGAGGACTAAGATGTCCTAAAGGAAATTGGGAGTGAATGCCATAAAGTCTCCCCGAAAGACACCTAGGGGCACAATGATGTCAATACAAAGATGACTTAATAGACTAAAACTAGATGATAGGAGAAAAAGAGCAACACAAAACAAACAAATAACTAGTGAATTGGTGCCAAATGTACATTAACTATATTAAGGTTCTACTCTAATTCAATCAAACACATTTTATTAAAGAAAAAGTGACCTCTAGCCTATAGGTGATCTAAATCCTTAAACAAGTCCAAAATATATTGTTTGGGATGACCTTCCAAAATAATTCTTACTTGAAAGAATATGATCCTTGGAGGTAAATTTGTCTAGAGAAAGGTGTGGTAGAGAACCAACTACTGCCCACAACTAGTGTTGGAAAATATTGAGATTGGGGGGGGGGTGGTGAATCAATATTCCTTAGCAATTAGCACATTTAAATATTTTCAGAGCATTAATTAATCTTCGATTATTATTAATTTTTATGTAGTAATAACAGTAAATAAAAAAACACAGGAGGCACAAAGATTATAGGTGGAAAACCCCCTCCTGGTCAAAAATCACCGAAGGCTTTTCTAATAAATTCTTTAATCTTCAGCTCCAACTGAAATGAAAGAAAAAACTTCCTAGAATTATATAAAAGCATTTTTGTGAAACCAGCTCACAAAAAGATAGAAAAGATAGATCAATGCCTTAGAAATAAGCCTCTTCGAGGGGGAAACCTCCTTTACATTAAAAAAATGAACAATTCTTAGATGATTCAAATGACAAAACCTCATTTCTATATATAGGAGTCTAAGGGGTCACAATATAACCAAAGCTGACCTAACAATAATAATATAAATGCACAAAAATAACAATAATGGGATTCTATGGGGCACAAAAAAATCAATATGGGGACAATAGGGGCACAACAATAACAATAAGGGATACAATGACAATAGTAATGTGGGAATCACTAGTATTATAAGGTCCTAACATGCCCCTCTCCTTCAAAAAAGTGTTGTCTTCAATGCTTGAGTAGTTATAGATGCTTCTATATAAAATTCTCATCCTCCCATGTGGAATCCTCAATGGGTAAGTTCTTCCACTTGGATGAGATACTTTGAAATTCATCGATTTCCTAGCTATTTAGTTCTTGTTTCTCTGACTGCTTCAAGTTCCAATATGATTTTTCCTTCCTCATCAAGTTTTGGCAATATTGTTTGAACTGGAAGCTTGTCATCTATAACCTTCTTTAAGCATGAAACATGGAAAACTAGGTGCACTCGAGAAGTTATAGGTAGCTCCAATTTGTATGCCATAGTACCTATCTTTTGCAACACCTTGTATGAACCATAATGCTTTGGTGATAATTTATTATCCTTTTTAACTTGCTTGGGGACATTTGTTTATATGGTTGTAGCCATAGGAATACCCAGTCACCCACATCAAAACTTCTTTTGCTGCAATGTTGATCTTCCTGTTGTTTCATTCTATTTTGCACCAAGTTGAGGTTATCCTTTAAGAGTTGGAGAACTAGTTGTTGATGCTCGATGTGATCTTCCACTACTTGAACCTTAGAATTTTCTCTTAAATATGATGTGATGGATGGTGGATGATATCCATGCGGTTCCATGAATGGGTCATTTTTGTTGCAATATGGAAGGAAGTGTTATACCACCATTCTGCGAGAGGCAACCATTTGACCCGATGTGTCTGTTTATCAGATACAAAGTAACGAAGATATCCTTCCAAACATTTGTTTACTATCTCATTTTTCCCATCAGATTGAGGATGATAAGATGAGCTATGAGCTGACTGAGTACCAAGAGAAGAAAATAGTTATGTCTAAAAATTTCCAGTGAAAATGGGATCTCTGTCACTTACAATAATCTTTGGGTTTCCATCTAGCTTTTGAATTGTTTCCATAAATGCACTAGAAACTGTACTCGCTTTAAATGGATGAGATAATGTAAAAAAGTGTGCATACTTAGTAAGTTTTTCAACTACCACCATGATAACACTCTTTCCTTCAGACTTGGGTAAACATGTGATAAAATCCATTGAAACCTCCTCCCAACGTTGGCTTGGAATGGATAAAGGTTGTAATAGTCCTAGGATCTTAATTGTTTCAACTTTATTTTGTTGGAAAAACAAACATTCCACGACAAACTTTTGAATATCCGATTTAAGGCCATCCAAAAAAATCCTTCTTAACCCTGTGGTAGGTTTCTAGAAATCTTGAGTGCCCTCCTAAGGGAGAGGTGTGCAATTCCCTAAGAATCTTTTGTTTGACTTGGGAATTCTTACATAGGTATAACTGATCCTTTTATCATAACGAATCATTTTTCCTACTAAATGTATAAGATGTACTCGGATCTTGTTGTATCTTTTGAATGAGAGCCCACACATCCTTGTCATTCTTCCATTCATCCCTTGCTTCATTTATCCAATCTTGTTGGATAATAGAAAAGGCACAAAGAAATGCTTCCACATCCTCATCCTTTCTTGAGAGGGCATCTCCCACAACATTTTCCTTCCCTTTTTCGTAGATGATTTCAAAGTCATAATCCAACATCTATGTGACCCATTTTTTCTCCTCTTCTAAAGATAATCTTTGTTTTAAAAAGTATTTAAGACTATCATGATCTTTTTTTTACCTTGAAGTGTGTTCCCATTAGGCAGGGTCTCCATTTTTTAAGTGCATGTAGTATTGCCAACATTTCCCTCTCATAAATAGCTTTGTGTAAATACTTTCCTTTGATTGGATGACTTTCAAAACTAATGGGTCTTTCTTCTTGCATTAAAATAGCACCAATTCCATTTCTTGAGGCATCACATTCCACAATAAAGGTTTTTGTGAAGTCCAGCGTAGATAAGATAGGTGCTTGACACATTGCCTCTTTAAGATGTTTAAAGGCCTTCGTTGCTTCTAGAGTCCATGAAAATGCATATTCTGCAATAATGTTGTTGGAGGTGCTCCTATTCTCCCATAATTCTTATCAAAATTGCGATAATACCCTGTCAACCTGAGAAATACTCGTAGATTCTTTATGGATGTTGGGATTTTCCATTCCTTAATTGTTTTAATTTTTCTAGGGTCTACCTTAACACCTTCATGAGATACACTATGACCTAGATATTCCACCTCTTGTACTCCAAAGAAACATTTGGATATTTTTTCATATAATTGTTTCTCCTCTAATAGTTTGAGTACCATGTCAACATGTTGGACATGATCCTTCCAAGACTTGCTATAGATTAGTATATCATCAAAAAATACTAACGCAAATTTTCTAAGGAAGGTTTTGAAAATGGAATTCATCAAACCTTGGAATGTAGAAGGTGCATTAGTAAGGCCAAAAGGCATGACCAATAATTCATAATGATCCTTATGAGTTCTAAATGATGTTTTTGGAATGTCTTCAGTCTTCATTCTGATTTGATGATATCTCGAACGAAGATCCAACTTGGAGAAGTAAATTGATCCATGAAATTATCCAATAATTCATCAATGACAAGAATGGGAAATTTATCTTTAATAGTGAGCTTTTTGAGCTTCCTATAATCTGGACACATGCGCCATGATCCATCCTTCTTGTGAACCAATACTACTGGAGCAGAGAAAGAACTTTGACTAGGTTGAATTATACCAGCCTCTAGCATTTCTATAACCATATGTTCAATTTCACTCTTTTGGACATAGGGATATCTGTAAGGCCTGGTGTTTGGAGGAACACTTTGCTGACCTAGATTGTCATTGATGTCAATATGGCAATATTCAAGGAGAACTAGAGCAAGAAGCCATGAGGAGAAACAAGAGAAGAAGTTGTCAAATGCCATCATAAAGAATGAAGCCAAAGCGTAAGAGTAAGAGGTCATTGCAAGCCACAAGAAACAAAGAGAAACGCATATCGGAGGTGCATAAGAAGAAGAGTAGTTAACAGAGGAGACATATTTTTCATTAGAAGGAAGAAAGTGGAACATGCATCAGGAGGAGAAGCCAGTGGAAGAGCAGTTAACAGATGAGCCATATAATGAGATAGTGGAGGAATATCATAGAAGAGGTATTGAAGCAATGTATCAGAAGCCATCGTGGAGCCATATCAGACTAGAGAAGAGCGGAGATTCATTACTCTGTGTATCCGCGTTCAACAGTTAACCGCGAATTTATTTGTATTCCCACTGAATGGATTGATGGCGATCTAATATTAAGTGAATGAATCAATATATGAATGTTGTGTGTTAAATGAAGTGTGGCAGAAACCGTGGTTTTAACAAAGAGTCCATTAAAAGCAAGCGAGATTGATTTAAGGAGGAAACAGATGGAGAGTACATAGGATCCATTGGATCTCATAGATCAACGATCATCACATGGTTGGAAGAGTTAGCTCCTAATGCAAAAGCGACTTACCACAGTCATCCTACACCATTGATTTTATTGACTAACCTACGTGCTTGTGTAATCCCGAAAGCTATTGAACACTCGAGCTTCATCATCTGACGGATTTCAGATTAAAAAGTGAATGACTATTAAGCAAGAGGTCAGACCCGAACGTTTTTACATTGGTGATTTATAATTTCCATCCGTTTTGGAATTTGATTAAGGGTCATGCAGTTTGTGCACCCAAAATCGCTATCAACCACTGAATCAACTGGAGGTTTGATCTGTGATGGAGGAACGTCGAGCAACTTTGTTGGTCGGGTGTAATATCAACCGTTGGATGGGAAGGTAAGATCTATGGTGGAGGATTGATATGAAAAAGGAAAACATCGGAAAATGTGCATGTATACAGACCCGACTAGACCATTGCAATATGATTTAATATATTATCGCATCCGTCACATATCACAAACCTCCTGTAAAGCCTTGCCACATTGAATGCGTCGATTGTGATATATATATATATATATATATATATATATATATATATATATATATATATATATATATATATATATATATGGACCCAATGGATTTATTAAAAACAGTTTATAATAATATCGCGTTCGGGAATTAGGGAATTGGCTATGTTATGTGCAAATCTACCGATTGTGATAATCTTATGGAGGAGCCGACCTGAAGAAGTTATAGATGCGGCCGTAATCCATTTGAAGACCGGACTTATGTGTTCGGAGGGTGTATTCCATGTATTCTTGTGGTTCCGATAAATGTGTTGCCCGAGGCTTAAAGTCAAATAAATTCTTCCAATAGGTTTGGGTCCATTGTACGAATATTTGAAAAAAAACGGGGGCCTCTCTGATATAGTTATTTCTTTAATATGCAATATTATTATAATAGATCCTATCTTTTACATGACTGTGTCTTGTAAGAATTTGATGAATCCGAAGAGACAGAGGAAGCCGAAGAGTGAGCACATAGGAAGTCAAAAGATCTAGTGAGCGAAGAGGAAACAAGCGGAAGCCAAAGGTCAGGGGTATCAGGCATATAAAACAAAGAACATGGGAAAGTTTGAGTTTTTGGTGAATTTGAAGAAAGGAGTAAGCCGTAGGTCCAACAGAACAGAAAAGGGTCGAACGTCTAGCGGGATAGGAGGAAGTCGAAGGTCCAGCAGGACATGAGGAAGCCGACAAGCGACCAACTCTATTGATCATGCTCACCTGTGAAAGGCTTGGACTAGCAATGAATTAATTAGGTACATAACACAGCCTGAAGAACAATTTTGTGAAAAGAAAAATAAAGTTTCATTTGATATTTCTTGAAGGGAACAATAGCCAGCACTAGTATTGAAGCATATGTTAATGTATTTCTGGGAAGTAAGAGATTGCAATGGCAATAATAGTGCGTAGTAGTCACGCTGGAAGCATTCACCGTGATAGTGAGAATAGAGGCTTGAAATAGAGAGTTGGTTCTTCTGCAGAGCTTAGTGCAGCTAATAGTAAACTCACTAAAGTTGTGTGGAGACTTATCAGAGATCATGATGGCTATTTGATTTCATCATGAGATTACTTTTGTAGATCCTATGTGGATAGTATGAAGAGTTGTAAAGACTTCTTCATATGAAGAATGGTTGTCGTTGATGTTGTAGCATGGAAACTATAGTGAAGTTGTAAACAGATAGAATTTAGTAAATAAGAGTTTCGGGAGCATAGAATCACTATCAAACATGAATTGACAAGGCTGGGTCAGAGCCCTTGGCGTTGGAGCCTCAAAATTGGAAGGATTGGTGTCCTTGATGTTGGTGCCTCATAAATGGAAGGATTGCTGCCCTGGGAATTGGTGCTCCTAAGTCCAAGGTTGGTGCCTTGACAAAACAGAGTTGGTGCTCTAGAGGTTACAGCCTCACAAAAGTCCAAGTTGGTGCTTGGCAACAAATTGGAACCATATATATATTGTATCTATTTTATTGCAAATATTATATTAATAAAAGCGTTTATTCTTGTTGTTCATCTTGTTTTGAAAAGAAATACTAACTCACCCCCCCAGTATTTCCAACAATTGGTATCAGAGCCAGTACCTTCACTCAAAGCCTAACAGCTTGAACGTTGATCTTTAGAACACAAATGGTGAAGCGAAGGAAGAAAGTATTGAATCCTCCTAAATATGTGTCTCCCTCTACCACTGAAATAGAAGACAATCAATTTGAGAAGGCTTCATGGTTCAATGTAAACTTTAATATATGGGAAGCAAGAACGAGGAATTTCTTAAAGACTCAAGGCATTGAAATATAGAAATTAGTAATTGTTGATAGCATGATGGATGGAGAATCAAAGGAGTACAATGAAAAAGAAATGAAGACAACCCTGAATGGGCTAGCTGATTCTACAAATAACATTGTAGGAAAATATTCATCAACAAAGGGTATATGGGAAAAACTTCATGACCTTCACTCAAAATGAGCATTGACTATGACCATCAGTCAAGAAGATGATGAAAATAAAGAAGGAAATCCAAAACCCATCATAGAAGCTAAAAATGAGAATGATGACACCAGGGCTAAAAGAGACGTAGAAGATGAAGAGAATGAAAAATATTTTGTAGAAGATCTCCTCACTCAACTTACAGCTGCCATGGAAGAGATTATAAATTTGAAAAAGGAAAACAAGGAACTTAAGAAGAAATCACTAGCTAGTGACCAAGACCAAACAAGGAAGAAATTTGACCTTTTCCAGCTTCAAATATAGGAAAGGGATGAAGAGCTTGACAAGCTTAAGAAGTAATTTCATCAAAACAAAGTAAAGCATCATGAATAAGTCATATACATGACAAATCAATTGGATAAAGCAAAGAAACGGGAAGATACGTTGTCAAGTCAACTTGAAAAAAGGCACAAGAGCTTGAACAAACTTGAAGAAGAGATTGGTTAGTACAAGGTAGAGGTCTCCTCTCTCAAATCTCAACTACAAGATGCAAGAAAGTTAGCACAAGGATCTGAGAAGACAATGGAAGCATTGGCAATCATAGAAGAACAGTTTGATGAAGCAGAAAAGGAGAGAAACACCATGATATGTTAACTAAAAGCAAAGGATGAGAAAATTTTCAAATTAAAATATAGCATCAAACTTCTCAAGGCTGAAACATGTAAAGCTACAAGGATCAAGGAAGAAATGGAGAGCATTCTAGCAAAGGAAAATGAAGAAATCTTCAAAATGAAGTCAGATATAATCTCCCTTAAAATAGAAGCAAATGAAGCTGCTCATATCAAGGAAGAAACTGAGAAAAAACTTGCTAAGAAGAATAATGAGTGTGAAAGATTGGAAGAAAAGACAGTCTTCCTCACGGAAAAAGTTGAAGGGATGAACAAAACCTTGAAGAGCTCTCAAGACTTCGAAGACATTCTCAGCCATCAAAGATGTCCATTTGATAAATCAGATCTCAGGTATCTAGGTGAATCCTCAAAAAATAATGATAATGCTTCAAACAAAAGGGATGTGAAGAAGCCAAAAAGAAATGATGATGCTTCGAGTTCCAACAAAGGCAAGGAGAAAAATCAAGGGAAAAATGGAAGAAATCCTGCTCCAAGAAGAAATCTAGATAATGTCAAGGATTCTAGAAGCAATGGTTATCATCAAAGGATATCAAGATAGAAAGACTTCAGAAGTACATCAAGGAAATCTCCATCTACCATGTACCAAACTTTATTTCTTGGTTATTGTTGTCCTTGTACAAACATTGGTCACATGGCAAAAGATTGTAAAGCATATCATAAAGATAGATGTTATGGTCCCCAACCATATCATAAAGATAGATATTATGGTCCCCAACAATCTCCAAGGAACAATTTTGTAGGAAGAAGTCATGAATTCTTATTCATGAACAATATAGAATGCTTCAAGTGTAATAACATTGGTCATATGGCACGTGATTGTAACTTAACTTGGGCTCTTACACAAGCTAGAACCATGAAAAAGAAGAAAGTTACACAAGTAAGGAGAAGAAAGCTAATAAAATCCGAAAGTCCCTTGAAATCTCCAGCCAAAAACACATGTTGTTGACCTAAACTTCGACAATTTGAGCATTTGATGGGAAGAATCTACCAAAAGAGATGATGCATACTGTCAGGGGGACCCTATGATTCTTGATCATTATTGTAGAAGCTATTCGTGAAATGGTCCTTATAAAATCCTTTTTGATCTATATTAACAGTCATTCTTTGATAAAGATCATTTCTCAGGAGTACTCCATTGAATAACATGATCTTGTAACCATTCTTTGGACTATTGTTAAAGATGCTTTCCACTTGATCACTAAGCAGAAATTGGAGCAGTAGAGAAGGCCATCCAATGCTAGAGAAATATGGAAAATAACTATGTTGTTGATATTATAGATGTTAAATGTTTCAACTCAGGAATTTGATGTGAGAACAGGTAAATTATGGACAGAAATAGAGGTAACATTCAAACAAATAGATACATCTGAAATGGAGCATGAAGCAAGAGCAGTTGGAAGCATCTAACCAAAATTGAAGCATTGCAAAAAGATGCAAATCAGCAAAAAGAATTTGAAGGATTGTCACATATTGGATATAAAAATCAACTAGTTGAGATAACTTGCAGAAACCTTTCCAAGAACACAAGGAAAATATGGCTCACCAAAAAGACTATAGAAAGGAGAATGTTGTGCATTAGAATATAGCTCAGTAACTTAAGGAGAAGCACAAAAATACAAAGGAACTCTGATCTAAAAAGAGATAGAAATAAAGACAATTTTAGTGGAATTTTCTTTATTGGACTATGAAGGCCCCTGAATTCTGACTGTGGAGACAACAAAATATGGATTGAAGCATAAAAACTTGAACTTGGACACTTGGTGTGTGGCTATTTTCAATCTGTTTGAAAGCATTGAAGTGGAGCATCTTTAAGCATTGTTGAAGCCATGATAAAGTAGTTCTGAGAAATAAAGAGGGGATAATGTGCTAATTGATGATAAAGCATCAATCCTCTATCTTGAGTAAAAAGAAGAGCACTATTACAGGGGGAGTAACATACTCATGAAGATCTACTATTCATAAAGAATAGAAGTAGTTTGATAAGGGGAGTCCCTGATCATTCCTTTGCCATTGATGTCAAAGGAGGAGAGGAGAAGAATATTGCCATCAATAACAAAGGGGGAGATTGTTGACCTACATTGTCGTTGATATCAATATGGGAATATTATAGGAGAAGCAGAGCAAGAATCCATGAGGAGAAACAAGAGAATAAGTTATCAAAAGCCATCATAAAGCATGAATCCAAAGCGTAAGAGGAAGAGGTCATTGGAAGCCGCGAGAAACAAAGAGAAACAAATATCGAAGGTGCATAAGTGAAAGAGTAGTTAACAGAGGAGACATATTGTTCATTTGAAGGAACAAACAGGAACACGCATCAGGAGGAGAAGCCAACATAAGAGAAGTTAACAGAGGAGCCATATCATGAGATAGAGGAGGAATATCAGAGAAGAGTTATTGGAGCAGTGTATCGGAAGCCATCATGGATCCATATTAGGCCAGAGAAGAGAGGAAAGAGCTATTGGAGCAGAGAGTCATTACTCTGTGTATTCGCGTTCAATAATTAACCAGGTATTTCTTTGTATTCCCATTGAATGGATCGATGGCGATCCAATATTAAGTGAATGAATCGATATATGAATGTCATGTGTTAAACGGAGTGTGGTAGAAACCGTGGTTTTAACACAGAGTCCATCAAAAGTAAGCAAGATTAAGTTAAGGAGGAAACAGATGGAAAGTGCACAAGATTCGTTGGATCTCACAGATCAACGGTCATCACATGGTTGGAAGAGTTAGCTCCTAATAAAAAATCGATTTACCACAGTCATCCTAAACCGTTGATTTTATTGACTAACCTATGCACTAGCGTAATCCTGCAAGCCATAGAACACTTGGGCCTCATCATTTGACAGATTTCGGGTTAAAAAAGTGAAAGGGTTTTAAGCGAGAGGTCAAACCGGAACTTTTTTACATGGGCAATTTATAATTTCCATCGCGTCCAGAAGTTGATTAAGGGTCATGCAGTTTGTGCACCCGAAATCGCTATCGGCCACCAGATCAACTGAAGGTTTGATCTACGACGGAGGAACACCGAGCAGCTTTGTTGGTCGAGTGTAATATCAACTGTCAGATGGGATGGTAAGATCTACGGTGGAGTATTCATCCAAAAAAGGCAAACATCAGAAAATGTGCATGTATACAGACCCGACTGGACCATATGATTTAATATATTATCACATTCGTTGCATATCGCAAGCCTCTTGTAAAGACTTTCCACATTGAAAGTGCATATTTCGATATATATATATGGACCTGATGGAGTTATTAAAAATAGTTTATAATAATACCGCATCCGAGTATCGGGGAATTGCCTATGTTATGCGAAAATCTGTTGATTGCGATAAAGTTGTGGAGGAGCGGACTCGATGAAGTTATAGATGCGGGCGTAATGCATTTTAAGTCCGACCTTATGTGTTCAGAGGGTGTATTTCCATGTATTCCTATGGCTCCGATAAATGTGTTTCCTGGTGTTAGCACCTAAATCTAACTTAGGCTGAAGGAAGGCAAAATTCAGGGTAACCACAAACCACACTCAGTCTGGTAGCTAGCCCTACCAGAACAGGAGAGGGCTCTCTCCGAGTCATGCTCTGTGAATAGATAAATGAAACCGTCTGAGATGACTTACAGTGAAATATTGATCTTAGGCTAGTAAGTGAATATGGATACAAGAAACATTTTTTTATGAATGACTGAGTTTCTGGGATGGTATGGGACCAACGGCTAGCAATGAACAGAGAATTTAATACAAAGGCACAGATTATTTCGTGAGGTAAGACTGGCGGAAAGTATAGCAATTTAGTTCGAAATAACACAGAATGGAGAGATTGCTTAGGAGGGTGAAAAGGGCATAAGTACATGAATCCTTTTCAACAGAAGAAAAACACTGAACATGAAATTTTCCCACAGGCAGAGCAATATAAATGAATTCTACCTTCTCTAAATTAGAAAATTCACTGGAAATAAATGTGAAATGAACTGTGAAAGATAACGAAATAGATATGAAACATAAGAGACACATTTTCTAAACCCACAACCACATGAATCTCATGAAACAGAGCCGCTGCCTTTTATTAATCCTCGGTCAAAATATACAATGAAGCAACAGAGTTTCTTTCCCACAGTCTCCCAAAAGTTACAAGCCAACCAACCTTTTGCAAATAGTTTGCATACAATATATAGAATGTTCCATGAAGATATATAACGCCCAAGGGTTGGGGAGTTACTCGAATCATTACAAAATGGAGGTGGAAAGCCAACCATTAGCTACAGGTGCAACGTTACAAACATGAAAAATGGCTTGGGTCACTGTTCGCCTTCCTTCGCCACTTGGATAGAAACCAATTTGGAGTGGAAATACTTTTAATTCCATCTTAGGTGCTGAAAAAGAGAAGTGTAGATGAGAGGGCCCACTTGTGAAAAGTCGCGAATCGAAATTTCGCGAAACAAGGTGAAATTGGCATTTTTTCCTATATGCGCCACGCCATTTTCTATATGCACCATGCCACTTTGGAGCCTATTTTGAGGCACTTTCAGGAGTCCAAATGTTCCCAAGTATGCTTGTTGGAAAGATTGTCCTATCTACTTTCCAACCCAAGTCGAATCTTTGAATTTGGTGCTCATTTTCCCCTCCAAATCTTCATTCTCCCAAGACTGCTTCCTGTGTGTCAAAGTAGGGGCAGAGAGGTCATTTTTTGGGTGTTTCTGACCTCCTGGAGCCTCAAATCATGCCCAAATTTCTTTTCCAAGCACCAGTATTCGTGATTTTGCATGCTGAATCCAAAAATGCAAGCCATTTCCAATTAGGAGCTCCCAATTCTAAGTGTTGCCCTAGTGGCGCGGCGCATAGGGAGAAAAAACCTATGTTTTGACCAAAAAATTACCATGTGACCAAAATTGCCCCAAATTTCTTGAAATTTGGGCTGGAGGTTCTCTATGAAGTGCCATGTTGTGCCAAATAAGCTTCAGCCAAGATTCAAAGCCTATCTTGCTCTTTTACCTCTTTTGCCTCTTTTGTTGCTTTGCTCAATTTTGCCTTCAAGCTCTTTATCTGGGCCTTTGCACTCATATTTCGTGCCCTATAATGGAAAACCATGTGTCTCAGTAAGGCATGGTCCTTGTCGGCCTTGTCTAGCAGCCTCTCCAAGTGCATATTAACTCTCTCGAGATTGGCCTCCCGGTCCTCATTGATCTCTTGCTCCAATGACGTGAGCTCAGCTCTTCTACTTTGTGCAGCCTGGCGATGCTCATGAATGTTTTGTAGCTCCATGATCACTTGATGATCCTCAAGCTGTTTGTTCCTCTGCTCCAGATATTTCATGTTCCATTTGGCTCTTTCTAAATCAAGGGACAAGGCTTCAATCTCTGATTGTTGCTCCTGGATGATCTCTCTAAGCTTTGCATTTGTCGGTTCTGTATCTGTCTCATCATCATGAAGGAGAACGAATTCGGTCTCTCGTTCACCTGATGGCTCACCGGAAGGACCCTCATCATGCATTGGCTCCTTACCTCTGTCCTGTTCCTATGTCATCGATGCCGGAAGCGAGGCCCCTTCCACCCCGGGTGGAGATAACACTCGCTTTGCCGCTGCAAACAAATGTCTACTGCCTCTCTGATAGGTGATGAATACTGGCATAGTAGCGGCCTCATGGCACTCATACTGGTGAGAAGGACTACCTATCTCATTCTCTACCTCTGATAATACCTGTGGAGTGCTGAAGAAGTCACGATAGATGAAGTCCTCCCAAGCAATGCCCTGCAATCCCAACCGATGATCCACCAAAATCCGAATAAGAGCAAAGTGATAAACACTGTTAAGTTGCTGCTGAGGGGTCTTATGCTGCATGAAAGTGTTCATCCTCTCTATGTTCCTGCAAATGAATAAATGGAGGTTCATCATCCGCACCCTCGTAAAGTGCATGAGCAACCTGATGTGATAGGCATATAGACGAGAGAACCTCCCCTCACAGCTGAAGTACTTCATGATCAACCTCATGAGTGGAGCATACTCATTTCTCAAATATTAGAATGGAAAGACTCTTGTGAGCTGCCTCAAACAATTGGCCTTAATGTAAGGCTCATAATGCTGCCTATCCAC
This sequence comes from Pinus tabuliformis, assembly GCA_031772625.1. NCBI lineage: Eukaryota > Viridiplantae > Streptophyta > Pinopsida > Pinales > Pinaceae > Pinus > Pinus tabuliformis. The sequence continues at coordinate 999,121,258 of CM062807.1, read as the reverse complement.
CTTCTTCTTCTTATGCCACTGTTCTCCAACATTTGGTATGCCTGTTGCCACTGAGATAGTTTCGGGTGTCAATGTGAAGGGGACCCCGACCAAGATAGACTGACCTCCATGTAGGTGAAGCACAAAAAGACGGGCCAACTCATCATGAACTCTAACATTAGCCACCCTTTGACAAAATTCAAAACATGCTAGGTGTTGGTGTGGAGCACTGGAAAGGTATGTTTTTGACGAACAATTTAGTGACTTTTCAGTAAAAATTGTAACCCTTTCTGCATAATGAGCTTAAAGAAATAAAGAGTTTTAATAGAATGTGTAAGAATTAGTATGGAAAGCTTAATCGCTGATAATTGTTATTTTTCCATGCAGAAAAGGGTGGAAACGAAGGACTGCCATTCGAAAGGAAAAGACAAAGAAGCAATAACTACTGTCCCTTTAGGAGGGAACCGGATGCGAACAAGATCGAACAGATCGAAGCAAGACGGCCCTGGAAAGAAAGAAGGATTATCAATTCGGCGGAACAGGGGAAGAAAAGTAAAGGATTAATGGATTGGCGAATCCCTCAGGATCTTTGATCCTGTGGGATCGCTGTTTTGCTTATTTTTGCTACCTAGATACCTCCGTCGTTACTCTTATAAAAAGGGACAACAGTGTTAAGCAAAGGGACTTTTTGTTCATATATGTAACTGTGAATCTCAGATTCAACTTTGATCATCGACTGTTACTAAGACTTGTTTTGCTGTACAATTGTTGATGTATTAATACAAAAGACCTGGTATTTATTTCATCTCTGCATCTGAAGTAATCTAAGGCGGTGTACCGTTGGAAGCTAAGGGCCCGGCTCCGAAGGACACTTGCTTTTGTATCATTATAATTTGGTTTCCATGTGGTTTGTTTATCTTTACAGTTTGGTAATCTGACGCATTTTTCATATGCTATTCCATGCTCTGTTACAATTAATTCATTAATGGTTTCTTTCAAGAAGTGATTATGGATTGTATGAGTGAATCTTTTCAGAGTCGATTGCATGCCAACTGTTTCCGTTGCAGAGCCTTCATATTGAATATTGCTGTAGTGGATTCATTTGAAATCTCAATTGTTGGAATCCTAAAGTGATATTATTCTATTTGGAAGCATAGTCATATTCTCTTTAAATCAGGTTGCTATAGTAAGCGTGTTGTGTATATATGTTTGATGATTGTTGTTCCATAATTCATTTGTGAATACTATTCCATAAAGTATAATTCATTAAAGTTGTTTTCGAGAGAAGATTGTTATTTGATTGCAGAATGTGAGTTTAATTCAATAGAGCAAGCTTAGTCTGACTCGCGAGATTTAGTTTATTGGATTGCTGTTCCATTCATTGCTATTCCATTTATTGCTGTTCCATTTCAGATTTGCTGTTCCATTTCCTGTTTGCTGTTCCATTTTACTTTCTGCCATTCCATTTACTTGCATTTACTGTCTTGGTGTGAGAGAAGGTCTAAGGCTGTAGTGAGCCTCAGCAAGTCGCTGCCTAGCTCCCAGACCTATGGTCCATGCTCTAATTTCCTTTCCATCAGTTTCTAGAGGGATGGGTTATCGCTTCCGTACCCTTGACTGATAAGCTGCTTTGTGTGATCTTATTCTTTTAAGCAATTTAGTCATAAATTTAGCATCCGTTTACTCTTGTATTTTCTAGACACTGTACTACTAAGCATTACTCTGACGAATAGCCTCGGATTGAGTTACTCTTTGCAATAACAAAGCGTTCCCGGATTGACTTATTAATGTGGCATAACTAGAGGTGAAAGAGACCCTTGTTACAGCTCTACATTTTGGCGCCGTTGCCGGGGAAAGAGTACAACCATTTGTCTATTACAGAGTAGTGTATGAGTCTGCTAGGGGAGAGTTGGATTTAAAAACGGAAGGTAAGAACCTGCGTACGGAGCATGTAAAAGCCCTGCTCCACCGTCCGCTTTCCTGGCAGAATTGTGGGTTGAATAGAATTTGGTAGTTTATAGAGTGCATGACTAAGCAGAAAAAGCCAGAAAAAATTATCAAACCTCCGTTCAAACCCGAAAAAGCCAAAGGGCCAGTGACCCTTCGCCGAACAACCTTCATAGACGAAATCTATAAGAAAACTGAATCTCAGCCATCAGTAGAGTTTAGGAAAACCAATTCTAAACAACCTACTAGCTCCCTTCAGGCCGCAGGATCACCATCTGTAGCCTTCGCTGAGGTGCATAGTCAGACTGATGAACAGGACTTTCAAGAAATTGAAAATTCTATTCCAGAACGACTGCAGAAATGGAATCTAAGAAATCTTTGTGAAGGAGAAGGGGAAACAGGAGAAGTTGAGGAGCCAGGATCTCCTCTTAGGATAATCCATCCATTAAAAAGCCCAGATAAAGGAAGTGTTGTAAAAACCATTGTTGAAGGGATTCAATCTCCTCAAGCAACAGGGATTCTCGTTGTTCCAGACAAAGGAAGTGCTACTAAAACAATCCCTATTAAAGCCGTTCCTTCTCTGCCTAAGAACACCCTCTTAGAGATCCCGGAAGGTTACTGGCACATATTCGATCCCATGGCACAAAATCAGCCAAATACTCAAACTTCTACATTACAATATCCTATAGTGGATTCCGCAGCAAATTCTCCTATGAAAGCAATTCCCCTTCAACACATTCCTACATTTCATGTCTTACATCAGAGGATCCTGATGCATTCTTATTTGAATTTGATGTATTATGCAGGGGATATGATTACACCACTGACCCCCATAAATTAAAGCTGTTCCCCTCCACTTTGAAAGGTGCAGCTTTAAGATGGTTTATGGGTTTAGGTGGTGGGGTTATAAATAACTGGCAGCAAATGAAAGAATCCTTCCTAAAGAAATATCAAGATTATTGTAGGTCTAGAGAACTGAAAGATGAAATATTTCAGATGACAGCTAGACCAACGAAACACTAGAAGAATATGTAGAACGTTTTCAGTATAATTTGCAAAGATCTCCATATGCATCACTACCTCTGCCTGATAATGTGCTAAAAACAGCATTGATTAGAGGCATGAAGGAACAATGGATTGAAACATTAAATATCATGGGAAAATGGGATATCTATCAAGAAAATTTTGCCGACATCATTGATTTATGTATCAGGAGCTCGAGAGGCAGCACGAGGATAAAACCAACAGAATATGATCGGTTTGTCAGAGATAACAAAATATCAACAGAAGGAGTAACACGTGTAGAACTTGGGAATTTATTAGAAAATTTTAAAACTGATATCCTGGGGACATTGACTACACAACTTGATATTGTGCAGGCTAAACAGAAGAAGATAGAGGCAGAACAGAAATTTGCGATCTTCTGCCCCCGATGTAGAAGAAAACATAGCCACAAGGAATGTCCGTTGGATGTAGTTCAAACATGTGATATCTGTACAAAAGATCATCTTACTGAAAGTTGCCCCTCACTTCCTGGATTGAAAGTAGTATATAAGGAAGCAGAAGAAGAGCCAGAATCAGCATACTTCATTAACCAGCGTCGCCAATGGCAACCAAGGCAATCAGGTATGTTTTCAGACCCAACTTCTTCTTTTCAGCCTCCACACTATAACGCTCAGCAGTATAGTATGTGGCAAAACCAATCTCAACCCCCATTCCCGAACTGGACATCACAACCATTTCCTTCTCCAAATCCATGGATGAATCAGCCAAGCCAATTTGGTTGGCCGAATTTTCCTTACGCCCCACCATATTGGCAGAATAGCTCATACCCTCCACAATGGACCCCCCCTACTTCACAAAGTTCACCCTGGCAGACAAATTGGCCAAGATCGACATATCAGCCAACATGAACTATTCCGCTCCCTCAACCGACTCTGCCAGCTTTGCAACAAAATCCCCAGTCTAATCTGAGACCGCAACTCCCAGCCCAACCCAATCCTAATCCCAATAATAGGCCGGTCCAATCCCTCCAAATTATAGAATCAACAGAAATTAGACCTGAACTAAGAGAGTGCAATGATCTTCAGTTAAGATCTGGACGTATAATAGAAACAAAGGGAGATAAAACAGTTCACATTGAAGATCAGTTACCCATAAAACGACCGTTACAACAAGAGGGTGCAAATAAGGAACAGACTCATCATCAAGAAAATACACCCTCTCCTCCTTTCCCAGAACGATTAGTCATACCACGACCTGTACAACATCCAAACTTTGACATTCTGGGAGAGCTACAAAACCTGTACATACGAATTCCTTTCCTCCAAGCCATTCAAGACATCCCTATATATGCAAAAACTATAAAAGAATTGTGCATAAAAAAACCAAGGAGGAATGTAACCACTAACCTAAGAGTCCAAGTAGTCGGTACTTTATCTGACCTATTAACAGGAGCACCCATTAAATATGACGATCCAGGAAATCCAATCGTAACTGCCCAAATCTATGGTCAGACCCTGACTAATGCTTTAGTTGATTTAGGAGCTGAAATCAATATTTTGACAACTTCTACTTGCCAAAAGCTCGGTATTACATCAGTAGAACCCACTTCTACTTTGTTAGAATTGGCTGACCGATCTGTAGTTCGACCGGAAGGAACTCTATACGAGTCTCTATAGATTCTTGGGAATACCCAACTGATTTCCTGGTAATTAATCCAAAAACCCGACTGGATGGACACTCGCTAGTTTTAGGTAGACCTTGGCTTGCTACCACCGATGCTTACATTGGTTGCTGACAGGGGAATATGACCATAACCAGAGGACCAGATATTAAAAATCTAGTTCTATACCCTCCAGCACAGCCAAGTCTTACAATGATAAAAACTAACCAGCACCCTGTATCATACCTTACTGAAAATATCAGATCACCATTGACTATACAGAAGGCCTTAGACTTTAAATACCAAACAGAAGATGATGCCATCAATAACTTTGTTAGTCAAACTGAATCTAGACCTCATGCACAGTGTTTTATGATAGAAGCTGCATTTGAGAACGAACTAGAAGAAGATCCCTTGAAAGATGCACATGACCAAATGATACCTGTGACTTTTGTTGCCAATAGTAAAGCAGTGGAAATTGAACTGGGAAAAACACTAAACATCAATGCCAACCTTACACTGGACCAAGAAATAAAACTCATCCACCTGTTACATAAGCATCAAGAAGAATTTGCGTGGGATTACCCCGATATGAAAGGGATTGACCCCCAATTGTGCACCCACCATATTTATATAGAAAAAGATGCAAGACCTATCCGTCAACCGCAAAGAAGACTCAACCCTCACCTAAAAGATGTTTTAAAAGCAGAACTTCAGAAGCTTTTAGATGTTAATTTTATCTATCCTATTTCTGATAGTAAGTGGGTCTCTCCACTTGTGGTTGTACCCAAGAAAAATGGGAAATGGAGGATTTGTGTGGATTATAGAGAGTTAAACAAAGCCACACAAAAAGACCATTTTCCCCTCCCATTCATAGACCAAGTATTGGACACGTTAGCAGGAAATAAATTCTTTTCTTTCCTGGATGGCTTCAGCGGATACAATCAGATTCAGATTGCCCCTGAAGACCAGGATAAAACTACCTTTACTTGTCCTTGGGGAACGTTTGCCTATAGAGTTCTACCCTTTGGCCTATGTAATGCTCCTGCCACATTCCAAAGGGCCATTCTTAGCATCTTTGCAAATTTAATAAATGATGGGCTTGAAGTATACATGGATGATTTTACACCATACGGAGATGATTTTGATCCATCTCTAGACACTTTTGAAAAAGTCCTACAGCGTTGCATTGATACCAGGCTCTGTTTAAGCCACGAAAAATGTTATATGATGATGACTGAAAGGCTCATTCTAGGACATTTCATCTCAGCAGCTGGAATTCAGGTAGATCCGGCCAAAATTCAAATTCTGTTGCTTATCCCCACCCCCACTACTCAGACAGAGGTACGCAACTTTCTTGGATTTTCTGGGTATTACAGACGATTTATAGAACATTATTCACACATTGTTGCACCTTTATACGCATTAACCGGTAATGTTGATTTCATGTGGACAGAAAAATGCGACCGCGCTTTCCAGGATTTAAAGAAGCTTGTATCAACAGCTCTAGTCCTTCGAGGACCAAACTGGAATTTACCATTCCAAATCTCATCTGATGCCTCAGACACAGCAATCGGTGCAGTCCTTGGACAGGAGGAGGATAAAAACCATATGTTATTTATTATATCAGCAAAAATTTATCCCCTCCTGAATTAAATTACACTGTCACCGAAAAAGAATTCCTTGCTGTAATACATGCTGTCAATAAATTTAGACATTATATTACAGGCTATCCCGTTGTTTTATATACAGATCATTCTGCTATCAAATATTTAGCGAATAATCCTGTTACAAATGTTAGAATAACGAGATGGTTGATCTTATTGCAGGAGTTCGATATCACAATCAAAGATAGACCTGGCAAGGAAAACCCTGTAGCTGATTTTCTCTCACGAATACCAAAATCAATTGAGGCAGCAGCAGTGGAAGACCAATTTCCCGATGAGCACCTGTTTGTTGTTGTTGTTCGAACACCTTCGTATGCTGATGTTGCCAACTACCTTGCAGTATGTAAGCTACCAAAACACTTAACCCCTAATGAACGTAAGCAGATTGTTCAGAAGAGTACTCGGTTTTCGTGGATCGGGGGTTATTTGTTCCACACAGGGGCAGACATGAAAATTAGAAGGTGTATTCGAGAAGATGAAATCTTCGACATCTTAAAAGCTTGTCATAACGGACAATGTGGGGGACACTTTGCCGAGAAACGAACAACACATAAAGTATTGCAGACGGGATACTACTGGCCTACAATTTTTAAGGATGCGAAGAAATTTGTTCAAGCCTGTGACAGCTGCCAGCGAGCAGGACGACCTGGTCAAGCGGACGAAATGCCTCTGAGGCCACAATTAGTCATTGAACCATTTGAATGATGGGCTCTTGACTTCGTTGGACCCATCAACCCATCATCAAATCAGAGAACATATATTTTGGTAGCCATAGAATATGTTACCAAATGGGTTGAGGCCGAAGCGTTGCCTAGAGCTACAGAAGATTCAGTAGTACAGTTCCTGTTCCATTTGCTTGTACGATATGGCGTTCCGAGAGAAATAATCACAGATGGAGGACCACAATTTGTCGGAAACAAATTAGCTGCAACACTTAACAATTATGACGTCCAGCACAAAATTACTACCCCATATCACCCGCAGGCGAATGGGCAAGTAGAAAGTAGCAATAGGATAATAGAATCAATTTTAACAAAAACCATTGCTTCACATAGGCGTGATTGGGCCGCCCGACTACCTGAAGCACTCTGGGCCTATAGAACCACCTGGAGAAGCACCACTCATTATTCACCCTATCAATTAGTGTTTGGGAAGCAACCTATTTTCCCCATAGAATTTGAAATCCAAACGCTACGAACTGCACAGGAAGTTGGCCTAGATTTAAGTAAGGCACAAATCAATCGACTACAGCAGATTAATGAATTGGACGAAATAAGGCTCTCTGCATTACAAAACACAGCACTTATTCAGTAGCAACGAGCTAAATGGCATGATGCACTTATCAAGAATAAAGTCTTTCATGAAGGAGACTGGTCTTTGTTATATGACTCTCGGTTTCAGGAATTCCCGGGGAAACTGCAGACTCGTTGGTTGGGGCCATACGAAATCCAGAAAGTACATGATAATGGGACCCTTACTCTCATCACAATCGATGGTTCTGGATATGCATTTAAGGTAAACGGCCACCGAGTTCGTCTCTATCGCAGGCCACTCACTCGGGAATCCTTCTGTGAGTAGCTACGTCAAGACACTGACATGGAGATTTTAGGAGAAGAAGTAAGATCTTCCTCACCTATAATTCAGTAAGGAACGCATTTTTTTCACCTGTACATAAGTTCTTGTATATACGTTTTCTTAATATTTCTTTGATCTTTCTTTCTTAAGATTGCTTTTTACAGTCAGTGTGCTTTTGTTTTTCCTTTCCCAAAAGGAACAGCAGCTGCTTGTTTTCGTGTTTTTGTTGTTCCTTTTCTAAAAGGAACAACAGTTGCTTGTTTTAGTGTTTTTGTTGTTCCTTTTCCAAAAGGAACAACAGTTGCTTGTTTTCGTGTTTTTGCTGTTCCTTTTCCAAAAGGAACAGCAGTTGCTTATTTTAGTGTTTTTGCTGTTCCTTTTCCAAAAGGAACAACAGTTGCTTGTTTTCGTGTTTTTGCTGTTCCTTTTCCAAAAGGAACAACAGTTGCTTATTTTAGTGTTTTTGCTGTTCCTTTTCCAAAAGGAACAACAGTTGCTTGTTTTCGTGTTTTTGCTGTTCCTTTTTCAAAAGGAACAGCAGGTGTGAGTTTTTGCTGTTCCTTTTCAAAAGGAACAACATTTTTGGGGTTTTGCTGTTCCTTTTCAAAAGGAACAGCAGTTGAGAGTTATTGACTGTTCCTTTTCCAAAAGGAACAACAGTTGCTTGTTGTCATGTTTTTGCTGTTCCTTTTTCAAAAGGAACAACATTTCGTGTTTTTGTTGTTCCTTTTTCAAAAGGAACAACATTTCGTGTCTTTGTTGTTCCTTTTTCAAAAGGAACAACATTTCGTATTTTTGCTGTTCCTTTTTCAAAAGGAACAACATTTCTGGGTTTTTTGCTGTTCCTTTTTAAAAGGAACAACATTTCTGAGTCTTAGTTGTGAGTTTTTGCTGTTCCTTTTCAAAAGGAACAGCATTTGCGAGTTTTTGTTGTTCCTTTTCAAAAGGAACAGCAGTTGAGAGTTTTTTTGCAGACAAGCACTCATGATCTTAGGTTGTTTCTTCTCAAAGAACGGCATCCCAACTATTTGTTTGTATGGATTCTTCTCTTTCAAAAGGAACACTATAGCCATATCTTTGCTCTCAGTGATGATTCATATTGAGGATGCTTTTCGCCATGATCTCTCTAGTCTTTAAGATACAACTATACACTTATGCAATGAACATCAATTACAACATGCCGAAGTCAGCAGATCATAAAATCGCTATCTTTATAGAGCCTAGTATTGATAAGAGGACAAGAGGAGGGACATACTTATTTCTCATCTCCGTTGTCATTGACTTATTCCCATTGTCCTGGTTGGTTATCTTTATCATGGCGATCTCCTTAAAAAAAAAATTCTGATTATTACACAGGAATAAGAATAGAGGATTTATATCTTCCTGTTGGGATGATAAGACTTCTTCCACCATTCCCACTCTTAAGGAGTGCTGAACCACCCTTATGTGTAAATAAATAAGAAAAAGTGCTTTGCAAAGAAAAAATGATGATGAATATGGATTATTAATTGTCAAATGCAGGATAGGGGGTCTCATCAAGAGCCAGCCTACCATGATCATCAGGTTGGAAGCGAAGTGGCATTCCCAACATGGCCACCACACCAGGGATATGGTCCAAAAGGTATACTAAATAAACAGACCTTGGAACAGGGGGTCTCATCACGAGCCGGCCTGCCCACGATTCGCACCTTCCTTGTGAATGGCATTATGGCTATCTGGTTACCAACCCAACATAATGGCCTGCGTTTTGACAAAATACTTTTTATACACATACATGATCATGGTTCCGGGGGTGAAATAAACAACTCTGCCAAGGTTATGAACACCTGTTGGCAGCAGAGCTCTGTTAATGGTATCGAAGTCATAATGGTTACACCAACGGGGATGATATTAATACCTCTTTGTCTCTTCTATCCTATGAATAATTCATATTTTATTTCCCGATGAACATATCGAACGAACACTCATTACTACCAATCATGGCAAGGGAATTGACAATGACCTCTGGGGATTTCGTACGATTGACAAACGTCCCATCCCCCGGCCTCGCATCATATTACGCAGGATCTTATGTAAAACGCGATCCACCTTTTTTCCTCGATTTCGATATTTCGTTGTCCATCTAAAACATGGCGTAATTCTATATGTTGTTCCTTTATGACTGGATACACGATGGCTGCTGCTCCTCTATTTGACGGCTGGGGCAGCCTATCACATCGCGGGGGGGAAGGTAATCTCATTACTCCACGAATTACGTGTCAGCACACCATTCGGGGTAGATAGTGTACGAAAGTATGGCATGGTTTAACGGTATGATAATTCTATTTTACGCAAAGTTGCCATCCACAATCCATTTTTACTGCATACTCTTTTTTTTTCCGCGATGATCACCTTCTCTGCATCCCAAAACAGCACAGGCAGTTGTTGTTCCATTGAAAATCCTTAGTAGAACCATGGGAGGAAAGGCAGTCCGAAGCGAACCTCAGGAATTGACAGTCTCTGCTACCGCCCGGGAGATCCTGGAAAAGGCTGGATGGCTGAATTACTTCAGTCGCCTACAAGAATCAAACGAGACAATGGCGTTGGAATTTCTACAAAACTTGCAGTAGGACTACTCCATAGTAAGAGGAAGGCGGATAGCAGTCACTGACGATGTAATTGCAGAAGTCTCAGGCCTACCAGCCACCGGACCTGTATGGACGCTGAGGAAAGAAAGACTGTAGAAGATTATGGAGATTTTCCAGGATGAAGGCCAAAGCTTGACAGTGAAGGGGAAGGGATTTCTGCCAGCAACGTTAGGAGAACCCTGGACCGAACTAGTAAGGATAGTACAGAGCTACATTACTTGCGAAGGAAGGAAGGACATGGTAAGACCACGCCATCTTAAACTCTTAGCTGTTTTGAAAGAAAAATGTTCTGTAAATATGCCTGCACTTTTAAATTCACTATTGCATGATGCGGCCCGAAGCCTGAAAACGGCACAACATGTAGAAGCAGTTGTTAGCCACCATGGATTGATTCGATTGATAGTGAGCCATAGTCTCACTCAACAACAGAGCAGCTGGGAGGAGCTCGTTGCATTGATCGAGGAGAAATTGGCTGCACCACCCCCAAAACCTAAAACTTCCTCCAGCACACCAGAACGATCAGAGAAACGCAGAGAAGTGGCAGCAGGAAAACGTGTGGCTCCAAAACGAAAGAATTCTTCAGGGACACCGAAGCGACCAAAAAAACGCAGAGAAGTGATAGCAGAAAAACTTGTTGCTTCTACACCTGAACAACCAGAGAAAGCAAGAAAATCAGTCCGGCTAGCTCGAATACGAGGGAGGCTGGAAAGGATTCGAGAAAGCACCAGCCAACCAATTGAGATTATAGAAAAACCTCCAAAACCAGAAGGAATACCTTCCGAAGAAAATGCTGGACAATCTGGGGGCGAAGCTGAGCAAGCCAGAGGAGGAGGTGAGGATAGAGAAGTGCACTCCAAAACAGAAACAGAAGCTGAACACTCCAAGGCAGTCACTGAACAGGACAATCGGGAGGAGGATGTAGCACAACCAGAAAGCAGCCCGCTGCGAGACCCTGTGGGCAAAGAAGAATTGACCGCAATCCTGGCCAGTTTGGGGGAATATGGCCAACCCTCCAGCCCAGCAGGTCCTCCCGATGAACCTCCAGAGGAAGACATACCTGAGGGTTCACATGCAGAAAAGGAAGCAGAAGAAAACTCGCCCGTTCATGAGGAAGAAATAAGGGACACCAACCGGGAACAATCTGTTCCCGAGGCACCAGAAGAAACTCTAGAAAGAGTAGGAGTAGATTTAAGGGCCATTAGCAAACCCTCTGCTGAAGCAAGGGAAATCAAGAAATCAAGGACTAAACAGCAGAGGCTGCTGAACACTATAGCCCGGCTCCAACAGAAAATTCGGATTTTGAAAGCCAATCTGAGAATACAAAGGACCACAAGGAAAAGAAAGAGGACCACTGCAGCAAAATCCCGCAGAACAAGAAGATGAGGGACTTACAGTCGCACTGTTGGTCGAAACCCGATTGGAAGACCTGCTGCTGTTCCAAGTGACACTGAGGAACAAACTGTTGTTCCAATTGTCACAGAAGAACAGACTGCTGTTCCAAATGACGCTAAGGAACAAACTGTTGTTCCAATTGTCATTGAGGAACAGACTGTTGTTCCTATTGATAATGAAGAATAGACTGCCGTTCCATTTGGGGCAGAGGGACAGGATGATGTTCCATTAACAGAGGAACCACAGCAACCCTTCATTCGTGTTAATAAAGAAAAGGAGAATAAGGAGATCCAAACAGAGGCACTGCCCTCAGGTGTGATCCGGGTTCGGAACTCCAAACAGCATAACAAAAAGGTTCAGGTAAAACTCCCAGCCTCTACGGCCCTATGGAAAAAGGATCCAAAAACAAGAACCTTGCACAAGATGATGAAGCAAGCTCAGCAAGAAGCTGAACAGTTGAAGGAACAAACAGTCCCCGGGAGAAATATTAAGAGTTGCAACAGCAACTTCGGGATATTAGTCAGTCCGAGAGCCAGGCCTTCGAAGGCTGGCAAAAGGAGCAAGAAAAGGCTGCAAAGGTAACTCATCGATTAGATATTGTTGTTAGGCAGATGGACACTGTGTGTTCTTTGTATAATGACGTTCTGGCCTATAGGGCCCCTGCTAAAAACTATGCTTTATTTTTTCTTGAACGATATTTACGATTAAAGATAAAAGCTGTCAGGGCAGGTGCCCCTATACAAATCAATATTGTTAATGATTTCATAGATTGTTGCAAGCATTACGGAGTTAAGGTTCAAAGGTTATTATGTGAATTTTACTTGCATAACCTCGTGCTAGACCAGGAAACTGATTTAAATCCTGGCCCTTTTGTTGGGGACATCCAATTGCAAGCCTTCATTTCCTTCGGGGTTAATCAGCTAAAATGGCTCAGGGCTTATAACACTTTTCAGAGACAGGAAAATAGCCTAGACTTGTGGGTAAGAGCCGAGCCTAGAGACCCAGTACTGTTATGAAGAGCACATAGGAACCTTATGAGATCCCCGGGTGTTATGGAGACACTAGGACCCATGCACGAGGACCTAATCCGACAAAATCTGGAATATTTTCTGACTATTAAAGACCTTGCCATCGATGCTGCAAAATTTCGATACCAGACTTTGAACCCAAACATCCAGCTCAGTGAACCATTCAGATATGAAAATTTTGAGCTAGCTACCAGCCGATTGAACCTTTATGGCGAGCGTATTTTGCAAGCAGGGCCATCCTGGTTAGGGTATCGATTTCGTAGTCCAATTATTTGGCACCATGCACCAGGATATCTGGCCTTGTATGAAATGCCTGAAGGTCAAACAAATCAGTTCTTTGATGATCTAGTTGCTCATCACGGCTGTAGGCCTCCACACGAGGTTCCCTCTCCAGCCTATTCTCTTACCACCTTGCATGTCAACTATAATGTTTTCAAGGATAATTTTAGGGGCGAATGTTCACCCTTTGGCGAAATTAAGGGGTTTTAAATTTTTAGTGGGCGAATATTTTGTATCATAGTACATTTTTACAAATCACCTCAAATATCCCGCCTTATTTTAAGGGAGAGGGTAAAAAAGGTAAATTTAGCCCTTGAAATTAGGACTTACAACCTTCCATTCGCCCATTCTCAAGAATAGGTTTTATTTAAGTGAATCCATTCGCCCATTTTCAAGAATAGGTTTTATTTAAGTGAATCCTATGGGCCAAATACCATATTTATAAAAGAGGTATGGTAAATTAATAAAAATATAAATAAATGAGAGGTATGGTAAATGAATAAAACATTTTTTATATTTACTCCATAAGTCACCTTATATACATGTAACGGTGTAAACAAATAAAAATATAAGTAAACTGGAGGTATGGTAAATAAATAAAATGTGAGGTTTTATTTAAGTGAATCCTATGGGCCAAATACCATATTTGTAAAAGAGGTATGGTAAATTAATAAAAATATAAATAAACGATAGGTATGGTAAACAAATAAAACATTTTTTTATATTTACTCCATAAGTCACTTTATATTTACGAACACTCAAAAAATGGGTTATATTTAGGTGAAACCTATGGCCAAAATACTATGGGACAAATACCATGGACTAGATTGTTATTAATACCAAGCAAAAAGCCATTATTAACCCTAACATTAGAATTAATAAAAATAAAAATGGCACATGGTATTGACCCATGGTATTCACCAAAATGGCACATGGTATTGACCCATGGTATTCACCTGGAATGTAGCCTATTTAAATGGGGAATTAAACCAGCATGTAGCCTATGCTAAGATTCACTAGGACTTTACAAAGTTTTATTATTTAGTGAAAGACTCGCCAAGATCTTACAAGATTTTATAATTGAGTAAAATATTCGCCATGCCTGGTGAGAGATTCGCCAAAAAATTATATATACATATTATATTATTGATAAAATCGCCTTCCATTTCTCCTATATACCATGGAGATTCGCCCATTTATTATATTTATAAATTTAGGGGGGGTTCTTAAAATTTTCCCTGAATGTTTTCATGAGGGCATGAAACAGGGTAAGCAGGGGGGTGTGTGGAGCACTGGAAAGGTATGTTTTTGACAAACAATTTAGTGACTTTTCAGTAACAATTGTAACCCTTTCTGCATAATGAGCTTAAAGAAATAAGTTTTAATAGAATGTGTAAGAATTAGTATGGAAAGCTTAATCGCTGATAATTGTTATTTTTCCATGCAGAAAAGGGTGGAAACGAAGGACTGCCATTCGAAAGGAAAAGACAAAGAAGCAATAATTGTTGTCCATTTAGGAGGGAACCGGATGCGAACAAGATCGAACAGATCGAAGCAAGAGGACCTTGGAAAGAAAGAAGGATTATCAATTCGGAGGAACAGGGGAAGAAAAGTAAAGGATTAACAGATTAGCGAATCCCTCAGGATCGCTGTTTTGCTTATTTTTGCTACCTAGATACCTCCGTCATTACTCTTATAAAAAGGGACAACAGTGTTAAGCAAAGGGACTTTTTGTTCATATATGTAACTGTGAATCTCATATTCAACTTTGATCATCGACTCTTACCAAGACTTGTTTTTTTGTACAATTGTTGATGTATTAATACAAAAGACCTAGTATTTATTTCATCTCTGCGTCTGAAGTAATCTATGGCGGTGTACCGTTGGAAGCTAAGGGCCCGGCTCCGAAGGACACTTGCTTTTGTATCATTATAATTTGGTTTCCGTGTGGTTTGTTTATCTTTACATTTTGGTAATCTGACGCATTTTTCATATGCTATTCCATGCTCTGATACAATTAATTCATTAATGGTTTCTTTCAAGAAGTGATTCTGGATTGTATGAGTGAATCTTTTCAGAGTCGATTGCATGCCAACTATTTCCGTTGCAGAGCCTTCATATTGAATATTTCTGTAGTGGATTCATTTGAAATATCAATTGTTGGAATCCTAAAGTGATATTATTCTATTTGGGAGCATAGTCATATTCTCTTTAAATCAGGTTGCTATAGTAAGCGTGTTGTGTATATATGTTTGATGATTGTTGTTCCATAATTCATTTGTGAATACTGTTCCATAAAGTATAATTCATTAAAGTTGTTTTCGAGAGAAGATTGCTATTTGATTGCAGAATGTGAGTTTAATTCAATAGAGCAAGCTTAGTCTGACTCGCGAGATTTAGTTTATTGGATTGTTGTTCCATTCATTGCTGTTCCATTTATTGCTGTTCCATTTCAGATTTGTTGTTCCATTTCCTGTTTGTTGTTCCATTTTACTTTCTGTCGTTCCATTTACTTGCATTTACTGTCTTGGTGTGAGAGAAGGTCTAAGGCTGTAGTGAGCCTCAGCAAGTCGCTGCCTAGCTCCCAGACCTATGGTCCATGCTCTAATTTCCTTTCCATCAGTTTCTAGAGGGATGGGTTATCGCTTCCGTACCCTTGACTGATAAGCTGCTTTGTGTGATCTTATTCTTTTAAGCAATTTAGTCATAAATTTAGCATCCGTTTACTCTTGTATTTTCTAGACACTGTACTACTAAGCATTACTCTGACGAATAGCCTCGGATTGAGTTACTCTTTGCAATAACAAAGCATTCCCGGATTGACTTATTAATGTGGCATAACTAGAGGTGAAAGAGACCCTTGTTACAGCTCTACAGTTGGAAACATGACATAGTGAGAGGGCATGCCTGCAATTCAGTGAGGGTGTTTGGCTCATCCCTAACATGTTTGCCACTTTTGTGATGTCTTCTGGGAGCCTGTTCTTCTGGGGATGTATCACTTTTAGTCTCCACCTCATACTCTGATGAACCCTCAGATGCCATGACAGCGGTTTATGTACTGTGCTTGGACTGCCCTTTGATGATGGTGAAACTAGGTGTTGTTGTGATATCTGCCACCAAGGGGAAAGATGAAACAAAAGGGAGTATTAGGAGGGGAGTAATGTGATGGGAATAGGGGTTATGGGGAGAAGTCTGTTTTGAGATATGTAGGGGGTTTTGGTATTTGATAGGGTAGGTTTTTTGGGTTTTGACAAGGTAGGGTTTTGGGGTGTTTTGTTGACAAATAAGAGGAGGGGAAAGGGAATAGGGTTTGGTAGTGTTTTAGGGCTGGGATAATGGGAAAAATGGTGGGTTAAAATGGAACGTTGGCTTCAATACCACAAACATGCAACCCTAGCAACAATGGCCTTTGGTGTTTTCTTGTGGTTGACTTTATAAGTTTTGTTGCATTTCAAACATTGCCATAAACCATCATATCATTTATAAAATTTGAGGAACAAGTCATGTCATAGAGCCTACCTGTCAATTTGAGGGGCTTCACTAAAAATTTGGGGAAGTTTGGCACTGTTTTGGTGCTTTGTCTATGTGCGCCACGTGCAAAACCTAGTGCGTCGTGCCCTAGGTGTGCGCCGCGCTCATTGGAAAAATACACTAAGGGCTGGCTCTGTGTGTGTCGCGCCCCTGTGTATATGCGTCGCGCCCTGAAAACCGCCTCCAACCTTACTCCAAACATGCACGATGCACACTCAAAGACTTTGCAATGTTTCCATATGCACTTGCTTTGCACAATGACTTTGATTTTTGTGGAAACTTGTTTATAAAGACTTGGAATTGATGGGTTAAATTTTTGCTTCTCCAAAAACCCATTTCTCTAATGTTATGTTTTGACACTTTTTCACTAACTTAATGCAACACTGATTTTCACTTTCCCTTTGAAATTTTAGCTCAAATGATGAAATTTTCAGCACTTTTTGCAGGGATTGCATGACAAGACATTTGGCCATGGAAACCATGACTGCATCTAAAGAAATCAACTAGCGACCTTTTGAAAATTTTAACACAAATGACACTGTTTGACTTTTCTTCAAAACAGAGTTTTGAAGAACAGTCGAAGTTCATCAATATGATGATGAAACTCTCTGAATCATTACTTTGTAAGGGCCTCACTCTGGCCTGCATGGCTTTACTGGACATATTTAAAGACAAAATTGATTAATCCCTAGATGATGAAGCCCAGGCCGCTCCCGGGCCACTTCTACCAGGATCTCTGACAACCAAGCTTATGAAAGCATGTTTTATAACCATGCTTGTTAACTCACAGCATTCTTCATGAAACTCTTAGAACAAACATATAAAAAAAATGAGCTTGCACACCATTACTTACGTACCTCTCTGCTCTCGGCACTCTTCATGCAATTCTCCATGGAACATATTAATATGTGGATTTGCGAGCAAATTAAGAATGCGCCCTACTGTTCTCATTCGATCAGAATTCAAGTGTAATATGGCCACTCTTCCATTTTAAGACATTTTCAACCATAGGCAATCCTCTACTATCATGCAGAAACTTATCCTTCGATTTCTAGCAATTTCACAAGTTATTACTTGAAAGTGGAGACAATTCAATCCTATGTTTCCAACCATAAACTTAAACATACAAATTGAACTCCATCCATTTTCTGACTTTGGACATTCCATAAACAATCTCTAAATATATTGACTGCGTTCAATTAAAGAGTGCGCATTACCTTTAACTTCATCTGCTGTTGGTGAAATCTTAACAAAACGTTATTCAATTGACGGCCTTACACAACATAATATACATATATATGCTCCGTTATATATATCTACGGCATCCTCTTTGGTGTGAAAGCTTAAAGGCGGTGTCCACTTGGCGGTCTTACACACACAATGTTTGTATCCACTTGGCGGATTAAAAGCGATATCTTTTCTTTGAGATGGATTACATAAACGCCATATATACCCACGCAATACATAATGGAAATCACCATAAACAAAGACTCACACATCGACGACTTTGTAAATCCTAAAACCCGGGACTTATGCGGAAGGGACTTATGTAAATATCATTGTAAATACATGCGTTCAAACCCGGGACTGATAAGACTCAAAGTGATGAATGGATTCGATATGTTATAATTGCTACGCAACATATGTATAACCACGGAAATTCCTTACCTCCTTTTCCACCGGCGGTGATCATGCGCTGGCTTGTGCTATAGCAAAGGCTCTTATATTATCGCCGACTGTTATATTTCTTCTCTTTATGTGATTTGGGGTCGATATATGTCTACAAATTGCTATATATCTGTTTTCGGTCGATGGATAGATATAATTGCAGTTTTTCAACCAACCAACAATGTAAATTCCGCTGTTCGGCGATGCTCTAACCTTGACTCCCGCTCCTCCGGAACTGATACTCCTATAAGCACAGGTATAATGTTTCCGTGGCCGCTTCTCTAACAGTTGCTCCACAGTTATTCCACCTCCAAATGACGGAGCTGTCGGTCCATATCCGTTGCAATTTATATTAAATCGTTTCCAAATTCCAGTCCTCGCCCCTGTTGCGCTATGGTTTGCCTATTTCACACTTTTTGATGCAAATATGATTCCAAACGAAATGGTTAAGACTTTAGCCTTTGAAGCGTTCAAACAACCACCGAGCCGCTTCCTGAATTCTTAAAATAATTCTTCAATTGGGTCTCACATAACATAATAAGGATATATGTATTACCTTATAATTAACCACGCATCTTCTTTGTCTATCGGCACTAGTTCACGGGCAAGGTTCTGAATCACAAATTAATTGCTATCTGTCATGCTGCAAATACATGTAACAAGATCCTCTATACAGATTCTGCCAATGACTATATTCTTAACCGATGTATATGCGTTAGAGCGCATGCACACACAGCATCCTCGCAATTAAACATACATACACAGCCGTCCAGAATTTCATTCAGAAAACATAACCGTCTATACAAATCGAAATCAACATATTCATATTTACAATAAGACAAACATTCACACAGAGTTTTCTTCATGGCCAGATATGCAAATCCATGGCCCTTTTACAACTGCCGAAGGCTTCCAAGGAGAACTTTTCACACTCACTCCCTCATGCTCACTCTCCCATGCCTTTGAGGCTCATAAATTTATACAAATTGAATTGAACCAATTTAGGTTCAAATCCCTTTAATCACTCAACAAAGTCCTCAAATATCTCAACACCCCTACAATCTAGATTTTATCCCTAAAATCTTGAAACTAAATCTAACTTAGGCTCCATCATTAATTCTTAATTATCTCAAGGCCAAATCCTCTCATGTTTTCAGTTGTTTGGAAAAATTTACAAATCCTCTCTCAATCTCATAAATATTTACATAAAATTAATAATTTATCAAAAACATGAGACCCCTTAGTTTTAATAAATACAAGGTATTTTTCCGAGTCTATGCTCCTGCATCAGACTCCCAAGGTAGAAAATGATCATGATCTCCAGATCATGAGTTTTAAATCTTTGTCCGCCTGGATCCCACACTTTATGCTGTCTTGCTCCACTTGCTGCACTTTCACAATCTGTCTCTACTTTCATTTTGCTGTTGCTTCTGCTGCTTCTCTTCCTTGCTACTGCTGGTCTCTTCCGGGATTCTTTTGTCATCAGTCTTCTGATACTTTCAATCTCTCGGTCCAATAAATCTCCCGGCTGTTGATTTCTTGCTGCCTGCTGAGTTAAGACGGCTTGCTCAGTTTTTACTTTCTCTATCTCTACTGTCACTTGCTAACTTCTTGCTTCTATTCTTGTTTCTATTCTGACTTGTTCAGTCTTCACAGCCACCCAATCATCCATGCCCTCTTTTTTTCTAGAACAGAAAACTTCTTCTTCCTTCATTTGACTTCTCAATTGAGTCAAATGTTCTGCAACAATACCTGCATTCACAAAAACACTTGTTAGAATAAAAATCAGAAGGCATCAGTGCCTTATCCTCCTTTGCCAGCACTTCAGTATGCTGTTCTGAATTCTCCCTCTCAATTAGCACATCAGTATGCTGATTCTCTCTTCCCAAAGAATTCTCAAGACTATCAACTAGTCTTCCTCTCACACCATCTGCTTCCATGATATCTTTCTGCACTTGTTCACTGTACTGAACTCTTTCTTCTGCCATCTCCCTGTCATACTCCAAATTCTTCAACAAATATTCTAGCAATGCAATTTCCCTGTGACATTGCTGAAGCATTTCACTATCACTTACAGTCCCTGCATTCATTCACAACTTGTCAGTTTGAAAACTACAAGTCTCAACAGCTTTAATCGTCGGTTCATATACCAGCTCTTCCAGCTGATCATCTTCTTCATTCACATGAACTTCATCTTCAACAAAACCTGTAATCACATCACAACTGTCAGCTATAAAAATACAAGAGTTCATATTATCCAGCTGATCTGGATCTGCCCAATAGTTCAAGAAATCATCAATGATCTCCTCCTCTTTTTCATCAATGGAAACCTCCTCTTCCAACTCAGCTGCTCTGAGTTCTTCACGTCTCAATTGTACATCCATCATCTACTCGAGCTTTCTCAGCTCTTCTGTTAACTACATGTTTATATGTCGATCTCTTTTCTGTTGTAGCTTCTACCACTTCACTTTCTTTCCCTTCAGTGGAAAGATCCATCCTCTATTCTGGTCTTCCTGCTCTTGCAGCCATTCCTCTAGTACCTGCAATTGCACTTTCATTACTGCAACCTCTCTTTCTCTGACTTCTGCAGTCATCTCATCGCTGTGGCATTCCTCTGAACCTCTTCTTTGATCCTCCATGATCATTTTCTCACTGGCCATGAGTTGCACTAGCCTCTGCAACAAGCTCTCCTGTCTTGCCGCCACTTACCTCACCAAGCTCTCCTCACTCAATCTTTTGGTAAGTACTTGGTTCACTGCCTCTGGAACCTCTTTGAGCACTCTCCTCTGCTCACTCTCTAGGCTGTCTCTTCAACTCACCTCCTTCTTCAGGACACTGCAATTGTCCTCCCTATCCAGTATTTAGCTGAATGTCAGGTTCAATGCCATCGTCTTCTCTGCAACCATAAACCTCAATCATAAATTTCAAATCAAAAAAACATCTCACCTTCAAGATCCTATTGATCTCGCTTCATGTCCCACCTGCACGGCATCTCTGTGCTGCAACATTCATCAGTCCCAAAGTCTGATCTTATCACATGCAATTAATAAAAAAAACTTCATCGTTCAAATAGAGATATTCCAGCTCTGATACCAAAAATGATGAAGCCCAGGCCGCTCCTAGGCCACTTCTACCAGGATCTCTGACAACCAAGCTTATGAAAGCTTGTTTTATAACCATGCTTGTTAACTCACAGCATTCTTCATGAAACTCTTAGAACAAACATATAAAAAAAATGAGCTTGCACACCATTACTTACGCACCTCTCTGCTCTCGGCACTCTTCATGCAATTCTCCATGGAACATATTAATATTTGGATTTGCGAGCAAATTAAGAATGCGCCCTAATGTTCTCATTCGATCATAATTCAAGTGTAATATGGCCACTCTTCCATTTTAAGACATTTTCAACCATAGGCAATCCTCTACTATCATGCAGAAACTTATCCTTCGATTTCTGGCAATATCACAAGTTATTACTTGAAAGTGGAGACAATTCAACCCTATGTTTCCAACCATAAACTTAAACATAAGAATTGAAGTCCATCCATTTTCTGACTTCGGACATTCCATAAACAATCTCTAAATATATTGACTGCGTTCAATTAAAGAGTGCGCATTACCTTTAACTTCATCTGTTGTTGGTAAAATCTTAACAAAATGTTATTCAACTGACGGCCTTACACAACATAATATACATATATATGTTACGTTCTATATATCTACGACATCCTCTTTGGTGTGACGGATTAAAGGCGGCGTCCACTTGGCAGTCTTACACACACAATGTTTGTATCCACTTGGCGGATTAAAAGCGATATCTTTTCTTTGATATGGATTACATAAACGCCATATATACCCACGCAATACATACAGGAAATCACCATAAACAAAGACTCACACATCGACGACTTTGTAAATCCTAAAACCCAGGACTTATGCGGAAGGGACTTATGTAAATATCATTGTAAATGCATGCGTTCAAACCCGGAACTGATAAGACTCAAAGTGGTGAATGGATTCAATATGTTATAATTGCTACGCAACATATGTATAACCACGGAAATTCCTTACCTCCTTTTCCGCCGGCGGTGATCATGCGCTGGCTTGTGCTACAGCAAAGGCTCTTATATAATGGCTGACTGTTATATCTCTTCTCTTTATGCGATTTGGGGTCAATATATATCTACAAATTGCTATATATCTGTTTTCAGTCGATGGATAGATATAATTGCAGTTGTTCAACCAACCAACAGTGTAAATTTCACTGTTTGGCGATGCTCTAACCTTGACTCCCGCTCCTCCGGAACTGATACTCCTATACACACAGGTATAATGTTTCCGTGGCTGCTTCTCTAACAGTTGCTCCGCAGTTATTCCACCTCCGAATGACGGAGCTATCGGTCCATATCCGTTGCAATTTATATTAAATCGTTTCCAAATTCCAGTCCTCGCCCCTGTTGCGCTATGGTTTGCCTGTTTCACACTTTTTGATGCAAATATGATTCCAACCGGAATGGTTAAGACTTTAACCTTTGAAGCGTTCAAACAACCACCGAGCCGATTCCTGAATTATTAAAAGAATTCTTCAATTGGGTCTCACATAACATAATAAGGATATATGTATTACCTTATAATTAACCACGCATCTTCTTTGTCTATCGACGCTAGTTCATGGGCAAGGTTCTGAATCACAAATTAATTGCTATCTGTCATGCTGCAAATACATGTAACAGGATCCTCTATACAGATTCCGCCAATGACTATATTCTTAACCGATGTATATGCGTTAGAGCGCATGCACACACAGCATCCTTGCAATTAAACATACATACACAACCGTCCAGAATTTCATTCAGAAAACATAACCGTCTATACAAATCGAAATCAACATATTCATATTTACAATAAGACAAACATTCACACAGAGTTTTCTTCATGGCCAGATATGAAAATCCATGGCCCTTTTACAACTGCCGAAGGCTTCCAAGGAGAACTTTTCACACTCACTCCCTCACGCTCACTCTCCCATGCCTTTGAGGCTCATAAATTTATACAAATTGAATTGAACCAATTTAGGTTCAAATCCCTTTAATCACTCAACAAAGTCCTCAAATATCTCAACACCCATACAATCTAGATTTTATCCCTAAAATCTTGAAACTAAATCTAACTTAGGCTCCATCATTAATTCTTAATTATCTCAAGGCCAATTCCTCTCATGTTTTCAGTTGTTTGGAAACATTTACAAATCCTCTCACAATCTCATAAATATTTACATAAAATTAATAATTTCTCAAAAACATGAGACCCCTTAGTTTTAATAAATACAAGGTATTTTTCCGAGTCCATTCTCCTCCATCACTAGACCTAATGATCGAAAATGACTTTTGTCCATTAAAGGACCAGACCTTGACTGTCATGGACTTTGGTGGTCATTGACAAAAGACCTAAGCCAGCAGGATCCAGACACGGGGGGGAATGACTAGCATGACCTTTTCCGTCAGATTATGGCATGCCCCTAGCGGAATGTAGCTGAGTGAATGGAGTGGGACTCCTAAAAATGAAATGCATAAATAATTTTGATCTCTAACGAAGGACTGACCAGACCGACTCTAACATTGGCTCCAATGGGGGATGGTAGCTCCTTGGAGGTGCCAAGAACAGCAGATATCTAGAAGAGCTAGATAGTGCCTTCATCCATTGGGCTATGGAGTCATCATTTCGACAAACAACACAGGACTCTGACTCATTTATGAAACTAAAATGACCAAAAAATTGACTCAAACTTGACATTGAAATGACTGGAAGACTAACTTGACAAACTCAAACCAAACTGAAATAAAAATGGTATTTAAAATGACCGTGGAAGCAGCGTTAATAACTCAGAAATGGTACCGCTTGAGCAGCTGACCATTGATCGGCCCTCCTGGACAATCTTCCCCGTTCATTTCCTTCAGAAGAAAGGCATTCTGACCCTGATATGCTACAATTTTGAAAGGGCCTTTCCAAAGATTCTCGAACTTACCATGCTTACCTTTTTCCTCATTCCTTGCATCCCACTTCAGCACCACATCATCCAACTAAAATTTATCCGCCTTTTCTTTTCTGTCATAATTTTCTTGATCTTCTCCTACAATTTGGATGTGTTCTTGAAAACTTCTTCTCTGGTCTGCTGCAAGTGGACCATTTGATTCAACTTTCTTTGCATGGGATCTTCCTCACTGCCAGCCTCCTGAAGAAGTTTGACTACTGGGGTAGCGAGAGAGGTAGGAAATACTGTATCAACTCCATAAACAAGCTCAAACGGTGACCTACCAATGGGTTTCTTCTGGATGACCCGATCTGCCCAAAGTGCATTGACCAACCTCTTATGCCAACTCTTCTTATTTATTTCCAGCAGCTCCTTGATGATGTTGACCAATTATTTGTTTGAAGATTCCACCAATCCATTGCCTTGCGGATGATAGGAAGTTGAGTGACCCAAAATGATGTTATTTTTATGACAAAATTCTACCATCCTTTTTGATTTGAAAGCTGCTGTGTTATCAATGATTAACTTATTTGGGCAACCAAAGCGAGACAAGATGTTATTTTCAAGGAATGAAATGATTACCGCATCAGTAGCTTGTCTGGTGGGAATTTCTTCGATCCATTTCCTGAAATAATCTGTCACTGTGAGGATACATCTATGTTGACCGAAAGAAGCGAGATGAATTTCACTATTGAAATCCACTCCCCATTGTTGAAAAGGAGCACTCACCTCAATAGGCTTAAGTGGAAAAGGCTATAACTTCTGCTTTCCTTCAAAAATCTAACACTCATGACAGCGCTTGACCATCTTATATACATTAGCAAACAATGTCAGCCAATAGTACCCTGCTCTCAGAATTTTGTTTACTGTTGACTTCTAAAAAAGGTGACCCCCACAATCTCCTTGGTGGCAGTCCTCCATGACCTTCTTTGCTTCTTCTTCCACCAAACAATTCGAAAGAACGCCACCAGGATCTTTCCAATAAAGTGCAGAATTAAGAATGCAAAACTTGGCAGCTTTCAACTTGAATTTTCTTGCTTTGTTTCTAGTCATGCTGAGCGGTGGTGAAAAATTTTAAGCACATATATAATGTCTGAATACCATGGAGAAAGAGCAAACATTTCTGATACCTGAATTGATGACGCTTCCTCATTCTCATCGGACATAGCAGTGATCAGATTTATGTCCAAGGCGTGCAAGTTTGATTCAACCATTAACTTTGCCAATCCATGTCCTTTAACCAGCTTTGTGGGCTTTATTTCCACATCATATTCCAGCAAGGCTGCAATCCATTTACCTCATCTTCCTTCCGGATTAGTCTGCACTAAAACATCTTTGACAGCAACGTTAGGAACATAGGCCAAAATATGAGAATGTAGAATATATACCCAGAAATCCTTCAATGCCTTCACAAGTGCAAGGGCTTGCTTCTCAATGATGTTGTATTTTAAGGCGGCATCTCTTATGGCTCTGCTGAAGAATGCAATGGGTATTTCATGATCATCTCTTTTCTGCAATAACATAGCTACCATAGTGTGCTCCGAAGCAAATAAAAATAATATGAAATCCTGAGTGTAGTGCGAGGTGACTAATGGGAACTGAAGAAAGAGCCAATTTGACTAAATTGAAATATTTTACAGCCTCTTCCGTCCACTTCACTTGGCTATCATTCTTAAGCATGTTTGTCATCTCTCTTAGGTGCTCAGGAAGGTTAGGTACAAAGCGGCGTCGAAAATTCATTTTACCATTGAAAGATTGTATCTGTTTTTTATTCCGGGGCAGATCGATTTGCTGAATTTCTTGCACATGTGTTGGGTCAATACAAATGCCATCTTTTGAGATAATGTGCTCGATTAATTTGCCTTCCTCCATGGCGAACAAGCTCTTTTCTAGATTCAGTGACAAGCCATATTTTCTGCACTTTTGAAAGACAGTTTTTAGATGGTACATGTTCTCTTCATCAGATTTGGAAAACACTGTCAAATCGTCCAAGTACACAACCAAAAAGACATCCTTCTCATTTGCAAAAGCCAAGTCCATTGCATGCTGAAATATGGCACTTGCGTTCTTCAAACCGAAAGGAATTTTATCGTAATGAAAGGTTCCCCACGGAGTGGTGAATGTTGTCTTGTCTCAGTCATCTTCATGGACAGAAACTTAGTTATATTTGGAATAACCATCAAGTAGTGACATACGAGATGCTCCCACTACTCGCCGAAGTATATGGTCCATTTTGGCCAGTGGATAATTATCTTTCAATGAAACTTTATTGAGATTTCTAAAATCAATGCATAAGTGGATTTCACCTGTCTTCTTTCGTATGGGCACCAAGTTAGATATCCAATCCGAAAATCTGATGGGCACAATGATCCCTGATTTGTACAACCTGTTTACCTCCTTTTCAATAGATGGCAGCAACTTTGGATTTAGCCTCCTTAACTTTTGTCTGAATGGTTTTTCATTGGGCTTGATGGGTATAGTGTGCTGAATTATATTGGTATCATATGTCTTTAAGTCAGAATAGTCCCAAGCAAACACATCTGCAAATGAAGATAGCAAACTGATATATTTTTCCTTGATCTTTGGTGGCAATGCTTTAGATAGTTTTACCAACATAGGATTAGCAGCTGTTCCAATGTTGACCTCTTCTACACCCTTCTCTGTTGGCTGCAATGTTGGCTTGCAAGCTACATCATCTTGATCAAAACATTCTTCTAAAGGTATCAAGCCTTTAGGAATAATGTTATTCTTCAGCTACAACACATCCATTTCATTGATCTACACCTCATCTATACCATTACCTTTACCATCGTCATTTTCTACATCAATTGAGGTCTCTTTGAACTTGCCTTTGTTTTGCAGAAAATCATCAATCTCCTCATCATCTTGGAACACTTGCCAATATCTCTGATTGTTTGGAACGGTTGGAAGATGCTTGACATGGATTTCGAATTTATTACTAGAGTTCATTGTGATCTTCAAACTATTTGCTGCCTTGGCAAGAGCATCATCAATACCATTTTGTATACGTGGCACACATGTCAAGGTGTATTCTGAAAATAATTTTAGGATGTCTAGAACCGCATTACGGTAAGCCCACATCCTAGGATGCTTTGCTTGATACTCGCCTCTGACCTGCTTAATTACCAATTCGAAGTCGCCATATACTGAAATCCTCTTAGCATTCAGCTTTCTTAGAATCTTTAGGCTAGCAATCAGAGCTTCATACTCAGCTTCATTGTTTGAACACTCAAAAGCCAACTTGTAAGAGCATACCCATACATTACTAGGCACTTTGTTCGGGGCAGAGAAAGGACTGCGTACCCAAATTCCAATTCCAGCGCCATCATTTCCCATTGCTCCATCAAAATCCATGGTCCACAAACCTTCTTCCTCCTCTTGCAAGTGCTGGAAATCTATTTGTTGTGCCTTGTCTGCTTGTTGTCCATTACTTTCAGCTGGTTTCCCAATGGTGTTCTGTTGTTCTTGTCCTTTTTTCTTTAAAATTTCTCTGAAATTTTCTGTTATTTATGGAATATCATCTGCTTCAACTAACTGACTATCTATATCATTGAAACTATTTGAATACAAAACAGAAGACTCTAAATCTGTATGTACATAGTTAATTGGATGATTTATTGGTTTCTCCTTTCTTGTGATCATGTATTTCATTTTTTGTTCCCGATACAATTTCCTCATTTGTCCAAACACCGGAATCGTTGCATAGGAGAAATCTAGTTGTAGTGTCCCTTTCAATTTCGCTGCCCAAGACCTGCAAAGAAGCATGCCAAACCTGGGAGGAATATCTGTTACAACCACATCCATCAAAAAATTCTTCATTGAGAGCTGATCCAGACTCACAACCAAGTCTTTGATGAGTCCTATACATCTTACTCTTCTAGAATCAAATTAATAGAGATCATGGTATTGCCGAGTGATGTCCAGACCTATGTTATCCATGATAGCTTTGGGCATGAGATTGTGAGAAGCTCCGAAATCGAGCATGGCATTATGTAACACAAAATCATGCAATCTTAAATTGATATAAAAAGGTGGTACATCACTATCAGGAGACTCACCATTCGATGCTAGCCCAAAAATCATTTCAGGTTGATCATCTTCAACATTCACCTTGTCGGACATTGGGTCCAAATTCAACATTTTAGATACTTGCCCTCTATAACTATTGTTCCTCATTATTTCAGTCAAGGGGATGGATATCTTTAATTTAGAAATCTCATTCTCTAAATTAAAAGTAGGAATCTTTTCTACCTCTTTGGTTGGGATTTCTTTCTTTTCCTTTTCTTTCGATGCAACTTGCTGATGTGATTGTTCTGCTGATGGTGATTTGCTGCTCTCTGGACCAACCACCTCCTTTCCTCTCCTTTGTGTAACTGATGAATCATTCTTTGATGCCTCGACATCCTTCCTTTTCTGAATTGGTTTGAACGGCACATCTCTGTTTCTAAGTGAATATCGCTGCTGCTGGGTGGACAAAGCATTCATGTAGCCTCTTTGGTACTCATGCGATTCTTCCTCTAAGACGGTGTCATCTGCTAGAATGAAATCTACATCTTTGTGTACAGCCGAACCTCCTGCATGCTCCTCCTCCTCAGTGAGATAAATAGGCAAATCATCAGGAGTAAAGAGGTGGTTTTCTTCACCTATTATATTCCCGTCCTCATCTAATTCCGCTCCATGCACAAAATTTTGCTACAAAGGTGTTTGTACTGGCTGTTGTGCTGTCTGCTCTGCGGCTCGTTGATCTCTCTATCTTATTTTATATTGTGGTTGTTGCTGACCACGAAAGTTAGGATATCTAACTTGTGGCTCTGGTTTGTCAAGTTTCACCCTTTCAAGCATTTGCTCTACCTTCTTGAGTAATTGATCCATCGAGGAAGACTCTTCCTTGACTGTGACCTTCTTTTCTGCTTTCACTCTAGCTCTTTTGGATAGTAGATTTGCTTCAACGCTGACCACTATCTTCTGCATGTCTTCCATTGTGGCCAGTTCTCTCTCTCTCTTAATTGATAAGCCATGTTAGCATCAAAACCATCTGGGAACTTCACCATGGCTAGTCCTGCAGGTGGCCTTAGATGATCTAGAATTTCATTATAAACTGAATTGAATCTAACGCAATAGTCTTGGATCGACTCACCAGCATTTCGTTTGATTTGCTCATATTCAACCAGAATTTGAAGAGGATTCTTTTTCACTTCCCATCGGTTTATGAATTGTCTTTGTAGGTCGGCTAAGGTAGCGACACTTACCACCGGAAAACCTTTGAACCATTTCCTCACTTCACCTGCAAATGTTTGTACAAAGAGTCTCATTGCCACATTCTCCACATCGATCTCTTGAAGTTCATAAAAATCTGCCATTCTGTCCACATGTTGCTGAGCAGTAATGCTGTTAGGAGTGCCATCAAAAAACGAGATTTTTCTTTGATAATCTGCGGGCATATCATCTAGGACTTGAGGCAGAACCAGGGGTGCAAAACGGGCAGCCATCACTCTTGGTGGATTTGGCCTTGGAGGTGTTGGAGGAGTGTGCACAGTTTGTAAGGGGCTAGCGATTGGAGTTTGAAGCTGAGCTATAATGTAATTATCAATTGACCAACTAGCCCTTTCCATCTCCAAGTCTAAAAGGAATTGTGGATTGGGGACAATATAGTCAATGGCCCTTTCGGATTTGGTCTCAAACAACGATAGTTCAAACCGCTCATCAAACTCAAGCTCTTCAAGATGCTCAAAAATGTCAGGACATAAATGGGATTTGAACACGGGAGTTATAGTGCTCTCTTGGCGAAGGAGTCTTGGAATCAAGTTGGGGTTTTCGTAAATATGAGGAGGATCCGAATCTAGATTAGCTCTAGTATATTGTCTAGAAGCCAGTGTGCTATTGAGAAAAATCAAAGGACACAACCAACCTACTCAACCTATCTAATCCTAAACTTATCATCCAGAAGCTTAGAATTATCAAGATGTAAGGGGATTAATTTCATCCCCAGCGGAGTCGCCACTATGTTAGCACCTAAATCTGCCTTAGGCTAAAGGAAGGTAAAATTCAGGGTAACCACAAACCACGCTCAGTCTGGTAGCTAGCCCTACCGGAAAAGGAGAGGACTCTCTCCAAGTCATGCTCAGTGAATAGATAAATGAAATCGTCTGAGATGACTTACAGTGAAATATTGATCTTAGGCTAGTAATTGAATATGGATACAAGAAACAATTTTTTATGAATGACTGAGTTTCTGGGATGGTATGGGACCAACGGACAACAATGAACAAAGAATTTAATACAAAGGCACAGATTATTTCGTGAGGCAAGACCGGCGGAAAGTATAGCAATTTAGTTCAAAATAACGCGGAATGGAGATATTTCTTAGGAGGGTGAAAAGGGCATAAGTACATGAATCCTTTTCAACGGAAGAAAAACAATGAACATGAAATTTTCCCACAAGCAAAGCAATATAAATGAATTCTACCTTATCTAACTTAGAAAATTTCACTGGAAATGAATGTGAAATGAATTGTGAAACATAACGAAATACATATGAAACATAAGAGACACATTTTATACACTCACAACCACATCAATCTCATGAAATAGAGTCACTTCCTTTTATTAATCCTCTGTCAAAATATACAATGAAGCAACAGAGTTTCTTTCCCACAGTCTCCCAGAAGTTACAAGCCAACCAACCTTTTGCAAATAGTTTGCATACAATATATAGAATGTGCCATGAAGAGATAGAACACCCAAGGGTTGGGGAGTTACTCAAATCATTAGAAAATGGAGGTGGAAAGCCAACCATTAGCTACAGGTGCAGCGTTACAAACATGAAAAATGGCTTGGGTGACTATTCGCCTTCCTTCGCCACTTGAATAGAAACCAATCTGGAGTGAAAATACTTTAAATTCCACCTTAGGTGCTAAAAAAGTGAAGTGTAGATGATAGGGCCCACTTGTGAAAATTCACGAATCGAAATTTCGTGAAACGGAGGTGAAATTGGCCTTTTTTCCTATATGCGCCGCACCATTTTCTATATGCTCCGTGCCACTTTGGAGCCTATTTTGAGGCACTTTCAGGAGTCCAAAATGTTCCCAAGTGTGCTTGTTGAAAAGCCCGTCCTGTCTACTTTCCAACCCAAGTGGAATTTTTGAATTTGGTGCTCATTTTCCCCTCCAAATCTTCATTCTCCCAAAACTACTTCCTGTGTGTCAAAATAGGGGCAGAGAGGTCATTTTTTGGGTGTTTTTGACCTCCTAGAGACTCAAATCATGCCCACATTTCTTGTCCAAGCACCATTAGTCGTGATTTTTCATGCTGAATCCAAAAATGCAAGCCATTTCCAATTTGGAGCTCCCAATTCTAAGCGCCAGGGAGAAAAAACCTGTGTTTTGACCAAAAAATTACCATGTGACCAAAATTGCCCCAAATTTCTTGAAATTTGGGCTAGAGGTTCTCTATGAAGTGCTATGCTATTCCAAAGAAGCTTCAACCAAGATTCAAAGCCTATCTTGCTCTTTTTCCTATCTTGCTCTTTTGCCTCTTTTGCCTCTTTTGTTGCTTTGCTCAATTTTTCCTTCAAGCTCTTTATCTGGGCCTTTACACTCATATTTTGTGCCCTGTAATGGAAAGCCATGTGTCTCAGTAAGGCATGGTCCTTGTCGGCCTTGTTCAGTAGTCTCTCCAAGTGCATATTAACTCTCTTGAGATTGGCCTCCTGGTCCTCATTTATCTCTCGCTCCAATGACGTGAGCTCAACTCTTCTCCTTTGTGCAGCTTGGTGATGCTCACAAATGTTTTGTAGCTCCATGATCGCTTGCTGATCCTCAAGTTGTTTGTTCCTCTGCTCCAGATATTTCATGTTCAATTTGGATCTTCCTAAATCATGGGACAAGGCTTCATTCTCTGATTGCTTCTCTTGGATGATCTCTCTGAGCTCTGCATTTGTCGGTTCTATATCTGTCTCATCATCATGAAGGAGAACGAATTCGGTCTCTCGTTCACTTGATGGCTCACCTAAAGGCCCCTCATCATGATTTGGCTCCTTACCTCTATCCTGTTCCTGTGTCATCGATGCCGGAAGCGAGGCCCCTTCCACCCCGGGTGGAGATAACACTCGCTTTGCCGCTGCAAACAAATGTCTACTGCCTCTCTAATAGGTGATGAATACTGGCATAGTAGCGGCCTCATGGTGCGTATACTGGTGAGAAGGACCACCTATCTCATGCTCTACCTCTGATAATACCTGTGGAGTGCTGAAGAAGTCACAGGAGATGAAGTCCTCCCAAGCAATGCCCTGCAATCCCAACTGATGATCCACCAAAATCCGGATAAGAGCAAAGTGATAAACACTGTTAAGTTGCTGCTGAGGGGTCTTATGCTCCATGAAAGTGTTCATCCTCTCTATGTTCCTGCAAATGAAAAATGGGAGGTTCATCATCCGCACCCTGGTAAAGTGCATCGGCAACATGATGTGATAGGCATATGGACGAGAGAGCCTCCCCTCACAGCTGAAGTACTTCATGATCAACCTCATGAGTGGAGCATACTCATTTCTCAAATATCGGAATGGAAAGACTCTTGTGAGCTGCCTCAAATAACTGGCCTTAATGTAAGGGTCATAATGCTGCCTATCCACCTTCTTCTTATGCCATTGTTCTCCAACATTTGGTATGCCTGTTGCCACTGAGATAGTTTCGGGTGTCAATGTGAAGGTGACCTCGGCCAAGATAGACTGACCTCCATGTAGGTGAAGCACAAAAAGACAGGCCAACTCATGATGAACTCTAACATTAGCCACCCTTTGACAAAATTCAAAACATGTTAGGTGCTGGAAACATGACATAGCGAGAGGGCATGCCTGCAATTCAGTGAGGGTGTTTGGCTCATCCCTAACATGTTTTTCCACTCTTGTGATGTCTCCTGGGAGCCCGTTCTTCCCGGGATGTATCACCTTGAGTGTCCACCTCATACTCTGATGAACCCTCAGATGCCATGACTACGGTTTATGTACTGTGCTTGGACTGCCCTTTGATGATGGTGAAACTAGGTGTTGTTGTGATATCTACCACCAAGGGGATCAATGAAACAAAAGGGAGTATTAGGAGGGGAGTAATGTGATGGGAATAGGGGTTATGGGGAGAAGTTTGTTTAGGGATATGTAGGGGGTTTGGGTATTTGATAGGGTAGGTTTTTGGGGTTTTGACAAGGTAGGGTTTTGGGGTGTTTTGTTGACAAATAAGAGGAGGGGAAATGGAATAGGGTTTGGTAATGTTTTAGGGTAGGGATTGTTATCACTCAGGTTGTCCTTAAGCTCCGGAAAGGGATACGACCAAGGTAACCACAGACCAACTTTGGACTGCGGGTTCTAGCCAACCTGCAATCAGAGAGGGCTCTCTCTTTTAGGTTTATCTTTGTTTAAAATGTTTTTAGGCTAGTTATTGAGTTCAGGGGTTTTTGTTTTGTTTTTGGTGGGAAGGAAGATGTCTCAAGTAGAGAGGCAAAACATAGTCTGGTAAGTTTCAAACCATTGGGCGTGGAGTCAAGGAGTGGGATTGCTGGTGCGTTTTCTTGGCCATAAGAGAAATAAGGAGCAAGGTAGCTGCTCATGAAACAACACTTAAAGCTTAAAAGGATGGAATGAGGGATAAGGAATGAGAGGCAATAAAGAATATCTCACTCGGTTTAAAAGGGGGAAGGAGAATGAGCTCTGTCTAGGAGCAATTAAGAATTCCTAGACAACTGTCAAAGATGAAGGGATTAGGGGAAACATGAGCCATATGGAATTCATATTCATTACTAACCCAGATGAAAACATAAAGAAATAACAGAAAATGAGCATAGAGGGTGTTTAAACCAATTCTATAATATTCTTTCTTTCTACTATTTTAGACAGTATATCAATGGAAAAACAGAGGTAGGAAAACTTATTGAGTCATGTTGCAGCACAAGAATTCCAAATTCACTTCTTCAAAACCATTAGACACAGCGCAGACAGTCTTTCCTCCAAGCTTTTCAGCAATCTTTGATTACAGAAAACATATCAGGCATACAGTGCGAGTCTCCCCTGAAGACTATCAACCAACCGACCCTTAAGACAATACAGAGGGTGGTATATATAGGGAAGATTTATCCAAAATTTATCTACTACAGCCGACCTAACAGGTGTGACAGAAAACTGATTATTTTAACCTAATCTTATCTAGAAATAAATGCCATAAAAATATCTTTGAGCTATGCTGGGGGCAGCTGTAACAAGATGAGTTAATGTCTGTCATGGTGTTTGTGTGCTGTTCATCTCTTATAACTGTGCATTGGTCTTTGCACCCTTGCTGTTCAGCGGCATTGAATGCTTTTGACTGTGATTTGAGAGCTAGGACGGGCTGCTGATGCTTGATTTTGACTTTCTGGGGGCTTCATTAATGTACAGATGCTTTGAGCCCCTAAAAGAATCTTTGCTGATACTCTTTGGCGTCCTCCTTCCTCTGATACTCTTTGGCACTAAATTGATGTTGTTCTGGTGTGCTGTGGGTCTCATTCACAAATTGATGGCCACTGTTCAGCCTCTGTTTCTTTCAAAACTATTTTCTGCTCCTTCCAGCAAGCTTCGTGAAGAAAAATCGGTCATTCGGCGCCTTTCGGGCTTGCTGGGGGCCGCAGAATGAAAAGATTCCCTGAAGATTCCCCATTCAGGCCCAAAAAATCTAGCGATGAGCGATTTATCGCTCATCAAAAACTGCCTCAGAATTGGATTCCGGGGCCCCGAAGTGCGATTTTCGCCTCTGCGCCCAAAACTGATGATGACGTCAGCATGACATGACGTTGTACGACGGGTGACGTCAGCATGATGACGTGGCGGGATGACGTCAGCATGACATCATCATGTACGGACGGTGACGTGGCATGACACGTGGCAAGGGGCCACGCAGGCAGATGATTAGACATGTGACTGGGAAGAGGGGGCTGATGTAAGTGGTGACTGTGCAGGGGGTGACGTATGCGGTGACGTCACCGGGCAGGAGGCGATAAGCGGTATTGTGGCGCACCACCTTTGGGGGAGAGCGGTTTTGTGGGGGGGGCCTCCACCACAGCCCAGGAGCTGACGCGTGGCGGGAGTACGGCGGAAATACCGCTCATCTCCCGGACACTAAAGCTCGGGCGGTTCAAAGATGGGGCGGCCCACCCACCGTTGATCTGTGGGGCGGGCGATCCAACGGTTGGCGAGAGACGCGAGGTGGCGGCAGGTTAGTGGGCGGGGATATTCGCGGGAATATTCCCATTTTTAAATATAGCACGTGGGTGGGATATGATTTAGGGAAAAGTGGGTTATAGTTTTAATAAGCAGCGGGTTTGATGTTTTATGCAAAAAACTTTGGGTTAGGGGCGGCGAAAGGGGGTTTGCGTGCGGAGTATGATATTTACATTTAGGACTTAGGGAAAAAAAAGGGTAAAACATGGTTTTTTTATGGTTTTAGGGCTAGGGGAGAGGTTGTTAGCATGACCAAGTGTCATCTAACCCCTGTTATGACTTGGACGGGCTAAAAACAGCCCCAGATGGACTATTTTTTCCCCAGACTTAAAAAAATATGGCTATATTGCCAGGGAGAGGATATTTACATAGGGGAGTTATATGTACATAGCTTTAGTAAGGGAATGGGAAAACTGATAGGGAGTTATATAATACTGTTAGTGGTTAATATGAAGGTGACCAGCAAGCGCTAAGGTCAGGGACCTTAGGCTAAATTTTGGGGAAAAGAATTTGGAAAGAGATGAAGTCCTTTAGTGAAGCAGATCTTCACCAAGGCAACTGATATGGAGTATGATGAGACTAAGAGGCTCAAGCGGATCTTGAACTCTTTGGGGAGTTAGTAAGTGACTTGGGAAATTAGAAGAAGGGGGAAGTTAGTGATGTCCAGCTCTGAGCTCCTTTGAATAAAACCGCCTGCACTGATCTAAAAAGATAAAACAATTTGAAACACAAAATTGATCACAATTTATCATTCTGCAACCACAGCTACCTACCCAGCCTACTCACCTAACATTTTTTCTTTTTCTTTAGGTGCATTTAGACTTGCAGACCCAGATTTACAATTTTCTTTTGAATTCCTCCTATCTAGATCTACACTTATTTCTGCCAAGGCCCAGATTAAACAGTTGGGTCCCTTTGATTCTCTACCTATCTATAAATCTGCCAAGATTAAACTGTTTGGACAGATATGATTCTCTATATTCTAAAACAGGAAATTGAAACCTAGGGAGGCCAGGATTTAGCTGTTTGGCCTTCCCTTAACTGAAAACCTCATAAAAAATGGAATACAGCAGTGGCATTTGGACCAGCACACTTTCATTGCTTCTTGTGGAAATATGGAACACTGCAGCTTGCAAAGTATGACATATTTGGCATGTAAAAATGTCAATCATGAAAGATGAATACCTGCTGCAGCAGGAGGCTAACAGGGATAATGGGAAAAATGATAAAGGGAAGATAGGGAAAAATGGTGGGTGAAAATGGAACGTTGGCTTCAATACCACAAATATGCAACCCTAGCAACAATGGCCTTTGGTGTTTTCTTGTGGTTGACTTTATGAGTTTTGTTAAATTTCAAACATTTCCATAAACCATCATATCATTTATAAAATTTGAGGAACAAGTCATGTCATAGAGCCTACCTGTCAATTTGAGGGGCCTCACAAAAAATTTGGGGAAGTTTGGCACTGTTTTGGCGCTTTGTTTGTGTGCGCCGCACGCAAAGCCCAGTGCGCCACGCCCTGGGTGTGCACCGCGCTTGTTGGAAAAATACACTGAGGGCTAGCTCTGTGTGCGCCATGCCCTCTGTGTGCGCCGTGCCCCTATGTATATGCACCGCGCCCTGAAAACCACCTCCAACCTTGCTCCAAACACGGACGATGCACACTCAAGGACTTTGCAATGTTTCCCTATGAACTTGCTTTGCACAATGACTTTGATTTTGGTGGAAACTTGTTTATAAAGACTTGGAAGTG
This sequence comes from Pinus tabuliformis, assembly GCA_031772625.1. Taxonomy (NCBI): domain Eukaryota; kingdom Viridiplantae; phylum Streptophyta; class Pinopsida; order Pinales; family Pinaceae; genus Pinus; species Pinus tabuliformis. The sequence goes on along the minus strand of CM062807.1, from coordinate 999,083,852 downwards.
ATGGGTTAAATTTTTGCTTCTCCAAAAACCCATTTTTCTAATGTTATGTTTTGACACTTTTTCACTGACTTGAAGCAACACTGATTTTCACTTTCCCTTTGAAATTTTAGCTCAAATGATGAAATTTTCGGCACTTTTTGCAGGGATTTCATGACAGGAAATTTGGACATGGAAACCATGACTGCATCTGAAGAAATCAATTGGCGACCTTTTGAAAATTTTATCACAAATGACACTGTTTGACTTTTCTTCAAAACAAAGTTTTGAAGAACAGTCGAAGTTAATCAATATGACGAAGAAACTCTCTGAATCATGACTTTGTAAGGGCCTCACTCTGGCCTGCATGGCTTTACTGGACATATTTAAAGACCAAATTGATTAATCCCTAGACCTAATGATCGAAAATGACTTTTGTCCATTAAAGCACCAGAACTTGACTGTCATGGACTTTGGTGATCATTGACAAAAGACCTAAGCCAATAGGAGCCAGACATGGGGGTGAATGACTAGCATGACCTCTTCCGTCAGATTATGGCATGCCCCTAGCGGAATGCAGCTGAGTAAATGGAGCAGGACTCCTAAAAATAAAATGCATAAAGATTTTTGATCTATGATGGAGGACTGACCAGACCGACTCTAACACCCGGGGCTTAAAGTCAAATAAATGCTTCCGATAGGTTTGAGTCCATTGTATGAATATTTGAAAAAAAAATGGGGGCCTCTCTGATATAGTTATTTCTTTAATATGAAATATTATTATAATACAGCCTCTCTTCCACATTAATGTGTCCTGTAAGAATTTGATGAATCTGAAGAAACAGAGGAAGCCGAAGAGTGAGCGCAGAGGAAGCTGAAGATCAAGCGAGCGGAAGCCAAAGGCCAAGAGTATCAGGCATATAAAATAGAGAGCAAGGGACAGTTTGAGTTGTTGGCGAACTGGAAGAAAGGAGCAAGTCGTAGGTCCAACAGGATACGCGTAAGTCGACGGACGACCAACTCTATTGATCGTGCTAACCTGTGAAAGGCTTGGACCAGTGATGAATTAATCTGGTACATAAGACAACCTCAAGAACAATTTTGTGAAAATATAAATAAAGTTTCATCTGATATCGTTTGAAACGAACAATAGTGAGCACCAATATTGAAGCATATGTGAATGTATTTCTGGGAAGTAAGAGATTGCAATAGAAAGAACAATGTGCAGTAGTCATGCTGGAAGCATTCACCATGACAGTGAGAACAAAGTCTTGAAATGGAGAGTTGGTTCTTGTGCAGAGCTTAGTGCAGCCAATAGTAAACTCACTAAAGCTATGTGGAGACTTATCAGAGATCATGATGGCTATTTGATAACATCATGAGATAACTTTTGCAGACCCTGTGTGGACAGTATGAAGAGTTGTAAATACTTCTTCATATGAAGATTTGTTGCCATTGATGTTGTAGCATGGAGACTACAGTGAAGCTGTAAATAGACAGAATTCAGTAAAGAAGAGTTTTGGGAGCATAGAATCACTATCAAACATGCCTTGACAATATTTGGTCAGAGCCCTTGGGGTTGGAGCCTCAGAATTGGAAGGACTGGTGTCCTTGAGGTTGGTGCCTCAGAACTGGAAGGATTGGTGCCCTAGGAGTTGGTGCTCCTAAGACCAAGGTTGGTTCCTTGACAAAAATGAGTTGGTGCTCTAGAGGTTGGAGCCTCACAAAAGTCCAAGTTGGTGCTCGGAAACATATTGGAACCATACATATATTGTATCTGTTTTATTGCAAAGATTATATTAATAAGAGCATTTATTCTTGTTGTTCATCTTCTATTCTGAATATAAATGTTTTAACTAGTAAAATAACAATTGAAAAGAAATATTGATTCACTTGCCCCCCCAGTATTTCCAGCACACTTCCTGGAATCAAATTAATAGCATGTTCATGATCACGAATAGGTGCGAGGCCTTTGGGAGTCTCAAATACCTTGGAATGATTGTCCAAGACTTTTTGGAGATCTAGAGAAATGGATTATTTCGATGCGGGAACCTCTATTGAACATAATTGTGCAATTATTCCTCATTGTTCTTTCTTTAGGAGCTTTGTCATTCCATTAGAGTTGATTATCTTTCTCGGTTTCCCTATGATACCCCTTAATTCAACCTCCTTTCCTTCTAAAGATAATTTCATGAAAATTAAAAGCTATTGTACCCAACGATTGTAGCCATTGGACTTCTAGTACAACATCAACACCACCCATTGAAATGGAAATCATTGGGCTATTCAATACATATTCTCCCATGGATAGCTTGATATTATGGCACTTGCCTGAGCAATTTATGGTTCCTCCACTTGCAACCATCACTTGACACTTTGGTTATGGATATAGGAAGCAATTCAATTCGTTGGCTATCTTACAATGAATAAAATTATGGGTACTTCCCAAATCAATTAACACTATTACCTTTTTCTTCTTGATATGCCCTTCTATATTGATAGTTTGAGGAGTGGTAATTCCAACTAATGCATCACAAGATATGGTTGCATTTATTTCTTATTTTTCTAGGGTTTTCTCCTGGTGTACATCCTTTTCTTTTGACGTTTCTTATTCCTTTTCTTCCTCCTCCTCATAATCTATGTAAAATAATTTATTCTCGGAACACTAATGACCTTTAGTGTATTTGCTATCACAACTGTAACAAATCCTTTTTGCTCTTTCTTCTTCCAATTGTTGTGGTGTCAAACTTGTAGGTTGTGGATGGCTAGGGACAACAACACTTCCATATATATGATTGTGAGTGGTAGGCTTCCTTGTTGCCATAATTTTTCTTTCCATTTTTCTTGCCAACCTGAATGCCTTCTCCAATAAATCTGGTTCCCAAAGGTGAACCTCATGTTATATGTTATATTTTAAATTCCCATATGAACACATCAAGCCTATGCTCCTCTATAATATATTTTACCCTTATATCCAATTGTTGGAAGTCCTCAATGTGCTCCATCAGTGAAACCTTTTGTTTGAGATTTATTAATTGGCTAAAAAAAGTGTTGTTTTTTTATCCTCATAATGTGCTATCATTTCATTTACAAAAATAGCCCAAGTGACAATTTCTTTACGAGAGAAAAGACATCAATACCATACAAAATGATTTGGTTCCAAATATAAAGTTGCAATGCATACCTTTTGTGTGTTTTGCACATTATGGAGATCAAAAAATTATCCATCTATAGTATCCATGTTCTGGGATCCTTGCCATCAAACCTCCTCATATCGATCTTTGGAACATGGTGGTTCTTTGATCCAACGTTAGAGTCTATGAAATCATGATTATTTTGTTCTCATCATGAGTTTCCTTTACTACCCTTTCGCCATTAGTAAGCATTTCTTGTAGAAAATTTGTCAAATTTGTCTTCAAATATGTCTTCAAATCTTCCATGCATTTCTTTAAAGCATCCATCTTAGCATCCACGCCATCCATCTTAGCTTCCACATCATTCATCCTAGCTTCTATGCCTTTATTTAAAACATCCATCTTAGCTTCGATGCCATACATCTTAGCTTCTACATCTTTCTTTAAACCATCCATCTTAGCTTTTTTGCACTTGTTCTCATAGTTTTGATATATCATGTTGCATTTCTTCCTCTTCTTCATGATTCATGCTAAAGCTTTCAGGTTTCTTACTAGGTGTTTCCATTTTTTTTGGGGGGGGCATCAATTACCGATAATAATACTCCACTATGCCCTTTGAATTCCCTCAAACTAATTTTTCAAACCAAGCTTATGCAAAAATTTAAGAAAAACTACACACCTTTTTTAACTTTGTAGGAGCTTGATATTAAATCTGATGTATCTTTGTAAATTTGAATCTCCAAGATCTTAAATTTCTTCATGTGGTAACCCCATGAGTAATCTTTCAAACCCTGCAAGTTTGATCAAGACTGGATTCTCCAATGAAGAGTTATGCCAAATCTCCCAAGATGACCTGAGTATAAACTCGTTCAATAGAGCGAATTTGTACGATGTGTTGCGGGTCACTATTTCAACCTCAGGTTCTCAAAATTATGCCCAAAAAACTACAGTCTGTCCTCTTTCTATAACTTCTTATGAAAATTCAATCTGATTCTCAGAGAGAAAGTTATGATGAGTTTCCTAAGGTCACCTGTTTGGATTGTAACTCAGGGGTCTGCAAAAACCCTAAATTCCTGAGATTATATCGCCAAAAACTTAGCGATACAAGACCTGAAATTCAGGTCCAAGGTTTATATTGATGTCGTCTCAAATGGTTTTATTTTTTTATCTTTTGAAACTTTGTAGCGAAATGTTATAGCGCATATTCCACGATGACCTATTTGGTGTAGCGAACCCCTAGAATCCAAAACTCTGATACCAAATGTTACGAAACTAGCTCACAAAAAGATAGAAAAGATAGATCAACACCTTAGAAATAAGCCTCTTCGAGGGGGCAACCTCCTTTACATTATAGAAATGAACAATTCTTAGATGATTCAAATGAAAAAACCTCCTTTCTGTGTATAGGAGTCTAAGGGATCACAATATAACCAAATCCGACCTAACAATAATAATATAAAGGCACAAAAATAAGAATAGTGGGATTCTATGGGGCAAAATAATAAAAATGTGGGGACAATAAGGGATGACAATAATAATAAGGGATACAATGACAATAGTAATGGGGAATCACTAGAATGATAGGGAGCTAACAAGCATTCTTCTCCAATTCCCACTGGATGGATGCTCCAACACCCGAGATTCTTTAGTAGTCAACTGAATGGATGCCCCAACACCCATTGAGCTACAAGTCACCCTAGAACCACCCTGCCACCCTATAGAAGAATAAAAGATGGATTCCCGTACCAGGGAAAATGGTCCACTTTACAATGATATAGAATGATGTAGAAGAAGAAGACATACTAGACCATAACCCCAACTATGACACAACCACCTAATGATGATCCTAGAACTCCTGACACTACCTCATCAACTCTTGGCAGATAGACACTTGTACAACTTTTACAAATATGCTTTTACAATGACTCTCTATAATGGTAATTTTATAATGATTGTATGCAGTGCTTCCCACTTGAACACTTCATGTAGTGAACTTCTTGTTGCTGTTATGCACCTTGATTGATGCTCTTGTCATGATACCCTTTCTCACTCTTCAAAACATTAGATTATGAATTAAGTCTTCTCTTGATGAATATATAATACTTGAAAAGAGTCTTCAAAGAAATACCCATGACATGATAATAGCAAAACTTACCTCATCCTGTAGAACATATGTTAGTGCTAAACAAAAACAACAAATTCGAATAGAAAGGAACTAATGCAATTAAGAGATGAACATGCATATACAAAATATACTTACCTGTAGCTTACCTCTACTACATCATTTTGCTACACCTTTCTCTTTGCTACCCTAGAAAGTCTGGTCCTTTGCACCCCTTGATAGCATTTGATCTAGTTTTTCTTGCCTTCTAGGAGCACGATATTTAATCTAATGTATCTCTATGCTTTTAGATCACCAACATGTGACCTTTGGTCCTGTAGAATCCCTCTAAGTATTATTTTCAATGCCATAGGTCTAACCCAATTTGGACTCTTCAAGACAAAGTTATGCCCAATCTCTCACAATGACCTAATTATCGACTAGTTTAGTAGAGCGAAATTGTACGACATGCCACATGTCATTGTTTCCTCCTTTAGCTCTGAAGTGGATATATAGACAACTAAAGTTCGTGCACTATTCGCCACGTTTTACAGAAATCCAATCCTCTTCTTAGAGAGAGAGTTATGACAATTTTTCCAAGGTCACTTCTTTCATATGAAATTCGGTAGCCTGCAAAAAGCCTAACTTCCACGGGTCATATCTCCAAAAATATAGTGAACCAAGAGTGGAAATTTCATCATGATGTTCATCCTGATTGTGAATCAAATGGGTTTTAATTTCAAAATCTAATACTTCACAGAAATGAAGTTATAGTGAAAATTTAGTGATCACTACATTTGGAGGATATATGAGATTTATTTTTATAGAGTTGAGAGGGGCTTCTATAGAGAATTTTGGAAGGATTTTGGGAACTTAAAAATTATTAATTAATGACTATTCAATGACCAAAAAAAATTATGAGTTTTAGCCCATAGGGTATTACCCCACTAACTGGGGATACTAACTTCAAACATGAATATCTCTCAAACCGTGAAGAATTACTTGGCGTGCCATATATCAGCGGAAACATCTCGATAAGGGGAATCTATCTAGAAGATCATTGACTTAATACAGAGTAATTTTTCAAGTCAAAATTCCCTTGAAAGATCATGGTAGCTCCTGGTGCTACTTGGGTTGACATCAATGACAACCTCGTATCATCGTTAGATCAAAAATCTCCCCCTCTGGCATTGATCACAACACATGTACTCCCCCTACAATCAAGGCACCTCTTCCTTCTGCCTTCGCTCCCCTTTTGACACCAATGGAAAAGTGTAACTCCCCCTGACACACAACCATCCTGCGGACCTGTACACACTTCCACTCCCCCTTTATTTTTTGAATAAGGAAAATATAACAAGAACTTGGGACAATCCCAAGCTTCTAGAGAAGATATTCAAATGCTTCATGAGGTAAAGGGTTACTGAAGATATCAGCAATTTGTTCCTTTGTACCAACATATTCAAGTTTGATATTCTTTTCAGCGACTTATTCTCTAACAAAATTATAATTTGTCAGAATGTGTTTTGTTTTTGAATGCATGACATGATTATTGGAGATGTCGATCGCACTAGTGTTATCACGGAAGATGGGAATAGGCTCACTGAATTGTACTTTAAGATCTTGCAAAGTTTGTTTCATCCAAAGGACTTGAGTATAACAAGCTGGCACTACAATGTATTCTTCTTTCATTGTAGATAATGAGATTGAGGTTTGCTTTTTTCTCAACCATGATATGAGACAACCACCTAGATAGAATGTTGCTACACTAGTACTCTTATGATCATCAATGCTTCCTACCTAACCTGCATCTGTAAAGGCTTCAATAATGAGATTGTTTCCCTTGGGATACCATAAGCCATATTCTGTTGTGCCCTTTATATATCGAAAAATTCTTCTGACGGCAATAATATGTGATTCTTTTGGTGCTTCTTGGAATCTTTCTACTTGTACAACTACTTGCATAACATCTGGTCAGGAGGTTGTTACATATAGAAGACTACCAATCATAGATCTGTACAACCTCTGATCCACATCCTTAGGTGAGTCTTTTATGCTCAATTTGCAACCTGTTACCATCTGAGTAAGGACAGGTTTGCAATATTCCGTTTTGAATTTCTTGAGTTTTTCCTTGATGTACTTGGATTGACATATAATATTGCTTTCTCTTGCTGAGATATCTGAAGCCCTAAGAAGTATGTCAACTCAAGAAGTAAAGACATCTCAAACTCACTTCACATCTTTGTAGCAAAGTTCTTACTTAGTCGATCATCATTGCTACCAAAGATTATATCATCCACATATACCTCAACGATTGTTAAATAATATTTATCTATTTGTACATAAATATTGCTATCGGCAGTACCTTTCTTTAACCCTTGTTGATGTAGATATCCATCAAGACAAGGATACGATGCTCTGGGAGCCTGCTTGAGACCATACAAAGCCTTCTTTAACCTACAAACATAGTCTTCTTTTTCTGATAGTAGAAAACCTTCAGGTTGTTTGATGTAAACATCTTCTTCTAATTCTCCATTTAGAAATGATGACTTAACATCCATTTGGTAGGATTTTATTTTTCTTGAACATGTATAGGCGATAAACATCCAGATGGCTTCCATTCTAGCAACTGGTGCAATTTTTTTGTCGAAATCAATTCCTTCCACTTGTGCATATCTTTTGCAGACTAATCTTTTCTTGTTCTTGGTAACCTGTAATCCTTCAACTATTTTTCTCCCCCTGAACCTTTAATGAAACTACCATCTTATTCAAAATACCTTCTTGTCAATCATAAACTTGTGCCATATACTGCTGCATAGACTCCTCTTGTTTCTTTTTCCAGACCACCTTATTCCTGCAATCACAAGCTGTGTGCCCATAGTTATGACACTTCAAGCATTCAATGTTGTCCATAAGAAATTCCATATGATATCTGCAACCATGAGCGCTATGGCCATAGTTATGGTATTTGAAACATTCAATATTTGGCCCATATAGCATGTATTCTCTTTTGACAAAATCATCATCGAACATGTCTCATGATCCTGCAACTTGCTTCTAGGGTTTTTCTAATAATGATTGTACTTGTCAAAAACTTCACAATCCCTAGCCATATGTCCATAGTTAGCACATAAAAAGAAATAATCATTAAATAAGCGAACATACTTGGAAGATTTTTCATTCTTCTTTGGAGGCGGTTTGTAGTTTCTTGTGGTACTTTGTTCTTGATTGCTTTGGTATTTTTCTTTGGAGTTGGAAAATTCTTCTTTGGATTTTCACTTTGATCAACTTCCTTCTTAGAATTAGCCCACGAAGCTATGGAGCTTGTACCTTCATCAACTCGAGCTTTACCATAACTAATTGCCTTCATTTTTTCTTCTTCATCTGTCTTATCTTTTAAGTATACTTTTTGTGATCCCTTGAATTTGTTGATCTCATCACGAGTTGCTTCAAGTTCTTCTTGCTTTTGAGAAAGATATTCTTGAAACCAACTTTTCAAGATCTTCCTTCTTTTTTCTACCTCCTCAACCGATAGCTTGAGAAGAGTGGTCTTCTCTACTTCTCTGTTGAGAACATGTATCTGTTCCTTCTGCTTCTAATTTTCAATCCTGAGCCTGCTTATTTATATTGAAGATGTTTCTAACTATTTTTTCTTTTTGTCAACAATGGATATGTATCTTTTATCAGATTCCTTCCTTTCAATTTCTACTTCTTGCATCTGTTGTGTGCTCCTACAAATCTCTGCAAATTCTATGTCAAGTTCTTGTTGCCTCTATTGGACTTCTCTCTTAAGGTCTTGTGTTGTTGTATTATTGATTTCTTCCAACTTATTTTGAAGTGACTCTTCCATACATTTGTGTTCTTCAACTTCAATTTTGAGACCCTTAACTTGTTCTTCAAGAGTATTGGAATGGATCTTCTCAGCCTTGAGCTCTTTTATAGGCTTGATTGCCTCCTTAGAAAATTATTCTATGGTCAACCCTTCTTCATCACACTTAGAAGGATCTGAATTTTCATTAACATCTTGACCTGATTTCTTTGTTGAATACAGATTAGGAAGCTTTTCCCAAAGAGCTTTAGCTATTGAACATTGACCAACTTTTGTTTTCTTAGAATTTTGCAAAACATTTAAAATTACATTCATGGCCTTTGAATTGTACCTTTTAGCTTCGTCGATAGATGTGTCTCCAGAAACAATTGATTCCCATACTCCATGTGCCTACAAACACACTTCCATCCTAGATTCCCATATCCAATAATTATGTGCATCAAAATCAGGGCTTGGTACACAATACTCACTTTCTTGAGATTTTGTTGTACTTCTATCTTCCTTTGAAATCTTTGTAACCCACTTCTTTGACTTTCCCATCTCTATGCTTTGAAAACTGACTTGTAGCGGTTAATATGTTACTGAAGGAAACAAGCTCTGATACCACTTGTTGGAAAATACTAAGGGGGGGGTGGTGGCGAATCAATATTACTTAACAATTAGCACTTTTAAATCTATTTAGAGAATTAGTTAATCTTCAATTATTATTAAAATTTATGTAGTAATAACACTAAATAGAAAAAATACAGGAGGCACAAAGATTTTAGGTGGAAAACCCCCTCCGTGTCAAAAACCATTAAACGCTTTTGTAATAAATTATTTAATCTTCAGCCCCAACTGAAATGAAAGCAACAACTTCCTGGAATTCTAGAAAAACATTCTTCTCCAACTCCCACTGGATGGATGCTCCAATGCTCGAGATTCTTCAGTAGTCAACTAAACAAATGCCCCAACACCTAATGAGCTACAACTCACCCTAGCACCACCCTACTACCATGAATTTTTCACAGGCTTGAAGCTGTTGGTGACATCATGCACGAACCTAGCACCACCCTACCACCCTATAGAAGAATAAAAGAAGAATGGACTCCCGTACCAAGGAAAATGGTCCACTTTACAATGATATAGAATGATGTAGAAGAAGAAGACACACTAGATCATAACCCCAATTATGACACAACCACCTAATGATGATCCTAGACCTCCAGACACTACCTCATCAACTCTTGGTAGATAGACACTTGTAAAACTTTTACAAAGATACTTTTACAGTGACTTTGTACAATGATACTTTTACAATGATTGTATGTGCTGCTTCCCACTTGAAGACTTCATGTAGTGAACTTCTTGCTGCTATTATGCACCTTGATTGCTGATCTTGTCATGCTACCCTTTCTAACTCTTTATAACATTAGATTATGCATTGATTCTTCTCTTAATGAATATATAATACCTGCAAAAAGTATTCAAAGAAATACCCATGACATGATAATAGCAAAACTTACCTCATCCTGCAGAACATATGTCAATGCTAAACAAAAACAACAAATTAGAATACAAAGAAACTAATGCAATTAAGATATGAACATGCAAATACAGAAGATACTTGCCCGTAGCTTACCTTTACTGCATCATTTTGTTGCACCTTGCTCTTTTCTGCCCTAGAAGGTCTAGTCCTTTGCACCCCTTGACAACACTTTATCTATTTTTTCTTGCCTTCTAGGAGCACGATATTTAATCTGATGTCTCTCTATGATTTTAGATCCACAACATGTGATCTTTGGTCCTGTAGAAGCCCTATGAGTCTTCTTTCCAATGCCAAAGGTCTAACCTGATTTGGACTCTTCAAGGAAAACTTATGCCCAATATATCACAATGACATAATTATGGACTACTTCAGTAGAGAGAACTTGTATCACATGCACGTGTCACTATTTCCTCCTCCAGCTCTGCAATTGATACACAAAAAACTACAGCTTGTGCACTATTCGCCACTTTTTACATAATTTCAATCCTCCTCTGAAAGAGAGAGTTATGACGATTTTCCCAAGGCTGCTTCTTTGAAATGAAATTCAAAAGCCTGCAAAAGCCCTAACTTCCACAAATCATATCTCCGAAACTATAGCAAACCAAGATCTAAAATTCGGTCACGACGTTCATGAGGATATCGAATCAAATGGGTTTTAGTTTCAGAATCTAAGACTTCTCACAAATGAAGTGATAGTGAAAATTCCACAATCACTACATTTGAAGGATATATGAGATTTCGTTTTATATATTTGAGAGGAGCTTCTATAGAGAATTTTAGAGGAATTTTAGGAGCTTAAAAAATTATTAATTAATCTTTTCAATGACCAAAACCAATTATGACTGCCATGCTAGAACCCCATATGGTTTTAGCCCACTAACTTGGGTTACTAACTTCAAACATGAATATCTGTCAAACCGTGAATAATTACTTGGTGTGCCATATATCAACAGAAACATCTCAACGAGTAGAATCTATATAGAAGATCCTTGACCTAAAATAGACTAACTTTTCAAGGCAAATTCCCTTGCAATATCAGGCTAGCCCCTAGTGCATCTTGGCTTGACATCAATGACAACATCAGATCATCTTTAGATCAATAATATCCCTCTTTGGCATTGATGACAACACAAGTACTCCCCGTAAGATCAAGGCACCTCTTCGTACTGCCTTCTAACTCCCTTTGACATCAATGGAAAAGGGTAACTCCCCTTGACGCACAACCATCCTGCAGACCTGTAGACACTTCCACTCCCCCTTTAATTTCTGAAAAAGGAAAACCTAATGAGAACTTGGGAGAATCCCAAGATTCTAGTGAAGATATTCAAATGCTTCATGAGGTAAAGGTTTAGTGAATATATCAGTGATTTTTTCTTCTGTACCAACATATTAAAGTTTATATTCCTTTCAGTGACTTGTTCTCTAACAAAATGATATTTTATTGGAATGTGTTTTGTTTTTTAATGCATGACAAGATTCTTGGAGATGTTGATGGCACTGGTGTTATCACAGTAGATGGGAATAGGATCACTGAATTGTACTTGAAGATATTGAAAACTTTGTTTCATCCAAAGGACTTGAGTACAACAAGTTTCCACCGCAATGTATTCTGCTTCCGTTGTAGATAACGAGATTGAGGTTTGTTTTTTTCTCAACCATGATATGAGACAACCACCTAGATAGAATGCTGCTCCACTAGTACTCTGATGATCATCAATGATTCCTGCCCAATTTGAATCTATAAAGGCTTGAATAATGAGGTTATTGCAATTGGGATACCACAAGCCATATTCTGTTGTCACCTTTATATATTGAAGAATTATTTTGACGACAATAATATGTGATTCTTTTGGTGCTACTTGGAATATTGCTACCTGTCCAACCACTTGCATAACATATGGTCGGGAGTTTGTTACATATAGAAGACTACCAATCATAGATCTGTACAAACTTTGATCCACACCCTTAGATGAATCGTCTATGCTCAATTTAAAACCTGTTACCATTGGAGTAAGGACGGGTTTGCAAACTTCCATTTTGAATTTCTTGAGCATTTCCTTGATGTACTTGGCTTGACATATAAATATTTCTTTCTCTTTCTAAGATATTTTAAGCCCTAAGAAGTATGTCAGCTCACCAAGTAAAGACATCTCAAACTCACTTTGCATCTTTGTAGCAAATTTCGTACTTAGTCGGTCATCATTGCTACCAAATATTAGATCATCCACATATACCTTAACGATTATTAAATTATCCTTATGTATTTGTAGGTAAAGATTTCTATTAGCAGTACCTTGCTTTAACACTTGTTGATGTAGATATCCATCAAGATGAGCATACCATGCTCTGGGAGCCTCTTGAGATCATACAGAGCCTTCTTTAACCTGCAAACATAGTCTTCTTTTTCTAATAGTAGAAAACCTTCAGGTTGTTCAATGTAAACTTCTTCTTCCAATTCACCATCAGAAATGCTAACTTAACATCCATTTGGTAGACTTTTATTTTTCTTGAACATGTATAGGAGAGAAACATCTGAATGGCTTCCATTCTGGCAACTGGTGCAAATGTTTCGTTGAAATCAATTCCTTCCACTTGTGCATATCCTTTCTAGACTAACCTTGTCTTATTCTTGTTAACCTATAATCATTCAACTGTTTTGCTCCCCCTGAACCTTTAATGAAACTACCATCTTCTTAAAACTACATTCCTATCAATTGTAGACTTGTGCCATATACTGCTGCATAGACTCCTCATGTTTCCTTTTCTAGACCTTCTTATTCCTGCAATCTCAAGCCATGTTGTTATAGAAATTCTTCGCCATTGCAACCCCAATCATATATGTCCATAAACCAAGGGCTTCTAAGACCCTAAAATTCTTGTTTCATGCCCTAAAGGAACAAGGTCAGCTGATTACATCATCTCCCAGAAGTTCTCCACAGAAAACTGCTCAGAACTGGTCAAAACTGGACCATACAGGTTGCTCAGTGCTAAGGGTGTGATGCATCTCACCTGCCCAGTGTAAAAGGTGTGATGCATACTGGAAAGCCCTTTTGTAGGGTGCGATGGGCGAGAATGGACAAGTGGAAGAGACAGTTTGCAAGCTGGATGATCATTGAATCTTCTAGAAACCTCTCCCGTGACACTTGCCTGTCTGAATTTGCCTAGGGATGAGTAAGAGATCATCAATCTCCAAGTGGAATCAAGAAATATCAGAGAGAAGACACTAATCAAAATCCTAGAAGCTGACTCACCTCCCTGCAATCATCTATATATGGATCCCTCATCCCAGAGATCCAGAGGCTGGAATTTTGTATCTTGTAAGGAAGTGTTGTTGGTTTCCTGGTTGAATATCATAGTGTTGGGTGATCTAAGCTTTTCATGAGGTGAAGAAGGGCTTTCATGCTAGGAGGATGACATTGGGTCAGATCAATGGGTTGTAATCCTCTCTTCTAATCTTCATATTAATAAAGCTATTCAAGTTTTCCTCCACATTCTTGTATGTTTGATAGTATATGCATTTGTGTGGTCAATCTATATCTGGTCCTATATTGTTTATGATTGTAGATCTCTGCACTTTGAAGGTATTATGCTGCTTTGACTTTACAGGTACTCTTTGAAGTAGAGTGGTCGAGGGAGAAGCAGTAAAGACCTGTCGATGAGGAGAAGGAACATGCAAAGAACCGAGCGAAAGATCGAGGTTGGTATTCTTTGATCCTCTCCTATCTACTTCTCATAAAGGAAAATGAAAGTAACTTTAATCTGTTTGTGTCTAAGATAGCTACCCATCTTAGTGGGACTAGCAACTCTGCATAGACACTAGATTTCCTGATAACAAAATGGCGACTCCACTGGGGAGCGAATAGCTTGTTTTCTTGTTTATACTTGTTTTCTTTATAAACTTATAGACAGAGCCTGAAGTTAAGCCAACTAGCCTTCGAACTTCATTTGCTATGCAAGTGAAAAGTAGATCAATGCTGCTTCAGTCTATCTTTGGGTTTTGTTTATAAACTAAAAAATTGATTTGCAAACATCCTAATTGCCCTAGTGGTGGCTCTAGTAACCTCATTAGATCAGCCCCTATGATTTCTATTTACTAACTATCATTAGCTCGGCCTAAATCCCTAAACTAAGCTACAAACTGTGACCAAGAACCAAGTTGAAGTCTCGTCCCTGGACCATCGCACTTTCTCCTCTTGGGAATCTGGATGCATCGCACTTTCCTTGTGTTGTAGGTGTGCTGATCAAGATAAGACCTCTTCTGCTTCCAGATTTTGGTTTCTTTGTTCACTCTATTCAGCTTTATTCAGGAGTTTTGTTGTCTATGATCAATATACCACTGTGGAAACTCCCTTCCTTTGCATGATTCCGCCTCCATAGTACAAATAATTGTGAATGTTTTTATGTATTGTGCGCCATTTATAGTTCTCTTTTACAAAAAGTAGCGTAATCAAACTGTCATCATTTGATTTGGAAGTGTCGCAATTGTCGTTTTCAGTCAAATAAAATAATTCTATTGTTCTTGATGGTCGATTATATAGTTACTCTTGTATTTGATTTGAATTAGTAGTTTTTCAAGTGTCGAAAGTAGTTTACACCCTATCGATCACAATGCACAGAACAAGCATTCGAGAAGATTGACTGCCATACCGTAAAAAGTATTCTGCAGTTTTGCGATTGGTTTGGTAATCCCTCTGTCTAGATTTCCAGAGTAGTCTCTTTTATTTCTTTTCAGACTCCTTAAAGGAAAAGGTCCATCTGAGCACTTGTCACTTCAGGCTCATTAAAAATTGAAGGCGACTAGAGTCATCTTTTGTTTTTTCTCGACTCTTAAAAATTGAAAAACAAGTTGTGTCAAAGCGTCTAAAATTTATTTTAATCAGAATAACGTCACTGTTCCCTCGTTGGTCCTAGGTTGATAAAATGGAGTCCACCAACCAAGGATTTCCCCTTGGAGGAAATCCTGGTCCTTTCTCCTCTTGGGGAGATGTTGGTGCACCTCATATGGCCACATTCTCACTTCCAAGATTGAAGATTGGCTTTCCAATATGGCTCTTATCGACCTCCGTCGTTCAGAATACCGTGATTCGTGAACAATCAAGTCAGCAACTAGATGATACTAGGGTTACCCCTCAACCTTTTACTTCATCTGTTTCTCCCTCTCCTCCTTCCTCTTCGCTTGATGAAGTTGGTAAAGCAAAAAATCAAGTGACTAAGAAGGAGAAGAAGGGGAAGGAGAATAAGGAAAAGAAGAAGAAGGAGCCAAAGTAAAAAATCGGTAACCATGCATCATCTAGCGAAAATCCACACACGGCACCGTCCAGACCTAAATCTCTATGCGTCATTTGAAAAGGAGACCACTATCATCGCGATTGTCCTTGTATCCCCTAGATCGTAAGGGACTGGTCTCCTCGTTTGCACAATCTGGTGTCGTCAACCTTTGACGACATGTTGAAAGCACACCATCAACTAGTGAAAATGAAGTCTCTAGACAGAAAGGAAGATGTAAATTTCCTTGCAAACTGTGCGAAGGAAATCATGCCGTCCACCATTGTCCCTTCCTAGATGAAGCTAAAAGAGTCTTGGATAACTGTCCCACTTCACCGCTACGGCTTCCTCCTGGATACAAGAAACTCTTGCCGAGTCCTTTGCTAGTTGAAAATCCGATCGACACAACTTTGTGGTCGATCGAAGCCTCTATCATTGAAGATAAACCCGCTGAATCCATACCAGACGAAAGTCAAAAGGTTGAGGCAGCAGTTGACCCGGTCTTGTCTTCGAAAGGTCCATCTTCAGATGATACAATCACCGAAGAGAATGAGAACAACACTGTTCAAATTCTTTTCATGAACACAAACTCCGATGAACATGGGGGCAATCTACCCATTCCTTTTCCACAGGAAGGAAGTTCGCCAGAGTCATATCCAACCGTCTATTCAGTCCCACCTCCAAGCAACCTAGTGGTTTCCTTCGATTGGAATCTACTAGGCAGACCCCATCTACAATCTTATGTACCATTCTGAATCATTGTACACGTTTACAGAATGGTCATGGTCGGTACTATCATATATGAAGGGGATTTTGTGAGTATCCTTTCCTCGATTTCTTGGAAAGCGCTTGGTTCGCCATCGCTTATGCCTGAGATGAGAAATCTAGCAGGCTTCAACAAAGGAACCAGTCGACCGTTAGGGATCCTTCCAAATGTGCTTATAACTTTGAGAAGGAAAATCGTGTATATGAATGTAATGGTAGTCCAAGGGCCTTTAGATTACAATCTACTCTTTGGGCGTGACTATATTTATTGCATGGGAGCCATTTTCTCCTCACTCTTTCAAGTAATGTGTTTTCTACATGAAGGTAGAGTGGTCTAGCTCGTAGACTAGCTTTCGTTCCCCGGCTCACACATGGAAAATAGTCAAATACCATCCCTAAATGGTCTTTTCATGCAAGTAATGTCTCATCAATCTCTAGTCCATCCACCTGAAGAACGTGAGTAATTCAAGGTTCGTGACTGAAACCCATGGGGCATGCACCCTGGTCTACTTCCGCAGGAAAACTCTAGGTATAGGGTAGGTTTCTACGAAGGATATATGACTAGTATGACACCCGTTCGTATAGGAAAATGGGATTAGACTGGATAAGATACCTCCGTTAGAAGGTATGCCTTTCCTGATAGAACAAATGTTTTGTTTGCAAATTTAGGGGTAACCTGTAAAAGGTAGGCCTTTCCTGACAAAGCAAATGTTTTGTTTGTAAATTGAGGGGTAACCTCGAAACTCTACTTCACTATACCTGGGGGCATGCAAACCTTTTTGCGTGCAAGTGAAGAGCGACCATTTATTTTCTTAGTTTGTAGATTCTCAAATCCTTTAAACTCGTAGGATTGGTCATTCTTGGCTTACATAAAGAAAGGATATAGAGCAAAGCTTCGAAAGGTGCAAGCTCCATAAAAATGAAATCTACCGATGAGATATCCTTATTATACGACTGGAACAAGCAGTTTTTATGTGAAGTTCAAGATCATTAAAATTTAAACCTAAGCAATGAGCAAATGTTTCCCCCAGAGTTTAAGCTCATTAAAAAATGAACCAATTTCCAGTAAATAACCATTGTGAATGCATTATCATCAGCTCCTGAGCCTTGGTCATGTCCTCATCATCACCTCCACTCTATCTTAAGTACAACTGTGAAGAGTGATTCTGTTGGCCATCCTTGTGACACTGTCGTGATTGGAAAATTCCAAACCTTACCTGGAATCAGCTGCTATCTGAAATTATCGCTCGTTCTTAAAAAAACAAGTCTACTTTAAGCTCTTTTCATCTGACTCGTAAAATATGAAAAGATTGCCGAGAAGTTGGCCTCTCTAGCTCGTTAAAGCTATCAGGAGTGCTATCCTTCCTCTAGATTTTAATCTTTTTGGACCTGAGGGATTATTACACAAAAAGATCAAGCACTTGTTTTGTTCGGCTCGTTAAGATTATCGAAAATTCATCCCTTTCATATAATTTTACACTTTTTTGGACTTAAGGGATTATATGACGAAAAAGGATTATTGGAGTTTCCTTTACGTCCCTTTTTAGACTCTCTAAAATTTAAAAAGGACCGAGTTATCTTTGTCATTAAACTTGTTAAAACCAATAGTGACAAACTTGTCCATATAGACAAGAACGAGTTTCATTGTCGCTAGGCTCGTTAAAACATAGCGACGGGTTTGCCCGAAGGGAAAATTATAGAACAAGCACATGTTATCCTCCTCAAGCTTGATAAAAATAAAGAGGTATTGGTTAGCAATGACTGGGGAAAAATTGGGAAGAAAACTTGAAGAAAATTTATTGGTAGCAAGTCGCTCTTGAACATGACACTTTCACTCCATCACCATGATTGAGTCAGGTTGGGTTATTCCATTCACCGGTCATATTACCATTGGTCCACCATACCATCCATCTTTAGGGTTAATGCTACCGATCCATTTCAGTGTCGCCGATATGTTCAAGAGAAGTCAATCAGAGAATTCACCAACCCATCTTGTGTCTCATCCGTTGCAATACCTTTACACTTCATTCTTTCATGTCTGCCACCCTAAACCCTGTATCATCAGATCATTTTCACCTCCAAAAGCCATTTTATCCGTTCCATGTCATAGATGTGGGATTCATTAAGGCCCTCCTATGACGGGTCACTTCTTGTCGACATCAACTCATTATCCAAGAAGTCGACCTAGGAACAACCCTTTCAGTACTTTGAAGCTTGCATGCCTCAATGGCAAGTTTCTCACTTTCAGCGACAGGTTAACATCAATAGCCTTTGACCAAGATATTTTGCATGGTGTTCGACACCAAGTCCCATTTTCACACCATGCGAATTGTAATGTCGTACCTTGAGGGTCATCATCATTATCGGTGATTCCTCTCGTGCCTGTTAACAAATTACATCATTGGCTGGTAATCAGGCGATGTCTTTCCATGTTTGACTCCAGAACATTTTTCACATGGATCGACTTGTACTTCAGGAAAAGATTGGATGAGTTTGAAGACCCTGGATCTAGTTTCATCCATCTGGGCTGCGATATATTCAGGAAAATAAAGACATCAAATGTACATCATTGCTACACAGATGATCATCCAAATCAAAGGATGATGGCTCTATCAAAATCATCAGTCTGCCACACAGACGGTTGTCTATCCTATGTACATGAAAATGAATTTATAAAGCTGAGCATGGGAATGCCCGCCTCAACTAGATCATGAAAATGTTATGAACATAATGTATTGTATTGTATCTTATTATAGGTCACCTTCCAGTTAAAAAAACCTCGGTTCCTCATGATAAAGCATTTCACCTGACATCAAAAGATTAAAGACCTCATGCTTTAGGGGGCAATTGTTATAGACATTTTTGGGCACTGCAACCCCAATCATATATGTCCATAAAACAAGGGCTTCTAAGTCCCTAAAAGTTTGTTTCATGCCCTAAAGTAACAAGGTCAGCTGATTACATCATCTCCCAGAAGCTCTCCACAGAAAACTGCTCAGAATTGGTCAAAACTAGACCATACAGGTTGCTCAGTGCTAAGGGTGCGATGCATCTCATCTACCCAGTGTAAAAGGTGAAATGCACACTGGAAAGCCCTCCTGTAGGGTGCGATGGGCAAGAATAGACAAGTGGCAGAGACAGTTTGCGAGGTGGATGATCATGGAATCTTCCAGAAACTTCTCCTGTGACACTTGCCTATCTGAATTCGCCCAGGGATGAGTAAGATATCATCAATCTCCAAGTGGAATCAAGAAATATCAGAGAGAAGAAACTAATCAAAATCCCAAAAGCTGACTCACCTCCTTGCAATCATCTATATATGGATCCCTCATCCTAGAGATCCAGAGGCTGGAATTTTGTATCTTGTAAGGAGGTGCTATTGGTTTCCTGGTGGAATATCATAGTGTTGGGTGATCTAAACTTTTCATGAGGTGAAGAAGGGCTTCCATGCTGGGAAGATGACAGTGGGTCAGATCAATGGGTTGTAATCCTCTCTTCTAATCTTCATATTAATAAAGCTATTCAAGTTTTACTCCACATTCTTGTATGTATGACAGTATCTGCATTTGTGTGGTCAATATATATCTGGTCCTATATTGTTTATGATTATAGATCTCTCCACTTTGAAGGTATTATGTTGCTTTGACTTTACAGGTACTCTTTGAAGCGGAGTGGTTGAGGGAGAAGCGGTAAAGACCTGTCGGTGAGGAGAAGGAACAAGTTAAGAACCGAGCAAAAGATCGACGTTCGTATTCTTTGATCCTCTCCTATCTACTTCTCATAAAGAAAAACGAAAGTAACTTTAGTCTGTTTTTTTCTAAGATAGCTACCCATCTTAGTGGGACTACTAGCTCTGCATAGACACTAGATTTCCCGATAATACATGTGCCCATAGTTATGACACTTGAAACATTCAATGATGTCCATAGGCAATTCCATCTAATAAACCACAAGTGCTATGGTCATAGTTATAGCATTTGAAACATTCAATATTTGGGCCATGTAGCATGTATCATCTTCTGACAAAATAATCATGGAACCTGTCTCATGAGCTTGCAAACTTGCTTCTATGGTTTTGCAGATAATGATTGTACCTGTAAAAAACTTCACAATCCCTAGCCATATGTCCATAGTTAGCACATAAAAATCTATAACCATTAAATAAATGAACTTGCCTAGAAGATTTCTCATTTTTCTTTGGAGGTGGTGTTGTAGTTTCTTGTGGTCCTTTGTTCTTGATTACTTTAGTCTTGTTCTTTGGAGTTGCAACATTCTTCTTTTGCTTTTCACTTTGATCAACTTCCTTCTTAGAATCATCCTGCAAATTTTTGGAGCTTGTACCTTAATTAACTTGAGCTTTACCATCTTTAATTGCCTTCATTTTCCTTTCTCCATCTGTCTTATCTTGTAAGTATTCTTTTTGCAATCCCTTGAGTTTTTTGATATCATCACGAGTTGCATCAAGTTCTTCTTGCTTTCGAGAAAGATCTGGGGCTGAAAAGTGTGTTTTTCTCCGAAGACTCTTAGTTGAAATATCTCGCCTAGATTATGTCGTCTCCTGCTTGGTTGGTACCTGTGACCTACGAAAAGAACTAGAAAACCACCAAAATCGAAACATTTGATAGGAAACTAAAAAAATAGAAGAAAAAAATGAAAACCACTGAGATGAAAGTCACCAAGGATCTTAATTACTATACTAGTGGAGTCTCCATTTTTTGATGACAAATGTAGCTAAAAACCCAGTGGAGTCGCCATTTATTAATAAGAAATTATTAGCAAGTCTACCAAAAATACTTCACTTAAGTCACTCATGACAAGTGACCGAAACAACAATATGAGGTTGTTTACGCTTCATATCTAAAATAATAAATGAGAGAACCCTGCAATAAAAAGATTGTATGCAATCCAAAATAGAAAAGAGCAATAAATTTCTAATGTAATAAGTCAAAATAACAAAACGTGTATATGAATAATATTTTTATTAAAACACGTGGTGAAAAAGATTTACAACAAGGGTCTACAAATACCCCTCTGTGGAATGGGTCCTTGATGTCCTTGTGCTCCAACAATCTATTATTTTCTTTAACAATAGAAAATTATTTAAATAATTTAGTATGCATGGAGTAGTGAGGAGGATATTAGAATTCAATAGAGTAGAATATATTATTTAGCTCTTGTGTAAACAAATTTATGAATAATAGAAACATGTTAAATCTTACTTGGTAAGTGAAAAAAAATAGTTTTAGCTTATAAGATCAATGCATGTGTAAATATGTTTTCTGATAGAAATTGAGTTGTGTTCAAAA
The DNA here is from genome assembly GCA_031772625.1 of Pinus tabuliformis. Taxonomy (NCBI): domain Eukaryota; kingdom Viridiplantae; phylum Streptophyta; class Pinopsida; order Pinales; family Pinaceae; genus Pinus; species Pinus tabuliformis. The sequence continues at coordinate 999,061,948 of CM062807.1, read as the reverse complement.
TAAGTGCAATAGCCTATAAAAATAACATAGGTAGTATTCCTTGTTCTTTTGTTGGTGTTTAGTTCAAAATAGACAAGAATATAATTACACAATGGGAGGATATTATTGTTGGGAATAAGATGGTTAAATGTAATAAAAAGTAATGGAATCATGATAAGGCCTTAAGCCATATGTAACACTTAGAACATATGAACAAAAATTTATAATACTAAGGAAAATGTGAAACAGTTGAACCTAGGAGATAAAAATCTAGCATTTTACGTTGATGAAACAAAATAAGAGCAATGGTGAGATACTATAGTTTTTATTTCAAAAAAAGGAAAAAAGTACTTAGTGGTACTAATATAATATATTGCTTAATCAAGATGTTTCAAACAGAGAATTCAATCATGAATAGATAACAATTGCATACATTAAGCATTTCTAAGAAATAAAATAACAATAGAGTTATGGGCCAAGCATAAATTCTATGAAAAAAAATGCAAAAAAAAAATTCAAATATGTAACATAATTAATATAACAAGAGTTCTTATAACAACCATTGAAAAAAATCATAACTACAAGTTTAAGAGGCAAACAATATCTTGACTATAAGCTCCTAGCCTTAGTCATTTTAAGAGAATACAGGTAAGGCATGAGAGCCTATAAAAATTAAATCTTAATTCTAGGTATAATATAAAGAATTACAACTTCAACTAATTTAAAGTAGATACCATGGTGTCTTTGTCTTCAAAGAAAATATTATTTTTATGCATACAAGAAAATAATTAGAAGTTGAAAAATATTTCTGACCTATAAGAAATGAATTAGACCCTTGAGGGATAAAAAAATGAATAGATATTGAAGTTGAACAATGAACCAAGGTAGAAATTACCCAGAAAAAACAGAGGGATGAAACATCCAAAACATCATTATGTCCAAACCACTCATAAAACGTTTGTAGAGTGACTTCGCCAAATATGGAGACTAAGTAGAATCTCACCATCAACCAAAGAGGTTTATTTTAAATTTGAAATCCAAGAGGAAGAGAAATGTATGTGGTTAAATTCATATTAAAAAATACATAAGTGGAAGAGAAAGAATGTATCAAGTATATGATCCAATTTCCTCATAAAAACTCATTTTGCTAATTACAAGTTCGAATAAATATTAAATCGTGTTGAGTACTCTTTGATGAGAAAGAAAAGGAGTCTGATAAAAGCTAAGCTCCTCTGGTGACTGATAAAAAATAATAGCAATGGACCGAGAACTTAGTTGTAGAAAAGGATGGGCTCTGTCTGAAATCTCACCAAAAAAATAGAAAGATCATTATGACCAAATCCAAACATGAAAGAATAACCAGCCTCAATTAAAATCTAAAAGAACCTTTTTTGTTTGATTGAAATCCATGAATTTCAAGATAGGGCCATGTGAAGGTAGGTGGAGCTACCCTTGTGTCTTAACGAAATACTTCCACACATACCAAGAGAACTATATGTTAATTATAGTTGTCTGCCACTTCAAGTGTTGTGGAGGGATTATTATATAAATAGACTTAGGAATATAAATCCACCGTTCATACATATAATGTAGAATCTATACATGAAACATTCATATACATATTGCATATGTCGTGGATTACGCATTACAAAATGTTAATAAAATTCCTATATGGTCATATATCCTAACTTGAAGTATTGAAATTATAAAATCCTAAGGATATGAATGTTTTAAATTATATTAAGCTGAGGATATGTTTTATGGTAAGATCCATTAGTTTAGCTAGGTTAGGGACATACCTTTTTAATTTAAATCTTCATATAAATATTACAGGAGAAGGGGTCAAAACCCCATAAAATCATGTTATGACCACATTTAGTTGGTTATATAATTATATAGTGTTGAGCATATCAGTATGGGAATAATTTTGAAGAAAAATATATGTTTGAGCAAGTTGAGATATACATGGTTTAGATATTTTTATAGTTATAACAAAAATATGAATTATGATAGAAAAGAAGATCTATAATGACTTTCAGGACTTCAGTAATTGTAGTATAACGTCCATTAATTTATGAAATGATAAGTATAATTGGAATGCATAAGTGAAATTGACTAAATTCAAGGTTTAACCTTGAATCTAAGCTTTGAAATAGAAGAGTGGACATTGATCAATACCATGTTTTAATTAAAAAAAAATAAGGTGTGAATAGGTAGGTTTGTGACATGTGGTATAGGAGGTACATGTTACAACATTGGGACTTTATGGGTCCTAATTGAATTATTATTGTTTGTGTAACATACAGATAATAAAAACTACTAAAAACCAAAATATTAAGAACAACTGAAGATAATATTAGAAAAACTTGGAGGAGTTGGAGGACATGATACTGAAACTAGAAACGAAGATAATCATGAATTTGAGATTTTTGTTAGACTCTCTCTCATAATAAAACAATTATAAATCCAAGAATCATAATTAAATAAATAAAATCTTGAGAATTATGAGTTAGTTCCTCAAACTAGGGAGTTTAGTTAGAATGATAAATTCTCTCCAACCAGTTCCCCTAGATTAGTGTGTTGTTGAGATATTTTCTCAACCAAGTTTGTTCAAGATAGATGCACCATCTTGAGACAAACTTCCTCATGTATTTATATGTATCATAAACATTATTTTAATAATGAATGAGAATGTTAATGTGAGGAATGTTGTAAGGCTGAGGCCTTTTCGCCATGTCTAGGTTTTTTATTTGTCTGATATTTATTTTGTGAGTGAGTGTATTATTATTAGTTTTTTAGTTTCTACATGTGGTGTCAGAGCCAATATTGACCTGGCCCCTCATGGGAGTGCTGAAGGAAATAGAGAATATGTGTGTTTTTTGAGAGTAGAGTGAAGTTTTTGGTTTGTTAGAGAGTGTGTTAGTTTGTCCATCAAATGCGTGGTGAGAAAAGATACAACTACATAAAGAGGAGGCGACCTGTTGTACCCTTGTTTTGAATAGTCACCAATGTGAAAGAGAGAATTGACGTATAAATCCGAGCTCCCATTACAAGATGGATCCACCCATTTGGAGGTGTGCATATTCGTGAGTTTTGTATTAATCGATTTGGTGTTGTCCCACATGAATTTAACACTTCTTAGAAGTACACTAATCATGAAATTGATGTTGTTGTTGGTATGATTTGATGGATATCATACGCATTTTTTTTCTTCTTGTATGTATTCAGAGCACCTACCAGATAGCAGGGGTCCTTCACCCAGAGTTTCTTGACCTTTACCCCATCGAGGATCTCTGAATATATTGATATTGGATGCTGAAAGTGTGAGCCCCGACGCTTGCCCTGCATTGTATATTGCTCTCACTTCAATGCCAATTGCCTGGAATGTGCGATGGGTTGTTAAATGACTCCAATTGATAGACTAAAAAGGAGAAAGCATTTGCCTGCATCTAGGAGAGGTTCAATGGGTTTGTGAATGGAAATCTAGTTACATGGATAGAGAAATTGGATTATGAGTTGTTGGATGTTTAGATCCAGTGCAATTAGAGAGCGTTTTTCAAATCTTTGTCTGTCAAAGGTGAGAGGACTCTATCAGATCTGTCAATGTCACACATTTTTTTCATCATCTAGAGGTGTTTCTATTTTGATGTGGGAATTAGTAGACATAGATACTAGCTTTTATAGTTTCCCTCACCAATTATTGGTTGTCGACAGTGGATTTGATGTATTGCATGCAGTGTTGTTATAATAACTTGAGAGGAATCTATCTGTAGTTTTGGTAAGATATGAACATATCTGTTAGGAGGTTTTGTGTATTGGACTGAGTTGATGCTCGAATTGATATATTGAGTGTATATATATCAAAGCACCACTACTATAAGAATTTGAGAAGGATCTTCCTGCTTTTGGGTATTGCAAAGAAGCATTGATATAAGGGATGTTGGAAATAATACTGAGAGGGGGGGTGAATCGGTATTATCAAATCAATATAACTTTTTCATTTTCATACTCAGCTTCATATACGCTTCTTTAGCTAAGATAAACCACGTGTATACGCAACTGTCTGTAATGCAACAAGTGTATATCAAGTAAACTTATGATTCAGTTAGTTGATCCTTAATGAGTGCATCAGAACATTATTAACCATATGAACTGTAAACAGGAGCAGTATAATAGAACAGATCATCACACATAGGTAACACACATGAACACCATGATATAAGGTGGAAACCCAATGTGGGTGAAAACCACCTGCTACAATTTGTTTCTATCTTCTTTTAATAAGAAATTTCTTTTTACAATATTTATGTACTGGTGCAGTCTTATACCAGTACGCAGGCTTCTACCTGTAGAAGGCTACAACCTTTTATCGTTCTCCATACTCTCCTGCAAGGGAGCTGCAACCCCCTTTTCTCTTGTACTAGCCGATCCTTTTACTAGTACATAGGTGTCAGCCTAATGAAGGCTACAACCTTCTCTTTTCTTCCAGGGACCACGTTTCATAAATTTTCAGACTGGATCCATAAATTCAAAACAATCACCACAATAATACAATCATCAACTTATACCTGCATCATCAATCTCTGAATCACCCAATACTGAATCACTGAAACCTTGTCATCAAAATACAGTTACCTCAACACAGACCAGAGCCCAAAACTCTGCAACACCGCTAGAACCAACAGCAACCTGAAACATCAAATCTCATAATGTATATGCTACTTGACTGTGTCAAAACCGCATGTACACACGCTTTCACCAGAGAAAACCCGTGTATAGATCTAAAGATAATTACTTATACCTTCGCTGCCATTTCCAACTTGATTCAAATTGAGCCAAACATCACAAACCCATAACCAGTATACTAGATCTTCACACTTCATCAAACATTCATTACCTACACCTCTCCTTTGGCCTAATGATCTTCTCCTTATATAGGTTTAGGCCTCTTTCAATACCATGGTCCAAAACTACTTAGAACCAGTACCTTGGACCCAATACTTGTGGTCAACACTTCGAACCAAATACCATGGACCACATACCATGGACCAAAACATAGTTTTCTGACATGTACGCGCCTTTCCTTCTGTGAACCTGAGTGTGTATGTATACGCACTTTCCTCAAGGTTAACCTGCGTATATCTCTCTCTTGACATACTGTACTAAGATCTATCCTCTGATTGAATTGCCACCAAGGAAAACACCTGTATCATACCTCTGAGCGAGTTGCCATCAAGGACAACACTTGCCAACAAGGGATCTGCCTTTATCTTGTTCATATGGTGGTACCAACATCAGATTGAGTCAAGATTTTGATATTGAAATTTGGAGAGAAGCAGTTCTTTAAGGACTTTGTCTCTTGGGTTTTCTTATAGATTTGTTGCTGGTCATATGGTGGTACCAACATTGTATTGAGCCAAACAAATAAGAGCATTGCAATAGCGGTTTCTAGAGCACAATTTATGTAGTAGCACATTGATACAATAACAACCCTTCTTTGCCCAATGATTTTTGCAAATCCAACATATGTTTCTAGCTAGTGTTCACCCATCCTCAAGATCGACTTGCTCATCCCTGTCACCAATTATTTTTCCGTTCAATTTTTGGAATGAAATAAAAAATTTGAAATATAGATGAAATTCGGCAAATGTTTGAATTTTGATGAGCTAGGTTGCATTGGGTATCGGCTATCAAACCCCTATGTTGTCTCCCATTGTGAACACCGAGAAAACATGTCTCAGATTGACTTGTTGTGTAAAACACTACATTATCTTTCAATTCCTCTTCCTCCATAGTTTGGGTCAGATCTTCTAATGTGAATTGCTAATTTCTACAAGTAGAATGTTGAAGATATATTTCAATGGTAAATAATTAATTTGGAGGGAAATGTTGCATGTGTGAGAAACTGGGGTCGAGTCAAGTTTACTGTCTAGAACTGAATTTACTATTGCCATGGGTGTAATTTCTTCTGTTGTTGGGCCAAACAATTTTCTCCCAGACCCAGGTCGAATGAGTTCCGGTGTTGGGATTGAGACCATTGATATGAGACATAAAAATCCAGTCCATTCATTATGTTGGAATGCAACCAGGGACTATGTTTCATCTGTAAGTGAGGATTCTGTGAAAATTTCATCAATGAAAACTGGAGATTCACTCACCATGAAAGAACCAACCCATCACTTGCACAAGAAAGGACCAATCAAGAACCAATAACGTAAATTGGAGGAATGGTCAATTTTGCTCTTAAATATTGCTATTAAGGTGAAATTCAGTTCTTGGGGTATGTGTAACACATCTCTGTCAATGGGTGTAGTTGTCAATAGCAGTAAATTGGTAAGTCTCTTATTCAAGCTTTGCATTGTTTGAAGCTCACCTCATATCAAGTTATATTCAACATGGAATTATAATGGAAGTATATGGGCATTCATGATAATCAATGGGCTTCGTTGAAGTTTTATGAAACTTATATTATTTTGGAGGGATGATGTGTGTTTTGAGAATATTTTGACTTGTAATAGTGGAGCTATAAATATTTTTTTAGACATAAGTGATGACAGATATTTTTTGGAGTGAGAAGTAAGAGGTGATTTTTGTACATTTTGGAGAAATAAGGTGTGTAGAGAATAGGTATATTTTGGAGGTATAAGTATTTTGTATTTGGATTGATAAGTGAATTTTTTAGAGAAAGCCATTGTTGCACTCCAAAGTAATATTTTACTTTGAGAGCGACTGAGTCAATGTAGGCAGTTTCTGAAGACAACTTGCTTCCAAAGTTTTCATGTGTGACATTCTCATTGAGAATTTTACACTACAAAGTTGTGACAAAGAATGATGTACTCCAGTAATTAATAAAATCATAATTTTTGTGGTGCTTGTGTCCTAGATCGGCCTGAAAATGAATAAGAGAATCTTAGCTACACCATGTGTATTATCAAAATGATCTCTTTGTATTATGCTTAAACAACTACATGCATATAAGCAAGCTTAAGTATAATAAAACTTAATCAAGATTAAGTACACAAGCACAAAGCGTCACATCATTAACTTGATAAGATGATCTTCCAAGCAAGTACATTTCACATCATGTAATCAAAGCAATCAAGTTAAGGATTGATCCAGGTGGATGTTGGTGGCCACCCACCTATCCCATTTGGACCCCCACAACTGTCTCTTTCAGTTTTTCTGTTTCCTTAATTGTAGTACAATTTACTATTTTTAGTAATTTTTTGGGTCCTAAACTTCCGGAGGCGTTTTGAGGCCCTAAACGACGTTTTTTGGGAAATCCACCGCCAGCGATTTTTCTGACTAAAAATTGTATTTTTCGTCGTAGTCCTCGGAGAGATCTTTCCAATGGGTTATCATGCGCGTCAAACGGAGATAGTACGACAAATTCGCGACCCCGGGAAGTTGATGTACCAACTTACCCAAAAACAGGGCCCACAATTTGGCGTTTCATCTTCTAGGGTTAGGTTTTGGAATGTGAAGGGTTTTCCATTGTTTCTCAACAATAAATAGGCCCTCGAGCCTCATTATAACACAGTTTTTGGGAGAACAGTTCAGAGGCATGTAGCCGACACATATCTTCTCAGAGATAAGCTACCATCGCCCTAGCTGGGTTATTTCCATTTCTATTTGTAAGCATATTTCAGTATTTTCCATTAATGAAATGAAGTATTATTTCCGCTGCGTATTTTTCTTTATGTTTATCTCTGTATTTTGTTGCATTCACATTTAAATCTAGATCAGTGGGTTTTAATAAAAAGTTTCTTTGTGGTTTTGTTTATTGGGCATTCTCCTATTTTTCTTCTGGCAATACAAGTTTTCAGATCTTGGGGGTCTCTACCCCAAGATCCATTTCAATCTTTAAGATCTTGGAGTTCTCTACTCCAAGATCCATTTCAATCTTTTAGATCTTGGGGGCCTCCCCCCAAGATCCGGATCAGTGGTATAAGAGCGGTCTACTTTTTCTCTATTTTTCTTTGCATGTCCCCAACGAGGTCGGGATATAATGAGTTAGGGTTTGAATTGGTCGAACCTTTGCAAGACCAGCCTCACAAATCTCGACGACCTCCCATGGCGGATGAGAAGAAATACGAGGGGGCAGGAGATCCTATCAGAATCTTTCTCGAAGAAGCCCTCGAGGGGCAAAGGAACGCGATGATGGACAACTTTGCGCAGATCCTTCAGCAGCTACCTAGAGGCGACGCATCGGCTTCCAACAGCTACTCTAGAAATGCCACACTGTTTAAGGTACAAGTTAATTTTGAAATCCCCATCTTCGAGGGTCAAATAGACGCAGATGCCGTAGATAAATGGTTAAATTTGCTAGATGGGTATCTTTTTGCTCATGAATTTCCAAGTCAGGAAAAGATTGTTTTCGCTCATCTCAAAGAAGCCCCCCACGTCAAGGACTGGTGGGAAACATACTGCGAGCAGAAGGATGAAAGTACAGGCTCACTTTTTTCAGCCGCCCCCACTTGGAATGACTTCCGGGATGCCATCAAGGAGCAGTACTACCCTGTCAAAAGCTATGAGGACAAATACATCAAATCGACCACACTGCTGCAGGGACGAGACCAAGATGTGCCAGAGTTCACAAATATTTTTCATACCCTTCGCACATAGTTGGGTAACAAAGATTCTGAGCTGCATCTGGTACTCAAATACCGCGGCTGCCTACACAGATACATCCAGGAAGAGATGGAGTTCTTGAACATCTCCTCACTCGGGACAACATACCGATACGCTGTCAAAATCGAGAAAAAGTTCAAATAGAAGAAGCGAGACTTTGGATCTGCAAATCCAAAGCCCAAAGGACAAAGCCAAGGTGGGGTGACCCAAGACAACTCGTCGAAGTCGCAAGAAAAGAAAAACACCACGAAGCCGAAGAAGGACACAGGAAAGTGGTGTGAGTTCCACAAGAGTCCCACTCATAACACAAGTGAGTGTCGGACCAAGCAGTCGCTGGTGGTCGAGTTGAAGGCTTCTGAATCAGATGCATGTTCCGACTCTGAGTCAGAACCCGACAAGGGGAATGACAAAGGGAAGCAGATCATTGATGCAGATCCCAGTGCCATTGTTGCTACTGCCAAGATCCAGAAAAATGAGCCTGAAGATCCAGAGGAGGGGGAACGTCTTTTCCACTCATAGATGTGGGTGAAGGATTCACCGCTGCAATTCATTGTCAACAGTGGCAGCCAAAAGAACCTCATTTCAATAGAGGTCGTGAAGCGGTTGGGCCTACCAACTACACCACACCCACAGCCGTATAGTATCGGTTGGCTTCACGAAGGACGAGATCTGAAAGTTCACTAGCAATGCCGCCTTCCCTACAGCATCAAGCCCTTCACAGACGAGGTATTGTGTGATGTTACACCTCTGGATGTTTGTGATGTACCATTAGGCCAACCATACTTGTGGAGGTGACATGCTGTGTATGAGTCAAGGCCTCGCGTTGTCATCATTTCTTTGGATAATTCATTATACAGGATACTGGAGGTAGCCCCACATACCGCCACCTCTTTGATCACTGCTAAGAAGGGCAGCAAGCTCATCTCACAGACTAGGAAATTTATTTTCTGTCTGGTTCACTCCCAAAGTAAGGGGAAGATCGTTGCTACATCCATGACCCCCGGGAAGGATTCCTCCACACAGCAGCAACAACAGAGGGATACAGTCGTGACAGAACACAGGAACAACTTCTCCTTACCCGGAGGGGTACCACACAAGTTTCAGGTGGGTGACAAAGTTTGGTTACATTTGCAGAGGGAGCGGCTTACCATAACCCATCAGAAACTCAGACCACTTCGACATGGTCCTTACACCAGTAACAAGGCTACGGGAAACAATGCTTTGAAGCACAACATTCCTCCATTCCTTCGCTTGCACCGATTGTTCAATGTGGACTGTCGCCGACCATGCTCCCCACCATTTCTGGACACATCAGAGATTGCAGAATAGCTCACCAGAAACCCAGCTCAGCAGAAGCTTCCTCATCTCAAGAAGGAACTCAACGCAATGGGGACCATTGCTTCCTAAGGGGGGAGGAATGATCCAGGTGGATGTTGGTGGCCACCCACCTATCCCATTTGGACCCCCACAACTGCCTCTTTCAGTTTTTCTGTTTCCTTAATTATAGCACAGTTTACTATTTTTAGCAGTTTTTTGGGTCCTAAACTTCCGGAGCCGTTTTGAGGCCCTAAACGACGTTTTTTGGGAAATCCACCGCCAGCGATTTTTTTGACTAAAAATCATCTTTTCCGTCGTAGTCCTCGGAGAGATCTTTCCAGTGGGCTATCAAGCGCGTCAAACGGAGATAGTACGACCAATTCGCGACCCCGGGAAGTTGATGTACCAACTTACCCAAAAACGGGGCCCACAATTTGGCGTTTCATCTTCTAGGGTTATGTTTTGGAATGTGAAGGATTTTCCATTGTTTCTCAACAATAAATAGGCCCTCGAGCCTCATTGTAACACAGTTTTTGGGAGAACAACTCAGAGGCATGTAGCCGACACATCTCTTCTCAGAGATAAGCTACCATCGCCCTAGCTGGGTTATTTCCATTTCTATTTGTAAGCATATTTCAGTATTTTCCATTAATGAAATGAAGTATTATTTCCGCTGCATATTTGTCTTTATGGTTATCTCTGTATTTTATTGCGTTCCTGTTTAAATCTGGATCAAGGATGCTACCAAATCAAGCATTTCAAGCCAAAACGACATCAACATCATCAACACTTTTTGTATCATTTGCAGATCAAAAAAATTTAACTGAATTGTACGGGTGCATTCTCGGTTGTAACCGACACCATAATTTGAATTTTTAAGGTGAATACATTAAGTCAAGTAAGTCTACAAATGATTTATCAAGATTGAACTTTTCATTTGTCTCTTGGGTGCATTTTCGACAGTGTTTGAAACCCTTCTCTTTTTTAAATCAGCACATTCAGTGAGTACATTCAATAAAGCACAAAGTGTCAGTAATCAATCAAGCAAATTTCAAGAAATCCATATAGCAAGAAATCATCATCAAACGAGTATGGATTCTAGTATTCTATTCTTCAAGCGAGCATCACATCAAGCCAGTGTTTAATGCAAGTGCAATAAGCAATCAATCGAGGGAGTGTGTCATTCAAACAACAAAGCTTCTTGCACAAATCACATCAACTAGTTCTAAGAAACTTGAAGACAAACAGAAATACACGCAAATTGAAGTTGTAGTCAAAACAAATTGCCTTCATTGTCAAAGAACTAGTCATCTGGAAGATCAGTGTTTCAATCTCCATCCTTGTCACCATTGTGGCAAGTCAAATCATTCATAAACACAATGCAGCCAACAACAACAATCAACTAGATTGAAGATCAATTATTCATGGATTGATCCCTGGGAATGGTCATCCACGGTCAGAAGATTGTATAATTTTTACAATCGAATCCATTCACACATATTGTATCCAACAGTAAAAATTGAGATGGTACTCTCATGCAGTTGAACGGTGGAGTACACCACTGAAACAATCCTACACCTAAAGGGGAGGAGTTCAGAAATAATTTGAAGAAGATTATCTCTCCTTTCAACTGACAAAGGGCAGAAAATGTCAATGAAATTGACAGTGGTTGTTAGACTGAAAGTCTCAACAACATCCGCGAAGCAACCAATGGGAATTGTCATCAGCGAGTGAGCATTAACAAATTAGCCAGTGGGAGATTGACCACAAAGTTAGCAATGAGTAGTTTTCAAACAAAACAAAAGAAACAATGAGTTGTTTTCAACATCATCAGCGAGTGGGGAATCATCATCAACAGATATGCCAATGGGCATTCATCAACTTTTGTCTGTGGATAAGCAAATATGCCAGTGGGCGTTCTCTATATTTTGTTAGTGGACAAAGGATGTTGATTGAAAGCAAAGGAAATATGGATCCTTTGCAACTTGGCACGTGATAGAGTTGTTAAGTGACATTCAGAGATCAATCAGACATGTAGCTGACTCATGGTCTCTTCATATTGCATTTTCTTCACCATCCAACTTTGGCGGCTTTTCAGGCAAATGTTTTTTGAGGATCAACTTGAGAACTTGGAAGAGGGTTCCTTATTCTTATTTTGGATTTATCATTGAGGGGGGAATATTAGCCTCACTCTCATCATGAAACAATTATAAATCCAAAAATCATAATTAAATAAATCAAATCTTGAGAATTAGGAGTTAGTTCCTCAAACTAGGGAGTTTCGTTAGGATGGGAGATTCTCTCCAGTTAGTTCTCCTAGATTAGTGTGCTGTTGAGATATTTTCTCAACCAAGTTTGTTCAAGATAGATGCACTATCTTGAGACAAACTTCCTCATGTATTTATATGTATCATGAACATTATTTTAATAATGAAAGAGAATGTTAATGTGAGGAATGCTATAAGGTTGAGGCCTTTTCCGCCATGTCTGGGTTTTCTATTTGTCTCATATTTTTTTTATGAGTGAGTGTATTATTATTAGTTTTTTAGTTTTCTACAATTTTACACGAAATGGGTAGTCTAAACATAGATTGAAACAATGTAAAAGATCATCAGAAGAAATTCTCTTAGAAAAGGGATGAAAGAGAAGACATAAATGGATACTTGCTCAAGAGGCTAGAAGAAAATTGAGGTAGTAGGAAAGCTGAAAGAACTCATAGGAAAAATTTAGAAGTGAATCTCTAGACATAATTGAATCTGTAACTTCTAGTTAGAGTCAAGCACCTAATTTTGAGGATGAAATGGAAGAACAAAACACTGGGAGTAGTGCTTCTATGTCTTAGAAGAAAAAGGTTGTATCTCAGTTACAGGGTGACTTTAAAAAGATCAGACCTTCTAATTTTGATGGAGAATCTGGAGAAGGGCCAGAAGCTTGGCTTCTATATATGTTCAAATGTTTTGAGGTTAATAATTACCCTAGTAACCTGAAGGCCATATTGGCTCCATGTCAGTTAACTGGAAAAAAACTTTGTGGTGGGAGGAAAACAAAGAAATAAAAGAATAAGTGGAAAAAACTTAGCTTGGAAGTTATTCAAAAAATATTTCAAAAAGAAGTATTTAACAGAAAGGTACTTTGTTGAGAAATCCATGAGTTGAGACTAGGACAATTAACAATGCATGAATTTGTGAATACATTTATGATATTATTGTGGTATGTTCCATATCTTAAATAAGAAAAGGAAAATATTCAAAGTTTTATTAGTTTTTTACCATTCTCCTACAAGGAAAGTATTGAATTTGACAATTTGGAAAAAATGGATGAAATAATAAGAAAATAAAAACTATGCTATAACTATAACAATCAGAAAAGTGATAATTCTAAGAGTTAGATGGTAAAGAAAAATGAAAAATCAATATTAGAAAGAAAGGAATTAAGAAACCTACATTTGTTGATACTTTTAAAAGTGTTCAAGGGGGGGATCATATTAGAAATTTAAATCCACAAAAAAATATGAGGTAGGGAAGTGGGAAAGTAGTAGGAATAGGGAATTGAAACATTGGTGAGTCAACTAGGCCACCAATCATTTGTTAGGGTTGTAATGAAAATTAGTTGTTGAAAATTTTTCAACAAAATACTTTGAATAGGAAAACAACAAAACATAAAATTTAGGAGGCATCTATAGTAAATGATGTTGCATGTAATATTACAATGATTAGTGCCGCATTAGATGATAAACAGGCTGATCATCAACCTACCATGGTGGGGATATAAGATAAAATATTTGGAAAGGCCGTATTTTTGTTCAATTATCCTAGTTCTACTTAAAATTATATTTCTCCTTTTATGATTGAAAAATTTGGACTTCAAAAGGAAAAACAAACTAAACCTTGGTTAGTGAAATTGGCTACAGGAACTAAAGGAAGAGATAATAAGTAAATACTACTCAATAGACTTCAATGGATTGCATACCAAGTTAAATTTGAATATTATCCCTTTGTGATCATATGATTTCCATATTGGCAAACATGGGTTAGAAGAACACAAGCTAATCTTAAACTATTTGGAAACATATTTCACACGTGTCAATTATGGATATGAGACTTGTATAGTAAAAGGGGTTGCAAGAGTCATTTTAGTGAGACAAATATCTTCCTTACAATTAAAGAAATGTGCCCAATAGGGATGCCAATTATTTACAATACAGATTGAAGATTATTCGACAGTAATCAAAATATTTCTAAGGAAGATTATCCTATTTTAGGAAATTATAAGGATGCTTTTCTTGAGGAGATCCTAGGACTGCCTCCAAGAAGGGAAATAGATTTTATTATAGACCTCATCCCTATAGAATTCTCAACATCTAAAGCTACATATAAAATTAGTATTAAAGAGTTAAAGGAATTAAGGATACAATTACAAGAAATATTAAATAATAAATATATAAGATCTAGTGTGTCACCTTGGGTTGCACCGGTCTTATTTTTAGAACAGAAAGATGGAATCCTTAGAATTTGCATAGATTACCGTTAGCTCAACAAATGAAAATGAATAACAAGTATCCCTTACCCAATATTGCTGACCTGTTTCATCAAGTAAAAGGAGTTACTATCTTCTCAAAAGTCGACTTAAGATATGGATATCATTAGACTAGGGTCAAGGACAAAGACATTCATAAAACAACTTTCAAGAAATGTTATGGACATTATGAGTTCACCGTATTTCATTTAGGACTCACTAATGCAACAACCACTTTTATGTGTCTAATGAATAATTTCCTTTAGGACATCTTAGTCTATTCAAAAAATAAGGAGGAACATGACCAAAATTTGCAAATGGTACTCCAAACCCTTAGAGTAAATGAACTATATGATAAGTTTCACAAGTGTGCATTTTATCAAAAACATATTCATTATTTATGGCATGTTATTTCTAGAGAGGGGATTGATGTAGATCCAGAGAAGATAAAATCCATTATGGAATGGCTAGTGCATAAGGTTGTGGTTGATATTGGGTCATTCAATGGAATCATATGATATTACAAAAGGTTTATAGAGGTATTTTCCAAATTATCTTACCCAATCACTTCTTTACAAAAGAAGGGAACTAAATTTGATTTGAATAAAAAATGTCAGGACATATTTGAGAAATTGAAGCAAGTGTCGACTATTGCTATAATTTTAAAACTTGATGACCCCAACAAAGACTTTATGTTTGTAATAATACTTGTAAATAAGGTTTGGGGGATTCATAATGCAAGAAGGTCATGTGGTAAGCTACCAGTCAAGAAATATTAAAAACCATGAGAGGAATTATGTTTCCAATGATTTATAAATGATATCTATTATACATACCTGAAAATGGCAAGGCATTATCTTATAGGGAGAAACTTCCAGTTAAAAAATAATAAGGTTAGACTCAAATATTTGTTTGATCATACAAACATAAATGCTAAGGAAGATTAGTGGTTAGCATTCCTTAATGAATATGATTTTGACATTATACACATTAAAGGAAAAGCAAACAAAATATTGGATGCTCTTCGCAAAAAACTAAATCATATTTATGTTATTTCTATAAGTAGCTGACAAATAGATTAGGCTCGAAAACTGAAAGAAGTTGCATATTTTGATAAACGAATAAGTTAAAATCAAGGAGAAAATTCAAAAATAATATTCTAGGAATGAGGAAGAGAATGATTTCTTAGTTAATGATGAGGATACACTACTGTATAGAGACAAAATTTATATACTCGATGACCAAAACATAAAATTATTTTTCCGTAACGAACTGCATTAAAATCCTACAGCTAGACATCCTAACAATCAGAAGCTAATAACCATATTGAGAAAGGATTTTATTGTCCTAACATGAAGACATAAACAAAAAAATATGTAGAAAATTTTTTAGAATGTTAGAAGGTTAAATCATTCCATCAACATCCAGCTAGATTACTACAAGCTTTACCCATTCTATAATGGAAATGGGAGGTAATATCCATAGCTTTTATCATTGGTTTACTAAAATCAAGTAGAAAATATGACTCTATAACGATTGTGGTAGAAAAACTTAGTAAGGGAAAACATTTTATACCTGTAAAGTCTACCTTCAAATCCTATAATATAGTAGAAATATTCATGACTGAAATCCTTAGATTACATGGCATGCCCAAAACTGTAATAACATATTGAGATGAGAAATATTTTTCTAAGTTTTGGAATGGTTTATTTGAGGGAATGTGAATAAAACTTAGCTTTAGCACAACTTATCATCCTTAGATTTATGTTCAAATAGAAAGGACTAATCAAATCCTAGAGGACATGATAAGAATGTATGTCATGTATAGGCCCACTAAGTGGGACGACTATCTACACTTAGTTGAATTTTCCTACAATAATGGTTATCAAACTTCATCAAAGATGAGTCCTTCTAAGGTAATGTACATGAGATGGTGTAAAGTGCCTTTAATTTTGGATCATATTGAAGAAAGGACGATTGTAGGACTAGATATGTTAAAGGAAATGGAAGAAATAGTTAAGCAAATGAAAAATAAATTAATAGCTCAGGATTAACAAAAGAGTTATGGAGATTTAAAGAGAGTTCACAAATAATTTAATGTGGGTGACCACATTTATCTAAAGGTGAAACCCAAGAAGAGTACTCTTATACTTGGTAGTTGTACCAAGCTGTCACACAAATATTTTTGACCTTTTGAAGTGTTATCAAGGATAGGCCCGATTTCATATCAGCTTGCTCTACTAGAGAGCATAAAATTTCATGATGTCATTCATGCATCTTTGTTAAATAAATATGTACATTACCCAACTCACAAAATTAATTGGAATGTTTTATAGGTAAAACTAGAGGGAGTGTTCTTAGAAGAACCTCTATGCATATCATATCAAAGGAATGTCGTGCTCTAGAATAGTCATAGCCCAAATTAAAATTCAATGGAAACACTTTAGCTTAGAAGAGTAAACTTGGGAATTGGAAGATGATTTTAAAGAAGTGTATCTGTACTTATTTAAAAAAAATAAAACTTGGTTGGATTCCAGAATAGACACAAGGATTGTGTCAAACTTAAGTGGGGGAGGGTGTGATATCCCTGACTTAATCTTTATTCATAAATGTGTATATTTCATGTTTTTTTAATGTTATAAATTTAAAACTTAATGGAAAACCATTTTATCATTTTTATGTCACTGATAAATATTTTATATAAATTTGTTTTGTTAACTTGTTAATATAAATTTGTTTTGTTAGCTTGTTAATAAAAATTTGGAAAATAATTCTGAAGCTACGACTAGATGAAGAGAAAATGTTGGTTGAAATTTGATGAAATAATATAATTACCCCTGATGGAATAATACTTAGGCATCTAATTTAATGATTATATTACTTAATTTATGAAATGTTGTTGATTAATAACTTCCCCAAAGAGATGAGATGTTATCTTTGGGGGTTGGGAAGTGAAGCTCGATAATGAGCAAGTAACCACCTGCCACCTTATGGATGAGGTGGAGGTAGTTACTAACTACCAATTAAATTAGAAAGAGAGAATATTTTTCTTGTCCCATGTTGGTTAATCATCACACAGTGCAGAACTGAGAGTGAGAGGCATAGGAACAAAAAAGAAAAGAATAAATATATTGACTTGCAAACCATTTGGATCTCAGGGGAACCTTTGAGGAAAACGAGTCAAGATTTGGTGGATATTGGTAGCTCGAGAACAAAATTACAAGTCAGTACCATAATAATTTTGAGCTTTTAATGGTTTTTATTTGTTGAAGTGCTTTATATTTGAGAAATTGTCTACCTTAGTATCATTACTATGCTTGAAGCTTTATCTGAATAAATATGCATGGAAAAGAAAAGAAAAGCATGAATAGTTTATTTTTTTTAACACTACAAACTTATTTAAAGAAATCATTATGCATGAAACAATGGAGAGCATATTATAATTCAACAAAGTAGAATAATTTTTTTAGTTGTGAAAATAATTTTTTGAAGAATAGATATGCATTAAATACTCACCTCATAAGTGCACAAATGAATTTTTAGTTTACAAGATACATGCATATGTAAATAAAGTTTTAGCTTACACGATAAATGAATATGTAAATATGTTATCAGATAAAAACTGAATTGTGCTAAAAGTAAGTGCAATAGCCTATAAAAAGAACATAGGTAATATTCATTGTTCCTTTGTTGGCGCTTATTTCAAAATAGACAAGAATATAATTAAATAATGGGAGAATATTAATGTTAGGAATAATATGGTTAAATGTACTAGAAACTAATGGAATTGTGATATGGTCATAGGCCATATGTAACCCACAAAATATATGAACAAAGCTTTAGAATACTAGGGAAAATGTCAAATTGTTGGACCTAGGAAATAAAAATCTAGCATTTGTGTCAGGGGAATAAAAGTAGAGTAGAGGTGAAATAATGTAGTTTCTATTTTAAAAATAAGGAAAGAAGTACTCAATGGTAGCAATATAATATATTACTTAATAAAGATGTTTTAAATTGAGAGTTCAATCATGAATATATAACAATTTCATAAATGAAGAATTTATGAGAAAGGAGATAAAAGTAGAGTTATGGTTCAAGTATAATTTCTTTGAAAAACAAATACAAAGGAAATTTTCAAATATGTAACATTTTTTTTATAAAAAGAGTTCTCTTGGTAGTGCTATAAATCTACAAACAAAGGGGGTATCCCTAGTATGAAGTTCCAACTAGACCTCACACCATGTGGAATAGGATCCCCATCCGAATAATTGACCTGACAACGATTAATCTTACATATTTTCCTTCACTACAATTATAAAAATAAGATATTGAGCAAACAACCTTTGAAACAAGCAAGTTGACAATGTGAGGCATACAATTGTAACATATATAAGGTACTTTCATGAAAGGGAAAGAGAGAGTTAGCCTCTAGAAAAAATTAAAAGTAAAATCCCGAAAGAGACACACAAGCTGTTATGAAACCAGCTCAAGAAAAAGATAGAAAAGATAGATCAACGCCTTAGAATTCAGCCTCTTGAAGGGGGAAGCCTCCTTTACAATACATAAATGAACAATTCTTGGATGATACAAATGAAAAGACCTCCTTTCTATATATAGGAGTCTAAGGGGTCATAACATAATCAGAGCCGAGATAACAATAATAATGTAAGGGCACAATAATAACAATAGTGGGATTCTATGGGGCACGATAGTAACAATATGGGCACTACATGGGTACATCAATATAATAAGTGGGTTGTACCAATAACAATAAGGGGTTACACTAGTAGTATAGGGGCCTAACATGTCCCTCTCCTTCAAAAAGCGTTGTCCTCAATGCTTGAGTAGTTCTTGATGCTTCTGTATAAAATTCTTGTCCTCCCATGTGGAATCTTCAGCGGGTAAGTTCTTCCACTTGATGACATGCTCTAAAATTGATCGATTTCGTAGCTGTCGAGCTCTTCTTTCTGTGACTGCTCCAGGTTCCAATATGATTTTTCCTTCCTCTTCAATTTCTGGCAATATTGCTTGAATTGGGATCTTTTGCAACTTTTGAATAAGTGGCCATACTTCTTCGTCCTTCTTCCATTCATCCCTTGATTCATTTATCCAATCTGGTTGGCTAATAGAAATAGCACAAAACAATGCTTCCACATCCTCATCCTTGAAGAGTCCTCCCATTTGGTAAGGTCGTCATTTTTTAAGTGCATGTAGTATTACCAATGTTTCCTTCTCATAAATAGCTTGCTTGATATGTAGTAGTAAAAATACCCAATCACCTACATCAAAACATTTTTCACTACGATGTTGATCTACCTGTTGTTTCATTTGATTTTTCACCGAATTGGTGTTATCCTTTAAAATTTGGAGAACTTGTTGTTGATGCTCGATGTGATATTTCACTGCTTGAACCTTTTTCTTCTTGATATGTCCTTCTATCTCTAGAGTTTGAGGAGTGGTAATTTCTTTCAATCCTTTACAAGATATGGTCAGATTCATTTCTTGACGCTCGATGTGATCTTTCACTTCTTGAACATTTTTCTTCTTGATATGTCCTTCTATCTTGATAGTTTGAGGAGTGGTAATTTCGACCAATGAATTACAAGATATGGTTGGATTCATTTATTCTTTCTCGATGTGATCTTCCACTTCTTGCACCTTTTCTTCTTGATATGTCCTTCTATCTTGAGAGTTTGAGGAGTGGTAATTCTTGCCAATGCTTTACAAGATATGGTCTGATTCGTTTCTTCTTTCTCTGGGGTGGAGTCCTAGCGTATATCTTCTTCTTTTGATGTTTCTTGATCCTTTTCTTCCTCCTCTTCATATTCTATGTAAAATAATTTTTTCTCAGCACACTTAAGACCTTTAATGTATTTGCTATCACAACTGTAACAAATCCCTTTTGCTCTTTTTTCTTCCAATTGTTGTGGTGTCAACCTTATAGGTTGTGGAAGACTAGCGGCAACAACACTTCCGTCTTTAGTTGTGAGTGGTATGCTTCCTGGTTGCCATAATTTTTCTTTCCATTTTTCTTGCTAACCTGAATGCCTTCTCTAATGAATCAGGTTCCCAAAGGCGAACATCATGTTGGATATTATCCTTTAAAGACCCTATGAACACATCAATCCTATGCTCCTCTGGAATATTTTTTATCCTTATGTTCAATTTTTGGAACTCTTCAATGTGCTCCATCATTGAACCCTTTTGTTTGAGACTTATCAATTGGCTAAAAAAAGTGTTGCTTTTTGTATCCTCATAATGTGCTATCAATTCTTCCATAAAAATTGCCCAAGTGATAAATTGTTTACGAGAGCAAAGCCATTGATACCATACAAACTGATTTGGTTCCAAATATAAAGTTTCAATACGTACCTTTTGTGTGTTTTGCACATTATTGAGATCGAAAAATTGCTCCATCTGTAATATCCATGTTGCGGGATCCTTGCCATCAAACTTCCTCATATCGATTTTTGGAATATGGTGCGTCTTCGATCCAACATTAGAGTCTATGAAATCATGATTAACATTTCCTTTGTTTGCATCATGAGTTTCCTTTACTCCCCTTTCACCATTAGTAAGTATTTCTTGTAGAAAATTTGTCAAATCTGCCTTCAAATCTATCTTCAAATCGTCAATCTTGGCTTCCACGCCCTTTATCTTAGCTTCTGTTAGCTTTTGCGAGAGTGAAATTTGCTGCACTTGGTCTTGTAATTTTGATATATCATGTAGCATTTCTTCCTCTTCTTCATGAGTCATGCTAGAGCTTTCAGATTGCTTACTAGGTGTTTGCATTTTCTTTCCTCGGGGCATCAGTTACCGATACTAATGCTCTACTATTCCCTTTGAATTCCTTCAAAATAATTTTTCAAACCAAGCTTAAGCAAAAATTTAAAAAATCTACACACCTTTTTTCACTTTGTAGGAGCTCGATATTGCCTATGATGTATCTCTGTAATTTCGAATCATCCAGTTCTGAAATTACAACTTGTGGTATTCCTCTTTGTTCTCTTTCCAATGCCACCAGTTTGATCCAAATTGGATTCTCCAAGAAAGAGTTATGCACAATCTCCCAAGATGACTTGATTATAGACCTTTCCAGAAGAGCGAACTTGTATGAAGTGCCACGTGTCACTGTTTTGACCTTTGTCTCCGAAAAGTATCTACAAGAAACTACAGTCCGTCCTCTTTCTACACCTTCTTACGAAATTTCAATCCGATGCTCAGAGAGAAAGTTATGACGATTTTCCCCAGGTCACCTGTTTGGAATGTAATTCAGGAGTCTACAAAAAGACAAACTTCCTCAGATCATATCTCCGCAAATATAGCGCGAAAATCTCTTAAATTTGGACCTGAGGTTCAGCTCGATTTCTTCTCAAATGGGTTTTTCTTTTAGCTTCTGAAACATCGCAGAAAAAATGTTATAGCGAAAATTCCACGATGACCTGTTTGGAGCAGCGAAACCCTAGAATCCAAAGCTTTGATACCAAATGTTATGAAATCAGCTCAAGAAAAAGATAGAAAAGATAGATCAACGTCTTAGAATTCAGCCTCTTCTAGGGGGAAACCTCCTTTACATTACATAAATGAAAAATTCTTGGATGATACAAATGAAAAGACTTCCTTTCTATATATAGGAGTCTAAGGGGTCATAACATAATCAGAGCCGACATAACAATAATAATGTAAGGGCACAATAATAACAATAGTGGGCTTCTATGGGGCACAATAGTAACAATATGGGCACTACATGGGTACATCAATATAATAAGTGGGTTGTACTAATAACAATAAGGGGTTACACTAGTAGTATAGGGGAAAGAAGCTTAAGAAGAAAGCACCTAAGAAGAAGAATACATATCAGAAGATCTATGACAGTGGGTTATTGATTGGGGAATATGTGGAAGGAACACATGTCCTAATGATAAATAACACAAAGTAGTGTAGGATAGTGTGCTAGAGCTACCTCTAGGGTGTGTGGCATGGTGCTCTTAATATTTATGA
Source organism: Pinus tabuliformis (assembly GCA_031772625.1). Lineage (NCBI taxonomy): Eukaryota > Viridiplantae > Streptophyta > Pinopsida > Pinales > Pinaceae > Pinus > Pinus tabuliformis. The sequence continues at coordinate 999,039,505 of CM062807.1, read as the reverse complement.
AAAATAAGCGAAAGGAACACATGCAAGGGTGAAAACGACATTTGAAAACACAAGTGACATATGCAAGAATTAAAGTCAAAAATAACAACACTTATAAAAAATAGAGAAATAAAAAACAATGCATGTAAGAGTGAAAGAAAGTAAAAGTAACACTTTTGAAAGCAAAAGTGGCAGTTGAGTAACTCACCCAGAATATGGGGCATTGCAACCATGAGTGAGAGAATTCTCCTCATACTCCCACTATTCATAAAGCTCAAAAGCAAAAGATGAATGCGAAGATGAGATTTGGATTAAGATATTTACAAGGAAGAAGACATGTAATGGGATTTAGGATTGATGAGTATTTTCAGTGCATGTTAGGAAGGTAAGATCCAAGAGTGGATGGATTAAATTCAAAAACATTCTCACTGTTAAAAAAGGGTGCATAGTCACTTTCCACAGGAGATTCCTTTACATTGTGACTATTTAGGATGATTTCATAATCTTTTTCTGTAGGAATTGCACAATCACTATCATTAGAGACTTCACAAACACTTTCTTCAAAGATTGTGTAGTCATCATCCTTAAGGAACTCCACAATCACTTCCATTAAGGATTTTGAAGTAACTTCCATCAATAATTATGCAACAACTATCATCAAGAATCACGCAAATGCTTGTATTCCAAAGATACACATTGAATGTTATGATTTCTTAGAAGAGGTCTGTTATGTAGTCATTGAAAGATAAACGTGTAAGGTAAGGTCACTTCGACACTTAGAATTATTGAAGGAAAACTTGAACAGTTGAGAAATATGATTAAGAATGACATTTATGGCTCAAAATGATGGATGACATGGTCATAAGGGGGCTCCAAAATTTGAATGTAGGTAAAATTTGTAGGGTGTTTGTGGTAGTGACAACACTTTGTGACACACTAGAAGAACTCCAACTTCTCTATTCAGATCTAACATTAAGTATGAGTTCTAGAATTTTGCAAGTGTTGTCTCACATTGCTGATCACTATAGCTTCTTTAACTAGCTCAATTACAGATATAGTCACTTCTATTATTTTTGTTGGCTTAACAGATTTCACAAGACTAGTCAAGATTCAATTTTTTTATTAGGGAGTAGGATTATGTAAGTTCCATGATTTTAAGATGTTTATAGTTTTGTCATCCTCTTTGGTGTAGCTCTGCTTCTAGCATGCCTATTTAGTACCATGACATAGTCACTTCAAGGAATAAAAAATATTTCTTCGCTAACAACGATCATATCCAATACGTTAGTGAAGTTTCTTGCTTCACCTCTTTGCATAGGACACCTCTCTCTTCTTTCATCTTTTGCTTATTTTATTTCTTTATACTCATTGGCATTTTATAGGAATTTATTTCTCCAACAATGAAAGAGGGACCCTGACTTATTTTATGAGAAAGATAGGTTATCCCTCATTTTTCCAAGACCCTGATATATACACCTTTGGAATTAGTGTTCTCACTTAATTTTTTCCTCCTTTCCCTTCTCTACTCGACTGAGATGACACGCAGAAACAAATCAATATAAATGGTCGATTCAATGAAGGAAGATCCCATTATAGATATGAAAATTGTAGATTTGTTAAGCCTTTCATTAAATATGAAACACATTTTCTGTATGCAAATAATTAACCTTAAAATATATTTAAGAACAAAGAAAGATGTTGAACAAAGATAAGCCAAGAGTTGTAAGTTGTCACAGTTTCCCTTTTTGACTTTTGCCACATGTTTCTCTATGAGCCAAACAAAGCAACTTCTATACATGTTTTTTTTCTAAATAACATGAGAAAAGACGCGAAAGAAAACATGACAAGACATAAAAGACAAAACACACGAAAGCAAAGAAAATACTAGAAAAGAGGCATGTAATGAGAAAAACTCAAAAGGAAAAGGGAATGCATCGAAAGTGCTTTAACGTAATGCAAAAGTAACTAGGATTTGAATAAGAAAAAGAACATAACTAAACCTAAATGTAGATCTATATAAACTAAAAGGTCATGATTATGTCATGTCAAATTTCTAGTTTATCCATTCAAGTTGCTTCCGACCTGCCAACAGAAAGATATAAAAAGGTAGCAACAGTTCACATTCTCATGTACTTTTAGTCTTAGGAAACATCAAGAAATATCGAAACTTATTATTAACAAAAGAGATTTCCAATTAATATTGCTCTAACCATTCAAAAATTGGATCGCAATATTCAGCAGAAAAAAACCCATTTAAAAACCTTTAAATTCTTGAGAATGAGAACTTTCATTTAATGTAGTCGAATTATAAGGAGAATCTTGTGAGGGAAAAATGATCTGATCTTATTCATAAATTTGATCAAGATTGTGAGTACATGATATAACTCTCTACGGAAACTGAAGTGTCTCAACCACTTGAAAAGCATCCGAGTAGTGGGATGATGAATCATAAATGGGAAAATGATTAATGGAGTGACATTTATGAGAACCAGTGTTATGATGAAATTGATGAATTGTCATATAAGATTTTCTATTTTCCATTGGTTCCCCTTGTATCTTGTTACAAAGTAGACCAGTAATATGAAAGCTTGTGTACCTAGGAAACCAATTAGGATATTAGGTTAACAAAAGATTAGAGACATGTGTACAATAAAATTTAGTATTCATATCAGCAAAATGGTTTTGATCCACCAAATGGTTCAACATTGAATGACATTGAAAAGGATTGGTTGTATTATAAAAATGATTAGCTTCATAACATACATAAGAAATATCAAGAGTTTATCATTCACCGAAGATTTTGAAAGGGAGAAATCATTCAACCAGTGATGATCTTTGTCTTGATAACCAAAATCAGTGAAATATATGCATTCTAATCCTTGGCTGGATACTTGGGATTTGCATGAAGAATTAAAAAAACTAGAATTTTCTATCATATCAGAGACTCTATCTTTTGGATTAAGAGAATCAACTTGAAAATTATGAAAATCCTTCAAGAGTGAGCTTACATCTAGTGAAACAGTGTTGAGAAAATAAGTATGTGAGAATATTCTAGTATAACCTAGTTCAGAAATCTCATTAGGATCCAAGAACTTAAAATAACCATCAGTTGAAGCTAAAATGGCTCGAGTTCCTTACAAGTCCCTAAAATTTCAAATGTTGGATGATAAAATTTTTAAAGCGTGGTCATTTCATCATTTCTGTGAAGACAACTATCATCAATTATCTCAACAAGATCATTATGAATCAGATGGAAGTTGTTGGAATAGTCTGTTTCATTAGATGTGTCAACATTACCAAATAGATTACCTAAATTATAAGAAAAATGTTCAATCACATAATATTCTTCATTATGGGAAGCCTTGACACCTTGTGCGGAAATCTAATTCGATTCATAATATTTTGATTTTAAATAACATGGAATATTTTCATAATTAATTATTTCATTACACACATCTCAACATAAGGCTAGTGAGCTCAAGAAGAAATTCCTAAGAGAAATTCTTCCATAATCAAATCAAATATGAGGTCAAATATTTGAAAATCCATGTCTTCTTGTGAAAACAAGAGATAATCCAATGTACATGGGAACTCATCACTATGTATATATTTGGAGTGTATTTAGGGTGATGGTTTCCCAAGAGTTCCTTTTGGTTGACGAATTTGATCCCACTTGACTGATTACTGAGATGTTGATATTCTTTATCAGCAAAGAGTGTTAGAATCCTCACTTTGACATAGAGGAATTTGAAACTTGAGAAGAGAGATTAAAAGTGTCTTCATCTTTTTGCATCTCTACCTATGAAATGTGACAACTTTGTACCTGATTACCATGTGAACCAATAAATTCAAAATACAGAATAGCTGGAGAAATTACTGGAGGACTAGATTGATTAAGAGAATAAATGTACAAAGGGTCATGGTGTAAATGATACAAGATGAAAGGTATCCATCGAAGAGATAGTACTTTCAACAAGATCATATTCAATATTAGAATTATGCATGTCAATGTAATATGGATGGATCAATTGATGAATGTTCACCTCAAGCTCCATGGATTTACTAGAAAATTCAAGGTTATTTTGTATAAGATCATGATCATGGAAAGGTTATGAAGGTGGGAAAAATGGATCAAAAAAATTATTTTCATATTTCCCAACTCCAACATCAGGAAAAGTGACCACTTTATTGGTAATGAAAAAGGAGGAGGAGAAGGAACAAAAGAGAGAGTTGGTTCCTCCTGTGAAATTCTAAATGTCCTGAGATGAAGATAAGTTTAGAGGCTTATAAAGCATTTAGATTCATATGTTTCAAAATAAATCCAAACTAAATAATGAAACTTTTCATTAATAAAATCCCAATCCACATCTTCCTCAAGAAATTCATAGCAAAGGTGAAGAAACCAATCTAGAAAGTCCTCTAATGATTTATAAGATTTAATTCAAAGCTAATTAATCCTCTTATACACATTTTGATAATCATACATGTCAAAGGCTTGATGAAGTTCCTTGTATATTTTTTAAAATGAATGAATATAAGAAGACGGTAAGGTATGCAACCATAGCTAAACGTAACCTTCAAAATATTCACAATCCACTTCATTAAAATCCAAAAACTTTATAAACTGGAGTGTATGTTCAACTATAGATGTTTCACACTCACCATTTAACTTAAGATGTGACAAGTCATGAATTATTTCCATTCAGACTTTGATATTTTATATATTAGAAAATAATCCTGGGATTATATCGACTAAATTAAGTCATAGAGGGGACTTTGATAAATAATAATGACTAAATTAAGTGAAAAATATATCCTTTGTATGACTCCCTCTTTCCCCCCTCTAATTCAACCTTTCTCTCTCTTCCTCTCTCCCCCCTCCAATTATATCTTTGTCCCTCTTCCTCTCCCCCCCTAATTCTATCGTTGTCTCTCTCCCTCTCTCCTTCTCTCCATCCCTCCCTAACTACCAACTATCCTCTTTTTGTCGCTTCCTCTCTTTTTATAAGACTCCCTCAATCATTGCTTCACAAAAAACCTTTCAACTTTACCTCTCTTTATCCTTCTCTCCCTCCCCCTCTCGTTCTATCGTATCCCCTCCTCTATCTCTGAGCTAGTGGATAGAAATAGTGCTTAAAATTCAAAGTGTCTAATAGAGATTGAATCCTGAACGAATGGATAGATCTCGGTGATCTGAACCTATCGCAATTTGTTTCACTCAAAATGGATATCATATGCTCGAAATATTGTGTTCTGGTAAAATTGGCAAAGAACTAATTTTTTTTTTTTTTAATTTGGGCTGCACATACACACAGTCAGCAATTCGTATGCTCATTAGGCATCTAACTAGGCATATTCCTATATATTTATGGGCCAACAATTGGATGACACTTCTCATTTTTATTGTTTGGTGGATGGTGTGATTTCACTTTTGTAATGTTTTACCAATGAGGGAGAGCCACATGGGCCAATCGGTGGTTGCCACGTGGTCATCTCTTACTTGGAAAAATTTTGGTTAAGAGTCAAATGGAGGCCATGGGGATCGAACCCGTAATATCAACAACAATGCGAATGACTTAACCAACTACTCTACGGTGGTTTTTGTAAAAAAATGTATTGAGTTTAAATTTAATGTTAAATGGACACACCATTTGGGGAAGGTTCGGTCTAATCCCTAGCCCCTGGCCACCCCAGCACCAGGTGACCACAGGTGGGGGACCAAGGGGCTAGGCCTTAGCCCAACCCATGATCATGGCTCAAGCAACAACACATGTCAAAGCGAGCACCAACAACCAATGGTGGAGGAAATGGGGGCGTAGCCCACAGGGGCTATCCCTGGGTCATATGACCCATGATAAGACCACCAACAGAAACTAGACGGAAACTAAGGGGCCCAGCCCCAAGGGGCCAACCCTAGGTCATAAAGAGCCATGCAATCGAGAGTGTGGAGGCTTGGAGAGGGACCATCCCAAGGACATATGGGTGACCATGTGACCAAGAGCATGCCAAACAAAGGGCTTAAAGTTGTTGGACATAGGCCCTAGAATCTTGACCCTAAACCAGGTGACATGCGTGCTATGTGGCCATGATTTTCAGAATTGGGGGATTAATGGGGAGACTAACCATCCTACAATTTTTCTAGACGAACGGGACTGTAGGCTAGAATTGCACACCAGTTGTGGGTTTAGGGCACTCATGCTAGGTTTTAGCTGACTTGGAGGATGATTAGTTGGAAATTTTGGAAAAACTTGAATCAGTCATAACATACTCAGTTTTTGGCCAAATGAGGTGCAGAAAGAACCAAAATTGGGGTTTTTGATAGTTTGGGATCAATTGGAGACATAATTTCTTCTCTTTTAGCTTTGTAATGTAAACACAATTTTGAGCATTTTTAATGAAAGAGGCCCTACATTGGAAGTTGGACCCAGAGATGTTGCCCAAGAGAGGGGTGAACTCCTTTATCATGCTATGTGTTATGTTTTTCAAATATGCTTATTTGTCTTTATTTGGCTTTAAAATTTGGTTAAAATTTGCTTGTGTATGTGTTTAGTAAATTGATCCTCTGCCCAAAACACATAGAAATTTAACTTGCAAATTGTTAAAAATATTAAAGTTTACACATATAGATCAATCTCTATCTCTCCCCCCATCACACATACTCTCTCTCTCTCTCTCTCTCTCTCTCTCTCTCTCTCTCGTGTCACATGGAGTTAATGGTTTTGGATAGCACTTATGGGATTATGAAAATCACAAAATCAATGGGACTAGATGTGTCACACTAAACGAGAATTACATGCACAAAGATAAATTGCATAGAAATAAATAGGAAAAATGAAACATAAAATACAAAGTGCTTGATGGAATCACATAAAAAAAAATCCAATCGTAATGGAAAATCAAAATACTCAACAACAGTAGCAGAAAATCCCCACAAATGTTATTAAAATATCAGTTAATATACCCCTTGAAAAATATTCTCCTTCATTTTGTTATGTATTATTAATTGATTATGGTGAACTAGAATGATACGAGGAAGCAATTAAGGTAGAAACCATAGAAAATTGGAGCAAGGCATAAAAGAAGAAATGGAATATTTTCTGTAAATAACCAAACTTGGGACCTGGTCCCATTTCTTGGAGGTAAAAGAGCATTCCAAAATAAATGGGCATAAGAGTTAAATGTAGAAGATAAAGGAGAAAAGAGGTACATGGTTAGAGATGTTGTAAAAGGGTTTGCACGGAAGAAATATATAGATTTTGATTAAAATTTGTTCTTCTATTTTCATAATGAATTCAAATAGAACTATTTTAATTTTAGTGGCAGTACAATATTTGCAACTTAAGTGGTTAGATGTAAAGAAAAAAATTCTCTATGGGGACTTGGAGGAAGATATTTATATGCAACAATCACAAAAGTGCGAGGAAAAAGGGAAGAAAAACATAGTGTGAAGAATAAAAAAATTTGTATGGTTCAGAGCAAAGTCCAAGATAGCGGTATGTGAAGTTTGACAAGTTTATGATAGAGAAAGGTTATAGAAGATGTTAATATGATCACTTCATTTATTTTAAGAGACTAAATAATGCTAGCTATATTATCTTGTTATTTTATATAGATGGCAAACTTTTTATGGTGTCTAACATCCATGATATAAATGAGTTCAAAAGAAAATTATCTATTTCATTTTCTATGAAGGATTCAGGTTCTACAAAACAAATATTTGGTATGAAAATAAAAAGAGATGGGGAAAATCATACATCAACATTGTCTTAGAGTGGTACATAAATTAGGTGTTAGAAACATTTAAAATGAAATATCTAAAACTAGTTAATACACCTTTGGCATGCCATTTGAAATTACTTGAGGAAATGTGCATGAATATCTAAGAGAAAATAACTACATGTCCAAGGTTCACTATTTATCAATAGTTTGTGGTCTAGGGTTTAGGGAGTTGTGAGTAGGTGTATGAATAATATAGGTGAAGAGCATGAGAAGGTAGTGAACTTGGTTATCAAGTGTTCAAGAGGTACCATTGTTATGAAATTATGCTTTGGAGCTTCAAACTCTAAATGCTATAGTGATATGTTGACTTAGAAATGGAAAGTGTTATAGATGTTAGGAGGATAACTATAGGGTATGCCATTACTATAGGTGGAAAAAATGTAAGTTGCCTTTCTAAATTGTAAAAAGTTGTTTCACTTTCAACAATAGAAGTAGAGTATGTTATTGCTACAAAGGCAAGTAAATAAATTATGTGGTTACAGAAGTTCATGGAGGAATTGGGAAAGAAGCAAGAGAATAACAAGTTGTATAGTGAAAGAAAGAGTGTCATTCATCATGGAAAGAATGAAACCCTTCATTCTAAGAATGAGAATATATAACTAAGTACCATTTCGTATAACTAATTTTGGAAGATGAACGATTGAATTTGGGAAAGATACATACAAACTAGAATTTTGTAGATATGTTAATGAATGTAGTAAGCAAGGAGAAAAATAAATATATACTTATTTTCACTTGGTATTTGAGCATCACATCGAAGATGAGAAAATAGCTAGGTCCAAAGTTGATGCATAGTTCAATAAATGTGTTAGTAGTGGAGTTGTTATAATCAATCTCTAGGTGGGATATTGTTTGTTGCATAGCTTGATTATCTTCCTAATTCATGGGTCTTATTTTTTTAACTACATTTTTTACCCCAATTCTTAATGGGTAGTGAAGAGGGTATTATCCTCCCTCTATTGTCCCTAGGGATTACAGGGAGGAGGTGACAATTCTTTGTAGTCCCCCTAGGTAGGGATACATAGTGTTGGGTTTTGTTATATTCTTTCCATGACTAGCCCACGTAGTTAACCAAGGGGTTAGAAGGGGGACGGAGGCACCCCTTCGTTGTGGCGATTGCATAGCAGGGGGAGTGATAGGGAGTTTTAGGGGTGAAAGTAACCCCACTCTATGGGGTCTAGGGTAGCGCCCCAGAAAATTTTGGTATTGGACCCTATGTTAGGTTGGGTGGACCTACCAATGGTTTTGTGCATGATTTTCGCACATGGTTTTGGACATGATGGTTTTTGGTCCATGGTTTTGGACGTGATGGTTTTCGGTCCATGGTATTGGATGCTTTAGCATATATAAATACGTATTGTAACATTGAAAGGAACATAATGAAAAATCAAGCTAGTAGTCTCGGTTTTAGGATCCAGGGGAAAATCTCTATGTATATGTGTTTTATGTGTTATGCAGATAATTTCTGTATGGGGTTAAAACCTTCATTTTGTATCAGAGCTATTTTGGCTTCAAGGGAACGCCTTTGTTGCTGAGGGGTTTTGTTTAGGCCTGTGGTAGACCCTGTTCAATGGGAGATCTGTTGGATGGATTCTAGTAGTGAAAGAAGAGGGCAAGTAGTGGAAAGATAGAGATCGAGAAATTTAATGGTCAGAGTTTTGAGCTATGGAAACTCAAGATGGAGGATCTGTTGGTGGATAAAGATCAGTGGATTGTGATAGATCTGCGTACTAAACCAACGGGAGTGACTGATGAAGAATGGAAGAAGTTGGATTGGAAGGAAAAGAACACAATAAGATTGTGTCTCAGATTCAGTATTGCTGAATGTATTAGGGGAAGCTACAATGAAGGCTTTGTGGGACAAGTTAGGGACTTTGTACCAATCTAAGTCTCTGGTGAATAAATTGTTCCTACGGAAAACGTTGTATAACCTGAGGATGAAAGATTAAGACTTGGTGACAGAGCATTTGAACGCATTTAATACTGTGGTAAGTCAGTTATCATCTGTTGATATTAAATTTCAGATGAAGATAAGTGCATCAGTTTGTTGTGTTCTCTTTTAGATTCATGGGATAGTCTGGTTATTGCAATAGGTAGCAATGCAACTACCTTGCAGTTTGATGAAATAGTATCATCCTTGTTGATGGAGGAGATGGGACAGAAAAATATGGAGAGCCAGAATGGTGATGCCTTGTCTGTACAAGGATGGTGCTAGAACAAAAACAAAAATAAGTCATCGAGTGCGAGATCTAAATCTAGAGGGAGATCTAAATCTCCAGGAAAACCTATAAAGGTGGTATGCTGGAAATGCGAAACGAAGGGCACTACAAAAGGGACTGTAAATATAAAGCTCCTGACAAAGGAAAGGGATCTGATGATGCTCCTTCTGTAGAGGTGAAAACCACCTTAGATGAAGGTGGGGATGTGTACTTGGCTTATTCAAGTACACATGTAGATCATGAGGCATGGTTGATTGACTCAGGTGCATCCTTCCATTTCACTCCCCATAGAGAGTGGTTCTACGATTATGAGAAATATGATGGTGGTGATGTCTTCTTGGGGGATGACAGGAAGGCTAGAATCATTGGTCGCAGAAAAGTAAAGTTGAAGTTGCAAGGTGGAAGGGTTAGAACACTTCTGGGTGTTCTGCATATTCCTGCATTAGCTAGAAATCTGATTTCTATAAGCAAGTTGGATGATGCAGGTGTAAGAAAAATGTTCTATAAGGATACCTACAAGATGGTTCTTGGGGCACTGGTATTGATGTGGGGAGTTCGAATTGGAACTTTGTACAAGTTGCAAGGTAGCACTGTTGTTGATGGGTGCAATAGTTCTGTGGTTCGTGAAAGTGGAGCAGAAAATCTAGTGGTCTCTGGAGAGAAGACCATGGTGTGGCATCAAAGGCTTGGACATATTGGAGAGAAGGGCCTTTGAATACTTCATGGTAAAGGTATGGTAGAAGATATGAGTAATAACTCTCTGGATTTTGATTTTTATGAAAATTCTTTATATGGGAAGCAGAATTGGGTGAGTTTCCCCTCTGGTGGTAAGAGGGTGAAACAAATATTAGAGGTTGTGCACAATGATGTGTTTGGACCTGTGAAGGTTACATCATTAGGTAAGTCTATGTACTATGTATCCTTTATAGATGACTTCTCAAGGAATACATGATCGATACATTTCCTTAAGAAGAAATCTGAAATCTTTGACAGGTTTAAAGAATTTAAGGCTTTGGTGGAAAACCAGACAGAGAAGAAGATAAAGGTGCTAAGGACAGATAACAATGGAGAGTTTTGCTGTAAGGAATTTGAAGAATTCTGAAAGAAGTGTTGTATAGCATGGTAGAAGACTACTCCATACACACCTGAGAAAAATGTAGTTGTGTTTAGAATGAACAAGACATTAATGGAAAGAGCAAGAAGCTTGCTCAGTGGTGCTAGGTTAGGATAGGAATTCTGGGTAGAGGCAGTGGAGACAACATGTTACCTGGTCAACAGATCACCTTCATCAGAATTGGAGGATAAGACTCCACAAGAGGTATGGACTGGTAAGAAACCCTCTGTTTCACATTTGTGGGTATTTGGATGTGATGCATATGTACATGTTACAAAGGAGAAACGAACCAAGTTGGATAGTAAATCTGAAAAGTCCATCTTTATTGGGTATAAGGATGGTTTAAAGGGTTATAAGCTTTGGAACCTAGTAGCAAGGAGGGTTATGCGTAGCCGAGATGTGGTGTTCAGAGAGGCAAAAGATTCTATTAAACATGAAGTCCAAAAGAACCTGAGAAGATAGAGTGTGAGCTAAAGGAGGAAGAATCAAAATCTACAGCAGAGGAGGAATCAAAAGATGAAGAGCCATAAACTCCAAGTGTGAGAAGATCAAATCGAGAAAGAAGGCAGCCAGAAAGGTATAGTCCATCTACTTTCTGTTCAAATTTTGCTTTACCTATTACTGATGATGATCATAGAATTGTGAAGGAGGCAGTAGATTTAGAAGATGGAAAACTCTGGAAAGAGGCCATGGTTGATGAAATGACATCTTTGCACAAAAATGAGGCTTGGGATCTAGTGGAGTTGTGGGCTAGAAGGAAACCCATTGGAAGCAAATTCGTGTTCAAGAAGAAGACAAATGTAGAAGGAAAGGTGGAGAAATACAAAGCTCGGTTAGTAGCAAAAGGTTATTCCCAGGTGTCAGGAATTGATTTTGGTGATATTTTTTCTCCTGTTGCCAAGGTAGCTTCTATTACATTACTTTTATCTATTACCACTGCTTTTGATTTTGAGGTAGAACAGATGGATGTGAAGACAACATTTCTTCATGGGGATCTGGAAGAAGAGATCTACGTGAAGCAACCTGAAGGCTTTGTAATGAAGGGTAAGAAAGAGCTGGTATGCAAGTTAAAGAAGTCTCTGTATGGGTTAAAACATCCACCAAGGATGTGGTATCAGAAATTTGATAAATTTATACAGGGACTTGGCTTCACCAGAAGCAAATGAGATCATAGTGTGTATTTTAAATTAGTTGGTGACCATGTTATATATATGGTCTTTTATGTGGATGATATGTTGTTGGTTGGAAATGACAAAGAAATTATCCAGGATTTAAAGACCTAATTGTCCTCCAAATTCGACATGAAAGATCTTGGTGCTGAAAAATATATTTTGGGCATGGAAATTAAAAGAGATTGGACAAAGTGGAAGCTCTACTTAAACCAGAGGAAGTATGTCGAGACAATATTGCAAAAGTTTAATATGCAGGATTGTAAACCGGTGAAGGTTCCTATAACTGTAGGTGTAAATTTATCTGCACAACAATGTTCCAAGACAAAAGAAGAGGAAGAGGACATATCCCGTGTTCCATATGCAAGTGCAGTTGGTAGCCTGATGTATGTGATGGTCTATGTTATCACTCAGGTTGCTCCCTTTGGCTCCTAAGGGAATACGGCCGAGGTAACCACAGACCAATCTTTGGATCACAGGTCCTAGCCTACCTGCAATCAGAGAGGGCTCTCTCTTTAGGATTTAGCTTTGTTTTGATAATGTTTAGGCTAATTCCGAAAGAGGAACTGATATCTTCAGCTTACTTATTTCTGTTTCCAAGTTAAAGGGCTTTTCAATTTGCATCTTGGCATTAAGTGCAGCCGGTTTTTCTTTTTCAGCTGGGTTATCAATGATCTCTTGTTCATGGTTGGTATGATTTTGAGTAAAATTGGTACCATGCTTGTTTCCAGGGGTGTTATCTGACTTTATTTTTGTTGGATGCAGTGGGACTGGCTGGTTTTCAGATGTCTGTTGTTCTGATATATCCTCTACAGTGACTTCTGTGGTGAGTGGGTTTGAGTTGCCAGCTGATTGTGGGAGAGTAGCCTTATCATTGGTATTTTTTGGCTGCTTATTGTCCTTTGGTTTAAGAGGTTCAGGTACATCTATCGTTCTAGTCCTTAGTTTATACTGTTTGTGTACCTCATAAACAGCTGCATCATAACCTTCTCTGAAATCAAATGATTCTCCTGATTTAGTGTGAAATTGATTGTCATTATAAACCTCTTGATCTTGTTGTGTTAAGAAGACTTGATGTTCACTGTCCAAACCCATTAGGTTGATGTGAGGGTCCTCATTAGGTTCACTAGATGTTGAAGCCTCAGCATAATTTTCTTGGAAAGGAGGTCTGACATGCTGGTCAGGATCAGTCCTTCCAACATTAGGATTTTGATTCTTTCTAAAGTTTGGGTTTCTAATATTGCTTGTTTGACCTTCCCATGATGATTTTCTTTCTATGGTTTCCACCCTGTCCCCAAGTCTATCCATACCTTTGATGATTGCATCTAGCTTTTGTTCAAATGATGAGGGTTCTTCCTTAAAAGTGGTTCTTCTTTCAGTTCTTGCCCGGTTTCTCTTAGCAATAAGATTCTCCTCTACGCTGACAGCTATGTTTTGCATGTCTGCCAAAGTTGCAGGTGCTCTTTCCCTTAGTTGATATGTCATATCAGCATCAAACCCATCAGGGAACTTAATTAATGCCAAATCAGGTGGAGGCCTAAGATTTTGAGGAATGGCATCATAAACTGTGTTGAATCTGGTGCAATAATCTTGTACAGTTTCTTGAGGACCTATCCTTATGGAGTCATACTCAGATAAAATGTGTAGAGGGTTCTTTTTCTTTTCCCATCTGTTTAGGAAGGATTGATAAAGAGTGCCTGAGTTAGGTATAGAATTTGCAGCAAGTGCTCTGAACCAAGTTCTTACTTCACCTGTTAAGCTTTGGACAATAATTTTCATCCTTACATCATCATCATCTATCTCATAGTTTTCAAAGTAATATTGCATTTTCTTGGTATGTTGTAAGGCAGTGTATGTACTGGTTCCATCAAAATAAGTGATCTTACTTTGGTAGTCTTGAGGCATAGCCCCCTGATTACCAGGTAACTGAAGGGGAGCATAACGATTAGCCATATTTAGAGGGATTAGTGGGACAACAGGTAGAAGGGGAACAACTGGTACAACAGCAACAACAATAGCAGTTTGTGTATTGGGTGGGGGTGTGGACAGTATGTTTTGGGAAGTGGATGAGGAAGAGGGGGAAGAATGGGTTATGTGAAGGTGAACCGATGGTTTAGCAGGGGTTGGGATGTAACTTTGCTGAACTGCCTCAGGGCTGGACTCAACAGATTCTTCTGGTTCCTTTTGGTTCCTAAGAGTCTTGGGAATCAAATTAGGGTTATCAAAAACAGGTGGAGGATTTGGGTCAGGATTTGACCTGGTATGCCTAGTTCTCTTTTTAGGAGCCAACTTCTGAGCTTGTTTTTGGTATTTTTGAGAATATTTTTAGAATGGTTAAGGGATTGCTTAAATTTTGGAACCACTACCTAAAGCAGACAGCAGTTGAAACATTAGTTCTTCCCGAGAGGAGTCGCCAGTTATGTTATCGCTCAGGTTGTTCCCTTTCACTCCTAAGGGAATACGGCTGAGGTAACCACAGACCAATCTTTGGATCACAGGTCCTAGCCTACCTGCAATTAGAGAGGGCTCTCTCTTTAGGATTTATCTTTGTTTTGATAATGTTTAGGCTAGTTATGATGTATTGAATTTTGTTTAAATTTTTGGTTGAATGATGTCTTCTAGCAGCTGAGATGTGACCTTCAGGAGGTTCAGTCCATTGGGAAAGGGAGTTTGTGATTATGTGTTGTTTGAGGTATTGAGTAAGAGTGATGAGACTGCAGGGCCATATAGGTACTCATGAAACAAACTTCAAATTGTGGAATATGAATTATTTCCAGCCAGTGAGAGGCAACTAAGAATCTTTCACTAAGCTGGTGATGTGGAGAAAGGAAATATCACTCAGGAGCAGATTAGAATTCCTGAACAATATTTACTATGTAAGATTTAGTATGAAGGTGAGCAATCAAGAATTACTCATCCATAACTAATTCTGAAGAAAACATTCATAGCAGCATATATTGAGTTTAGGGTGTTCAATGAACAAATCCTGAACTATTCTTTTTTTGTACTGCTAAACCCGTGAAACATACAGCATAAGTGGATTATGAAAGAACGAAATACATAATAAGATGGTTCAGAAAACTTATTGTGACATGAAATAGCGTAGGAATCCTGTAGCAGCAAGCAAGCACACCACAACACCTCAAACAACTCAGAACTTCAGAAATTCCATTAGCTTCCTGTATTAAAGTCTGAAATTACAGCATAGCTTCTCCAGAAGAAAAATCAACAACCCCAATAAGTTTATGCGTGGGGATATATATACAATCGTTTTACAAAATATCTTAACGATGAGTCATTTGCTCAATAACTGTCTTTACCAACTTTCAAAAATAGCAGATACAATAGTTATTGCTACTTTAAATGGACAATGAATGACTTTTCAGCTCTGTCAGAAATTCTTTGACTTTTGGAGGCAACTGGGTCGGTTGGGTGCTTCGTATTGATTCTGAGTAATACGCCCTTTACTGCTTTGTCATGGTGCGACTATCTCAGCCCCATCATCTGCATCTGTAGGCATCTACTTTGGTGGTCAAACTTGATTGCTGAGTTGGCCCTTTCAATTGCTTTCCCAGTCAGAGAAAATATATTAATTTTCTGAAAATGCTGATTTGTGATAAAAATACAAAAATATGGTGAACAACCTGTTTCTTCATAGCAGTGTTTGTATCATGTCGGTCCACCATTCCTGAGTAGGCAGTTGGTGTCTTAAGATTATGCCTAATGTTTCATCTGCCTCAGTATATTTGTAATAGTTTGGAGGCACTTCAAAAAGATGTTTGATCTCATTCACAATAAAAAACAAATTCTCTAGTTTGTCATAGAGACTCTGCCCAGATGGAGGCCCTGTTCCCTCTGGGGCACTTGCTGCTGTAGTGATCTGACTTGTGGCATATGTATTTACCCTCTTGGCATAATTTTCATGAGATAGTAACCTTCCTGCACTGGTTACTAAGCTGGGAAGGCCTCTGTTATGTAATGCTGTAATTTTCTCAATGAATTTGTTCACCTCTGTCTGCATTTCTTGACATCTTCTATCCAATGTTTGTACATGATTTCTCAAAGTGAGCACCCTCTTCACTAGTAAAATGGTATCAGTTCTGTTAGTGATACCCATTGCTGCCAGCTGAGGGCCAGTGCGATTGTTAAGGACATTCATCATCCTATTGGCTATTTCAGGCATATTTCCTAGAGATGCTCTTGCTCTTTGACTTTCTTTTTGGGCCCTGCCTATGAGATCCACATGCTCATGGATAGTTTCAATATATTGCCACTGGTCTGTAATAGATTGACCAATATTGGCCCAGATGATATTCTTAATTTCAACTACACCTTTATCAAGAGAGAGAACCTTCTCCAGTTCCTTTATTTTCTTCTCAAGAGCCCTTACCTCTCTTGTTTTTTCAACTACATTTTGCTTGGATTTATCGTACTTTTCTTCAATGGCAGCCAGTTTATCCTTGGTCTCCTACAATTCAGCCATTTATGCTTCTAAAGCTTCCAACTCCTTCATCATGTTCTGCATGCTTAGGCTGGGTCCTTGATCTGGTGTTGTTGCTAGCGCTGATACTCCTGTAGTTGGTGTTGATGTTGAAGGAACTGCCTCTGATGTTTGTCCTGTGGGAGGACCTGCTGTAGTAGTAGAAAGTGGCACACCTTCAGTGGATGCAGATGTCTGTATTGGCTGTATTGGTGCCTCACCTTGTCTTGATTTTAGTGCCACCTCTAGTGCACTCTCTGTTTCCATCAATCTCTTGTATAAACTCAGGAGTAAAGCAACTACATCCTGATCCTTCTTTTTCTCTGCCACCTCTCCAGTTTGAGGGTGAAGGGTAGCTGGCAGCTTGATATGCTTTCTCATAGCTACTATATCTTCATCTCTTTTCTTTAACAATGCCTGCACACCCTTGGGGTCCTTTGGATCATGACCCAATTCTATAATGATCTCTTCCAACGACTTGATTATGTTGTCCTTGGCTTGAGATGATGCCTTCTCCAATTCCAGTTGTGCAGCAGCGTTGTGTAGAGAATTTTGTAATTGGTGTGCTAGTAGGGTCTTATCAGCTAATGTGGAATATATCATTTCCCCGGTTTGCCTGTGTAGCTCAATCTGATCCAAGGGGTGAATGTCTTTGGCAAAAATTTCCAGATTAGTTCTGATATAATCGGCAGCTATTTGAGGTTGTTGCATGGTAGGCCTGAAATGACTAAGAGTCATTTTTTGTTCTTGAATGTCATAAGCAGACATTAATCTCTGCTGATTAGTTGGCAAAATTTTCAAGAGATCGTTGTAGATTTCGTGTTTGAGGGGCTCATTCCTTTTCTTGATATCTATGAACTGCTGCTTGATGCTAGAGTCCGCCTTAGATTTCTGCCTTGAAGAGCTCACCTCTGCCCCATGTGGGATGTCCTGTCCTTGCTGTAAGGAACTGGCCGATGTTTCAATGCTAGGAGGGGGCACAGTATCATTTGGTCTTTCTAGTAGTTCCTCCTCTGAAAAAGGGTTTAACCTCTGTATTTTTTCTCCTTGCTGGTCCGTAGAAGTAGTAAGAGGAGTGTCCTCTTGCCTATCCCTTTTCCTTGTTCTTTCCTCATTAGCAGGTGTTTGTAAAACTGAGGATTCAACTGTTACCTCCTGCCTTGGAGGGATTTGCTCTTGTGTTTGCTGTTCCGTGGAGACAGGTTCCTTGGTTGTACCTTCCTGCTGCTCTTCTTGTTGCTCCACATTAGGAGGTGATTCTTCTTGCTGCACTGTTTTGCCTTTAGCCATGTCTGCTGTTGGATCAGCTGTTTTGGTAGGCTGCTGAGGTATGGTGGATGAAGAGGTAGCTTCTCCAAGGTGCCGAGATCCTGAAGACCAAACCTATCCAAAATATTCCAAGTCAACTGCCTTTTCTAAAGTTTTAATGGCTTTCTCTGCTATTTCTTCTTCAGTATAATCTTCCACTAATGTGCCTTCTTTCCACTCTAATTGATTAGCATATTTTTCAACTTCTGGAATGCTAATGTGGTCATATGTAGCAAGCCTATGCTTGATTCTTCTGAGGTTTATGAAATGGTTAGCGTCATAGGGTGCCCAATAGAAGCTTGTCTTGAGCTGGAGGGCTTTTAGCATTTGGTCTGCCTCATCCCAAGCTTCTTCTCTCTTATTAAAGATGAATGGACCCAATTGATGCTTAATTTTCAGCTGTGCCTTCTTGTTTTTGCTATGGAAGTGAATCATATCTGCATTGCCGAACTGCCTGAAGTATTCTAGTGCAAAGAGTCTCATGGGAACATACTTTGGTAGCCTGTATGGTGCTAATTCACAGCCATATATCCTGATCACTGTGTGGTCTTGGTAAAAGTACCAATCCCCAATGCTATAGTTCTTGGACAGCTGGAGGATTTTCTGCATATCATCAGTGAGTCTAGGAGGAGGGGAACTCTGCAGCAGTGACAAGGCTGGATGAATGAATAGGTCAATAAACTCACAGTAGTTGTACGGTGAATAATGAATGTGATGACAGACTGATGTCCAGAATATTACAGATCTTCTGTTTCCCTTTGCATCTAATTTCTTGAGGGAGACAACGAAGCTGCCAGGCTGATTGTACAATAGCAGATGATATATGTAGGAGGTGTACTTGAATACCCTCTCCCTCTCCAAGTTCATGAACTATTCATGAATTTTGTTGGCTATAAATGCAGCATAGTCATACTGGACAATAGGGGGCTGTCCTGGGGTAAAAATGGATAGCACTACCAGTGTTGTCTCATCCACAAACTCACTGGTCTTGAACCCTAGGATGGAAGATATAATGTCCACCAGCAGTCTCCCTATGTCGTTGAACCAGTCATGCAGATAAGGGGGAGGTTGTCGGGGCTGGTACTCTGGGCACATAAATAATTGGCCAATTCTTGTAATTTGTGAGTTGGAGAGATTGGCACCCTGCTCTAATAAAAGCTGCATGGAAAGAGGAACCAGTGGCCTTGTAGGTTGGAACTGCAGCATTTGGTTTATGGCTTCAAGAGTAATATGGAACAAGACAAAGCCTGAAGGACTCAGAACAGCTCTTTGATTGGGGTCATAGTTTGTGCAGCATTGGTGAATCAAGTCAGGGAATTCATTGACCTGAGGGAGATAGTAAATTGGCAAATTGGATTTCCAGATTCCCAGGAGGTCTTTACCATCTCTGTGTTTCTTCCTCAACTCACAAACTATTTCTATATGGTATGTGTTGCACCTCTCTACAGTTTCTTTCATCTGATAATCTATGTCAGCAAGGGCTAACCACTCCAAGTTCTTGTGTGGGGCATTTAATGGGGCAATGTTTAATGCCACAGGGGTCTCCATGGTCAACTGATATTTGGAATTATATTTGAAATTGTTTCTTGGGCACAGCAATATAGAGCAGTGGATTTTGAATGAGCAGGGCAATTTGCAGAGGGGACGAGGCAAATTGGGGTGAAACTGAGTCGAAATGCTCCTGGGGGAGATTCAACGAGCAAATGCTGGGATTGGGAAATGCTTGTTCGGTGAGCTTGTTTGGCAATGGTTCAGTTTCACAAATGCGCCATAAGCTGTGAATTTGTGGCAATTTGGCACAATGGGGGACCTCTGTGGGTGAACTTGGGATTACAGTGTGGAAAAGAAACACTGGTCACTGAGGATTCCTGGTAATTACTGTGTTTTCCCTCTTTTCTTGTTTGTTCGGTGAATTATGCAAAAACCAAGGCGCGGAGAGGGAAACTGATAAATACCTGGGTGCAATCGGACAATGGTGTTGATATACAGGTGAATTCAAGGCGCCAGCAGCAAGGGAGCAGTCTTCAGAGTTGGCGGACGAGCAACGTAATTGCTCATGTAGGAGTATAGTGAGTATTTTTGTAAATAACGCGAAAAAATGACTTTTTCGGGAAAAATAGGGAAATTCGGACTTTGGCACCTTTTGTTGGATGACGTCAGCATGACGTTATAGGTGGGGTCGGGTACAGAGTGATGACATGGCAGCCAGTGAGTGGCTCTACGTGGACAGGTGACATGGCAGACAGCTTGGAGCAATCACGGATGGGGCGGTGATGTGATGTTGAGGCAGCAATGACGTGAGGGTGACGTGGGAGTGACGTATGATGGAAATAGGAGGGCGGTAAGCGGTAATATTGGACCGCTCATGGAACGGGTGTGGTTTTGGCAAGAGGCTACCTGACACAACCCAGGAGTGACATGCGTCCGAGCCCTGACGTCACCCTCTGACAGATTTCGGGCGCTAATGTTCAGGCATCGGGGGTGGTCCGATATTGCCGTGGGCCGTCGGATGGGAGGGCCCGGATCCGACGGTCCACAGGCTGCGAAGCTGATGGATGGATACGGCGGATCCCGGCGGGGATTTTAATAATACTTTTTTGTTTTTTGCGGTGAGCGCGCCGAAACATAAACTTTGGAAAAGCGGAAAAAGTGGGTTTTTAACAAGGTTTTATACAAATGGCACGGGTAATGCACTGTGATGGGTTTGTAAATGGGATAAGGGTAGGAATAAGTTATTAAACTAACCAAATGTTAATTTAATCCCTGACTTTAAACGAACCAAATACAACAAAACTTTTGATTCTGCATGATTCTCCAAATATTTGAACATATGGCTATAATGCCAAAGGGGGGTATTTACATATTTTGTGGGCTTTTTTCACAATAGTGATATAGTAGTAGGGGAAAAAGGGGAACATAGGGATTTAGATAATAAAGTTAGAAGTCAATGTGCATTGGGGATATGAAAGATTGAAAGTCAAGAATAGAGAACTAAGTTTAGTGATTTAAACTTAGATTTTTAGGAGTTGATGGGGAATGATTTTACGCAAGAAATGTGGCTTCTTTTCAGAGAAGAAAGTGAAAACTTGTCATGAAATTTCCAAGAAAAAATACAAGGAGAATTGTTTAGGAAAGTCCTGAAGTCCTCCATGGGATGTTAGAAAGAGAGTCTTTGGGGGAAAACAGGGGAGTTAGACATGCTTCTATATTTTGCCTTCAAAATGCTGCATAGATACCTTTGCAACTGCCAACATATGCCTTCTTGATCAAGGCCAAAACTGAATAGGATCATGATTCTGCAACTTCTAGCTACCTACCCAACTTAGAACCTAGCATTTTTTGTTTCTTCAGGGAGGGTGCATTTAGACTTGCAAACCCTCATATGCTCTTTTCTTTTTGCTGCCCTCCTATCTAAATCTACCCTTATATCTTCCAAGGGCCCAGATTAAGCTAGTGGGCTCCTTTCTTTCTCTATCCAGCTAGTCATCTTTCAAGATTGAACTGTTTGAACAGGTACTCATTACCTCCTCTAAAACAACCAATTTAAAACATGGCATGGCCCAGCTTGAACTGTTGAGCCATCCATCAAGATAGCAGTGGCATTTTGATTGGCCACTTTCCTGGTCTTTCTTTAGGGTTCATTTCAATTCTTTTTTCTTTTGACCATTTCATTTTCTTGCCCTTTGATTATTTTTTTAAGGCATACCCTCTTTACATTTTTTAACTTTTTGCTTTGTTCACCAAAAATGGAACCTTTGTTTCATCAAAGATGATCATTTTTAGCATTTCCACTGTCAATCATGAAATATGAAACCCTATTGGTATAGGAGGCTAACAGTCTATACTAGACCAGACATTGCACATGTAGTGGGAGTATTGAGAAAGTTTATGTCAAAACCAGGGAAGGAGCACTCGACAGCAATGAAGCAGGTTTTCAGGTATTTGCGTGGCACTAGTGATTATGGTTTGTGCTACCAAGGAAGATTAGGATTGGATAGAGTGCTGGATATTCATGGCTTTGTTGATGCAAACTGGGTCGAAGATCTGGATCAGAGAATATCTACAAGTGGGTATGTTTTTAGCCTATTTGGAGGTGCAGTCAGTTGGATGAGTAAAAAGCAATCTATAGTGGCACTACGAACTACAGAGGCAAAATACATGGCAGCCACTCATGCAAGCAAGGAAGCAGTTCGGTTGCAAAGATTTTGCTCAAGTATGGGTTAGTAAATGGAGCTATAAGGATAGACTATGACAGTCAAAGTGAAATTTTCTTGGCAAAGAACCCTGCATATCATTCAAATACAAAGCATGTTGATGTTCAGTATCACTTTGTGAGAGATAGGATAGAAGACAAAAAGGTGTTTCTCATAAAGGTGGACACTTTGAAGACTACTGTAGATGCATTGACAAAATTTGTGAGCTCTGAGAAGTTCTCTTGGTGTAGAGAAACAATGGGCATTGCAGGGTTAGATGAATGACTAAGCTCTCTTGTGGCCCCTTGTGAAATGAAAACAACAAGTGGGAGAATGTTGGATTATGTTATATTCTTTCCACGACTAGCCATGTAGTTAACCAGGGGGTTAGAAACGGGGTGAAGCCCTCCCTTCGTTTTGGTGATTAGGTAGCGAGGGGAGTTAGGGGTTTGAGGGATGCAGGTAACCCCACTCTATGGGGTTCCGGGTAGTGCCCCAGAAAATTTTGTTTTTGGACCCTATGTTAGGTTGGGTAGACCTACCTATGGTCTTGTGCATGATTTTCGCAGATGGTTTTAAAAACGATGGTTTTCGGTCCATGGTTTTGGATGTGATGGTTTTCGGACCATGGTATTGGATGCTTCAACATGTATTGCGTAGCGGGGGGAGTCACAAGGAGTTTGAGGGGTGCAGGTAACCCCACTTTATGGGGTCCAGGGTAGAGCCCTGGAAAATTTTGGTTTTGGACCCTATGTTAGTTTGGGCAGAACTACCTATGGTTTTGTGCATGATTTTCGCACATGGTTTTGGAAGTGATGGTTTTTGGTCCATGGTTTTGGACGTGATGGTTTTCGGTCCATGGTATTGGATGCTTTAGCATATATAAATACATATTGTAACATTGAAAGGAACATAATGAAAAATCAAGTTGGTAGTCCCAGTTTTGGGATTCAGGGGAAAATCTTTGTGTATATGTGTTTTATGTGTTATGCTTTCACATTGTTTATTTTCTATGTTTTAGGATTTGTATGTAGGTAATTTCTGTACGGGGTTAAAACCTACACATAGGAGGAACATAACCAAAGAGAAATTTTATACTAAAAATTCCTTGTAAAATTTTGTAATTTCATAACCCATCTAAAACATTCATCACTATGTCACAAATATGATGGTATATGTTATGTCAAGGCTTGTTTTTCTTAGAAGGAAATGCTATCTATATGAGGGAATTATATTGTGACTATTTATTATTGAGGTAACATTGTAATTGAGAGATATGATGCTTTTAGAGAGAGAAGAGTATGTTGTAGCAAATGTGCTACAAGTTTTATCCAGAATAAAAGGAAGGATTGGTTATTTCTCTATGAAAATAGTCCAAATTTTATGAACCTTGTATATTGGTGTCTTCTTTATATTGGTTCATTTTATATTTTACTGTTGCACTCATTTTTATTTTATTACTCTTTTATTTTACTCTTAATATCTCCCTGAACACTACCCCTCTTTTTCACAAAACCCCTTGTCTCTCGCTCTCTCTCTCTCACACACAAAAAAGAAAAGAACCTTTGTCTCTCTCTTACTTCTTATGTCTCCCACAACTATCTCTCTCCCTCTCCCTTTCCCACACTCTTTCTCTATATCTCTCACCTTTAATCCCTCACTCACGCTTTCTCTCTCTCAGCTCCTTTCTTTTCCCCTCAATAATAAACTCATTCTTCCCCAAAAAATTCTCGCCTTCTCTCTCTCACTCTCTCACCATTCTCCCTAACCTCACGTCAACCATTTCCAAAGTGTTAAATTCATTAATTGCAATAATACACATGCACTTTGAGTGCCAAGAACACACTCACATTTTTAGGGCTAGGAATGCAAATGGAATTTTTTGAATCTAAAGTTTCTAGGAGGAAGCTTATGTGCACTATGAGTTGGTTGCTTTGGATATAGGTTCAGGATAAAACCTGGTGTTATAGAGTACAAATTATGAAAACATCATTTTTCAAGAATATATATATATATATATATATATATATATATATATATATATATATATATATATATATATAGATAGAAAAATAGTCATGCACAGCACATTATTTTTTAGAACTATGAAAATTTTTGTAGCAAGATTTGATTATTTTGTTACTCAAAGGTTGCGTTAACGATAAATACACATTATATTTTTAATGAAAACATACAAATTATAGGAACACTCAAAATTCACATAGTTAGACACAATTTCTATAAATGAAAAATATATATTTAGAAAAGTAATTCATTTTTTTGTACATTTTATATGTTTACTCTAACTTCGAGTTCATTGTGTAAGTACCTATAGTCATTCTAATTCCAAGTTAATATATTGTTGTTTTCCAAGTTTGCATTGCCACTAATGTTCTTCCACCCACCCTTATGCTGAGGAATTTGTTTTATTAACAAGGCATAAGGATAATATAATGAAAAATCTCTCCAACATTATTTGACATATTAATAAATCAGTTTGGATAATGGATTAGGATGAATGGCGGAGGAAAAATATACATACCTAGTCTTTCCATGTTGTCATTGACTTAGGAAAATGATGTTGTGTTACTAACATATCACAAAGATACCCTTCACAGACATCTGAATGCCCTAATCAAATTTTGCATTTCCCCTCAAATGAAATTTAGTATAAAAAGATAAAGGTAATGGTAATAGACACTTATAATAAAAATATAACCATCACGATTAATAATGAGAAATTGGAGATAGTTCCTTCATTAAATACCAAGACCACGATCTTGATTGCAATTATAATTAGAAATCTTATTTGGAGGAGTAAGTGCTAAGAGCCATGATTGTCCTCCATTCTATGCATAATAAATGAAAACAAAATAAAAAAATCTAGAGAGTTGAAATTGAGAAAATCAATCCTTAAAAGATTAGTGAGAAAATTTATTTTATATAGTTTTTGGCTACAAGCCTCTATAAAGATTATTGGTAATAAATTTTAAAATAATGAGAAAAAAATTTTGTAGAGAAATTAGACCTATATAACCCATTACTAGGGTAAACAAAAATGATATTTTTAAAATAATAAGCATTATGTCAATTTATGATATATATATATATATATATATATATATATATATATGGATTTTTGATGCATTTCAAGATAAAAGTTTTTATAGCTATAAAATTAAATATATTAAAAAATGATGTTAAAAAAAATATTTTAATAATAAACCATTAACCATTTAAGAATTTGGCAAAAAAAAGATATTATAGAAATTGTGGAAAAACACATTGTGAAAATATAAGTATTTTATCTTGAAATCAATGTAATGATTATACATACTTACACACAATAACACTATTTTTAACCGAAATAAATAAAAATTTCATCCTTTATTCAATTCCTTTATTCAATTTATGTTCTCATATCACTTGAAAACACAAAAAATGAGAAAATATAAAAGAAAGGAATGCTTATACTTTGGAAGTGATTAGAAATTAAAAACAATATACATGTGATGTTACCATGTTGTCTATATAGAAGATTAACACAAAAATACTAAATTAAAAGATAAAAGTATGAATAGTTGAATATTAACACATAACTACTAAATTAAAAGCTAAAAGTATGAATGTTTGAATATTTAAATGCTTTAAATAATTTATTAAGAAAATAAAATTAAGAATATATATTTTTACAATTTTTGCACTGTTAAGTTTTATATCACATTTTAAATTATATTTTTAATTTTTTAGATTAAATTTTTAATATATTTTATTATTTAAATTTATTAAAAAAGATTTATATTATTCATATAAATTCTCCTCTTCAACATATTAAAATCAATATTGCTGAAAGTGGAAATAGCACATTTATAATCTTTTAAGATATCGAGGAATTTTAAATAAGTTAATTACGATTTAAATTGGTCTTATTTATATATAATATAATAAAAAAAATAAAAAAAATTTAATCCTCTTTTACTATAATAATTGTTAAAATTACTTAATCTAAATACCATAAACCTATTATGACATAGCTATTTAAACTAATTTATAATATTTATATTATATTTTATTATTTATTTTAAATATAAGATTATGATATCTAATAATTAAATTAAATTTATTAATGTATATGGAAAACAATATATTACTATTTGAAAACGTACAAATTTTAAACCATCCATATTTTAATAGATATAGGAAAATTTATGCATCATCCAATAATATCGCTAACTTGAAAAAGCACGCCTCAAACATCATTTCACCAAAGTCCTCGAATTAAAAACAGACTGTTTATAAGCAATCACAATCTCTAAGGAAGACTAAATTACGTTAAAAACTGTGGTCGCCCTACATTGCGAGGCCCTAACATTATTTAACTCAGGTCTTCAACTTGCCATGTCCATCAAACTTTAACGTCAGAAATATGTGAGTTTCGTCTATGGTGCCGAAATGAGACAGATATCCAGGAATTCATCCACGGTGGTGTACTTATAATCTCCATAGAGTTGAGAGGCCTCGAGATCTTCGTATCCCAACTCGAAACTGGTCTGCTCACCTTTAACAAAAATGTTGTGCAGAACCGAGATCCGAACATTATCCGGATGAGGCAGAGCTGCAATAAACATATTCATTATAACATGGTTTTTGAGTCTTTAATCTAAATTCTTGACAAAAAATTTAGGCGTTTGTTCTCTTACTCTGAGAAAGCCGGACCATCTCAGTTTCTGGCAAAAAAAACTCTGTGAAGGGTTCTTCCAGTTTTCCTCTCCCACAGTGAGACTAGCTCACTCTGGCTGATTACGTTGCCTGGTGGCTTGTAAATCACAAGCTTATTCATGGTTCTGGAATCATTTTCCACTCTGATCGTGAAAGCTGCAATGCCATCTTCCAAATTGAGAACAGCTGATTTATCTGGTACTTCATGCTATGGGCTGAAATAATGGCAGGACCGTACTGTGACACGTGTGTTCAAGGTATAGTTTTGGATTGAAAAGAGTAAAGAAGGATTCAAGCCACTGAAATGTCCGTTAAACATTAACTACAATATTAATCGTTATAAACTATAAAATTGGGAACAGAAATATTTGATTACGATATATCCATCTTAGCTTTAAGGTTAAAGTTATGGAGTCTAATTTTAATTTCTGATTTAGTCTAAAATATAGATGAAATAGTTTTTTTATTGAAATTTGACAATACAATTTTAAGTAAGATTGTGTTTTTTTGGTTACTTAAAATACATTTTTGAATGTATAAATGGATTCAACACCTTGAAAAGCTCTTGAGCACTGGAATCTATCAGATTTAAACCACTTAAGTTCAATTTTTTAAAAATATCTCTTAGATTCTCATTAAAACTAACCAGAAAAATAGTTTGAAAAAAAAGTTATTTCATCTATAAGTTAGACCAAGCCAAATTTCGAGAGTAATATGCTTAAAAACTATCATCTAAAAATTATGTTCAATTATAACAAGCAAGGAAAATAAAAAAGTAATAATGTCCTTGTTAGGTTGATAAGTTTCTTATATTTTAAAACAAGTTTTTAGAATTTCTATGTTTGCAAAAATAATAAAAAAGTTACACACAATTTGAATTTAATAAGCTGAGAATATTTTTAGTAATATTTCGGAAAAGAAGTTGAGTATATGGCTTGAAAGTGAAGGTAAATGGGCTAAAGGCCAAGTGGGTTTTAGAATGCATCACTCAACAACAGACCACCTCGTTACACTTAGGATCATTGTGGAGGAATGTTGTAATGATAAATCCAATCTCTTCTGTGAAAGTCTTTTGATAAGGTTCCTAGAAACAACTTGGAATAGATTAGCAGAGCTAAAGGTTGCTTTCGAGTTGAGAGCTCCCGCTATAAGGTTATACGAGAATGTAATTGCCAAGCTAAAGAGCAATGAGGGATGGTCGAAAGATATTAAGTTTAATATCAGAGTTAAAAAAGGTTGCCCCCTCTCCCCTACCCTATTTGGAATTTACATCGACAAGCTTGAAGGTTATTTAGAGGAAGCTGGATGTGCTGGCATGATCTTAGCTAGGATAGTCATCATCCTTCTCTATGCTGACGATATTGTTCTTCTCACAAGGTGCCCATCTAATCTTGATAAGCAACTTAGGCTTCTTAAGGATTTATGCTCTACCATGGGTATCACTGTTAACACTCACAAAACAAAAGTTATGATTATCGAATCCAAGAAGGACACTTACGCTAATTTTATGTATGACAACAATAACTTGGAGGAAGTTTATTCTTACAAGTACCTACGAATTGATATTCATCACAAGCTCAACTGGAACTATAGAATTGAGAAAAGGATTAATGGGGGGTGGAAAGCTTATTTTGGTCTTGAAAATAATTGTAAAATGGCAGACCTCGTAATGTGGGATAAAAAGAAGTTCCTCTTTGAAACTTTAGTCACTCCTATTATCCTATAGGGATGTGAGGTTTGGGGTTGCAGCATCTCTAGATAATCCTGGAGAAAGTTTGAGCAAATCCAGAAGCGTTTTATAATGTATAACTTGAAAATTAAAAGAAATACACAGTATCCTATTCTCCTTATAGAAGTAGGTCTTTCCCCTATCGAGAGCCTAGCTATGACTAGGCTTTGGTTGTACAAGCACAAACTCAATAACATAGGAGATCATAGACTTCCTAAGATAGCTTTAAATTCCATCCAAAACCACCTAAGGCTCAAACGAAGGTGGTATAAAGACACGAGGGCCTCGTTAAACCATTGAGAGATCAACAAGAATGATGCTTTGCAAAACATTAATAACATTGAAAATATTGTTACCTCTAAGTTCAAAGAAAAATTGTGGTCTGAGCAAGATTTAGCTGCTAAAAGAAAATTAAGTTATTATAAGAAGGTCATCAACACCACTCTAGAAGATCAAAAATGTCTCTCTCTTTTAACTAGCTCAAAGAAGAAAATTAATATAGTGAAGATTAGAATGAACTCTCATGAGCTCCATAGTGAAATGGGTCGTTGGGTAGTTCCTAAAACACCATGGATGGAAGGATCTGCCATCTATGTGAGAATAGGATCATCCAAGATGAAAACCACTTCCTCTTAGATTGCCCCGCATACAACCACATTAGATTTTAGTTTCATAATCTTTGTCGCAATACTGACCTTCCTAGGCTTTTACGATGTCAAAATTATAGTGAACTCAAGAGGCTTCTCTCCAAGCTTTTTGAACATAGGAATAAAATTTTAAATCAAACTAAATAATTTGCTTCTTTAGGTCCAATAGACCAAAGTTTGGTCTAAGTGGACATTAACCATCATCATCATCATCATCATCAAATAATTTGCTTCTTTAGGTCCGCTAGACCAAAGTTTGGTCTAAGTGAACGTTAACCACCATCATCATCATCATAAATAGAAATTCACTAACATTTTTATAATTTAAGATCTCTAATCCTTTACTTTATAAACTCTAAAATTACAAATAACAAATAGATATTTTCATTACTATTTATTCTTATATACCATTTAATTTATTTGGCTATGCTTATATACTCTTATTAATTATTTAATTTAATTATCCAAAACATTTAATATATTAATTTCCAATTTCTATTTTATGAACTCTAAAAATACAAAGAATAAATAAATATTTTAGTTACTATTTGTGCTTATCAATCCTTTAATTTATATAACACAACCATTTAATTTATTTAACTAGATTAATATAACTCTATCCCCCATTTAATTTAATTTACATGACTCAACCATTTAATTTATTAGACTATGCTAATACACCCTCATCAATCATTTAATTAAAATAGGACAACCATTTAATTTATTTAGGTATAGCAATATACCGAAGCCAATTTTTCTTAGTTCTTCATGTACCTTGGATAGCTCATTATGCATCCTCTCTATCTATTGCTTTAACGAATGCTAATTGCTGTTAAATGATCATTGCGTGGACATACCTTTGGTAAGACCATCCCCATAGATTACAACATCCACTGGCTCTGGTTTTTGACGGGGATGAAGGAAATAATCAACAAAATAAGCCATGAAAGAATTTGCAGAAATGAACGAGTATGGAATTCCCGCCTCTTCAATTGCCCTGCGAATTTTCTTTCTTTTTAGTGTCACAGACTCTCTGAAACGGAGGGAGAGCGGCCTCTACACCGTCAACCTCGTTGCCAAACTCTGAGGGTATAAATCTCTGTTTCCATAAAGGAAAGAACCACCCACACCATACGAATTAATATAGCTGTAAATATTTGCAGAGCGCAAGATTATTCAAGGAATATGAAGTGGTGTATATACCTTAATGTTTCCAACTTCTTGAATGGCCCTTATGATATTCAACTGATCCAAATGCTGAGGAATGGCAACTGCGGATATTACTATGTCCACTTGCTTCATTGC
This sequence comes from Pinus tabuliformis, assembly GCA_031772625.1. Classification (NCBI taxonomy): domain Eukaryota; kingdom Viridiplantae; phylum Streptophyta; class Pinopsida; order Pinales; family Pinaceae; genus Pinus; species Pinus tabuliformis. The sequence continues at coordinate 999,008,864 of CM062807.1, read as the reverse complement.
ACCCACAAGGCTGTTGTGATCGTCTAAAGATCCCTGTTAAAAAAATCTATTAGCCTTATGGTACATTGCATAATAAACACTATGTTAATGCAAATGGGAAAATAATCAAAAAAATATTGCATGAACTTATGGAAGAAAGAAAAAGAGTGAATCACTTACTGTAAGGATATGAATGCCATTATCTTTTAATTCATGAAGAAAATTTTCCTTGGAGAAATCGAGAGATGCCGCTGTTCCGGGGCGGACAAGTACAAACGTTGGATAGCCTTGTGACACACTGGCTTTGGCTAAGTATTTTTCCTAGATATCCGGTGCCTCCAACTATCAAAATTCTATTCATCATGAAAATTTTATTAACGACCTCAACAGATCTCTCTCTCTGATCTCGCAGCTTTGTCTATGAACCGATCGACACCAGGGAAGGAGAGATGGGGTATGGATAACAGGTTGCATATGGGAATACAAGTAACGATTGATATCTTATAGGCGGATGAAGAAGGCCACCTACCCACGGCGGCCTGGTACGCCGAAGAATGGATATTTTTCCTGAAATTTTCCATTTCTTATGGACAAAGAACAATATTTTTCTCAATTTGACTGGAATTTGGGGGACCATGTGCCCTATTTATTCGCAGAGGAGAAGGCCCAATTTTTTCCTCATTTTCTTTATTAGGAAATAAGCGTGCTTGTGCCAGCTATTCCTTCCGATTTTTTCGTGATGTTACGTACGGCGTTGTCGTTGCTGAAGTGGCTGATGTTTGAATGGCTGACGTTGCAATAATATTGACTTTAGTTTGACAATTGTAAATTTTGATAGTGGAATTAGATTCAGCACCATCAATTAGGACACCTAAAATTTTAAAGTTTAACAATTATAATTTGGATTTACAAAAATCCTTATTGAATTTTCTCTAAATATAACTACAATTTCCATAACTTTCCTGACAACTCTTCCACCTCATTAGAATACTACGCGATTGAGAATAATGGTTTCAACATCATGATAGCGTATGTGATTAGTAATTTTAAAGTCAAAATAACTTTGAATCTAAATAAACATATTTTGGTGTACAAAATAGTATGGTTCGTTTTTGGTTTTTTTGCTTACCCGTTTATGTTTTTTGTTTGTTTGTTTACTATTTTGATGGTTTATGTTTGTTATTTTTTTTCATATTTGGTTGTATAAGTTTGATAAGAATATAATTTTTTATATTTAAAATATATTTTTGAATATATATTTATTATTTAAAATATATTTAAAGCTTAAAAAAATTGTGGAACATTTTTTTAATAGAGTAATATATTTTAAAAATTATGGATATTATATCAAAGAAGAGATATTTTATTACACCATAAAGGGCATTGTAAGGTTTTGTGTTTTTTTCACAAAAATTGATTAGTATTGATTTCCTAACGATATGTCTACAACTGTATATCTTGCAAAATTGTCAATAGAAAGACACGATTTGACAAAACTTGCTCATTCACAATGGTAGGTCTCTACTGACATTGCATCCTCCAATTTTGCATTTACATTTCCTTACGTAGAATGAGGTCTCATTCTTTGCCTAGTCAACTGTATATTCTCCACATGACCACAAAGTGCATTGATTTCGTCATTTTCATTTTGACACTCTAGCTAATGTTGAACTGCAAGTATTATGTTAGATTTCTCATCTAGAGGAGAGCTGATGGATGAGCGACACAAGTGCATGGTAGTTAATGTTGTTGTCTACTGGGGAATGCAGATAGAGAGGGCACTTTGGGGGACCTTCTCCTTCGTCAGGTTGCTAATGTCGATCCATTAATACATTGCTACAGGGGCTTCTCCATTTTTTATTCTACTCTCCATGCAAATCCCTAGAGCCCCTCGAGGAATGATGTCAACGGCACAAAAGGAAAACACCAACAAAAAAACTTGTAGAGCATATTGGAGACTTCTGCCAACTCTCCACTTTTTGTCACTTCCTCTCTTTTTCTATGACTCCCTCAATCATTGCTTCACAAAAAACCTTTCAACTTTGTCTCTCTTTCTCCTTCTCTCCCTCCCTCCCCAACCTCACTTCCTCTCCCTCTCCCCCTCTCCTTTTATCTTATCCCCTCCTCTATCTCTGATCTAGTGGATCAAAATAGTGTTTAAAATTCAAAGTGTGTGACAATTATTGAATCCTGAACGAATGGATAGATCTCAGCGATTTGAACCCAATGCAATTCATTTCACTCGAAACTAATATGCTCTAAATATCATTTTCTTATAGAATTGGACAATAACTATTTTTTTAATTAGCATTGCAGGTACACCCACTCAATAGTTCGTATGCTAACTGGGCATATGACTAGGCATTTGAGAGTGTTTTTATGGGCCAACAATTGGATGACACTTGTTTCATTATTATTGGTTTGTGTAAGGTGTGATTTCATTGGTGTAGTGTTGGACCAATGAGGGAGAGCCACATGGGCCAATCGGTGGTTGCCACATGGCCTCCACTTACGTGGAAAGTTTTTGCTTAAGGGATGAATAGAGGCCACGGGGATCGAACCTGCAATCTCAACCAACAACTCCAATGGCCTAACCAACTACGCTGCAGTGGTTCTTGTAAAAAAATGTGTCAAGTTTAAATTTAATGTTAAATGGAAACACCATTGGGGGAGGGGTCAAGGTAATCCCTAGCCCCTAGCCACCACAGCACCATGTGAACATAGGCAAGGGGCCAAGGGGCTAGGCCTTAACCCAAGCCACAATGCACGTCGGAGCCAACAACAATGACCAGTGGCGAAGGAAATGTGGGGGCAGCCCACGGGGGCTAGCTCTAGCTCATATGACCCATGATAAGACCATTGACAGAAACTAGGCAAAAATTAAGCAGCCCATCCCCAAGGGGCCAACCACAGGTCATAAGGAGCCATGCGACCGAGAGCACGGAGGCTTGGAGAGGGGCCATCCCAAGGTCATACAGGTGACCATGCAACCAGGAGTGTGCCAAACGAAGGGCCTAAAGTCGTTGGACATGGGCCCTATAATATCGACCCTAAACCAGGTCACATGGGTGCCATGTGGCCATGATTTTTAGAATTGGGGGCTTAATGGGGAGACTAGAATTGCGCATCGGTTGTAGGTTCAAGGTACTCAAGTCAGGTTTAGGCCAAATTAGAGGATGATTAGTTGGAGAATTTGGGAAAACTTGAAACAGTCATAAAATACTCGGGTTTTGGCAAAATGAGGTGCAGAAAGAACCAAAATGGGGGTTTTGATAGTGTGAGATGCATTGGAGACATCATTTCTAGTCTTTGAGCTTTGTAAAGTATGTAAACAAACTTTTGAACATTTTTAAAGAAAGAGGCCCTGCATTGGGTGTTGGACCAAGGGATGTATTCCAGAAGAGGGGTGAACTCCTTTATCATTCTTTGTGTTATGTTTTTTAGATATGCTTATTTTTCTCTATTTGGCTTTAAAATTTCATTAAAATTTACTTGTTTATGTGTTTCATAAATTGATTCTCTGCCCAAAATACATATAAATTTAACTTGCAAATTGTTAAAAATCTTAAATTTTACCCATACAAATCAATCTCTATCTCTCCCCCCATCACACATTCTCTCTCTCTCTCCCTCCCTCTCTCTCTCTCTCTCTCATTTATTTATTCCTCACTCCCTCATTAAGTCCTAACTTCACAATTAGCCTCGTGCAACTCTCGCTCTCTCTCTCTCTCTCGTCACATGGAGTTAATGATTTTTGATATCACTTATGGGATTGTGGAAATCACAAAATTAATGGGAGTGGATGTGTCACACTAAACGAGAATGACATGTACAAAGATAAATTGGATAGAAAGAAATAGCAAAAAGGAAACTTAAAATACAAGTGCTTGATGAAATCACATAAAAAAAAATCTAATGGTGATGGAAATCTAATAGTCCCCTTGAACAATACTCTCATTCATTTTGTTATGTATTATTAATTGATTATGGTGAACTAGAATGATATGAGGAAGCAATTTCGGTAAAAACCATAAGGAAATGGGAGCAAGGCATAAAAGAAGAAATGAAATTTTTCTTATAAATAACCAAACTTGGGACTTGGTCCCATTGCTTCCAGGTAAAATAGCATTTCAAAATAAATGGGCATAAATGTTAAAGGAAGAAGATAATGGAAAAAAGAGGTACAAGGTTAGAGATGTTGTAAAAGGGTTTGCACAGAATAAATATATAGATTTTGATGAAATTTTTTCTCCCACTTTTAGAATGAATTCAAATAGAATTATTTTAAGTTTAGTGGTAGTAGAATATTTGCATCATAAATAGTTAGATGTAAAGAAATAATTTCTCTATGTGGACATGGAGGAAGAGATTTATATGAAATAGCCACAAGGGTGTGAGGAAAAAGGGAAGAAAAACATAGTGTGAAGAATAAAAAAGATTTTGTATGGTTCATAGAAAATTCGAAGATAGTGGTATTTGATGTTTGACAAGTTTGCGATAGAGAAAGGTTATAGCATATGTTAATATGATCACTTTATTTATTTTAAGACACTAGATAATGGTAGCTATATTATCTTGTTATTTTATGCAGTTGACATGCTTTTTGTGATGTCTAACAACCATGATAGAAATGAGTTCAAAAGAAACTTATCTATTTCACTTTCTATGAAGCATTCAGGTTCTACAAAACAAATCCTTGGTATGAGAATAACAAGAGATGGGGAAAATCATACATTAACATTGTCTCAAAGTGGTACATAGATTAGGTGTTAGAAACATTTAAAATGAAATATTTAAAACCAGTTAATACACCTTTGGCACGCCATTTCAAATTACTTAAGGAAATGTGCTTGAATACCTAAGAGGAAATATACTACATGTCCAAGGTTCATTATTTATCAATAATTTGTGGTTTAGGGTTTAGGGAGTTGTGAGCAGGTGTATGAACAATCTAGGTGAAGAGAATGAGAAGGTAGTGAACTTGATTATCAAGTGTTCAAGAGGTATGATTGTTACGGAATTATGCTTTGGAGTTTCAAACTCTAAATTCTATTTTGATATGTTGATTGAGAAATGGAAAGTGATATATATACTAGGAGGATAACCATAGGGTATGTCATTACTATAGGTGGAAAAATAGTAAGTTGGCTTTTTAAACTGTAAAAAGTTGTTTCACTTTCAACATTAGAAGTAGAGTATGTTGTTGCTACAAAGGCAAGTAAATAAATTATTTGGTTACAGAGGTTCATGGAGGAATTGAGAAAGAAGCAAGAGAATAACAGGTTGTATATTGATGAAAAAGATGCGAAGGAGGAGCGCGGGAGATGGAAATTCGAGCAGATTTCTGAGACATGCAGTCTGTGACCCAGAATGGCGGCCTACAGAGGAGGGAGCTCCACTCCCTCCTACAAAAGCACTGTTGTCGGCAGAGATAAGACCCATCTGAGTAATGGTAAAGGCATAGGGGAAGAAGAAAACAGAAATAAGGAGAAGGAGACAGATGGGGCAGAGTCAAAGGATAAGGGCAACACTAAGGACAAGGAGGAAGAAGACAAAAACCAGGGAGGCAAGAAAGAGGACGTCAATCAAAAGGGACTGTGTAGGCCCAAAGCGAACATCACTCCAAGAGTAGTTTTAAATAATCTGGCCCTGCAAGAACACAGGGAACATATGGAAATGTATGCCATCATATGCAAATTCATGGGAGTCTGGCCCACTGAGAAAGCTTTGCAAACCTAGATTAAATATCATTGGAAACCTAAGGGTAGCATTGAGCTTCACCTTGGGTCCAAGGGTTTCTTCATAGTGGTGTTTACAAGCATTGAAGACAAGGATAGAATATTCGAAGGTGGACCCCAATTTTTTGCAGCAGCAGGCCTCTATATGCGGCCTTGGGTGATGAACTTTGTTCCAGAAAGGGAGACCTTCACCTCAGTTCCAGTTTGGGTAAGGCTTTTTTCACTTCCCCTGGATTATTGGCAAAATGAATCACTTGTGGCTATAGGAAACAAATTAGGACGTTTTAACAAAGCCTTGGAAGCCACCAAAAGGGGTAAATACACTTCCTATGCAAGGATTTATGTGGAAATTGACCTTTAAGGAGCTCTTTTGAACGAAGTCATCTTGGAAGTCTTTGATGAGGAATGGGTGCAAACGGTGGATTATGAGCATATTCCATTCAGATGTTGTAAATGCCATGAACGTGGACACTTGATCAGAGACTACCCTCTCAACAAAGAAGAAGACAACAACAAACTAAAAGCAAAGAAGGACACTAAAAACTTTTAGAAAGTTTCAAGCAGAGGAAAAGGAAACAAAGAGAACCAAAGCAACATCAGAAAGAAGGACAAAAGGCCAGTCAAAATAAATTTCAAGCGCTGGTTGAGATGGAAGACATGCCTTGCGAAAACCAGTCTATGGAGAAATACCATAAAGAGAAGGAGAAAGAAGAAAACAACACTTCAGCAGAAAATATCAATGAAGAGGAAGAAACCATAATGAGTGAAGAAGAGCCAGAAAGGGACCAGGAAATGACCCAGAGCGAAACCAATCTAGAAGATGATGAACTACAGGAAATACTAGATAAAGAAAACCTAGATCTGGAAGGTTTTCTACAACAAGGAACTAGGGCGGGAACAGATTCATTACCTCCAGATGAATGCAATAGAATACAACAGCTATTTCTGTGGAAAACCTAGGAAACAAGGGCAACTAGAGGAAGAAACAACGATGGGCAAGAATGCAGAGCGGTGAAAACAATGAAAGCTAATCCAGGTTTAGCAACCAGAAGTACAGGTAAGAAACGAGGAAGAAAGAAGCAAAAGGAGCTTTTAATGGAGTGTGGGAAGCTGATGATAGATTCAGGTAAGATGAAAGACCTGTCTAGTTACTCCTTCACAAATCTTTAATTATGAAGTTTACATCTTGGAATATAAGAGGTTTGGGTAGTAAAAGAAAGCAAATAATGCTAAGTTTTAGAATGAAACAAGATACGCCGGATATAATCTTCATTCAGGAAACAAAGAGCTCCATTCAGAAAATAAAAGCAATCCACAGTAAATGGCTTCAAAGTTTTGAGTTTTTAGAAGTTAAAGCAGATAACACAGCGGGGGGCATTCTCACTCTATGGAACCCTCACAAAGTTAAAGTTTTGGATGCAGAGGCATCCAGAAACTACTTGTCAGTAGTCATCCAACCAGAAGGGGTGGCTGAAACCTTCCTAGTCACTAATGTTTATGGTCCCCAAAAAGTAGAGGATAAACTCAGATTGCTAGATTCCCTCACTGATCTCAGGATCAGACAAAATGGCATCCCCTGGATCCTGGGAGGAGATTTTAATATGATAAAATCTCTCTCGGAAAAGAAAGGAGGAACCAGAGTGCTAAACAAAGATTCATCAGCATTTCAGGCATTCACGGAGAACTTGAAATTGGTAGACTCAGACTCAGAGAATGGCCTTTTTACTTGGAACAACAAGAGAGGAGGGGAAGCCCAGGTGGCCTCCAAGTTAGATAGGTTCTTAGTATCAGAAGACCTAATGCTTATAAATAATGAAATTACAACAAGAATTCTTCCCTTTGGTGGCTCGGATCACTGGCCGATACAATTGGAGATTAAGGGTTTGGATTCTCCAAGGAACAGACCCTTCAGATTCGAAAACATTTGGCTCGCCCACCCAGACTTCTTGAGTAATATCAAAGATTGGTGGAGTGAGGACTTACAGATCCAAGGATCTAAAATGTTCCTCCTTCACAAAAGACTAAAGCATATTAAGAGCAAACTCAAAGACTGGAATAGGAAGGAATTTGGAAACATTTTTGTGAATAAGAAAGCTGTGGAAAGTAAAATTCAGATAATCAACCAAAAGCTGATCCAAGAAGGCTTTAACTATGACATAAATGAACAGTCTGAAAAATTGCACCATGAGTGGGAAAACCTATGTAAACAAGAAGAAATATTCTGGAGACAAAAATCCAGAGTGCAATGGCCCAAAGAAGGAGAGTGCAACATGAGCTTTTTTCATAGATCCGCCAAGGCCAACAGGGCTTTCAACAGAATCTCAGCGATAAGGGATAAAAAGGGAGACATGTAGAACACTCATAAGGAAATTGAAAAAGTGTTGGTTCAGCATTTTCAAGACATTGCACGAGAAAACATTCCAGACAGGGAAGATTCCATAAAGGAAATTACAAGATATATCCCTAAGCTGGTGTCTAGAGAGGACAATTTCAATCTAAACAAACCAGTTTTGAAAGAGGAGGTTAGCGAAGTACTCAAAGATATGCAGAATGGCAAAGCACCAGGCCCAGATGGTTTTAATGTGGATTTTTTCAAAGCTTGTTGGGATATTGTCAAACGAGATATTTTAAATGTGGTGGAGGATTCCAGGGTTAACAAAACTATCCTGAAAGCCCTCAATACCTCCTTCATCGCCCTGATTCCCAAACAGGACTCGACTCAAACAGCAGATAAGTATAGACCCATAGCTTTATGCAATGTCGTTTACAAGATTATATCCAAAGTAGTGGCCAACAGACTCAAACCCCTCCTCCCTAATCTAGTGTCTGAGGAGCAATCTGGTTATGTGGAGGGTCGACAAATTTTGGATAACATTATACAAGCTCATGAAGTGGTTCACTCTCTCAAAAGCAAAAGGTAGGTGGGGATGATCATGCAACTAGATATTGCTAAAGCATATGATAAGGTCAATTGGGGGTATATCAAGAAGATACTTATAGCCTTTGGGTTTGATCACAATTGGATAAGATGGGTAATGGCTCTGGTAACTACTTCCAGCTTTTCTATCTTGGTTAACGACTCTCCCTCAGATATCTTCTTTCCCTCAAGAGGCCTGAGACAGGGAGACCCGCTCTCTCCCTTTCTCTTCATCCTCATGATGGAAGGATTGGGCAGGGCTATCAAGCAGGCTAAAAACAGGGGCAAAATAAAGGGTCTTCAAGTTTCGGAGAATGGACAGACTCTTACTCACCAACAATTTGTAGATGATACCATGTTGCAAGGAATTCCCACAGTCAAAGAAGTGACTACCTACAAGCGAATCCTCAATGCTTTTGCAAAGGCTTCAGGTATGGAAGTTAATCTCACAAAGTCAAAAATATTCTTCTTTAATACTAACATTGCTATTCAGAGGAACATCTCAAGAATCCTCGACTTCCGAAGGGACTCCCTCCCCTCAAAATATTTGGGTGTAACTCTCACAGACAAACCAATGCTTAAAAACATTTGGGAACCTGTGCTAATTAAGTTGCAGGATAAAGTTAAAAAATTGACCTTCAGAGCCTTGAACTTGGCGGGCATATTGGTTCTAACAAAGGCAGTTCTTCAATCAATCCCAGTTTTCATGTTATCTGCCCTTCCAGCCCCCAAAGGAGTCTTGGAAAAAATCAGAAATATACAAAGAGATTTTCTGTGGGGTAGGGAGGAAACAAGGAAGAAATGGGCCCTGGTTTCTTGGGAAAAAATATGCAAACCCAAAAGCCATGGGGGTCTAGGCTTAGATGATCAAGATATTCTAACAAAGTACTAGGAGCCAAGCTTTGGTGGCAATGGGTGCAAGCGCCAAAAGCCCTTTGGGCAGGGGTTTGGAAAGAAAAATATGCCAGCTCTTGGCACACTAATAATCTCATCAAAATGTTGGGGAATATAAGGGGCTCTCCCATCTGGAATAGGGCTTGGGAGAATAGAAATATTGTGCAACAACACAGTTTCTGGGAAATCAGAGATGGGGAGCAAGCACTCTTTTGGGAGGACAAATGGCAACAAGAACCGGTGCTGTTAAAGGAGGACTTCATAAGCCTCAAACAAGAAACAGATTCCCAAGGACTGATCAAAGTTAAAGATTTTTGGAACATCCCTCAGGGCCAGGACAAGTGGAGAAACTGGAGTAACATTGATTGCAGAAATAACAGACTCCTTGCAACAAAAGCAGAAGCACTGAGATGTATTTTAAAACAGAGGATGATCATGGTCACAGAGGGGCAGGATCAATTGAGATGGGGCAACAAAAACAAAGGAACCTTCAATCTCAAAGGGACAAAGTATATTCTCTTGGGACTGGAGTCCTGTATGCCAGACAAATCTTGGAAACAACTCTGGTCTCACCAAGGTTGGATGAAAATCAAGCTCTTTATGTGGCTGGTGTACGATAAGAAAATTTTGACTTGGGACCATATTAGAAAAAGGGGCATCCTGGGGCCTTCTAAATGTCAGCTTTGTGAAGAGCATGAGGAAACCATGGAGCACATCCTCAACGATTGCTCTTACACAACTTGGTTGTGGAATTCCTTTTCTAACATTTTCCAACAATCAGACAAGGAGAGAGAGAGTATCATAAATACCCTAGTTAATTGGAGGAGGAGATTTTTGGAGAATGAGGTGCTTAATCAAGCATGGGCTTTAACACCAGGATTCATTATTTGGAATGTCTGGAAAGAAATAAATAAGAGAATATTTAAGGAAGAAAAAACCAACCCTCAGAAGCTCTATGACCTGATTCTAAAGCAGATAAGGGAAAGAGTCAGCACCACAGTGAGCAATATCCCAGAGAGTCCGCCCTCAGCTGAGAACACTCAGACTACTGGCACAGCACAACATCATTCCACAAGGGCTGGGAAAAAAGAAAATAACAATGAATACAAAGAAATATTGCTGGCAGCCTCCTCCAAAAAACTACGTAAAATTCAATATTGACGGAGACTCCAAAGGTAACCCAGGATCAGTTGGGTCTAGAGGAGTTTTAAGGAATGAAGAGGGAAGAATCATATCAATCTTCCACAGCGATTTAGGTAAAGCCACCAATAACATGGTAGAAGTAATGGCGATGGAGCAGGGCATTGAGATTCTGATTAAAAATCATAGCTCAAATGTTATTATAGAGGCAGACTCAGAAATCACCATCAACTCTGTAAAAAGAATCAGTTGTGGATCCAAACCGGAGAAAGTCTCAAATCATTGGAGACTTATCCAGGTCTATCAAAGGATTCAAGCCCACCTTCAAGGTCTGGGATCTGTTAGTTTCAATCATGTGCACAGAAATGTTAATAAGCTAGCGAACATTCTAGCCAACCAAGGGGTGAACAGTGAAGATTGCAGGATGGTGAAGAAGTGGCAGGATCTGTCCCAAAATCGTTTAAAGGTTCTTTGCTATAACCAAGTGGCAGAGGACAGTCAGGTGGTCCGTAGTAGTGGGAGGGTTTCTGACAGAGGTGAAGTGTCCCCAGCCAATGTTTCCTCGGCCTCGTGATTTTCTCTTTGGGTGCCTTCGGTTCATGGATGGGTTTGAGACAATCCTTTGTGTCTCCTCTGAATCACCTCGGTTATGGGTCCTGAGTAAGATTGGAAGTGGCGGGAGAATTGTTCTTTCAGTAGCTGTTTCAGTTCTCCCAGCCGGATTAGTGTGAAGAGCATGGCGGGTTTAGTTCTTTTGGAGCAAACAGGTAATAGAATGGCCCTGGTGAATAATGGCAGAGGGTTTATATCTTCTTCTATAATCATCAATGTTTGGCATAAGTTTTCCCCATTCCAAGAAAATGCTGCTACAAATAATCATCAGCAATGGAGTTGGGGGCTTCCGCTTCCTAATTCCCAAGGTCGGCTGAACTTTCAGCAGGAGAAGCGATATTCAGGAGATCTCACCACTTTCCATCAGAAAGTGGTTTCGGATCATGGGCAACAAAACCGTTCAAAGAGAGACACGTGGTGGTGGGACGGTTTCGAAAACCACCTTCATCGCGCCTTAAAGTTTGGCGCCTTTTTGTTGCGCGATATCAATCACAACTGTCCGTTTTTTCTATGCCATCCGATGGTTTGGATGCTTCGAGCAGATATGTGGCGTGAAGGTGGTTTTCGCGGCCACAATAGGCAGGAAGTGGTTTTCCCCATTTGGCAGCGATCACAATCATTGAGCTCCACGTGGCAGTGGGGTCAGAGGGAAAACCGCCCTCATCGCAAGTTATCTTCCGCGCATGTTGGCCGGTCCGAAATCATTATACTCCGTCAACTGGCTCTTGAGGTTTCTATGGTCCAGATCTCCCGTGCAGGTTTGTGGGCCCAGGTGTTCAGGCATGCGGCGCTCAAGTACTTTTTTGGACCATTCTGTCGAACCCGAAAAGTTGACTCGCAGGTCGTGAGCGTGGGCATTGATACCCCTTTTCAACTCCTAGTCTAAACTCTTTGATTTTTCTTCTTTTGAATTGTTAAGTTTGTTGGTAGTGCGCGAGGAAAAGTTAAGCTTTTATTCTTTTCCTTTGTCTTCGACCTTGTGGGATGTGTTGTAACTCTATGTACTATATTTTTTGATTAAATGAATGGGAAGGTCCGACTCTTGCATTAGCAAAAAAAAAAACAGGTTGTATATTGATATAAAGAGTGTCATTCATCATCATGGAAAGAATGCAACCTTCCATTCTAAGACTGAGAATGTATAACGAAGTATCATTTCATATAACTAATTTTGGAAGATGAACGATTGAATTTGGAAAATATACATACAAACTAGAATTTTATAGATATGTTGATGAAGGTAGTAACCAAGGAGAAAATAAATATATACTTTTTTTCACTTGGTATTTGAGCATCATAACGAAGATGAGAAACTAGCTAGGTCCAAAGGTGAAGAATAGTTCAATGAATCTGGTAGTAATGGAGCTGTTATAATCAATCTGTAGGTGGGATATTTTTGGTTGCATAGCTTGATTGTCTCCCTATTTCACAAGTCTTATTTTTTTAACTACATTTTTAACCCCAATTCTTAATGGGTAGTGAATAGGGTATTCCCCCCCTCTATTTTCCTTAGGGGTTACATGGAGGGAGGTGACAATTCTTTTTAGTCCCCCTAGGGAGGGGTAGATAGGCGGAACATAACCAAAGAGAAATTTTATACTAAATATTCCTTGTAAAATTTTGTAATTTCATAACCCATCTAAAACATTCATCACTAGGTCACAAATATGATTATATATGTTATGTCAAGGTTTGTTTTGATTAGAAGGAAACCCTATCTATATGAGGGAATTATATCGTGACTATTTATTATTGAGGTAACATTGTAATTTAGAGAGAGGAGGCCCTGAGAGAGAGAAGAGTATGTTGTAGCAAATGCGCCACAAGTTGTATCCCTTCATTTTGTTGAATGGAACAAAAGGAAAGATTGGTTATTTCTCTATGGACAGTCCAAATTTGATGAACCTTATATATTGGTGTCTTCTTTATATTTCTTCATTTTATATTTTATTGTTGCACTCATTTTGACTTTATTACTCTTTTATTTTACTCTTAATATATCCCTGAACTATCTCCCTCTTTTTCACCCAACCCCCTCTCTCCCCCCCTCTCTCTCTCACGGACACACAAAAAATAAAAATAAAAAACCTTTGTCTCTTTCTTACTCCTTATGTCTCCCACAACTATCTATCTCCCTCTCCCTTTCCCACACTCTTTTGCTATATCTCTAACCTTTAATCCCTTAATCACGCTTTCTCTCTCTCAACCCTTTCTTTTCCCCTCACTAAGAAACTCATTCTTCCCCACAAGCTTCTCTCTCTCTCTCTCTCTCTCTCCCTCCCCATTCTCCCTAACCTCACGCCAACCATTTCCAATCTGTTAAATTAATTCATTGAAATAACACACATGCACTTTTAGTGCCAAGAAGACACTCACATTTTTAGGGATAGGAATGTAAATGAAATTTTTTGAATCTAAAGTCTCTAGGAGGAAGCTTATGTGCACTATGAGTTGGTTTCTTTGGATATAGGTTCAAGATAAAAAAAATTTGTGGTATAGACCACAAATTATGAAAACATCATTTTTTCAGTTATAGATATATATATACACACTATTTTCAACATATTTTTCTCTTTACATATCTCAAAATCTTGAAATATTGAAATACATGCCTCAATTAATTTATATATATATATATATATATATATATATATATATATATATATATATATATATATATATATATATATATATATATATAGATAGATATATATATAGATAGATAGATAGATAGATAGCTATCACACTAAAGGATATTAAGACTGACAATTTGAGAAAAGAAATTGTGTGATAATGTTAAGAACATTTTAGGTTGCACTAATTAAAGACCTTGTAATTTGAAGGATATAATGACTTTCATATATATATATATATATATATATATATATATATATATATATATATATAATCATAAATTTTGAAAAAAAACGTTGCACACGACACTTTTGTTTTTTAGAACTATGCAAATTTTTGTAGCAAGATTCGGTTATTTTGTTACTCAAAGGTTGCATTAATGATAAATACACATCATATTTTGCATGAAAACATACAAATTATAGGAGAACTCAAAATTCACATAGTTAGACACAATTTTTATAAATGAAAAATACATTTTTAAAAAAGTAATTCATATGTTTGTACATTTCATATGTTTACTCTAACTTCGAGTTCATTGTGTAAGTACCTCTAGTCATTCTGATTCCAAGTTAATATAGTGTTTTTTTTCAAGTTTGTATTTCCTCTAATGTTCTTCCACCCACCCTTATGCTGAGGAATTTGTGTTATTAACAAGGCATAAGGATAATATAATGACACATCGTCCACGATCTTGGTTGCAATTTTAATTAGAACTCTTATTTGGAGGAGTAAGTGCTAAGAGGCATGATTGTCCTCCATTCTATGCATAATAAATGAAAACAAAATAAAAAATCTATAGAGTTGAAATTGAGAAAATCAATCTTTAAAACATTAGTGAAAAAGTTTATTTTATATAGTTTTTGGCTACGAGCCTCTATAAAGATTATTGGTAATAAATTTAAAAATACTAAGAAAAATTTCTTAGTAGAGAAACTAGTCCTATATAACCCATTACACTTTATAGTAGGGTAAACTAAAATGTTATTTCTTAAATAATAAGCATTATGTCGATATATATATATATATATATATATATATATATATATAGAGAGAGAGAGAGAGAGAGAGAGAGAGAGAGAGAGATGCCTCTAAAGATAAGGGTTGTTATAGTGATGAAATGAAATATATTTAAAAATAATGTTAAGAAGAATATTTTCATAATAAACCATTAACCATTTAAAAATTTGGTAAAAAAAAATGATAATAAAGAAATTGTGGAAAAACACATTGTGAAAATAAAAGTATGTTATCTTGAAATCAATGTAATGATTATATATACTTACACACAATTTAACAAAAAAAAATCATCCTTTATTCAATTTATGTTCTCATTTCACTCAAAAACACAAAAAGAGAAAATATGCAAGAAAGGAATGCTTATACTTTGGAAGTGATTAGAAATTAAAAGCAATATGCATGTGATGTTACCATATTGTCCATATAAAAAATTAACACACAAATACTAAATTAAAAAGTAAAAATATGAATAGTCGAATATTAACACATAAGTACTAAATTAAAAGCTTAAAAGTATGAATATTTGAATGCTTTAAATAATTTATTGAGAAAACAAAATTACAAATATACATTTTTACAATTTTTGTACGCTTAAGTTTTATATCTTATTTTAAATTATATTTTTAATATATTTATTATTATTATTAAAAACATTTAAATTATATTTTTTATATATTTTATTATTAAAAATGATTAAAAAGTATTTCGGTTATTCACATAAATTCACTCTTTCAATATATTAAAATCAATATTGCTAAAAGTGACAATACCACATTTATAATCTTTTAGGATATGAGGAATTTTAAACAAGTTAATGAGAATTTAAATTGGTCTTGTTTGTATATTAAGCACAAAATAATATATATATTTTAAATGTCAGGAGATATAACTATGATATTAATATAATATATTTTTTTATTATTTTATATTTTATATTTTAAATATATGACAAGGTATAAGTATTCATTTCAAAATAATATAACTGAATAATCTTATATTTATTTTTCCATTTTCTATATTAAAACATAAAAAAATTTATTAATAAGAAAAAATTAAAAAAAAATAATTTTTTTTTACTATATTTACTATAATGATGGTTAAAATTACTCAATCTAAATATCATAAAACTATATTTTGACATATATATTTAAACTAATTTCCAATATTCATATTCTATTTTATTATATGTTTTAAATATAAAATTATTATATCTAATAATTTCATTAATAAATTTTATAATGTATACTAAAAACAATATATTACTATTTGAAAACGTACAAATTTTAAACCATCCATAATTTATTAATGTATATTGAAAACAATATATTATGATTTGAAAACGTACAGATTATTAAACAATCCATATTTCAATAGATATAGGAAAAATTATGCATCATAAAATAATATCGCTAACTTGAAAAAGCACACCTCAAACATCGTTTCACCAAAGTCCTCGAATTAAAAACAGATTGTTTATAAGCAATCATAATCTCTAAAGAAGACTAAATTATGTAAAAAAGCACACCTCAAACATCATTTCACGAAAGTCCTCGAATTAAAAATATTGTTTATAAGCAATCACAATCTCTAAAGAAGATTAAATTATGTAAAAAACTGTGGTCGCCCTACATTGCGAGGCCCTAACATTATTTAACTCAGGGCTCCAACTTCCCATGTCCATCAAACTTTATCAGTGTATAGTCAAAGTTAGGATAAAGTTAGTTAATCTTCATTCGAAAGAAATTGTCGTAAAGTCTTCTCTTCCTTCGAATTAGAAATGTCGTAAAAGTCTTCGTTCTTGTTAAAGATTGATTGATTGTACGTGCATATTTCCTTTTTGGTCATCATAACATTCAGGGATTCGAAAAGAAAAACTTGCATCGTTCATATTGTAGTTTGTGAATACTTGAAAGGAATAGCTAGGGAAATTGCATTAGATGTGCTCTTTGCTCTTTGTCAAAAATCTGATTGCTCTATCCCTACTAGTTAAAGATTTTCATTGTTAAATTGAATGAAAATAATGCTTATCATATTAGTTGCATTTTAGGAATTGAAAACATACATCACATGGTGAACCTTGAAAGGCAAATTCTAAAGAAGATCAACTTAAAATTTATCTAAATTTACCTAATGGAGCATTGTCACCTAACGATAAACGTTTAGTGGTTCTAGGCTAGAGACGTATTCTGGCGTCGTAAAAAAAAGCAGTTGCCACTAACTTGTCTGCAATACATCCCGAGTGTGATACTCCATTCCACGTACATGATTATATCATAGCTCGTCCATGTACCTTCCGGTATATAGGTTGGTTTTACAGTACATAAAGTATATGGGAATGCTCTCACTGTGCGGTTTTGCATTAGACAGCGCTTATACGGATTGGGCCTCCACATACTTTTGGGTATATATGGGAGGACAACACTAGGTTTCTATCCATCCTTAGGTAACCGATTTGGCCTCCTTATACAATCTGATACACCGAACACAGCATTCGAGGAGATTTCCTACCCGTACTTCTTGGTTCGCCAAGAGGTATTCTGCAGTTCAGAGTTGCTTGGTAAACCTTTTTCCTAGATTATCCCTCTTTTGATTTGTTATGTTACTTTGATTAAAATAAAATTAATTGACCGCAGATAACATCCTCCATGCTCACTCCTTAGTTGATCTTAGGTTGAAACATATGGTGACAAATCTAGATTCCACCGATCAAGGAATTCCTTTTGATGGGAATCCTAGTCCTTTTCCTCCTTTTGGAAATATTGGTGCTCCATATATGGCTACATTTTCCCTTCCGGGATTTACCATTGGCTTGCTAGTATGGTTGTTTTCAACCTCCTTGGTTCAAAATATCGTGATTTCTTTGCAATCGAGTACACCTCCAACTGGAAAAAATCAACCTCCAGTTGATCCTAAAGTTGGCCCTTTGCCTTCTTCCTCGGTTGTTTCTTCCTCCCCTTATTCCTCTTCGCCTGGTGAAAGTATTGGTATTAGTAACCAAGTGGCTAAGAAGAAGAAGAAAGGGAAGAAGAAGAAGAAGAAGAAGAAGCAAATTCAACAGCGGGGCAACCAAGCAACCATTTCTTTGAATGCAACATCTGATAAGAAATCGTCTGCAAGCCTCACAAAGTTTGATATCCATGCAAACTTTGTACGCGAGACCATCTTCCTCGAAATTGTTCTGGTATTCCTCAGATCTTAGAAGAATGGTTTTCCCATTCACATCGTCTTGTGTCATTAACTTCTCGAGATCATGCTGGTGACACACCATCAACTAGTGGTAGTAAAGTTCATGGAAAGAAGGGTAAAGTTAAGTTTCCCTATGTTTCCCTATAGGTTGTGTGAAGGGAATCACCCCATTCACCTTTGTCCCTAGCTGGATGAAGCCAAAAAAGTGTTGGATAACCGTCTCGCTTCACCGCAATGACTTCCATATGGTTACAGGAAACTCTCCCTAAATCCTTCACTAGTTGATGAATTGACTGACCAAAATCAACCATCAGTCAAAGCCACTCTCTCTGAAAGTGAATCCTATGAGTCTATACCTGACCCAAATCAACAAGTCAAGGTAACAGTTGACCCGATTTCACCTTCAGCTAATCGTACCTTTCTCGAAGAGAGTGAATATGATACCACTCAGGTTATTTTTGTTTCTTCAGATTCAAATGAGCTTGGGGGAAATTCGCTTGTTCCATCAAGACAGGAGGAAAATCCTCCCGTTCTCGTAACTCAAGGGGTTAATTCTCCTATTTCTACGATACCCCCTCCAAGTAGTCTAGTCACTTCCTTTAATTGGAATCGACTGGAAGGATTCCACCTTCCTTCTTATGTGCCTTTCCAGATCATAGTACAAGTTTGTAATATGATTGTATCTGATAGAAGGTACATTAGTGAGTATCCTTTCCTCAACTGCTTAGAAAGCACTCGGTTCGCTGCCACTTGTGCCTATTACCTAGAATCTGTTGGATTTTAACAGAGGAACCAGTCAACCATTAGGGATCCTCCCCTAGTTACCTATTACTTTGGGAAGAAAAATCATTTATCTAAATCTGATGGTAGTCCCACGCCCTTTAGATTACAATTTCCTTCTTGGGCATGAATATGTTTATGACATGGGAGCTATTGTTTCAACACTCTTTCGAGTGATGTGTTTCTCGCATGAAGGCAGAATTGTCACCGTTGACTAGCTTCCATTTCCAGGTCCAAATATGGCTCTTAGTCAACCATATTCCCTAAATGGTCCTTTTATACCAATGGTATCATCCCCGCCACGGGGTAATTATGTGGCAACCCATTCCATTCCTACATCAATTGATGATCAATTCGGTGATGTTATACATCATGTACTAGGGGAATTGGAACCAGCTCTCTCCTTCATGACTTCTTATGAGTTGTGATCGAAGGCCCATGAGGATAGTTCCTTGTCTTATGTCAACCTCATTAAAAAATGAAACAAGGAATATAAGGATATTTCTTTTACTATGTCAACCTCATCAAAAAAAGAAATAGCTCCCATGAGGACAGTTCCTTGTCTTGTGTTAACCTTGTTAAAAAATGAAACAAGGAATATGAGGATAGTTCCTTGTCTTGTGTCAACTTCATTAAAAAATGAATCAAGGAGTATAAGCATAGTTCCTTATCTTGTGTCAAGCTCGTTAAAAAATTAAACAAGGTCCCCTGGAGCAAGTTTCTAGGTCGAGTCTTTCACTTGATCTCATAAAAGAACCTTCATTCCATCCACCTGATAGCCATGAGTAGTCTACTTAGGTGAATGTAATGAAGCTTTGGGGGCATGCACCTAGTGGTAAAGTTATGTTTCCCCATAGGTTATGTGAAGGGAATCACCCCATTCACCTTTGTCCCTATCTGAACGAATCCAAAAAGTGTTGGATAACCATCCTGCTTCACCGCAGTGAATTCCATCTAGTTACAAGAGACTCTCCCTTCATCATGCTGGGGGCATGTAAACCAATCTCAAGCATAGTTCTTAATTTCAAGCTTATGTAAAAATGAAACTGAGTTCAAGCATAGTTCTTTGTTTTAAGCATGTGTAAAAATGAAACTAAATCCAAGCATAGTTTTCCGTTTCAAGCTTGTGTAAACATGAAACTGAATACAAGCATAGTTCCCTATGGTTCAAGCTTGTCTAAAAATGAACCCATTTCCATTTTAACCCTCGTGATTTCCATTATTTCAGCCTCTCTCATCAGATAAGCGTTGGTTGTTTTTATCCCATCGCCACCATCCCTTTGGCCGATCATACGCTTTCACTTAGTTGTTTTACCGTTTTTGAGGAACAGTTGCAATGACTGGTCTTATTAGCTAGCCTATTCACATAAATCAACATGTTTTGAGAAGTTCCAACATAACCAGAACCAATTGCTATCCTAGACACCACTCGTTCCTAAAAATGGAGTCCTCTTTAAGCTCTTTTCAAACTCTCTAAATATGAAAAGATTATCGAACACTTGTCCTTTCTAGCTCGCTAACGGATTGGAAATGATATCTCTCTTGTATTATTTTATGCTTTTTTGGGCTCGAGAGATTAATTTACGAAAAATAACTTGTGGAGTTTTCTTTTGTCCCTTTTCAAACTCTCTAAACATGAAAAGGACCGAGTTATTTTTGTCGTTAAACTCATTAAAACATCAAATAGCGACAAACTTGTCCATCTAGACAAGACCGAGTTTCACCTTTGCTAGACTCTTTAAAACATCAAATAGCAATGGATTCGCCCGAAGGGTGAAATTATACAACAATCATATGTTATCCTCCTAAAGCTTGATAAAAATAAAGAGGTACTAGTCAACAATGACTGGGGAAAATGGAAAAAGGGGAAAACCACTTTATGGTAGTAGGTCGCTCTTGAACATGACACTTTCGCTCCATCACCATGACTATCTGGATTGGGTTATTAGATTGATGGTTATCACACCATTGGTCTATCATACCATCCATTTCTTTGTTCTAGGTCAATGCTACCAATTCATTTTAGTGTCGCCAACATGTTCAAGAGAAGTCATTCAATCAAAATCCATCTTTTAAAATACCATAAACCTTCATTTTCATGCCCGCCATTCCTGAACCTTGTGTCGTCAGTCAAATTCCATCTCCAAAATCACTACACTCGCTTTGTGTCGTTGATGTGCAATACATCAAGGCCCTCCTACAATGATTCACTTCTTGTCGAAATCAACTCATTATCCAAGAAGTTGAGTTAGAAACACCCATTTAGTTCCTTGAGGCTTGCATGCATCAATGACAGGTTTCTCTCTTTCGGCGATAGGCATACATCAATGGCCTTCAACCAAAAGACTTTGTATGGTGTTCTACATCAAATCATCCATTCACACCATGTAGAATGTACTGCAGTACCTTGAGGATGATTATCATTATCGATGATTTCTCTTGCATCTGTTAACAGCTTACATCATCGGCTAGTAATCATATGATGTCTTCCCATGTTCAACTTCAGATCACATATTCACATGGTTAGACTCGTACTTGAGTGAGTGGTTGAACGATATTGAAGACCCCAGATCTAGTTTCATCCATCCGGGCTGCGATATCAGGAGTACTAAAACATATGTACAATGGCTTTACATTGATAGCCATTCCGATCATGGGTCTATATCTATAGACAATTGTTTATGTACATGTAATTAAAGTTTATAAGCTGAGCATGGGTATGCCTTCCCTCAGTAATTCATGTAAAATAAAATATCATGATATATGTATTGTAATTGATGCAGGTCACCTTCCACTTCGATACCTCCTCATCACATCGTAAAGCATTTCATTTAACATTGGAATTTTTCCGACTTCATATTTTAGGGGCCAACTGTTACAAATCAATTTGGGCACATAAAATCCCAACATTCAAATCAGTGTTTTAGGGCTCATCAAACACTAAGTTTGGTTGTTTAATGCCCTAAACAAGTCAACTCTTTGAATGCTTCCTTCCCAGATAGTTTCATGACTTGACGACATCCAGAAATTTCCTCTAGAGGGACCAGCGCAGGTAAACCCTTATGAAGGTGTGCTGCAGAGCAGTTGAGTCCACTACCAGGGTGCTCTGCAGATCACTTAGGCTTCCTTTCACCTGCGCTGGGCAACAATGAGCGAAATTCACATAGGGTTTGGGGAATATTCTTATCTTTTGGAGTCATATAGAAGTTTCCATGTCTTATCAACTCCTATGAGCTAGAAAATGGATGAGGAATGAGTTAAGGAGCATCCTATCGTCTCATCCCTTCCTCCATGGAACTAATTCTAAGTATGGAAGGCCATTCAATGTCACCATTAATGACAAAACCTCCTTCATCTTCCTATAAACTGGCCACTCGTCTAAGTGATCAGGGGCTAGATTATGTTGAATTATAAGGAGATAATGTTGCTATGAGACTTGAATTTGGAGCAAATGATGTGATGCCACAGTCTTGTCTTGCTGATGATGTGATGTGGATGGGATCCAAGCTGGAGGAATGACCTTGAATCAGACACTGATGCTTGTAATTCCTTCTTCTATCTGATAAAGTGTTTGAACCTTTTTCCATATGATGTGTTCTTTCATAATGCTTATATGTATGAATTTCTTCTGATTCCTTTCATTTATATTCAATGGATCATATGCTTTGATCGATTTTCATCTTTTGTTGTGTTTACAAGGTACTTTTCAAGCGGATTAAGTACGGGAAGGAGCGAAAGAATTGATACAAGAGAGATGAGAGGAAAGCAGAACTACAGGTAGGCCTTCTATCCTCTCTTCTTATCTATTGCTTATAGGGAAAGTCTAAAACATTTTAAACTGTTGTTCTAGGCACAAATACTTGTGTAGTGAATTAGTGTTTATCCGTAGATGCTAAATTCTCCAAAACAATGTTTGTTATGTAGTCATCAAAACATCAACATGTAAGATAAGGTCACTTCGACACTTAGAACTATTGAAGGAAGACTTGAACACTTAAGAAATATGACTAAGCATGACATTTATGGCTCAAAATGAAGGATGACATGGTCATAAGAAGGCTCCAAATTTTGAATGTAGGTAAAATTTGTAGGGTGTTTGTTGTAGTGACAACACATTTTGACACACTACAAGAACTCCAACTTCTCTATTCAGGTCTAACATTAAGTACAAGGTCTAGCATTTTGGAAGTATTGTCTCATCTTGTTGATCACTCTAGCTTCTTTACTTAACTCAGTTACAGATGTAGTCTCTTTTATTCATTTTGTTGGCTTAACACATTTCACAAGACTAGTCAAACTTCAATTGTTTCGACTAGGGAGTATGAGTATCTAAGTTCCACGATTTTAAGATTTTTATATTTTTATCATCATCTTTGGTGTTTCTCCTCTCCTAGCATGCCTATTTAGTACCATGAAATAGTCACTTCAAGGAATAAAAAGCATTGTTTCACTACCAACAATCATATTCAATATATCAGTGAAATTTCTTTCTTCACCTCTCTACGTAGGATGGCTTTCTCTTCTTTCACCCTTTGTTTATTTTATTTCTTTATACTCATTGGCATTTTATAGGCATTTATTTCTCCAAGGTTGAAAGATGGATTCTGACTTGTTTTATGGAAAAGATAGGTTGTTCGTTATTTTTCTTAGACTCTTATATATACACCTCTGAAATTAGTGTGCGTTCTTAAGTTTTTCCTCCTTTCCCTTCTCTACTCGACTGACATGACACATAGAAACCAATCAATATAAATGGTCGATCCAAGGAAGGAAGATCAAACTTTAGATATGAAAATTGTAGATTTGTTAAGGCTTTCATTCAAGATGAAGCACATTTTCTATACATACATAATTGACCTTAAAATATATTTAAGCCCAAACAAAGAAGTAGAATAAAGATAAGCCAAGTGTTGTGAGTTGTCACAGTTGCCCTTTTGACTTTTTCCATATGGTTTTGTATGAGCCAAACAAAGCAACTTCCATACATGTTTTTTTTTTAAATAACATGAGAAAAGGCATGAAAGAAAACATGACAAGACATAAAATACAAAACACACAAAAGAAAAGAAAGCACTGGCAAAGAGGCATGAAATGAGAAAAACTCAAAAGGAAAAGAAAATGCAGGAAAAGTTATTTAATGTAATGCAAAAGTAACTAGGTTTCAAAAAAGAAAAATAAGATAACTAAAACTAAATCCGGATCTATATAAACTAAAATATCATGACTATGTGAAGTCAAAATTCTAATGTATCCATTGAAGTTTCTTCCGACCTGCCAGCAGAAAGATATAAAAAGTTAGCAACAATGTAAAATAAGGTGTAAAAAATAAAGATGTCAACCTAAATAACTTGCATAAGAAATCAAAGGTCTTTCCTATTGGCATAAATATGTGCCATAATGTCTTGCTTTAACCAATCTAAAATGTTACCTTGTCGATTAAAACAATGATTATTCAAACATTATAGGCTACTCAACAGTGTACATTCTTGTGTATTTTTAGTATTAGCAAACATCAAGCAATATTGAAACTCATTATTAACAAAAAATATTTCCAATTAATATTGCTCTAACCATTCAAATTATAAGGAGAATCTTGTGAGGGAAAACCTATATGATCTTGTTCATAAATTTTATCAAGATCGTGAGTACCATATATAACTGACTGCAGAAATTGAAGTGCCTCAACCATTTGAAAAGCATTTGAGTAGTGGGATGATTAATCATAAATGCAAAAATGATTAATCAAATGACATTTACGAGAACTAGTGTTATGATGAAGTTGCTGAATTGTCATATAATATTCTTGATTCTCCATTGGTTCCCCTTGTATCTGGTTACAAAGTACACCAGTAATATGAAAGTTTGTATATCTGGGAAACCAATTAGGATACTAGGCTGACAAAAGATTACAAACATGTGTAAAATAAAATATAGTATTCATACTAGCAAAAGGGTTTTGGTCTGACAAATGATTCAAACATTGAATGACACTGAAAAGGACTGATTGTAATAGAAAAATGATTAACTTCATAACATACATAAGAAATATCAAGAGTTTTTCATTCACCGAAGAGTTTGACAACGAGAAATCCTTCAACCAGTGATGATATTTTTCTTGATAAACAAAATCAGTGAAATATATGAATTCTAATCCTTGGTTGGATACTTGGGATTTGCATGAAGAATTAAAAAAACTAGAATTCTCTATCATATTAGAGACTTTATCTTTTGGATTAAGCGAATCCTTCAAGAGTGAGCTTACATCTGGTGAAACAATGTTAAGAAAATAATTATGCGAGAATATTCTAGTATAACCTAGTTCAGAGACCTCATTAGGATCCAAGAACTTCACATAACCATTAGTTGAAGTTAAAGTGCCTTGAGTTCCATACAAGTCCCTAAACTTTCAAATGTTGGATGATAAATTTTTTAAAGCGTGGCCATTTCATCATTTGTGTGAAGATAACTATCATCAATTATCTCAACAAGATCATTATGAATCAGATGGCAGTTGTTGGAATAATCAATTTCATTAGATGTGTCAACATTACCAAATAGATTACCTAAATTATAAGAAAGATGTTCAACCACATAATCTTCTTCATTATGGGAAGCCTTAGCACCTCGTGTGGACATCTAATTCTATTCATAAGATTGTGATTTTAAATAAAATGGAATACTTTCATCATTAATTATTTCATTACACACATCTCGACATAAGACTATTGAGCTCAAGAACAAATTCATGAGAGAAATTCTTCTATGATTAGATCAGATTCGAGGTCAAAGATTTGCAAATCCAAGTCTTCTTATGAAAACAAGAGATCGTCTAATGTACTTGGGCACTCATCACTATGTATATATTTGGAGTCATTGTATTTAGGGTAATGGTTTCCCAAGGGTTCCTTTTGGTTGAGGAATTTGATCTGACATGACTTATTACTAAGATGTTGATATTCTTGATCAGTAAAGAGTGTAGAAACATCACTTTGACATAGAGGAATTTGAAAAAGAGAAAAGAGATTAAAAGTGTCTTCATCCTTTTGCATCTCTACCTATGAAATGTGACCACTTTGTACTTGATTACCATGTGAACCAGTAAATTGAAAATACATAGTATGTGAAGAAATTATTGGTGGACTAGATTGATTAAGTGAATAAAGGTACAAAGGGTCACGAGGTGTCAATGATATAGGATGAAAGGTATCCATCGAAGATGTAGTACTTTCAATAAGATCATATTCAATATTAGAATCGTTCATATCAATGTAATATGGAGGGATGAATTTATCAATCTTCACCTTAGGCTCAACTGATTTACCAGAAAATTCAAAGTTCTTTTGTATAAGATCCTGATCATGGAAATGATATTTAGGTGGGACAAATGGATCAACAATTTTATTTTCATATTTCCCAACTCCAACATCAGCACAAGAGACCACTTTATTGGTAATGAAAAAGGAGGAGAAGGAAGAAAAGAGGGAGTAGGTTCCTCCCATGAAATTATAAGTGTCCTAAGGCCAAGATAAGTTCAAAGGCTTATAAAATATTTAGATTCAGATGTCTCCAAATAAATCCAAACTAAATATTGAAACTTCTCATTAATGAAATCCCAATCCACATCTTTCTCAAGAAATTCATAACAAAGGTGAAGAAACCAATCCAGAAAGTCCTCTAATGATTCATTAGATTTAATTCTAAGCTAATTAATCCTCTTTTAATAATCATACATGTCAAAGGCTTAATGAATTTACTTATAGATTTGTTCAAATGAATGAATATAAGAAGATGGTAAGGTATGTGACCATAGCTAAACATAACCTTCAAAATATCACAATCCACTTCATTAAAATCCAAAAAATTTAGAAACTGGAGTGTATGTTCAACTATAGATGTTTCATGCTCATCATTGAATGCCAGATGTGACAAGGCATGAATTATTTCCATTTGGAATTTCATATTTGATATATTAGAAAATCATCCCGAGATTATATCGACTAAATGAAGTCATAGAGGGGACTTTGATAAATAATAATGACTAAATTAAGTGAAAAATGTATTCCCTCTATGACTCCCTCTTTCCCCCCTCTAATTCAATCTTTCTCTCCGTTCCTCTCTCCCCCCTCTAATTATATCTTTGTCCCTCTTCATCTCTAATTCTATGTTTGTCTCTCTCTCCATCTCTCCTTCTCTCCATCCCTCCCTAACTACAAACTCTCCTCTTTTTGTCACTTCCTCTCCTTTTCTATGACTCCCTCAATCATTGCTTCACAAAAAAACCTTTCAACTTTATCTCTCTTTCTCCTTCTCTCCCTCCCTCCCCCACCTCACTTCCTCTCCCACTACCCCTCTCCTTCTATCTTATCCCCTCCTCTATCTCTAATCTGGTGGATCAAAATAGTGCCTTAAATTCAAAGTGTGTGATAGAGATTGAATCATGAACAAATGGATAGATCTCGATGATCTGAACCCAACGCAATTTGTTTCACTCAAAACTGATATCATATGCTCCAAATATCATGTTTTGATAGAATAGGAAAATAACTATTTTTTTAAATTAGGGTTCCAGGTACACCCAATCAATAGTTCATACATTGACTGGGCATATGACTAGGCATTTGAGAGTTTTTTATGGGCCAAAAATTGGATGACACTTGTCTCATTTTTATTGGTTTGTGTATGGTGTGATTTCATTGCTGTAATGTACGACCAATGAGGGAGAGCCATGTGGGCCAATCGGTGGTTGCCACATAGCCTCCTCTTACGTGGAAAATTTTTGGTTAAGGGTCGAATGGAATCCACGGGGATCGAGCCCGCAATCTCAACCAACAACTCTAATGGCCAAACCAACTGCGCTGCGGTGGTTCTTGTAAAAAAAATGTGTCAAGTTTAAATATAACATTAAATGGAAACACCATTAGGGGACAGGTTGGGCTAATCCCTAGCCCGTGGCCACCCCAACACCATGTGCCCATAGGCAGGGGGCCAATGGGCTAGGCCTTAGCCCAAGCCACAATGCACGTTGGAGCTAGCACCAATAACCAGTGGTAGAGGAAATGTGGGAGCAGCCCACGGGGGCTAGCCCTGGGTCATATGACCCGTGATAAGACCACCGACAGAAACCAGGTGAAAATTAAGCGGCCGTCCCCGAGGAGCCAACCATAGGTCATAAGGAACCATGCAATCGAGAGCACAGAGGCTTAGAGAGGGGCCATCCCAAGGACATATGGGTGACCATGCGACTAAGAACATGCCAAACGAAGGGACTGAAGTCGTTGGACATAGACCCTGTAATCGCGACCCTAAACTAGGTCACATGAGTGACATGTGGTCATGATTTTCAAGACTGGGGGCTTAATGGGGAGACTAGAATTGTGCATCAGTTATGTGTTCAAGGTGTTCAAGCCAGGTTTAGGCTGACTTGGAGGATGATTACTTGGAGAATTTGGGAAAACTTGAAATAGCCATAACATACTCATGTTTTGGCCAATTGAGGTGCAGAAAGAACCAAAATGGGGGTTTTGATAGTGAAAATCCATTGGATACATCATTTTTGGTCTTTGAGCTTTGTAAAGTATTTAAACACACTTTTGAACATTTTTAATGAAAGAGGCCCTGCACAGGGAGTTGGATCAGGAGAGGTATCCCAAGAGAGGGGTGAACTCCTTTATCATGCTTTGTGTTATGTTTTTCAGATATGCTTATTTGTCTCTATTTGGATTTAAAATTTCATTAAAATTTACTTGTTTATGTGTTTAGTAAATTGATCCTCTGCCAAAAATACATATAAATTTAACTTGCAAATTGTTAAAAATCTTAAAGTTTACACATACAGATCAATCTCTACCTCTGCCCCCATGACACATACTCTCTCTCTCTCTCTCTCTCTCTCTCACGTCACATGGAGTTAATGATTTTGGATATCACTTATGGGATTGTGGAAATAAGAAAATTAATGCGAGTGTATGTGTCACACTAAACGAGAATGACATGTACAAAGATAAATTGCATAGAAAGAAATAGGAAAAAGGAAACATAAAATACAAGTGCTTGATGAAATCACATAAAAAAAAAACCTAATGGTGATGGAAAATCTAATAGTCCCCTTCAACAATACTCTCCTTCATTTTGTTATGTATTATTGATTGATTATGGTAAACAAGAATGATCTGAGGAAGCAATTCCAATAGAAACCATAAGGAAATGGGAGCAAGGCATAAAAGAAAAAATGGAATCTTTCTTATAAATAACCAAACTTAGGACTTGGTCCCATTGCTTCCAGGTAAAAGAGCATTTCAAGATAAATGGGCATAAATGTTAAAGGAAGAAGATAAAGGAAAAATGAGGTACAAGGTTAGAGATGTTGTAAAAGGGTTTGCACTGAAGAAATATATAGATTTTGATGAAATTTTTTCTCCTATTTTCAGAATGAATTCAAATAGAACTATTTAAGTTTAGTCGCAGTAGAATATTTGCATCTTAAATAGTTAGATGTAAGTAAATAATTTCTCTATGTGGACATGGAGGAAGATATTTATATGCAACAACCACACGGGTGTGAAGAAAAAGGGAAGAAAAACATAGTGTGAAGAATAAAAAATATTTTGTATGGTTCAGAGAAAATTCCAAGATAGTGGTATTTGATGTTTGACAAGTTTATGATAGAGAAAGGTTATATCATATGTTAATATGATCACTTTATTTATTTCAAGAGAATAGATAATGGTAGCTATATTATCTGGTTATTTTATGCAGATGCCATGCTTTTTTTGATGTCTAACATCCATGATATAAATAAGTTCAAAAGAAACTTATCTATTTCATTTTCTGTTATGAAACCAGCTCAAGAAAAGATAGAAAAGATAAATCCACGCCTTAGAATTCAGCCTCTTCGAGGGGGCAACCTCCTTTACATTACATAAATGAACAATTCTTGGATGATACAAGTGACAAAACCTCCTTTCTATATATAGGAGTCTAAGGAGTCACAATATAATCCAGCCGACCTAATAATAATAATATAAAGTCACAAAAATAACAATAGAGGGATTCTATGGGGCACAGAAATAACAATATGGGGGTAATAGGGGCACAACAATATAAATAGGGGGTATAACTACAATAGTAATGGGGTAATCACTAGTATTATAGGGACCCAACATGCCCCTCTCCTTCAAAAAAGTGTTGTCCTCAACGCTTGAGCAGTTCTGGATACTTCTGCATAAAATTCTCATCCTCCCATGTGGAATCTTCAGTGGATAAGTTCTTCCACTTGATAAGATACTCTGAAATTGATCGATTTCGTAGCTGTCGAGTTCTTGTTTCTGTGATTGCTTCCGGTTCCAATATAATTTTTCCTTCCTCGTCAAGTTCTGGCAATATTGTTTGAATTGGGAGCTTGTCACCTATAACCTTCTTTAAACATGAAACATGGAAAACTGGGTGCAATCGAGAAGCTGCAGGAAGCTCCAATTTGTATGCCATAGTACCAATCTTTTCCAACACCTTGTACGGACCATAATACTTTGGTGATAATTTATTATCCTTCTTAGCTTGCTTTAGGGACATTTGCTTATATGGTTGTAGCCGTAGGAATACCCAATCACCTACATCAAAACTTCTTTCACTGCGATGTTGATCTGCCTGTTGTTTCATTCTATTTTGTGCCAACACGAGGTTATCCTTTAAGAGTTGGAGGACTTGTTGTTGATGTTCGATGTGATGTTCCACTGCCTGAACCTTATAATTTTCTCTTAAATATGATGTGATGGATGGTGGTTGATACCCATAAAGTGCCATAAATGGGGTCATTTTTGTTGCTGTATGGAAGGAAGTGTTATACCACCATTCAGCTAGAGGCAACCATTTGACCCATTGTGTCTGTTTATCAGATACAAAGCAACGAAGATATCCTTCCAAACATTTGTTTACTATCTCAGTTTGCCCATCAGATTGAGGATGATAAGATGAGCTATGAGCTAACTGAGTACCAAGACAAGAAAATAATTCTGTCCAAAAATTTCCAGTGAAAATGGGATCTCTGTCACTTACAATAATCTTTGGGTTTCCATGTAGCTTTTGAACTGTTTCCATAAATGCAGTAGAAACTGTACTGGCTTTAAATGGATGTGATAATGCACAAAAGTGTGCATACTTGGTAAGTCTGTCAACTACCACCATGATGACACTCTTTCCCTCAGACTTGGGTAAACCTGTGATAAAATCCATTGAAACCTCCTCCCAACGTTGGCTTGGAATGGATAAAGGTTGTAATAGACCTGGTGTCTTAATTGTTTCAACTTTATTTTGCTGGCAAACCAAACATTCCACCACAAACTTTTGAATATCTGATTTAAGGCCATCCCAAAAAAATTCCTTCTTAACCCTGTGGTAAGTTTTTAAAAATCCTGAGTGCCCTCCTAAGGGAGAAGTGTGCAATTCCATAAGAATCTTTTGTTTTAGCTGGGAATTTTTACAGAGGTATAAGCGATCTTTGTACCATAACGAATCATTTTTCCAGCTAAATGTATCAGAAATACTGGAATCTTGTTGTAGCTTTTGAATAAGTGCCCACACTTCTTCGTCATTCTTCCATTCCTCCCTTGCTTCATTTATCCAATCTGGTTGGATAATAGAAATGGCACACAACAATGCTTCCACATCCTCATCCTTTCTTGAGAGTGCATCTGCCACCACATTTTGCTTCCCTTTTTTGTAGATGATTTCAAAGTCATAACCCAACATCTTTGTGACCCACTTTTGTTGCTCTTCAGAGGATAATCTTTGTTCTAAAAAGTATTTAAGGCTATCATGATCCGTTTTTACCTTGAAGTGTCTTCCCATTAGGTAGGGTCGCCATTTCTTAAGTGCATGGAGTATTGCCAACATTTCCTTCTCATAAATAGCTTTGTTTAAAAACTTTCCCTTGATTGGACGACTTTCAAAAGCAATGGGTCTTTCATCTTGCATTAGAACAGCACCAATTCCATTTCCTGAAGCATCACATTCCACAATAAAGGTTTTTGTGAAGTCCGGTGTAGCTAAGACCGGTGCTTGGCACATTGCCTCTTTAAGATGTTCAAAGGCCTTTGTTGCTTCCGAAGTCCATGAAAATGAATCTTTCTTCAATAATGTTGTTAGAGGTGCTGCTATTCTCCCATAATTCTTAACAAACTTGCGATAATACCCTGTCAACCCAAGAAATCCTCGCAGATGCTTTATGGATGTGGGGATTTTCCATTCCTTAATGGCTTTAATTTTGCTAGGGTCTACCTTAACTCCTTCATGAGATACAATATGACCCAAATATTCCACCTCCTGGACTCCAAAAAAACATTTGGATCTTTTTGCATATAATTGTTTCTCCTCCAATAGTTGTAGCACCCTGTCAACATGTTCAACATGATCCTTCCAAGACTTGCTGTAGATTAGTATATCATCAAAAAATACTAACACAAATTTTCTAAGGAATGTTTTGAAAATTGAATTCATCAAACCTTGAAATGTTGAAGGTGCATTGGTAAGGCCAAAAGGCATGACCAAAAATTCATAATGACCCTCATGAGTTCTAAATGCTGTTTTCGGAATGTCTTCAATCTTCATTCTGATTTGATGATATCCCGAACGAAGATCCAACTTGGTGAAGTAAATTGATCCATGCAATTCATCAATAACAGGAATGGGGAACTTATCTTTAATAGTGAGCTTGTTGAGCTCCCTATAATCTGGACACATGCGCCATGATCCATCCTTCTTGTGCACCAATACTACTGGAGCTGAGAAAGAACTTTGACTCGGTTGAATTATACCAGCCTCTAGCATTTCTGCAACCATACGTTCAATTTCACTTTTTTGGACATATGGATATCTGTACGGCCTGATGTTTGGAGG
This sequence comes from Pinus tabuliformis, assembly GCA_031772625.1. NCBI lineage: Eukaryota > Viridiplantae > Streptophyta > Pinopsida > Pinales > Pinaceae > Pinus > Pinus tabuliformis. Next base: position 998,976,074 of record CM062807.1, on the reverse strand, counting down.
AACACTTCCTGGAATCAGATGAATAGCATGATCATGATCACGCATAGGTGGGAGACCTTTGGGAGTCTCAAATACCTTGGAATGATTGTCCAGGACTTTTTGGAGATCTGGAGAAATAGATGATTCCAATGTGGAAACATCTAGCGAACATAATTGTGCAATTACACCTCTTTGCTCCTTTTTTAGAAGCTTTGTCATGCCATTAGAGCTGATTATCTTTCCTGGTTTCCCTGCAATACCCCTTAATTCAACTTCCTTTCCTTCCACAGAAAATTTCATGAAAAGTTCTTGAAAATTAAAAGCTATTGTACCCAAGGATTGTAGCCATTGGACTCCTAGTACAACATCAGCACCTCCCATTGGAATAGCTTGATATTATGGCACTTTCCAGAACAATTTATTGTTCCTCCATTTGCAATCATCACTTGACACTCTGGTGCTGGATATAGGAAGCAATTCAATTCTTTTGCTACCCTACAATGAATAAAATTGTGGGTGCTTCCTGAATCAATCAACACTATTACCTTTTTCTTCTTGATTTGTCCTTCTATCTTGATGGTTTGAGGAGTGGTAATTCCCGCCAATGCATTACAAGATATGGTCGGATTTATTTGTTCTTCATCTAGGCTTTGTTCCTGGAATATATCCTCTTCTTTTGACCTTTCTTGCTCCTTTTCTTCTTCCTCTTCACAATCTATGTAGAATAATTTCTTCTCAGCACACTTATGACCTTTTTTGTATTTGCTATCACAATTGTAACAAAGCCCTTTTGCTCTTTTTTCTTCCAATTGTTGTGGTGTCAACCTTGTAGGTTGTGGAAGACTATGGGCAACAACACTTCCATCTTTATAGTTGTGAACAGTATGCTTCCTAGTTGCCATAATTTTGCTTTCCATTTTTCTTGCTAACCTGAATGCCTTCTCTAATGAATCAGGTTCCCAAAGGCACACATCATGTTGGATATTATCCTTTAAAGACCCTATGAACACATCAATCCTATGCTCCTCTGGAATATCTTTTACCCTTATGTTCAATTTTTGGAACTCCTCAATGTGCTCCATTATTGAACCCTTTTGTTTGAGACTTATCAATTGGCTAAAAAAAGTGTTGCTTTTTGTATCCTCATAATGTGCTATCAATTCTTCCGTAAAAATTGCCCAAGTGATAATTGTTTACGAGAACAAAGCCATTGATACCATACAAACTGATTTGGTTCCAAATATAAAGTTGCCATACGTACCTTTTGTGTGTTTTGCACATTATTGAGATCGAAGAATTGCTCCATCTGTAATATCCATGTGGCGGGATCCTTGCCATCAAACTTCCTCATATCGATTTTTGGAACATGGTGAGTCTTCGATCCAACATTAGAGTCTATGGAATCATGATTAACATTTCTTTTGTTCTCATCATGAGTTTCCTTTACTACCTTTTCACCATTAGTGACCCTTTCTTGTAGCAACTTCTTCAATTCATCCATCTTATCATCCATGCCATCAATTTTAGCGTCCATGCCATCCATCTTAGCTTCCATGCCCTTTATCTTAGATTCCATGCCATTTACCTTAGATTCCACGCCACTTATCTTAGCTTCTATTAGCTTTTGTGAGCGTGACATTTGTTGCACTTGTTCTTGTAATTTTGATATATCATGTAGCATTTCTTCCTCTTCTTCATGAGTCATGCTAGAGCTTTCAGGTTCCTTACTAGGTGTTTTCATTTTCTTTCCTTGGGGCATCAGTTACTGATAATAATGTTTTACTATGCCCTTTGAATTCCGTTAAACCAAGCTTACACAAAAAAAAAAAAAAAAAACTACACACCTTTTTTCACTTTATAGAAGCCTGATATTGAATCTGATGTATCTCTGTAATTTCGGATCATCCAATTCTGAAATTGCTACCTGCAGTAGCCTTCTGGGTCCTCTTTCCAATGCCACAAGTCTGAGCCAATTTGGATTCTCCAAGGAAGAGTTATGTGAAATCTCCCACAGTGACTTGCTTTTAGACTGGTTCAGTAGAGCGAACTTGTACGACGTGCCACGAGTCACTGTTTCAACCTTTGAATCTGAAACACACATACAAGAAACTATCGTCCGTCCTCTTTCTGTACCTTTTTACGAAATTTCAATCCGATCCTCAGAGAGAGAGTTATGACGATTTTCCCGAGGTCACCTGTTTTGAATGTAATTCAGGAGTCTGCAAAAAGGCCAACTTCCTCAGATCATATCTCCGAAAATATCGCGCGAAAAGCTCTGAAATTCGGACCCAAGGTTTAGCGCCAATTTTCTCAAATGGGTGTTTTTTGCGACTTCTGAAACGTCACAGAAAAAAAGTTATAGCGAAAATTCCACGATGACCTGTTTGGAGCAGCGAAACCCTAGAATCCAAAGCTCTGATACCAAATGTTATTAAACCAGCTCAAGAAAAGATAGAAAAGATAAATCCACGCCTTAGAATTCAGCCTCTTCGAGGGGGCAACCTCCTTTACATTACATAAATGAACAATTCTTGGATGATACAAATGACAAAACCTCCTTTCTATATATAGGAGTCTAAGGAGTCACAATATAATCCAGCCGACCTAACAATAATAATATAAAGCCACAAAAATAACAATAGAGGGATTCTATGGGGCACAGAAATAACAATATGGGGGTAATAGGGGCACAACAATATAAATAGGGGGTATAACTACAATAGTAATGGGGTAATCACTAGTATTATAGGGACCCAACATTTTCTATGAAGGACTTAGGTGCTACAAAACAAATCCTTGGTATGAGAATAAGAAGAGATGGGGAAAATCATACATTAACATTGTCTCAGAGTGGTACATAGATTAGGTGTTAGAAACATTTAAAATGAAATATTTAAAACCAGTTAATACACCTTTGGCATGCCATTTCAAATTACTTAAGGAAATGTGCCTGAATACCTAAGAGGAAATATACTACATGTCCAAGGTTCACTATTTATCAATAGTTTGTGGTTTAGGGTTTAGGGATTTGTGAGAAGGTGTATGAACTATCTAGGTGAAGAGCATGATAAGGTAGTGAACTTGATTATCAAGTGTTAAAGAGGTACCATTGTTATGGAATTGTGCTTTGGGGTTTCAAGCTCTAAATTCTATAGTGATATGTTGACTGAGAAATGGAAAGTGATATATATACTAAGAGGATAACGATAGGGTATGTCATTACTATAGGTGGAATAATAGTAAGTTGGCTTTCTAAATTGTAAAAATTTGTTGAACTTTCAACAATAGAAGTAGACTATGTTGTTGCTACAAAGGCAAGTAAATAAATTATTTGGTTAGAGAGGTTCATCGAGGAATTGAGAAAGAAGCAAGAGAATAATATGTTGTATATTGATAGAAAGAGTGTCATTCATCATGGAAAGAATGCAAACTTCCATTCTAAGACTAAGAATGTATAATGAAGTACCATTCCATATAATTAATTTTGGAAGATGAACGATTGAAGTTGGAAAAGATACATAGAAACTATAATTTTATAGATATGTTAATGAAGTTAGTAACCAAGGAGAAAATAAATATATACTTATTTTCACTTGGTATTTGAGCATCATAACGAAGATGAGAAACTAGCTAGGTGTAAAGGTGAAGAATAGTTCAATGAATCTGGTAGTAATGGAGTTGTTGTAATCAATTTGTAGGTGGGATATCGTTGGTTGCATAGCTTGATTGTCTTCCTAATTCACAGGTCTTATTTTGTTAGCTACATTTTTAACCCCAATTCTTAATGGGTAGTGAAGATGGTATTCCCCCCCTCTATTGTCCCTAGGGGTTACGTGGAGGGAGGTGACAATTCTTTCTAGTCCCCCTAGGTAGGGGTACATAGGGGGAACATAACCAAAGAAAAATTTTATACTAAAAATTCCTTGTAAAATTTTGTAATTTCATAACCCATATAAAACATTCATCACTAGGTGACAAATATGATTATATATGTTATGTCAAGGTTTGTTCTGATTAGAAGGAAACCCTATCTATATGAGGAATTATATTGTGACTATTTATTATTGAGGTAACATTGTAGTTTATAGAGAGGAGGCTCTGATAGAGAAAAGAGTATGTTGTAGAAAATGTGCTACAAGTTGTATCCCTTCATTTTATTGAATGGAATAAAAGGGAAGATTGGTTATTTCTCTATGCACATATTCCAAATTTGATGAACCTTGTATATTGGTGTCTTCTTTATATAGCTTCATTTTATATTTTATTGTTGCACTCATTTTTATTTTATTACTCTTTTATTTTACTCTTAATATATCATTGAATTCTCTCCCTCTCTCTCTCTCACAGACACAAAAAATAAAATAAAAAATAAAAAAAAAATTCTCTTTCTTACTCCTTATGTCTCCCACAACTATCTATCTCCCTCTCCCTTTCCCACACTCTTTCGCTATATCTCTAACCTTTCATCCCTTAATCACACTTTCTCTCTCTCACCCCTTTCTTTTCCCCTCACTAAGAAACTCATTCTTCCCCACAAGCTTCTCTCTCCCTCTCTCTCTCTCTCCCCATTCTCCCTAACCTCACATCAACCATTTCCAATTTGTTAAATTAATTAATTGCAATAACAAACATGCACTTTTAGTTCCAAGAGCACACTCACATTTTTAGGGATAGGAATGAAAATGGAATTTCTTGACTCTAAAGTCTCTAGGAGGATGCTTATGTGCACTATTAGTTGGTTTCTTTGGATATAGGTTCGGGATTAAAAAAACTAGTGGTATAGACCACAAATTATTAAAACATCATTTTTCAATTATATATATATATATATATATCTAGATATATATATCTTTTTTTTTTTCTTTTCTATAGGATGACCAGTCTGTTGTCCATGAATTTACATACATATATAGAGTTGACTCTCTCTCTCTCTCTCTCTCTCTCTCTCTCTCTCTCTCTCTCTATATATATATATATATATATATATATCAACACATTTTTATCTTTACATATCTCAAAATCTTAAAATACATGCCTCAATTATTTCCACTATAGCTTATATATATATATATATATATATATATATATATATATATATATAGACAGATAGATAGATAGATAGATAGATAGATCACACTATAGGATATTAAGATCGACAATCTAAGAAAACAAAAATTATTGTGTGATAATGTTAAGAACATTTTAGGTTGCACTAATTCAATACCTTGTACTTTGACGGATATAATGACTTACTTATATATATATATATATATATATATATATCATAAATTTTGAAAAAAATAATCGTGCACAACACTTTTGTATTTAGAACTAAGCAAATTTTTGTAGCAAGATTCGATTACTTTGTTACTCAAAGGTTGCATTAACGATAAATACACATCATATTTTGCATGAAAACATAAAAATTATAGGATAACTCAAAATTCACATAGTTAGACACAATTTATATAAATGAAAAATACATATTTAAAAAAGTAATTCATTTGTTTGTACATTTTATATTTTTACTCTAACTTCGAGTTCATTGTGTAAGTACCTCTAGTCATTCTGACTCCAAGTTAATATATTATTGTTTTTCAAGTTTGTATTGCCACTAATGTTCTTCCACCCACCCTTATGCTAAGGAATCTGTGTTATTAATAAGGCATAAGGATAATACAATGACACATCTCTCCAACCTTATTTGAAATATTAATAGACCAGTTTGAATAATTGGTTAGGAAGAATGGAGGAGAAAAAATATACATGCCTAGCTTTTCCATGTTGTCGTTGACTTAGGAAAATGATGTTGTGTTACTCTCATATCATAGAGATAGCCTTCACGGACATCTTAATGCCCTAATCAAATTTCGCATTTCCCCTCAAATGAAATTTAGTATAAAAAGATAAAGGTAATGGTAATAGACACTTATAATAAAAATATAACCATCACGATTAATAATGAGAAGTTGGAGGTAGTTCCTTCATAGAATGCCAAGCCCACGATATTGATTGCAATTGTAATTAGAACTCTTATTTTCAGGAGTAAGTGCTAAGAGGCATGATTGTCCTCCATTCTATGCATAACAAATGAAGACAAACTAAAAAATCTATAGAGTTGAAATTGAGAAAATCAATCTTTAAAACATTAGTGAAAAAGTTTATTTTATATAGTTTTTGGCTATGAGCCTCTATAAAGATTATTGGTAATAAATTTAAAAATACTGAGAAAAAATTCTTAGTAGAGAAACTAGTCCTATATAACCCATTACACTTTATATTAGGGTAAACAAAAATGTTATTTTTTAAATAATAAGAATTATGTCAATTTATTATTTTTATATATATACATATATATATATATAGATATAGATATAGATATAGATATAGATATGGGATTATTGATGCATGCTAAGATAAGGGTTGTTATAGTGATGAAAAGAAATATATTAAAAAATAATGTTAAGAAGAATATCTTCATAATAAAGCATTAACCATTTAAGAATTTGGTAAAAAAAATGATTGTAAAAAAATTGTAGAAAAACACATTGCGAAAATAAAAGTATTTTATCTTGAAATCAATGTAATGATTATATATACTTATAGACAAAAACACTACCTCAACCAAAAAAAAAATTCGTACATTATTCAATTTATGTTCTCATTTCACCTGACAGCGCAAAAAATGAGAAAATATGGAAGGAAGGAATGCTTATAATTTGGAAGTGATTAGAAATTAAAAGAAATATGCATGTGACGTGACCATGTTGTCAACATATAGAAGATTAACACACAAATACTAAATTAAAAACTAAAGGTACGAATAGTTGAATATTAACCTATAAGTACTAAATTAAAAGCTAAAAGTATGAATATTTGAATGTTTTATATAATTTATTGAGAAAACAAAATTACAAATATACATTTTTACAATTTTTGAACTCTTGAAGTTTTATATCTCATTTTAAATTACATTTTTAATATATTTTATTATTAAAAAGTATTTCGGTTATTCACATAAATTCTCTCTTTCAATATATTAAAATCAATGTTGCTGAAAGTGACAATACCACAATTATAATATTTTAGGATATTGAGGAATTTTAAATAAGTTAATGACGATTTCAATTGGTCTTGTTTGTATATTAAGCTCAAAATAATATATGTTTTAAATGCCATGAGATATAACTATGATAGTAATATAATTTTTATTTTGTTTATTATTCTAAATTTTAAATGTATCACAAAATAATATAACTGAATAATTTTATATTTATTTTTTCATTTTGTATAACTATTTTTAAAACATAATTTCAAAATTAATTCATAAAAAAAAAAAAAAAAAAAATTAATTTTTTTTTTTTTTGGCTATATTTACCATAATGATTGTTAAAATTACTTAATCTAAATATCATAAAACTATTTAAATATATCTATATAAACTAATTTCTAATATTCATATTCTATTTTATTATATATTTTAAATATACAATTATGATATCTAATCATTTAATTAATAAATTTTATAATGTATATTGAAAACAATATATTACCATTTGAAAACGTACAAATTAAACCATCCATAATTTATTCATGTATATTGAAAACAATATATTACGATTTGAAAACGTACAAATTTTAAACAATTCATATTTCAATAGATATAGGAAAAATTATGCATCATAAAATAATATCGCTAACTTGAAAAAGCACACCTCAAACATCGTTTCACCAAAGTCCTCGAATTAAAAACAGATTGTTTATAAGCAATCATAATCTCTAAAGAAGACTAAATTATGTAAAAAACTGTGGTCGCCTTAGATTGCGAGGCCTTAACATTATTTAAGTCCGGTCTTCAACTTGCCATGTCCATCAAACTTTAACGTCAGAAAGATGTGAGTTTCGTCTCTGGTGCCGAAATGAGACAGATATCCAGGAATTCATCCACGGTGGTGTATTTATAATCTCCATAGAGTTGAGAAGCCTCGGCAATGGAGGACTTACAAAGAGGTCTGGGCTTTTATATTTTGCAATGAGCGATCGCCGATATCGCATCGGCGCTTTCAAAGGGGAGCAGGGCCTTTCGCACATATATATATTTGTGATCCGATGAGCCGGACCTAACAGGTATTCAACATTTTATTTCATGTTGTTTCAGTTCCGCCAGCGGCCTTTTTCCCAAGTTTTTAATGTTTTCCAGGCATAAGTCAAAATATATCGCATCGGGGGATATCGCATCGGCATTTCGCTATCGGGATAGCCAAAGGGACGGGGCCTTTACATATGACATGCATCTGACCCAATGGGTCGGACCCGATAGCATTATAAATGATTTCTGATAAATTTTCAGGTCCGCTCTCAGGCCATTTTCAATATATTTTATGCATTTTCATAGTATAAATGAAATATAAGGGAGGCCTTAGGTCAGTGTCGAAAGCGATGAAACCCGGACCCGATGGGTTTCCGAAGCCAAATTGTATAATATTTGAAATCCACCAAAGCCATTTTTCATGATTTTGCAGCGTTTTTTTTTTTTGCGTGTATTTTCAAATATGAAGAAACAGAGGATTGGTCGGTTAACATATGCATTGCAACCCGAAAGGCGGACCTGATAGAAAATATATACATGTGTGGACCTTTGACATTTAAAAGTGGCAAAGCGAGCAGGATTTCTCAGTGGCGTGGAACTGGTCAAAGCAAGCAAGGAGCAGTACAGCAGTAGGCGACTGCATTCAATTCACAGTATGGCCGAGAAGGAAGCAGGACACCACCGATCAGTTCAGATCATTCAATGGTTATGGGTTTCACCCATATTTCACGCCACCTACTCAAAGGAGGACTGCAGAGCAACAGAGGGGTCAAATCCATCTACCAACACAGGCTGTTGAGAGAGAGAAGGTAGAAGTGTAGCAGCACATGTGAATGAAGTTTATTGTTGAACATGAAATGTAATACGCAGCAGCATAGTATACACAATGTAATGGGAAAGGAATGAATAGAGTAGAACTACGTATGTTTTTTTTGGTGAATCCCTCTGAGTGAAAGAGGATGAATTCTGTATCAGGAATTTTATTTTAATGAATACAAATCCTTTTTATGGGTGTGTAATACTTTGTTCTTAGAAATAAATTAAAGCTTCCCTGTGCTAAGATCCTAGAGCAAAACAGAGCATTGTCTTTGTGTTCAGTTTATTTTGTTTTTGGGATTTTAACAGACAAATCCCCAACAGTGGTATCAGAGCTAGGTTCAGGCTCTTTGAAGGTGTCAAAGAAGCTGAAGGAAGGAATTTTTTTGGCGCAACAATTTCTCCAGCAGAGTGAAGTCTCAGGCAAAAGGATCCAGGTATTTCTCAGATTAGTTTTTTGTGTAGCTGCCGAAGAAACAATCAGTATTTCAAATACACTGTCAAATATTTGAAGCATAGTTTAGAGTGCAAGGAATGGCCAGCACAATCACTAGCATGGGTATGTTTAATACTCAGCTCCCACAGTTTAATGGGAAAAACTATGACTATTGGGCAATAACCATGAGAGCCCTGTTTGCTTCACAAGATTTATGGGAACTTGTTGAATATGGGTTTGAAGAATTAGCAAATGAAAATGAGTTTAATGGATTAACTCAGGCAGAGAAAGATCTATTGAAGAGCAATAAAAAGAAGGATTCCAAAGCCCTTGTGCTTTTGTATCAAGCAGTGGACCAGAGTGTGTTTCCAAGGATAGCAGCAGCTAACACATCCAAAGAAGCATGGCAAACTCTCAAGACAGCCTATCAAGGCATGGAGAAAGTGAAGACAGCAAAACTACAGTTGCTGAGGAAAGATTTTGAGACTCTGAGCATGAAGGAGTCAGACAATATTGACTCATTCTTCACACATATAATTGTTTTGGTCACACAGATAAGGACTCATGGAGAAACTCTTGAAGGAAGGAGGATTGTGGAGAAAATATTGAGAGTCCTACCCTCAAGGTTCCATGTGATTATCACCACCATAGAAGAGACAAAGGATCTCTCAAACTTTTCAGTTGATGAACTTCATGCATCACTGATAACACATGAGCAGAGGTTGAGTAGAAATGAAAACTCATCTCTAGAGCAAGCCTTCAAGACCCAGATGTCCTTTGGAAGAGGAAGAAGTCAAGGCAGAGAAAACAAGAAAGGAAGAGGCAGAAGCCAAAATAGAGGTGGAAGGAACAGTCCAGCGAATGCTCAAGGAAGAGGCAGAAATCCAAATCAGAACCAAGGTCAAGACAGCAGCCAACAAAGAGGACAACATCATGCTCAAGGACAAAGGTATGAAAAATCAAATGTCCAATGTTATTATTGTAAAAAATATGGGCATTATGACAATGAATGTAGGAAGAAGCAGCATGATATGAGCAATAGATCTAGTGCAAATATCACTAGAGAAAATATCTGCCAAGATAATGTACTGTTAGCTAGTAATATGGCTGAAACAAATAGTGAAGATATATGGTTTCTAGATTCCAGTTGTAGTAACCATATGACAAGAAACATAGCTCTGTTTTCTGCTTTAGATCAAAATGTGAAATCACAAGTCACACTTGGGACTGATAGTAAAATTTCTGTTATGAGAAAATGAGAAGTTAAAATATTTACAAAGAAAGGAGAAAGGAAAACCATAGCAGATGTCTATTAAGTTCCTGGAATGAAGTGTAACCTCTTAAGTATTGGACAGCTTGTTCAAAAAGGTTACAATGTTTTCCTTGAGAATGATGTATGCACCATCATGGATAGAGCACCCAGCAAACGATGCATTACTGAAGTAAAGATGATAAAGAACAGGATATTCCCTCTTAAGATAAGAGCAGATTTGAAAAACAAAGAAGTAATTGCAGCAGTTACCCAAGAGGGTTTCCAAAGTGTGCCAAAGGATGAAAATTGGTTGTGGCACTTGAGATTTGGACATCTCAACTTTGGAGGTCTTAACTTGTTGAGCAGAAAAGGAATGGTAAGAGGATTACCATTGATAGAAAAACCGGACAACCTTTGTGAAGGTTGTATCTTGGGGAAACAACACAGAGAAAGTTTTCCGTCAGAGAAAAGCATAAGGGCAAAAGCACCCTTAGAGATTGTCCACTCCGATTTATGTGGACCAATGCAAACCCCATCTTTAGCAGGAAGCCAATATTTTCTAACATTTATTGATGATTTTACAAGAAAGACTTGGGTTTATTCCTTGAAGAACAAAAGTGAAGTGTTTGAAAAATTCCGAAATTTCAAAGCACTTGTTGAAAACCAAAGCGGGCTGCATATCAAATTTCTGAGAACTGAAAAAGGAGGTGAGTATATCTCCAAAGAATTTTTACGTTTTTGCAAGAAAAAATGGAATTCATAAGCAATTTACAACTAGGTACACCCCGCAGCAAAATGGAGTTGCCAAAAGGAAGAATAGGACCATCATGGATATGGCGAGGAGCATGCTAAAGGCAAAGCATTTGCCAAATGATTATTGGGCTGAAGCTGTACACTGTGCAGTATATATCTTGAATAGGTGTCCAACAAAAGCAGTCATGAACAAAGTCCCGAAAGAAGCATGGAGTGGGAGAAAGCAAGGAGTCACCCACATGAAGGTTTTTGGATGGGTGGCTTATGCACACATTCCAGATCAGCGAAGAAAGAAGTTGGACAACAAAGGGGAGAAATGTATTTTCATTGGATACAATGAGGAATCCAAAGCTTACAGGCTGTATATCCCATTTACCAAGAAGTTTTTTGTGAGTAGAGATGTTCAATTTATTGAGGAGGAAGCTTGGAATGGAAGCATAGAGAAAACAGTTAATGTTAAAAACTGTTTGCCTCATGATGAAGATGATGAGGAGATGGTTGAAATACATCCCCAAACAGCAGCGCCAACACAAGGACAGCAAGAGACACCCTTGAGGAGAAATGAGAGTGCTTCTCCAAGCACACCAGAAGGAGGAAATTCAAGTGCGTCTTCAAGCACTTGCACACCAAATGAAAGAGGTAAGAAATTCAGAAATTTAAGTGACATTTATGATGAAGGAATGAATTCCTTGTTTGCTTTGTATTGTCATGTTGATGACCCTATTCATTTCGAAGATGCAATTAAAAATAAGAAATGGATAGAAGCTATGGATGAGGAGATGAATGCCATAGAAAGAAACAAGACATGGGATTTGGTTGAGCTACCAAAAGGTAAAGAAGTCATTGGAGTCAAATGGGTCTATAAGACCAAGTGCAATGCTGAAGGAAAAATAGAAAGACACAAGGCAAGACTAGTTGTCAAAGGATACAAGCAGCAGAATGGGAGAGATTATGAGGAGACTTTCGCACCGGTTGCAAGAATGGAAACCGTGAGAGCAGTGCTGTCCATAGCAGCACAAAACAAGTGGAAAGTTTACCAAATGGACGTGAAGTCAACATTCCTAAATGGAGTGTTAAAGGAGGACGTTTATATTCAACAACCTCTAGGCTATGAGAAGAAAGGCCAAGAGCACAAGTGTGCAGATTGAAGAAAGCTCTTTATGGGCTGAAGCAAGCGTTAAGAGCATGGTACAGTAGGATAGATTCCTATATATTGGAAAATGAATTTGACAAATTTGAGGGAGAACCCACCATCTACATCAAAGAAAAGGATGGTAAAATTTTAATTGTAGTGTTGTATGTTGATAATGTGATTTTTACAGGTAATGATGACTACCTCATTGAAAATTTCAAATCAGTCATGAAAGGAGAATTTGAGATGACTGACATGGGTTTGCTGAGATACTTCTTAGGAATAGAAGTAGATCAAAATGAAAATGGAATTTTTATTTCACAAGAAAAATATGTAAATGAAGTGTTGGGCAGATTCAATATGCAAGAGTGCAAAGCAGCAATCACTCCCACAGTAATGGGATTGAAACTCAGCAAAGAGGACAGTAGCAAGGATTTTGATCCTAGTTTGTATAAGAGCATAGTTGGCAGCCTTATGTATTTGACTACAACTAGGCCGATATAATGTTTGCTGTTAGTTTAATTTCCACTTTTATGGAGAGGCCAAAGGAAGCACATTGGCAGGCAGAAAAAAGAATTCTGAGGTATGTTAAAGGTACTAAAATGTTTGGCATTTTATATACTGTCTCAGAATGTTCAGATTTAGTTGGATACACTGATAGTGATTGGGCTGGAAGTGGAGATGATCGAAAAATCAGATCCGGTTATGTTTTTCACATGGGTTCAGGAGCCATTTCATGGGCTTCTAAGAAACAACCTATCATGGCGTTGTCTACAGCAGAGGCAGAATATGTGGCAGCTACAGCAGCAACATGTCAAGCAGTTTAGATGAGAAGAATGTTAAGGAGCTTAGGCCAAGAGGAAGCAAAAGTAACAGTGATTTTTTGTGACAATAGCTCAGCTATTGCATTATCAAAGAATTCAGTGTTTCATAAGAGAACGAAACACATTGACACAAGGTTTCACTACATCAGAGAATTGGTGAGCAGTGGAGAAATCACTTTACAACATTGTAGGACTCAGGAACAAGTAGCAGACATTTTGACAAAGCCATTGGACCAGAAAAGCTTCGAATTTTTGAGGAAATGTTTGGGTATGACTGAATGCCCAGTAGTTGAAATTAAAGGGAAGTGTTGAAAACGTAATTTCAACTGCGCAACAGTTGAGCCGTGTAGCAGCATTAAGACAATAACCGTGCGCTTCACCAAGGATCGGGGCACAAGACATTGCCGATGAGTGATCGTCGATATCGCATCGGCAAGTCGCAATGGAGGACTTACAAAGAGGTCTGGGCTTTTATATTTTGCGATGAGCGATCGCCAATATCGCATCGGCGCTTTCAAAGGGGAGCAGGGCCTTTCACACATATATATATTTGCAATCCGATGAGCCGGACCCGACGGGTATTCAACATTTTATTTCATGTTGTTTCAGTTCTGCCAGCGGCCTTTTTCCCAAGTTTTTAATGTTTTCCAGGCATAAGTCAAAATATATCGCATTGGCGGATATAACATCGGCATTTCGCTATCGGGATAGCCAAAGGGACGGGACCTTTACATATGACATGCATCTGACCCGATGGGTCGGACCCAATAACATTATAAATGATTTCTGATAAATTTTCAGGTCCGCGCTCAGGCCATTTTCAATGTATTTTACGCATTTTCATAGTATAAATGAAATATAAGGGAGGCCTTAGGTGAGTGCCAATAGCGATGAAACCCGGACCCGATGGGTTTCCGAACCCAAATTGTATAATATTTGAAATCCGCCAAAGCCATTTTTCAGGATTTTGCAGCGTTTTTTTTGCGTGTATTTTCAAATATGAAGAAACAAAGGATTGGCCAGTTAAGATATGCATTGCGACCTGAAAGGCGGACCCAATAGAAAAGATGTACATGTGTGGACCTTTGATATTTAAAAGTGGCAAAGCGGGCAGGATTTCTCAGTGGCGCGGAACTGGTCAAAACAAGCATGATGCAGTACAGTAGTAGGCGACTGCATTCAATTCACAGTATGGCCGAGAAGGAAGTAGGACACCATCGATCAGTTCAGAGCATTCAATGGTTATGGGTTTTACCCATATTTCACGCCACCTGCTCAAAGGAGGACTGCAGAGCAACAGAGGGGTCAAATCCATCTACCAACACAGTCTGTTGAGAGAGAGAAGGTAGAAGCGCAGCAGCGCATGTGAATGAAGTTTATTGTCGAACATGAAATTTAATACACAGCAGCGTAGTATACACAATGTAATGGGAAAGGAATGAATAGAGTAGCACTGCGTATGTTTTTTTTGGTGAATCCCTCTGAGTGAAAGAGGATGAATTCTGTATCAGGAATTTTATTTTAATGAATACAAATCCTTTTTATGGGTGTGTAATACTCTGTTCTTAGAAATAAATTAAAGCTTCCCTGTGCTAAGATCCTAGAGAAAAATAGAGCATTGTCACTGTGTTCAGTTTATTTTGTTTTTGGGGTTTTAACATAAAAATCCCCAACAGAGAAGAAATCCTTAAGAAGTATAAGTTGCTTATCAAGATTAGATGAAAACCTTGCGAGAAGAACATCCTGCTTCCTCTAAACAAGATGATGACTATTCTAGCTAAGATAGTGCCAGCATATCCTACTTCCTCTAAACAACCTTCTAGCTTGTCAATATAAATGCCAAATAAAATAAGAGAAAGGGAACAACCATTTAATTTATTTAACTAGATTAATATAGCTCTATCAACCATTTAATTTACATAACTCAACCATTTAATTTATTAATACACCCTCACCAATCATTTAATTTAAATAGGACAACCATGTAATTTATTTAGGTATAGCAATATACCGAAGCCAATTTTTTTTAGTTCTTCACTATAAAGTATGGACAGCTCATGTACCATGGATAGCTTATACCCCAGTATGCGTCCTCTCCACCTATTGCTTTAACGAATGTTAATTGCTGTTAAATGATCATTGCGTGAACATACCTTTGGTAAGACCATCCCCATAGATTACAACATCCACTGGATCTGGTTTTTGACGGGGATGAAGGAAATAATCAACAAAATAAGCCATGAAAGAATTTGCAGAAATGAACGAGTATGGAATTCCCACCTCTTCAATTGCCCTGCGAATTTTCTTTTTATTGTCACAGACTCTCTGAAACGGAGGGAGAGCGGCCTCTACACGGTCAACCTCATTGCCAAACTCTAAGGGTATAAATCTCTGTTTCCATAAAGGAAAGAACCACCCACAACGCACGAATTAATATAGCTGTAAATATTTGCAGAGCACAAGATTATTCAAGGAATATGAAGTGGTGTATATGCCTTAATGTTTCCCACTTCTTGAATGGCCCTTATGGTATTCAACTGCTCCAAATGCTGAGGAATGGCAACTACGGATATTACTATGTCTACTTGCTTCATTGCATCCACAAGGCTGTTGTGATCATCTAAAGATCCATGTTAAAAAAATCTATTAGCCTTATGGTGCATTGCATAATAAACACTATGTTAATGCAAATGGGAAAATAATCAAAAAAATATTGCATGAACTTATGGAAAAAAGAAAAAGAGTGAATCACTTACTGTAAGGATATGAATGCCATTATCTTTTAATTCATGAAGAAAATTTTCCTGGGAGGAATCGAGAGCTGCCGCTGTTGCGGGGCGGACAAGTACAAACGTTGGATAGCCTTGTGACACACTAGCTTTGGCTAAGTATTTTCCCAGATATCCGGTGCCTCTAACTATCAAAATTCTATTCATCATGAAAATTTTGTTCACAACCTCAACAGATCTCTCTCTCTGATCTTGCAGCTTTGGCTATGAACCGATCGACACTAGGGAAGAAGAGATGGGGTATGGATAACAGGTTGCATAGTAAGGACAGTTATTTTATAAGCGGATGAAGAAGGCCGCCTACCCACGGCGACCTGGTACGCTGAAGAATGGATATTTTTCCTGAGATTTTCCATTTCTTATGGACAAAGGACAATATTTTCTCAATTTGACTGGAATTTGGGGGACCATGTGCCCTAGTTATTCGCAGAGGAGAACGCCCAATTTTTTCCTCGTCTTCTTTATTAGGAAATCAGCGTGCTTATGCTAGCTATTCCTTCCGAATTTTTCGTGATGTTACGAATGGCTGACGTCACAATAATATTGATGTCAGTATGACAATTTGCGAATAATGGTTTCAACGTCATGAGACAGTAGGTGATTAGTAATTTTAAAGTCAAAATAACCATGAATCTAAATAAACATATTTTGGTATACAAAATAGTATAGTTCGTTTTCGGTTTTTTTGCTTACCCGTTTATGTTTTTTGTTTGTGTGTTTACTATTTTGATGGTTTATGTTTGTTATTTTTTTCATATTTGGTTATATAAGTTTGATAAGATTATAATTTTTTATATTTAAAATATATCTTTGAATATATATTTATTATTTAAAATATATATAAAGCTTAAAAAAGTTGTGGAACATTTTTTTAATAAAGTAATATATTTTAAAAATCATGGATATTACATCACAGAAGAGATATTTTATTACACCATAAAGGGCATTGTAAGGTTCTGTGTTTTTTTCGCAAAAAGTTATTAGTATTGATTTCCTAACGATATGTCTACAACTGTATATGTAGAATGAGGTCTCATTGTTTGGCTAGTCCACTGTATATTCTCCACATGACCACAAAGTGCATTGATTTCGTCATTTTCATTTTGACACTCCAGCTAATGTTGAACTGCAAGTATTATGTCAGATTGCTCATCTGGAGGAGAGCTGATGGATAAGCTACTGGGGAATGCAGATAGAGAGGGCACTTTGGGGGACCTTCTCCTTCGTCAGGTTGCTAATGTCGATCCATTAATCCCTTGCTACAGGGGCTTCTCTATTTTTTATTCTAGTCTCCATGTAGATCCCTAGATCCCCTCGAGGAATGATGTCAATGGCACAAAAGGAAGACACCAACAAAAAAACTTGTAGAGCGTATTGGAGACTTCTGCCAACTCTCCTCTTTTTATCACTTCCTCTCATTTCTATGACTCCCTCAATCATTGCTTCACAAAAAACCTTTCAACTTTGTCTCTCTTTCTCCTTCTCTCCCTCCCTCCCCAACCTCACTTCCTCTCCCCCTCCCCCTCTCCTTCTATATTATCCCCTCCTCTATCTCTGATCTGGTGGATCAAAATAGTGCTTAAAATTCAAAATGTCTAATAGAGATTGAATCCTGAACGAATGGATAGATCTTAGCGATTTGAACCCAATGCAATTTGTTTCACTCAAAACTAATATCATATGCTCCAAATATCATGTTCTTATAGAATTGGACAATAACTAATTTTTTTTAATTAGGATTGCAAGTACACCCAATCAATAGTTCGTATGCTGACTGGGCATATGACTAGGCATTTGAGAGTGTTTTTATGGGCCAACAATTGGATGACACTTGTCTCATTTTAATTGGTTTGTGTAAGGTGTGATTTCATTGGTGTAGTGTTGGACCAATGAGGGGGAGCCATGTGGGCCAATCGGTGGTTGCCACGTGGCGTCCTCTTACATGAAATTTTTTTGGTTAAGGGATGAATGGAGGCCACCGGGATCAAATCCGCAATATCAACCAACAACTCCAATGGCCTAACCAACTGCGCTGCGGTGGTTCTTGTAAAAAAATGTGTCGAGTTTAAATTTAAAGTTAAATGGAAACACCATTGGGGGAGGGGTCAGGCTAATCCCTAGCCCCTGGCCACCCCAGCACCACGTGAACATAGGCAAGGGGCCAAGGGGCTAGGCCTTAGCCCAAGCCACAATGCATGTCGGAGCCAACACCAATGACCAGTGGCGGAGGAAATGCAGGGGCAGCCCATGGGGGCTAGCTCTGGGTCATATGACCCATGATAAGACCACCGACAGAAACAAGGTGAAAATTAAGCAGCCCATCCCCAAGGGGCCAACCACAGGACATAAGGAGCCATGCGACCGAGAGCATAGAGGCTTGGAGACAGGCCATCCCAAGGTCATATGGGTAACCATGCAACCAAGAGCGTGCCAAATGAAGGGCCTAAAGTCGTTGGACATAGGCCTTGTAATCTTGACCCTAAACCAGGTCACATGGGAGCCCTGTGGCCATGATCTTCAGAACTCGGGGCTTAATGGGGAGACTAGAATTGCACATCAGTTGCAGGTTCAAGGCACTCAAGCCAGGTTTAGGTCGAATTGGAGGATTATTAGTTGGAGAATTTGGGAAAACTTGAAACAGTCATAACATACTTAGGTTTTGGCCGAACGAGGTGCAGAAAGAACCAAATTGGGGGTTTTGATAGTGCGAGATCCATTGGAGACATCATTTCTGGTGTTTAACCTTTTCAAAGTATGTAAACACACTTTTTAACATTTTTAATGAAAGAGGCCCTGCATTGGGAGTTGGACCAGGAGATGTATCCCAAGAGAGAGGTGAACTCCTTTATCATCCTTTGTGTTATGTTTTTAAGATATGCTTATTTCTCTCTATTTGTCTTTAAAATTTCATTCAAATTTACTTGTTTATGTGTTTAGTAAATTGATCCTCTGCCCAAAATACATATAAATTTAACTTGAAATTGTTAAAGATCTTAAAGTTTACACATACAGATCAATCTCTATCTCTCCCCCCATCACACATACTCTCTCTTTCTCTCTCTCTCTCTCTCTCTCCTTTCTTTATTCCTCACTCCCTCACTAAGTCCTAACTTCACAATTAGCCTCCTGCAACTCTCTCTCTCTCTCTCTCTCATCACATGTAGTTAATGATTTTGGATATCACTTATGGGACTGTGGAAATCACAAAATTAATGGGAGTGGATATGTCACACTAAATGAGAATGACATGTAGAAAGATAAATTGGATAGAAAGAAATAGCAAAAAGGAAACATGAAATACAAGTGCTTGATGAAATCACATAAAAAAAAACCTAATGGTGATGGAAAATATAATAGTCCCCTTGAACAATACTCTCCTTCATTTTGTTATGTATTATTAATTGATTATGGTGAACTAGAATGATATGAGCAATTCCCGTAGAAACCATAAGGAAATGGGAGCAAGGCATAAAAGAAGAAATG
Source organism: Pinus tabuliformis (assembly GCA_031772625.1). Classification (NCBI taxonomy): domain Eukaryota; kingdom Viridiplantae; phylum Streptophyta; class Pinopsida; order Pinales; family Pinaceae; genus Pinus; species Pinus tabuliformis. Next base: position 998,956,521 of record CM062807.1, on the reverse strand, counting down.
GAATCTTTCTTATAAATAACCAAACTTGGGACTTGGTCCCATTTCTTCCAGGTCAAAGAGCATTTCAAAATAAATGGGCATAAATGTCAAAGGAAGAAGATAAAGGAAAAAAGAGGTACAAGGTTAGAGATGTTGTAAAAGGATTTGCAAGGAATAAATATATAGATTTTGATGAAATTTTTTCTCCTATTTTTAGAATGAATTCAAATAGAATTATTTTATGTTTAGTGGCAGTAGAATATTTTCATCTTAAATAGTTAGATGTAAAGAAATAATTTCTCTATGTGGACTTGGAGGAAGAGATTTATATGCAACAACCACAATGGTGCGAGGAAAAAGGGAAGAGAAACATAGTGTGAAGAATAAAAAAGATTTTGTATGGTTCAGAGAAAATTCCAAGATAGTGGTATTTGATGTTTGACAATTTTATGATAGAGAAAGGGTATAGCATATGTTAATATGATCACTTTATTTATTTTAAGAGACTAGATAAAGGTAACTATATTGTCTTGTTATTTTATGCATATGACATGCTTTTTGTGATGTCTAACATCCATGATATAAATGATTTCAAAAGAAACTTATCTATTTCATTTTCTAGGAAGGATTCAGGTGCTAAAAAACAAATCCTTGGTATGAGAATAACAAGAGATGGGGAAAATCATACATTAACATTGTCTCAGAGTGGTACATAGATAAGGTGTTAGAAACATTTAAAATGAAATACTTAAAACTAGTTAATACACCTTTGGCATGCCATTTCAAATTACTTAAGGAAATGTGCCTGAATACCTAAGAGGAAATATACTACATGTCCAAGGTTCACTATTTATCAATAGTTTGTGGTTTAGGGTTTAGGGAGTTGTGAGCAGCTGTATAAACAATCTAGGTGAAGAGCATGAGAAGGTAGTGAACTTGATTATCAAGTGTTCAAGAGGTACCATCGTTACGGAATTATGCTTTGGAGTTTCAAACTCTAAATTCTATAGTGATATGTTAACTAATAAATGGAAAGTGATATAGATACTAGGAGGATAACCATAGCGTATGTCATTACTATAGGTGGAAAAATAGTAATTTGGCTTTCTAAATTGTAAAATGTTGTTTCACTTTCAACAATAGAAGTAGAGTATGTTGTTGCTACAAAGGCAAGTAAATAATTTTTTTGGTTACAGAGGTTCATGGAGAAATTGAGAAAGAAGCAAGAGAATAATAGGTTGTATATTTATAGAAAGAGTGTCATTCATCACGGAAAGAATGCAACCTTCCATTCTAATACTGAGAATGTATAACGAAGTACCATTTCATATAACTAATTTTGGAAGATGAATGATTGAAGTTGGAAAAGATACATACAAACTCGAATTTTACAGATATGTTAATGAAGGTAGTAACCAAGGAGAAAATAAATATATACTTATTTTCACTTCGTATTTGAGCATCATAACGAAGATGAGAAACTAGCTAGCTCTAAAGGTGAAGAATAGTTCAATAAATCTGGTACTAATGGAGTTGTTGTAATAAATCTGTAGGTGGGATATTGTTGGTTGCATAGCTTGATTGTCTTCCTAATTCACAAGTCTTATTTTTTAACTACATTTTTAACCCAAATTCTTGATGGGTAGTGAAGAGGGTATTCCCCCCCCTCTATTGTCCCTAGGGGTTATGCGGAGGGAGGTGAGAATTCTTTGTAGTCCCCCTAGGTAGGGGTACATAGGGGGAACATAACCAAAGAGAAATTTTATACTAAAAATTCCTTGTAAAATTTTGTAATTTCATAACCCATCTAAAACATTCATCACTAGGTCAAAAATATGATTATATATGATATGTCAAGGTTTGTTCTGATTAGAAGGAAACCCTATCTATATGAGGCAATTATATTGTGACTATTTATTATTGAGGTAACAATGTAATTTAGAGAGAGGAGGCTCTAAGAGAGAGAAGAGTATGTTGTAGAAAATGTGCTACAAGTTGTATCCCTTCATTTTATTGAATGGAATAAAAGGAAAGATTGGTTATTTCTTTATGGACATAGTCCAAATTTAATGAACGTTGTATATTTGTGTCTTCTTTATATTGCTTCATTTTATATTTTATTGCTGCACTGATTTTGATTTTATTACTCTTTTATTTTACTCTTAATATATCCCTGAAATCTCTCCCTCTTTTCTACCCAACCGCCTCTCTCTCCCTCTCTCTCTCTCTCTCACAGACACACACAAAAAAAAAAAACCTTTGTCTCTTTCTTACTCCTTATGTCTCCCACAACTATCTATCTCCCTCTCCCTTTCCCACACTCTTTCGCTATATCTCTAACCTTTCATCCCTCAATCACACTTTCTGTCTTTCACCCCTTTCTTTTCCCCTCACTAAAAAACTCATTCTTCCCCACAAGCTTCTCTCCCTCTATCTGTCTCTCTCTACCCAACCTCATGTCAATTATTTCCAATGTGTTAAATTAATTAATTGCAATAACGCACATGCACTTTTAGTGCGAAGAGAACACTCTCATTTTTAGGGATAGGAATGAAAATAGAATTTTTTGAATCTAAAGTCTCTAGGAGGAAGCTTATGTGCACTATGAGTTGGTTTCTTTGGATATCAGTTCAGGACTAAAAATAACTGGTGGTATAGACCACAAACTATGAAAAAATCATTTTTCAATAATATATATATATATATATATATATATATATATATATATATATATATATATATATATATATATATATATGTATATATATATATGTATATATATATATATGTATATGTATATGTATATGTATATGTATATGTATATCTATATCTATATATATGTATATATATATATATATATATATATATATATATATATATATATATACACATATATAGATATATAAATATATCTATATATGTATGTATATATATATATATATATATATATATATATATACCATATTCAACACATTTTTCTCTTTACATATCTCAGAATCTTAAAATACATGCCTCAATTATTTCCACTATAAATTTTTTAGCCATATATCTATATATATATATGGATATCACGCTAAAGGATTTTAAGACAAAAATTCTAAGAAAAGAAAAATGATTGTGTGATAATGTTAAGAACATTTTAGGTTACACTAATTAAATACCTTGTAATTTGAAGGATATAATGACTTTCATATATATATATATATATATATATATATATTTTTCCAAGGAAAAAAGCGAACTCTTTTTATAAGAAGTAAAAAAAGTTACAAAGTACATGAGTTAACATTCGATACAAAAACGCCTGTGGGAAGGCAATATCTCCTCTGAGGAGGATCATCTAACACCCCATGCAAAGTGCTGATCAAAAAAGCAAGCTGAACGCTGCCCGAGCAGCCATATCCAAAGAGATAAAAACACAGAGAGTATAATCAGAGTTCACATGGGCCTCCTTACAAAAGGAAAACAGCCCATAGCACAACTGAAAATTTGCTGTCATCATCAGCTCTTCTGAGAGAGCACCATATAACCAGGTTTTTTATAAACCAACAACAGAAAAAAGAGACCAGGAACTGCATATGCCACTTGTTTCATAGACAGAAAAACAAAGCATCTGCTGAGAATGAAACCAAAAAGGACCGATAAACCAATCAAACATAAGGAGGCTGTTCCGTCACATGGATCTGATCCAAACGCTGTTCAGTTATCCGCCAAGAGCCCACAGCCTGTTGCAGACCTGCTTTAGAAAGCCCGTCTGCTTCTTCATTGGATTCCCTGTAGATATGATCAATGTAAAAACCATTAAAGTGATGAATTAATGATTGAATCTCCTCTAATAATGGAAGCAAGATATAATGCTGGCATCTAAACTTCCCAGTAACCCAATTAACCACATTTTTGGAATCTCCGAAAATCTGAACTGTGAGAATATTTTTATGGATTAGCCAGCAGAGAAGCAGTTTAAGGGCCGAGAGTTCCGCAAAATTATTTGTGCCCACGCCAGTTCCCACTGAAGCCTTTAAAGAATGGGATTGGTTTAAATGAATGCTGATCCCTGCCCCCGTGATATTGTCTTGTGCTGCACCATCGAAAAAGGCCCATGGAACTCCCTCTCTAATTTGGAATTCCTTCCTCCTTCTATCCCCAGATTGATCTTCCTTTAAAGGAATACTGTCCAGAATTGCTTTGCTCTGGATGGCAATGACTGCCTCATTTATCTTTGATTCCCTGAAAATACAACGGTTCCTGGCGAGCCATATCCCCCAGCAAATGATTGGTGGCAAGTTCCTCAGGTTCTTCTCATGGAAGTGCTTCCACCAATAATCCCATGCCAAAGACATATCGTCCCCCTCCCATTTTAGTTTAGCCTCAACGATTCTTTCAGCTTCCAGCCAGACTTTCCTGGTAAAAGGGCATGAGAGAAACAAATGAGAGATGGATTCTGAGGCCTCACAACACAGCGGACATCTACTTGGTCCCAGTTTGAAACGTGATTGAAGGACATCCCAAGTGGGAATCTTTTTGTTTAAGGCACACCAGAAGAAAATTCGAGCTTTTTTTGGGCACTTTAGCTTGAACAGAGGTTTCGACCACCAAACCGGTGGGGCCCAACCTTTATTTTTCATTAGGAAAGTATACCCAGCCTTGGGGGAATAGATTCCAGAATCCGCATGTGCCCATATTAGAGAGTCAGGCCTGTCTAGCAGTCTAACATTTGATCTTTTCAGCTCTTGAGTAAATCTTTGCCAATCCTCTCTCCACCTGATATTTATCCCAAGTTCCGCTTCTGTCTTCCAAGCTTGACCCCAAATGGAGGTTCGCTCCATACAAGCAATTTGCCATAAGCTTCTGAGTCCTAAGTCTTCCAAATGTAAGAGCATATCTGGAGGCAGTGCGAAATCTTCACTACATCCTACCCATGGATCCCTGCCAATTCTCACATTTTCACCATTCCCAACTCTCCATGCCAGACCTTGTTCAATGATCTTGAAAGCTTCTGTAGTGGCTTTCCATATCACTGAGCAGTTCCTCCCTTTTTTGAGGGGAGATCTGATCCAGTCTTCTAGGGGGGTAGGGTCAATGTACTTCCTTCTGATCACTCTTGTCCAGAGGTTTTCCTTAGTGATAATACTCCAACCTGACTTTGCCGCAAGAGCGTTGCTAAAATCAGTGAGAATTTTTAAACCCCAACCCCCCCAGTCTTTTGGCCTTGCAATTTTGTCCCATGCCACCCATGGAAGAACGGAGTCCTCCTTTGATCCCGACCAAAGAAATCTGCTGCATATCTGTCTTATTTTGTGCAATGTACCTTTTGGAATCCAGGTCAAGGCTGCCCAGAACACCGGCATAGCCTGCAGAACTGAATTAATCAAAGTCAATCTACCTGCCCTGGACAGCCACTTGAAGCTCCAGTGCGCTATTTTCTGTTCAATCTTCGCTATCAACCACTTCCAGTCCTGTTTCTTATAAGAGCATGGTTTAAGCCAAAAACCAAGATATTTGAATGTATGCTCCATACTACAGGATCGAAAGGGCAGCTGAGCAACAATTGAAGCCTCCTCAAGTCTACTGAAGCCTTCAAAAATTAGCTGAGATTTCCTTTCATTTATTTGGAGACCTGTTGCTTTCAGAAATTGATCTAGGATGAGCTTTATTTCAACAATTTCATCAATATTTCCATTAATAAAGAGCAGAATGTCATCTACAAAGAGCAGATGAGTGATAAAGAGATTAATAGCCACTTCCAAACCTTTAACCAAACCTGAGCGCTTTGCCTTTTGAATAAGCCTGCTTAAGCCCTCAGCTGCTAGGAGGAAGAGCAAAGGCGAAAGGGGACACCCCTGACGAAGACCTCTTTGACTTTTGAAGAAATGAGAGGCTGCTCCGTTTATCAGAACGGCAAAATTCACATTAGAGATGCATCCCATAATCCATTTAATAAAACCTACCTGGAAACCCAGATGTGTCAAGAGCATCTTTAGATAGGTCCAACTGACCCGGTCAAAAGCTTTGGATAAGTCAATTTTGAGAACTGCCCCCTTCTTATTTGCCTGTCTTAGACTGTGAATTGTTTCTTGAGCCACACCAATAGCTTCATGAATTTGCCTCCCATCCAAGAAACCAAATTGTTCCGATGAAATACACCGTGATAAGCTTGGTTTCAGACGAATTGCAATGACCTTTGCAATAATCTTGTAAATGGTGTTGCACAATGAGATCGGTCTAAAATCTTCAAAAGTTTCTGGATCTTCTTTTTTAGGAATCAGGGCAATGAAAGTGGCATTAAAAGGGCCATAAATTTCTCCTTTTGTCCTAGATTCCTCCACCACCTCGGCCAGCTCAGAACCTAAAGATTCAAAAAAATGGGAAAATAGCTCTATAGTCCAACCATCAGGTCCTGGACTTTTATCTTTTGCCATAGATTTTATAACGCCTTCCACTTCCTCCTTAGTAACTTCTCTGAAGAGGTCTTCCGCCTCCTCCTCCTCCACAAAACGAGGGAAAGCCTGAGCAGTTCGAATAATCTCCGGCAAAGAGATCCCACCGGGATCAGCAAAAAGGGACTGAAAATGCTTCTTCCCCATATCAGACAAATCTTCAAAAGAGGAAGCCACTCTTCCATCCGAGTCCTTCAGCCTCCAAATTGTATTCGCGATCCTTCTGCCTTTTGCATAATTGTGGAAGAACTTTGTATTCTCATCTCCTGCTTTCAACCAGATAGCTCTGCTTTTCATTCTCCACTCTTCTTCTCTATCTAGTAAAATCTTCGCTTTCTTCTTTTCTAGGTCCAGAATTTTGTCTTTTGATTCGTTGCATGCATATGCATCAGATGCTGGGTCTTCAAGGATCCCAAGAGCCTCATCGATAGATTCAAGTTCTTCCACTTGTTTCCTTCTTCTTTCAGAGGCCCATTCAATGGAAGCTCTTTTTAGTCTCTTTAGGTTTTCCATAAAAAACCCCGCTCGGCTCCCCATATACCCCGGGTCCGGGTGTCTCCAAGTTTTATTAAAAAGCTTTATAAAAGACTCCTCTTGTAGCCACGATGGATTGAACTTGAAAGGTGCTGCCGGTTTCAACGGGGATTTTGAGAGTTCTAATAAGATGGGAAAATGGTCCGAATTTCCCCCTTCCCCTACCCATTGGCGAAAGCATGGAATCCTTGAAGCCAGGCTTTCACTAATCAGGAACCGGTCCAATCTTTTAGCTATCCTTTCTTCTCCTGTCCTTCGATTTCTCCAAGTGGGTTTTGCTTTCAAAAGATTTACATCAATCAGCTTGTGATTCTGAAGTACATTTGCAAAGAAATCTGAGAGGGGATCTTCCCTCGCCACCGGACCCCAGGCTTCAGAGAGACCCATAGAAAAATTAAGATCACCCCCTATAATAAGGTTTCCAGCTTTCATCAAACTCTTGGAGAGGAGATCGTTCCAAAAAATTACCCTTCCCTGACAAGGGCCATAAATATTTACAATGAACAGGGGAAAATCAAAATCAGGAGACCTCACCTCCATTCCCATAACATTATGTAATCCCCACGTACTCTGAACCTTCAGTTTTCCTACTTTTAATCCAATCGCCAAACCTCCCGAATGGCCTGAGGCATCTACAGCTAAAAAATTCCATCCCGGGAGCAGAGAGTTAAGAGCCGTTTCTACATCCTGACTCTTACCAAGGGTCTCCTGAAGGAAAACAATATCAGGATTACTGCGAGAAATAAGGTCCTTTAGGGCTAGTTTTTTAGGCTTACTAGCTAACCCTCTACAATTCCAGGAGAGGCAAATCATTTTAAACCCGTATCAGGGGGTTTGACTGCTCTAAGCGCCCCAGGAATAGTCATCTGCTTACCATCTGCCACATCAAAAATAGCTTTTGCTTGGGATTTTGAAAACAAAGATTTCCGCCCCCTCCCCTTTTTTAATCCACTTTTGGATGTCTCAGCCCCTAGGCCTCCTACGGGATCCGAGAGCTCAGAAGAAACACTGGATTTCTTGGTTAAAGATCTCAAATTATAATGACGACCGTTTGAAGACCCAGCACCAATACTCAGAGGGGGAAAATTCTCACAGTTCAGATTTAGGGATGGGAGAGCTTCAGATAGGGTTTCAATATTATTCAGATCATCATCATTTTTTTTTGTTTCTTTAGATAATCCCTCACCCATTTTAACTACATTAAAATCAGAAAGGGGCGAAGAGGGCTGCATACCCGGATGTTCGTCTCCGCCGACGGCATCCTGAGCTGGACCAGAAGCGTCCCTCAACGGCTGATCCTCTGAGGGACGGATTTGAACGTCTTCGTCCTTTGGGAGCTCATCCTCGTCCCGAGTTGCCATTACTTCTGCTACCTCATCTCCGCCGGTCTTCCCATCCGCCTTATATTCAGCATTTTTCACAAACTCCATCCATTCCTCGTCATCCTTTTGCGTCCTCCTCTTTCGTCTTCCCAGGGGACAATCCCGCGCCAGATGCCCATAATCATGACATCGATGGCATCGAAATGGGAGGAGCTCGTAGTCCAGCTTCTGTTCAATTTCGAACTCTTTGTAGACCAGTGTGATGGATTTTGCAAGTCCCTCTTTCGGGTTAAGCCGCACCAGTATTCTTGCCACCCCTTTCTCGAAAGTGTGCAGATAAGATCTATCTGCATCTAGATACGTCCCCAGCAGGTCCCCTATCGACTTGAACACTGAATCCGCCCATAAAAAAGGTGGTAAACTCGGGGCCCTAACCCACACAGGGAATTCATCCACCTTCTCAGTTTCAGCATCGAAGAGTGGCGTCCACCTCTTGAAGAAAATCGGCCGGCTTCCAAAAGCCCAATTCTGCCCTTCCACCCACTCCAGAGCTTCATTACTGTCAAAACTTACCATAAACCAACCTCTTACGAGCACATTTGATTTGAAAGATGATGCAGGGGTTCCAGCCCATAACTTCTCTGCCCACATTCGAAGAGCTTTCCCCGATACTGGTCTGCCTCTGATTCTACCTACCAGCGTCACTTCGGCCACGTCGAGAACGTCTTCGACCTGAACATCCATACCCAGTATTAACTTTGCAAAACTCTTCGTCTTCAGGGGTTTTGATTTTTTCCTTTTTAATCCCGCTCTCCTTAATTCCGACTCATCCGCCTGTTCCCCCGGATTCTGAGCTTGGGTTTCATGACGCCCCCTCGTTCCAAGATCTGCTTCTGCTGTACCAGACAAGGGATCGGCCAACCCTTCAGCCGACTTACCATTCTGCTCGAAATCGAAAAGGGTCTCGGCCCTTTCACTATTCACCCCAAATCCTTGCTTTCCTTCCAGACCCACGTCGAACCCTCCTACTCCAGAGATCCGCTCAGGGAGAAACTTGGGAAAGAGGCTCCTGCTAACCGGCGCCGAATTACAATTTCTTCCATCCTCTCTACGAGGAGGTTTCAGGCCTCCTACTGACCTCCAAACCCCCACCTTCTGCGCAGAATTTATAATATCCTCTAAGCCTCCTGATGAATATGGGATTCTGGAAGGTGAAAGCGGCTTACCAGATGTGTCTACCAAAGCCTTACTTCCTCGACGATTCTGAGCATAACCCAGAAATTCACCCACAGCCTCTTGACCAGGTAAACCCTGATTTCCGGATAAATCTCTGCTCTCCTCCAGCAACACTTTCGCGTAACTCTGCGCTCTAGAGGCCGCCCCCCTTGCCTTGACAGCTCCGTGCCCTTCCGTCTTCCCCAGCAACTCTCTCAAAGTCTGAGCGTTAACCTCCTTCCCCCAAACCGTGAGCAGGTCTTCGGGAGTTGGGTCCAAATCCACCGACTCACCAGAAATAACCATTGTAAAAAGGTAAAAACCCCCAAAATAGCACTTGCAACCGTTTCCCACAGCAGCCGCTGAAACCGCCAACTCGCGAGCAGTGAAAACGAAAGCACAGTTGAAACGGGGTTGAAATGCCAAGGGTTTCACGGGTAACAAAGTTCACTAAAACGACCTTCCCTGCCTTCCTCTAAACAGTAAACCACCCGCCGGAAACCGTAATGAAACTGCTGCTCGAGAACTTTGACCCGCCGTGCTTGACGTCGCCCTGTGCAGCTGCCAGCACTGCAGGCCCCGTACCTGCGTGTCCACTGCATAGCCTGTCTCACCTAGGCCTAGGGCCTAGGGTTCCACCTTCGAAACCCTCCTCCGCCATCACTTCACATTGATTAGTTTGTTCATCCCTATATATATATATATATATATATATATATATATATATATATATATATAAAATCAAAAAATTTGAAAAAAATAGTCATGCACAACACTTTTGTTTTTTAGAACTATGAAAATTTTTGTAGCAAGATTCAATTATGTTGTTACTCAAAGGTTGCATTAACGATAAATACACATCATATTTTGCATGAAAACATACACATTATAGGAAAACTCAAAATTCACATAGCTAGACATAATTTCTATAAATGAAAAATACATAATTAAAAAAGTAATTCATTTGTTTCTACATTTCATATGTTTACTCTAACTTTGACTTCATTGTGTAAGTACCTCTAGTCATTCTTATTCCAAGTTAATATATTGTTGTTTTTCAAGTTTGTATTGCCACTAATGTTCTTCCACCCACCCTTATGCTGAGGAATTTGTGTTATTAATAAGGCATAAGGATAATATAATGAAACATCTCCCCAACCTTATTTGAAATATTAATAAATCAGTTAGAATAATTGGTTAGGAAGAATGGAGGAGGAAAAATATACATGCATAGTTTTTCCATGTTGTCACTGACTTAGGAAAATGATGTTGTGTTACTCGCATATCATAGAGATAGCCTTCACAAACATCTTAATGCCCTAATCAAATTTTGCATTTCCACTCAAATGAAATTTAGTATAAAAAGATAAAGGTAATGGTAATAGAGACTTATAATAAAAATATAACCATCACGATTAATAATGAGAAGTTGGAGGTAGATCCCTCATAGAATGCCAAGCCCACAATCTTGATTGCAATTGTAATTAGGACTATTATTTTGAGGAGTAAGTGCTAAGCCGCATGATTGTCCTCCATTCTATGCATAATAAATGAAAACAAAATAAAAAATCTATAGAGTTGAAATTGAGAAAATCAATCCTTAAAACAATAGTGAAAAAGTTTATTTTATATAGTTTTTGGCTACGAGCCTCTATAAAGATTATTGGCAATAAATTTAAAAATACTGAGAAAAAATTCTTAGTAGAGAAACTAGTCCTATATAACCCATTACACTTTATAGTAGGGTAAACAAAAATGTTGTTTTTTAAATAACAAGCATTATGTCAAATTATTATATATATATATAGGGATTATTGATGGATTTCAAGATAAGGATTGTTATAGTGATGAAATGAAATATATTAAAAGATAATGTTAAGAAGAATGGTTTCATAATAAACCATTAACCATTTAAGAATTTGGTAACAAAAATGATAGTAAAGAAATTGTGGAAAAACACATTGTGAAAATAAAAGTATTTTATCTTGAAATTAATGTAATGATTATATATACTTACACATTATAACACTACCTTTAACAAAAATAAATAAAAATCATCATTTATTCAATTTATGTTCTCATTTGAATTGAAAACACAAAAAATGAGAAAATATGGAAGGAAGGAATGCTTATACTTTGGAAGTGATTAGAAATTAAAAGCAATATGCATGTGATGTTACCATGTTTTCCATATAGAAGATTAACACACAAATACTAAATTAAAAACTAAAAATATAAATAGTTGAATATTAATACATAAGTACTAAATTAAAAGCTTAAAAGTATGAATATTTGAATGCTTTACATAATTTATTGAGAAAACAAAATTACAAATATACATTTTTACAATTTTTGGACTCTTAAGTTTTTTTTTTCCCTTGGAAAAAAGTCGTAATTTCTATTAATGATAAGAAATTACATTTTGTAGATGTCGTAGCATATGCATGTTGCAACTATTGCCGGTGAGATAAGTGATACAAAAATGATACATAAACATATACTCCTCATAGGGAGCACTGTAACTACCATCCCATGGATGGATACTTTCTTCTCACAGAGAGGAAGATAAATTGTCATCTGTCAAAACAGTAAATTGTCTCTTCGCAGAGAGATCTGAAAACTGTACTGTATGTTCATGTACATCATAAACAAAAAGCAAAACATGTTTTTGTACAAAAAGATTCCAAAAACATGAGGGCTTATTGCCCCTGTTGAGCATGTAAATCAATGAAGGGTTTGTGATAATGCTGGTAGAAAACTCCATCGATTTCTTCCTGAATTAACCAGTCATCATCCTGCCTGTGTGCTGCTTCCTTTGAGAGGAAGTCTGCCCCTATGTTGTGCTCCCTGTAAATGTGATGATAGACAAATGAATCAAAAGCTGATATAAGTCTGTGTGCTTCATCCAATATGTGCCTCAATGAATATGCAAAGCAATGAGAAGTTCTATTTAACCAGTTTCATATTATTTTGGAATCCCCATAGAGTTGTAGATGAGTGCAATGCTTTTCAAGTGAAAATTGAATGAGACCTTTTGCGGCACAGAGCCCAGCAAAATTGTTTGTGCCCCTCCCCAAAGGTATCTGAATTTTGTAACAGTGACCTTCATGAATATATAAAATGCGCCTCGGCCACCCCCCGCCACAACCAATCTCCTGGGCTGAGCCATCAAAATAAGCCCATGGAATGGATTTATCAATGACTTCAGGCCTAATGGTTTTAGTAGGAGGGATAGGGTCTTCTTCAAGAAGGAGATCATAATCAGATATGACCCTGGATAAGATGGAAGGCCAGTGAGGGTCCTTCAGATTGAAGATAGTCTGATTCCTAGCTATCCAAATAGCCCAACACATGATTAATGCCATATTCCTTTCCTTGCAACTATGTTCATTATACCAATTGTTACAAGCTTCAGTGATGTTCCTGCCCTGCCATGATTTGAGGGAAGGGTAATGTGCAGTAATGTGTTTCCATTGTTCTATAATGACAGGGCATCCAAGAAATAGATGTTCAGTGCTCTCTTCATCCCTTCTACAAAGTTGACACCAGAAGGGTCCATAGATAGATCTTTTCATCAAATTGAGGCTGGCTGGGATCTTATTGAACAGGATAGTCCACATGAGTATGCGAGTCCTGGGTGCAGCCTTGAGTTTCCAGAGTGCTTTCCAAAAACTCTCAATAATCTACGGTTTTGTGTGGTCCATCAGCTTTAAATAACCCTCCTTAGTAGAATATTTACCATTTTTGGCAAAGGCCCAGATAATCTTGTCCTCTCCCTCCGTAATTCTGATATGGGCTTGAGTAAGAGATTCTGTGTATTCATGCCATTCCTGATGCCACTGGGCCGGAAGATTTATATCAAAGGCAGATTTCCAAGCTTGTTGGAAGAAATTAGAATTTGTGTGATCTACAATATGGCTAATATAAGAAATACCCTGATTGGTTAGGAGTCTTATCAGTTCTACAGGAAGTCTATGGGAAATTCCACAACCAATCCAAGGATCCGTTCCTATTTGCACAGCATTGCCATCCTATATTTTCCATGTTAACCCCTCTTGTATAAGTGGGATGGAATTGATCACTGCCTTCCAAATTATAGAAATGTTGTTGCTGCTCCTCTCGTTCTATTTGATCCAGTCCATTTTATTTGCAGGGCTAATGTATTCAGCATAGGCGACCTTGGTCCATGGACTGTCAGAGGACAGAAGCTGCTAGCCCAGCCTAGCAGCCAGAGCTCTGGAGAATATGTCTAGTCTTTTTATACCCCATCCTCCCCATCGTTTGGGCCTAGCAATAATATCCCATTTTACCCATGCAAATAATCTTCCCTGTTGCTTTCCCTTCAACAAAAACCTACAACAAATGTTTTGTAACCTTGCCAGAATTCCTCATGGGATCGATGCCAATGTCATCCAGTACACTGGTGTCGCTTCCAGAATGGCTTTAATAAGGACCAACCTGCCTGCTCTTGATAGGTACCGATGGTACCAGATATTGAGGTGTTTTTCCACCTTGGAGATCAGCCAGGTCTAGTCTGCAATTTTGTAACCCTCGGGTTTCAGCTTATATCCAAGATATCTGAGTCCCACTTCTAGATTAAGAAGATTAAATGGGAATCCTTCAATGGTAGTAGTGTATGTTTATCTGCATCCTTCTCAAAAGTTTAAGTATTTCTTCTCCCACCATGAATAGTTTTGCGATCAAACTGTCAAAGTCTTCCCAACAGCACTTGGCATACATCCATTAGCATTACATCACACAATACCACATCCTTATAAGTACCAATTTAGATCCCTACCTTGCATTGTTCTTTCATAATAAGCTAATGTCCATTTTACAACCATGATACTTTGTAAGGAGTAGGGTGTACTATTTTCACTAATCCTAACTTGTCCACCATTTCTGTAGAAGCAAGGTTATTAGTGCTTCCAATATCAATTATCACTTTGCAACATTTTCCATTGGATTTTCATGTAGTTCTAAATAAACTCTTTCTTTGAGTTGGCTCTCCTGTCTCTTTCTCTTCCTTAAGCAATACCCTTTTCAACGACAAGAATTCTCATTCTTCAGGTGATTCTTCCTTTTTTGCAATTTGAGGTTTTTCTTCCTTTGCCTCAACCACATTCACATTCCTCTGATTTGTTGTTTTATTATGAGGAGAGTCCCATGATCCATGTCCCCATTCTTCACATGTATAACACCGAATTTCTCTTCCCCGACCTCTTCCTATGGGTGCAAATATTCCTCTACTGAAGTCTCCTCTCTATGGTGGTCTACTACTTGAATTTCCTGCTTCACTCTGATGGTTTTGAAATCTTGGTCTAGCAACTCCTTTACCTCTTACTGAACTCTTTCCTCTATTCCTTTGATTTTGCTTCCTCAACATCTTCTCTTCTGCCTTCAAAGAAACTTGATAGGCATCTTCAATTGTCTTTAGACTCAGCAAGTTGATTTCATCCTGTATGTCATACCTTAAGCCATTGATATACCTGGCTACTTTCTCTTCATCATCCTCTGCATGTCCTGCTATAATGTTCAGCATAGAAAACTCTTATGTATATTATTTGACAGTCATTCCTTTTTGCCTCAAATTCTATAACTGTCTGAAAAGATTTAACTAATAATATTTTGGCATAAATTTAGCTTTCAATTTACTTACCATTTTATCTCATTGTTTGATCTTGGACTTCCCTTTTCTTGCTCTGGATGTTTGTAGTTCATCCCACTAGATAGTTGCATGACCCTTCAATCTGGTAACTACAAATTTCACCTTATTTTTGTCATCAACCTCCTCCTCGTAGTCAAAATACTTATCCAATGAACTAATCCAGTCCATCAACTCTTCTACATTGAGATTCCCATCATACAAAGGTATTTCCATCTTTGGTATTCCACTTGCTTTGGCTAACAGCTTGAGAACTTTGGCAGCTTCACTTTCAACCTCTTCTTCTTCCTCAGAAGATTCTTCTGTCACATTGGCATCTCCTTAATCATTTTCTCTCCTCTGAGCACTCTCCATTGTCTCCATCCTTGTACGTAGACTCTGGACCTTATCCACCAGAATTGCATTCACTATAGGTCTCCCTCGACCTATGCCAGCTCCTCTCTTCAGTGGCATGTTTGCTGTAGCAAAACTTAATCTCTGGGCTCCGATACCAAAATGATGCAGGAGGTAGACGAATAATGAGGTGGTAGTATTTAATTAGACTAATGGTTAACTTAAGAACCAATTAGTTGTGCGTAAATAGATTCTGAATGTATGTTTTCCTTGTAAGGTTTCCACTTTCTCTGACCCATCACTGTCGGTCCCACCTTGAATTTTCCTTTTGGTTGAGCACTTCAATCCGAACCGTTGATCTCAAACCTCCAGATCCAACGAATATCGCGTCGTCCGCTTTCAACTTACCCGGACGATCTCCACCATTGATATTACCCATCTAATCAAACAGCTGTTGCACAATCTCGCGTGGATTCATGCACTGTCGATATCAAAGCGAAAGTGCACAAGAAAAGTGGTTTTCCTTGGCCACGTGTAAGCCGCTAAGGCTAATAATTTGGACTTGGTACAATACCACTTCCCTCCTTTTGATAGCGTGAGATATTGCTTCCCTCTTATCAAATACAACCCACATGCTTTAAACAATACATTAAGGAAAAACACTTAAGGAATTTTTTTTTGTGTTTAAGCTCATTATTAAAACTTAATACTAATTCAACTGTGAATGATGAATAAAGTCTTATAAACTGAGAAAATATCTGATTAAGTCCAGAACGCCGATACACTAATATGAATGAATTTTTGTACCAGATTAATACACAACACCACACTTGATCATTTATTCAACAAAATGTAAATTACAGGCCCTGCCCTCTCGACTTGAGTACAACAAGTTTTTGACCTCTGTTCAATCTCAATCCCTATCTCTATCAGTCAAAACTCTCGCTTAATCACTCTGTTCTCAATCCTCTAATATTCTATCATTACATTCTTTTTCTCTTTTATGAATCGAATCCTATCCTAACTGCATTAACAACTTGATCCCTATTTTAATAAATCTAACAATTAAATCTCTATTATCAAGCTCTGTTACACACCTATACTAACCACTTATCTCTTAGTCTAAAAATAATACAATATTCTAATTATTACAATAATGAAGTAAAGATCATTCTCAAGAGGTACAACGCTCTCTACTAAAACTGACTTTGACCACTTAGGTCAATGAAATTCATATCTTGCTAGCCACAACATGTCAACATACAATCACATTGTTGGCTAAGTCTAGATGCTCCTGCATCAACTTACCTTGTTTTACTCTCTATTTTTTCCATGAGTGATTTCTATATTTTTAAGTCTATGTAATAGCTGCGTGAAATCCAGGTCCGCAGTTAGTGAAATTGAGCTACGTGAAATCAGCTTCATGAAAGTCACACCCCTCTGCCTCTCTGCATAGATTTTTTTCTACCTTGGTATCAGAGTGGGTTAAACTCTGTTAGTGTAAAAGCAAGTGCTTTCACTAGTAGTTAAAATTGTTTTGAGGAAAGATTCTTTTCGGCATATTTACCAGCAGGTAGAAAGTTTTTTTTTTCACTTAGAAATGAAAACATCAAGCACAAGCGTGACTAATCCTCAAATAAATCAGTTTAATGAAAAAAATTATGATTATTGGGCTATTACAATGAAGGCCATGTTTTCTTCTCAAGACATTTGGGATTTGGTGGAGAATGGTTTTCAAGAACCAGCAAAGGCAACAACATACAGTGCCTTATCTCAAGCAGAAAGAGATTTATTAAGGGACAACAGGAAGAAGGATTCAAAACCCTTGTTAAATATTTTCCAAGCAGTTCATCAAAGTATTTTCCCAAGGATTGTAGTAGCAACGAAATCTAAGCAAGCATGGGACACCCTCCAGACAACCTACTAAGGCATGAAAAAAGTCAAGACAGAAAAGCTGCAAATGCTGAGAAGAGAGTTTGAAACAATTTGTATGAAAGAGTCTAAGAATGTAGACTCATTTTTAACACATGTAAGTGAATTGGTTACTCAAATCAAGTCTCATGGTGAGACACTTTAGGAAGGAAGCATAGTTGAGAAAGTTTTGATAAGTTTGCCAGCAAGGCTTGATGCCATTGTTATGGCAATAGAAAAGACAAAGGATCTCTCATAGTTTTTAGTGGATGAACTTAATGCATCACTGATTTTGTATGAACATAGACTGAATAGAGAAACAAGCTCCTTATTGGATCATGCCTTCAAGACACAAGTATCATTTGGTCAAGGTTGAGGCAGAGGAAGATCATATGCTAGAGGAAGAGGAAGAAGCCCACACAGAGGTGGAAGAAGCAGCAATTCAAGCTCAAGTGGAAGAGGTAGCAATCAAAATCCAAGTCAAGGCCCAAGCCAAAATCAAGCACAAGGTTAGAGGTATGATAAATCTCAAGTTCAATGTCATTATTGTAAGAAGTATGGTCATTATGCAAATGAATGTAGAAAGAAGCAATATGACATTAGTAACAAACCAAGTGTAAATTTCACAAAATAAAATCAGAACGATGATAACATGTTTTTAGCTTGTAATGTAGCACAAGAAAAACAAAGCGATATATGGTATCTAGATTCAGGGTGTAGCAACCACATGTTAGGAAACATAGAAATGTTTTCAAATCTAGATGAAAGTGTGAAATCTGAAGTGACATTAAGGACTGATAGCAAAGTCTCTGTCATGGGAAAAGGAAGAGTTAATATCCTAACAAAGAAGGGGGAGAAGTAGTACATCTCAGATGTTTACTTTGCCCCCGTTCTGAAGCATAACCTCATGAGAATTGGACAACTCATGCAAAAGGGCTACAATGTTTTCTTCAAGAATGATGTATGCACAATTTTGGATAGTCCATTTGCTACCAATGGGCTTCCTTCCAGCTGAAAACTCCACTAGATCCCAAGCCTCATTTTTGTGCAAAGATGCCATTTCATCAACCATGGCTTCTTTCCAGAGTTTTCCATCCTCTGAATCTATTTCTTCTTTCACAGTTCTGGGATCATCATCCATAATAGATAAAGCAAAATTTGAACAGAAAGCAGATGGACTATACCTTTCTGGCTGCCTACTTTCTTGAACTAATCTTCTCACAGCTGGAGTTTGTAGCTCTTCATCTTCTGATTCCTCCTCTTCTGTAGAGTCTGATTCTTCCTCCTTTAGCTCAAACACTATCTTCTCAGGTTCCTTTGGTTGGACTTCATGTTTAATAACATCTTTCACCTCTCTAAACACCACATCTCGACTGTACACAACCTTCCTTGTTACTGGGTTCCAAAGCTTATAACCCTTTAAACCATCCTTATACCCAATAAAGATGCACTTTTCAGATTTACTATCCAACTTGGTTCATTTCTCCTTTGGAACATGTACATATGCATCACATCCAAATACCCTCAGATGTGAAAGAGAGGGTTTCTTACCAGTCCATACCTCTTGTGGAGTCTTCTCGTCCAATGCTGATGAAAGTGACCTATTGATCAAGTAACATGCAGTATCCACCGCCTCTACCCAGAATTCCTATCCTAACCTGGCACCACTGAGCATGCTTCTTGCCCTTTCCATCAACGTCTTGTTCATTCTTTCTGCAACTCCATTTTACTGAGGTGTATATGTAGTAGTCTTCTACTGTGCTATACCAAACTTCTTACAGAATTCTTCAAATTCCATGCTGCAAAACTCTGCACCATTATCTGTCCTCAGCACCATTATCTTCTTCTCTATCTGATTTTCCACGAGAGACTTAAATTCTTTAAACCTGTCAAAGACTTCAGATTTCTTCTTAAGGAAATGTATCCATGTATTCCTTGAGAAGTCATCTATAAATGATACATAGTACATAGACTTACCCAGTGATGGAACCTTCATAGGTCCAAACACATCACTGTGCACAAGCTCTAATATATGTTTCGCCCTCTTACCACCAGAGGGGAAACTCACCCGATTTTGCTTCCCATATACACAATTTTCACAGAAGTCAAAATCCAGAGAGTTATTACTCATACCTTCTACCATACCTTTACCATGAAGTATTCGAAGGCCTTTCTCTCAAATATGTCCAAGACTTTGATGCCACAGCATGGTCTTCTCTCCAAAGACCACTAGATTTTCTGCTCCACTTTTAGGAACCATAGAACTGTTGCACCCATCAACAACCATGCTACCTTACAGCTTTTACAGAGTTCCAATCCAAACTCCCCGCATCAATACCAGTGCTCCCTGAACCATCTTGCAGGTATCCTTCTCGAACACTGTTTTTACACCTGCATCATCCAGCTTGCTTACAGAAATTAGATTTCTGGCCAATGTAGGAATACGTAGAACACCTGGAAGTGTTCTAACTCTTCCACCTTGTAACTTCAACTTTACCTTTCCGCGACCAATGATTTTAGCCTTCCTATCATCCCCTAAGAAGACATCACCACCATCATATTTCTCATACTCGCAGAACCATTCTTTATAGGGAGTGAAGTCACTGAAGTGAAAGGATGCACCTGAGTCAATCAACCATGCCTCATGATCTACATGTGTACTTGAAGAAGCCAAGTACACATCCCCACCTTCATCTGAGGTGGTTTTTTCCTCTGCAGAAGGAGCATCATCAGATCCCTTTCCTTTATCAAGAGCTTTAGATTTACAATCCCTTTTGTAGTGCCCTTCCTTTCCGCATTTCCAGCACACCACCTTTACAGGTTTTCCTGGAGATTTAGATCTCCCACTCGATGACTTATTTTTGTTTCTATTCTGGGACCATCCTCGTAAAGACAAGGCATCACCATTTTGGCTCTCCATATTCTTCCGTCTCATCTCCTCCGTCAGCAAGGCTGAGACTATTTCATCAAATTGCAAGGCAGTTGCATTGATACCTATTGCAATAACCAGACTATCCCACAAATCTAGTAGAGAACACAACAAACTGATGCACTTATCTTCATCTGAAATTTTAATATCAACAGATGCTAACTGACTTACCACAGTATTAAATGCGTTTATATTCTCTATCACCGAGTTTCCCATCCTCAGGTTATACAGCTTTTTTCGCAAGAACAGTTTATTCACCAGAGACTTTGATTGGTACAAATTCCCTAACTTGTCCCACAAAGCCTTTGCTGTAGCTTCCCCTGATACATTCAACAACACTGAATCTGAGACACACAATCGTATTGTGCTCTTTGCCTTCCGATCCAACTTCTTCCATTCTTCATCAGACACTCCCGTTGGTTTAGTACCTAGATCTACCGCGATCCACTGATCTTTATCCACCAACAAATCCTCCATCTTGAGTTTCCACAACTAAAAACTCTGACCATTAAATTTCTCGATCTCTATCTTTCCACTGCTCACCATCTTCTTTCACCACTAGAATCGATCTCGCAGATCTCCCACTGAACAGGGTCTACCACAAGCCCGAGCGAAAGCCCTCAGCAATAAAGGCATCCCCTTGAAGCGAAATTTTCTCTGATACCAAATGTAGGTTTTAACCCCATATAGAAATTACCTACTTATGAATTCTAAAACACAGAAAATAAACAATGTGAGAGCATAACACATAAAACACATATACACAGAGATTTTCCCCTAGATCCCAAAACTGGGGCTACCAGCTTGATTTTTCATTATGTTCCTTTCAATGTTACAATACATATTTATACATGCTGAAGCATCCAATAGCATGGACCGAAAGCCATCGTGTCCAAAACCATGGACCGAAAACCATCGCATCCAAAAAACATGTGCAAAAATCATGCACAAAACCATAGGTGGGTCCGCCCAACCTAACATAGGGTCCAAAACCAAAAATTTTCGAGGTAGCTACAGGTACCCCTCAAACCCCCAATGACCCCCCCCCCCCACCACTCTAACCTCCGGTTAACTGCGTGGGCTAGTCGTGGAAAGAATATAACACAACCCAACAAAGAAAAGACTAGGAAAGAGGCATGAAATGAGAAAAACTCAAAAGGAAAAGGGAATGTGGGAAAAGTGATTGTTGGGTCCCTATAATACTAGTGATTACCCCATTACTATTGTAGTTATACCCCTTATTTATATTGTTGTGCCCCTATTACCCCCATGTTGTTATTTCTGTGCCCCATAGAATCCCTCTATTGTTATTTTTGTGCCCCATAGGTCGGCTGGATTATATTGTGACTCCTTAGACTCCTATATATAGAAAGGAGGTTTTGTCATTTGTATCATCCAAGAATTGTTCATTTATGTAATGTAAAGGAGGTTTCCCCCTCGAAGAGGCTGAATTCTAAAGCGTTGATCTATCTTTTCTATCTTTTCTTGAGCTGGTTTCATAACATTTGGTATCAGAGCTTTGTATTCTAGGGTTTCACTGCTCCAAACAGGTCATCGTGGAATTTTTGCTATAACTTTTTTATTCTTATGTTTCAGAAGTCGCAAAAAAAAACCCATTCGAGAAGAAATCGTGCTGAACCTTGGGTCCGAACTTCAGAGCTTTTCGCGTGATATTTGCGGAGATATGATCTGAGGAAGTTGGTCTTTTTGCAGACTCCTGAATTACATTCAAAACAGGTGACCTGGGGAAAATCGTCATAACTTTCTCTCTGGGCATCGGATTGAAATTTAGTAAGAAGGTACAGAAAGAGGACGGATAGTAGTTTCTTGTATATGTGTTTTAGATTCAAAGGCTGAAACAGTGACTCATGGCATGTCGTACAATTTCGCTCTACTGAATTAGTCTAAAAGCAAGTCACTGTGGGAGATTTCACATAACTCTTCCTTGGAGAATCCAATTTGGGTCAGACTTGTGGCATTGGAAAGAGGACACAGAAGGCTACTACAGGTCACAATTTTAGAATTGGATGATCTAAAATTACAGAGATACATCAGATTCAATATCAGGCTTCTATAAAGTGAAAAAAGGTGTGTAGTTTTTTTAAATTTTTGTAAGCTTGGTTTAACGGAATTCAAAGGGCATAGTAAAGCATTATTATCGGTAACTGATGCCCTGAGGAAAGAAAATGCAAACACCTAGTAAGGAACCAGAAAGATCTAGCATGACTCATGAAGAAGAGGAAGAAATGCTACATGATATATCAAAATTACAAGAACAAGTGCAACAAATGTCACGCTCACAAAAGCTAACAGAAGCTAAGATAAGTGGCGTGGAATCTAATATAAATTGCATGGAATCTAAGATAAAGGGAATGGAAGCTAAGATGTATGATTCGAAGATAGATTTGAAGAGAGACATGGCAGATTTGAGGACGGATTTGAAGACATACATGGCAGATTTGAAGACAGATTTGACAAATTTCCTACAAGAAATACTTACTAATGGTGAAAAGGTTGTAAAGGAAACTCATGATGCAAACAAAAGTAATGTTAATCATGATTCCATAGACACTAATGTTGGATCGAAGACCCACCATATTCCAAAAATCGATATGAGGAAGTTTGATGGCAAGGATCCCGCCACATGGATATTACAGATGGAGCAGTTCTTCGATCTCAATAATGTGCAAAACACACAAAAGGTACGTATGGCAACTGTATATTTGGAACCAAATCAGTTTGTATGGTATCAATGGCTTTGCTCTCGTAAAAAATTTATCACTTGGGCAATTTTTACGGAAGAATTGATAGCACATTATGAAGATACAAAAAGCAACACTTTTTTTAGCCAATTGATAAGTCTCAAACAAAAGGGTTCAGTAATGGAGCACATTGAGGAGTTCCAAAAATTGAACATAAGGGTAAAAGATATTCTAGAGGAGCATAGGATTGATGTGTTCATAGGGTCTTTAAAAGATAATATCCAACATGATGTTCGCCTTTGGGAACCTGATTCATTAGAGAAGGCATTCAGGTTAGCAAGAAAAATGGAAAGCAAAATTATGGCAACCAGGAAGCATACCACTCACAACTATAAAGATGGAAGTGTTGTTGCCCCTAGTCTTCCACAACCTATAAGGTTGACACCACAACAATTGGAAGAAAAAAGAGCAAAAGGGCTTTGTTACAGTTGTGATAGCAAATACACTAAAGGTCATAAGTGTGCTGAGAAGAAATTATTCTACATAGATTGTGAAGAGGAAGAAGAAAAGGAGCAAGAAAGGTCAAAAGAAGAAGATATAATCCAGGAACAAAGCCTAGATGAAGAAAAAATAAATCTGACCATATCTTGTAATGCATTGGTGGGAATTACCACTCCTCAAACCATCAAGATAAAAGGACAAATCAAGAAGAAAAAGGTAATAGTGTTGATTGATTCAGGAAGCACCCACAATTTTATTCATTGTAGGGTAGCAAAAGAATTGAATTGCTTCCTATATCCAGCACCAGAGTGTCAAGTGATGATTGCAAATGGAGGAACAATAAATTGCTCTGGAAGGTGCCATAATATCAAGCTATCCATGGGAGAATATGTATTGACTAGCCCAATGCTTTCCATTCCAATGGGAGGTGCTGATGTTGTACTAGGAGTCCAATGGCTACAATCCTTGGGTACAATAGCTTTTAATTTTCAAGAACTTTTCATCAAATTTTCTACGGAAGGAAAGGAAGTTGAATTAAGGGGTATTGCAGGGAAACCGGGAAAGATAATCAGCTCTAATGGTATGACAAAGCTTCTAAAAAAGGAGCAAAGAGGTGTAATTGCACAATTATGTTCGCTAGATGTTTCCACATCGGAATCATCTATTTCTCCAGATCTCCAAAAAGTCCTGGACAATCATTCCAAGGTATTTGAGACTCCCAAAGGTCTCCCACCTATGCGTGATCATGATCATGCTATTCATCTGATTCCAGGAAGTGTTCCTCCAAACATCAGGCTGTACAGATATCCCTATGTCCAAAAAAGTGAAATTGAACGTATGGTTGCAGAAATGCTAGAGGCTGGTATAATTCAACCAAGTCAAAGTTCTTTCTCTGCTCCAGTAGTATTGGTGCACAAGAAGGATGGATCATGGCGCATGTGTCCGGATTATAGGGAGCTCAACAAGCTCACTATTAAAGATAAGTTCCCCATTCCTGTCATTGATGAATTACTGGATGAATTGCATGGATCAATTTACTTCACCAAGTTGGATCTTCGTTCGGGATATCATCAAATCAGAATGAAGATTGAAGACATTCTAAAAACGGCATTTAGAACTCATGAGGGTCATTATGAATTTTTGGTCATGCCTTTTGGCCTTACCAATGCACCTTCAACATTTCAAGGTTTGATGAATTCAATTTTCAAACCATTCCTTAGAAAATTTGTGTTAGTATTTTTTGATGATATACTAATCTACAACAAGTCTTGGAAGGATCATGTTGAACATGTTGACATGGTGCTACAACTATTGGAGGAGAAACAATTATATGCAAAAAGATCCAAATGTTTCTTTGGAGTCCAGGAGGTGGAATATTTGGGTCATATTGTATCTCATGAAGGAGTTAAGGTAGACCCTAGCAAAATTAAAGCCATTAAGGAATGGAAAATCCCCACATCCATAAAGCATCTGCGAGGATTTCTTGGGTTGACAGGGTATTATCGCAAGTTTGTTAAGAATTATGGGAGAATAGCAGCACCTCTAACAACATTATTGAAGAAAGATGCATTTTCATGGACTCCGGAAGCAACAAAGGCCTTTGAACATCTTAAAGAGGCAATGTGCCAAGCACCGGTCTTAGCTACACCGGACTTCACAAAAACCTTTATTGTGGAATGTGATGCTTCAGGAAATGGAATTGGTGTTGTTCTAATGCAAGATGAAAGACCCATTGCTTTTGAAAGTTGTCCAATCAAGGGAAAGTTTTTAACCAAAGCTATTTATGAGAAGGAAATGTTGGCAATACTCCATGCACTTAAGAAATGGCGACCCTACCTAATGGGAAGACACTTCAGGGTAAAAACGGATCATGATAGCCTTAAATACTTTTTAGAACAAATATTATCCTCTGAAGAGCAACAAAAGTGGGTCACAAAGATGTTGGGTTATGACTTTGAAATCATCTACAAAAAAGGGAAGCAAAATGTGGTGGCAGATGCACTCTCAAGAAAGGATGAGGATGTGGAAGCATTGTTGTGCGCCATTTCTATTATCCAACCAGATTGGATAAACGAAGCAAGGGAGGAATGGAAGAATGATGAAGAAGTGTGGGCACTTATTCTAAAGCTACAACAAGATTCCAGTACGTCTGATACATTTAGCTGGAAAATTGATTCATTATGGTACAAAGATCACTTATACCTCTGTAAGAATTCCCAACTAAAACAAAAGATTCTTATGGAATTTCACACTTCTCCCTTAGGAGGGCATTCGAGATTTTTAAAAACTTACCACAGGGTTAAGAAGGAATTTTTTTGGGATGGCCTTAAATCAGATATTCAAAATTTTGTGGCGGAATGTTTGGTTTGCCAACAAAATAAAGTTGAAACAATTAAGACATCGGGTCTATTACAACCTTTATCCATTCCAAGCCAACGTTGGGAGGAGGTTTCAATGGATTTTATCACTTTACCCAAGTCTGAGGGAAAGAGTGTCATCATGGTGGTAGTTGACAGACTTACCAAGTATGCACATTTTTGTGCATTATCACATCCATTTAAAGCCAGTACAGTTTCTACTGCATTTATGGAAACAATTCAAAAGCTACATGGAAACCCAAAGATTATTGTAAGTGACAGAGATCCCATTTTCACTGGAAATTTTTGGACAGAATTATTTTCTTGTCTTGGTACTCAGTTAGCTCATAGCTCATCTTATCATCCTCAATCTAATGGGAAAACTGAGATAGTAAACAAATGTTTGGAAGGATATCTTCGTTGCTTTGTATCTGATAAACAGACACAATGGGTCAAATGGTTGCCTCTGGCTGAATGGTGGTATAACACTTCCTTCCGTACAACAACAAAACATTTATGGCACTTTATGGGTATCAACCACCATCCATCACATCATATTTAAGAGAAAATTCTAAGGTTCAGGCAGTGGAACATCACATCGAATACAACAAGTCCTCCAACTCTTAAAGGATAACCTTGTGTTGGCACAAAATAGAATGAAACAACAGGCAGATCAACATCGCAGTGAAAGAAGTTTTGATGTAGGTGATTGGGTATTCCTACGGCTACAACCATATAAGAAAATGTCCCTAAAGCAAGCTAAGAAGGATAATAAATTATCACCAAAGTATTATGGTCCGTACAAGGTGTTGCAAAATATTGGTACTATGGCATACAAATTGGAGCTTCCTGCAGCTTCTCGATTGCACCCAATTTTCCATGTTTCATGTTTAAATAAGGTTATAGGCGACAAGCTCTCAGTGCAAACAATATTGCCAGAACTTGATGAGGAAGGAAAAATTACATTGGAACCTGAAGCAGTCACAGAAACAAGAACTCAACAGCTACGAAATCGATCAATTTCAGAGTATCTTATCAAGTGGAAGAACTTATCCGCTGAAGATTCCACATGGGAGGATGAGAATTTTATGCAGAAGTATCCAGAACTACTCAAGCATTGAGGACAACACTTTTTTGAAGGAGAGGGGCATGTTGGGTCCCTATAATACTAGTGATTACCCCATTACTATTGTAGTTATACCCCTTATTTATATTGTTGTGCCCCTATTACCCCCATGTTGTTATTTCTGTGCCCCATAGAATCCCTCTATTGTTCTTTTGTGGCTTTATATTATTATTGTTAGGTCGGCTGGATTATATTGTGACTCCTTAGACTCCTATATATAGAAAGGAGGTTTTGTCATTTGTATCATCCAAGAATTGTTCATTTATGTAATGTAAAGGAGGTTGCCCCCTCGAAGAGGCTGAATTCTAAGGCGTTGATTTATCTTTTCTATCTTTTCTTGAGCTGGTTTCATAACAATGATTTAATGTAATCCAAAAGTAACTAGGTTTCGAATAAGAAAAATAACATAACTAAAACTAAAACCAGATCTATATAAATTAAAAGATCATGATTATGTGAAGTCAAATAATTTCTAATGTATCCATTCAAGTTGCTTCCGACTTGGCAGTAGAAAGATATAAAAAGTTAGCAACAGTGTAAAATAAGGTATAAAAAATAAAGATGTCAACCTGAATAGCTTGCATAAGAAATCAAAGGCATTTCCGATTGGCATAAATGTGTGCCATAATGGCTTGCTTTAACCAATCTGCAACTTTACCTTGTCAATTAAAACAATGATTATTCAAACATTGTAGGCTACTCTAGAGTGTACATTATTATGTATTTTTAGTATTATCAAACATCAAGCAATATCTAAACTTATTATTAACAAAAAATATTTCCAATTAATATTGCTCTAGAACCATTCAACAATTGGATCACGATATTCATAAAAAGCCCATTTAAAAACCTTGAAATTCTTGAGAGCGGTAACTTTCAATTAACGCAGTCAAATTATAAGGTGAATCTTGTGAGGGGAAACTTATATGGTCTTGTTCATAAATTTTATCAAGATTGTGAGTACTAGATATAACTAACTACAGAAACTAAAGTGCCTCGACCATTTGAAAATCATCTGAGTAGTGGGATGATTAATCAAATGACATTTATGAGAACCATTGTTATGATGAAATCGATGAATTGTCATATCATATTCTCGATGCTCCATTGGTTCCCCTTGTATCTGGTTAGAAAGAAGACCAATAATATGAAAGCTTCCATATCTGGGAAACCAATTAGGATACTAGGCTGACAAAAGATTAGAAACATGTGTAAAATAAAATATAGTATTCATACCAGCAAAATGGTTTTAGTCTGCCAAATGATTCAAACATTGAATGATGCTGAAAAGGCCTGATTGTAATAGAAAAATGATTAACTTCATAACATACATAAGAAATATCAAGAGATGATCATTCATCGAAGTGTTTGACAGGGATAAATCATTCGACCAATGATGATATTTGTCTTGATAACAAAAAATCAGTGAAATATATGAATTCTAATCCTTGGTTGGATACTTGGGATTTTCATGAAGAATTAAAAAAACTGGAATTTTCTATTATATCATAGAATTTATCTTGTGGATTAAGAGAATCCTTCAAGAGTGAGCTTACATCTAGTGAAACCATGTTAAGAAATAATTATGCGAGAATATTCTAGTATAACCTAGTTCAGAGACCTCATCAGGATCCAAAAACTTGACATACCCATCAATTGAAGTTGAAGTTCCTCGAGTTCCTTACAAGTCCCTCAACTTTGAAATGTTGGATGATTATTTTTTTAAAGCATGGCCATTTCATCATTTGTGTGAAGACAACTATCATCAATTATCTCAACAAGATCATTATGAATCAAATGGCAATTTTTGGAATAATCAGTTTCGTTAGAAGTGTCAACATTATCAAATAGATTACCTAATTTATAATAAAGATGTTCAACCACATAATCCTCTTCATTATGGGAAGCCGTAGCGCCTTGTGTGGACATATAATTCGATTCATAAGATTTTTATTTTAAATAAAATGGAATACGTTCATCATTAATTATTTCATTACACACATCTCAACATAAGACTAGTGAGCTCGAGAAGAAATTCCTGAGAGAAATTCTTCTATGATTAGATCAGATTCGAGGTCAAAATTTGCAAATCCAAGTCTTCTTGTGAAAACAAGAGACCATCAAATGTACTTGGGCACGCGTCACTATGTATATATTTGGAGTCATTATATTTAAGGTAATGGTTTCCCAAGAGTGCCTTTTGGTTGAGGAATTTGATCCCACTTGACTGATTACTAAGATGTTGATATTCTTGATCAACAGAGAGTGTAGAAACATCACTTTGACATATATGAATTTGAAAAAGAGAAGAGAGATTAAAAGTGTCTTCATCCTTTTGCATCTCTACCTATGAAATGTGACCACTTTGTACCTAATTACCATGTGAACCAGTAAATTGAAAATACAAAGTACATGAAGAAATTACTGGTGGACTAGATTGATTAAGTGAATAAAGGTAGAAAGGGTCACGAGGTGTAAATGATACAGGATGAAAGGTATCCATAGAAGAGGTAGTAATTTCAATAATATCATATTCAGTATTAGAATTATTCATATCAATGTAATATGTAGGAATGAATTGATCAATCTTTACCTCAGGCTCAATTGGTTTACCAGAAAATTCAATGTTCTTTTGTATAAGATCCTGATTGTGGAAAGAATATGTAGGTGGGACAAATAGATCAACAATTTTATTTTCATATTTCCCAACTCCAACATCAGCACAAGAGACCACTTTATTGGTAATGAAAAAGAAGGAGGAGAAGGAACAAAAGAGGGAGTAGTTCCTCCCATAAAATTCTAAGTGTCCTAGGACCAAGATAAGTTCAAAGGCTTATAAAATATTTAGATTCATATGTTTCCAAATAAATCCAAACTAAATATTGAAACTTTTCATTAATAAAATCCCAATCCACATCTTCCTCGATAAATTCATAACAAAAGTGAAGAAACCAATCCAGAAAGTCCTCTAATGATTCATTAGATTTAATTCTAAGCCAATTAATCCTCTTATACACATTTTAATAATCATACATGTCAAAGGCTTGTTGAATTTCCTTGTAGATTTTGTCAAATTAATGAATATAAGAAGATGGTAAGGTATTCAACCATAGCTAAACATAACCTTCAAAATATCACAATCCACTTCATTAAAATCCAAAAACTTTAGAAAGTGGAGTGTATGTTCAACTACAGATGTTTCACACTCATCATTGAACTCTAGATGTGACAAGTCATGAATTACTTCCATTGGGAATTTCATATTTGATATATTAAAAAATCATCCCGGGTTTATATCGACTAAATTAAGTCATAGAGGGGATTTTGATAAATAATAATGACTAAATTAAGTGAAAAACATATCCCCTCTATGACTCCCTCTTTCCCCCCTATAATTCAATATTTCTCTCTCTTCCTATATCCCCCCTCTAATTATATATTTATCCCTATTCCTCTATCCCCCCTCTAATTATATCTTTGTCTCTCTCTCCATCTCTCCTTCTCTCCATCCCTCCCTAACTACCAACTCTCCTCTTTTTGTCACTTCCTCTCTTTTTCTATGACTCCCTCAATCATTGCTTCACAAAAAACCTTTGAACTTTGTCTCTCTTTCTCCTTCTCTCCCTCCCTCTCCCCACCTCACTTCCTCTCCTGCTCCCCCTCTCCTTCTATCTTATCCCCTCCTCTATCTTTGATCTTGTGGATCAAAATAGTGCTTAAAATTCAAAGTGTGTGACAGAGATTGAATCCTAAATGAATGGATATATCTCAACGATATGAACCTAACGCAATTCGTTTCACTCAAAACTGATATCATATGCTCCAAATATCATGTTTTGATAGAATTGGAAAATAACTATTTTTTTTTAATTAGGGTTCCAGGTAAACCCAATCAATAGTTTGTACACTGACTCAACATATGACTAGGAATCTGAGAGTGTTTTTATGGGCCAACAATTGGATGACACTTGTCTCATTTTTATATGTTTGTGTATGGTGTGATTTCATTGGTGTAATTTTGGACCAATAAGGGAGAGCCACGTGGGCCAATCGATGGTTGTCACATGGCCTCCTCTTATATGGAAAATTTTTCCTTAAGGGTCAAATGGAGGCCACGAGGATCGAACCCACAATCTCAACCAACAACTACAATGGCCTAACCAACTACGTTGCAGTGGTTCTTGTAAAAAAATGTGTCAAGTTTAAATTTAACATTAAATGGAAACACCATTGGGGTAGGGGTTGGGCTAATCTGTAGGCCATGGCCACCATAGCACCACGTGACCATAGGCAGGGGGCCAAGGGGCTAGGCCTTATCCCAAGCCACAATGCATGTCAGAGCCAGCACCAATGCCCAGTGGTAGAGGAAATGTGGGGGCAGCCCACGGGGGCTAGCCCTGGGTCATATGACCCATGATAAGACCACTGATAGAAGCCAGGAGAAAATTAAGCGACCCATCCCCAAGGGGCCAACCCCAGGTCATAAGGAGCCATGCGACCAAGACCACGGAGGCTTGGAGAGGGGCCATCCCAAGAACATATGGGTGACCATGCGACTAAGAGTGTGCCAAACGAAGGGCCTAAAGTCGTTGGACATAGGCCCTGTAATCTCGACCCTAAACCAGGTCACATAGGTGCCATGTGGCCATGATTTTTAGAACTAGGGGCTTAATGGGGAGACTAGAACTGTGCATCGATTGTGGGTTCAAGGAACTCAAGCTAGGTTTAGGCCGAGTTTGAGGATGATTAGTTGGAGAATTTGGGAAAAATTGAAACAATCGTAACATACTCAAGTTTTGTGCAAATGAGGTGCAGAAAGAACCAAAGTGGGGGTTTTGATAGTGTGAGATCCATTGGAGACATCATTTCTGGTCTTTGAGCTTTGTAAATTATGTAAACACACTTTTGAACATTTTTAATGAAAGAGGTTGTGCATTGGGAGTTGGACCAGGAGATGTATCCCAAGAGAGGGGTGAACTCCTTTATCATGCTTTGTGTTATGTTTCTCATATATGCTTATTTCTCTCTATTTTTCTTTAAAATTTTGTTAAAATTTACTTGTTTATGTGTTTATTAAATTGATCCTTTGCCCAAATACATATAAATTTAACTTGCAAATTGTTAAAAATCTTAAAGTTTACACATACAGATCAATCTCTATCTCTCCCCCCATCACACATACTCTCTCTCTCTCTCTCTCTCTCTCTCTCTCTCTCTCTCTCTCTCTCTCTCTCTCTCTCTCTCTCTCATTTCTTTATTCCTCGCTCCCTCACTAAGTCCTAACTTCACGATTAGCCTGCTGCAACTCTCTCTGTCTCTCTCTCTCGTCACATGGAGTTAATGATTTTGGATATCACTTATGTGATTGTGGAAATCACAAAATTAATGGGAGTGGATAACACAAAATACAAGTGCTTGATTAAATCACATAAAAAAAATCTAATGGTGATGGGAACTCTAATAGTCCCCTTGAAAAATACTCTCCTTCATTTTGTTATGTATGATTAATTGATTTTGGTGAACTATAATGATATGAGGAAGAAATTCTGGTAGAAACCATAAGGAAGTGGGACCAAGGCATAAAAGAAGAAATGGTATCTTTCTTATAAATAACCAAACTTGGGACTTGGTCCCATTGCTTCCAAGTAAAAGATCATTTCAAAATAAATGGGCATAAATGTTAAAGGAAGAAGATAAAGGAAAAAGGAGGTACAATGTTAGAGATGTTGTAAAAGGGTTTGCATGGAAGAAATATATAGATTTTGATGAAATTTTTTCTCCTATTTTTAGAATGAATTTAAATAGAATTATTTTAAGTTTAGTGGCAGTAGAATATTTGCATCTTAAATAGTTATATGAATAATTTCTCTATGTGGACTTGGAGGAAGAGATTTATATGCAACAACCACAAGGGTGTGAGGAAAAAAGGAAGAAAAACATAATGTGATGAATAAAAAAGATTTTGTATGGTTCAAAGCAAATTCTGAGATAGTGGTATTTGATGTTTGACAAGTTTATGATAGAGAAAGGTTATAGCATATGTTAATATGATCACTTTATTTATTTTAAGAGACTAGATAATGGTAGCTATATTATCTTGTTATTTTATGAAGATGACATGCTTTTTGTGATGTCTAACATCCATGATATAAATGAGTTGAAAATAAACTTATCTATTTCATTTTCTATGAAGGATTCAGGTGCTACAAAATAAATCGTTGGTATAAGAAAAATAAGAGATGGGGAAAATGAGACATTAACATTGTCTCATAGTGGTACATAGATTAGGTGTTAGAAACATTTAAAATGAAATATTTGAAACTAGTTAATACACCTTTGGCATGCCATTGCAAATTACTTAAGGAAATGTGCCTGAATACCTAAGAGGAAATGTACTACATGTCCAAGGTTCACTATTTATCAATAGTGTGTGGTTTAGGGTTTAGGGAGTTGTGAGAAGGTGTATGAACAATCTAGGTGAAGAGCATGAGAAGGTAGTGAGCTTGATTATCAAGTGTTCAAGAGGTACCATTGTTACGGAATTATGCTTTGGAGTTTCAAACTCTAAATTCTATAGTGATATGTCGACTGAGAAATGGAAAGTGATATAGATACTAGGAGGATAACCATAGGGTATGTCATTACTATAGGTGGAAATATAGTAAGTTTTCTTTCTAAATTGTAAAAAGTTGTTTCACTTTCAATAATAGAAGTAGAGTATGTTGTTGCTACAAAGGCAAGTAAATAAATTATTTGGTTACAGAGGTTCATGGAGGAATTGAGAAAGAAGCAAGAGAATAACAGGTTGTATATTGATAGAAATAGTGTCATTCATCATGGAAAGAATGCAACCTTCCATTCTAAGACTGAGAATGTATAATGAAGTACCATTTTATATAGATAATTTTTGAATCTGAACGACTGAAGTTGGAAAAGATACATACAAACTCAAATTTTATAGGTATGTTACTGAAGGTAGTAACCAAGGAGAAAATAAATATATACTTATTTTCACTTCGTATTTGAGCATCATAACGAAGATGAGAAACTAGCTAGCTCCAAAGGTGAAGAATATTTCAATAAATCTGGTAGTAATGGAGTTGTTGTAATCAATCTATAGGTGGGATATTGTTGGTTGCATAGCTTGATTGTCTTCCTAATTCAAAAGTCATATTTTTTTAACTACATTTTTAACCCCAATTCTTAATGGGTAGTGAAGAGGGTATTCCCCCACTCTATTGTCCCTGGGGGTTACATGGAGGGAGGTGACAATTCTTTGTAGTCCCCTAAGTAGGGGTACATAGGGGGGACATAACCAAAGATAAATTTTATACTAAAAATTCCTTGTAAAATTTCATAATTTCATAACCCATCTAAAACATTCATCTCTAGGTCACAAACATGATTATAAATGTTATGTCAATGTTTGTTCTGATTAGAAGGAAACCCTATCTATATGAGCGAATTATATTGTGACTATTTATTATTGAGGTAACATTTTAATTCAGAGAGAGGAAGCTCTGAGAGAGAGAAGAGTATGTTGTAGCAAATGTGCTACAAGTTGTATCCCTTCATTTTATTGAATGGAACAAAAGGAAAGATTGGTTATTTCTCTATGGACATAGTCCAAATTTGATGAACCTTGTATATTGGTGTCTTCTTTATATTGCTTCATTTTATATTTTATTGTTGCACTCAATTTGATTTTATTACTCTTTTATTTTACTCTTAATATATCCCTAAATTGTCTCCCTCTTTTTTACCCAACCCCCTCTCTCTCTCTCATAGACAAAAAAAAAAAAAAAAAAAAACTTTTGTATCTTTCTTACTCCTTATGTCTCCCACAACTATCTATCTCCCTCTCCCTTTCCCACACTCTTTCGCAATATCTCTAACCTTTCATCACTGAATAATACTTTCTCTCTCTCACCCCTTTCTTTTCCCCTCACTAAGAAACTCATTCTTCCCCACAAGCTTCTCTCCCTCTATCTCTCTCTTTCTCCCCATTCTCCATAACCTCACGTGAACTATTTCCAATGTGTTAAATTAATTGATTGCAATAACGCTGATCTAGGAGCATCTGTACTTAGCCAGCAATGTGAAAGTTTGTTCACATGTTGTGGCTAAACAAGTTGAAATTCATTGAGCTGATGGGTCAAAAGGCATTTTTACTTAGATGGTTTGATCTCTCAATAAATGAGTTGTATTTCATTATTGTAATAAGTTAGAAGTTGTCTTATTTTAGTCTAAATGATCAGTTGTTAGCATAGGTGTGAGATAGAGCTAGGAACTAGAAGATTTGTTGTTAGATTTAATAAAAATAGGGATTGATTTGTTAGATACATTTAGAGTGGTATTTGACTTACAAAAAGGAGGAAAAATGTAATGAAATGGAGAGAGGATTGAGGAGTGGATTTAGAAGAGTGAAAGCAGGATAGTGTGTGGATTGTAATTTGACATAGAGGTCTTCATTTGTGTAATCAGGCCCAAGGCCGAGACTCTGTAATTCGTTTATTATGAATGAATTGATGTTGTGTGCATAATTATATATATGTAGCCCGTGGAGATCCTCAAATGATAGTTTTCTCTGTATTTGGTTGATATTGATGCTTGCTCTGCTTTCCACACTTTACAATAGATAAACACTGAGTTAAAAGAGTAATCAGTGAGTTAAATGTATCGTTTTTGTTCCGCAAGCGGAAAACCCAAAATACACAACAAATCGTCGCAAAACACATTTGGATTTAGAATCCAGACTTCAAATTTTATAAAAGGAGGTTTTTAAGGTTATCGAGTTCGTGGAACCCAATCACATCACTTATGTGGAGAGGAACAACTTGTTGAATTGCCGATTTTTGACTTTGCAATACAATCGCATCTAAAAAGTTATAGAGCAAGGTTGACAATCTATCGAGTCTGCAAAGGGTTATCACATCATCATAATGAAGCATAAGGAGTCTACCCAATTGAATATTGCGATTGCGATTGTGTGATTTAATCGCAGCCATTGGATCGCGATTAATTGCGACCGTTGGATCACCAAGCAGTTTTGGCTGCAATGGAGGGTTATCGGGCGCATTAAAGGTTGTAAGTAGTTTGGAGGCCCGACACCTGATTCCATTGAAGCACTACCACGTAGCAAAGGCGAAAGGAATAAAACCATATATCGGGCGGTTAACCCCTGATCCATTATTCCACCCAAAATCCATATCGACCGTCAGATCTCACAGATCTAGATCGACAGTTCTGAAGCATCGATGCATTGACTTCTGTCATACGGCAAGCGTGCCAATTATAAAAGGTAAAACTTCAGTGTTTCGGCTTGTTTTTCAGTGTATTTCAGTTTAAGAGGAAAACAGTCGGGTTTAGCTTAAAAGGGGATCCGCTGGGTGATTTTGGGGTTTTTGTGAATCCCACTTCTACACTGCGTCATGTGTGGTATTGGAGCAGAAGAAAAGGTTGTTTGTAGAAAAATTCCGCCAAGGAGTGGCATTGGTCGAGGAAGACTTGAAGCAAATGCAATTCTACTGGAAGAGGTACAGAGTCTGCGTATGAGAATGGAGACAATTGAGACTGCCTAGAGAAGAGAACCTGATGAAGGAGCTGAGAGTTCTTCAGAAGAATCTCCTGCAGAGGAGCTAGTAGATGAAGACAATCATACTGCCAAAATCATTAAGATGTTGGTGAATGTAGGAGGAAAATCTAAGGTGGAAATCCTTATATATGAAGGGAGTCTGAACGCAAAAGAGATAATGGATTGGATCAGATCCTTAGGCCAGTACTTTGACTATGAAGAGGTTGATGAGAGGAAGAAGATGAATTTTTCAGTTACTAGATTGAGGGGTCATGCAGCTATCTGGTGGGACGAGTTACAAACATCAAGAATGAAGAAAGGGAAGTCCAAGATCAAGCTATGGGACAAAATGGTAAGTAAAATGAAAGCTAAGTTTTTTCCTAAAGATTATCATTTGAATCTTTTTAAGAAATTGCAAAATTTAAGGAAAAAAAGGGATGTTTGTTAAATAATACATAGAAGAGTTTTATAGATTGAGTATTAGAGCAGGACATGTAGAGGATGATGTGGAAAAGATAGCTAGATATATCAATGGATTAAGGTATGATATACAAGATGAGATTAGCTTGTTAAGTGTGAAAACTATTGAAGATGCCTATCAAGCAATTTTGAAGGTAGAAGAGAAGATATTGAGGAAACAGAGTCAAAGGAATAGAGGAAAAAGCTCACCAAGAGGTAGGGGAACTACCAGACCAAGGGGACAACAACATCAGCATGAAGCGGGAAGCTCAAGTAGCAGACCACCACAGAGGGGAGAATCTAATAGAGGAAGATTTGTGCCTAGAGGAAGAGGGCAAGGGAGAGATGTTTGGTGTTATGCATGTGGAGAATGGGGACATATGTCATGGGATTGTCCTCATAATAAACCAACAAGTCAGAGGAATGTGAATGTGGCTAAGGCAAAGCCAGAACCACCTCGACCTATGGAGAAGGAAGAGCCCCCTGATGAAGGTGAATCATTGTTATTGAGAACGACTTTGCTTAGAGTAGAGCCCGGGATTGTAGAACCAGCACAGAGCAAGAATTTGTTTAGAATTACCTGTAAATCAAAAGGTAAGTGTTGCAAGGTAATAATTGACAGTGGAAGCACTGACAATATTGTTTCTATAGAGATGGTCGACAAGCTCGGATTAGTAGAGACCATGCACCCTACTCCTTACAAGGTATCATGGTTACAGAAGGGACATCAAATTATTGTGACTGAACAATGCAAGGTGGAGATACAAATTGGTACGCATAAAGATGTGATATTATGTGATGTAATGCCCATGGATGTATGCCATGTATTGCTGGGAAGACAGTGGAAATTTGATCAGAGAGCTATTCATGATGGAAGGAGAAACACTTATACTCTGGAGAAGGATGGAACTAAACACACATTGCTACCTTTGAAGGACAATTTTGACAAAGGAACACCTGTAAGTAGTATTATGTTGATAAGTGGAAAGGAGCTACTGCAAGAAGTAGTAAAGAATGAGGAGTTGCATTTTGTTATTGTGGGAAGACCAAAGTTAATTTTGACTTCCACAAACTTGGATGATTTGCCTGAAGAAATTAAAATGTTGTTAGATGATTTTGTTGATATTATTGTGGATGAGTTAGCAAATGCATTGTCATCGATCAAGAGTATTATTCATCACATTGACCTAATACCAGGAGCAAGTTTACCAAACAAGGTAGCATACAAATTACCTCCTCAAGAGAATGCAGAAGTTGGAAGACAAGTGCAGGAGATGATGGATAAGGGGCTAATCAGAGAAAGTCTTAGTCCATGTACTGTACCAATAGTAATCAGTCCAAAGAAAGGAGGAGAATGGCGTATGTACACAGATTCCAGAGCCATCAACAAGATCACAATCAGGTACAGATTTCCTTTGCCACACATGGATGATTTAATGGACTATTTGAGTGGATCAAAATACTTTACTAAAATAGATTTGAAGAGTGGATATCATCAAATAAGAATCCAAGAAGGAGATGAGTGGAAGACTGTATTTAAAACAAATAGTGGGTTGTATGAGTGGTTAGTGATGCCTTTTGGACTCACTAATGCACCTAGCACATTCATGAGATTAATGAATGAAGTCTTGAAAGAATATGCAGGCAAGTTTGTTATTGTTTATCTTTATGATATTCTAGATTTTAGTAAAAGTAAAGAAGAACATTTAGATCATATTAAGTTGGTCCTAAGAACTATGCAGAAAGAGAAACTACTGATAAATATGAAGAAATGTAGTTTCATGAAGGAAGAACTGGTTTACTTGGGATTTGTTGTTTCTAAGAAGGCTTGAAGATGGATCCAGAGAAAGTTCAGGCAATTTGGAACTGGCCTACTCCCAGAAATATATTTGAGGTAAGAAGCTTCCATGGTCTTGCAAGTTTTTACAGAAATTTTATCAAAGGCTTTAGTCAGATTTGTGCACCTATCCTTGAGACAATCAAGGAGATAAATTAGCCATTCAAGTGGATAGAAGCAACAGACAGAAATTTTAATTTGTTGAAGAAGAAAATCACAGAGGAACCAATTTTGGCTTTACCTGATTTTTTGAAAGTCTTTCAAGTAGAAGCAAATGCTAGTGGAGTTGCGGTTGGAGCAGTTTTGAGTAAGGAGCAAAGACCAATAGCATACTTCAGTGAGAAATCGAATGTTGCAAAGAAGAAATATTCTTCTTATGATAAAGAGTTTTATGCTATTGTGCAGAGCTTAAAGAAATGGAGACATTATTTGCTGCCAAAAGAATTCATATTGTTGTATTCAGATAATCATGCCTTATTGTTCATCAATAACTAGCCGAAGCTGAATAAAAAACATGCCAAGTGGGTAG
Source organism: Pinus tabuliformis (assembly GCA_031772625.1). Lineage (NCBI taxonomy): Eukaryota > Viridiplantae > Streptophyta > Pinopsida > Pinales > Pinaceae > Pinus > Pinus tabuliformis. Next base: position 998,917,111 of record CM062807.1, on the reverse strand, counting down.
AATTTCTGCAAATCTTTACTTTTGTAATAAAGCACAAGAGTGGTAAGTCAAATAAAGTAGCAGATGCATTAAGCAGGGTAAGTTTTATTGTGCAAGAATTCAAAGTGGGTGTTGTAGGGTTTGAGGAAATGATTGAAATGTACAAGGATGATGCAGATTTCAAAGATATCTATACAACAGTTTAGAATCCAATGAGTCATAACAGAAGTCAGTGGTTGGACTATCTCATTCAAGGAGGCCTATTAGTTTAAAAGCAACAAGTTGTGTATTCCCAAATGTTCCATGAGGGAAAACATAATAAAGGAGAAACATAGTGGAGGATTATCTAGTCACTTTGGACAAAATAAAAGCTTTGCTCAGGTGAATGCTTTTTATTATTGGCAAAAAATCCAGACTGATGTTAGGGAGTTTGTTGAGAAATTCAGGATATGTCAGCATGCAAAAGGAAGGAGTCAGAATACAAGATTGTATCAGCCATTGCCAATACCAAATCGACTGTGAGATGCAGTTAGCATGGATTTTGTTTTGGGATTACCAAAAACCCAGAGAGCGAATGATTCTATTTATGTAGTAGTAGATAGATTTTCCAAAATGGCACATTTCATTGCATGTAGGAAGACTATTGATGCAACACACATAGCTAATTTATTCTTTTCAAAAACTGTAAGATTACATGGATTGCCTGTAAGTATTGTGTCTGATAGAGATACAAAGTTTGTAGGGCATTTTTGGAGAACTCTTTGGAGAAACTAGGAGTTAACCTCAGTTTTAGTTCAACATATCATCCTCAAACAGATGCATAGACCGAAGTAGTAAATAGGAGCTTGGGGAATATTTGAGGAGTTTAGTGTATCAAAATCGTAAGCAATGGGATTTAGCACTAGCTGAGGCTGAGTTTTCTTATAATGTACTCCAAATCAAAGTATTGGAATGAGTCCATTTCAGATTTTTTTGGAATGAATCCAAGAGGTGTGTATGAGCTCAGGGATTTGAGTAAACAGGAGACCAGAAGTGCAAAAGCTGAAGAGTTTGTAGAACAGATGCAGAGATTACAAGAAGAAGTCAAAGGAAGATTACATGAAAGCAACAACAAATACAAACAGGGGGTAGATATGAAGATGAAAGAGAAGGAATTCCAAGTGGGAAATTTAGTGATGGTGTATTTGAGAAAAGAAATATTTCCTGTTAAAACTTACAATAAACTAAAAATGAAAAAGATAGGACCATGTAAAATTATAAGAAAGTTTTCAACTAATGCATATGAAAATGAGTTTCTAGAAGGGATTAGAATATCACCCATTTTTAATGTTGCATATTTGTATCCATACAAAGAGGCAGAGACAGAGTTACAGGAGGAAATTACAGGAGATGAAGTTCAAATGGTGAACTGGGAAGAACAAATGCCAAAGACAGCTAAGAAAGAAGTGGACGCTGTTTTGGAGAAGAGAGTATCCAAAAGAACCAGAGGACAGACTTATTTCCAATATCTAGTCAAATGGAAAGGATAGCCAGTGGAAGATGCTAGTTGGTTAACAACAGCATAATTGCAAAAGTATGGAGTAAGTCCTAAAAGTTTGAAGGACGATTCTTTTCTTCCCTGGGAGTCTAATGCAGGAGCATCCGGACTTAGCCAGCAATGTGAAATTTTGTTCACATGTTATGGCTAAACAAGTTGAAATTCATTGACTTGATGGGTCAAAAGGCAATTTTGACTGAGAGGGTTTGATCTCTCAAGAAATGAGTTGTATTTTATTATTGTAATAAGTTAGAAATTGTCTTATTTTAGGCTAAAGGATGAGTTGTTAGCATAGGTGTGAGATAGAGCTAGGAATTAGAAGACTTGCTGTTAGATTTAATAAAAATATGGATTGATTTGTTAGATACAGTTAGAGTGGTATTCGACTTACAAAAAGGAGGAAAAATGTAATGAAACAGAGAGAGGATTGAGGAGTGGATTTAGTAGAGCGAAAGCAAGATAGTGTGTGGATTGTAATTTGAGACAGAGGTCTTCATTTCTGTAATCATGCCCAAGGCCGAGACTCTGTAATTCGTTTATTATGAATGAATTGATGTTGTGTGCATAATTATATATATGTAGCTCGTGGAGATCCTCGAATGATAGTTTTCTCTGTATTTGGTTAATATTGATGCTTTCTCTGCTTTCCACGCTTTACAATAGATAAACACTGAGTTAAAAGAGTAATCAGTGAGTTAAATGTATCATTTTGGTTCCGCAAGAAGAAAACTTGAAATACACTAGAAATCGTAGAAAAACATATTCGGATTTAGAATCTAGACTTCAAATTTTTTAGACAGAGGTTTTTAAGGTTATCGGGTCTGTGGAACCCAATCGCATCGCTTTAGTGGAGAGGAACGACTTGTTGAATCGCCAATTTATGACTTTGCGATACAATTGGATCTGAAAAGCTATAGAGAAGGGTTGATAATCTATCGGGTCCACAAAGGGTTATCACATCGGCGTATTGAAGCATAAGGAGTCTAGCCAATTGAACATTGTGATTGTGATTATGTGATTTAATCGCAGCCGTTGGATCGCAATTAATCGCGACGGTTAGATCACCAAGTGGTTTTTACTACAGTGGAGGGTTATTGAGCACGTTAAAGTTTGTAAGTAGTTCTGGAGGCTAGACCCCCGATTCCATTGAAACATTGCCATGTAGCAAAGGCGGAAGGAATAAAACTGTATATCGGGTGGTTCACCCCCGATCCATTATTCCACCCGAAATCCCTAACGACAGTCAGATCTCACAGATCCAGATCGATGGTTCTGAAGCATCGACACGTTCACTTCTGGTGTACGGTAAGCGTGCCAATTATAAAAGGTAAATCTTCAGTGTTTCGGCTTGTTTTTTAGTGTATTTCAATTTAAGAGGAAAACAGTCGGGTTTAGCTTTAAAGGGGATTTTGAGGTTTTTGTGAATCTCGCTTCCATGCTATGTCAAACGCACATGCGCTTTTAGTGTGAAGAGCACACTCACATTTTTAGGAATAGGAATGCAAATGGAATTTTTTGAATCTAAAGTCTCTAGGAGGAAGCTTATGTGCACTATGAGTTGGTTTCTTTGGATATAGGTTCAGGATAAAAAAACTGATGGTATAGACCACAAATTATGAAAACATCATTTTTCAATAATATATATATATATCTATAGGATGACAAGTCTGTTGTCCATGAAACTACATACATATATAGATTTGACTCTCTCTCTCTCTCTCTCTCTCTCTCTCTCTCTATATATATATATATATATATATATATATATATATGTAGTTTCATGGACAACAGACTTGTCATCCTATATATATATATATATATATATATATATATATATATATATATATATATATATGAAAAATGATGTTTTCATAATTTGTGGTCTATACACTATTTTCAACACATTTCTCTCTTTACATATCTCAAAATATTAAAATACATGCCTCAATTATTTCCACTATAAATTTTTTAGCCATATATATATATAGACTTGTCCTCCTATATATATATCACGTTAAAGGATATTAAGACCAAAAATCTAAGAAAAGAAAAATGATTGTGTGATAATGTTAAGAACATTATAGGTTGCACTAATTAAACCTTGTAATTTGAAGGATATAATGACTTTATATATATATATATATATATTATTTTTTTTTATGAAAAAAATAGTCATGCACAACACTTTTGTTTTTTAGAAATATGCAAATTTTTGTAGCAAGATTCGATTATTTTGTTACTCAAAGGTTGCATTAACGATAAATACACATCATATTTTGCATGAAAACATACAAATTATAGGAGAACTCAAAATTCACATAGTTAGACACAATTTCTATAAAGAAAAATACTTATTTAAAAAAGTAATTCATTTGTTTGTACATTTCATATGTTTACTCTAACTTCGAGTTCATTGTGTAAGTACCTCTAGTCATTCCGATTCCAAGTTAATATATTGTTGTTTCTCAAGTTTGTATTGCCACTAATGTTCTTCCACCCACCCTTATGCTGAGGAATTTGTTTTCTTAGTAAGGCATAAGGATAATATAGTGACACATCTCTCCAACCTTATTTGAAATATTAAGACATCAGTTTGAATAATTGGTTAGGAAGAATGGAGGAGGAAAAATATACATGCCTAATTTTTCCATGTTGTTGTTGACTTATGAAAATGATGTTGTGTTACTCGCATATCATAGAGATAGCCTTCACGGACATCTTAATGCCCTTATCAAATTTTGCATTTCCTCTCAAATGAAATTTAGTATAAAAAGATAAAGGTAATGGTAATAGACACTTATAGTAAAAATATAACCATCACGATTAATAATGAGAAGTTGGAGGTAGTTCCTTCATAGAATACCAAGCCCACGATCTTGATTGCAATTGTAATTAGAAATCTTATTTGGACGAGTAAGTGCTAAGAGGCATGATTGTCCTCCATTCTACGCATAATAAATGAAAAGAAAATAAAAAATCTATAGTGTTGAAATTGAGAAAATCAATTTTTAAAACATTAGTAAAAAGTTTATTTTATATAGTTTTTGACTACGAGCCTCTATAAATATTATTGGCAATAAATTTAAAAATAATGAGAAAAATTTCTTAATAGAGAAACTAGTCCTATATAACCCATTACATTTTAAAATAGGGTAAACAAAAATGTTATTTTTTAAATAATAAGTATTATGTCAATATCCACACACACATATATAGATAGATTATTGATGCATGTCAAGATAAGGGTTGTTATAGTGATGAAATGAAATATATTAGAAAATAATGTTAAGAAGAATATTTTCATAATAAACCATTAAACATTTAAAGATTTGGTAAAAACAATTGTGAAAAAACACATTGTGAAAATAAAAGTATTTTATCTTAAAATCAATGTAATGATTATATATACTCTCACACAATAACACTATCTTTAATTAAAAAAATAAAAAATTCATCCTTTATTCAATTTATATTCTCATTTCACTTGAAAACACAAAAAATAGAAAATTGGAAGGAAGCAATGCTTATACTTTGGAAGTGATTAGAAATTAAAAGAAATATGTACGTGATGTTACCATGTTGTCTATATAAAATATTAACACACAAATACTAAAATTAAAACTAAAAATATGAATATTTGAATTCTTTACCTATAAAATTACAAACATACATTTTTACAATTTTTGGACGCGTAGGTTTTATTTCTCATTTTAAATTATATTTTTAATATATTTTATTATTAAAAATGATTAAAAAGTATTTTGGTTATTCACATAAATTCTCTCTTTCAATATATTAAAATCAATATTGCTGAAAGTGACAATACCACATTTATAATCTCTCAGGATATTGAGGAATTTTAAATAAGTTAATGACGATTTCAATTGGTCTTGTTTGTATATAAGCTCAAAATAATATATATTTTAAATGTGATGAGATATAACTATGATATTAATATTATTTTTATTTTTATTTTTATTTTATATTTTATATTTTAAATATATCACAAATGTGTAAGTATTCATTTAAAAATAATATAATTGAATAATTTTTTTCCATTTTGTATAACTATTTTTAAAATATATTTCCAAAATTTATTAATAAAAAATAATTTTAAAAAATTTAATCCTGGATTGTTAAAATTTACTTCATCAAACATAAACCTATTTTAACACATTTATTTAAACTAATTTATAATATTCCTATTATATTTTATTACATATTTTAAATATAAAATTATGATATCTAATTATTTAATTAATAAATTTATATACTACAATCTGAAAAAGTACAAATTTTAATGCAACCATAATTTATTAATGTATATTGAAAACAATATATTACGATTTGAAAACGTAAAAATCTTAAACCATCCATATTTCAATAGATATAGGAAAAATAATATCGCTAACTTGAAAAAGCACACCTCAAACATCATTTCACCAAAGTCCTCGAATTAAAAATATTGTTTATAAGCAATCACAATCTCTAAAGAAGACTAAATTATGTAAAAAACTGTGGTCGCCTTAGATTGCGAGGCCCTAACATTATTTAAGTCAGGTCTTCAACTTGCCATGTCCATCAAACTTTAACGTCAGAAAGATGTGAGTTTCGTCTCTGGTGCCGAAATGAGACAAATATCCAGGAATTCATCCACTGTGGTGTACTTATAATCTCCATACAGTTGAGAAGCCTCCAGATCTTCGTCTCCCAACTCGAAACTGGTCTGCTCACCTTTAACAAAAATGTTGTGCAGAACCGAGATCCGAACATTATCCGGATGAGGCAGAGCTGCAATAAACATATTCATTATAACATGATTTTTAAGTCTTTAAACTAAATTCTTGACAAAAAATTAAGGCGTTTGTTCTCTTACTCTGAGAAAGCCGGACCATCTCAGTTTCTGGCAAAAAAACTCTGTGAAGGGTTCTTCCAGTTTTCCTCTCCCACAGTGAGACTAGCTCACTCTGGCTGATTACGTTGCCCGGTGGCTTGTATATCACAAGCTTATTCATGGTTCTGGAATCATTTGCCACTCTGATCGTGAAAGCTGCAATGTCATCTTCCAAATTGAGAACAGCTGCACCATATAAAAACACCATATGATTTATCTGGTACTTCATTCTATTGGCGGAAATAATGGCAGGACCGTACTGTGACACGTGTGTTCAAGGTATAGTTTTGGATTGAAAAGAGTAAAGAAGGATTCAAGCCACTGAAGTGTCCGTTAAACATTAACTACAATATTAATCGTTATAAACTATAAAATTGGGTGTGTTGCTTTTAATTTTGATAGGGTGTGTTGATTTTAATTTTGAGGTCATTATAAAACGCTTCTAGATTTGCTCAATCTTTCTCCAGGATTCTCTAGATATACTACAACCCCAAACCTCACATCCATACAAGATAATAGGAGTGACTAAAGTTTCAAAGAGGAACTTCTTTCTATCCCACATTACTAGGTTTTCTGTTTTACAATTATTTTCAAGACGAAAATAAGCTTTCCATCCCCCGTTAATCCTTTTCTCAATGCTATAGTTTTAGTTGAACTTGTGATGAATATCAATTACTAGGTACTTGTAGGAAGAGACTTCCTCCAAGTTACTATTGTCATACATAAAATTAGCGTAAGTGTGCTTCTTGGATTTGATAATCATAACTTTTGTTTTGTCAGTGTTAACAATCATATCCATGGTAGATAAGAAATCCTTAAGAAGTATAAGTTGCTTATCAAGATTAGATGAAAACCTTGCGAGAAGAACATCATGCTTCCTCTAAACAAGATGATGACTATTCTAGCTAAGATAGTGCCAGCACATCCTACTTCCTCTAAACAACCTCCTAGCTTGTCGATATAAATGCCAAATAAAATAAGAGAAAGAGAACAACCATTTAATTTATTTAACTAGATTAATATAGCTCTATCAACCATTTAATTTACATAACTCAACCATTTAATTTATTAATACACCCTCATCAATCATTTAATTTAAATAGGACAACCATTTAATTTATTTAGGTATAGCAATATACCGAAGCCAATTTTTTTTAGTTCTTCGCTATAAAGTATGGATAGCTCATGTACCATGGATAGCTTATACCCCAGTATGCGTCCTCTCTACCTATTGCTTTAACGAATGTTAATTGCTGTTAAATGATCATTGCGTGAACATACCTTTGGTAAGACCATCCCCATAGATTACAACATCCACTGGCTCTGGTTTTTGACGGGGATGAAGGAAATAATCAACAAAATAAGCCATGAAAGAATTTGCAGAAATGAACGAGTATGGAATTCCCGCCTCTTCAATTGCCCTGCGAATTTTCTTTTTAGTGTCACAGAGTCTCTGAAACGGAGGGAGAGCGGCCTCTACACGGTCAACCTCGTTGCCAAACTCTGAGGGTATAAATCTCTGTTTCCATAAAGGAAAGAACCACCCACAACGCACGAATTAATATAGCTGTAAATATTTGCAGAGCGCAAGATTATTCAAGGAATATGAAGTGGTGTATATACCTTAATGTTTCCAACTTCTTGAATGGCCCTTATGATATTCAACTGATCCAAATGCTGAGGAATGGCAACTGCGGATATTACTATGTCTACTTGCTTCATTGCATCCACAAGGCTGTTGTGATCATCTAAAGATCCCTGTTAAAAAAATCTATTAGCCTTAGGGTGCATTGCATAATAAACACTATGTTAATGCAAATGGGAAAATAATCAAAAAAATATTGCATGAACTTATGGAAAAAAGAAAAAGAATGAATCACTTACTGTAAGGATATGAATGCCATTATCTTTTAATTCATGAAGAAAATTTTCCTGGGAGGAATCGAAAGCTGCCGCTGTAGCGGGGCGGACAAGTACATACGTTGGATAGCCTTGTGACACACTGGCTTTGGCTAAGTATTTTCCCAGATATCCGGTACCTCCAACTATCAAAATTCTATTCATCATGAAAATTTTATTCACGACGTCAACAGATCTCTCTCTCTGATCTTGCAGCTTTGGCTATGAACCGATCGACACTAGGGAAGAAGAGATGGGGTATGGATAACAGGTTGCATAGTAAGAACAGTTATTTTATAGGCGGATGAAGAAGGCCGCCTACCCACGGCAACCTGGTACGCCGAAGAATGGATATTTTTCCTGAGATTTTCCATTTCTTATGGACAAAGGACAATATTTTCTCAATTTGACCGGAATTTGGGGGACCATGTGGCCTACTTATTCGCATAGGAGAACGCCCAATTTTTTCCTCGTCTTCTTTATTAGAAAATCAGCGTGCTTATGCCAGCTATTCCTTCCGAATTTTTCGTGATGTTACGAATGGCTGACGTCGCAATAATATTGACGTCAGTATGACAATTTGCGAATAATCGTTTCAACGTCATGAGACGGTCGGTGATTACTAATTTTAAAGTCAAAATAACTATGAATCTAAATAAACATATTTTGGTATACAAAATAGTATAGTTCGTTTTTGGTTTTTTTGCTTACCCGTTTATGTTTTTTTGTTTGTTTGTTTACTATTGTGATGGTTTATGTTTGTTATTTTTTTCATATTTGGTTATATAAGTTTTATAAGATTATAATTTTTTATATTTAAAATATATCTTTGAATATATATTTATTATTAAAAATATATATATAAAGCTTAAAAAAGTTGTGGAACATTTTTTTAATAAAGTAATATATTTTAAAAATCATGGATGTTATATTACAGAAGAGATATTTTATTACACCATAAAGGGCATTGTAAGGTTCTGTGTTTTTTTCGCAAAAATTGATTAGTATTGATTTCCTAACAATATGTCTACAACTGTATATCTTGCAAAATTGTCAATAGAAAGACACAATTTTCCAAAACTTGCTCATTCACAATAGTAAGTGTCTATTGACATTGCATCCTCCAATTTTGCGTTTACATTTCGTTATGTAGAATGAGGTCTCATTGTTTGGCTAGTCCACTGTATATTCTCCACATGACCACAAAGTGCATTGATTTCGTAATTTTCATTTTGACATCCAGCTAATGTTGAACTGCAAGTATTATGTCAGATTTCTCATCTGGAGGAGAGCTGATGGATAAGCGACACAAGTGTATGGTAGTCAATGTTGTTGTCTACTAGGGAATGCAGATAAAGAGGGCACTTTCGGGGAATTTCTCCTTCGTCAAGTTGCTAATGTTGATCCATTAATCCCTTGCTACAGGGGCTTCTCCATTTTTTATTCTAGTCTCCATGCAGATCCCTAGAGCCCCTCGAGGAATGATGTCAATGGCACAAAAGAAAGACACCAAAAAAAAAACTTGTAGAGCGTATTGGAGACTTCTGCCGACTCTCCTCTTTTTGTCACTTCCTCTCTTTTTCTATGACTCCCTCAATCATTGCTTCACAAAAAACCTTTCAACTTTGTCTCTCTTTCTCCTTCTCTCCCTCCCTCCCCAACCTCACTTCCTCTCCCCCTCCCCCTCTCCTTCTATCTTATCCCCTCCTCTATCTCTGATTTGGTGGATCAAAATAGTGCTTAAAATTCAAAATGTCTGATAGAGATTGAATCCTGAACGAATGGATAGATCTCAGCGATTTGAACCCAATGCAATTTGTTTCACTCAAAACTAATATCATATGCTCCAAATATCATGTTCTTATAGAATTGGACAATAACTAATTTTTTTAATTAGGATTACAAGTACACCCAATCAATAGTTCGTACGCTGACTGGGCATACGACTAGGCATTTGAGAGTGTTTTTATGGGCCAAAAATTGGATGACACTTGTCTCTTTTTAATTGGTTTTTGTAAGGTGTGATTTCATTGGTGTAGTGTTGGACCAATGAGGGAAAGCCATGTGGGCCAATCGGTGGTTTGCCACGTGGCCTCCTCTTACGTGAAATTTTTTTGGTTAAGGGATGAATGGAAGCCACCGGGATCAAACCCGCAATATCAACCAACAACTCCAATGGCCTAACCAACTGCGCTGCGGTGGTTCTTGTAAAAAAATGTGTCGAGTTTAAATTTAAAGTTAAATGGAAACACCATTGGGGGAGGGGTCAGGCTAATCCCTAGCCCCTGGCCACCCCAGCACCACGTGAACATAGGCAAGGGGCCAAGGGGCTAGGCCTTAGCCCAAGCCACAATGCACGTCGGAGCCAACACCAATGACTAGTGGCGGAGGAAATGTGGGGGCAGCCCACGAGGGCTAGCTCTGGGTCATATGACCCATGATAAGACCACCGACAGAAACAAGATGAAAATTAAGCAGCCCATCCCCAAGGGGCCAGCCACAGGTCATAAGGAGCCATGCGACCGAGAGCACGGAGGCTTGGAGAGGGGCCATCCCAAGGTCATATGGGTAACCATGCAACCAAGAGCATGCCAAACGAAGGGCCTAAAGTCGTTGGACATAAGCCTTGTAATCTTGACCCTAAACCAGGTCACATGGGTGACCTATTTTCAGAACTGGGGGCTTATTGGGGAGACTAGAATTGCGCATCGGTTGCAGGTTCAAGGTGCTCAAGCCAGGTTTAGGCCGAATTGGAGGATGATTGGTTGGAGAATTTGGGAAAACTTGAAACAGTCATAACATACTCAGGTTTTGGCCAAATGAGGTGCAGAAAGAACCAAAATGGGGGTTTTGATAGTGCGAGATCCATTGGAGACATCATTTCTGATCTTTGAGCTTTGTAAAGTATGTAAACACACCTTTGAACATTTTTAATGAAAGAGGCCCTGCATTGGGAGTTGGACCAGGAGATGTATCCCAAAAGAGGTGTGAACTCCTTTATCATGCTTTGTGTTATGTTTTTTAGATATGCTTATTTGTCTCTATTTGGCTTTAAAATTTCGTTAAATTTTACTTGTTTATGTCTTTCGTAAATTGATTCTCTGCCCAAAATACATATAAATTTAACTTGCAAATTGTTAAAAATCTTAAAGTTTACACATACAAATCAATCTCTATCTCTCCCCCCATCACACATACTCTCTCTTTCTCTCTCTCTCTCTCTCTCTCATTTCTTTATTCCTCACTCCCTCACTAAGTCCTAACTTCACAATTAGCCTCCTGCAACTCTCTCTCTCTCTCTCTCGTCACATGGAGTTAATGATTTTGGATATCACTTATGGGACTATGGAAATCACAAAATTAAGGGGAGTGGATGTGTCACACTAAATGAGAATGACATGTACAAAGATAAATTGGATAGAAAGAAATAGCAAAAGGGAAACACGAAATACAAGTGCTTGATGAAATCACATAAAAAAAAGTAAAAAAATCTAATGGTGATGGAAAATCTAATAGTCCCCTTGAACAATACTCTCCTTCATTTTTTTATGTATTATTAATTGATTATGGTGAACTAGAATGATATGAGCAATTCCGTTAGAAACCATAAGGAAATGGGAGCAAGGCATAAAGGAAGAAATGGAATCTTTCTTATAAATAACCAAACTTGGGACTTGGTCCCATTTCTTCCAGGTAAAAGAGCATTTCAAAATAAATGGGCATAAATGTCAAAGGAAGAAGATAAAGGAAAAAAGAGGTACAAGGTTAGAGATGTTGTAAAAGGGTTTGCACAGAATAAATATATAGATTTTGATGAAATTTTTTCTCCTATTTTTAGAATGAATTCAAATAGAATTATTTCAAGTTTAGTGGAAGTAGAATATTTGCATCTTAAATAGTTAGATGTAAAGAAATAATTTCTCTATGTGGACTTGGAGGAAGAGATTTATATGCAACAGCCACAAGGGTGCGAGGAAAAAGGGAAGAAAAACATAGTGTGAAGAATAAAAAAGATTTTGTATGGTTCAGAGCAAATTCCAAGATAGTGGTATTTGATGTTTGACAAGTTTATGATAGAGAAAAGTTATAGAATATGTTAATATTATCAATTTATTTATTTTAAGAGACCAGATAATGGTAGCTATATTATCTTGTTATTTTATGCAGGTGACATGCTTTTTATGATGTCTAACATCCATGATATAAATGAGTTTAAAAGAAACTTATCTATTCCATTTTCTATGAAGGATTCAGGTGCTACAAAACAAATCCTTGGTATGAGAATAACAAGAGATGGGGAAAATCATACATTAATATTGTCTCAGAGTGGTACATATATAAGGTGTTAGAAACATTTAAAATGAAATACTTAAAACCAGTTAATACACCTTTGGCATGCCATTTCAAATTACTTAAGGAAATGTGCCTGAATACCTAAGAGGAAATATACTACATGTCCAAGGTTCACTATTTATCAATAGTTTGTGGTTTAGGGTTTAGGGAGTTGTGAGCAGGTGTATGAACAATCTAGGTGAAGAGCATGAGAAGGTAGTGAACTTGATTATCAAGTGTTCAAGAGGTACCATTGTTACGGAATTATGCTTTGGAGTTTCAAACTCTAAATTCTATAGTGATATGTTAACTAAGAAATTGAAAGTGATATAGATACTAGGAGGATAACCATAGCGTATGTCATTACTATAGGTGGAAAAATAGTAAGTTGGCTTTCTAAATTGTAAAATTTTGTTTCACTTTCAACAACAGAAGTAGAGTATGTTGTTGCTACAAAGGCAAGTAAATAATTTTTTTGGTTACAGAGGTTCATGGAGAAATTGAGAAAGAAGCAAGAGAATAATAGGTTGTATATTTATAGAAAGAGTGTCATTCATCACGGAAAGAATGCAACCTTCCATTCTAATACTGAGAATGTATAACGAAGTACCATTTCATATAACTAATTTTGGAAGATGAATGATTGAAGTTGGAAAAGATACATACAAACTCGAATTTTATAGATATGTTAATGAAGGTAGTAACCAATGAGAAAAATAAATATATACTTATTTTCACTTCGTATTTGAGCATCATAACGAAGATGAGAAGCTAGCTAGCTCTAAAGGTGAAGAATAGTTCAATAAATCTGGTACTAATGGAGTTGTTGTAATAAATCTATAGGTGGGATATTGTTGGTTGCATATCTTGATTGTCTTCCTAATTCACAAGTCTTATTTTTTTAACTACATTTTTCACCCCAATTCTTAATGGGTAGTGAAGATGGTATTCCCCCTGCTCTGTTCTCCCTAGGGGTTACGTGGAGGGAGGTGACAATTCTTTGTAGTCCCCCTAGGTAGGGGTACATAGGGGGAACAAAACCAAAGAGAAATTTTATACTAAAAATTCCTTGTAAAATTTTGTAATTTCATAACCCATCTAAAACATTCATCACTAGGTCAAAAATATGATTATATATGTTATGTCAAGGTTTGTTTTGATTAGAAGGAAACCCTATCTATATGAGGGAATTATATTGTGACTATTTATTATTGAGGTAACATTGTAATTTAGAGAGAGGAGGCTCTGAGAGAGAGAAGAGTATGTTGTAGAAAATGTGCTACAAGTTATATCCCTTAATTTTATTGAATGGAATAAAAGGAACGATTGGTTATTTCTTTATGGACATAGTCCAAATTTAATGAACGTTGTATATTTGTGTCTTCTTTATAATGCTTCATTTTATATTTTATTGCTGCGCTCATTTTGATTTTATTACTCTTTTATTTTACTCTTAATATATCCCTGAAATCTCTCCATCTTTTCTACCCAACTGCCTATCTCTCCCTCTCTCTCTCACAGACACACACAAAAAAAAAAACCTTTGTCTCTTTCTTACTCCTTATGTCTCCCACAACTATCTATCTCCCTCTCCCTTTCCCACACTCTTTCGCTATATCTCTAACCTTTCATCCCTCAATCACACTTTCTCTCTTTCACCCCTTTCTTTTCCCCTCACTAAAAATTCGTTCTTCCCCACAAGATTCTCTCCCTCTATCTCTCTCTCTCTCCCCAACCTCATGTCAACTATTTCCAATGTGTTAAATTAATTAATTGCAATAACGCACATGCACTTTTAGTGCGAAGAGAACACTCTCATTTTTAGGGATAGGAATGCAAATAGAATTTTTTGAATCTAAAGTCTCTAGGAGGGAGCTTATGTGCACTATGAGTTGGTTTCTTTGGATATCAGTTCAGGACTAAAAATAACTAGTGGTATAAACCACAAATTATGGAAACATCATTTTTCAATAATATATACATATATATATATATATATATATATATATATATATATATATGTAGGATGACAAGTCTGTTGTCCATGAAACTACATACATATATAGACTTGACTCTCTCTCTCTCTCTCTCTCTCTCTCTCTCTCTCTCTCTCTCTCTATATATATATATATATATATATATATATATATATATATATATATATATATGTATGTATGGATGTATGTATATATACTATTTTCAACACATTTTTCCCTTTACATATCTCAGAATCTTAAAATACATGCCTCAATTATTTCCACTATAAATTTTTTAGCCATATATATATATATATACACTAAAGGATTTTAAGACCGAAAATCTAAGAAAAGAAAAATGATTGTGTGATAATGTTAAGAACATTTTAGGTTACACTAATTAAATACCTGGTAATTTGAAGGATATAATGACTTTCATATATATATATATATATATATATATAATCAAAAAATTTGAAAAAAATAGTCATGCACAACACTTTTGTTTTTTAGAACTATGAAAATCTTTGCAGCAAGATTCAATTATTTTGTTACTCAAAGGTTGCATTAACGATAAATACACATTGTATTTTGCATGAAAACATACACATTATAGGAAAACTCAAAATTCACATAGCTAGACACAATTTCTATAAATGAAAAATACATAATTAAAAAAGTAATTCATTTGTTTCTACATTTCATATGTTTACTCTAACTTCGACTTCAGTGTGTAAGTACCTCTAGTCATTCTAATTCCAAGTTAATATATTGTTGTTTTTCAAGTTTGTATTGCCACTAATGTTCTTCCACCCACCCTTATGCTGAGGAATTTGTGTTATTAATAAGGCATAAGGATAATATAATGAAACATCTCTCCAACCTTATTTGAAATATTAATAAATCAGTTAGAATAATTGGTTAGGAAGAATGGAGGAGGAAAAATATACATGCCTAGTTTTTCCATGTTGTCATTGACTTAGGAAAATGATGTTGTGTTACTCGCATATCATAGAGATAGCCTTCACGAACATCTTAATGCCCTAATCAAATTTTGCATTTCCTCTCAAATGAAATTTAGTATAAAAAGATAAAGGTAATGGTAATAGAGACTTATAATAAAAATATAACCATCACGATTAATAATGAGAAGTTGGAGGTAGTTCCTTCATAGAATGCCAAGCCCACGATCTTGATTGCAATTCTAATTAGAACTATTATTTTGAGGAGTAAGTGCTAAGCGGCATGATTGTCCTCCATTCTATGCATAATAAATGAAAACAAAATAAAAAATCTATAGAGTTGAAATTGAGAAAATCAATCTTTAAAACAATAGTGAAAAAGTTTATTTTATATAGTTTTTGGCTACAAGCCTCTATAAATATTATTGGCAATAAATTTAAAAATACTGAGAAAAATTTCTTAGTAGAGAAACTAGTCCTATATAACCCATTACACTTTATAGTAGGGTAAACAAAAATGTTATTTTTTAAATAACAAACATTATGTCAATTTATTATATATATATATATATATATATATATATATATATATATATATATATATAAAGGGATTATTGATGCATGTCAAGATAAGGGTTGTTAGAGTGATGAAATGAAATATATTAAAAGATAATGTTAAGAAGAATGGTTTCATAATAAACCATTAACCATTTAAGAATTTGGTAACAAAAATGATAGTAAAGAAATTGTGGAAAAACACATTGTGAAAATAAAAGTATATTATCTTGAAATTAATGTAATGATTATATATACTTACACACAATAACACTACCTTTAACAAAAATAAATAAAAATCATCCTTTATTCAATTTATGTTGTCATTTCATTTGAAAACACAAAAAATGAGAAAATATGGAAGGAAGGAATGCTTATATTTTGGAAGTGATTAGAAATTAAAAGAAATATGCATGTGATGTTACAATGTTTTCCATATAGAATATTAACACACAAATACTAAATTAAAAACTAAAAATATAAATAGTTGAATATTAATACATAAGTACTAAATTAAAAGCTTAAAAGTATGAATAATTGAATGCTTTAGATAATTTATTGAGAAAACAAAATTACAAATATACATTTTTACAATTTTTGGACTCTTAAGTTTTTTTTTCCCTTGGAAAAAAGTCGTAATTTCTATTAATGATAAGAAATTACATTTTGTAGATGCCGTAGCATATGCATGTTGCAACTATTTCCAGTCAGATAAGTGATACAAAAATGATACATAAACATATACTCCTCATAGGGAGCACTGTAACTACCATCCCATGGATGGATACTTTCTTCTCACAGAGAGGAAGATAAATTGTCATATGTCAAAACAGTAAATTGTCTCTTCGCAGAGAGATCTGAAAACTGTACTGTATGTTCATGTACATCATAAACAAAAAGCAAAACATGTTTTTGTACAAAAAGATTCAAAAAATAAGAGGGCTTATGGCCCCTGTTTAGCATGTAAATCAATGAAGGGTCTGTGATAATGCTGGTAGAAAACTCCATCGATTTCTTCCTGAATTAACCAGTCATCATCCTGCCTGTACGCTGCTTCCTTTGAGAGGAAGTTTGCCCCTATGTTGTGCTCCGTGTAAATGTGATGATAGACAAATGAATCAAAAGCTGATATAAGTTTGTGTGCTTCATCCAATATGTGCCTCAATGAATATGCAAAGCAATGAGAAGTTCTATTTAACCAGTTTCATATTATTTTGGAGTCCCCATAGAGTTGTAGATGACTGCAATGTTTTTCAAGTGAAAATTGAATGAGATATTTTGCAGCATAAAGCCCAGCAAAATTGTTTGTGCCCCTCCCCAAAGGTATCTGAATTTTGTAACAGTGACCTTCATGAATATATAAAATGCGCCTCCCCCCCCCTGCCACAACCATTCTCCTGGACTGAGCCATCAAAATAAGCCCATGGAATGGATTTATCAATGACTTCAGGGCTAATGGTTCTAGTAGGAGGGATAGGGTCTTCTTCAGGAAGGAGATCATAGTCAGATATTACCCTAGATAAGATGGAAGGCCAGTGAGGTCCTTCAGATTGAAGATAGTCTGATTCCTAGCGATCCAAATAGCCCAACACATGATTAATGCCATATTCCTTTCCTTGCAACTATGTTCATTATACCAATTGTTACAAGCTTCAGTGATGTTCCTGCCCTGCCATGATTTGAGGGAAGGGTAATGTGCAGTAATGTGTTTCCATTGTTCTATAATGACATGGCATCTAAGAAATAAATGTTCAGTGCTCTCTTCATCCCTTATACAAAGGTGACACCAGAAGGGTCCATAGATAGATATTTTCATCAAATTGAGGCCGGTTGGGATCTTATTGAATAGGATAGTCCACATGAGTATGCGAGTCCTGGGTGCAGCCTTGAGTTTCCAGAGTGCTTTCCAAAAACTCTCAATAATCTACGGTTTTGTCTGGTCCATCAGCCTTAAATAACCCTCCTTAGCAGAATATTTACCATTCTTGGTGAAGGCCCAAATAATCTTGTCCTCTCCCTCCGTAATTCTGATATGGGCTTGAGTAAGAGCTTCTATGTATTCTTGCCATTCCTAATGCCACTGGGCTGGAAGATTTATATCAAAGGCAGATTTCCAAGGTTTTTGGAAGAAATTAGAATTTGTGTGATCTGCAATATGGCTAATATAAGAAATACCCTGATTGGTTAGGAGTCTTATCAGTTCTGCAGGAAGTCTATGGGAATTTCCACAACCAATCCAAGGATCTGTTCCTATTTGCACAGCATTTCCATCCTATATTTTCCATGTTAACCACTCTCGTATAAGTGGGATGGAATTGATCACTGCCTTCCAAATTATAGAAATGTTGTTGTTGCTCCTCTCGTTCTATCTGATCCAGTCCATTTTATTTGTAGGGTTAATGTATTTAGCATAGGCAACCTTGGTCCATAGACTATCAAAGGACAAAAGCTGCTAGCCTAGCCTAGCAGCCAGAGCTCTGGAGAGTATGTCCAGTGCTTTTATACCCCATCCTCCCCATCATTTGGGCCTAGCAATAATATCCCATTTTACCCATGCAAATAATCTTCCCTGTTGCTTGCCCTCCAACAAAAACCTACAACAAATGTTTTGTAACCTTGCCAGAATTCCTTGTGGGATCCATGCCAATGTCATCCAGTACACTGGTGTCGCTTCTAGAATGGATTTAATAAGGACCAACCTGCCTGCTCTTGATAGGTACCGATGGTACCAGATATTGAGGTGTTTTTCCACCTTGTAGATCAGCTAGTTCTAGTCTGCAATTTTGTAACCCCGGGGTTTCAGCTTGTATCCAAGATACCTGAGTCCCGCTTCTAGATTAAGAAGAGTAAATGGGAATCCTTTAATGGTAGTAGTGTATGTTTATTTGCATCCTTCTCAAAAGTGTAAGTATTTCTTCTCCCACCATGAATAGTTTTGCGATCAAACTGTCAAAGTATTCCCAACAACACTTGGCATACATCCATTGGCATTACATCACACAATACCACATCCTTATAAGTACCAATCTAGATCCCTACCTTGCATTTTTCTTTCATAATAAGCTAATGTCCATTTTGCAACCATGATACTTTGTAAGGAGTAGGGTGTACTATTTTCACTAATCCTAACTTGTCCACCATTTCTGTAGAAACAAGTTTATTAGTGCTTCCACTATCAATTATTACTTTGCAACATTTTCCTTTGGATTTTCATGTAGTTCTAAATAAACTCTTTCTTTGAGTTGGCTCTCCTGTCTCTTTCTCTTCCTTAAGCAATACCCTTTTCAACAACAAGAATTCTCATTCTTCAGGTGATTCTTTCTTTTTTGCAATTTGAGGTTTTTCTTCCTTTGCCTCAACCACATTCACATTCCTCTGATTTGTTGCTTTATTATGAGGAGAGTCCCATGATCCATGTCCCCATTCTTCACATGTATAACACCAAATTTCTCTTCCCCGACCTCTTCCTCTGGGTGCAAATATTCCTCTACTGAAGTCTCCTCTCTGTGGTGGTCTACTACTTGAACTTCCTGCTTCACTCTGATGGTGTTGAAATCTTGGTCTAGTAGCTCCTTTACCTCTTACTAAACTCTTTCCTCTATTCCTTTGATTTTGCTTCCTCAACATCTTCTCTTCTGCCTTCAAAGAAACTTGATAGGCATCTTCAATTGTCTTTAGACTCAGCAAGTTGATTTCATCATGTATGTCATACCTTAAGCCATTGATATACCTGGCTACTTTCTCTTCATCATCCTCTGCATGTCTTTCTCTAATGTTCAGCATATAAAACTCTTATGTATATTCTTTGACAGTCATTCCTTTTTGCCTCAAATTCTATAACTGTCTGAAAAGATTTAACTAATAATATTTTGGCATAAATTTAGCTTTCAATTTACTTACCATTTTATCTCATTGTTTGATCTTGGACTTCCCTTCTCTTGCTCTGGATGTTTGTAGTTCATCCCACTAGATAGTTGCATGACCCTTCAATCTGGTAACTACAAATTTTGCCTTATTTTTGTCATCAACCTCCTCCTCGTAGTCAAAATGCTTATCCAATGAACTGATCCAGTCCATCAACTCTTCTACATTGAGATTCCCATCTAACAACTTGAGAACTTTGGCAGCTTCACTTTCAACCTCTTCTTATTCCTCAGAAGAATCTTCTGTTACACTGGCATCTCCTTCATCATTTTCTCTCCTCTGAGCACTCTCCATTGTCTCCATCCTTGTACGCAGACTCTGGACCTTATCCACTAGAATTGCATTCACTACAGGTCTCCCTCGACCTATGCCAGCTCCTCTCTTCAGTGGCATGTTTGCTGTAGCAAAACTTAATCTCTGGGCTCCGATACCAAAATGATGCAGGAGGTTGACGAACAATGAGGTGGTAGTATTTAATTAGACTAATGGTTAACTTAATAACCAATTAGTTGTGCGTAAATATATCCTGAACGTATGTTTTCCTTCTAAGGTTTCCACTTTCTCTGACCAATCACTGCCGGTCCCACCTTGAATTTTCCTTTTGGTTGAGCGCTTCAATCCGCACCGTTGATCTCAAACCTCCAGATCCAATGAATATGGCACCATCCGCTTTCAACTTACCCAGACGATCTCCACCATTGATATTACCCATCCAATCAAACAGTTGTTGCACAATCTCGCGTGGATTCATGCACTGTCGATATCAAAGCGAGAGTGCGCAAGAAAAGTGGTTTTCCTTGGCCACATCTTAGCCGCTAAGGCTAATCATTTGGACTTGGTACAATACCACTTCCCTCCTTTTGAGAGCGTGAGATATCGCTTCCCTCTTATCAAATACAACCCACGTGCTTTAAACAACACATTAAGAAAAAATGCTTAAGGAATTTTTTTTGCGTTTAAGCTCATTATTAACACTTAATACTAATTCAACTGTGAATGATGAATAAAGTGTCATAAACTAAGAAAATAGCCGATTAAGTCCAGAACGCTGATACACTAATATGAATGAATTTTTGTACCAGATTAATACACAACACCACACTTGATCATTTATTCAACAAAATGTAAATTACAGGTCTTGCCCTCTCGACTTGAGTACAATAGGTTTTTGACCTCTGTTCAATCTCAATCCCTATCTCTATCAGTCAAAACTCTCACTTAATCACTCAGTTCTCAATCCTCTAATCTTCTATCGTTACATTCTTTTTCTCTTTTATGAATCGAATCCTATCCTAACTGCATTAACAACTCGATCCCTATTTTAATAAATGTAACAATTAAATATCTATTATCAAGCTCTGTTACACACCTATACTAACCACTTATCTCTTAGTCTAAAAATAATACAATATTCTAATTATTACAATAATGAAGTAAAGTTCATTTTCGAGAGGTCCAATGCTCTCTACTAAAACTGACTTTGACCACTTAGGTCAATGAAATTCATATCTTGCTAGCCACAACATGTAAACATACAATCACATTGTTGGCTAAGTCTAGATGCTCCTGCATCACCTTACCTTGTTTTACTCTCTATTTTTTCCATTAGTGATTTCTATATTTTAAGTCTATGTAATAGCTGCGTGAAATCCAGGTCCGCGATTAGCGAAATTGAGTTGCGTGAAATCAACTTCATGAAAGTCACACCCCTCTGCCTCTCTGCATAGATTTTTTTCTATCTTGGTATCAGAGTGGGTTAAACTATGTTAGTGTAAAAGCAAGTGCTTTCACTAGCAGTTAAAATTGTTTTGAGGCCAGATTGTTTTCGGCATATTTACCAGCAGGTAGAAAGTTTTTTTTTTCACTCAGAAATGGAAACATCAAGCACAAGCTTGACTAATCCTCAAATAAATCAGTTTAACGGAAAAAATTATGATTATTGGGCTATTAAAATGAAGGCCATGTTTTCTTCTCAAGACATTTGGGATTTGGTGGAGAATGGTTTTCAAGAACTAGCAGAGGCAACAACATACAGTGCCTTATCTCAAGCCAAAAGAGATTTGTTAAGGGACAACAGGAAGAAGGATTCAAAACCCTTGTTAAATATTTTCCAAGCAATTCATGGAAGTATTTTCCCAAGGATTGTAGTAGCAACGAAATCTAAGCAAGCATGGGACACCCTCCAGACAACCTACTAAGGCATGGAAAAATTCAAGACAGAAAAACTGCAAATGCTGAGAAGAGAGTTTGAAACACTTTGTATGAAAGAGTCTGAGAATGTAGACTCATTTTTAACACATGTAAGTGAATTGGTTACTCAAATCAAGTCTCATGGTGAGACACTTTAGGAAAGAAGCATAGTTGAGAAAGTTTTGATAAGTTTGCCAGCAAGGCTTGATGCCATAGTTATGGCCATAGAAGAGACAAAGGATCTCTCACAGTTCTTAGTGGATGAACTTAATGCATCGCTGATTTTGTATGAACATAGACTGAATAGAGAAACAAGCTCCTTATTGGAGCATGCCTTCAGGACACAAGCATCATTTGGTCAAGGTTGAGGCAGAGGAAGATCATATGCTAGAGGAAGAGGAAGAAGCCCACATAGAGGTGGAAGAAGCAGCAATTCAAGCTCAAGTGGAAGAGGTAGCAATCAAAATCCAAGTCAAGGCCCAAGCCAAAATCAAGCACAAGGTTAGAGGTATGATAAATCTCAAGTTCAATGTCATTATTGTAAGAAGTATGGTCATTATGCAAATGAATGTGGAAAGAAGCAATATGACATTAGTAACAAACCAAGTGTAAATTTCACAAAATAAAATCGAAACCATGATAACATGTTTTTAGCTTGTAATGTAGCACAAGAAAAACAAAGAGATATATGGTATGTAGATTCAGGGTGTAGCAACCACATGTTAGGAAACATAGAAATGTTTTCAAATCTAGATGAAAGCGTGAAATCTGAAGCGACATTAGGGACTGAAAGCAAAGTCTCTGTGATGGGAAAAGGAAGAGTTAATATCCTAACAAAGAAGGGGGATAAGCAGTACATCTCAGGTGTTTACTTTGCCCCCGTTCTGAAGCATAACCTCATGAGAATTGGACAACTCATGCAAAAGGGCTACAATGTTTTCTTCAAGAATGATGTATGCACAATTTTGGATAGGCCATTTGCTACCAATGGGCTTCCTTCCAGCTGAAAACTCCACTAGATCCCAAGCCTCATTTTTGTGCAAAGATGCCATTTCATCAACCATGTCCTCTTTCCAGAGTTTTCCATCTTCTGAATCTATTGCTTCCTTCACAGTTCTGGGATCATCATCCATAATAGATAAAGCAAAATTTGAACAGAAAGCAGATGGACTATACCTTTCTGGCTGCCTACTTTCTTGAACT
The DNA here is from genome assembly GCA_031772625.1 of Pinus tabuliformis. NCBI lineage: Eukaryota > Viridiplantae > Streptophyta > Pinopsida > Pinales > Pinaceae > Pinus > Pinus tabuliformis. The sequence continues at coordinate 998,893,660 of CM062807.1, read as the reverse complement.
GATCTTCTCACAGCTGGAGTTTGTGGCTCTTCATCTTCTGATTCCTCCTCTACTGTAGAGTCTGATTCTTCCTCCTTTAGCTCAAACACTATCTTCTTAGGTTCCTTTAGTTGGACTTCATGTTTAATAACATCTTTCACCTCTCTGAACACCACATCTCGACTATACACAACCTTCTTTGTTACTGGGTTCCAAAGCTTATAACCCTTTAAACCATTCTTATACCCAATAAAGATGCACTTTTCAGATTTACTATCCAACTTGGTTCATTTCTCCTTTGGAACATGTACATATGCATCACATCCAAATACCCTCAGATGTGAAAGAGAGGGTTTCTTACCAGTCCATACCTCTTGTGGAGTCTTCTCCTCCAATGCTAATGAAGGTGACCTATTGATCAGGTAACATGCAATAGTAACCGCCTCTACCCAGAATTCCTGTCCTAACCTGGCACCACTGAGCATGCTTCTTGCCCTTTCCATCAACGTCTTGTTCATTCTTTCTACAACTCCATTTTGCTGAGGTGTATATGTAGTAGTCTTCTACTGTGCTATACCAAACTTCTTACAGAATTATTCAAATTCCATGCTGCAAAACTCTGCACCATTATCTATCCTCAGCACCTTTATCTTCTTCTCTGTCTGATTTTCCATGAGAGCCTTAAATTCTTTAAACCTGTCAAAGACTTCAGATTTCTTCTTAAGGAAATATATTCACGTATTCCTTGAGAAGTCATCTATAAATGATACATAGTACATAGACTTACCCAGTGATGGAACCTTCATAGGTCCAAACACATCATTGTGCACAAGCTCTAATATCTGCTTCGCCCTCTTACCACCAGAGGGGAAACTCACCCAATTATGCTTCCCATATACACAATTTTCACAGAAGTCAAAATCCAGAGAGCTATTATTCATACCTTCTACCATACCTTTACCATGAAGTATTCGAAGGCCTTTCTCTCAAATACGTCCAAGCCTTTGATGCCACAACATGGTCTTCTATCCAAAGACCACTAGATTTTCTGCTCCACTTTCAGGAACCACAGAACTGTTGCACCCATCAACAACCATGCTACCTTACAGCTTGTACACAGTTCCAATCCGAACTCCCTGCATCAATACCAGTGCTCCCCGAACCATCTTGTAGGTATCCTTCTTGAACATTGTTTTTACACCTGCATCATCCATCTTGCTTATACAAATTAGATTTCTGGCCAATGCAGGAATATGTAGAACACCTGGAAGTATTCTAACTCTTCCACCTTGTAACTTCAACTTTACCTTTCCGCGACCAAGGATTTTAGCCTTCCTATCATCCCCTAAGAAGACATCACCACCATCATATTTCTCATACTCGCAGAACCACTCTCTATGGGGAGTGAAGTGAAAGGATGCACCTGAGTCAATCAACCATGCCTCATGATCTACATGTGTACTTGAAGAAGCCAAGTACACATCCCCACCTTCATCTGAGGTGTTTTTTTCCTCTGCAGAAGGAGCATCCTTAGATCCCTTTCCTTTATCAAGAGCTTTAGATTTACAGTCCCTTTTGTAGTTCCCTTCCTTTCCGCATTTCCAGCACACCACCTTTACAAGTTTTCCTGGAGATTTAGATCTCCCACTCGATGACTTATTTTTGTTTCTATTTTGGGACCATCTTCGCACAGACAAGGCATCACCATTTTGGCTCTCCATATTTTTCCGTCTCATCTCCTCCGTTAGAAAGGCTGAGACTATTTCATCAAATTGCAAGGCAGTTTCATTGCTACCTATTGCAATAACCAGACTATCCCACAAATCTAGTAGAGAACACAACAAACTAATGCACTTATCTTCATCTGAAATTTTAATATCAACAGATGCTAACTAACTTACCACAGTATTTAATGCGTTTATATTCTCTATCACCGAGTTTCCCATCCTCACGTTATACAACTTTTTCCGCAAGAACAGTTTATTCACCAGAGACTTTGATTGGTACAAATTCCCTAACTTGTCCCACAAAGCCTTTGTTGTAGCTTCCCTTGATACATTCAACAACATTGAATCTGAGACACACAATCGTATTGTGCTCTTTGCCTTCCGATCCAACTTCTTCCATTCTTCATCGGACACTCCCGTTGGTTTAGTACCTAGATCTACTGCGATCCACTGATCTTTATCCACCAACAAATCCTCCATCTTGAGTTTCCACAACTCAAAACTCTGACCATTAAATTTCTCGATCTCTATCTTTCCACTGCTCACCATCTTCTTTCACCACTAGAATCAATCTCGCAGATCTCCCACTGAACACGGTCTACCACAAGCCCGAGCGAAACCCCTCAGCAACAAAGGCATCCCCTTGAAGCGAAATCTGCTCTGATACCAAATGTAGGTTTTAACCTCGTATAGAAATTACATGCTTATGAATTCTAAAACACAGAAAATAAACAATGTGAGAGCATAACACATAAAACACATATACACAGAGATTTTCCCCTAGATCCTAAAACTGGGGCTACCAGCTTGATTTTTCATTATGTTCCTTTTAATGTTACAATACATATTTATACATGCCGAAGCATCCAATACCATGGACCAAAAGCCATCGCGTCCAAAACCATGTATCGAAAACCATCGCGTCCAAAAAACATGTGCAAAAATCATGCACAAAACCATAGGTGGGTCTGCCCAACCTAACATAGGGTCCAAAACCAAAAATTTTTGGGGTAGCTACAGGTACCCCTCAAACCCCCAGTGACCCCCCCCCTCCCCCCCACTCTAACCTCTGATTAACTGCGTGGGATAGTAGTGGAAAGGATATAACACAACCCAACAAAGAAAAGACTAGGAAAGAGGCATGAAATGAGAAAAAATCAAAAGGAAAAGGGAATGTGGGAAAAGTGATTTAATGTAATCGAAAAGTAACTAGGTTTCGAATAAGAAAAATAACATAACTAAAACTAAAACCAGATCTATATAAACTAAAAGATCATGATTATGTGAAGTCAAATAATTTATAATGTATCCATTCAAGTTGCTTCCGACTTGGCAGTAGAAAGATATAAAAAGTTAGCAACAATGTAAAATAAGGTATAAAAAATAAAGATGTCAACCTGAATAGCTTGCATAAGAAATCAAAGGCATTTCCGATTGGCATAAATGTGTGCCATAATGGCTTACTTTAACCAATCTGCAACTTTACCTTGTCAATTAAAACAATGATTATTCAAACATTGTAGGCTACTCTAGAGTGTACATTCTTATGTATTTTTAGTATTAGCAAACATCAAGCAATATCTAAACTTATTATTAACAAAAAATATTTCCAATTAATATTGCTCTAACAATTCAACAATTGGATCACGATATTCATAAAAAACCCATTTAAAAACCTTGAAATTCTTGAGAGCGGTAACTTTCAATTAACGTAGTCAAATTATAAGGTGAATCTTGTGAGGGGAAACTTATATGGTCTTGTTCATAAATTTTATCAAGATTGTGAGTACTAGATATAACTAACTACAGAAACTGAAGTGCCTCGACCATTTGAAAAGCATCCGAGTAGTGGGATGATTAATCAAATGACAATTATGAGAACCAATGTTATGATGAAATTGATGAATTGTCATATCATATTCTCGATGCTCCATTCGTTCCCCTTGTATCTGGTTAGAAAGAAGACCAGTAATATGAAAGCTTCTATATCTGGGAAACCATTTAGGATACTAGGCTGACAAAAGATTAGAAACATGTGTAAAATAAAATATAGTATTCGTACCAGCAAAATGGTTTTAGTCTGCCAAATGATTCAAACATTGAATGACGCTGAAAAGGCCTGATTGAAATAGAAAAATGATTAACTTCATAACATACATAAGAAATATCAAGAGTTGATCATTCATCGAAGTGTTTGATAGGGAGAAATCATTCGACCAATGATGATATTTGTCTTGATAACAAAAATCAGTGAAATATATGAATTCTAATCCTTGGTTGGATACTTGGGATTTGCATGAAGAATTAAAAAAACTGGAATTTTCTATTATATCATAGACTTTACCTTGTGGATTAAGAGAATCCTTCAAGAGTGAGCTTACATCTAGTGAAACAATGTTAAGAAATAATTATGCGAGAATATTCTAGTATAACCTAGTTCAGAGACCTCATCAGGTTCCAAGAACTTGACATAACCATCAGTTGAAGTTGAAGTTCCTCGAGTTCCTTACAAGTCCCTCAACTTTGAAATGTTGGATGATTATTTTTTTAAAGCATGGCCATTTCATCATTTGTGTGAAGACAACTATCATCAATTATCTCAACAAGATCATTATGAATTAAATGACAGTTTTTGGAATAATCAATTTCGTTAGAAGTGTCAACATTACCAAATAGATTACCTAAATTATAAGAAAGATGTTCAACAACATAATTCTCTTCATTATGGGAAGCCGTAGCGCCTTGTGTGGACATATAATTCGATTCATAAGATTGTGATTTTAAATAAAATGGAATACTTTCATCATTAATTATTTCATTACACACATCTCAACATAAGACTAGTGAGCTCGAGAAGAAATTCCTGAGAGAAATTCTTCTATGATTAGATCAGATTCGAGGTCAAAAATTTGCAAGTCCAAGTCTTCTTGTGAAAACAAGAGACCATCAAATGTACTTGGGCACGCATCACTATGTATATATTTGGAGTCATTATATTTAAGGTAATGGTTTCCCAAGAGTGCCTTTTGGTTGAGGAATTTGATCCCACTTGAATGATTACTAAGATGTTGATATTCTTGATCAACAAAGAGTGTAGAAACATCACTTTGACATAGATTAATTTGAAAAAGATAAGAGAGATTAAAAGTGTCTTCATCCTTTTGCATATCTACCTATGAAATGTGACCACTTTGTACTTGATTACCATGTGAACTAGTAAATTGAAAATACAGAGTACGTGATGAAATTATTGGTGGACTAGATTGATTAAGTGAATAAAGGTACAAAGGGTCATGAGGTGTAAATGATATAGGATAAAAGGTATCCATCGAAGGGGTAGTAATTTCAATAAGATCATATTCAATATTAGAATTATTCATATCAATGTAATATGGAGGGATGAATTGATCAATATTCACCTCAGGCTCAATTGATTTACCATAAAATTCAAAGTTCTTTTGTATAAGATCTTGGTCGTGGAAAGTATATGTAGGTGGGACAAATGGATCAACAATTTTATTTTCATATTTCCTAACTCCAACATCAGCACAAGAGACCACTTTATTGGTAATGAAAAAGAAGGAGGAGAAGGAACAAAAGAGGGAGTAGGTTCCTCCCGTCAAATTCTAGGTGTCCTAAGACCAAGATAAGTTTAGAGGCTTATAAAATATTTGGATTTAAATGTTTCCAAATAAATCCAAACCAAATGTTGAAACTTTTCATTAATAAAATCCCAATCCACATCTTCCTCAACAAATTCATAACAAAGGTGAAGAAACCAATCCAAAAAGTCCTCTAACGACTCATTATATTTAATTCTAATCTAAATAATCCTCTTATACACATATTAATAATCATACATGTCAAAGGTTTGATGAATTTCCTTGTAGATTTTTTCAAATTAAAGAATATAAGAATATGCTAAGGTATGCAACCATAGCTAAACATAACCTTCAAAATATCACAATCCATTTCATTAAAATCCAAAAACTTTAGAAAGTGGAGTGTATGTTCAACTACAGATGTTTCACGCTCATCATTAAACTCTAGATGTGACAAGTCATGAATTATTTCCATTGAGAATTTCATATTTGATATATTAGAAAATCATCCCGGGATTATATCGACTAAAATAAGTCATAGAGGGGACTTTGATAAATAATAATGACTAAATTAAGTGAAAAACATATCCCCTCTATGACTCCCCCTAACTACCAACTCTCCTCTTTTTTTCACTTCCTCTCTTTTTCTATGACTCCCTCAATCATCCCTTTCAACTTTGTCTCTCTTTCTCCTTCTCTCCCTCCCTCCCTCCCCCACCTCACTTCCTCTCCTGCTCCCCCTCTCCTTCTATCTTATCCCCTCCTCTATCTTTGATCTTGTGGATCAAAATAGTGCTTACAATTCAAAGTGTGTGACAGAGATTGAATCCTAAACGAATGGATATATCCCAACGATCTGAACCTAACGCAATTCGTTTCACTCAAAACTGATATCATATGCTCCAAATATCATGTTTTGATAGAATTGGAAAATATCTATTTTTTTTTAATTAGGGTTCTAGGTAAACCCAATCAATAGTTTGTACACTGACTCAACATATGACTAGGAATCTGAGAGTGTTTTTATGGGCCAACAATTGGATGACACTTGTCTCATTTTATATGTTTATGTATGGTGTGATTTCATTGGTGTAATTTTGGACCAATAAGGGAGAGCCATGTGGGCCAATCGATGGTTGTCACATGGCCTCCTCTTATGTGGAAAATTTTTCCTTAAGGGTCAAATGGAGGCCACGAGGATCGAACCCACAATCTCAACCAACAACTCCAATGGCCTAACCAACTACGCTGCAGTGGTTCTTGTAAAAAAATGTGTCGAGTTTAAATTTAACATTAAATGGAAACATCATTGGGTTAGGGGTTGGGCTAATCTGTAGGCCATGGCCACCATAGAACCACATGACCATAGGCAGGGAGCCAAGGGGCTAGGCCTTATCCCAAGCCACAATGCATGTCAGAGCCAGCACCAATGCCCAGTGGCAGAGGAAATGTGGGGGCAGCCCACGGGGGCTAGCCCTGGGTCATATGACCCATGATAAGACCACTGATAGAAGCCAGGAGAAAATTAAGTGGCCCATCCCCAAGGGGCCAACCACAGGTCATAAGGAGCCATGCGACCGAGACCACGGACGCTTGGAGAGGGGTCATCCCAAGGACATATGGGTGACCATGCGACCAAGAGTGTGCCAAACAAAGGGCCTAAAGTCGTTGGACATAGGCCCTGTAATCTCGACCCTAAACCAGGTCACATGGGTGCCATGTGGCCATAATTTTTAGAACTGGGGGCTTAATGGGGAGACTAGAACTTATCAATTGGGAGTTCAAGGAACTCAAGCTAGGTTTAGGCCGAGTTTGAGGATGATTAGTTGGAGAATTTGGGAAAAATTGAAACAGTCGTAACATACTCAAGTTTTGTCCAAATGAGGTGCAGAAAGAACCAAAGTGGGGGATTTGATAGTGTGAGATCCATTGGAGACATCATTTCTAGTCTTTGAGCTTTGTAAATTATGTAAACACACTTTTGAACATTTTTAATGAAAGAGGTTTTGCATTGGGAGTTGGACCAGGAGATGTATCCCAAGAGAGGGGTGAACTCCTTTATCATGCTTTGTGTTATGTTTCTCATATATGCTTATTTCTCTCTATTTGTCTTTAAAATTTTGTTAAAATTTACTTGTTTATGTGTTTATTAAATTGATCCTTTGCCCAAATACATATAAATTTAACTTGCAAATTGTTAAAAATCTTAAAGTTTACACATACAGATCAATCTCTATCTCTTCCCCCATCACACATACTCTCTCTCTCTCTCTCTCTCTCTCTCTCTCTCTCTCTCTCTCTCATTTCTTTATTCCTCGCTCCCTCACTAAGTCCTTACTTCACAATTAGCCTCCTGCAACTCTCTCTCTCTCTCTCTCTCTCTCTCTCTCTCTCTCTCTCTCTCTCTCGTCACATGGAGTTAATGATTTTGGATATCACTTATGTGATTGTGGAAATCACAAAATTAATGGGAGTGGATAACACAAAATACAAGTGCTTGATTAAATCACATAAAAAAATCTAATGGTGATGGGAAGTCTAATAGTCCGCTTGAAAAATACTCACCTTCATTTTGTTATGTATGATTAATTGATTTTGGTGAACTATAATGATATGAGGAAGAAATTCTGGTAGAAACCATAAGGAAGTGGGAGCAAGGCATAAAAGAAGAAATGGAATCTTTCTTATAAATAACCAAACTTGGGACTTGGTCCCATTGCTTCCAGGTAAAAGATCATTTCAAAATAAATGGGCATAAATGTTAAAGGAAGAAGATAAAGGAAAAAGGAGGTACAATGTTAGAGATGTTGTAAAAGGGTTTGCATGGAAGAAATATATAGATTTTGATGAAATTTTTTCTCCTATTTTTAGAATGAATTCAAATAGAATTATTTTAAGTTTAGTGGCAGAAGAATAATTGCATCTTAAATAGTTATATGAATAATTTCTCTATGTGGACTTGGAGGAAGAGATTTATATGCAACAACCACAAGGGTGTGAGGAAAAAAGGAAGAAAAACATAGTGTGATGAATAAAAAAGATTTTGTATGGTTCAAAGCAAATTCTAAGATAGTGGTATTTGATGTTTGACAAATATATGATAGATAAAGGTTATAGCATATGTTAATATGATCACTTTATTTATTTTAAGAGACTAGATAATGGTAGCTATATTATCTTGTTATTTTATGGAATGACATGCTTTTTGTGATGTCTAATATCCATGATATAAATGAGTTGAAAGTAAACTTATCTATTTCATTTTCTATGAAGGATTCAGGGGCTACAAAATAAATTGTTGGTATAAGAAAAATAAGAGATGGGGAAAATTAGACATTAACATTGTCTCAGAGTGGTACATAGATTAGGTGTTAGAAACATTTAAAATGAAATATTTAAAACCAGTTAATACACATTTGGCATGCCATTTCAAATTACTTAAGGAAATGTGCCTGAATACCTAAGAGGAAATATACTACATGTCCAAGGTTCACTATTTATCAATAGTTTGTGGTTTAGGGTTTAGGGAGTTATGAGAAGGCGTATGAACAATCTAGGTGAAGAGCATGAGAAGGTAGTGAGCTTGATTATCAAGTGTTCAAGAGGTACCATTTTTACGGAATTATGCTTTGGAGTTTCAAACTCTAAATTCTATAGTGATATGTCGCTTGAGAAATGGAAAGTGATATAGATACTAGGAGGATAACCATAGGGTATGTCATTACTATAGGTGGAAATATAGTAAGTTGGCTTTCTAAATTGTAAAAAGTTGTTTCACTTTCAATAATAGAAGTAGAGTATGTTGTTGCTACAAAGGCAAGTAAATAAATTATTTGGTTACAGAGGTTCATGGAGGAATTGAGAAAGAAGCAAGAGAATAACAGGTTGTATATTGATAGAAATAGTGCCATTCATCATGGAAAGAATGCAACCTTCCATTCTAAGACTGAGAATGTATAATGAAGTACCATTTTATATAGCTAATTTTTGAAGCTGAACGATTGAAGTTGGAAAAGATACATACAAACTCAAATTTTATAGATATGTTACTGAAGGTAGTAACCAAGGAGAAAATAAATATATACTTATTTTCTCTTGGTATTTGAGCATCATAACGAAGATGAGAAACTAGCTAGCTCCAAAGGTGAAGAATATTTCAATAAATCTGGTAGTAATGGAGTTGTTGTAATCAATCTATAGGTGGGATATTGTTGGTTGCATAGCTTGATTGTCTTCCTAATTCAAAAGTCATATTTTTTTAACTACATTTTTAACCCCAATTCTTAATGGGTAGTGAAGAGGGTATTCCCCCCCTCTATTGTCCCTGGGGGTTACATGGAGGGAGATGACAATTCTTTGTAGTCCCCTAGGTAGGGGTACATAGGGGGGACATAACCAAAGATAAATTTTATACTAAAAATTCCTTGTAAAATTTCATAATTTCATAACCCATCTAAAACATTCATCACTAGGTCACAAATATGATTATAAATGTTATGTCAATGTTTGTTCTGGTTAGAAGGAAACCCTATCTATATGAGGGAATTATATTGTGACTATTTATTATTGAGGTAACATTTTAATTCAGAGAGAGGAAGCTCTGAGAGAGAGAAGAGTATGTTGTAGCAAATGTGCTACAAGTTGTATCCCTTCATTTTATTGAATGGAATAAAAGGAAAGATTGGTTATTTCTCTATGGACATAGTCCAAATTTGATGAACCTTGTGTATTGGTGTCTTCTTTATATTGCTTCATTTTATATTTTATTGTTGCACTCAATTTGATTTTATTACTCTTTTATTTTACTCTTAATATATCCCTAAACTGTCTCCCTCTTTTTTACCCAACCCCCTCTCTCTCTCTCACAGACAAAAAAAAAAAAAAAACTTTTGTCTCTTTCTTACTCCTTATGTCTCCCACAACTATCTATCTCCCTCTCCCTTTCCCACACTCTTTCACAATATCTCTAACCTTTCATCCCTCAATAATACTTTCTCTCTCTCACCCCTTTCTTTTCCCCTCACTAAGAAACTCATTCTTCCCCACAAGCTTCTCTCCCTCTATCTCTCTCTTTCTCCTCATTCTCCCTAACCTCACGTGAACTATTTCCAATGTGTTAAACTAATTGATTGCAATAACGCTGATGTAGGAGCATCTAGACTTAGCCAACAATGTGAAAGTTTGTTCACATGTTGTGGCTAAACAAGTTGAAATTCATTGACCTGATTGGTCAAAAGGCAGTTTTACTTAGAGGGTTTGATCTCTCAAGAAATGAGTTGTATTTCATTATTGTAATAAGTTATAAATTGTCTTATTTTAGTCTAAATGATCAGTTGTTAGCATAGGTGTGAGATAGAGCTAGGAACTAGAAGATTTGCTGTTAGATTTAATAAAAATAAGGATTGATTTGTTAGATACATTTAGAGTGGTATCTGACTTACAAAAAGGAGGAAAAATGTAATGAAATGGAGAGAGGATTGAGGAGTGGATTTAGTAGAGTGAAAGCAGGATAGTGTATGGATTGTAATTTGAGATAGAGGTCTTCATTTGTGTAATCAGGCCCAAGGCCGAGACTCTGTAATTCGTTTATTATGAATGAATTGATCTTGTGTGCATAATTATATATATGCAGCCCGTGGAGATCCTCAAATGATAGTTTTCTCTGTATTTCGTTGATATTGATGCTTGCTCTGCTTTCCACACTTTACAATAGATAAACACTGAGTTAAAAGAGTAATCAATGAGTTAAATGTATCATTTTTGTTCCACAAGCGGAAAACCCAAAATACACTACAAATCGTCGCAAAACGCATTCGGATTTAGAATCTGGACTTCAAATTTTATAAAAGGGGGTTTTTAAGGTTATCGGGTTCGTGGAACCCAATCACATCACTTAAGTGGAGAGGAACGACTTGTTAAATCGCCGATTTTCGACTTTGCAATACAATCGGATCTGAAAAGTTATAGAGCAAGGTTGACAATCTATCGAGTCTGCAAAGGGTTATTGCATCAGCATATTGAAGCATAAGGAGTCTGCCCAATTGTGTATTGCGATTTCGATTGTGTGATTTAATCACAGCCATTGGATCGCGATTAATTGCGACCGTTGGATCGCCAAGCAGTTTTTGCTGCAATGGAGGGTTATCGGGCGCATTAAAGGTTGTAAGTAGTTTGGGGGCCCGACCCCTGATTCCATTGAAACACTGCCACGTAGCAAAGGCGAAAGGAATAAAACCATATATTGGGCGGTTAACCCCCGATCCATTATTCCACCCGAAATCCATATCGACCGTTGGATCTCACAGATCCAGATCGATAGTTCTGAAGCATCGATGCATTGACTTTTGTCATACGGTAAGCGTGCCAATTATAAAAGGTAAAACTTCAGTGTTTCGGCTTGTTTTTCAGTGTATTTCAGTTTAAGAGGAAAACAGTCGGGTTTAGCTTAAAAGGGGATCCACTGGGTGATTTTGGGGTCTTTGTGAATCCCACTTCTGCGTTGCATCATTTGTGGTATTGGGGCAGAAGAAAAGGTTGTTTGTAGAAAAAATTCCGCCAAGGAGTGGCATTGGTCGAGGAAGACCTGAAGCAAATGCAATTATATTGGAAGAGGTACAGAGTCTGCGTACGAGAATGGAGACAATTGAGACTACCTAGAGAAAAGCACCTGATGAAGGAGCTGAGAGTTCTTCAGAAGAATCTCCTGCAGAGGAGCTAGTAGATGAAGACAATCATACTGCCAAAATCATTAAGATGTTGGTGAACGTAGGAGGAAAATCTAAGGTGGAAATCCTTATATATGAAGGGAGTCTGAATGCAAAAGAGATAATGGATTGGATCAGATCCTTAGGCCAGTACTTTGACTATGAAGAGGTTGATGAGAGGAAGAAGGTGAATTTTGCAGTTACTAGATTGAGGGGTCATGCAGCTATCTGGTGGGACGAGTTACAAACATCAAGAATGAAGAAAGGGAAGTCCAAGATCAAGCTATGGGACAAAATGGTAAGTAAAATGAAAGCTAAGTTTTTGCCTAAAGACTATCATTTGAATCTTTTTAAGAAATTGCAAAATTTAAGGAAAAAAGGGATGTTTGTTAAAGAATACATAGAAGAGTTTTATAGATTGAGTATTAGAGCAGGACATGTAGAGGATGATGTGGAAAAGATAGCTAGATATATCACTGGCTTAAGGTGTGATATACAAGATGAGATTAGCTTGTTAAGTGTGAAAACTATTGAAGATGCCTATCAAGCAAGTTTGAAGGTAGAAGAGAAGATATTGAGGAAACAGAGTCAAAGTAATAGAGGAAAAAGCTCAACAAGAGGTAGGAGAACTACCAGACCAAGGGGACAACAACATCAGCATGAAGCGGGAAGCTCAAGTAGCAGACCACCACAGAGGGGATAATCTAACAGAGGAAGATTTGTGCCTAGAGGAAGAGGGCGAGGAAGAGATGTTCGGTGTTATGCATGTGGAGAATGGGGAGATATGTCATGGGATTTTCATCATAATAAACCAACAAGTTAGAGGAATGTGAATGTGGCTGAGGTAAAGCCAGAACCACCTCGACCTATGGAGAAGGAAGAGCCCCCTGAAGAAGGTGAATCATTGTTATTGAGAATGACTTTGCTCAGAGTAGAGCCCGAGATTGGAGAACCAGCACAGAGCAAGAATTTGTTTAGAATTACCTGTAAATCAAAAGGTAAAGTGTTGCAAGGTAATAATTGACAGTGGAAGCACTGACAATATTTTTTCTATAGATATGGTCGACAAGCTTGGATTAGTAGAGATCATGCACCCTACTCCTTACAAGGTATCATGGTTACAGAAGGGACATCAAATTATTGTGACTGAACAATGCAAGGTGGAGATACAAATTGGTACGCATAAAGATGTGATATTATGTGATGTAATGCCCGTGGATGTATGCCATGTATTGTTGGGAAGACAGTGGAAATTTGATCAGAGAGCTATTCATGATGGAAGGAGAAACACTTATACTCTGGAGAAGGATGGAACTAAACACACATTGCTACCTTTGAAGGACAATGTTGACAAAGGAACACCTATAAGTAGTATTATGCTGATAAGTTGAAAGGAGCTACTGCAGGAAGTAGTAAAGAATGAGGAGTTGCATTTTGTTATTGTGGGAAGACCAAAGGTGATTTTGACTTCCACAAACTTGGATGATTTTCCTAAAGAAATTAAAATGCTGTTAGACGATTTTGCTGATATTAATGTGGATGAGTTAGCAAATGCATTGTCACCGATCAAGAGTATTATCCCTCACATTGACCTAATACCAGGAGCAATTTTGCCAAACAAAGTAGCATAGAAATTAACTCCTCAAGAGAATGCAGAAGTTGGAAGACAAGTGCAGGAGATGATGGATAAGGGGCTAATCAGAGAAAGTATTAGTCCATGTACTGTACCAATAGTACTCAGTCCAAAGAAAGGAGGAGAATGGCGCATGTACACAGATTCCAGAGCCATCAACAAGATCACAATGAGGTACAGATTTCCTTTGCCACGCATGGATGATTTAATGGACTATTTGAGTGGATCAAAATACTTTACTAAAATAGATTTGAAGAGTGGATATCATCAAATAAGAATCTGAGAAGGAGATGAGTGGAAGACTATATTTAAAACAAATAGTGGGTTGTATGAGTGGTTAGTGATGCCTTTTGGACTCACTAATGCACCTAGCACATTCATGAGATTAATGAATGAAGTCTTGAAAGAATATGCAGGCAAGTTTGTTATTGTTTATCTTGATGATATTCTAGTTTTTAGTAAAAGTAAAGAAGAACATTTAGAGCATCATAAGTTGGTCCTAAGAACTATGCAGAAAGAGAAACTACTGATAAATCTGAAGAAATGTAGTTTCATAAAGGAAGAACTGGTTTACTTGGGATTTGTTGTTTCTAAAGATGGCTTGAAGATGGATCCAGAGAAAGTCCAGGCAATTTGGAACTGGCCTACTCCCAGAAATATATTTGAGGTAAGAGGCTTCCATGGTCTTACAAGTTTTTATAGAAATTTTATCAAAGGCTTTAGTCAGATTTGTGCACCTATCGTTGAGACAATCAAGGAGATCAATTAGCCATTCAAGTGGACAGAAGCAACAGATAGAAATTTTAATTTGCTAAAGAAGAAAATCACAGAGGAACCAATTTTGGCTTTACCTGATTTTTTGAAAGTCTTTCAAGTAGAAGCAGATGCTAGTGAAGTTGTGGTTGGAGCAGTTCTGAGTCAGGAGCAAAGACCAATAGCATACTTCAGTAAGAAATTAAATGTTGCAAAGAAGAAATATTCTTCTTATGATAAAGAGTTTTATGCTATTGTGCAGAGCTTAAAGAAATGGAGACATTATTTGCTGCCAAAAGTATTCATATTGTTGTATTCAGATAATCATGCCTTATTGTTCATCAATAACCAGCCGAAGCTGAATCAAAAACATGCCAAGTGGGTAGAATTTCTGCAAAGCTTTACTTTTGTAATAAATCACAAGAGTGGTAAGTCAAATAAAGTAGCAGATGCATTGAGCAGGGTAAGTTTTATTATGCAAGAATTCAAAGTGGGTGTTGTAGGGTATGAGGAAATGATTGAAATGTACAAGGATGATGCAGATTTCAAAGATATCTATACAAGAGTTCAGAATCCATTGAGTCATATCAGAAGTCAGTGGTTGGACTATCTCATTCAAGGAGGCCTATTGTTTAAAAGCAACAAGTTGTGTATTCCCAAATGTTCCATGAGGGAAAACATAATAAAGGAGAAACATAGTGGAGGATTATCTAGTCACTTTGGACAAGATAAAAGATTTTCTCAGGGAATTCTTTTTATTATTGGCCAAAAATGCAGACTGATGTTAGGAAGTTTGTTGAGAAATGCAGGATATGTCAGCATGCAAAAGCAAGGAGTCAGAATACAGGATTGTATCAGCCATTTCCAATACCAGATCAACTGTGAGATGCAGTTAGCATGGATTTTGTTTTGGGATTACCGAAAACCCAGAGAGCGAATGATTCTATTTATGTTGTAGTAGATAGATTTTCCAAAATGGCACATTTCATTGCATGTAGAAAGACTATTGATGCAACACACATAGCTAATTTATTCTTTTCAAAAGCTGTAAGATTACATGGATTTCCTATAAGTATTGTGTCTGATAGAGATACAAAGTTTGTAGGGAATTTTTGGAGAACTCTTTGGAGAAACTAGGAGTTAACCTCAGTTTTAGTTCAACATACCATCCTCAAACAGATGGATAGACCAAAGTAGTAAATAGGAGCTTGGGGAATATTTGACGAGTTTAGTGTATCAAAATTGTAAGCAGTGGGATTTAGCACTAGCTGAGGCTAAGTTTTCTTATAATGTACTCCAAATCAAAGTATTGGAATGAGTCCATTTCAGATTTTTTTGGAATGAATCCAAGAGGTGTGTATGAGCTTAGGATTTGAGTAAACAGGAGACCAGAAGTGGAAAAGCTGAAGAGTTTGTAGAACAGATGCAGAGATTACAAGAGGAAGTCAAAGGAAGATTACATGAAAGCAACAACAAATACAAACAGAGGGTAGATATGAAGATAAAAGAGAAGGAATTCCAAGTGGGAAATTTAGTGATGGTGTATTTGAGAAAAGAAAGATTTCCTGTTAAAACTTACAATAAACTAAAAATGAAAAAGATAGGACCATGTAAAATTGTAAGAAAGTTTTCAATTAATGCATATGAAATTGAGTTTCTAGAAGGGATTAGAATATCACCCATTTTAATGTTGCAGATTTGTATCCATACAAAGAGGTAGAGATAGAGTTACAGGAAGAAATTACAGGAGATGAAGTTCAAACGGTGAACTGGGAAGAACAAATGCCAAAGACAGCTAAGAAAGAAGTGGAAGCTATTTTGGAGAAGAGAGTATCCAAAAGAACCAGAGGACAGACTTATTTCCAATATCTAGTCAAATGGAAAGGACAGCCAGTGGAAGATGATAGCTGGTTAACAACAGCATAATTGCAAAAGTATGGAGTAAGTCCTAAAATTTTGAAGGACGATTCTTTTCTTCCCCAGGAATCTAATGCAGGAGCATCCAGACTTAGCCAGCAATGTGAAATTTTGTTCACATGTTATGGCTAAACAAGTTGAAATTCATTGACTTGATGGGTCAAAAGGCAATTTTGACTGAGAGGGTTTGATCTCTCAAGAAATGAGTTGTATTTTATTATAGTAATAAGTTAGAAATTGTCTTATTTTAGGCTAAAGGATGATTTGTTAGCATAGGTGTGAGATAGAGCTAGGAATTAGAAGATTTGTTGTTAGATTTAATAAAAATAGGGAGTGATTTGTTAGATACAGTTAGAGTGGTATCCGACTTACAAAAAGAGGAAAAATGTAATGAAACGGAGAGAGGATTGAGGAGTGGATTTAGTAGAGCGAAAGCAAGATAGTGTGTGGATTGTAATTTGAGACAGAGGTATTCATTTCTGTAATCATGCCCAAGGCCGAGACTCTGTAATTCGTTTATTATGAATGAATTGATGTTGTGTGCATAATTTATATATGTAGCTCGTGGAGATCCTCGAATGATAGTTTTCTCTGTATTTGGTTGATATTGATGCTTTCTCTGCTTTCCACGCTTTACAATAGATAAACACTGAGTTAAAAGAGTAATCAGTGAGTTAAATGTATCGTTTTGGTTCCGCAAGAAGAAAACTTGAAATACACTAGAAATCGTAGAAAAACGTATTCGGATTTAGAATCTGGACTTCAAATTTTTTAGACGGAGGTTTTTAAGGTTATCGGGTCTGTGGAACCCAATCGCATCGCTTTAGTGGAGAGGAACGGCTTGTTGAATTGCCAATTTCTGACTTTGCGATACAATTGGATCTGAAAAGTTATAGAGAAGGGTTGATAATCTATCGGGTCCACAAAGGGTTATCGCATCGGCGTATTGAAGCATAAGGAGTCTGGCCAATTGAACGTTGTAATTGTGATTATGCGATTTAATCGCAGCCGTTGGATCGGGATTAATCGCGACCGTTAGATCACCAAGTGGTTTTTGCTACAGTGGAGGGTTATCGAGCACGTTAAAGGTTGTAAGTAGTTTTGGAGGCTAGACCCCTGATTCCATTGAAACATTGCCATGTAGCAAAGGCGGAAGGAATAAAACTGTATATCAGGTGGTTCACCTCCGATCCATTATCAAATCTCATAGATCCAGATCGATGGTTCTGAAGCATCAACACGTTGACTTCTGGCGTACAGTAAGCGCGCCAATTATAAAAGGTAAATCTTCAGTGTTTCGGCTTGTTTTTTAGTGTATTTCAGTTTAAGAGGAAAACAGTCGGGTTTAGCTTTAAAGGGGATTTTGGGGTTTTTGTGAATCCCACTTCCACACAATGTCAAATGCACATGTGCTTTTAGTGCGAAGAGCACATTCACATTTTTAGGGATAGGAATGCAAATGGAATTTTTTGAATCTAAAGTCTCTAGGAGGAAGCTTATGTGCACTATGAGTTGGTTTCTTTGGATATAGGTTCAGGATTAAAAAAACTGGTGGTATATATATATATAGTTTCATCGACAACAGACTTGTCATCCTATATATATATATATATATATATATATATATATATATATATATATATTATTGAAAAATGATGTTTTCATAATTTGTGGTCTATACACTATTTTCAACACATTTCTCTCTTTACATATCTCAAAATATTAAAATACATGCCTCAATTATTTCCACTATAAATTTTTATAATTTTTTTAGCCATATATATATATATATAGACTTGTCATCATATATATATATATCACGTTAAAGGATATTAAGACCAAAAATCTAAGAAAAGAAAAATGATTGTGTGATAATGTTAAGAACATTATAGGTTGCACTAATTAAAGACCTTGTAATTTGAAGGATATAATGACTTTATATATATATATATATATATATATATATATATATATATATATATATATATATATATATATATATATTGAAAAAAATAGTCATGCACAACACTTTTGTTTTTTAGAAATATGCAAATTTTTGTAGCAAGATTCGATTATTTTGTTACTCAAAGGTTCCATTAATTATAAAAACACATCATATTTTGCATGAAAACATACAAATTATAGGAGAACTCAAAATTCACATAGTTAGACACAATTTCTATAAAGAAAAATACTTATTTAAAAAAGTAATTCATTTGTTTGTACATTTCATATGTTTACTCTAACTTCGAGTTCATTGTGTAAGTACGTCTAGTCATTCTGATTCCAAGTTAATATATTGTTGTTTCTCAAGTTTGTATTGCCACTAATGTTCTTCCACCCACCCTTATGCTGAGGAATTTGTTTTCTTAGTAAGGCATAAGGATAATATAATGACAGATCTCTCCAACCTTATTTGAAATATTAATACATCAGTTTGAATAATTGGTTAGGAAGAATGGAGGAGGAAAAATTATACATGCCTAGTTTTTCCATGTTGTTGTTGACTTATGAAAATGATGTTGTGTTACTCGCATATCATAGAGACAGCCTTCACGGACATCTTAATGCCCTTATCAAATTTTGCATTTCCCCTCAAATGAAATTTAGTATAAAAAGATAAAGGTAATGGTAATAGACACTTATAGTAAAAATATAACCATCACGATTAATAATGAGAAGTTGGAGGTAGTTCCTTCATAGAATACCAAGCCCACGATCTTGATTGCAATTGTAATTAGAAATCTTATTTGGACGAGTAAGTGCTAAGAGGCATGATTTTCCTCCATTCTATGCATAATAAATGAAAAGAAAATAAAAAATCTATAGTGTTGAAATTGAGAAAATCAATTTTTAAAACATTAGTGAAAAAGTTTATTTTATATAGTTTTTGGCTACGAGCCTCTATAAATATTATTGGCAATAAATTTAAAAATAATGAGAAAAATTTCTTAATAGAGAAACTAGTCCTATATAACCCATTACATTTTAAAATAGGGTAAACAAAAATGTTATTTTTTAAATAATAAGTATTATGTCAATATCCACACACACACACATATATAGATTATTGATGCATGTCAAGATAAGGGTTGTTATAGTGATGAAATGAAATATATTAGAAAATAATGTTAAGAAGAATATTTTCGTAATAAACCATTAAACATTTAAAGATTTGGTAAAAACAATTGTGAAAATAAAAGTATTTTATCTTGAAATCAATGTAATGATTATATATACTTACACACAATAACACTATCTTTAATTAAACAATAAAAAATTCATCCTTTATTCAATTTATATTCTCATTTCACTTGAAAACACAAAAAATGAGAAAATTGGAAGGAAGCGATGCTTATACTTTAGAAGTGATTAGAAATTAAAAAAAATATGTATCTGATGTTACCATGTTGTCTATATAAAAGATTAACACACAAATACTAAAATTAAAACTAAAAATATGAATATTTGAATGCTTTACAAATAAAATTACAAACATACATTTTTACAATTTTTGGACTCGTAGGTTTTATTTCTCGTTTTAAATTATACTTTTAATATATTCTATTATTAAAAATGATTAAAAATATTTCGGTTATTCACATAAATTCTCTCTTTCAATATATTAAAATCAATATTGCTGAAAGTGACAATACCTGATGCAGGAGCATCTGGTCGACAGGGCACAGACCGAGAAGAGGCAGACCAGGTTTTTGAAGAAGATTGGGAGAAGTGAATATTTCAACAGATGGACAGCAAGACTGTCATAGTTTTTTTTTTATTATCATTTTGTTCTTTAAGGATTAAACTACAGCATTTAGTTTATTAGCTTAAGTGTCTTATTAACTTGTTTCTGTTGCAATTGTAATAACAGGTCCTAACTAAAATTGTTAAGGCTTGTAGTTATAGGCTTTGAGTTAAGATTATTAGAGAATTAGACAAAAAGACCATAAATCATTGTAAAGCATCAAACCTTTACGAGACAGAAGGAACAGACAAACTAACAATAGCCAAGTCACGTAACTGGAGTAACTGTCAAGTAAACTGTAATCTGGAACTAACTGACAGTTACCTAACTACTGAACTATTGTATAAGAAGACAGGAAAAATACATGTAAAAGGTTCTGGAGTGTGACATTGAAAAAAGAGAAATAGCATAATAACAATTCTTTTCCTTCATATATTGTTCAGTGCATCCTAAATAAATTTACAGATTGTGATTTTATGTCCTCGAAGATATATCTTGCATATACAGTGAATTCTTTTTCACACAGCATCCACGCACATTCATCTATTTTCATTTACTGTTTATATTCACACATTGCAACGTAGTATTGTAACCAAGTATCATTACTCCGAGAGGTAAACGCACACATACATCAAGTTCTGTTCATGAAAATACATTGCAGGTCGACACAGTAACAGGGTATTCCAATTACAAGCGTCTCACGACCAGCCGAAGCCGAAGTCAAGTGAAGAACGAAAGGAGTCGGGCTATCAAGCAAGAAAACCACGGTCCTCAAACCACAGGTAAGCAACAACACTGAAATCCCAAAATTATTACATTCGCTGTGTATAAATCTTGCCGGTCATAAAATTGCCAACGGCCAAGCAAGCGAGAACTCATAGGACTACCTAGCATTGCTATAGAATGGCCGAGTGACGAGAGAGTCAAGGACCGGAGCATTAACCGAAAATTAGCACAGAAACCCTCTGAATCACAAAAGCGGGTTGAACCCTCACACAGACTTGACTCATTAACGTATACAGACAACCATAGCAAGCAAATACAGTGCAGACTAAAAGCCACAGAAAAGGGTGGAATAGAAACAGAGCTACCCGGAGGATAGGCGGTCGAATCCCCTGCAAGGCCACGGAACCAGTTACCTACAACCACCGTGACATATATTGTTAGGGTCGCGGATGTAATTAAACACATGCAACAGCAAATAGCTCAGTGAAAGACGAATAGAAAGAACAGAGGGAGGAAAGACCCATATAGAGCCACGGTGTGGAACCTTACCAGTTGTAACCAGACCCATAAGTCGCAGAAGCTCAGTGACAACCTAACCACAGAGGAGCTGTGAAGGGTTAGGCGAAATTCGAGTTGAGGACAAGAGCATACAGCATGAAACGAAACCCTTACCTGAGCAGAGGAAGTTGAATGATGGGTTGAAACCAGAGACGGAGTTGCAACCTTGAGCTTCCCACCGAGACGGAGCCGAACCTCTGAACAAAACCCATAGATAGAGCCGAATACCAGAGTAGAACCACAGAGAGCGGAACATTGCAGAGAGTAACAAAACCCATATACAGAGCCGAATACCAGAGCAGAGCCACAGAGAGCAAACATAACAGTGAAAATGACCAAATGAGCGCGAACTAGCCGGGGAAGAGGGCCAAGTGAGAATTAGGGTTTTGCCAAATCCCGAGACGGACAGGTGGAGCGTGGAGAGGCGGAGAAGTACAGGCGGGTGATTAAATATCACCTAATTCATAAAAGCACAATCAAACAAATTTCCAATTACGAAATAATCACACAAGTCCACGTAAGGTTTGGGAGTGAGGGACACGTGGGCTGGGTCCCCATCAATTGGTATCAGAGCAGTTTTCTTTAGTTAAGAGAAGATGGCAGAAGGACAAGTGCCAAGACGAGGACGTGGAAGAGGTGCACGTAGAGGAGCAGATGAAGGATTGCGAGAACAAATTAGAGTTCTTATAGCTCGCTTGGAAGCAGTAGAAGCGGGTAGACGAAGAGACCCAGAACTGGGAGACACCAGTGAAGAGGAAGTGATGATGGCTGCAGAAGGGTCTGATGAGGAAGCTCCAGAATTGAGGTTGCTGCGACAGGTTTTGATGGCCAGCAGCAAACCAAAAACAGAAATCTCAAATTATGATGGCAGTCTGTCTGCGGAAGTCCTGTTGGACTAGATAAGCGAACTGGATAAATATTTTGAAAATGAAGAAGTCAGTGAGGATAAGAGGGTTAAGTTCGCTGCCACTAAGTTGAAGGGACACGCACTATTATGGTGGGACAGTGTCCAAGCAGACAGAAAGAAAATGAACAAGTCGCCGATACGACTATGGTCCAGAATGATAGCGAAGTTGAAGGGCAGATTTCTGCCGAAAGATTACCAGGTGGAATTATATCGGCGAGTGCAGAGTTTAAGACAAAAAGGGATGACAGTTAGGGAGTATACAGAAGAATTTTACAGGGTAAATTTACGTGCTGGTTATACTGATGATAACCCAGAAAAGACAGCAAGGTACGTAAATGGATTGAGGATGGAGATACTAGATGAAATTAGTATTCTTTCTCCCCGGAATATTGAAGAAGCCTTTCAGAGCGTTGTTAAGGCTGAGGAAAAGATTAACAGAAAACAGAACAGCAGAAGAGGGAGAGGAAGTAGCAGAGGACGAGGACAGTCCTACGGAAGAGGTAAGAGTGCTGCAAGCAGCGAAGAAAGCAACAGTTCAAAAGCTTCAGGGACAGCCGAAAAAGGGGATAGCACCAGAGGAGGTCGGTCATACCAGAGAGGACGAGGGAATGGCCGCGGAAGAGGGGCGAATGTCCAGTGCTACAGGTGCCACAAATGGGGGCACAGAGCCTTTGAGTGTCCAGAAGCTGAACAAGCTGGTCAAAGGGGAACGCTGATGGCACAGCCTGAAGAAGCTGAAGCACAACCCCGGGAAGTGGAAGACATGGCAGAAACGGGGGAAGCTTTAATTTTGAATAAAGTGTTGATAAAGCCAACCAAGGAAGTGGCTGAAACAACCCAGAGGAAAGCACTATTCCGGACAGTCTGTAAATCGCATGGAAAGTGCTGTAAGGTAATTATAGACAGCGGGAGTACTGACAACTTGGTAGCCACGGAGATGGTGGAAAAGTTGGGGTTGAAGCGGCTGAAGCACCCCACACCTTACAAGGTGTCGTGGCTGCAGAAAGGCCACCAGTTGTTGGTCGATGAACAATGTGAGGTGGAGTTCCGCATTGGCAAGTACCACGATACAGTGGTCTGTGATGTCATGCCAATGGACGTGTGTCACATACTGCTCGGAAGGCCATGGAAGTATGACAGGAAGGTGACACACGATGGCAAAACAAATTGTTATAAATTTACGAAGGATGGGGTCAAACATACACTTGTACCCATCAAGGAGGAAGATACAGCTGAATCAAGCGGGACAAAAGCATTATTACTTGGAGGAAAGCAGTATATAAAACATATTGAAGAAAATGAGATTAATTTTGCAGTGGTAAGGAGGATGAAGCCAGTATTACTGAGCGTGGAAAGGTCAGAATTGCCCAAGGAGATCCAGGAGCTGTTAGAAGAATTCCAGGATATTGCGGCTGAGGAGTTACCTGATAAGTTACCTCCCAAGAGGAGCATCAGCCACCATATTGACTTTATACCCGGATCAAGTTTACCGAACAAGGCAGCGTACAGAATGAGCCCCAAGGACAACGAGGAGGTACGCAAACAAGTGCAGGAATTGTTAGACAAGGGACTGATCAGAGAGAGTTTAAGCCCCTGTGCGGTACCTACAGTCCTTGCACCCAAGAAGGGGGGAGAATGGCGAATGTGCACAGATTCGCGGGCCATAAACAAGATCACCATTCGATACAGGTTTCCCTTGCCTAGAATGGATGATATGATGGACTGTCTTAGTGGGGCAGCGTATTTTACTAAGATAGATCTGAAAAGTGGGTACCATCAGATCAGGATTAGAGAGGGAGATGAGTGGAAGACAGCCTTCAAGACCAACGAAGGACTGTACGAATGGCTGGTCATGCCATTTGGATTGAGTAATGCTCCAAGCACTTTTATGAGATTAATGAACGAGATGTTAAAAGAGTTTATAGGAAAATTTGTAATAGTCTATCTGGATGATATTTTGATTTTCAGCAGGACGAAAAGAGAACACCTTCAGCATATCCGAAGGGTATTCGAAAAGCTGCAGCAGAACAAACTGCTGGTAAATTTAAAAAAATGCACTTTCTTGCAGAAGGAGTTGATTTATCTGGGATTCGTGGTAGCAGAGAATGAGTTGAAGATGGACCCAGAGAAGATTGAAGCGATCATGAGTTGGCCGTCACCCAAAAGTTTATTCGAGGTACGTAGTTTTCACGGTTTAGCAAGTTTTTACCGGAAGTTTATCAGGAATTTTAGTGAAATCTGCGCACCCATGTTGGACACCATCAAGAAGGCCAGCCAACCTTTTTGCTGGACTAAGGCGGCAGAAAACAGTTTCCAACTCCTGAAGCGTAAGATAACAGAAAGGCCAATCTTGAGACTGCCCGATTTCAGCAAACCTTTTCAGGTTCGATGTGATGCCAGCGGGACAGCTATTGGCGCTGTACTCAGTCAAGAGGACAGACCAGTGGCATTCTTTAGTGAGAAGCTGAATGAGAGTCGGCAGAAGTATTCGTCATATGATAAGGAATTTTATGCAGTGGTTCAAGCCTTGAAACATTGGAGGCACTACTTACTGGGAAATGAGTTCGTTTTGTTCTCTGATAATTCTGCTTTGCAGTACATAACTCAGCAGCACAAACTGAACCATAAACATGCCAAGTGGGTGGAGTACCTACAAAGTTTCACCTTTGTGTTGAAACACATAAGTGGGCAAGCCAACAAAGTGGCGGACGCTTTGAGTAGAAGAGCCCTGCTCTTACAGGAAAGTGGCATACAGGTGATGGGATTTGAATATTTGAAAGATTTATACCAGATGGACACGGATTTCAAGGAAGCTTTGAAACATGCCAGAATCCCGTATTGAGGAATACAAGCCCATGGCTAGATTACAATCTACAGGAAGGATTGTTATTTCGAGGGGGACAGCTGTGTGTTCCAGATTGTTCTATGAGGGAAAATCTGGTGAGAGAGAAACACAGTGGCGGACTAGCGGGACATTTTGGCGTCAATAGGACAGTGGAGCAGCTCGCGCATTTTTATTACTGGCCAAGGATGAATCGAGACGTGCAGCGGTATATAACCAGGTGTAAAATCTGCCAACTAGCGAAGGGACACAGCCAGAACACGGGGCTGTATACACCCCTACCTGTTCCAAGCAGGCCGTGGGATTCAGTCAGCATTGATTTTGTCCTAGGATTGCCTAGAACACAGAGGGGGTATGATTCAGTGATGGTGGTGGTGGATAGGTTTTCAAAGATGGCTCATTTCATTCCTTGCCGGAAGACAAGCGACGCCACGAACGTGGCACATCTTTTTTTTACGGAAGTAGTTCGACTACATGGCTTACCAAAAACTATTGTTTCGGACAGGGATGTGAAATTTACAGGACATTTTTGGCGCACCCTGTGGAAAAAGCTGGGCACACAATTAAACTTCAGCTCTGCGTATCACCCGCAGACTGATGGACAGACAGAGGTGGTAAACAGGAGTTTGGGCAACTTATTACGCAGCTTGACGGGGGAGAACTCACGATTGTGGGACCGAGCTCTTGCCCAGGCAGAATTCGCTTATAACGATTCGCCAAATAGGAGCACCGGTCTTAGCCCATTTCAAATCTTGTATGGTATGCATCCGCGAGGAGTACATGAATTACGAGATTTGGGACAGCTAGAAAGAAGGAGTGCAGACGGGGAAGATTTTGCAGAAGCAATGAGTGAGCTGCATGAAAAGGTCAAGACGAGACTACAGGACAGCACGCAGAAATATAAGCAACATGCAGACACAAGGCGGCGAGAGGTAAACTTTGAAATTGGGGACGAAGTCCTTGCACATTTGCGCCGAGAGCGGTTTCCTAAGGGTACGTATAACAAACTGAAGTTCAAAAAAATCGGCCCATGCAAAATTCTGCGAAAATTCTCAGCGAATGCATATGAAATTCAGCTGCCACCTGATATAGGCATATCACCCATATTTAATGTGGCAGACCTGTTTCCATATCATGCCCAGGCAGAGGAAGAACGAGTGGTACAGCCACAACGAGACACCCAGTTCGAGGACAATCTTTGGAAGAAACAGTTACCATCGGTCAAGACCCATGAGATAGAAGGAATCATCAGCACGCAGGTGGCCAAAAAGACACGCAGAAAGGAATATCTGCGTTATCTCGTTAAATGGAAGGACCGTCCAATGGAGGACAGTTCTTGGCTTGACGAGATGCAGATCCGAAGGGCAGGTTACTCGGTGGAAGAACTCATGGAACGGAGCCATGAGAACTCTCTTTTACCCCGGCAGCCTGATGCAGGAGCATCTGGTCGACAGGGCACAGACCGAGAAGAGGCAGACCAGGTTTCTGAAGAAGATTGGGAGAAGTGAATATTTCAACAGATGGACAGCAAGACTATCATAGTTTTTTTTTTATTATCATTTTGTTCTTTAAGGATTAAACTACAGCATTTAGTTTATTAGCTTAAGTGTCTTATTAACTTGTTTCTGTTGCAATTGTAATAACAGGTCCTAACTAAAATTGTTAAGGGCTTGTAGTTATAGGCTTTGAGTTAAGATTATTAGAGAATTAGACAAAAAGACCATAAATCATTGTAAAGCATCAAACCTTTACGAGACAGAAGGAACAGACAAACTAACAATAGCCAAGTCACGTAACTGGAGTAACTGTCAAGTAAGCTGTAATCTGGAACTAACTGACAGTTACCTAACTACTGAACTATTGTATAAGAAGACAGGAAAAATACATGTAAAAGGTTCTGGAGTGTGACATTGAAAAAAGAGAAATAGCAGAATAACAATTCTTTTCCTTCATATATTTTCAGTGCATCCTAAATAAATTTACAGATTGTGATTTTATGTCCTCGAAGATATATCTTGCATATACAGTGAATTCTTTTTCACACAGCATCCACGCACATTCATCTATTTTCATTTACTATTTATATTCACACATTGCAACGTAGTATTGTAACCAAGTATCATTACTCCGAGAGGTAAACGCACACATACATCAAGTTCTGTTCATGAAAATACATTGCAGGTCGACACAGTAACAGGGTATTCCAATTACAAGCGTCTCACGACCAGCCGAAGCCGAAGTCAAGTGAAGAACGAAAGGAGTCGGGCTATCAAGCAAGAAAACCACGGTCCTCAAACCACAGGTAAGCAACAACACTGAAATCCCAAAATTATTACATTCGCTGTGTATAAATCTTGCCGGTCATAAAATTGCCAACGGCCAAGCAAGCGAGAACTCATAGGACTACCTAGCACTGCTATAGAATGACCGAGTGACGAGAGAGTCAAGGACCGGAGCATTAACCGAAAATTAGCACAGAAACCCTCTGAATCACAAAAGCGGCTTGAACCCTCACACAGACTTGACTCATTAACGTATACAGACAACCATAGCAAGCAAATACAGTGCAGACTAAAAGCCACAGAAAAGGGTGGAATAGAAACAGAGCTACCCGGAGGATAGGCGGTCGAATCCCCTGCAAGGCCACGGAACCAGTTACCTGCAACCACCGTGACATATATTGTTAGGGTCGCGGATGTAATTAAACACATGCAACAGCAAATAGCTCAGTGAAAGACGAATAGAAAGAACAGAGGGAGGAAAGACCCGTATAGAGCCACAGTGTGGAACCTTACCAGTTGTAACCAGACCAATAAGTCGCAGAAGCTCAGTGACAACCTAACCACAGAGGAGCTGTGAAGGGTTAGGTGAAATTCGAGTTGAGGACAAGACCATACAGCATGAAACGAAACCCTTACCTGAGCAGACGAAGTTGAATGATGGGTTGAAACCAGAGACGGAGTTGCAACCTTGAGCTTCCCACCGAGACGGAGCCGAACCTCTGAACAAAACCCATAGACAGAGCCGAATACCAGAGTAGAACCACAGAGAGCGGAACATTGCAGAGAGTAACAAAACCCATATACAGAGCCGAATACCAGAGCAGAGCCACAGAGAGCAAACATAACAGTGAAAATGACCAAATGAGCGCGAACTAGCCGGGGAAAAGGGCCAAGTGAGAATTAGGGTTTTGCCAAATCCCGAGACGGACAGGTGGAGCGTGGAGAGGCGGAGAAGTACAGGCGGGTGATTAAATATCACCTAATTCATAAAAGCACAATCAAACAAATATCCAATTACGAAATAATCACACAAGTCCACGTAAGGTTTGGGAGTGAGGGACACGTGGGCTGGGTCCCCATCAATACCACATTTATAATCTTTCAGGATATTGAGGAATTTTAAATAAGTTAATGACGATTTCAATTGGTCTTGTTTGTATATAAACTCAAAATAATATATTTTAAATGTGATGAGATATAACTATGATATTAATATAATTTTTATTTTTATTTTTATTTTATATTTTATATTTTAAATATATCACAAATGTGTAAATATTCATTTCAAAATAATATAATTGAATAATTTTTTTCCCTTTTGTATAATTATTTTTAAAATATATTTTCAAAATTTATTAATAAAAAATAATTAAAAAAATAATCCTGGATTGTTAAAATTTACTTCATCTAAACATCGTAAACCTATTTTAACACATTTATTTAAACTAATTCATAATATTCCTATTATATTTTATTACATATTTTAAATATAAAATTATGATATCTAATAATTTAATTAATAAATTTATATATTACAATCTGAAAACGTACAAATTTTAATGCAACCATAATTTATTAATGTATATTGAAAACAATATATTACGATTTGAAAACGTAAAAATCTTAAACCATCCATATTTCAATAGATATAGGAAAAATAATATCGCTAACTTGAAAAAGCACACCTCAAACATCATTTCACCAAAGTCCTCGAATTAAAAATATTGTTTATAAGCAATCACAATCTCTAAAGAAGACTAAATTATGTAAAAAACTGTGGTCGCCTTAGATTGCGAGGCCCTAACATTATTTAAGTCCGGTCTTCAACTTGCCATGTCCATCAAACTTTAACGTCAGAAAGATGTGAGTTTCGTCTCTGGTGCCGAAATGAGACAAATATCCAGGAATTCATCTACTGTGGTGTACTTATAATCTCCATAGAGTTGAGAAGCCTCCAGATCTTCGTCTCCCAACTCGAAACTGGTCTGCTCACCTTTAACAAAAATGTTGTGCAGAACCGAGATCCGAACATTATCCGGATGAGGCAGAGCTGCAATAAACATATTCACTGTAACATGATTTTTAAGTCTTTAAACTAAATTCTTGACAAAAAATTAAGGCGTTTGTTCTCTTACTCTGAGAAAGCCGGACCATCTCAGTTTCTGGCAAAAAAACTCTGTGAAGGGTTCTTCCAGTTTTCCTCTCCCACAGTGAGACTAGCTCACTCTGGCTGATTACGTTGCCTGGTGGCTTGTATATCACAAGCTTATTCATGGTTCTGGAATCATTTGCCACTCTGATCGTGAAAGCTGCAATGTCATCTTCCAAATTGAGAACAGCTGCACCATATAAAAACACCATATGATTTATCTTGTAGTTCATGCTATTGGCCGAAATAATGGCAGGACCGTACTGTGACACGTGTGTTCAAGGTATAGTTTTGGATTGAAAAGAGTAAAGAAGTATTCAAGCCACTGAAATGTCTGTTAAACATTAACTACAATATTAATCGTTATAAACTATAAAATTGGGAACATTGATTACGATAGATCCATCTTAGCTTTAAAGTTGAGTTACGCAGTCTCATTTTAATTTCTGATTTAGTTTAAAATAGAGATGAAATAGCTTTTTCATTGAAATTTGAAAATACAATTTTAACTAAAATTGTGTTTTTTGGTTACTTAAAATATATTTTTGAATGTATAAATAGATTCAGCACCTTGAAAAACTCTTGAGCACTGGAATCTATCAGATTTAAACCACTTAAACTGAATTTTTTTAAAATATCTCTCAAATTTTGATTAAAACTAACCAGAAAAATAGTTTGAAAAAAAGTCATTTCATCTATAAGTTAGACTAAGCCAAATTTCTAGAGTAATATGCTTAAAAACTACCATGGAAAAATTATGTTCATTTATAAAAAGCAAGGAAAATAATCTAGTAATAATGTCCTTGTTATGTTGATAAGTTTCTTATATTTTAAAATAAGTGTTTAGAATTTCTATGTTTGCAAAAATAAAATTAAAAAATTACACACAATTTGAATTTAATAAGCTGAGAAATTCACTAACATTTTTATAACTTAGGATCTCTAATTCTTTACTTTATAAACTCTAAAAATAAAAATAATAAGTAGATATTTTAATTAATATTTATACTTATAGACTGTTTAATTTATTTGGGTGTGCTTATATGCTCTTATTAATTATTTAATTTAATTATCGCAAACATTTAATATATTAATTTCCAATTTCTATTTTTGTATTTTATAAATTCTAAAAATAAAAATAATAAATAGATATTATAATTACTATTTATACTTATTAATTGTTTAATTTATGATGATGATGATGGTGGTTACCGTCCACCGAGACCAAACTTTGGTCTATCGGACCTAAAGAAACAAATTATTTAGTTTGATTTAAGATTTTATTCCTATGCTCAAAAAGCTTAGGGAGAAGCCTCGAGAGCTCACTGTGATTTTGAGAATGTAAAGGCTAGGAAGGTTAGTGTTGCAACAAAGATTTTGAAACTGAGATCTAATGTGGTTGTACGCGGGGCACTCTAAGAGGAAGTGATTTTCATCCTCGATGTTCGTATTCTCATAAAGATGGCAGAACCTTTCCCTAAGAGGAAGTGATTTTTATCCTCGATCTTCGTATTCTCACAAAGGTTGCAAAACCTTTCCATCCATGGTGTTTTAGGAACTGCCCAACGACCCATTTCACTATGGAGCTCATGACAATTTGTTCTAATCTTGGGTATATTAATTTTCTTCTTTGAGCAAGTTAAAACAGACAAATACTTTTGATCCTCTAGGGTGGGATCGATGACCTCCTTATAATATCTTAATTTTCTTTTAATTGCTAAATCTTTCTCACACCACATTTTTTCTTTGAACTTACAAGTAACAACATTTTTAATGTTATTAATAATTTGCAATGCAACATTCTCGTCGATCTCCCAATGGTTTAACCAGGCCCTGGTGTCTTTATACCAACCTCGTTTGCGCCTTAAGTGGTTTTGGCTGGAATTTAAAGCTAGTTTAGGAAGCCTATGGTATCCTATGTTGTTGAGTTTGTGCTTGTACAATAGAAGCTAGTCATAGCTAGGCTCTCGATAGGGGAAACACCCAATTCTATAAGGAGAATAGGATAGGGTGTGTTGCTTTTAATTTTGAGGTTATACGTTATAAAACACTTCTGGATTTTCTCAATCTTTCTCCAGGATTCTCTAGATATACTACAACCCCAAACCTCACATCCATATAAGATAACAGGAGTGACTAAAGTTTCAAAGAGGAACTTCTTTTTATCCCACATTACGAGGTTTTTAGTTTTACAATTATTTTCAAAACCAAAATAAGCTTTCCATCGCCCATTAATCCTTTTTTCAATGCTATAGTTCTAGTTGAGCTTGTGATGAATATCAATTACTAGGTACTTGTTGGAAGACACTTCCTCCAAGTTACTATTGTCATACATAAAATTAGCATAAGTGTGCTTCTTGGATTTGATAATCATAACTTTTGTTTTGTTAGTGTTAACAATCATACCCATGGTAGAGAAAAAATCCTTAAGTATAAGTTGCTTATTGAGATTAGATGAGCACCTTGCGAGAAGAACAATATCGTCAGCGTAGAGAAGAAGGATGATGATTATTTTAGCTAAGATCGTGCTAGCACATCTTGCTTCCTCTAAACAACCTTCTAGCTTGTCATTGTAAATGCCGAATAACATAGGAGAGAAGGGGCAACCATTTAATTTATTTAAGTAGATTAATATAGCTCTATGAACCATTTAATTTACATAACTCAACCCTTTAATATTAATTTATTAGACTATGTTAATACACCCTCATCAATCATTTAAATTAAATAGGACAACCATTTAATTTATTTAGGTATAGCAATATAACGAAGCAAATTTTTTTTAGTTCTTCACTATAAAGTATGGATAGCTCATGTACCATGGATAGCTTATACCCCAGGATGCATCCTCTCTACCTATTGCTTTAACGAATGTTAATTGCTGTTAAATGATCATTGCGTGAACATACCTTTGGTAAGACCATCCCCATAGATTACAACATCCACTTGCTCTGGTTTTTGACGGGGATGAAGGAAATAATCAACAAAATAAGCCATGAAAGAATTTGCAGAAATGAACGAGGATGGAATTCCCGCCTCTTCAATTGCCCTGCGAATTTTCTTTTTATTGTCACAGACTCTCTGAAACGGAGGGAGAGCGGCCTCTACACGGTCAACCTCGTTGCCAAACTCTGAGGGTATAAATCTCTGTTTCCATAAAGGAAAGAACCACCCACAACACACGAATTAATATATCTGTAAATATTTGCAGAGCGCAAGATTATTCAAGGAATATGAAGTGGTGTATATACCTTAATGTTTCCAACTTCTTGAATGGCCCTTATGATATTCAACTGATCCAAATGCTGAGGAATGGCAACTGCGGATATTACTATGTCTACTTGCTTGATTGCATCCACAAGGCTGTTGTGATCATCTAAAGATCCCTGTTAAAAAATTCTATTAGCCTTATGGTGCATTGCATAATAAACACTATGTTAATGCAAATGTGAAAATAATCAAAAAAGAAAAAGAGTGAATCTCTTACTGTAAGGATATGAATGCCATTATCTTTTAATTCATGTAGAAAATTTTCCTTGGAGGAATCGAGAGCTGCCGCTGTAGCGGGGCGGACAAGTAGAAACGTTGGATAGCCTTTTGACACGCTGGCTTTGGCTAAGTATTTTCCCAGATATCCGGTGCCTCCAACCATCAAAATTCTATTCATCATGAAAATTTTATTCACAACCTCAACAGATCTCTATCTCTGATCTTGCAGCTTTGGCTATGAACCGATCGACACTAGGGTAGGAGAGATGGGGTATATGAGGAGTGCAAGTAACGAAAGATATTTATAGGCGGATGAAGAAGGCCACCTAACCAGGGCGGCCGGGTACGCCGAAGAGTGGAGATTTTTCGAGAGATTTCTTTTGACAAAAACAATATTTTCTCAATTTGACTGGAAATTGGGGGACCATGTGCCCTATTTATTCGCAGTGGAGAAGGCCCAATTTTTCCCTCACTTTATCAGAAATTAAGCGTGCTTATCCGAGCTATTCCTTCCGAATTTTTCGTGATGTTATGGACGGCGTTGTCGTTGATGAAATAATTAATTAATAGTAATAATAATAATTACTAATTCTTAGTAATAGTTTAATTCATTAATAGATATTATAATTTTTATTTACTAGTTATTTATATATAATAAATGTTATAATAAATATTATTTTTATAAATAATTATTATAAAATATTAATTATTAATTATAATGAATATAATAATTATTATAAAATATTAATTATTAATTATAACGAATATAAATGAATGGTTAGACTAATAATTTAGAGGTTAATTAATTAATTGGAAATTATTTAAAATAATAATTATTAAAAACTATTTATTATTAAATCTGATTCTTAAGAGAATTAATTAGTTGATTAATAGAACTTATTCTTAATTTTAATTTGAATATAAATAATTCTTGATAAAAATTAATAATAATAGTAATAATTAGTAGTAAATATTATAAATATTCACAACTAATTTTTACTAATAGTTTAATTGATTAATGATTATTATTTAAATCTTATAATTAAATACTAATTATTATTATCCTGAAAATGATTATTAAGAGTAATAATAATAGTAATAAAAGTAATAAAACAGATTTTATGCTAATTTTAACCTGAGATGGATAGGGAAGGGGATAACTACCTACTGAGTGTTATACCTGGAATGTATTGGTGGTCTTAATTTCTCTGATTAAGGGAAATCAGCTACCACTTATCTTGATACCATTGTCCCTGTTAAGATTATGTGGATGTTTCATAATCTCAAGAGCCTTTCTAATCTTTTGCCTACGATGATATTCTTCCCTTGCAACAATTGAGGCATTTTCCAAACAAAGATGGTGCTTAGTTTTTGAGGAATGCTCTGCTAGAGCCGAAGTATGAGACATTTCATTCCTAATATCAGCTACATGTTCCTTCAGTCTTTCTGCAAGGAGCGACCTGTTTCACCAATGTAACTTTTTCCACATGAACAATTTATTTTATAAACCTCATATCTTGACAAACCTCATATCTTTGACAAACCTCATATCTTGTCTAATTTCTCAGGATTTTAGCAATCTTATTTGTCACCCCCTGAATATAAGGTAGAAATACCCTCCCACACTAAGGTTGGTCTTGAGCTTTGGGCTCCGAAGATAACACCCTTCTTTCAGCCCTTTCTATAGCTATTCTAATTTCTTTTCCTTTTTAGCCTATACCTTTAAATACTAAGACTAAGTGCTTCTTCTTGTCGTCCAGATGCTCAGAGTCAGAAATTCGAAGAGCTCTAATAGCCAGAGTGTTCATAACACCAAAATTTTGAGTCAGGTGATGGTGGGAATCAGCGTGGAGGTAGCTTTCTGTGTGAGTTGACTTCCTAAACACCTTATGCCATAAGGATCCATCCTCCTTCCTGATGATAAGAACGTCAAAAAATGAGATGCTCATGTTTTCTTCCATCTCCACAGTAAATTTTATTCTAAGGGAGATAGAGTTAAGGTGAATAAAAAACTTGTCAAGCTCTGTTTTAGCATGAGTCCATTTTATATTGGTACCATCGACAAATTGCTTCCACCAAGCTGGCTTCAAAGGGTGTGATTCAAGGGATTTCTCTTCAAAGTATTCCATGTATAAGTTGGCCACAATTGGCGAGAGGGTTGATCCCATTGCCACCCCAGATGTCTTCTCATAATATCCTCCTTGGAAGGTGAAAGCAATTGACCGCATCTCAGCGAGTCTTGTAGTTTTTGGATTAGTGACATCTTTTATAACTTGAATGAATTCATCAAGGGGAATCTTGGTGAATAAGGATACTACGTCAAAGCTCACCAGGATGTTATCCTGCTCCATCCTCTCATTTCTAATAAGGTTCACAAAATCATGGGAGTCCTTGATGAAAGAATCAGTATTCCCGACAAGAGGCCTAAGGATCTTGGCAACATACTTAGCGAGTTCATAGGTTGGGGAACCAATGGTATTAACTATTGGTCTAAGAGGAACTCCCTCTTTATGGATCTTAGGTAAACCATAAATTCTTGGGATAGTTTCACAAGAAGGGGTTAATCTTTTCTTTAATTTTTCATCAAGGTTGGAATCTGAAATTGTCTTTTTTACCTCCCTCATAATTTTGGGAATGGGATTTTTGCTAAGCTTCTTATAACTACCACAACCGAGGTGTTCATTCATTTTACAAACATAGTCTTCTTTATCTAAGATTACTACTGCCCCTCCCTTATCAGCCTTAAGAACTACAATTTTATCATTATTTCGTAGGGACTTAAGAGAAATTTGTTCTTCTTTACTTAAATTACTTTTGGGAGTTTTAGCCTTTCTCATAATGAGGGAAAATTCTTGCCTTAATGCTTCCTTATCCTCCAAAGATAGGTTATTAATCCCATCCTCTATGCTACAGATGATATTCTCAACAGGTATGTTTTTAGGGGCAACTGCAAACCCTAAACCTTTGTTGAGAACACTAATGACTTTTGGACCTAATTCTTGAGAAGACAAATTAACCACTTTTCTTCTGGGTTTTATCTCCCAGAGGCTGGAACATAGGATTTTCCTCACAGAATTGTGGTTTTTATCCAAATGACTTCTTTCATCAGGTTCATAAGTGCTAGCTCTCGGGTTGGCATTTTTGTTGTGACTACCTCCAACTACATTACTGTTCTTTTCTTGCTCACTAATCTCCTAATTTTCCTCATTATCAATATCAATACCACCATTTCCCGTTATGAAATCCTATTCTATATTGGTTAGGCAGACTTTTTCCCTTACCCTTTCACATGGTTCAGACTCATTGGTTTCGTTAAAATTCCAAGTCTACACTCTCCCTATCACCTAAGTTTTGTGCAATTATCTATGTGTTGAACGTTACCTTCTAGTTGCATTCTCTTCCAAGTCTACACTCTCCGTATCCCCTGATTTTTGTGCAATTATCTATGTGTTGAACATTACCCTCTATTTAGGATTCTCTTTCGAGTGGCATGCTTCCCATACCAAGTTGTCACACTGCTCTCCCCACTGCATAGTCGAACTGTGCATTATTTTATGTTCTTTTGATAGTCTTCATATGTTGCAGCACCCTCCCACTTCAAAGAGAATTCCAAGCACTCTGTTACCAAGAGCCAACTTGAACACCCATGTAGATGCAAAAATTTAGCCTGCACATCCCAAGTCAATCATCAAACCTTGGGAAGAGCTTGTCGATAAAAAGCACAAAATAGGTATTGGATATGATACCGAGGTTTCCTTTCACATTCCAGATTACTCATAGCCCATCAAATTTAGAGTGCTAGATTTCTTCATGATAGTTCACCTTCAATTGTTTCAAATTTTGGTCATCTTCCATAACAACCACAACAGATTGTTAAATGCCAACATTGCGACAGTGTTGGCCATGTGAAAGATCATTGTTTTGATCTTCATCCATGCAAGAATTGTGGTCATCGCACTCATTATTCACACATGATGCTTCAAAAATAATCCTCCTGCAAGAACAAAGGTTCATCTTGGATGGTTCACTTCCTATCAATGGGCTTCAAAAACCAAGAATATATTTTAGTCATGTGTCAGAATGTCTTCTAGAATATTAAAAGGTCTTGCAGTTGAGTTTTCTCCATCATCTCACCTTGTATCTAACAAGAGGGGAAGTGATGGTCACTAAAAGCTTCAAAGCCACATCAAACGAGCTTGAGCCACAGCCTTCCATACCATATTCAGAGTTGTAGGCAGAGACAAAGATGCCCCTGAGCATATCTTTGGTTCGTGATCAGCCTTAAACCATCTATGTGGGGTTGAGACATCTCTTCAAAGAATTAGGTCACTTCAGCTTCTTGCCGGTTTTCAAAGAGTTCCAGGAATTCCATTAAGCATTCCAGAGTTGGTGGTCATCCTTAAACCATCACAGGTTGAGATGTCCCTTTCCAGGTTGAGGTTCTCCCTTTTTATGTGGGCTTAGACATCCCTTTCAAGGTTGATGGTTTCCTTCTTCAAAACATTAGGAGCACTTCCTCTAGCGGAAGACCTCAGCTTCATGCCAGATTTGAAAGCATTCTGGGAACTACACTAAGTATTCTAGTATTGGTGGTCATCCTTGAACCACCCCCGTTAGACCAACATTTCAAAGAGCACATTCACCTTAGTGCTGCCATACATTCTTTGCAAATTTTGTATTACAACGCTCTTCTTGGAATCATACATACCCCTTTGGATTAAGGGGAAATGTTGGAGACCTAATCCTCTATGGGTTGGTGGAATGTGAACAGCCAATGGAGTCTAAGAGACCACTTGGAATATGAATCCAAGGGTCACACCATGTACTATAAATCTATATCATGTCAATAATATATGCAATCTAATGTTTATCTCCCATATTATATTTTTACTTTCCATGTATGTCTGACAGAGGTTAAGTATTTTTCAGAAAGTCGAAGGGAAGTAGAGACTTCTGAAGAAAAGGGTGAAGAAGATGCAAAGGAAATTGTTGAAGTTCGAGAACTTGTTCAATGACCAATCACTCTAAGAAGATCTACAAGGGAAAGGAAAACACCCAAAATGTATGAATATTCTTCTTCATCTATTTCATTAATTACTGAAGATCGGGAACCTTCCTATTATCAAGAAGCAGTGGATGATGCAGATGGAAAAAAATGGAAAAGGATTATGGATGAAGAAATGGATTTTGTAGCCAAGAACAAAACCTGAGATCTTATAGAACTTCTTGAAGGGAGAAGTGTTGTCATATGCAAATGGATCTTCAAATTAAAGCAAAATGCTAATGAGAGTATCGAGAGATATAAGGTGAGGCTAGTAGAAATTAGTATTTTCAAGTTTAATGTATTGACTTTGATGAGGTTTTTTCACCAGTCATAAAAATTGTTTCTATTCATACTATGTTAGCACTAACTGCATTACTTGATCTTGAGTTAGAATAGTGAGATGTTAAAACCATATTTCTTCATGTAGATTTGGATGAAGAATTATATGGAACAACCAAAAGATTTTGTACAAGGTCGCAACATAAGATTAGTTTCCATGCTCAGGAAATGATTGTATGGCGTGAGGAAGTCATTCAGGAAATGGTACAAGAAGTTTGACTCATTCATGGTGAGCCAGAAATTTACTAGAAGTGAGTATGATCGTTGTGTATACCTTAAGAGTTTCAATGGAATATTCATTATCTTGGTCTTGTATGTTGACCGTATAATTATTGAAATAAAAAGCATGGAAAAGATCAATAGGTTAGACACTCAACTCTATAAGACATTTGATATGAAGGATCTTGGAGCTGAAAAACATATTGTAGGCATGCAAATACACATAGACGTGAAAAATGGAAAGATTTGGTTATCACAACAGAAGTACATGGAAAGAGTAATTGAAAAGTTCGATATGAACAATGTGAAACCTATTAATGTTACATTAGCTTCCCATTTTAAGCTTTCTTCGGTTTTGAGTCATAGAACTGATGAAGAAAAGAAGTATATGTCTTGTGTACCATATGGAAATGTGGTAGGCAACTTAATTTATGTTGGGCTTCAGTATTTGAGATGGTACTTGAGTATTTGAGAGGAAAAAGTAACCATTGTATCATCTTTAATGGTAGTGAAGGTTCAGCTTGCGGATATGTTGATGTTGATTATGTAGATGATTTGGACAAGAGGAGATCTACTACATGATATTCTTTACTCTTGCACATGGAGCAATTAGCTAGATGTCAAAGCTTCAATGAAAAGTTTTTTTGTCCACTACTAAAGCAAAGTATATAGCTGCTTCAAATGCTACTAAAGAAACAATCTCATTGAAAGGTCTACTTGATGAGATTGGAAGGATGCGGGAGGAAGTGGATGTATTCTGTGATAGTTAGAGTGCTATTCCTTTGGCCACAAATACAACTTATCACGGCAAGACCAACACATTGATGTCAGGCATTATTTTGTGAGACATGTGATCGAATGCGGCAAAGTAGCTCTCAGGAAGGTCCAAACAAAAGAGAATCATGCAGACATATTCACCAAGCCAATTACAATTTAGAAGTTGCGACAGTGTTTGGCTTCCCTTGAATTCTAGAAGAGATGATGAATGCCCATGGGTAAGGGATTAAGAAAATTGTTTTGAAGGTGAAGATTGTTGAAAACTGACAACAATTTATGTAAATAAAGTAATTATGGATAAATTTAGTTTTTTTACCAATTAGTCAATTGTATAATGAGAAGGAGTTATAGAACGAAGTAGCCCATATTAATTGGGATTACACGAGAAGCTTGTAACAATGGAGAATCATCTTTGATCGATAATATTTCCAATTACTTGCCTTGTGGATGTTTTCTTGACACTGTGTCAAGGTTTTACCACATAAAATTTCTTGTGTTAATGTGTGTGATTCAAATTCTCAATTTTATACATTTCTTGCCTTATTTGTTTGAATGATTAATGACTTTCATAATGCCAACAAGTTGTATCACTATTTTATGGTACACCCTTCTGCAAAAGATATCAAAAAAAGCCATAATACTCATTGCAAAGTTGAAATGGATCTGGCAGTGGAGAAAGGATGCGACCGTGAGTATTTTTAAATTTTTTATGCACCTAGAGCCCAATTTAAACACAACCAGCAAGGGAATACAGGGAAAAGTAGTCACTTCATAAAATTTCAAAGCAACTAAGTAATTAATTTCTTACTTGTATGTCGAGGTCATTAAAGAAGAGACATTTCTTTTCCCTTCACATATGTATTTAATAAGATCTTTCAATTGTGAAAGTTACAGGCATCCAAGTTCTCCACTCTCGTTTCTTACTAAAACTCAAACTGCAAAGAATGGAAAGGATCCCGAAAAGTTCATGGGGTGATGACTCAAAATTTCGAGCCATCCACGCAATAACTTTGACTGGATAGATAATAAAGAACAAGTCCTAAATTGAATTCTTAGTGACCAAGCCGAATCCAAACCAACTATGAAGGTATACATGTACTAACATAATAATAGTCACATAGGGTGCCATGTAAATGGCATCCATGTGATTCATTACAAATAATTCCCTGCAAACCTGCTCCACAACTGTTCCTTGATCTATGTATATTAAAACAGATACTTGTGATGCCGCTAAGGAGGTATGGAGTATCAATATTTTATCAGCACATTAAAATGTTGGGCTATTCAAAAGGACAAGTCATACATGTTGTGTGTTGGAGATAATGGAGAATATCTTAGAATAATGAGTTGGTTCACAAGAACTCAGGATAGGAATTAGTTTGTATTTTTTAGGTTATGGTTCTAAGTTCCCTAAATCTGTGATTACTATAGATTGTGTAATGTACATGAGCAATGTAGAGAATTCTACAGAGCCTGACTCTCTTGGTTCAGACTCTCTTTCGTAGAGCTGACTAGTGGGTTTCATTTCATTTAATACAAAACATTGCATTTTTATCATGGTATCAGAGCATCAGGGCTGAGGAACCTGTACGCTGAGATGAGGGTGCAACTAAACCGAAATCATCACAGGTTTCAGGAGAATAAACACAATGATTGTGAAATCATACTTAGCACCATCGTCTCAGATATTAGGTGTATAGGTGTGACGACATCTCAGATAAGTGGTGCACATCTGCAACAATCGTGTAAACAACAAAGAGGCTCCGTGGAGGCCGAGAGAAGGTTGCATGCTAGAGAAGTCCACAGAGGCTGACAACTGAAGGTTGTCTAGAGGCTGTGAAGGAAGCCACAGTGATCTGCGGGTGTGCTGCGAGATCAAACAACATTGAAGATCAGTGATCTGTCTTTGTCATAGATCTGGGGTAAATATAACATTTTTTTTACCTGTCAAATTTGTTTTAATCGCCAAGGTGAATAATCAGATGTTTGAAGCATGCTTGAATGAGCGTAACAAGCTCGATGGCTCCAATTATGCGAATTAGAAATTCAAGATGCAGACTCTGCTAGAAGTGCAGAGTGCTTGAATGATTGCAAATGGGGATGAACAAAAGGCAACAGCTAGATCCGCAATAGTCCCAGATTGGGAGAAGCGTGAGGGTAAAGCAACGACGTTGTTGAAGATGTTAATGAAAGACTATATCATACCATATATCATAGAATGTAAATTAGCAAGCAAAATTTGGGGAATTTTGAAGGATGTGTATGAGATCAGGGATACAAATCGTCTTCTGTTTCCCAAGAGCAAGATCCTTTCCCTGAAGATGGAGGAGAATGAAACAGTTGTTGCCTTCATAGCAAGGATAAAAGATCTGAAGAACAAATTGGCAGACATTGGTCATACAGTTGACGATACAGATCTTGTAACAATTACCATGAATTGTGTGACTAATGACTACCAAATGTTCATCGCTGGGATAAATGTGAGAGAGAAAATCTTGAGGTTTGAAGAACTGATAGGAATACTGATGCAAGAAGAAGAAAGAAGATTGACTCTGAAGCCCGAGAGTGCCAATCTTGCATTGATGGTGAAAAAGAACTTCTACAAAGGAAAAGGAAATCCACAACAGTAAAACGGAGGAAGCTCACAGAAAAGACCAAATCTGACCCAAGGTATGAATCTGAATAGAAACAACTCTTTAATTAAGTGTTTTTATTATGGAAAACTGGGTCATGTAGCTAGAAAGTGCAGGAAGAATAAATATCATGAATAATGACAAAAGCAAAAAAGACATGCAGGTCATCTCGCGAATGATAATCATGAGCGAAATTTTAGATTGTTCATGACAGATCATGATGAGAATGTTGATGCAGACATCTGGTATGTAGATTCGGGAGCATCAACACATATGATAGGGAACAAGAAATAGTTTGAAGATTTTAAAGAAATCAACAATGAAGCACAAATCTACCTAGGTGATGACAGAAGTCAACAGATCAACGGATGTGGGAAAATTTTTGTCATTTTACCTAATGGTAGTATACGACAGATTTATAATGTTATGTGTGTGCCCGGTATAACAAAGAACTTGATTTCTGTATCCATGATTACAGATCAATATCTTAAAGTTGATTTTTTTAAATCTAATTGTTATATTAAAGATCTGCTAGATGGCATGAAGACAATTGCTACAGGAATCCGAACAGGAGGTCTGTACAAGTTGGATGTAATACCTGCACCAGTTTGAGTCTTGAAAGCTGCGAGTTTGACTACAAAAGAGCTATGGCATCAGAAGTTTGGTCATATCAATTATAATGATTTTTTGTTACTACAGAAGAAGGAAATGGTAAGAGATCTTCCTATGCTAAAGCAAGTACATAATGATTGTGATGCGCGTACATTAGGAAAAATGCATAGAGAAGAATTCCCTATTCGAGTAGAAAAGAAACAGAGGGATATACTTGAATTAGTGCATACAGACCTGTGTGAACCCATGCAAACAAAATCATTAAGAGGTGCACTATATTTTTTATTGTTTATTGATGACTGCACAAAGTTTTCTTGGGTATATTTCTAGAGTAAGAAGAGAAACATTTGAATACTTAAAGCAGTTAAAAAACATGATTGAAAGGAAAACAGGGAAATAAGTAACAATTCTCCGGTCTGATCAAGGGGGAAAATA
This sequence comes from Pinus tabuliformis, assembly GCA_031772625.1. Lineage (NCBI taxonomy): Eukaryota > Viridiplantae > Streptophyta > Pinopsida > Pinales > Pinaceae > Pinus > Pinus tabuliformis. Next base: position 998,850,585 of record CM062807.1, on the reverse strand, counting down.
CAGGAAAGATGAGCTTATCAGGTATTGTAAAGACCATGGAATATTGCAGTAGTACACAACATCCCATACTCCATAGAAAAATGGAGTAACTAAAAGAAAGAACAGAACATTGGTGGAATGTGCTAGGAGCACGTTGAAAGGTAAGAATCTTTCGAATGGTTTTTGGGCTGAAGCATTGAATACTACAGTTTATTTGAAAAATAGGAGTCCTACAAAGAGTCTTGATTTTAAAACTCCTTATGAAGCATTATATGGATTTAAGCTTGTAGTAAAACACTTAAGAGTATTTGGATCTAAAACATTTTCCCATATTCCAAAGGAAGATAGAAGAAAACTATATTCGAAAGCCATTAGATGTACTTTTATAGGGTATTGTTCACAATATAAAGCTTATAGATTATTTAATCCCTCTACTCACAAGATTTTTGTTAGAAGAGAAGTCATATTCCATGAGCAGGATCATGAAGAATCTGATAAGAACAATGAGGAATGGGATATTCCATACTTGGTGGAAGAAGAAGTAGAAAACAATCAAGATCAGCAACAGACAAAATCAGAAGATGAACAACAACAGCAACATCAATAGCAGTAGTAGTAGGAGAAGCAGCAGCAAGAAGAAAATAATGATGAAACAAGGTTTGAAGCTACCCGACCTCTCAGGAGATCAGGTAGGAAAGCTCAATCGCCTGCAAGATATAGGGAAAATGCTTTTATAACTAGTATGATGAACGTGGTTAAACCTTCTAGTTATAAAGAAGCAAATGAATGTAGAGAATGGAAAACAACCATGGAACAAGAATATGAATCAATAATCAGGAACAACACTTGGGAACTAGTTGAACTTCCTAAAGCAAAACAAACCATAGGCTATAAATGGTTATACAAACCGAAGATTAATGCAGATGGAACCATAGAAAAATTAAAAGCTAGATTGGTAGCAAAGGGGTATTCACAAAAAGAAGGTATAGACTATGAAGAAACCCTCACCCATGTAGCTAAACTAAACACTATCATAATGTTAATTGCTTTAGGTACTAAGAAACATTAGATGATACACCAACTAGATGTAAAGTCTGCATTTTTAAATGGAGAATTAAAAGAGGAGGTTTAGTTAGAGAAACCTAAAGGGTTTGTCTAGAAAGGGAAAGAAAATTTAGTCTGTAGATTGAAGAAATCACTTTATGGACTAAACCAAGCACCCAGGTCTTGGTATGAAAAGATTTATTCAATTTTTCTACAATTTGGCTACAACAAAAGCAAAAATGACCATAATCTTTACACCATGCAAGACGAACAAGGGCGCATAGTGATGATTTCTCTGTATGTAGACAATTTGATCATCATAGGTGATGCTACATATCTGATCAAATAAATCAAGCAACATATGTCACAAGTATTCGAAATGAAACACCTTGGTGAATTATGATACCGTTTGGGTCTTGAAATCTAGAGAGATTACGGAAAAACATTTATGTCGCAAGGAAAGTATGTCAAAGGCCTGTTAGCGAGATTTAGGATGGATCAGTGTAAGCTTGCAGCAGTACCATTACAACACAATATCAAACTGTAGAGTGAAGATGGCTCAAAGGAGGCAGATGCAACACTTTACAGACCGCTGGTTGGGAGTCTAATCTACCTAACCACCACTAGACCAGATTTGGCTTATGCAATCAGTATGTTAAGCAAATATATGACCAAGCCACTTGAAAGCCATTGGAATGCAGCGAAAAGTGTTTTGAGTAATTTACAAGGTAATATAGATTACGGTATTATTTACACTGACTCTTCTGATGTTAGATTGACAAGATTTGCATATTCAGATTGGGCTAGAAATGTAGATGATTGCAGATCCATAATAGGTTATGCATTCAGCATTGGATCCGGGGTGATCACATAGAGTAACAAGAAGTAGAACATAATTTACTTGTCCTCAGCAGAAGCATAGTATCAAGCCATGTGTGCAGCAACGTGTGAGGCAATTTGGTTGCGGAGACTTCTCCAGGATGTCGGGGAAGAATAGATAGATGCAGCAACAATCAGATGCGACAATCAGAGTTCAATCAAACTTGCTAATAATCTGATGTTCCACAAAAATACTAAACATATTGATAGACAATTCCACTTTGTCAGGGAGAAAGTGCAATCAAAAGAAATCCATTTGGTATATTGTAATACATGTGATAATGTTGCAGATATTTTCACTAATCATGTTCGCAGTTTTAAGTTTGAAACGTTTAGGGATATGTTAGGCATATTTGTGAACCCCTTCTCCATTAAGGGGGACTGTTAGAGATAATGGAGAATATCTTAGAATAGTGAGTTGGTTCACAAGACATCAGGATAGGAATTAGTTTCTATTTTTTATGTTACGATTCTAACTTCCCTAAATCTATGACTACTATATATTGTGAAATGTACATAAGCAATGTAGAGCATTCTATAGAGCCAGACTCTCAGACTATATTTCGTAGAGTTTACTAGTGGGTTTCATTTCATTTAATACAAAACATTGCATTTTTATCATTGTGGTAGATCAGTCATGACAAGAGGTATTCGCATGTTGAAAATTGTACAATATATGTGATTTGTATAGGAACTTCGTAAAGTATTTCTTAGTTAAGATTCATCATACATGGTAGATGAGTCATGACAAGAGGTATTCGCATGTTGAAAATTGTACAATATATGGATCTGTATACGCACTTCGTAGAAAATTTCTTAGTTAATATTTATCGGTAGGCTTGGATCTCCAGACCTTTAACCATATGTATATTGTAAACATTTGTTAAAACATAATACTAAGCAAACAATAACTAATTTATAATCCGTAGGGTCAAGCTATACTTTAAAAATTTATTGAAGACTTTCGATATTTCAAAACCATGTTCTTAATGTTTAAGTCTTGACATATATTGACTTTGTATTGATTCCAACTTCCCAACATTATCAAACTTTGTTAATTTTCAAACATGTTAGGTTTGTTATTTAGCTAGGGTTTTAAATATAAACCAACACTACTCATCATGTCGTATATCTTAAAACATTAAATGTGCAGAGACTCTCCTTTTGTATATTAATATGCCCTTATCAAATATATTTGGAAGAAAACATGTTTCACATTTATTATGATCATAATTGAAACCCAAGCATATGTGTGCTCTTTTACTTGAAACAACATAAACATATGCCTTCATACATTACCCTAGATTCTTCATGACAAAGTTTGTGGCCACAATTTTTATAAAGTCGGAACTTACTAGACTTGATCGACTAATCATGAAATTCTTTAAGGTGAGGCCCACATGCTAACACTTTTTTTCTTATGTTCTTATTTTTATTTGTTTAGGAGAGAAATTTAATTAGGGGACATCACAGTTTTTTATTTGAGATTTATTTTTGTTTCTTTGTTTAGGAGCGAAATTTAATTAAGAGACATCACAATGATTTGTGAAATTGTTAAATATCCTTTATCAAAACTATTTTTTCACAATGATCCTAATTATAGCGAGGTGATGCATAGCTAAATGATAGATCATAAATATTGGTTAGCCTTTAGCTTCTTTTTTATAGATTTTTATCAATACATTGATTTTATCTTCCAAAATAATTTCATGTAACAGAGCCAAAATGGGTCTAATAATAATGTCCTATAATTCGAGGGATTGTTTTTATAGCCACCTTAAATATACTTGCAATGACACCTTAAGTCTAAGGTTTAGGGAAGCCTTGTTTTATTAGTAAATTGAGTAGCTTGTGGATTTGAACGATGAGGATAGCCCCCCAAATGTTAAGAGATTTTCTTAGTAGCCTTGGATGTGCCTAACTTTTAGTTGTATGAGCCATTTGACCCCATAATCTATGTCTTCCATATAAAACCCTTCTTCTTCTATAAATTAGGTAATTCATAAATTTGTTGATAGGAATTCTAGTACGTGAAAGAAATCATATTATTCTTTTTAGTTCTAAGAGTCAAAATTTATCCTCAAAAAATCTGAATATCAAGCTTAGATAGGTGCAAATTTTTCCCTTTTATATATATATATATATATATATATATATATATATAAATTAGGGCTTTATACATAATTATCTTGCAGTTAGTTGTAAACATTCCTAATAACTTCTATCATAAGAATGTGGTATTATTTTCTTTTTTACACAATTTGATGAAAAAATTGAGATTAAAAACAAAAAAATGGTAAATTGTTTAATTACCTAAAACTTAATATAAACAAATGATAAGATAGAAGCTAAACTGAATGATAATATTAAATTTTTAAAATATATATATAACTAAAAATTCAATTTTAAATTATTTCAAGTTATTTTTTAATAATTTTAATTTCAAATAATTAATATATTTTTAACATAATATTAATTTAAGAAAAATAAATTAAAACTTTTAATTTTCTATTATAAAAATTTTATTATTCAAATATTTCTTAATTTCTCATATATATATATATATATATATATATATTTTTTAAATTGGAAAAGATATAACTGATAAAAAAAGAAAATTAAGTGAAAAGACATAACACATACAAAATATAAATAACCAATTTATCTCGAGTTGTGGACCATTAAAATTTCACAAATATTTATCCATAATCGATGAGCTATGATGGGAAAATCCATCTATTTAATAGAATCAAAATTTAGAACTTTTTCTTTGTAAAATACGTATAATTCTCTTATAATGTTAAAATCTTGAAAAGAAGAAAATGGAAATTCCTAACTTTGGCTATACAACATCTAGTGTAAGAACAAAAGGGTGTCTAACCTAACATAAAAAATCAAATATGAAGTTAATTCAAAATTTGTTCATGAAATCATATTTGTAATTTTATAAAGCCATGCAAACGAGAACATAGGACAAATGTTAATGCAACAAAGAATATTGTATAATTATGTAAAAGATGAATTCCATGTCACGATTTTAGTTTGCACATGGAATTTAAAGAAAAAATTGTCATAGTTAAAACAGGGCTACAACATCCTTAAGCATGTTTATGACGACCATGTTTCAACAAAACGATACAATATTAAATGTGGATCCTTTACAATAAAGAAGGAAGATGGATACGGAAGTAGTGCCTATTGGAGTGGATTATATCCATAGCCTGCATGGACATGATCCAACAACATTTTATGGGGACGAAACAACAACACTAATTTGAAGAACCTTGATGTCCCTTTCCTCTACAATGTTTACCCATGTCCCTTTTTTTTTTTTTTTTTGTCTTAGAATGAGAATGGCAGTAATTGCTTATTTAGCCATGGTGCCTTTGTAGTGTCTCCTCCTCCTTGCAATGGGATTTAATCTCCCTCTTTCTAAATCCAACTAGAAATCACAGAGTAATACGTAGGAAAATTCAAATTTAAATCCATGGCAAGTTGATGAAATTTAAATTTCAAATTGAGTGTACCTACGTATGGCATCCATCAAGATTGTATATCGAAATTAGTGTCCATCCATCATCATGAACTCATGGATCAATAGAATTTACAAGAGGTAGTTGGCATATACATATCAAAATCATCAATTTAATCCTATATCATCCACAACGTCACTGCATCATGGACGGAAATAAATTGTGTGCTATGTACAATGAATACAGTGAAAAGACATGCATGTTTTGTTGACCTAGGTTTTCATTGATGTCAATATGGAAATATTCTAGATATTAGATTATCCAAGAAGGGGAAGCAGATTAGATCCATGAAGAGACAGGAGCAAGGCCATTAGGATAGCCAAGCCATAAGCAAGAGTTTGATAACAGAGGAGTTAACAAAGGAGGCATATCAAAGCTATTGCTTATGCTTAAGAGTATTGCAGAATATCAGAGCAAGAGAGGCATATCTGAAAAGGTAGAAGCCATTAAGGTATGAAGGTATCAGAGGAGGTCGAAATACATTGCAAATCCAAAGGAAGACATTGGAGCAAGAGGAACCACATTGGAGGAACATCGCATGTAATACATGCCGAAGAAGAACCGAGAGTAGTTAGCATATTGGAGGAGCAAAGCGGAGCATATCAGAGGAGCAAACAGAGCTATTAGAGGAGCAAAACAGAGCATATTGGGAGTATCAGAGCAATGTATGCTAAAGAATAACTATCAAGGAATTTATTCCAAAGAGCCAAAGCAAAGCGGAATAAAAATATATATATGCGGAAGAGTTAAAGGAGGCGGAATAGTCAAAAGAGGCGGAAAAACATATATAGGTGCAATATACACTATCGAAGGTAGAAAACATGTATATATCATAATACACTATCGAAGGTGGAAAATAGTGCATATATCATAATACGCTATCGGAGGCGGCAAGTATATATATACATATATATATCAGCGATATTGTAATAGGCGGGTTCTACCATGAGCCACTACCTGAAACCCCCAACAGCGATATACATGTGCAGACCCGACGCTATATCTGTCTAGGTGTATAATCAGGTGAATTCTGATAAGTACTTCAATGCATGCTTTTCAATGTATTTAATATATTCTGGATATATATCATATAACTGCAATATGTTGCGGAACCGCTATGACATTATTTAATGGTTTAATATTATATCGCATCTGCCCATCGGAACTCCTGAACACGCCGATTGTGATATATGTTGCGGACCCAATGCAACATTACAGTTTGGCTTAATACTATATCGAATCCACCATATCGCAAGTGTTTAAGGCCTTACTGCAGACCTGATGGATTCATCAACAACAATTCATATAATATCACGTCTAGCAGGGAATCGGCCATCAACCACAATGTTATGCGCTCATCCTATATAGGACTTCCAGAAGCTACAACTACCAACAACGATTATGTAGAGGACCCAATACAGTTATAGATGCAGGTGTAGTACTTTTGAAGTCCGCCCTAAAGCATTTTGGTCGGTTTTTTCATATATTCCTGTGTAATTCAAATAATTGTATTGCACATGGTTTGAAGGCCAAAATGCATAAATAATGGTTCTGATAGTTCAGTGGGCCTGAACGATGGCAATTTCACTCTCTGTTAGTAGTAAAGTCCTGTGCATGAACGTTATTAACAAAAAAAAGGGCTCTCTCTGATATTGGTTAAGAAGCATCATTTCCTATGTAATTTTGGCCTTCTCTTATGAATTTATGTGTTCTTGGAGTGTTGGTGAACTCGAAGAGACAGAGGAAGCCGAAGGACAAGCCAGCACAGAGGAAGCCACATCGATCAAAGGAGAGAAGGCGAATGATCAAGTGAGCGTTGAGGAAGCCGAAGAGCCAGCGGAAAGAGGAAACTGATGGTCAGAGGCATCAGGAATATAAAAAAATAGAGAACAAGGAATGTTGTTGTTGTTGAAAAAGTTGGAAGACATAGAGGCAGCCGTAGGGTCCAGCAGAATAGAAAAGGGCCAAAGGACCAACAGGATAGGAGGCATTTGAATGGAAAGCATCTATGTTGATTGTGTTACCCTGTGAGAGACTCAGACCTGTGATGAATTAATCAAAGCTTAGTGCAACTAATAGTAGACTCACTAAAGCTGTGTGGAGACAATATCAGAGATCATGAAGGCTAGTGCAAACTCTGTGCGAATAGTATGAAGAGCTATAAAGACTCCTTCATAAGAAGACTAGTTGCCATTGATACTGTAGCATGGAGAGTATAGTGAAGTTGTAAACAGACAGAACTCAGTAAAGAAGAGTTCTGGGAGCAAAACATTACTATCAACCATGCCTTGACAAGATTGGGTTAGAATCCTTGCGGTTGGTGTCCTTGGGATTGGTGCCTCAGAAGTAGGAAGGATTGGTGTCCTTGGGACTGGTGCCTCAGGGACTGGAAGGATTGGAGTCCTTGGGAGTTGGCGCTCCTAAGTCCAAGATTATTTTCTTGGCAAAATAGAGTTGGAGCGCTGGAGGTTGGAGCCTCACAAAAGTCCAAGTTGGTGCTTGGCAACTGATTACAACCATTTATATATTGTATCCATTTTATTGCAATGTTTATATTAATAAAAGCATTGATACTTGTTCTTCATCTTGTGCTCTGAATATAAATGTTTTAATTGGTAAAATAATAGTTAAAAAGAAATACTGATTCACCCCCCCCCCCCCCATTATTTCCAACATGTTTTCATATTTCAACAACGGATATTTCTACTTATGGAAATAGAACCGGTAATGAAGACAGAGGGGAACCCGTTGGCCACGTCAACAAGCTTGAGCAACCTACAATTGAGATAATATCAGCCACATTTGCATTGAAATTAGAATGGGCTTACTGCCCTAAGCTCCCTAAGCCTCTTTCAACTTTGCTCCATGAGAATATTTTCATGTCAGTCTTTAAACTTTAACTCTCGAGACTCTCTCCCTCATGCACTCTCTCAATCTCCCCAACACAACCTTTATCCCTCTAGCTATAAAAACTTCAATTCCTCGCGAAATCTCTCTCTCTTTTTGGCTCTACCATACATACACACATATTAAGTCCCCTATTGGATGAACAAAATATCATAACAGAAACAAGGATGGTATGATATCTGTTCAAAAGCTTGTTTAAAGTTACAAAGGTCCACTTGGTCTTATTATCGTCTCGCCCAAAATAAGCTAACCACCCAATAGTGACTAACTCTTTTAGAATTACTACACATGTTTTTACATCAAAATCCTTATTTCTAATTTATACAAATTACAAATTTGAGGGAAATACTCTTTCCCGTGGGAATTTACATGACCCCCTTTGGATCTTGGCAAAATAGATTAATTAGGGTTTAATGATCCTACATCATACTCTCGAGGTTAATTTTAGGACCTCCTAACAATGAAACTTTAATTTTCTTCTCCCTCCTTGATTCCACACTTGGTTCTCTTGTTATCCATTAGTCATTCTATCTCGTTATTCCATTATTCTCAGTATCCTTCCATGCTTCCAAACATTATGTTGTAGTCCTCCATTGGCCTAGTTGATCTAAACTTGTGTAGTGAAATATATGTTACTACTACCGACCTTATTCCCTTTGTTATGCCTCCTCTTAGGCACCTTTCTCACCAACATCCATATTTCATCAATTTGTTTTCAAACTTTATCCCTGATGAAAACTTGTTGATGTTATCTTCTTCTAGTTCCAAATTTATGTGTTGAATATGTACCAATTGATTCACCAACCTCACCTCCAAGTAAATCAATTCCATCAACAACTTTATGTTTTCATCACACTTCATGAGTATTTCATTTAAGTGGTACTCTTTATCTCCATTAACCTCCCCATGATTATCTGCCCAAGTCAAATTTGTCCTATTCATTTCAACAACAAGTTCTTTACACTCGGTTAGAAGTTTACTTATATTTTCACCTCCATTGTTGTCCATTGTAGTCTCTCTAAAGGAAAGTGCCTATTCCATATCACTTGATTGAAAATGAAGATCAAAATCATTTTCATGAAACAAAATTGTCTCATGCTTCATCTTTTCCCCTTGAGATAACAACAATTGTCCTCCTTCCTTAACCCCAATATTCTTTATATCATGCGATGAATCAACAAAATAATTAAATGATTTTAGCATCCTTGACTAATCTTGTTCCTTTACTACTAAATTTCCTTCATCTTTACTTCATTTTTTAACATTCATTGACAATATCTTTTATGCCCTCCTCATATTCATTCTCTTTTATAGAAACTTGCCATGAATTTTCTTTACAAGCTCTTGTGAATTATTTGGAGGAATTTCCTTGATTTCCTTCTGAAAACAATTTTATTTCTCCTTGTCTCAACTTCTACGAGATATTCCTTGAGCCTTATTCTTATGTTGGGATAGTCCCTAAGGATTTTTCACCCTTGGTTGAATCATTTTCTCCTTGATCTCCTTGGATAAAGTATATCTTCTCTCCCTCTTTTTGGAAACTTTCCATGCTATCAACCTGCAAATTTTACACACAAATTGTTAGTTTCAGAAACATGAGACCTTCCTACCTCTTTTGACGTTTTCATCAGCAATTATCCCTTTTTTCTATGGGCCTCCTTCTGGTGGCCTTTATGATACAATGGTGTATCATCTTCCATTTAAAAAAAAAATGGTTTTATCCTCCTTTAATCCTTTAAAAAATAATTCTCCCATTCTCGTCAATTGTCATGGCAGCCTAAGATGGTTGTCCTTTTTTTCCATTCCTATGACATGCACATGAATACAATTGATCGTTGTTAAAATTTTGGGGGTTTTGAGCCTCTACTGATGCTCCTAGTATCAACTATGGGTCTGAATTTTTCACACAGTCCCTGAGACTTCCTATCAATCTCTTCTCTGATCTTCACTATCACCCTCGCTAAGGAGTGAGCCTTTTTCTAGCACACAATAATGAACTCTTTTTTTCTATTACTGACCTTTGTCAAAAATCAACTTCTTTGAGTTTCTCTCTCTCTGCCAAATAATTTAATATGTGCTTCAAACTCTTTCGTAGCTTCCTTACAAATAATTGTACTATAGACCACTTGACATTATTTCCCACATTCCATCCTTGTTTTGGGTCTTCAAGCTCCCTTTCTTGTAGAAATTTCTTATTACACTCAGTCTTTGCTTTAACTCAACAAGCTCTCTATCATATTCATCTTGACCCATTCTCCTCTTTATGTTATCTTCCTTGGTTTATTTCTCTCCTTTACTGCAACTTGCACTTGAACCTTTATCATTACTGTCAATGTTCATTTCTTTCATATTCTCCATAAGCTTATCCATACTCATTGTTAGTTGCAAACCAACCTCCATGAGCACCTCACCTAGTTCTATCCTCTGCTCGACCTTTTGGTATCATAGATTCTCCCTCATTAGAACCTCTTGAGCCTCATCTACTCCTCTAGTTATTGCACCCTTCTTGGCTTCTGAGAACTTCATTAGTTCTCTTAAATTCTCTTTTAGAAATTACCCTATCCTATTCACTTTCTTCCAACCTCAGATGGAATGTCTCTCTATTTATGTAGCCTCTTTGCTGCAAAGTTTCCTACCACAAATTCATTGTCTCATGATCCTACCTACAATTTTCTAGCTCCTTAGATTCTCTTTTAAAAGGCCATATTTATGTGTTAGCTTCCCCAACACCTAGAACTCAAAACCTCTCACATCATTTGCTCGGATGGAATCTCTATCCCTTAGGCTTTGTTGTCTCATTAGTTTTCCCTAGTTTGTGCATTTTTCATCATTTGTCCCTAATTTTTAGATTGTTCTCTGCTATCTCTGCTGTTAAAATTAAATGCTTCCAACTATATACAAATTTAACCGTCAAGTTCCATGGTTTTTACCTCTTTGTAGTCTCAATGCGAACAATCAAAGGGATATAATCACCTCTTGTATAACTCCCAAAGAGTGTTAATATTTCTCTAGTACCACTCAATGCATCCCTTTAGGCTACCACTCTTTTTATTCTAGGTATTTCTTTTACAAAGAGTGTTAATATTTCTCTAGTACCACTTAATGCATCCCTTTAGGCTACCACTTAATAATTTTCTTTTGAAACATGACACAATGTGGAAATTTTACATCGTTATTATTTCATGTAAGAGTGACATGTATGCATTTTTAAGGCATTCACATATACTTTTATCCCTTAGTTCATAAAAATAAGTGAATTTGTCTCTTTTCCTTTACATCTTGGATGAGTTGGCTATCTTGGCTTTAAATTTGGAGTGAAGAGATTGATACTTCAAATTGTATAAACAAAAGCACACTCATCTTCCTAACTTCCTATTATCATATTTTCCTAAAATTTTGAATATAGTGCACATATTTAAGGTGGATGAAATTGCAAACACTTATATAACTCTATATGCATATTCTATATGTATACCAGGGAGACACAAATAAATCACATTGAAACTATGAGTTCTTATAGGACGGATTTACAGGATCGGAGCTTACATGCATGACAACAAGATGACAAGTATCTTTTATTCCTTTTAAATTCTATATATTTCTTATTCTGTCATCCATAGATCTTTTATTTTTGTCATAACTTTTTATTTTATCACACATCTAAAAACAATGTAAATGATGGAAACATATATACCAAGATACACTCTAAAATAAAAACAGAAAATGATTGATTATGTTTTAAGAACATAACCATGATATCATAATTATGGATTATATTAAAAAGATATAAAAAAATTAGTGGTGCATACTAACTAAAAATTAGGAATAACTATATAAATCAGTTTGAAGAAATTTTCTCATTTATATACTAAACGATGTTGTTTTTCTATACATGAAAGGGATGCATTAGCTTGAATCAACCATTCACCTTTATCACGTATACTAAATGAAAATAATGGTCATATCAATGGATTTTTCAGTTGGTAAATTGATTTTCATGTATATCAAGTATTATATCACATTAGTTGCCTGTCTATTTGATTCAGGATGGGTTCCTTGCATCCCAATAAAGTGTTAAATATTATTGCAAATCAAAATTCAAAATAACTACATAAGATAATGTTTACCCATTATTATGATATCTCCATGTTTACTAAAATCCTTAGTGAATCGATACTTCTTAATTCATCCACGCCATATAATTTGATCCCCATAATATCTTTACCTCGATACCCATAATATCTTTACCTTCTACATATATGTTTTATAACCTACAAAACCTATTTCCCTATGTCAATTTTCTAAAACAAAAATAACATGAACCCTTTCACATTTCCAAATTTCCAAAACAAGAATTACATCAAGATTATCCCAAAAAATAATTTTAAACATAAATATACTATTATTTGATATCTATTCCACGTGCTTCATGCTTATCAACTTGCCTTTTACAACTATCCTAGCTGTATCCTCTCTTAAAACGTAATTTTGCATTTTATCTTTTGCGTTTTACTTTCTCTTTTTCATATTTTTTTATAAGAAATTAATACATTAGTAGATTTTTTTACCAAAAGCTTTCCAGATTATGTTGATTATTCAATGCTCACATGTATATAATGTTGTTCCCATTTCCTCTCAAGTAGAAAACCCTTTTTAGGTTAATATTCACATATCATTTATCAAATTTAGTTAGAGTAACAAACCCTATGTCAAGTTAATGGATTTTGATATGTATCGATAAAGAAACGTTGAATATTTCTTTGAAATTGTGAGGGCAACAAACTACCACTACACATGTCATTCATCGAAGCTCTCAGTTTTCACTGATTAAATGAAAAGCCTGCTCAACCAAGAGTTGAGAAAAGTATACACTACTATTTAATAAAAGTTAAAAAGCAAAAAATAAACTTATAGATACATCGAAGCTCTCACTGATTAAATGAAAAGGCTACTCAACCCAGAGGTGACAAAAGTATACTCCTATTTAATAAAAGTTAAAAGGAAAATAATAACCTTAGAAAAAAATAATGTTCAAAATTACATTCATTATAATAATATCTTTAATTTTTAAGCACTTAATTCAATTTCAATTTCCTAAGTTCGTTATTATAAAAATATGTCTCTTTTCCTTATTAAAAAATGATCATCTCTCGTTAAGATACCTATCTTGTCATGAATGATGTTAATTACCGAACTTAAAGCAAGCGCGTTTTAAACAGCAAAAGTTAGTCAACTGACCGTTAAGCCAAGAACTGAGAACTAAGTGCTACGTATTAAATATATTTTTTAATGTGGTTCAAGGATTCCGGATCAAATCAATATAACAGTGTGTCAACTTGGTTATATGGCTGAGAATTGAGTAGTAATTATAAGGCTGTTACTTATATATATATATATAGGTGGTTCACAGATTTGGAGATCCGTAGATCAGAAGTGGTTCAACCAGAGAACCTGACCTTGAGAATACCAGAGAAAATTGAACCCTTCGACTTTTTAACAGAGAAAATTGAACCCTTGCACTTTTTAATAAAAAATATATTTTAAAGATGAACCCTTAACCATTAACTTCACCATCCAAACATATTAAATATTAAATATTAAATATATCGTATATGTTAAATATTAAATATTCAAGCTATCAACTGTTTTGTTTTGTTTTTTATCTTTCAATAAAACTTTTAGTAAAATGGCGATTTATGTTATCAAAATGTTTTAACGAATTCAAAATACTATCTAAAGTTTATAACAGTATGATTATTCAAAATTATAATTGTTTATAAATTTAGAATAAAATTAATTTAAATTTATATAATAAAAACTCAAATTAAAAAATATTTAAATTATATCTTAAATATTTTGTAGTTTAAAATATGATACTACTAAATGTTATATATATTAAATATTTAGTTAATTGATATAGGTTTATTTACATATAATTTTTTTTTTCAACTATATTAAAAAAGACTTGAACTTTCACAATATATTCATTTACTATTTATTTATAATCTTTTAAATTAGAAATTGCACCAAATATTGCAAAGGAAACGTCATAAGGCAGTAGCATAGGAAAGAGTAATAGGGAAAATTATAATCAGCAGGAATTTTCTGTTGAGGATAGGAAAGTGATTGAAGAGGTTACATCTTCTCATTTATCTTATATTTTATGTGCAGTTATGTGGTGGTGCTTAAAATGCAGGGACTAAACTGTACATAACTTTGGTTTAGAAATATTTTTCTGACAGTGTTCCTAGAATTCAAAGTGCTTGTGTGGAGAGAAAAAATAGAGAACAAACAAGGATTATGGCAAGGAGAAAGATTGAGTTTCTTTAGCTGGAGAGCGCCAGATTCAGAGCAACAAAGAATAGTGATACTAATATTTCTTCATCTTCATCAAGATTTGTTTCAACTTCTCAATCCCTAATTTATTCTCCAAAATCTCCTCCTCTTCCTTCAAACAATGATGAATCTGAGTCCACTTTGTTAATTGAGTACAACAAATCTGATATGTAGAGTGTTGACTTGGGGTAGGATCGAATGTGCTCTAGCCATGAAAATAGATAGAGAGGCTAAAGCACATGAGATCTCCAAGACCCATAAATGGTTTGGGAGATATTAAAATTATTAATATTTTTAATGGAGTTCCTAAGTCTAAACCTAGAAAAAATAAAATATTAATGGGTAATAATACAAAACTAGGTTAGAAGGTTCCAAAAGTCATGGATCAAGCCAAATTTAATCTTTGCTGTTGATTAGAAATTTAATCTAGGTCGTTGAAGGACCAACATGAAAAGTATAAGAGGAGGCTTGAGGGTCAGTTGGAGAACACACTAGAGTGATCAGTCATTTGATTTACTAGAGCGGGGTTTGCTAACTAAATTCGAATCAGTGATCAGCAGCGAGGGGAAGTGAGTACTAGACAAAAAGGCAGAGATTTTGCTGAGAGACCAGCATAGAGGTAGAGAGGCAGACACAGAAGCCAGAGCAGGCCACATAGAGCCCAACAGAGACAACACAGAGGCCAGAGGGTCTGTGTCATCCACGTAGGACGCAACAAGATTGGCGCAGAGGGTTCCAGAGGCTACGCAGTGCCTCAAAGGGATGATGTAGAGGGTTTTGAGGCTGACGCAGATGCCAGGAGGGCTGACACAGTGATTTAGTGTTGCTGGAGAGGGTTTCATGGGGCAGGTTTTCTGAATACCTGCTTCTGAATAGAGAGGTATTACTGTCAGTTATTTTTCTCTGTCGGGTAAGCTAATTTGGCACCTAGTTGTACTCAAGGATATACTACATAATAATATAAACCTCAGAATTGTTGCATCGGTTTTCCCACTTTGGGTTTTTCCGGGGACGTGTTGTCCAAAAGTAACGGTGTCACTTGTGTGTTTTCTATTTCTTTCAGTTGTTGATCTATAGATGCTTAAGACTGTATTGTATTTATTTTGATGTTTATATGTTTAAATAACTTATTGGTAATTAACAAGTAGGAGAAATAAATCGGAAGAATACAAATAAAATTTCTAACGGATCGACTTAGAAATTTTAACATGGTATCAGAGCCTAGTTGCAGATCATAGGAGTTGAAGGCACCAGCTTAAGTAGAGTATTTACAACAGAAACAACTGTCTTTAGTGATATAAATTGTTCCTTGCAGAAAGCAACAGACGAAGGGTTGATGCAGAGGGACTGTGTCATCAGTCCGGGCCAGAGAGAGTCCAGTGCAGAGGTTGGGGAGGGGAGAAAAAGGCTTATGTAGAGCCACATCGAGGCCAAGAGGGTTGACATAGGTGGCGAGGGGAGCATTTCAGCCACTATTGGTATTGTGCAAAGCCTAGAGGCTCAGTGCTTCAATTGTTGGGGCATAGGAAGTTGTGGGCATATTGTGGGCAGTGAATCTGGTGGGGTGTTGTGGGTAGAACATTACCTAATAGGACAAAACCAAGGTAGAGGGATTTGCTACTAAGGCAGATTTCTAGCCAAAGAATCTGGATCAATTTTGTAGGTGCATAGCAGATCGGAGAGGTGTAACTCGACAGTTGGTAGGCGAATTTCCATAAGGTAAATTGAGACTTAAAGGGATTCTAGTAAAGAAACTCCAGACAGGAAGTAGCGACTCAGAGAGAGTCGAAGAGAGAACTTCCAGAGGGAAGTAGAGACTCACAAGAGTCGACAAGAGGAGTAGAGACATGACCATGAATGGACTGAGCGATCAGGACAAGTTGTACGGGGCATCCAACTTTGTGGTCCAGAAGGCCAAGATCTTGTCCGTTTTAAATAGACATCGCATCAAGGCCTTTGCCTTGAGAACAATGGTTATTCCAGCTGACTTAGCTGATAATGAGAAGTACAAGGAGACAATGGCCAAGGCAAAATGCATCATCCTTGATGGGGTCAAGGATCATGTGGTCCAACATATTTTCGAGAAAGAGACGACAAAGGAAATGAGGGATGCCTTGAAGACATTTTACTAGCATACTTTAGTGCAGAGGAAGATGTCACTTGAGAATCAGCTGCGATCATACGAGATATAGAAGGGGGAGCGGATATATCACTTCCTAAGGAGATTGAAGGAGATATCAGACCAACTGTCTTCCATAGGGACCACACTCGATTAGATGTTGATGTTGAGGACCGCTCTAAATGCAATCTTCAAGGATTGGGAGACATTCGTCCAGAGCATTCTAGGTAGGGAAAACCTTCCAGATTGGGTGGGTCTTCGCCAAGAAGAGATTAGACAGCTGAGCAAGACAGGAAGTAGTAGAAAAGGAGTGCAGATCAAGATGGAAGAGGAAGAGGATGCAGCTTTGGCATTTGCAGGGAAGTAGAAGAAGAGGAAGAAAAAGGACATCTCCAAGGTTAAGTGCTTCAACTGTGGGGAACTGGTTCATTGTGTGAACTAGTGTTCGAGGAAGAAGAACAAGGGAGAGGCATCTAACTCCAAGGCAGTGCCAAGGAAGAAGGTAGAGGAGGATCACGATTGTACCATGAGTGCTCTCGTACCTCAAGAGAAGAGGTGGGGAGACATCGAATTGTGGGCAGGAGGACTATAGGCGATGAGGGGTAGGATCCTTGAGGTACCCAACCTCTTGGATTATACCTTACTACGGGAGCCCCGAAGAGAGAGTATCAGGGCTGGCAAATGTCGGTAGAGATGAATGCGGATGAAGCAGCGGAGAGTGCTATAATGTAGGAGTCCCCGGGCAGAGCGACCCTAGTAGATTGCAATAGTGGGAGAGGCAGGGAGAGTGTTGCACCAGTGCATGAGGACATAAAGAGGTGTGCAACCTTGTGAGAGACAGGGAGTTGTTGTAGTAGTGTAGAGTTCAGTAGTGGGAGCACTTGTTAGTGGCAAAGGGAGCTTCAACATTGGGAGTGTTTCTAGCCTGACATGTATGTCAAAAGTTAGGTGGATCAGTTATTACTTCTCAGTAGCTAAGTTGCAGTGTAGTAGCAGTTGGAAGTACCATGATGCAATATGATGAGAGGGGGATGCAGTGTAGATGCAGTGTTGGGAGGGTGGATCACCAACATCATGGATGTAGAGGGAGTTGTCGTACGGATGTAGTAGTGGCAGTGGTAGGGCCATGGGCAGCAGTACAGGATGTAGTAGTGTAGAGGATGTTGGACTCGAAGGCCTAGCATCAGCATAAGTACCGGTGTCAGATAATCAGTGTGATGCTCCGTGAGGAGTATTAATAGAGCATAGTCCCAGCTAAGAGGGAGTGTTTATTTGGGGTAGCATCGGATGGGCTCTAGCCACTAAACTTGGTGGAGAGGCTAAAGCACATGAGATATCCAATACCGAGAAAAGGTTTGGACAGATTCTAACTAGTTTGGGAGATATTGAAATAATTAATATTTTTAATGGAGTTCCTAAGTCTAAACTTAGGAAAAATATAATATTAATGGATATTAATATAGAACTGGGTTAGAAGGTTCCAAAAGTCACGGATCAAGCCAAATCTTATCTTAGCCATTGATTAGAGATCTAATCTCCGATGTTAAACGACCAATAGGAAAATTATGAGAGGAGGCTTGAGGGTTAGTTGGAGAACACACGAGAGTGATCAGTCATTTGATTTACTAGAGTTGGGCTGGCTAAGTAAAGTTGAGTAAGTGATCAGTAGCAAGGGGTAGTGAGTATTGTATAGAGAGGCAGAGATAGTGATGAGAGTCTAGCGTAGAGGCAGAGAGGCAGACACAGAAGCTAGAGCAGGACACATAGAACCCAGCAGAGACAACGCAGAGGCTAGAGGGCCTCCATCATCCATGCAGAAGGTAGCAGGAGTGGCACAAAGGGTTCCAGAGGCTGCACAGTGCCTCAAAGGGCTGACATAGTGGGTTCTGAGGATGACGCAAAGGCCAAGAGGGCTGATGTGGGCTTCAATGTTGCTGGAGAGGGTTTCATGGGGCATGTTTTCTCAATACCTGCTTCTGAATAGAGAGGTATTATTGCCAGTTATTTTTCTCTGTCGAGTGAGCCAGTTTGGTACCCAGTTGTACTCAAGGATATACTGCATAATAATATAAACCTTAGAATTTCTGCACCGGTTTTCCCGCATTAGGTTTTTCCAGGGACGAGTTGTCCGAAAATAACAGTATCACTTGTGTGTTTGTTATTCCTTTTAGTTGTTGATTTGTAGATGACTGAGAGTATATTGTTTTATTTTGATGTTTATATGTTTAAATAATTTTTTGGTAACTAACACGTAGGAGAAATAAATAAGAAGAATACAGATAAAATTTCTAATGGATAGACTTAGAAATTTCAAAATAGAGTTCCTCCAACATTGACTCCCATCCCTTGAATACCAGAAGGAACAAATTTTCACAAACATACATTTAATATCTGCCTCAAAATTCATTATTAAATAGGACTAATGACATAAAAATTTCATCTTATTACCCTTCATTCGTCAGAGTAAACCAGTTGGATGATACTAAAAAATCTTGGTCGTTATACAAAGATTCTTCATCAAACAATGCACAAAGCAATTCAATATCACATAATGACAAGTTCCCAATAAACCTTAACAATGTTTTAGTTCATACAAATATATTGAAAGCAAGCAACCCATCAAAGAATATTTCATTTACAAGGACATTAGCCTCTTTGTCATCCTTTGCAAGGCTTAGGAGTTGTGATGTGTACGCATGGAGAAAATGCATCTCTTCTTCACTTCATCAAATGGATTGTTGCATAGATAGAGATGCAGATGATTTCTCACTTTAAGAATAATCTGGAAAAATGCATTGATTTGTTGTGTGAGAGGATGTAAACCTTAGGAAAGTAAATATGCACTTTGTTGTAATTCTTGAACTAGCAATCTTATCTGTTGTGCTTGCCTTGATCCCTCTCTGAGCTGAAGTTGTGTTTCATTTCGTCCTGGTATTTTTAGGGATAGCTTATGAATCGTTAAGTGAAGATTTCTAACTGATGCAATAAAATTCTCTAGCTCTTTCAGAACTGTAACACGACCCATGGAAAAATAACCCTTGATTTCTTCATTCACATCTTGTTGCAACGTCATTAATGATAATGAATGTAAAAACTGATCAGGAATTATTAAGTCCACTAATGAATCATAAGAACCCACACAGAAAGATACAAGAATACTGCAAATGAATATAGTTGTTGCCTTCACCCTATATATAGCCCTCAATAGAACACTACGTGAGGATTTCACCTTCCTTAGGTGAATACTTTTACACATACCCTCTAACATGGCAGCACAATTCTCAATTTTCCTATTGGTTTGGGACACACCATTTTTCTCCCCATATTTGTTTTCTCAGCCCTCATCCAACTAAGCCTTTGTGGCTGCATGCATAAAGGACACCAATGAAGGTGACGTGATATGGCTTCAATTTTATATGAGGATTTCAAAAATTCCTCCACACAGTTCAACCTGAAGCTAAATGAAAAGTTTTTGTGAAATAAAACAGAAAGATAAATGATGAAGAATAACAATGAGAAAAATGATATATTTCTTATGAAATTTTCATGAATATAATCAACTCCATATTTCAAAACATTTTTGAATCATACTCATTAAGATCTGATTACTGGACAAGACAAAAGTGGGTTTGCTCTGGTGGCTCCACAACCATTTTTCCTTGTGAAGATCGATCCAAACCAGAAAAGTGCTCCAATTGTTCAATTTTGTCAATCAGGCTCTCCTGGTAGTAAACAGTGTTGTTGTTGATTTCCACTCTCCAACCTTCCAAGAGTTAAAAGACAACCTTTTGAAAATGATGGTAAATGCAGGAGCTCCCAATTTGGCAAACTATTTTCCCTTTCTTCAATGGTTGGATCCTCAGGGTTTTGGACGTAACACAAAAATCAATATGGAAAGGATGTTCAGTATTCTAGCCAAATTCATAAAGGACCTCCTCGCCAAAAGAGAGAAAATGATATCAAAGGCTACTTAACTATAACCAATTTTATTATCGCTTGTTAGTAAATGTATTTAGTGAAGGATGATGCCTTTTTAAAGATTTCTAGTAATTAATACTACCAAAATCTATCGCTCTGATGTTTACTTGCTTGTTGTAGGACATATTTGGGCCAACTTGTAGCTTGATGTTATGAACCTAGCTCAAATGGTACAACAGAGCATTGTTGTCTCTTTGTTGCTCTGCTTCTTCACGAATAGAGTGTTGAAGGCCAGTACTTGAGATATTTTAAGGGATCTGCTCAGGATTTTTTCAGCTTTTGGCATTAGTAATATTATGCCAGTAATATTGGCCTCAATGACCTTATCATCCAATTGCAAAAATAATTTTCCATGTGCTTGAATCTTGGTTTCTATCAATACCTTGTTTTCTTCTTCCAAGTTGAGGGCCTCCCTTCAGCACCCTCATATGCTCCTCATCACCTGCCTGGACTGTTAACTTGCTCGGCTGCTATTGCCATTCAATGTCATGGAACATTCTATACAACATTCTCGCATTGCTCCAAGCCTCTAATCCCAGATTTTAGTACATGACACACATCCCAGAGCTTTAAGCTCCCATCCATGTATTCATCAAGCAATATATCCCCAACTAGAAGTTGTAGTTTCTGCACCAGTTGGATGATTTCCATGATAAGGGACCTTAATAGGGTAACAATCTGTTGAAGCCAATCCATTGACGCAAAATTAGGACATTGTCTTTCCAAACATACTTCAGCTCTACATATATCATGCACTTACTTAGCCATGTTGGTAGAAAATTGGTCCCTGACCGAGAAAAGGATCAAGTTCACTCATTTTATGGTCAACTCGGAAAACCCCAAGTCTGAGTTGACAAAGTTTAAAAGCTATACTCAATGATCCTACTAATGGTGGCTTAGCAAGCCCTACAATGAAGCAAGACTAACATAATGCATTTATGCTAGTGCACTCACAAGATTCATTCCTGTGCATTCTTGAGACAAATCATCTACTTTGTAAGTTGTAATTTTTTAGAATGAAATATTAAATGGAACCATCCACATAGCCACTCTACAACTCCAAAATACGTGTTTGGCTTTCTTACTCTCTCATATTACACAACTCTCACTCGTTAATCACAATTTATGAAGTTAGTATTTGATGGCCAAACTTTGGTTGATATCATCTAGCCTAATACTCGGGATTTAAAAAAAATATTATTTTCCATACAGCCTAAAACCTTCCAATGCATCTACGATCTACACTTTATATCCCCCACCATTTGTATGCCTTCTTTCTATATAAAGTTGGCCTTTATCCTTAAAAAAAACTACCTTATTATAGCTTTATCTCCAATCCATTCACATAGTCCCCTATGCTTCCAAATCACTTCAAAAAAACGATTCTCAAGAAAGATAGTTTTTCCAACAAATGTAAAACATTGGGAAGAATTTACCATTTTGTAGTCTAACCACAAACACAACTTCGTCACACAAATCCCCCAAATATAAAATTGTCTTCCAGTGAGTTTGCTTTCATAGAATTAGGAATGCCTCCTGATTGTTACTGAGGAGAGAGAAAGATCCACATAGATCTTGTAGCTATATCCCAAAAATTTGTCCTTCTAGTGACTAAGTTTCTCATCTATTGTTATTTTATTTAACATCTACTGTTTATTTGGCCTATTTTCATTACTAAAGGGCTTCAATTTTGTATTTTAGACCATCTCAATTATGGATAATTTTTCAACAGATATTGTCGAGCTAGCTCAAAGAAAATTGTGTTGTCCATTTGAGATAAGCATCTTAAACCTATTGGCAAATAGATCAGCAAGATCTCTTCCTAAATATTGACTTTGATCAATCCTACTACTGAATTGATAAAGCCTATGAGAAAATTAACTAGTCTTTCATTATTGACATGTTGACTTGTCTAGGTTTTGGTGAGAGATGTGTTGGGACAGTGAACACTCTTTTATCCAATTCCTCGGCTTTTGTTTCTATGAATATTTCTCTAACCCCATGTATTTTTCTTCATTGATCTATTAGGCATGGTTGACAACAGATGGCTTGGGGTATTTGCTCGGTTAGAAGGTCACATTCAAGGGATTTCTCTCCCTAATGATTCAAATATGGTTGATAACCATTTTTCCAACTATTCTCTTTTTTCACTACATGCAAACCAACATTTAGTGGATACATCTTGGATTTTGGCATTAGTAATATTATGCCACTAATACTAACCTCAATGAATTTATCATCCAATTGCAAAAATAACTTCCCATATACTTGAATTGTGGTTTCTATCAATACCTTGCTTTCTTCTTCCAGGATGAGGGCCTCCCTTCAACACCCTGATATGCTCCTCATCACCTTCCTGCACTATTGAATTGTTTAGCTGATATTGGCATTCAATTTCATGGAAACATTCTATACAACATTCTGGAATTTCTCCAACCATGTAATCCCACATTTCAATACATGACACACATCCTAGAGCTTTAAACTCTCATCCATGTGTTCATCAAGCCATCTATCCTAACAGGAAGTTGTAGTTTCTGCACCAGTTGGATGATTTCCCTGTGCAAGGACCTTAACTGTATAACAATATATTGAAGCCAATCCATTGACATGAAATTAGGACACTTGTTCCTCCAATCATATTTCAGCTCTAAATATATCATCTATGATCTGCACTTTATATTCCCCACCATTTGCATTCCTTCTTGCTATATAAATTTGACCTTTATCCTTAAAAAAAACTACCTTATTATATATTTATCTCCAATCCCTTCATATAATCCCCTATGCTTCCAAAATCACTTTATAAGAATAGATTCTCAAGAAAGACAATTTTGCCAACAAATGTAAAACATTGGGAAGGGTTTACCATTTTGTAGTTTAACCATAGACACAACTTTGTCATACAAATCCCCAAATATAAAATTGTCTTCCAATGAGTTTTCTTTCATAGAATTAGGAATGCCTCCTGATTGTTGTTGAGGAGAGAGAAATATCCACATAGATCTTGTAGCTATATTGCAAACATTTGTCCTTCTAGTGACTAAGCTTCTCATCTATTCTTATTTTCTTTAACATCAGCTATTTATTTGGCCATTTGCCAGCCTATTTTCATTACTAAAGGGCTTCAATTTTGTATTTTATACCATCTCAATTATGGATAATTTTTCAATAGATACTGTCAAGCTAGCCCAAAGAAAATTGTGTTGTCTATTTGAGATAAGCATCTTAAACCTATTGGCAATCATATCAGCAAGCCCTCTTCATGAAGATTGACTTTGATCAAACCTACTACTGAATTGGTAAAGCCTATGGCCAAATTAACTAGTCTTTCATTATTGAGATGTTGACTTGACAAGGTTTTGGTGATAGATGTATTCGGACAGTGAACACTCTTTTATCCAATGCCCCAACTTTTGTTTCTAAACCCCATGTATTTTCCTTCATTGGTCTATTATGCATGGTTGACAATAGATGGCTTGGAGTATTTTCTTGGTTACAAGGTCACATTCAAGGTATTTCTCTCCCTAATGATTCAAAGATGGATTATAAACATTCTTCCAAACACTCTCTTCTTTCACTGCATGCAAACCAACATTTGGTGGATAGAGCTAGAGATTATTTATTTATCCATTATGATACCTCTAGGGTGGTTGTTAGTGATTACAAAAATAATTATTGGTTAGTTGGTCTTGATGATCCCCCTGCCTATATTCCTCCAACATGGACCTCTCTTCAACTACCATGTGAGATTGGTGTCTTCAACCACTGCAGTGTAAGATTATTTTCTAGCAAAATAAGGACCTGATTGTTGTTGGCAATATTATTCATGCCTCCCATGTTTAATATTTGTCTTTCTATTTAACCAATTGATTGTTGTTGGCAAGATTCTTCATGCCTCCCATGCTTAATATTTGTCTTTCTAGTTACCCAACAGAGCTCAATTTCACCCATGGCATAGGTCTTGCATTCATATTTACGAACCAAGTATGCAGAAGAACAGTGCCTCCTAATGATACTAGGAATGTTCGTATTATTCCCAATGGTGGGGGAGGTCTTCGATTGATTAATGTGGAAACTCTAGGGAGCATTCTCGCAACTATATGACAGTTTCATGTTTGAATGGGTCTTTGTATTCACAAGTGTTTTTGCAACATAGACTTCATACAACTCAACATATTAGTAGGATTCAAGTGTCTTCGAAATCATGTGATGTTTCTTTCATAACTAGACACAAATGTACCCAAAGCTATTTTTTATAGCTAAAACCAACAAGAATGTGACAACAAATATGAGATAAAGCTGAAAAAGCAAAGAACAAAACCTTATTATAAATCCATTTAACTTCAGAAGACTTTGAAGGGATTGCAAACCAATGTGACTACAACAAAAAAACACATCTACAAAGAGTGTGATAATCAAGTCTTGAAGTATAGATGTATTTGTTTTACTAGAAATGTAATCATCGAAAGAATTTATGGTGTCGAGGTCAACTCCACTACTAATAGTTAAATCTCTCAACTTTTGTTCCAAAAGAGCATTTAAGCTACCTCCTCCTAACATGCCATGATTGAAAGAAGATGAAGATGAGCATGCTACTTCTAATATGATTTTCTCAGGTTCATTATCTATGCAAGGATCTCTCCAACATGTGGTTTGTTTTCTCTCCAATGATCCACGGCTTGACCTTGCTTCTTCTCCATTGAATGACTTCCTATTTGGAATTCACCTAGAGAACTCATAGGAGATGACAATGTGACAGAAACCACATCCATGATCTTGCTGCAAACCAACATTTAGTGGATATTTCTAGGGATTATTTAGCTCTCCATTATGATACCTTTAGGGAGGTTGTTATTGATTACAAAAATAATTATTGTGTTGGGTTGTGTTATATTATTTCCACGACTAGCCCATGTAGATAATCGGGGGTTAGAGTGGGGGAGGTCACAGGGGGTTTGAGTTGTACCCGTAACCCCACTTTATGGGTTCCAGGGCAGCGCCCCAGAAAATTTTGGTTTTGGACCCTATGTTAGGTTGGGCGGACCCACCTACGGTTTTGTGCATGATTTTCGCACATGTTTTTTGGGCGCGATGGTTTTCAGTCCATGGTATTGGACACGATGGTTTTTCGGTCCATGTTATTCGATGCTTTGGCATGTATAAATATGTATTGTAACATTAAAGGAACATAATGAAAAATCAAGTTGGTAGTCCTGGTTTTGGGATCCAGGGGAAAATCTCTGTGTATATGTGTTTTATGTGTTATGCTCTCACATTGTTTATTTTGTGTGTTTTAGAATTCGTAAGCAGGTAATTTCTGTACGGGGTTAAAACCTACATTTGGTATTAGAGTTGTTTTGGCTTCAAGGGGATGCCTTTATTGCTGAGGGGTTTCGCTCAGGACTGTGGTAGACCCTGTTTAGTGGGAGATCTGCGAGATCGATTCTGTTGGTGAAAGAAGATGGCAAGCAGTGGAAAGATAAAGATCGAGAAATTTAATGGTCAGAGTTTTGAGTTATGGAAACTCAAGATGGAGGATTTGTTGGTGGATAAAGATCAATGGGTCGTGGTAGATCTGGGTACTAAACCAATGGATATGTCCGATGAAGAATGGAAGAAGTTGGATTGGAAGGTAAAGAACACAATACGATTGTGTGTCTCAACTTGAGTATTGCTGAATGTATCAGGGGAGGATACGTCAAAGGCTTTGTGGGACAAGTTAGGGAATTTGTACCAATCTAAGTCTCTAGTAATAAATTGTTCCTACGGAAAAAGGTATATAACCCGACGATGAATGATGGAGACTTGGTGACAGAGCATCTGAATGCATTTAATATTGTGGTAAGTCAGTTAGCATCTGTTGATATTAAAATTTCAGATGAAGATAAGTGCATCAGTTTGTTGTGTTCTCTACCAGATTCGTGGGATAGTTTGGTTATTGCAATAGGTAGCAATGCAATTGCCTTGCAGTTTGATGAAATAGTCTTAGCCTTGCTGACGGAGGAGATGAGACAGAAAAATAGGGAGAGCCAGAGTGGTGATGCCTTGTCTGTAGGAGGATAGTCCAAGAACAAAAGCAAAAATAAGTCATCAAGTGGGAGATCTAAATCTAGAGGGAGATCTAAATCTCCAAGAAAACCTGTAAATGTGGTGTGCTGGAGCTACGGAAAGGAAGGGAACTACAAAAGGGACTGTAAATCTAAAGCTCCTGATAAAGGAAAGGGATCTGATGATGCTCCTTCCATAGAGGTGAAAACCAACTCAGATGAAGGTGGGGATGTGTACTTGGCTTCTTCAAGTACACATGTAGATCATGAGGCATGGTTAATTGACTCAGGTGCATCCTTTCACTTCACTCTCCATAGAGAGTGGTTCTACGAGTATGAGAAATATGATGGTGGTGATGTCTTCTTAGGGGATGATAGGAAGGCTAGAATCATTGGTCGTGGAAAAGTAAAGTTGAAATTGCAAGGTGGAAGCGTTAGAACACTTCCGGATGTTCTGCATATTCCTGCATTGGCCAGAAATCTGATTTCTATAAGCAAGTTGGATGATGCAAGTGTAAAAACAGTGTTCGAGAAGGATACCTACAAGATGGTTGGGGGAGCACTGGTATTGATGCAAGGAGATCGAATTGAAACTTTGTACAAGCTGCAAGGTAGCACTGTTATTGATGGGTGCAACGGTTCTGTGATTCCTAAAAGTGGAGTAGAAAGTCTAGTGGTCTCTGGAGAGAAGAGCATGTTGTGGCATCAAAGGCTTAGACATATTGGAGAGAATGGCCTTCAAGTACTTCATGGTAAAGGTATGGTAAAAGGTATGAGTAATAGCTCTTTGGATTTTAATTTCTGTGAAAATTGTGTATATGGGAAGCAAAATCGGGTGAGTTTCCCCTCTGGTAGTAAGAGGGCGAAACATATATTAGAGCTTGTGCATAGTGATGTGTTTGGATGTGTGAAGGTTCCATTACTGGGTAAGTCTATGTATTATGTATCATTTATAGATGACTTCTCAATGAATACATGGATATATTTCCTTAAGAAGAAATCTGAAGTCTTTGACAGGTTTAAAGAATTTAAGGTTCTGGTGTAAAACCAGACAGAAAAGAAGATAAAGGTGCTGAGGACAGATAATGGTGGAGAGTTTTGTAGTAAGGAATTTGAAGAATTCTGCAAGAAGTGTGGTATAGCACGGCAAAATACTACTCCATATACACCTCAGCAAAATGGAGTTGCAGAAAGAATGAACAAGACATTGATGGAAAGGGAAAAAAGCATGCTCAGTGGTGCCGGGTTAGGACAGGAATTCTGGGCAGAGGTGGTGGAGACAGCACATTACCTAGTCAATAGATCACCTTCATTAGCATTGGAGAATAAGAGTCCACAAGAGGTAAGGACTGGTAAGAAACCCTCTCTTTCACATCTGAGGGTATTTGAATGTGATGCATATGTACATGTTCCAAAGGAGAGACGAACCAAGTTGGATGGTAAATTTGAAAAGTGCATCTTTATTGGGTATAAGGATGGTTTAAAGGGTTATAAGCTTTGGAACCCAGTAATAAGGAAGGTTGTGTACAGCCGAGATGTGGTTTTCAGAGAGGTGAAAGATGTTATTAAACATGAAGTCCAACCAAAGGAACCTAAGAAGATAGAGTTTGAGTTAAAGGAGGAAGAATCAGACTCTACAGTAGAGGAGGAATTAGAAGATGAAGAGCCACAAACTCCGAGTTTGAGAAGATCAGCTCGAGAAAGAAGGAAGCCATAAAGGTATAGTCCATCTTCTTTCTGTTCAAATTTTGCTTTATCTATTACTGATGATGATCCCAAAACCATGAAGGAAGTAGTGGATTCAGACAATGGAAAACTCTAGAAAGAGGCCATGGTTGATGAAATGGCATCTTTGCACAAAAATGAGGCTTGGGATCTGGTGGAGTTTCCGGCTGGAAGGAAACCCATTGGCAACAAATGGGTGCTTAAGAAGAAGAAAAATACAGAAGGAAAGGTGGAAAAATACAAAGCTCGATTAGTAGCAAAAGGTTATTCCCTGGTGCCGGGAATTGATTTTTGTGATATTTTCTCTCCTATTTCTAAGGTAACTTCTATTAGATTAATTTTATCTGTTGCTATTGCTTTTGATTTTGAGGTAGAACAGATGGATGTGAAGACAACATTTCTTCACAGGGATCTAGAAGAGGAAATCTGCATGAAGCAACCTAAAGGCTTTGCAGTGAAGGGTAAGAAAGAACTAGTATGCAAGTTAAAGAAGTCTCTGTATGGGTTAAAACAGTCACCAAGGATGTGGTATCAGAAATTTGATACTTTTATACGGGGACTTGGCTTCACCAGAAGCAAAGAAGATCATTGTGTGTATTTTAAATTAATTGGTAACCGTGTTATTTATTTGGTCTTGTATGTGGATGATATGTTGCTGGTTGGAAATGAAAAAGAAATTATCTAGGATTTGAAGACCCAACTTTCCTCCAAATTCGACATGAAAGATCTTGGTGCTGCAAACTATATTTTGGGCATGGAAATTAAAAGAGATCGGACAAAGAGGAAGCTCTGGTTAAACCAAAGGAAGTATGTTGATACAATATTGCAGAGGTTTAACATGTAGGATAGTAAACCGGTGAAGGTTCCTATTCATGTAGGTGCAAAGTTATCTGTTGAACAGTGTCCCAAGACACAATAAGAGGAAGAGGACATGTCCCGTGTTCTATATGCAAGTGCAATCGGTAGCTTGATGTATGTGATGGTCTATACTACACCAGACATTGCACATGCAGTGGGAGTATTGAGTAGGTTTATGTCAAAAACAAGGAAGGAGCATTGGACAATAGTGAAGTGGGTTTTCAGGTATTTGCGTGGCACTAGTGATTATGGTTTGTGCTACCAAGGAAGACCGAGATCAGACAGAGTGTTGGATATTCATGGCTTTTTTGATGCAAACTAGGCTGGAGATTTGGATCAGAGAAGATCTATAAGTGGGTATGTGTTTATCCTATTTGGAGGCGCAATCAGTTGGATGAGTAAGAAACAATTTGTAGTGGCACTATCAACTACAGAGGCAGAATACATGGCAACCACTCATGCAAGTAAGGAAGCAGTTTACTTGCAGAGATTGTGTTCAAGTATGGGGTTAGTTATATTCTTTCCACGACTAGCCCACATAGATAATAGAGGGTTAGAGGGGGGGAGGTCACAAGGGGTTTGAGGTGTACCTGTAACCATACTTTATGAGGTCTGGGGCAGTGCCCCAGAAAATTTTGGTTTTGGACCCTACGTTAGGTTGGGCGGACCCACCTATGGTTTTGTGCATGATTTTCGCACATGTTTTTTGGGCGCGATGGTTTTCGGTCCATGGTATTGGACGCGATGGTTTTTCGGTCCATGGTATTGGATGTTTCGGCATGTATAAATATTTATTGTAACATTGAAAGGAACATAATGAAAAATCAAGTTGGTAGTCCCGATTTTGGGATCCAGCGGAAAATATTTGTGTATATGTGTTTTATGTGTTATGCTCTCGCATTGTTTATTTTATGTGTTTTAGAATTCATATGCAGGTAATTTCTGTACGGGGTTAAAACCTACATA
This sequence comes from Pinus tabuliformis, assembly GCA_031772625.1. NCBI lineage: Eukaryota > Viridiplantae > Streptophyta > Pinopsida > Pinales > Pinaceae > Pinus > Pinus tabuliformis. The sequence continues at coordinate 998,820,211 of CM062807.1, read as the reverse complement.
TTTGTTAGTTGGTGTTGATGATCCCCTGGTTTATATTCCTCCAGAATGTACCTCTCTTCAACTACGATGTGAGATTGGTGTCTTCAACCACTGCAATGTAGGATTATTTTCTAGCAAAATGAGGACCCCTCGTTTCCTGGGAATTGATTGTTGTTGGCAAGTTTCTTCATGCCTCCCATGTTTAATATTTGTCTTATTAGTTACCCAATAGAGCTCAATTACACCTATGCCATAGGTCTTGCAATCATATTTATAACCCAAGTATGGAGAAGCACAATGTCTCCTAATGGTGCCCAGAAATGTTTTTATTATTCCTAAGGATGGGGGAGGTCTTGGATTGATTAATGTGGAAACTCTAGGAAGCATTCATTCAACTATATGATGGTTTGAGTTTGAATAGGTCTTTGACTTCACAAGATTTTTTGCAGCATAGAATTCATACATCTCAACATATTAGTAGGATTCAAGTGTCTTTAAGCTCATTCGATGTTTCTTTCATAACTAGTCACAAATGTGCCCAAAGTTGTTTGTTATAGCTGAAACCAATAAGAATGCAATGAAAACTATGAGATAAAGGTGAAAAAGCAAAGAAAAAAACCTTACTATAAGTCCATTAAGCTTCAAAATGATTTGAAGAGATTGCAACCCAATGTAACTACAATGAAAAAACTCATCTTCAAAGAGTGTGATAACCAAGTCCTGAAGTATAGATGCAGTTGCTTTACTAGAAATGGAATCCTTGAAAGAATTTATGGTGTCGAGGTCAACTCCAGTATTAATAGTTAACTCTCTCAATTTTTGTTTGAAAATATCATTTAATCTATCTCCTCCTAATATGGCAGGCTTGAAATAAGATGAATATGAGCATGTTACTTCTGATATGATTTTCTCACGTTCACTATCTGTGCAAGGATCTCTCCAACAGGTAGTTTGCCTTTCTCTCCAATCATCCAATGCTTGACCTTGCTTCTTCTCCATTAAATGAATTCTTATTTTGGATCCACCCGTAGAACTCATAGGAGATGAAAATGTGAAAGAAACCACATCCATGATCTTGTTTCAAACCAACATTTAGTGGATACAACTAGAGATTATTTATCTATCCATTATGAGACCTCTAGGGTGGTTGTTACTAATTACAAAAATAATTATTTTTTAGCTGGTCTTGATGATCTTCCTGCCTATATTCCTATAGCATGGACCTCTCTTCAAGTACCATGTCAGATTGGTGTCTTCAACAACTACAATGTAAGATTATTTTCTAGCAAAATAAGGACCCCCCGTTTCCTAGGAATTGATTGTTGTTGGAAAGTTTCTTCATGCATCCCATGTTTAATATTTGTCTTGAAAGCTACCCATCAGAGCTTAGTTTCACCCATGGCGTAGGTCTTGCATTCATGTTTATGAGAAAGTATGGAGGATCATAGTGTCTCCTAATGGTTCTTGGGAATTTTTGTATTATTCCCAAGGATGGGGGAGGTCTTTGATTGATTAATGTGACAACTCTAGGGAGCATTATTGTAACTATATGATGGTTTAATGTTTCAATGGGTCTTTGTCTTCACAAGCCTTTTTGCAACATAAACTTCATACAACTCAACGTATTAGTAGAATTTAGGCGACTTTCAGCTTATGTGATGTTTCTTTCATAACTAGTCACACATGTTCCCAAAGTTGTTTGATACAGCTGAAACTAATAAGAATGTGATGACAACTATGAGATAAAGGTGAAAAATCAAAGAACAAAACCTTGTTATAATTCCATTAAACTTTAGAAGACTTTGAAGAGATTTCAACCCAATGTAACTACAACAAAAAAGCACATCTTCAAAGCGTTTGATAATCATGTATTGAAGTATAGATGCAGTTTTTTTTAATAGAAATGGAATCCTTGAAATAATTTTTGGTGCCCAGGTCAACTCCACTACTAATAGTTAAATCTCTCAACTTTTCTTCCAAAAGAGAATTTAAGTTATCTCCTCCTAACATGGCAGGCTTGAAAGAAGATGAATATGAGCATGTTACTTCTGATATGATTTTCTCAGGTTCATATCTATCCAAGGATATCTCCAATATGTGGTATTCGTTTATCTCCAATCGCCCACTGCTTCACCTTTCTTCATCTCCGTTGAATTAATTTATGTTTGAGATCCGCTTGTAGAACTCATAGGAGATGAAAATGTTCAAGAAACCACATCCATGATCTTGCTGCAACTCTGAGAATCCTGATGAGAATTCCATTCACCTCTTTTGATCCCGTCTCTACAAGTTTTAGTTTTTTTTAACATTCATGCTTGTTATAGATTCTATTGCTTCCTTTTACCTTTGGTAGTGGTTCTTTACCACTTTGGGAGGAACCTTCCTTATCATTTTTCTCAAGATAAACTCTATGTTCAGGCTTGAAAGAAGATGAAGATCAGCATGTTACTTCTGATATGATTTTCTCAGGTTCACTATCCGTGCAAGGATATCTCCAACATGTGGTCTCCCTTTCTCTCCAAACATCCAGTGCTTGACCTTGCTTGTTCTCCATTGAATGAATTCTTGTTTTGGATCCACCTGTAGAACTCATATGAGATGAAAATGTGAAAGAAATCACATCTATGATCTTGCTTCAAACCAACATTTAGTGGATATATCTAGAGATTATTTAGTTATTCATTATGAGAACTATAGGGTGGTTGTTATTGATTACAAAAATAATTATTGGTTAGTTTGTCTTGATGATCCCCCCACCTATATTCCTCCATCATTCCCCTCTCTTAAACTACCATGTGAGATTGGTGTCTTCAACCACTACAATGTAAGATTATTTTCTAGCAAAATAAGGACTCCCCATTTCCAAGGAATCGATTGTTGTTGGCAAGATCCTTCATGACTCCCATGTTTAATATTTGTCTTGATAGTTACCTAACAGAGCTCAGTTTCACCCATGGCATAGGCCTTGCATTCATGTTTATGAGAAAGTATGGAGGATCATTGTGTCTCCTAATGGTGCTCAGGAATGTTTGTATTATTCCCAAGGATGGGGGAGGTCTTTGATTGATTAATGTGGCAACTCTAGGGAGCATTCTTGTAACTATATGATGGTTTGATGTTTTAATGGGTATTTGTCTTCAAAAGTATTTTTGCAGCATAGACTTCATACGACTCAACATATTAGTAGGATTCAAGTGTCTTTCAGCTCATGTGATGTTTCTTTCATAACTAGTAACAAGTGTTCCCAAAGTTGTTTGTCACATTTGAAACCAATAAGAATGCGACGACAAATATGAGATGAAGGTGAAAAAGCAAAGAACAAAACCTTATTATAAGTCCATTAAACTTCAGAAGAATTTGAAGAGATTGCAACCCAATGTAACTACAACAAAAGAACACATCTACAAAGAGCGTGATAATCAAGTCCTGAAGTATAGACGTAGGTTTTTTAATAGAATTGAATCCTTGAAAGAATTTATTGCGCCTAGTTCAACTCCACTACTAATAGTTAACTCTCTCAACTTTTGTTCCAAAAGAGAATTTAAGCTATCTCCTACTAACATGGCAGGCTTGAAATAAGATGAAGATGAGCATGTTACTTCTAATATGATTTTCTCAGGTTCACTATCTATCCAAGGATCTCTCCAATAGGTGGTCTTCCTTTCTCTGCAATCATCCACTAGTTGACCTTGCTTCTTCTCCATTGAATGAATTTCTATCTGGGATCCACCTGTAGAACTCATGGAAGATGAAAATTTGAAAGAAACCACATCCATGATATTGCTGCAACTTAGAGAATCCTATTGAGCATTCCGTTCGCCTCTTTTTGATCCCTTCTCTATAGGTTTCAGTGTTTTTTGAACATTCATGCTTGCTATAGATTCTACTACTTCCTTTTACCTTTGTTAGTGGTTATTTAGCACTTTTGGATGAACCTTTCTTCTCATTTTTCTCAAGGTAAACGCTATGTTCAGGCTTGAAAGAAGATGAAGATGAGCATGTTACTTATGATATGATTTTCTCAGGTTCATTATCTGTGCAAGGATCTCTCCAACATGTGGTCTACCTTTCTCTCTAATCATACAGTGCTTGGCCTTGCTTCTTCTCCATTGAATGAATTCTTGTTTTGAATCGACCTATAGAACTCATAGGAGATGAAAATGTGAAAGAAACCACATCCATGATCTTGCGGCAAACCAACATTTAGTGGATACATTTATAGATTATTTAGTTATCCATTATGAGACCTCTAGGGTGGCTGTTAGTGATTACAAAAATAATTATTGGCTAGTTGGTCTTGATGAACCCCCTGCCTATATTCGTCCAGCATGCCCCTCTCTTCAACTACCATGTGAGATTAGTGTCTTCAACCACTGCAATGTAAGATTATTTTATAGCAAAATAAGTGTTAGCAAAATATTATATATGACAGAGAGATGCAAGACATATAATATGCAGAAAAAACTAACAAATAAAACCAAAGAGACACAGATATACGTGGTTCACTAGTTTGGGCTACATCCACGGAGAAACAACCAGTACTTCTTTTATTATATTATCCAACAAACTGAAGAGATATAACCTACAACAGATCCGATGTAACTCCTTCTTCACTCTCAATCTCCTCTCTCTTCCTCACTCAGAATACATATGTTCAGATATACATAGATGCAATACAATTTCCTCATATATAGCGAGAGGTTGCCTTCCAGGGAAAAAACCCTAAATTAAAAATAACTTCTACCGTCAAATCATCTGCCTAATTAACGGCCCAGATTGACTAGAAATTATTATACTTTTACAATGCAATTTTACGTCTATTCTAAGTTTCGGGGGCACTACCCCCATTCCCCTCGCCAAGGGGGGGCTCCCAAAAAGTTATAGCCGCCCCCCTGGACCCACCCCTACACGAATATTTTATAGGTGGCGTTGCCACCCCATTTCGAACTGGGGTCCAATGCGATGATACCTTTGAACACAGAAGATAATTAGGCTCCACACCCAACAATAAGGACCCCTCGTTTCCTGGGAATTGATTGTTGTTGGCAAGACCCTTCATGCCTCCCATGTTTAATGTTTTTCTTCATAGTTACCGAAAAGAGATCAATTTCACCCATGGCATAGGTCTTGAATTCATGTTTATGAGAAAGTATGGAGGATCATAGTGTCTCCTAATGGTGCTCAGAAATGTTTGTATTATTCCCAAGGATGGGGGAAGTCTTTGATTGATTAATGTGGAAATAGATGTTTGAATAGGTCTTTGTCTTCAAAAGTATTTTTTTAGCATAGACTTCATACAACTCAACATATTAGTAGGATTCAAGTGTCTTTCAGCTCATGTCATGTTTCTTTCATAACTAGTCACAAATGTTCCCAAAGTTGTTTGTTACAGCTGAAACCAATAAGAATGCGATGACAACTATAAGATAAAGGTGAAAAATAAAAGAAAAAAACCCTATTATAATTCCATTAAACTTCAAAAGACTTTGAAGAGATTCCAACCCAATGTAACTACAACAAAAAAACACATCTTCAAAGAGTGTGATAACCATGTCCTAAAGTATAGATGCAATTTTTTTAATAGAAATGGAATCCTTGAAATAATTTCTGGAGCCTAGGTCAAGTCCACTACTAATAGTTAACTCTCTCAACTTTTGTTCCAAAAGAGCATTTAAGTTATTTTCTCCTAACATGGCAGGCTTGAAAGAAGATGAAGATGAGCATGTTACTTCTGATATGATTTTCTTAGGTTCACTATCTATTCAAGAATCTCTCCAACATGCGGTCTTCCTTTCTCTCCAATCATCCACTGCTTGACCTTGCTTCTTCTCCATTGAATGAATTTATGTTTTTGATCCACCTATATAACCCATAAGATATCAAAATGTGAAAGAAACAACATCCATGATCTTGTTGCAACTATGAGAATCCTGCTGAGCATTCCATTCACCTCTTTTAATCCCTTCTCTCTTGGTTTCGGTGCTTTTTTAACATTCCTTCTTGCTATAGATTTTACTACTTCCCTTTACCTTTGGTAGTAGTTCTTTAACACTTTTAGAGGAACCTTTCTTCTCATTTTTCTCAAGATAAATGCTACGTTGATTATCTGATGCAGTGTCCAAGTGACAATAGTTTTGATTTTCAAGTGTCATTTTCTTGTATAGATTGATGTGGTTCCTTCAATATTTCTAGCCCTTTTTCAATACTTTTCATTGGGGGCCTTGAACGTGATTTGATGAGAAATTCAATGATTCAATTTCTCTTTTCTGCGCATTTTCCTTTGCCTTCAAAGCAAGAGAGACATATTTCTGTTTTTTGTTTATATGTGTAGACTTCAAAGGGCCCAATCTTGAGAGAATTCTTGATGTTGCTCCCAATGCAACTAAATTCAGTGCTGAAATGGGTAGTTTTGACTTCCTCCTACTTGTATCCTCGAATACACTTCCACTATTCTCTTTTGCCAATGAGGTATAAGTTGTCAAACTTTTCTCTTCACTGGACTCAACGTTTTATGCGTCTTCTTTACCGCTCCAAATCTAACTTAATGCTTGGCCCGCCCAACTTTGATAGAGTTCTTGATGTTTCTCCCAATGCATCTAGCTTGAGTACTGAAATCAGTAGTTTTGACTTCCTCCTACCTGTATCTACGAATACACTTCCACTATTTTATTTCACAAATGAGGTATATCTTGTCGAATGTTGCTATGCATTTGACTCGACATTTCATGCATCTTCTTTACCACTCCAACTCTTACTCAATGCTTAGCCCTTCAAGGAATTAATGCTAATAGATTCAACACTCTTTCTCAGCATATTTGTGGCCCTTGATGATCTCTTTGAAATTGTTGTTATTTTCTCATCCCCTTCCTGATCTTTCATAAGAGGCTGAGCAAACCCTTCTCCAAGCCATAGAAAATATGTATTCAATGAAGGGTTTTAGAAGAGGGAACCTATAATCGCACTTAAAACTTAGAATAATTGTGCCAATGGCAAGGACTGGTAGGTACCTGCAAATTTTGGCACTGGGGTTAGAAGGGAATGTTACAACCCAGAAAAATGCAATATAAAAGAACATGCAAGGGAAAGTTGTTGTTGTGGCAAGGGTTTACTTGTCAAGGGGAGCACCACTCTCATCTGTCTCCATAATTGAATGTACATCCTACGTCAGGTCAGAGACCTTAAGGCACTTCAAAGTTATGATTGATCGACCAGCTTGGTGGACTCCTTAGATCCCTGCAACTTCTCTGGAATCTGAATCTACCTACAAAACCTATAAGAAAGAAAATGTAGGGGCTTAGGGTTTAATAACACTTCGTTCCAACTACTTATGATAATCCAACAACTGAATATTGGCCCACCACCTAACATATAATCCAAGGGCGCAAAGTTATGATAGGTGTGCCGAAGGGAAGTTCTTTTGAGAGGGGAATTCCTTACAATGTAATTATTCAAAAATAAAGTTATTAAATATTTAAAATTAAAATATAATTTAAAATATAAATATAATTTAATAAAATAATTTGTTCGTTAAAAGTTGGTAATAATATTTATATCATATAAAATTTAATAAAAAATATTATGACACAAAAAGATAATATGTTTTAGAAAAAGCCAAAAAAAGGGTTGTTTAACTGTTAAGACAACTATATTAATAAATATGGTTGATATATACATAAGCCCACACACTTGATTACATCTTATTAACATTAAAATGACAATTTAAAATTTTAAAATTTTAAAATTTTAAAAATACTATTTATAGATGAACTTCTATTCCCAAAATAACAAGAAAATGCATTAGGTTAATATTAATAAAACTACCTTGTTTACAGAAAACTTGGAAAATAATAATTCATATATCTACACCACAATGATAATAAAACAAATCCTATTAAAAACATAGAAAACCACAATCTAAGATTTAGATTGAATACAAATTAGGTAAACAATTTAAGGTTTAAATTGATTAGAAATTAGGTAAAGTTGGTGTTTACATGGAATACAATTTAAGTTTTAAAACGAACATTCGAAATAGAAAAAAAGATAGTTACCCCCACATTAAACACATGGTTACCGCCACAGTAAACATAGTAATAATAAGAAGTAACCTTTTTAAAAAAATGCCATGTTACAATTTTAGATAAACTTATTAAATCGGTGACATGACACATATAATAAAAGTTGCTTTAGTATCAAGATCCTAAATTAATAATTAAGCTAACGCTGGTCGAAACAAACTCGAAAACAATGAAATACCAAGACATTAAAAAAAAAAGCACATCACAACTCTGGGACAATTTACCACAAGCAAACCTTTTAGTCTCTAAAAATACACTAAAGGATGAGAGGCAAGTCATTTGCATGTGGATGTTATGGCCAATTCCATAAAATAGAGGCAAATCATTTGCATGTGGATGTTATGGCCAAACTTCCAAGAGATCATAGTAGCAATGCTCCAAAAATACCCATGGTGATAGAAGGAATCTACGACATCAAATAGAAATTTATGTTAGGAAGTGTGACAATAAACATGGCCATGGGGTTACTTCCTGTTCCTATCAACATGGCTAGTCATGTAAATGTGTTAGAAAACCTACACAAATGAATCTATCTAGTAAAGGTTGAACACACAACTTTGTGGAGCAAAAACACTAAAAGGAAATCAAAAGAACAAAAGGAATGATTCATTTAGAAAATAGGTTACAATGCTCATGATATAGCATTACTGGGTGAAGATTCCAAGGTAATGCACCATAGTGGTGATCAATGAGAGGACTCAACACCTAGAGCAAGTTCCGGAGAGAACTAGCCAGTTGCACAGTGAAAGGAGGAGCAAATCAGGGAATAAATCATGCAAAAGAACTAGCTAGTTGCGGAGTGAAAGGAGGAACAAATCATGGAGTAAATCATGCAGAATAACTAGCCAGTTGCAGAGTGAAAGAAGGTGAAAATCAGGGAGTAAATCATGTAGAAAGGATCTTGTATGTATTCCCATGATCTAAGTAAGTGTCTGCATGTTCCAGTAATGAAGGTCCTAGGTGTGTAGTACCTCCAACGCCTCCCCTGAACACCACTATGGGGTAAAATATATAAAATGGTCCCTAGAAACCAAGGCCAAAGGTCACCCAAAATACAGTGCAACTTGTACTAAAATTGAGGAAAGAGAGAAAACCTGTGAATAACCCCCCTCAAAATAAAATGTAATCAAAAGAAAAGAGGAAGAAAAGATAGTTGCTAAGCAACTGTGTCCTTCACTCCAAGACGATCGCGTAGAGAGAAAAACTTCTGCTCAGTGAATGTCTTAATGAAGATGTCTACAGTCTATTCTGTTGAAGGACATAACTGCAAATCAACGACCCGATCATGTACTATGTCTCTGATGTAGTGCAAATGGATATCTATGTGCTTCGTTCGCTGCCGCTGTACTGGATCCCTGCAAAATTTGAGAGTGCTCTGGTTGTCACACCAGATGACAGTGGGCTGGTGGAACTGGACACCTAACTCAGTGAGGAAGTGTTGTAGCCATAGATCCTGAATGGTGATGTTGACTACTCCTCTGTCCTCAGCCTCGGATGAAGAGAGAGCAATAGAAACCTGCTTCTTACTCGACCAACAGATAGGGCTAGACCTTACACTGAGTGAATATCCGGAGGTGGACTTGCAATCAATGTTGTCACCCGCCCAATCAAAATCTGTGAAACTAAGGAGATTCAATGTAGTTCCTATTGCATAGTGAATCCCGAAGGTGATGGTGCCCTGCACATATTGGAGGATATGCTTAGTAGCATTCTAGTGTAGCTCATGCAGCTCCTGCATGTATCTGGAAACTGCCCCTACTGGATATGAGAGATCTGGTCTAGAGAGGGTGAGGTACAATAAGCTCCCCACTAGCTCTCAGTAGAGAGTATTGTCAACTAATGGAGTGTCACCTCCATCCTCAAGGCGGACCCCAGATAGAAAAGGAGTCGATACTAGCTTACAGTCAGTCATGTGAAATCTATCGAGGAGATCCCGTGCATACTTAGCCTAAGAGAGTTTGATGCCTGTGGCATCCTGGCTGATCTCAAGACCAAGAAAGAAGTGTAATGGACCCATGTCTGTCATCAAGAACCTATCATGCAATGCCCTCTTGACTGTAGCAATGGCTGAACCCGAGCTGCCGGTGATCAGGAGATCATCCACATACAAAACTAAGATAAGAAGAGAATCATGTGTCCTGAGCATGTAAACATTCAGATCAGACTTACATCTTTCAAATTTTTGTGATAAGAGAAAAGAATCCATCTTCGCATACCAAGCTCTTGAGGCCTGCTTAAGGCCACAGAGAGACTTCTTTAGTCTGCAAACCAAAGATGAATCCTGAATGAAACCATGTGGCTGCTCCATGTCGATCTCCTTAGATTGGTCTCCATGAAGAAAGGCATTCTTCACATCCATATGATGTACTTCCCACCCCTGGGCAGCCTCAATGGCAATTGCAAGGCATATGGAATCCATCTTTGCTACTGGAGCAAAGGTCTCATCATAATCAATGCCATGCACTTGCTGGAAGCCTTTGGCTCCTAGCCTGGCTTTTTGTCTGGTGATTTGCCCATCTGCAGCACTCTTGGTCCTGTAGACCCATTTGCATTTGACAATTTTCCTTCCTAAAGGAAGGGGGACCAGATCCCAGGTCTGGTTCTCGAGGAGGGAGTTATACTCCTCCTCCATGGCAGACTCCCAAGAGGGATGCCCAGCAGCCTTAGCATAAGACTACGGATCAGAAGACTAAACCAAATGACAATGCCAGAATGGCATTGGTTCAATGGAAGTGAGGATAAGAGGAGGCTCGATAAACTCTGAGCTAGTCCTCCACGGATCACAATTATCCTCCACAAGACCATTTCTAGTGGCTAGGTGGTCTTGTGCATATATCTAACTTAAGCTCCTTGTTCTCTGATCTATGACAAGGGAAGTTGATTCACTATTGGAAGCTCAATCTGGGCTTGGATGTGGATCATCATATGCATGCACTGGATTTCTATCTAAAGACTCTGTCTGTGCATCTGTATGATCTACCTCGACATTTGCATGCTCTGTATCTGCATCTGAGTGTACTGAGTCATCATCTCAGACATGAGGTACATAAAAGGTGTCTACATTCGGCAATTAAGGTGCGTGCGAGGGAATTTCCTCAAATTTGACCGTTCGCTCAATGATGAGCTTGTCCATAGAGGAAATCAGGAGTCGATATCCCTTCACACCATCAAGGTATCCAACAAATATGCACTCAATGCTTTGTGGATCAAGAGCTTTCCTCTTTTTAGAGGGGATCCTGGCCCATGCTCAGGAGCCGAATACACGAAAGTGGGTGACCTCCAGTTTAGTGCCGCTCCAAGCCTCAAAGGGGGTTTGATCCCTGACAGACGTATGAGGAGATCTGTTCTAGATGTAGTTAGCACAATTAAGTGCTTCAGCCCATAGCTTATGAGGTAGTGACTTAGCATGCAACATGAAGGAAGCCATCTCTTTGAGAGAGGTTCTTTCTCTCAGCAACTCTATTCTACTACGAAGTGTATGGAACTGTGTGCTACAAATGTATGCTGGACTCAAGGAAAAGGTTCTGAAGTGATATGTTAACATATTCCCCACCATTGTCTATGTGGAGGGCTTTGATCCTTCTCTCTAACTGTGTCTCAACTAGTGCTTTGAAATATTCAAAGTGGGAAAAAACTTCAGATTTGGCCCTGAGAAGATACACCCAAGTATACCGTGAGAAATCATCAATAAATGTAAGCACATACCTTGCTTTGTTGATGGAAGAATGAGGAAAAGGCCCCATGAGATCACTATGGATCAGATCTAGAGAAGAGAATGCTCTGTGAGTCTTGCTAGTGTCAAACTTTTCTCTAGGATGTTTGCCAAGGACACACCCTCCATAAACTCCTTTGGAGAAACTGATATTTGGCAAGCCTTCCACCATCTCGTGCTTGCTTAGTTGCTGCATATACCTGTAACTTAAGTGACCAAACCTCTCATTCCAAACCCTACTACTATCATCAACATGTGTAAGCAATAAGCAGGATTCAGATTCAATAAATTCAGAAAATGTATATAGTCTGGCTCCATTGTTTACCTCACCAGTTGCAATTTTGGAGCTGCTATGTAGATCATATATGTTCACTACATCTGGAGTGAATTCCACACTCTTTTCAGTGCCGTAATGAGTGATCTGATACACTGAAAGTAGGTTTACAGAAATTTTTGGAACATGAAGCACATCTTGAAAGCTTCCGTGTAAAAGTTCCACTCTATATTTTCCAATGACCTCAATATGTGAGTCATTGCCCATGACAATGGGAGGTCCTTTGCATGCATCCAAAGAGGAATAGACTTCCTTTGCAGCAGCCATATGATGTGATGGACTAGAATCTATCATTCATGCATCAGGGGAAGAATTAATTGCAACTAAAGCATCAAAATTGTTACCTTTCCCATGTGGCGGATCCTCAGTTTTATTCTTGGCACCTTGAGGGATGTGGTCCCCAAGGTTGTGCTTCTGAAGGATTTCTTCCATTTGGTCAATTTTTTTCTTCATGCAAGAGGATTCCAGATGGAATCCTCGATGACAATAGGTGCATTTTTCTCCTTTCTTCCCTTTCTCATTTCTGGAGCCGGAGGAATCATTGAAGGGCTTGGTGTACCCTTCCTTCTTTGGATGGGAATGCGCTTTTCCCTTGTCTTTTTGCTGCTGATTTTTCTGATTTGAAATAGATCTGTGATTCATGTTGTGGTTGCCATCATGCACAACAAGTGCATGCACTTTTGGAGGTTTGATTTTCCCCATGCCAATGAGTTTATCTTGCTCAAAAGTAAGGGACTCCATGAACTATTTGAGAGAAGGCATAGTGTAGGATCTACCTATTGTGAGCCTTACTAAATGAAATGTAGACACAAAGACAAAGTATTTGGTCCGAGTTTTGACATAGTAAAGAGAACTTGGCGACTCTCCTCCTTGGATTTGTCAATTCCACAACCCTTGAGTTGCAGCAATAGATCATTATATTTGGCGAAGAAGTCTTGAATTCTATCATAGTTCTGTGGATCCAATAAGAGCAGCTCCACTTCGAGCAGATGTCCTTTCATCTCATCCTATTTCCTATAGATTTATTCAACCTTTTTCCAAATCTCATTGGGAGTATTGCAGGCAGATAGATGAAACTGCAATTCTGGGGGGATGCACATGCATATGGATCTATGGGCCTCATCCATGCGGTTGAGGTACTTGGATTTCTATATGGCTAAAGTGGGTTCCACTTCTGCATCCATGGTAATCCTGTACAACCCTTTCTGATGAAGGTATCGAGCCATTTGGTCCTTCCATTCATGATAGTTGTATAGTGTTATGATCAATGCTTTGGGAAACTCCATTTTTCTGTGAATCTTTGATCTCTGAGCTGTAATACCTGCAAAATAAAGCACTAGTGTGCCTTTTGTCTAACAACTTGTGGGCTTTGATACCATGTAAATGTGTTAGAAAACCTGCACAGATGATTCTATCTAATAAAGGTTGAACACACATCTATTTAGAGCAAAAACACTAAAAGAAAATCGAAAGAACAAAAAGAATGATTCATTTAGAAAATAGGTTACAATGCTCATGATATAGCATTACGGGGTGAAGATCCCAAGGTAATGCGCCATAGTGGTGATCAATGAGAGGATTCAACACCTACAACAAGTTCCGGAGAGAACTAGCCAGTTGCAAAGTGAAAGGAGGAGCAAATCAAGGAGTAAATCATAGAGAAGAACTGGCAAGTTGCGGAGTGAAAGGAGGAGAAAATCATGGAGTAAATCATGCAGAAGAACTAGCTAGTTGTGGAGTGAAGGAAGGAGAAAATCAAGGAGTAAATCATGCAGAAAGGATCTTTCATGTAGTCCCATGATCTAACTAAGTGTCCGCATGTGCCAGTGATGAAGGTCCTAGGTGTGTAGTACATCCAACAAGTCGATCAAGGTGCGATGAATTGAAACATTGGTGGAAAAGAATGGAGCGACAAGAATGGGAGCAACGATTCCATAGGTGGAAAAACAAATAATAATTAAAATTAATTAGCCATTCTTGCTTTCGAGATGGAACACTATGATGTTTTATTTCACAAACTTTTAATTTAATTTGTCCGATTGACACTCAGAAGAATAATTTCATGGCTTATTAAATCAGATCCTCTAAACAATTTTTCATTTTAATTTTTTTGATTGTCACTCAGAAGAAGGAACAAATGTTCCTGGCTTATTAAATCAAGACTTTCAAAACAATTGTTTTCATTTATTAATAGTTGAAATTTCTCAATTCTAAATATAGATCATTCTTCTCATTAAATTTGGTAATATAATTTTGAGTGAGATTTTGATTTTTGATTATTTAAAATGTTTTTTATTACATCAATATAGATCTATTTTAATTTGAGATTTATTAATGGTGCAAAGATGAAATTGTTTGATATTGTGTAAACTAATTCTCATGCAGTTTCGCAGCATGGACTAACTACCTCTATTGGATCCTTATCTCTAGGGATGCCATCATTGACTAACACATGTGGCTTAAGGACAATCGTTATTCCCAACATTTGGTATCGCAGTGTAGGTCACGAGTTAGATACACACCAGGCTCATTGTTGGACATTGGATAAACTAACACTCCCATGTATTTCGTGACATGGACTAATGATCGTTGACCAACACCTACAAATTTTGGTCTAATAGAAATCATGATTCCCAATAGAAATATCTCTGAATACAAAACTTATATATTAAAACATAATAATTATAATAATTAATTTTATTAGATGATAATACATATCATTACATAATCTTCACACATTATAGTCATGATGGAGCTCTGACGAACGGGAAAAAAGCAAAGGGGAACAAACTCGAAGCCAAATCCGCTCTTGACACCACTCTCTCCCTCACTGCTAGGCTTCAAGTAAGAGCGAGCTCAGTTACAGTGAGAAATAAGCGGAGCAGTCACGGGATTCCCCTTGTTACAGCGCGAAGCAAGTGTCAACATTAGTTTTCAAAGGTGGTCAGACAGTTTTACCACCGCAAACACTTGCAGTTCCCCGGTCAGAAACTTTCGGCCCCTTTTCTCTCTACCAACGTATGAGCAGTGGTTAGTGCATCCTTACCACAAAGCAGCAGGTTACCTGGGCAATACTCGTCGCGGATTGAAGGTTCGCGGCTTGTGCTCTACCTACAATGGTTACATGGGTTCGCCAGCCTGCGGTTTTTGACCCACTTCCTTTCAATTTTCGGAAGTTGTCAGGGATGGATGAGGGTGTTGACTACACTTCAAACAGCTACTTTCAAACCGAGATTTTCATGGAATCCCATCCACAAACCCAAGAGGGTGTTAGACCAACTATTGTCTCTACACTAGAAGAATAGGTAAACCAAAATGATATAGGGTTGGCAGACATGGAAGTTTCACTACAAGGGTTGGATATTGCTCAACCGACCGTGGCGGTTACAGAAGGCTTTATAAGCCTAGTAGCAAGCACCAACTCTCCCTTTCTATCTATTCTGTCACCATTAGACCTTCTTGCCTAGAGTGGATAACAACTCCAAATAGAGGGACTCTAGAATAGAGAGGGTTTCACTGCATCTGTCGCAGAAGACCTAGTGTTTGGCCATATAACGTCGAACGCTACCCATGGAACTGTAAATGCCCAACCCAGTAGGCCCATACCTTTCTAGGACACATTTACGCATTATTACCCTAGAAGTAATGTTCAACCATCAGGTTTTTTGAGGGGCTGGTGAACAACGAGCTGGAAAGGGAGGAACATAAAGATTCAGACCCAGAAGACAGCCCAGCAAGAATTTAAAGTTATCACATATCCATTCAATATCTGAAGGCAAAGGCGAGCAAATATTCAAAGCTCTCTAAGACAAGGGAAAGGGGATAGATGTTAGTGTTTGGAGAAGGTATAGGCATGGAAAAAGCAACATTAATAGAAAGCACAGTCTTGGTGGGATGAGTTCAAGGCAAGAACTACTCATCAGGTCGCCTGAAATGCTGGACAATGGAAATCTGGGGGAATGTCCTGGAAAAACTCCCCACAGTAATAGCAATATCAAGGCAATGGTTCGCACTAATTTTCTCCAAACGAGAGAATGTGAATTGGGTGTTGGCTCGCTAATGGCATTTGGAGATGACCCCCGTGCTCCTTAAGCGATGGACAACACTATTCGACCCAGAGAAGGAGAGTATAGGTGCAGGGCCGATTTGGGTTCGGCTGCCAAGCCTCCCACTGCAATTCTGGTCCGAGGACATCTTTAGAATCATTGGGGACGATCTCGGTACATACCTAGACCACGACAGATCATACATGGACACTGGAATTTTAGAAATGGCTCACATTCTTGTTTATCTGGACACGAGGGATGGGCTGGTCGAAAGCTATCATTTTCAGTTGGGGACCACTATTCATTGGCAGGAATTAGACTACGAAGGGATTCCATTTAGATGTAGGAGATGCCAGGAAGTCAATCACCTCTACAAGTCTTGCTTTCTGGTCACTAAGAATAGGCCAAACCCCCCGAGAAGTTTCGCACCGACTTATACACAAATAGATATGGGGATGGCAGAGATCATGACTCTTCAATCTAGACCATCAAAAGGACCAAACGGGATGCCTATAGCTCCACCAAATTCAAAAAACTAGAACTCAAAGGCTTCAATCACCAGGGCTCGCTCCAAAGAGAGCTTGGGTTTTACGGGTACCACCTCTCCCATTCATATTCATATTTCGACTAATTGTATATTCTCTGTTTCTAATATTATGCATGAAAAAACAAATATATCTCCCTCACCGCCCAAGACGAACCAAGCCTCCTGCTCGGTGGTCCCTACACCTGACCCCATCCTAAACACTCCATGCTCTACCAATCAAATTATCCAGTCCCGTGTACCCCCTGGGGATTTAACCTCCGGATCCTCCCACCATTATAACCTATGTTCCATCCCTCCCTCCCTCCATGCCTTCAGATTGGAGGAGGACCTAATCCCTCCTCTCCCCCCCAAAGCACCCTAGGGTAGGAAATCCCACATCTCGCAAGAAATCAAAAGGGTTGGCCTTAAGGCGGCATATGGTATTCAATCTCCCATAGATCAGGTTGTTAGAGCAAAGGGGAACCTTTCTAAAGTGGACCCATGAAAGGCCTATCCTTTAATTGTAGGGGTTTAGCCAGCGATGATAAAAAATTGGCGATGAAAAGACTCTATCTGGTTAAAAGATTGGACTTCCTAATGCTTCACGAAACTCTAGGAGATGGCCCCTCGATTCTCCAAACCCTAAAACCCTTTGTACCCGACTGGAAATTTTTCTTTTTGGATGCGAGAGGGCGCTTGGGAGGAATTTCTTTGGGCTTCAACAAAGTCTCTATCAAAATCACTAATGTTTGGAGCGAGCAGGGTTTCCTGGGTGCAGACATCATTTCAAACTCTCCCAACATCACATTCAGAATATTCAATATATATGGACCCTGCCATCACATAGAGGCTCTTTGGGAAAGCCTACTACAGACAAACTTTATGCAGTCCGAGAACCTGATCATTGGGGGAGATCTAAATTTCTCCCTAGGGTTGGCAGAATCTTGGGGGCACAGGGCTCAATCCGATGTTTTAACGGGTTTCTTTGAGAAGATGTTGGACGATAATGAACTAATTAGCATTGACTTTGCTCGCAAAGTTCCCACATGGAGGAATCACAAAACTGGGGAGAATGCCCTAGCCTGATGTTTAGACATATTCCTTATCAAGTTGCCCCTTTTAAACTGTCTAGCCCAAATCCGGCAATGGGTTGGTTCCAGGGTTTTCTCTGATAACTCCCCAATTTTCCTAGAAATCGAAGATGCAAATAGGAAGCCAGGCTCCCCCTTCAAATATAATGTTGCATGGCTTAGAGAGAAAGGGTTCCATGATTTGGTTAAATAAAATTGGACCCACTGCAGTAGGGAAGCTGGGTTGTCTCTAGCTTCAATAATTTCAAACAACCTCAATTGCCTTAAAGGATAAACTATAGCTTGGGTCAAGGCAAGGAAACAAAGATGAGGAGATGCTGGTCAAGATCGAGGTGGAACTTGCTCAGCTAGAATCAATGGGGCTGAATATTTATGCATCTCTTCAAACAAAGGAACAACTCATTAAACTAGAGAAAGAAAAGATTAAACTCTTGAGAAGAGCTAAGGAGACCTAGCGCCTAAAACGTAGAGCTATTTGACTAAACTCCAGAGATGAAAACAAAAAATTCTTTCAACAATATGCCAGAGGCATTAGAGGAGTCAACACAATTTGGGTGCTGAAGGACCAACATGGGAGAGAGGCCAACACTTTCGCACAACTTATGGATTTAGGGGTTCGGCATTTCTCAAACATCTACAAGAGCCCAAGAGGCGCTAACATAGTGGAAATCCTTGGGGTAGCAGAGGCAGTCCCTCGATTTGTCAAGGAAGATGAAAGGGAGTTGATAAATCTTCCCATCACCCTGGGGGAATTAGAGGCAACCCTAAAATGTCTTGGAAAAGATAAGAGTCCAAGGCCAAATGGCTGGCCCATCGAATTTTACATCACCATCCTTGAGCTAATCGGACAGGACCTCCTTCTGGCCATAGAAGAGTGCAGAACTATGGGAATAATGTCGGAAGCGTTCAACTCCACCTTCATTGCCCTCATTCCCAAGGTGGACAAGCCTCAATCCTTTGATGACTTCAGACCCATTTCCCTCTGCAATTGCATTTACAAGATTACCTCCAAGATTATTTCCCTCCGCATAAAGCCAATCCTCTCCAGGATGATCTCAAAGGAACAATTTGCCTTCCTCAGACACCGCCATATCTAGGAGGCCATAGGCACCGCTCAGGAAATGCTTCACTCCATCAAAACCCATTCTAAAAAAGTAGCCATCCTCAAGATTGACTTATCTAAGGCTTTTGACAGAGTAAATTGGACTTATCTTCAGCTCATGCTCACACACATTGGGTTTCCTCACCAATTCATCAAATGGGTGGGAAGTTGTTTCACAACTGTTTCTTTCAGCGTCCTAATCAATGGGGCAGCATCTAACTTCTTCCACACCGAGAGAGGACTCAGACAAGGCTGCCTTCTCTCCCCAATGTTATTCCTTCTAATTATGGAAGGTCTCAGTAGGCTCATAAAATCAACAAGAATAAATGGCACTCTAGGAGGAGTGGAAGTCAATGACAAGACCATTATTTCTCACCTTCTTTTTGTTGATGATGTTCTAATTTTTCTAAATGGCTCCTTTAGAGATACCTCTAGTTTCAAGTCAATTTTATCTCTTTTCTGTAAAGCAACAGGAATGGAGCCAAACTTCAACAAATCAACAATCATTTTCAGCTCTTGTCTCCCAAATGAATAAAGATATGCCTTTTGGCACTTCGGTTTCGTAAGGTAGGAGTTGGTAGCTGGACTGAAATACTTGGGTTTCAGGCTTAAGCCTAATGGGTACCGCATTGTAGAATGGGCATGGATGCTTGCAAAAATTGAAGCCCGAATAAATATTTGGCAGCAGAAGTGGCTCTCTAGGGCTGGCAGACTCACCCTCATAAAATTAGTCCTTGAGGCAATTCCAGTCTACTGGATGTCTCTGGCTTGGATCCCTAAAGGCATTCATCGCAGAATCAAGCAGATCTGCTACAGATTCCTCTGGCATGGCCAAACAGTAGGTAAAACTTTCGCTTGGGTCAATTGGGAAAGGATAGCAAAACCCAAGAAATGGGGAGGTTGGGGACTCAAGGATCCCCAGGACTTTGCAAAGGCCCTAGGAGCAAAATTGGGTTGGTAAATCATTACCTCGAGCAGCCTCTGGAAGGATGTAGTTTACAAGTACATTTATCCACTATCAATTTCAGATTGGAATCATAGCCCCAGCCACAGTCCCATGGGGGTCTCAATCATCTAGAAGGCCATCACACACTCAATTGATATCATAAAACAGGGCCTAGCATGGAAGGTGGGGGATGGATCCCAAATCAGAATTGGCTCTGATGCCTGGGCAAGAAGCGAAAATGCCCATATTTTGCCATGAGAGATGAGACAGGAACTCACAGCAGCAGGGTTCTCACAACTTGCACACATCTCGGCGGAGGAGCAGCATGAGAGGCCAAATATGCAATGGCGGGATTTTGAGCATCTGGGCATAAGTGGCAGATGGAGCAGGGAGTGGATGAGGTTCGTTGGGGCGCTGGAGGAGGCAAACATCAAGATCTCAGCAAAAGAGGATAAGTTGATATGGGCCAAGGTCCCCACCGGCATATACTCTCCAAAGGTTGGATTCGCATCAATCATGGAAACTCGAGCAATGGGAGTTATCTGCTGGTGGTGGAGATTCATTTGGAAGCTGAAAGCCCCCCATAAAGCTCGGCTACTCATTTGGACTATCCTTTCAAATAAAATTCCCACAGACCAAAACCTGAAAAATCGAAATTTCCATGGCCCTTCCAGATGCAGCCTATGCAAAGCTGCCATTGAGGACACAGATCACCTCTTTCTCCATTGCTCAGTATCGGCTGAAATTTGGAATATCATTACCACAACACTCTCAGTTCACCTTCGTTGGACAGGCCACAATGTAAATGAGGCTTGGCAGACATGGTGGTCAAGTACTGCCAACCAGAAATTAAAAAACTTACCTCTCATTATATGCTGGGGCATATGGATTATTCGGAACCATAGAATTTTCCAGGATAAAGATATTTTGGGAGCGGCAGTCTGCAATCATATGATGGCCATTTATAACTCAATCCCTGAGGATCCGATCCAGCGTCCCCCTCGGGAAATAATCCCAGAAGTAATAGACAGAAGTCAGCCATGGGCGTACTTCGATGGCTCGGCCCAACTGGAGGGTTGCGAGGGAGGGGCAGTCCTACATCTAAATGATTCAGTGAGCTTCAAAATAAAAGTGGGATTAGGGAGAGGCACAAACAACTACGCGGAACTAAACAGTCTTAGACATCTCCTCCTCTTTGCCAGGGAAAAACACTGCCATAACCTTCAAATATTTGGAGACTCTCAGCTCATCATTAATTGGATAAATGGGATCTATAACTGTCACTTGCACACACTCAGAGACTTGGTGGAGGAAGCTATTGAATTAAAATCTCAGTTTGAGTCTTTTGTCTCCTCTCGTATCTACAGGGAAAGGAATGAAGTCATTGGTCTTCTTTCCAAAGAGGTTGCGCAGCTGACCAAAGGATAGTGGTTGATTCAGGAGTACAGGGATGGAGACTTTTTGCAGATCTACCATAGGCCTTTTATCGAAGAGGTGGTTCTTTTTCAGGACTGATCAATATGATGAACCTAGTTTTTTACATTTTGTTTATTTTCTGGAATACAGTCTTTACATTGCAAATACAGACCTGGTTTATTTTTTACCCTTCATGTTTAATGAAAGAAGATATGTAAATATAATGCTCATAACATCTGGACTGCTGATAGTAGTGAAAGCATTTCTCACATGGTGACTTACAACAAGTAATTTTCTTAAACTTTTTAATGAAAATTATGCTTTTTCCTTAGAAAAAAAAATATCATTACATAACTAAACATTACAACATGTCTTATATATTAAACGTAAATACACCCCTTACAAATATATATATAATATCTTAAAAAAACATTAAAACACATTGATGTAAATTTAAAATTTTAACACACATTCATTAAATTTTATACCACATCAATAAAAAAAATAAAAAATAAATAAATAAATAAATCATAAAACATTCGTTAACTTTTAAACCACATCAATAAAAAAAATTAAAAATAAATATATAAATAATAAAAGAATGCTAAAATCCAATAAAATACTTCGACTTAAGCCACAAAAGAAAGCTATAGTAAAAAGGACAAAAAATCATCAACTACATTGAACATTAAAAAGTCCGGAGAAAGTTAAAACCATTGTCAGTACTTGCTAGTGTCATGATGAGGCCATAAATATTCCCTTTCCCAACGCAGCGTTTTGGAAAAGTAAACTAGCTTTAAGGCGAATGTATTTAACGAAATTTTCGTGATGGTACATGTGACTTGGTTTAAGCCAGTTGCTTTTAGAGAAACTTCCATGCTCCATGGCGTTGTCAGGTTTAAGCATATTGAAAAAAAATCAGAACTTAGCCTTTTTCATTTCTCAATTGCTTCGTCATATTGTCATTTTTCCAAAATAAAGGGATAATTCTCACGAAAGATCCTCAATCCATCCCGAAGTTCATGTCCAACGACAAGTGAGTTTCCTATGAATATCTATGGCTACATATACTCACCATATCTTACTTGTATTTCATAGCTCATCTCTGCCCTCCACTGTAGCTCGGTTCGTGCCCAAAAGCTGCAAGATCAGGGAGAGAGAGGACCATTGTGGTTCTGAATAAAATTTTCATGATGAGTAGAATTTTGATAATTGTAGGCACCAGATATCTCGGAAAATACTTGGCCAAAGCCATTGTGTCACAAGGCTATCCAATGGTAAGTGATTCAGTTTTTTTCTTGCCCCCTCGTATGTTCGCGCAATATTCTTTGCTTATTGTCACTTTTGCATTAACATGCTATTTATTATAAGACGCAGTAGAGGGCTAATATAGACATAGTAATATCCGCAGTTGTCATTCCTCAGCACTTGGATCACTTGAATATCATAAGGGTCATTCAAGAAGTTGGAAACATCATGGTATATACACCACTTCATATTGGAGTAGTCTAACTAGGTGGAGGAATTGCCCGGTTTCCGGGGCTGCCCGGAAAAACTTTCGGCTTCGGCAATCAGGAATTCCCTCCACCACCCTCAACCACTTTCGCCAACTCCACATTCCTTCGCCACCCTTCCACCCTTCCGCATTAACTCCAACTGGTATCTGTCCAACAGATCCTCCCGTCCGGACGATTCGAGGTCACGTCATACTGCAAGCGTCTACATCTGGTTTCCGACATTCAAATTGAGGCCTCATCCATGTGCAGAGCCCCCATCACGCACCTTGAGAGCTTGCAACCAGACAAAGCCTAAACCACTCACAGATACACCAGATTCTACGTTTTTCACCACTCACGGATACACCAGATTCCGCATTTTTCCTACACAGGTCACGTCGCTAAACCAGATTATTAAAGAATATTTGTAAAGGCCTCAGGGACGATCTCTTGTTCTCAGGTAAAGTAGTTACTCTGTAACCTTATGGAGTGAATTTTCGTGGTTTGTTTATTTAGTTTTGACAATGCAGGATATGATTGAAAATCCCCGCATTGACCTTTCGAGCCCGGAAAGGGTGGAACTACTGGCCAATACCTCTTGCTGGCTTTGAACATAGAAAATTCTGTGGGAACATAGAAGAATGCCTTACATAAATACACAAACATACATGTCCACCCATGCTTACTATTAACTGTGAGAATGAAAATCCTAGAAAACATTGCACATAGAAGTGGATGAGTGGGTTACAATGGCACCTCCTATGTTTGAGACAGAAGAAGTGAATATGATCATCAATTCTAAAACCAGAACTAGGTCTCATGATGATGTATCCTAACCATCCTATTCACAAAGGTGATCGGTCATAGCTTTACACCTAATATGATCTGTTCCTTTTGTCCATTTATAGATGCTATGAAAGTAGTCAATAGAGAGTACATGGGCTATGGAGTTTCTATAAAAGAAAGTTCGTCTTCTTTGAAATGGAATTGGCCTCTGGAATTGAACACATACTTTTTGGTGACTGTGGCTTACTTCAAAATTTTCAAGAACTTCAAAGTTTGGTAAAGGCTAAAGCTAGAGCTAAAGTAACTTCAGTAAAAAAAACTTCGCATAGATACAGTTCTAACTTCTATCCATTTACAGATGGTATGAAAGTAGTCAACAGAGAGTACATGGGCTATGGAGTTGCTATAAAAGAAAGTTCATCTTCTTTGAAATGGAATTGGCCTCTGGAATTGAACACATACTTTTTGGCTTCATTAAGACAAGTTTGGTAACTTTGTTCAATTCCATCTATTGGGGGCAAGGGTTGAATGTTTTATGCAACTTTTTACACAAAGCACAACTTGCTCCAAGGCTGATTTTTACAGTCATATCCATAGAGGTAGTGATATTTCAAGAAAATCAAATGAAATAGGACATTTATAGTTTCTGGTTAAGTTCACATTGAAGTCTTTGCAGTGGTGGCAGAGGACAACTAGACTCTGGCACAACTAGGTTCCTCTAGAAATAACTGCTTGTATATGTAGTAGTGCTAAAGAGAATAAAATGAAACAAGATGTATGGTGTATTACTTCATATAGCCATAGCGTACTAGCCATAAGCTTCCCAATTCTCACTCATTTAAGAAAATATCGCCATTTCCTTAGGAGTATAATCAAGGAAAAGTACACTACAAAGTGAAATTGGTATTATTCAGAAAGGCTTTGTTATAACAATTAATATCACTGTGAATGGTAGGTGAATAAGGCTCAACCTTGTAATATACTTTTGGAACAAATTTCTCTTTCATTGAACATAGAAAATTATGTGGGAACATAGAAGAATGCCTTACATAAATACACAAACATACATGTCCACCCATGCCTACAATTAACTGTGAGAATGAAAATCCTAGAAAACATTGCACATAGAAGTGGATGAGAGGGTTGCAATGGCACCTCCTATGTTTGAGATAGAGGAAATGAATATGATCATCAATTCTAAAACCAAAATTAGGTCTCATGACAATGTATCCTAACCTTCCTATTCACAGAGGTGATTGAACATAAATTTACACCTAATATGATTTGTTCTTTTTGTCCATTTACAGATGCTATGAAAGTAGTCAACAAAGAGTACATGGGCTATGGAGTTGCTATAAAAGAAAGTTCATCTTATTTGAAATGGAATTGGCCTTTGGAATTGAACACATAATTTTTGGTGACTGTGGCTTACTTCAAAATTTTCAAGAACTTCAACGTTTGGTAAAGGCTAAAGCTAGAGCTAAAATAACATCAGTAAAAAAAACTTCGCATAGATACAGTTCTAACTTCTATCCATTTATAGATGGTATGAAAGTATTCAACAGTGAGTACATGGGCTATGGAGTTGCTATAAAAGAAATTTCATCTTCTTTGAAATGGAATTGGCCTCTGGAATTGAACACATACTTTTTGGCTTCATTAAGACAAGCTTGGTCACTTTGTTCAGTTCCATCTATTGGGGGCAAGGGTTGAATGTTTTATGCAACTTTTTACACAAAGCACAACTCGCTCCAAGGCTGATTTTTACAGTCATATCCATAGAGGTAGTGATATTTCAAGAAAATCAAACAAAATAGGACATTTATAGTTTCTAGTTAAGTTCACATTGAATTCTTTGCGCTGGTGGCAGAGGACAACTAGACTCTGGCACAACTAGGTTCCTCTAGAAATACTGCTTGTATATGTGGTAGTGCCAAATAGAATAAAATGAAACAAGATGTATGTTGTATCGCTTTTTTAGGCTTCATATAGTCATAGCCTACCAACCATAAGCTTCCCAATTCTCACTCATCTAAGAAAAGATCGCCATTTCCTGAGGAGTATAATCAAGGAAACGTACAAAATGCATGTGTCATCGAAAATTTGTTTAGCGAGAGGGCCTTTCGCAAAATTTTCCGAGCTTTCACCTGATTTAGTAGATGTTGGACATAGTACCAAACTTCCAATTACTTCGTTAGGTAGTTACATCCTAACACTGCTCGTAGGAACAGAGAATGGGTCCAATAAGACATCATACGTTGAAGGGCCATCGAGGGTTATATCATAGGGATCACCAGCTAGGTTTTATCACTGTTTTTATCAGTTTGTCCATGTAAATAAGGGTTCTCAGCAGTACTCCGGGAAAATGTGAAGAGCTCGCAAATTACTAAGTTTGAAAAGGTGAAGAGCTTGCAGGTCATGAGTTTGAAAAGTTGTTCAATGTATAAATTCTATAAACCACATCGTCTTTTTATACTAAGTTCACCCTAACTTTCTAATGCTACATTTCTTTTAAATAGCCTTGTAGAAGCTTTATTGTTGTATATGTAGTTTCTACAAAAATTCAAATCAAATGTTAATCTGTTACAGGTTTTTTTGTATGGCTTTATAGAAGTTGGTAGCTTTATTGTCACTATTTGCAGTTATATAAACTAGCTAAGAATTTATGGCACTTTTGTTATGTTTTTGAGCAATGAGTTTGGCTTGTAACCTATTTCTTGTGGAAAACTTAAAGTAAGCTTGTCAATAGGGATTCTTAGTCTAATTATTGTAAAAATGGGTATAAATAGAGCCTCCCTTCATTTCTTTATGTCATCATCACATATTGAATTATATTCCTATCTAAGAGAGTGTGAGCTAGTCTTTTTCACTACATTGGAAAAATGTGATCTTTTTTGGTGCAACTTGCACAAAGAAATTGTACTAGGATTGAAAGAAGTGCTTTTTGTTGATAATTTTGTAAGTTTATTGTCTTATTATTGATATTTTGTATGCTTTATGTTCAAAGTAGGGCTTCAATTGTTCCATGACTAATGTTTTATCATTGCTGAAATTTTGCTTCAACATTGCATGTAAAATTGTCCCTTTTGTGGCCTATAGGGAAACTCTTAATGTGCAGACCCTATATCTAATTTCTCCCCTCATAGGAGTAATAGCTATGGTTTTAGAAGTGGATGCTTGAGGTACCCCTCTTACGCCATCAATATCTTTCGTTTGAATTTGTGCCAAAATGACTCCATTGAACCCTACTAGGATAAGGTGTTGGTCTCATGGTCTAAGAGTGCGTTGATGACCATAAAACTTAATTTTATCTCTCTTTCTCTCTCCTAGATTGCTAGGGAAACCACTAGGGTTTTTAGGGCTGATTTGTGCATAAAAGTGTACCTTGAATGTATATGGGTGGTGCATAATTTGGGAATCACCTCTATAAATTATCTACAAGAAAAATATAACATATGGTGTGATCTAATATACCTGAATAGGGAAAATGTCACCCCCTTTTATCACTGTTTGGGCCTTTCCTCACTTGAACAAGCAAGGGGTTTGTTCTATATATGCTTGTTTGGAGTAGCAGTAAAAACGCTAGACAAATTCATTTTCTATTCTTTGGTAGGAGCATACAACTCCTCACTTTTCCATTCTCTAGTTCTCAAATCACTACCACCACGCAAGAAAAGGTACTCACGGTAACCTATTGCTAGGATACATTATGGTGCAACCAATTTATGTACTTTTTTAGGACTCTCCCATTTTTCTCGAACATTAATTTCAATTTCAGTTAGAATGTTGCAAAGAAAGAACTGTAAATTAGAGAAACTACTCAAATAATCAAAAGGTGTCCTGAGGCTATCTTAAATTGCACTATATACCCCATAACGTCATCAGACAACATATATCAAACTAATTTATCTTTCTGAGCATGCGGGAACTTTTTAAGACCGATACACTTAAGAAATCTTATTGTTTTTAAAATTATTCTTGCAAGCTCTGAAATTGAATTTATAGCTCCACCTTATAACTACTAGTAGGAAATATGACATTGTAACAGCCATAGGGATACTTATATCTAACAATATCGAAAGCATTCAATTTGGTTCTGATACTCCAACAAAATTTGTCAGTCAGTCTTACATTGAATTTGTGAAAAAAATTATCTACTTTTTTGAATTATATATGATTGAAAAACATGTTGAGTATTAAGAAATAGATAATTTTCTACCTGTTTAACATGAATTGATTGTTATCTTATTTTTTAGGTTTTTGAAGTGTAAAAAATGGTGCAAAAGTGGCATTTATGCATTGAAGTGTCCTGCTTTCCAAATCCAGGTCGAGCAGTTGTTAAATTCGTCCTTTACAATATGGCAACAAATCATTTGTTTCATGGAAAGAGAGAAGTGCCTGGAATGACGACAAACAATGAGGCATATTACATTGCCCTTGTTGAAGGGCTAAAAGAGGCAAAACAGCATGATGTCAATGATATTGAAGTCTTCACCAACTCGGAGTTGATATGTAATTAGATGAAAGGCATCTATCAAGTTCAGAAGGACAATTTAAAACCTCTTCATAAAGAATCAATAAATTGGATTTGCCAATTTCAACATTTTACCATCAATCGCTCTGCAAATATTGAAAATATGTCCACTGGTATAATGTCTAGAGCATTTTTAAGCACATATGTAGATGTCAAATATGACAAAGGATCACCATCCACTGCAATAGAAATCACTGATCACCATCAATATAGATCAAAATTGTGCAAATGTTTTGTTGTTATCATTTTTCTTAGGTCTATCATAGCATGGTTCTTTCACTAAAGAAGAACATGTTAATGTTTTATTTTTCCCCAACATGCAACAATTACAATTTTTTGTATGGGAGACAAATTTATGGACAAATGTAATATATTCCATATACATGGACAAATGTATTTTGAGAAAAGTAACTGGTTCATGGTTTTGTGATTATCATTAATACATTATGGTGTTGTCTGATCCTTCCAAACACCTTCTCAGATCTTTGTTTCTAGAGAGATATTGATATGCTATGTGATTTGTTCATTGGTTGTTGATCAGTGATGAAAGGTTTGTTTACTATGTTTATAAGGAATTTATTCTTAATAACACTATTATTTCTCAATCACCCAGTCGCTCTTCCTATCTCCACCTTGGATTTCATCCCATTAGTTTTCCCATATCACAACTCTATTTTGGCTTGACTTCTCCGTATTTCGGATCTTGTGCTTGTGGATTTATCATGATAGTAAGGACCTAGTATTTTTAAATTAAAGCAATTCTTGATCATGCTCAGTGTGTCATAAGTTAGGAAATGTCAATATTTCTCCAAGAAATCACATCCATCATGATGGTCTACTATGCTAAATCCCCATGTGACCACTCCACTTCCTCCAAATCTTGCACTAGTTTTTCCTCGACAAAGGGATTCTTAGATAAAAACTAGAATATCTATGAAAGGGTGACCATAATATCATGGCCTGCTTTAACAAAGTTTAGAATTGCATCTCACACTTCTTTTGCCTTTTTTTAATGTATACTTCTAGATTCTCCTCAGAAAAAGAATATTGACAACATATCAAATTTCACCTTACCTTTATATGCATTCATGAGATTTATGGGGTTTTGTATGATGGAATAAGAAAAAATAGTCTAAAAATGATATCTGAATCAATATGGATAGACACAGTGAAATTTGAGACTAGACCAGGATCTGAGTTTTGCAAGAAATTGAATTGTAGAGTGTGGGAAGGGCATTGATAAAAAATATCCTATCATTATAGTCTCCTAGGGACTGTTATAGTTTTATAGGGCATTCAAGGCCTTCCTATAGGCAACTAGCTCATATTAGGATATGGCAATATTGAGGTTTGTTTGATTCGTATAATTTCTGTGGACTTGGTCAAAGTTGAAGAACAACACTTGAATCAGTGCTCAAATTGCCAAATTCTTCCAGAATATGCATGGAATTGGATTAACTATAGGTGGCTTATATGTATACTTGAAGTCCAGCCAAGCCTACCTCTAGATTGATAAAGATTACATATGTGCCATGTCATCTAAAGAAGTTTTGTTAAGTATGAGTAGTAGACTTTAAATCAATACTCAATGGAACTCTCTTCAAAACAATTATTGAATATTGTAATGTAAGAGTAGTCCAACAGTGGAGAAATTCATCATCTATTACATGAATTCCTATTTCAGAAAGTATGAACCTCTTACAGCAAGAGAAGAATTAGGAAGGGTATCTCTTCATCCTACAGCAAGGCCTCATGGTCACATGTTGCTTAAAAGATAGAGTAAAGGTTTCTTCATCAGCAAAGAAAGGTTCATCATTTCATATTGTTCTTAAAATTGTAGAGTGTGGGAAGGGCACTGGTAAAAAATATCCTATAATTTTAGTCTCCTAGCATTGTGCACACCCTCTATATTCTATTTACAAGCCCAATCAAATTCTACATATGATATTTTTAATTACAGTGGGAAGAGACAAAAGTGTGAAGCTCTCCTCCCTAAATGAATGCATGTAATAATGATTTAATGATGGTATCATCTAATAAGCATCCATGTAAATCTAAACCATTATATACAAATATGCAAAGTTTTTCAATTATATAGCAAGGGTGCATATAACCAATATAACACTAAGTGCAATCCAATCTAAACCAGAATATAGCAACAAAGAAGCTTTCAATGGCCTCCAGAGTCCAAAAATAAAAATAGTATTAATTAATAAATATTAAATATATTATATAATCTAGACTCTACAATCTAATCATAGGAGAGAATCATCTGAATTCTCATCATCTACATCTTCAACATGACTATATAGTAACTAACACCTCCTAAAAACAGGAAAAACATCTTCATAACAGTCCAAGTAATTATGAAAATCAACCCTTGAATCACCTCCAAACTAGCCCAGGAAATTTTAAAATGGACCCTACAATCAACTCCAAATGAGCCCAAGAAACTCAGCTCAAAAACTCTCCAAATCAGCCCAACAAATTCTTCAAAACAACCCTTTAAGAGTTCAAAACACACTCCAAATCAACCCAAGGCTCAACTAAAAAATTCCAAATTTCCCAATGAATTGTATGAGTGAAATGGAGGGTGGAGACCTCTTTAAATAACATTAGCAGGGACCTAGGGTTAGGTTTAGTGTAGTCAATGACCACTTGGAATCAATCATTGGCTTTGTTAGTGTCAGTCTTTGCAGCCTTCATCTAGTGATCAAACATGCTCTTACAAAGTGGTTTTAAGGTGTCAAGGTCAAATTTTGTCATTTCAGTGAGTCTTCAAGTAAAATTTGATCACTAGGTATTAGGTCTAGGGTTTGCTTTCACTCCTTCCAAAGTCGTCCAAATGTCGGTCTATGTCACTGTTCAGCTGAGTCCACCATCATTCAGAGGGTTTTCCTCATCATGTCAGGTTCCAATGGATCATTTTACACCTTGTTCATGCTTCAGTTGTGCCTAGGTAAGGTCATTTCCCTCTCCTAGGGTTTTGAAGGAAATTTCTCTTGAACGGTCAAATAATAGGAAAAACTTGTATCCTGATGTTCATACACCTTCCCCTATCCTTAAATTACCTTATCAAATACTTCCCATCACTGAGATCCCCCAAATTCCTCATTTTCGCACAAACCCTAGTTTCTTGCTACAACCTGGCAGTTTTCTAGGTTGGGCCTGTGTTTGGCCTTTTTTGACCCCTTCCCCTCACTAAATTTCAGAGATTCCACTTTCCCCTACTTCCTAACATCCCTCCCTACTTTCCAAAATTTCCTCAAG
Source organism: Pinus tabuliformis (assembly GCA_031772625.1). Lineage (NCBI taxonomy): Eukaryota > Viridiplantae > Streptophyta > Pinopsida > Pinales > Pinaceae > Pinus > Pinus tabuliformis. The sequence goes on along the minus strand of CM062807.1, from coordinate 998,788,895 downwards.
AATTTACAAGCTCCCTATCCCCTTCATTTCGCTTCATTTCGACAAATCCCTTGTTCCACACATCGGGGTAGGTTTCACTCAAATGATGTTTCTGAGAAATCAAAGATGAATTTTTGAAACTTGAGAGAGGTTTTTGTCCCAAACATGCCAAGAAAGAAAAACCTCCTTCACTTTTTACACAGGTGTCATGGTTTTGGAGAAATGTCAAACATATAGTCGCCTCGGGAGAAATGATGCACCTCTGAAGTGACCTTGGGAAAATCAAATTTTCTCCCAGCTCGGTTGGCCAAATGACTTGCTTGATGATTCAAATGATAACTAGACACCACGATATTTAAAATGAGCTATCATGAGCTCAATTTGGAGTTGAAGAAGGCATTCAAAAGTTGACTGTAATAGCACTCTGCCTTTAGGCAGCCTCATTTGGCACATTTTGACCAGTCTTGGGAGATTTGATTTTTGGTAGGGAAAATGAACTCCAAATTGAAAAAATCTAGTTGGGTTAGAAGTTAGACTCAAAGGCCTTTCCAACGAGCTATCCTGCGCCCAATTTAGACATAGGGAAGGCCTCCAAAGGTCTCCTTAAAAAACTGCTATGCACAGGCTATATGCGTCGCACCTCAAGCCCAGTGCGCCGCGCACTGGGGCGGCGCTAAAAATCTAGAGCTCCAAATGAAGAAAGGTTTACATTTTTGGATTCAGCATAGAAAATCATGACTACTGGTGCTTGGGCAAGAAATTTGGAGCATTTTTGGGGCATTTTTGGTCATTTGACAAATTTTTGTGCACAAACAGGTTTTTTCTCCCAGTGGCGCGGCGCTAAAATTCTAGAGCTCCAAATGAGGAATGGTTTGCATTTTTGGTTTCAGAATAGAAAATCACAACTACTGTTGCTCGGAAAAGAAATTTGACAAGATATGAGTCTCCAAAAGGTCAAAGAACACCCAAAAATGGCCTCTCTGCCCCTTTTTTGACACACAGGAAGCAATCTTGGGAGAATGGAGATTTGGAGAGGAAAATGAGCACCAAATTCAAAAATTCCAGTGGGGTTAGAAAGTAGATAGGACAGGCTTTCCAACAAGCCCACTTGTGCACATTTTGGACACCTACATGTGCCCCAAAACAGGCCCCGAAGTAGCGCGACGCACAGAGAAAATGGCGTGGCACACAGAGGAAAATTTGCCAAATTTGCTTCAGTTTCACGAAATTTCGGTTCACGACTTCTCCAAGTGGGCCCGCTAATCTAAACCTCAGTTTTTTGGCACCAAAGGCAGAATTTAAAGTATTTTTTCTCCAGATTGGCTTGTATCCAAGTGGCGAAGGAAGGCAAACGGTCACCCCAATGCCAAATGTCATGTTTGCAACACTGCACCTGTAACTGATGGTTGGCTCTCCATCTCCATTTTGTAATGATTCAAGTAACTTCCCAAACCCTGGGTGGTCTATCTCTTCCTCACACATTCTATATATTGTATGCAAGTTATTTGCAAAGGGTTGGCTTGTAACTTCTGGGAGACTGTGGGAAAGAAACTCTGTTTCTTCACTGTGTATCTTTGACAGAGAATTAAGGAAAGGCAGCGGCTCTGTTTCATGAGATTCTTGTGGTTGTGAGTGTAGCAAATGTATTTATTATGTGTTCATATGTATTTAGTTATGTTTCATAATTCATTTGATGCTCATTTCCAGTGAAATTTTCTGAGTGAGATTAGGTAGAATCCAATTTTTATTGCTCTGCTTGTGGGAAAATTTCATGTTTCAGTGTTATTCTTTTGTTGAAAAGCATTCATGTCACTATGCCCTTTTCACTTTCTTCAGCAATCTATTTGTGCCATGGTACCTCAAACTAAATTGTTACATTTTCTGCCTACCCTGCCTCACAAAATAATCTGTGCCTTCATATTCAATTCTCTGTTCTTTGCTGAGCGCTCGTCCCATAACATCCCATAAGCTCAGTCATTTCATAAAATCATTTCCAGAATCCCTATTCACTTACTAGCCTAAGGTAAACATTATATTATAAGTCATCTCAGACCGTTTTCGATTATTTATTCACTGAGCGTGACTCGGAGAGAGCCCTCTCCTGCTCTAGTAGGGCTAGCTACTAGACTGAGCGTGGTTTATGGTTACCCTAATTTTTGCCTTCCTTCAGCCTAAGGCAGATTTAGGTGCTAACATAGTGGTGACTCCACTGGGGAGAACGAAAATGGTTTGCTTGAAGATTGTTTTGCCCCAGTACATATCTCAAGTTCAAAGCTGATTGTTGATGGTGAACAATGATCAGACAGAAGATGGCTGAAATCATTCACCTGGCGACTCCATTTACTGAAGAATCCAACAATCGATGCTTCATGGTGACTCCACTGGAGGACTAACTCTTTCTCTACGAAAATGGAAAGATCTTACACAAATTTCGGGTATCCAAAGTGGAATGGTATTCAGGTTCTACTCTGCTCTCTTGTAAATTACTTCTTCGCTATTCTTGAAGCTGCCCTAAAAGTTTTTCAGAACTTGTTGTATGATAAAGGTGATCAAAAGCTTCACTCGATCTATTCAGAAAGTGTAAATAGTGAGTCTCCCTTTGATCCTAACCTCCTTACTTTTCCTACATATTATGATGATTCTCTGCAAAGTGATGAGCCTAAAGAAAACAAAACTGATCCCATAGCTCTTGTACATATCCCTACAACTGTTATAATCCCAAATAGGTATAAACCTCTTGTTTTACCTTCTGTTCTTCATGCTTTCCCCAAAAATTATGATCTATACTTGCCAAGATTTGGCGGTGAATGTAAGAATGTCAATGCTGAGCAACATGTGAAGAATGTTGAGACTTTTCTAGACCTTTTTGAAATTGATGGAGAAGATGTCAGCATAAGGCTTTTTGCTCTTTCTTTGCAAGGCAAGGTCAAGAGTTGGTTCAAAGCCCTGTCGGATGCGAGCATCACAGATTTACAACAGTTCATCAAAGTTTTTCTTGACAGATGGAGGATCGGACAAAACATTTTCCTTATCGTAGAAGAGTATAATCAGCTGAAAAGACTGCCAGGGGAGATAGTACAATAGTTTTCAGCCAGATTTAATCAAGTTTATTATTCAATGCCGGTTGATATAAGACCCCCTCCTGGATCTGCTCTCTTGCACTACCCGAGTGCCTTTGATCCGGAAATGGAGTTTCAGCTGAGAGAAAAGAATGTTGCAACACTTGAAGAGATGCAGAACAATGCAGTAAATGTAGAGGCTCATTTGCTGATCAAAAGGACAAGGTTGAAATAAGAAGAGATGAAAAACGTGGATCTAGAGAAAACTACACCTTCAGAGGAAAAGCTTGAGATTTTGGTGAGTGCAGTAGAAGAGATGGTGAGAAAAATGACTGCAAAAGATGAAAATGGCATTCATGAACAAGTGGCTGATCCAAAACATTTTGTTTCTTATCTCAGTAGTCATAAGGATTGTTTTGTAGATCATATTGGAGAAGAAAGACCTGTTGATATGACATGTATGCTTGATGACGTGTTTTATACTGACGATTTGCCTCAGTTTGATCAGTATGATGATGATGATTATGCTCTCCAAACAGAAGCTAATCTTGCAGACAAATCAGCAGCCAGTTTATGGGATGAAGAAGTTTGCTTACAGCAGCTCGAGTACAGTGATCAACTGAGGCATATCAGCTATGGAAACGATGAGGAAAGTGCAGTAGATTTTGAGGTAAGTGAAGGATCTTTTCCTTTGTGCTTTGATTCATGTCAGTTCATCAGAGATAATTTCCATGCAATCAGACATCAGCTATCGACAAATATTCATTTGGATCCTCTTGAGGGAGATGAAAACTTTGTTCCAGACTTCTTATATTCAGAGTTCCAGCCCCCAAATGCCATTAATAGTCAGGTTGCACATGAAGACATAGAAGTTGGCTTATATGATCAAACGATACAAGAAGATTCCTTACCTCGCTATTTTGAATCATTTCAGTTTTTGCAGGGTAAATTGCATAGTAAATATTCAAATGAAAAGCTTGTAGGAAATCAACAATCTCTCAGATTTAATGTTGAAGATGAGACAAATGGCGAAATTTTTGAGCAGGTCATTAATAAGAAATCTTCCCCTGAAATGATTGATGAAATCATTTTGGATACAGAACCAGATTTGCAGCCACCAAACACAATTCAAGGTCAGATTACAGATGAAGGTGTGGCAGTGGAAATACATGATTTAATGATGCAAGAGGATTCTGTACCCTTGTGTTACGAAGCATTTCAGTTTATAAGGTAGAATCTTCATAATATCTCTAAAGAAAAGGATGACAGTCCGGTGAACAGCGTTATAGATAAGCAGGTTGAAGATTTCCATATGGCTGTAAATGATGAAAGAAGAAGTTCTGTTTCAGATTTGGTGGAAATAAATGAGGATATGCAGGAAAATGATGTTCCAATCTCCAAAAATGATGATGATAAACCAGATCGAGAGACAGATGGTGAGGAGGAAAAAGAGAGTTGCATGGTTGACGTTGCCTCAAATGGAGAAAACAAAGGTACAAACCTAACTGACCTTATCTCTCCATAACTATATCTTCATGAGGAGGTAGCTCATTTAGTTCAGGAACAGCAAGATGAGAATTTGGTTCAAGTAAGTGAAAAAGTTTCCTTGGATGAATCATTGGTAGATGGTATGAATGTTAGCGTTGGGTTTCAAGAATCATCTGAAGTTGCTTTTCTCATGATTAACGAATGTGATGAATGTAATGAGAATCTGGCTGTCATATCATATGAAAATGACTTACAATATATTCAGACTACCGAAGATCAGACCATTCAGGATTCCATTTCAGATTCTTCTTCATATGTTTCATGTTTTGAAATGTGTTTTCAAGAGGAGATTCACTCATCTACCTATTTAGAATTTTATGAGGATTAAGAACATACTCATACTGAAATACATTATGAAGGAAAATCAGAAGCAAAGGAGAAAGACACCTTGTTCTTTCAGCATGAGGACAGACTTCATGTTTTTCAGGATCCAATGGCAGATTTGTTGCAGTTAGCAGTGAAGGTGATTATTGCAGTATTCAGTGATGAAGGAGATCATGGTCAACTATGTTTTTGGAGGCCCAGTTACCCGTATCTGTTGTTGACCAGAAGATCTGATCTGGAGAATCAATCAAGGAGGCATCTACTTGATTGGTTACATTGGAAGACACATTACACATGATTGTACATATTGCATTAGTATGCAGGTGGCTGTCATCATGATTTGAAACCCTCGAATCTTGATGGACTGCTGCCATTGAATAAGTTTTGTCAATTCTTGTTTTAGTTAAGTCAGTCATGAGTCATTTCCTTTTGCATAGAGTCAAGTTTTTCAGTCATTTCAGTTTGCATTGAATCAGTTTGAGTCAAGTTTCAGTCAATAAATTGAGTCATGTTGGTTTGTCGGAATAATGGACTCCATAGCCCAATGGACGAAGGCACTGTCTGCTCACCCAAAGATCTACAGTTCTTGGCACCTCCAAGGAGCTGCCATCCCTATTGGAGCCAATGTTAGTGTCAGTCTTTGCAGCCTTCCTCCAGTGATCAAACATGCTCTTACAAAGTGGTTTTAAGGTGTCAAGGTCAAATTTTGTCATTTCAGTGAGTCTTCAAGTAAAATTTGATCACTAGGCATTAGGTCTAGGGTTTGCTTTCACTCCTTCCAAAGTCATCCAAATGTCGGTCTATGTCACTATTCAGCTGATTCTACCATCATTCAGAGGGTTTTCATCATCATGTCAGGTTCCAATGGGTCATTTTATACCTTGTTCATGCTTCAGTTGTGCCTAGGTAAGGTCATTTCCCTCTCTTAGGGTTTTGAAGGAAATTTCTCTTGGACAGTCAAATCATAGGCAAAACTTGTATCCTGATGTTCATACACCTTCCCCTATCCTTAAAGTACCTTATCAAAATACTTCCCATCATTGATATCCCCCAAATTCCTCATTTTCGCACAAACCCTAGTTTCTTGCTACAACCTGGCAGTTTTCTATGTTGGGCCTGTGTTTTGCCTTTTTGGACCCCTTCCCGTCACTCAATTTCAGATATTCCACTTTCCCATACTTCCTAACATCCCTCCCTACTTCCCAAAATTTCCTCAAGAATTTAGAAGCTCCCTATCCCATTCATTTCGCTTCATTTCGAAAAATCCCTTGTTTCACACATCGGGGTAGGTTTCACTAAAATGATTTTTCTGAGCAATCAAAGATGAATTTTTGAAAATTGAGAGAATTTTTTGTCCAATACATGCCAAGGAAGAAAAACCTCCTTCACGTTTTACACATGTATCATGGTTTTGGAGAAATGTCAAAAATATAGTCACCTCGGGAGAAATGATGCACCTCTAAAGTGACCTTGAAAAAATCCCATTTTCTCCTAGATCAATTGGCCAAATGACTTGCTTGATGAGTCAAATGATAACTAGACATCAAGATATTTCCAATGAGCTATCATGAGCTCAATTTGGAGTTGAGGAAGTCATTCAAACATTGATGTAATATCACTCTGCCTTAGGCAGCCTCATTTGGCACATTTTGACCAGTCTTGGGAGGTCTGATTTTTGACAGGGAAAATGAACTCCAAATTGAAAAATTATAGTCTGATTGGAAAATATACTCAACTTCCTTTCCAACGAGCTATCTTGCGCCCAATTTGGACACCGGGAAAGCCTCCAAAAGTCTCCTGCAAAAACTGCTACGCACAGGCTATATGCGTCACGCCTCAAACCCAGTGCGCCGCGCACTGGCGCAGCGCTAAAAATCTAGAGCTCCAAATGAAGAAAGGTTTACATTTTTGGATTCAACATAAAAAATCATGACCACTGTTGCTTGGGCAGGAAATTTGGAGCATTTTTTGTCATTTGAAAATTTTTTGTGCACAAACAGGTTTTTTCTCCAGTGGCGCGGCGCTAAAATTCTAGAGCTCCAAATGAGGAATGGTTTGCATTTTTGGATTCAGCATAGAAAATCACGACTACTGTTGCTCGAAAAAGAAATTTTGAAAAGATATGAGTCTCCAGAAGGTCAAAAAACACCCAAAAATGGCCTCTCTGCCCCTTTTTTGACACACAGGAAGCAGTCTTGGGAGAATGGAGATTTGAAGAGGAAAATGAGAACCAAATTCAAAAATTCTAGTGGGGTTAGAAAGTAGACAGTATAGGCTTTCCAACAAGCCCACTTGGGCACATTTTGGACACCTAAAAGTGCCCCAAAATAGGCCCTGAAGTAGTGCGACACACAGAAAAAATGGCGCGGCGCACAGACGAAAAATTGCCAAATTTGCTTCCGTTTCGCGAAATTTCGGTTCGCGACTTCTCCAAGTGGGCCCGCTCATCTACACTTCAATTTTTTGGCACCAAAGGAAGAATTTAAAGTATTTTTTCTCCCGAGTGGCTTCTATCGAAGTGGCGAAGGAAGGCAAACGGTCACCCCAATGCCAAATGTCATGTTTGCAACGCTGCACTTGTAGCTGATGGTTGGCTCTCCATCTCCATTTTGAAATGATTCGAGTAACTTCCCAACCCCTGGGCATTCTATCTCTTCCTCACACATTCTATATATTGTATGCAAGTTATTTGCAAAGGGTTGGCTTGTAACTTCTGGGAAACTGTGGGAAAGAAACTTTGTTTCTTCACTGTGTATTTTTGATAGAGAATTAATGAAAGGCAACGGCTCTGTTTCATGAGATTCTTGTGGTTGTGAGTGTAGCAAATGTATTTCTTATGTGTTCATATGTATTTAATTATGTTTCATAATTTATTTCATGCTCATTTCCAGTGAAATTTCCTGAGTGAGATTAGATAGAATCCAATTTTTATTGCTCTGCCTGTGGGAAAATTTCATGTTTCAGTGTTATTCTTCTGTTGAAAAGGATTCATGTCACTATGCCCTTTTAACTTTATTCAGCAATCTATTTGTGCCATGGTACCTCAAACTAAATTGTTACATTTTCCGCCTACCTTGCCTCACGGAATAATCTGTGCCTTCATATTCAATTCTCTGTTCTTTGCTGAGCGCTGGTCCCATAACATCCCAGAAGCTCGGTCATTTCATAAAATCATTTCCAGAATCCCTATTCACTCACTAGCCAAAGGTAAACATTGTATTGTAAGTCATCTCAGACCGTTTTCGATCATTTATTCACTGAGCGTGACTTGGAGAGAGCCCTCTCCTGCTCTGGTAGGGCTAGCTACCAGACTGAGCGTGGTTTGTGGTTACCCTAATTTTTGCCTTCCTTCAGCCTTAGGCAGATTTAGGTGCTAATAGGCTTATCTACTAGTCTCAATACCATCCAACAGACATCATTTTTTAGGATGAATTTGTAGTCCTATGCCATGGTATCCTACCATACTCTCTCACCTTCCACCGCCTCAAAACTAAAAGGCTCTACATTAATAATGGAAGATACCAAGCACTAGAATTAGAACTCACATGGGCCTTTAAGAACTCCACTTCATTGCTTAACTCAATATTCTTTTCACCCATGGATCCCCTCTCACCAACCATCAACTCTAGGTTTGTTTGCAGTGCTGCAAGATTGCCTTCCAAAATATTATTTTCGTCATCCCACAACTATTGATTATCTTAAAGTTTCTTGAGTAATGCCTAAGTCTCTCTCTTTGAGTCATTCAAGTTGGTTTCCAATTAATTCAATTAAGAATTCAATGAGCCTACATCATTGCTAAGCTTTGTATTTTTCTGGGCTATTAATCCACTTTGAGTAGCCATTAAATCGGGTTTCTTCTGCAGCTTTGCAACAATTCTATACTACTTGCAATAACAATTTTCCCATAAAGCCTGCCATTATAATTCCTAAAAGGCTACTTCTAATGAAATCTCCTAATTTTTAAAATTAGACTACTGACACTGACTGACTAGCCATTTTTGTAAACTACCACTTTTCTCTATACTGATTGACTTAATTAAGCTAATTAGTCTTGTTAGATTTCCTTACTACCTTGCTCATTGATTCCCATCATTAGACTGATATTTTTGTCTTTTGAGTAATGAATACCAATAACTAATCCTGAAGATGATCATCCTCAACTTTTGTAACAGTCCTCCCAGCTTGAATTGCTTTTCCCCCAAAAGCAATGGTAGTGATCGGTGTTGTATGACATCTCTTCTTCTTGTGTTACCTCATCTGCTGGTAGAACTTTCCTTGAACTGGTGGCAGTCCATGGGGTAGTTCTTGGAAGACATCTGCAAATTTTCCCAAGCAACATGAGTTAAAAATATGAACTATCTTTCTATTGCAGAATGCCTGTAGAAGTGGATTTGATCGAGAACTTGCTGCTCAATAATTCTATTATCAGAAATAACAAATATCAAATACTAACCTGGATTATTAGGAACATGCCTTAGACAATCCAACCAACGATCATTAAAGAATTTGTGGCATATAAATAAGGTTGTTTTCTCATGAATAACTCATTCCTTCAAATCTAGTAGTGACTTTGTATCCAGAACGATGCAATAACTTGTCAACTCATATTATTGTAGACACTTGCTCAGCATTTAATATTTTATTGTGCTTTTGATAAGATCTACTCCTATATTAAACAATAATTCTATGCTTTCCAAGGATACTGTCCAAAGCATATTAACATTCACTCCATTCTTGCTTAAAATTGAAAAAGAAGCCATATAAGGTTGGCAGTCAGTGTACACCAATGGATGTGAAAAAGCATTAAATTTGGTCGATTTCTGAGTTGATTGCTACTTTTGTAGCTGCTGCCTATCCATGAAGACATGGTTCTATAAGGGCATCCTCATAGGTTGGTTGAGATACCCCTCGTTTACAAATGGTCTAACAAAAATGGTTATCTTCTTGAGCAACAAGAGCTGTTCCAGAATCTCTAAACAAATTTTGGTTGACATCTGAACTCATTGAAATAATTAATAGCTTAATCATTATGTTGAATCGGGACCAATCATCATTAAAGCATTTGTGGCATATAAATAAGGTTGTTTTCTCATGAATAACTCATTCCTTCAAATCTAGTAGTGAAATTGTATCCAAAACAACACAATAACTTGTCAGCTCATACTATTGTAGGCACTTGTTCAACATTTAATAATTTATTGTGCTTTTGATAAGTTCTACTCCTATATTGAACAATAATTCAATGCTTTCCAAGGAGACTGTCCAAAGCATATTAACATTCACCCCATTCTTGCTTAAAATTGAAAAAGAAGCCATATAAGGTTGGCAGTCAGTGTACACCAATGCATGTGAAAAAGCATTAAATTCAGTCGATTTCTGAGTTGATTGCTACTTTTGTAGCTGCTGCCTATCTATGAAGACATGGCTCTAGAAGAGCATCCTCATAGGCAAAGTTTACAAATTCTGTTAGAACCAATGCCATTTCTAGGCCTAAGCCATGTCAAATTCATGACAATGCAGAGAAGTCTATGATTTCCCTGGGACTCATTATTCTAGGGAAGATGCATTCATTTGGATTCAAAATGAATCCAATATAAATGTCACATTATTGGGTACTCTAGACTATAAAAGAAATGATGAAAAAAGCTCATTAAATATACCTTCTGTGGAATTCTAGAACCTAAAACTCCGTTTCAAATAATTGAACCCCAACGATATTTTTAAATGCTGTCAAATTTTATAAATTTTGTTAAGGGAAATCAGCAAGGACAAAAATTCTTGGAACATTTATAAAGTGTAATGTAACATGGGATTTTGTAGTTTCTAGAAAATTCCTAAGCCATTTCAACTGTCAGGGGCAGGTGGGTATAGGAATACTATCATTAATTACTATATACATCACAAAGCCATTTGATCAACAGTGTAAATATGGTGAAGGGAGCAGAATTCAAAGAATGAATCAATGTTTTCATTGGCATTTTCAAGTAACATAGATGGAATAGAGTGGAAACTTGCAAGGATCTTCCTTATTAGCTTAAATTGGTTAATTAATAATTTAAAGGGGTTACCATTGGAATGATAAGTACAATGGTTGCAACGGATCTACTTTACTGACATAAAAGGGAAGATACCAAAATGGAGTGGAGTTGAACATCAAAAGTTTGGTAACATAATAGATTTCTAGCAAGAAATTCATTGCAATGGATATCATTATATTCAATTTATTACAAAATGCTAGAACTATTTCCTCAAGACCGTGGGAAGTACCACAATATTGAATAATACTTCCCTCGTGCTTCTAGAGCATCATTTCATGTAATGATGCTTATACAAAAGGTAAATAAATCTATCACAACTTTATCATTTTTTGTACAACTGGAAGTTAGAAAACCATGAACCAAATAAATTACAAGCCTTCAACCGTGACCATCACTTCCATGATGTGTTTTACAACAAAAAATATTTGTATAGATAAACATTGTGTGCTTGGCAAAAGACTGCATTGTGTTCTTGGATGAGAATTGCATGCTTAGGAAAAGACCACATTGTGTGCTTGGCTGAGAATTTATGTCTCCCACACTGAGGTTCAATGCATGGACAATCCTGGATGGAAGTAGAACTGTACAAAAACCTGAAAAAAAAGAGCATCCATGTTAAAATTTTGAAAATTAATCAACACCATCATTATCTTAGCAAACCATAAACTATATGTTACCAAGAACATCAACACGCATATATACACGAGCACACAAGATCAAAATACACACTTTCACTGAAGACACAACTAAAAGATAACCACTGACATTGATTTGGGCAATAGGACAGTTAACACTTTATCGCAAGCATAAAAGGACAAAACATCATTTAGTGAACATCAACAAATCATGAAGAGGGCATGTTCAAAATAACATAACAATATACTACACGATCATATACGATTCCATGAAGGAAAAATCAATTGATGAAGTCATGAAAATCAAATGTGTTCTCTGACTAGAGGCAAGGAATAAAAATTCCAACAACAAAAAACACAATGATAAGGTTCAAACCTCGTTGGCCTTTGACCATCTAACCATAACTTTATTCTATTCTTTGTGCATACCTCATTGATTTCCACTAGAGTTGAAGTCCTTCCATAGATGATCAATCATGGTAGAAGATGATGCTTCTCCACTTATTCCATAGTTACCTAGAAAAGTGTCAAATGTTATGGCAAAGAAATTTGCTAGAGCATCAAGGAATATGTGCACACACAATGAAAGAGTGTCAAATGTACTTGGCATGGCAGTTAAGGTTCGATGGTCTTGCATCTCCCTTTGGTCTTGGGTTATCACCATGGTTGGGGATTGTTGCATTACTATAAAAATAAACATACCTCATGTTAAAGAATTGTGATGATTAAATACTTAAATCTAAAACCATGACTCTATTCAACATATGAAACAAACCTGGAACCATAGACAGAGCATTATTTGATCGATGACATCCTTGCTTATTGAGGTATCGAAATTCAAATGGTTCATACTCTGATGGATCAACATTTAAATCAATTTCCAAACCATTGTTTTTTCTACTCCTTCTTCTTTTCTTTGTGGGGCTAAGGAAACTCTTCTTCCTCTTCAAAGACGGATCAAGAGAATCCAATCTAGGTGTGAAGTCAAAATTAGTGACGTGCAATTTATTGGTTTCATCCAACATTTTTTTAAGCATGCCAGTCAACTGGATTATCTTCATCAAAGTAGTAGGAGGGTTATCTAAAATGAAATGTGTATAGCTAAACAACTCCTCCCTTGCCAAATGAAGTGCCTTGACATCTGCATCAAAAATATTTGTGGCCATAAGAGTAGCATCGACGTCTACATCATGGTTTTGAGGCTCTATATTGATCTCAGGTGGTTCATTGCATATGTTATCCTCTACATGCTGATGAAGCAATGGATTTGAATTGTCCGAGTGGAAATACAACCAATTAACCTTTATGGCATGCTTGCAAATGTTTTCACGGATAGACCATGGACATTCACACGTTATAAAATCCATACGATACTAGGTGACAAGGTATTTTTTACCTCGATCTGTCTGACTTCTCACCCAATAAGCACATGTTATGCTCTCATGAGGACAACAATCAGTATCCAGAATTTTTCTTGCTCATTCCACTGATGATTCTAGTTGCTTTTCTCTCTTGTAGTTGTTTAGAAATCTTTCTTCTTTTAAGATTTCCTTGAACCAATAATAGGTTCAACTGTTGTTAGTAACATATGAAATAACCAATCCATCCTCTAGGAACATTTTTTCCTTCTATCAGATAGAAATGTTGTTTTTAGGTAACAATGGTATGACTCAACAGCATTATTGGTCTCCTAATTTGCATAAGGAAACTCCCGACAACCTTTCACCCACATACATAATTGAAAATAGAATGATGTCAGTCTCATTATATCACCTTTATAGAAGGAAAAAAATGCATATAATACGAAAAGAATGTTTACTTACGAAAGTTATCTCCAGTGACCCAATTCTTGTTGAAATAGTCTAAGAACTTCTCTTCATCTACAAATTTGATAAAAAATTGATTGATTGCATCTTCCACTTCATAATTTAGAGTGTATTTCATGATGAAACCTAACTCATTGAACATCTCATTGGCTTTTATAGAACTAGTTGCCAATTGATTGACATTTTTTAACCAAGCCCTCCATACATGCCAAATGTATAAGATCACATCACAACATGTGATCCTCCTGCCACATTCAATGCATTTTAGTGTGGTATTTATAGAAAAAATGCAAGTTTGGTTATATCATGACAATGTTAAAGTTACCTCAAGGAACTGATTTCAGCCAGTTCATTATCAAACATGAAAGCATTGATTTTCTAATCAGGATGGGCTTGGAAACACTTGTGCATGAGCTGCTCTAGCCATAATGCAATATCACCTGATGTGTTTCGTGATGCCACGACCCATGAAATAGGCACCCCACTTTGTTGTTCATCAAATGCCACGAGTGTATACAACTGATACTGTCATATTCAACATCACATAAAGTCAAATACAAATTATTAATCATTATGAATGTATACAACTTAAATAAATATATTCAATCAATCATTGGCATCTGACTTACCCCGTATTTATTTGTGTTAAATTTTGAATCCATGCCTATTAAGTTATTGTGTGATAGCTTGACCATTGTCTCCAACATCCACTTTGTTTGAATCCCTATTATAAAAGGGATCTTCACACCATTGGGCTTTTGGTAAAAGAAAAAATCTTCCCGATGTTTTTGATACCAAAGGTTTACACTCATTTCATACTTTTTGTGAAGTTGATAATTTCCCTTCGCCAACCTATTATAGATGTTTACAATATCTTTCCTGCATAAGAATAAATCTCTTTCTCGAGCTGCCACTTCGATGTCAACATGTCTTCTAATTTGGGTTCTATACACTACATCAACAAGCACTCCCAAAAAGAAACAAATCTCTACATATGCAACAACGTCCCTTGAAAGCTTTGGCTTATGCAGGGTCCTAGTCTCACCTGAACTGTCACATTTGTTTTTGGGAAAACTAGTATTCCTAAAGAATGCTAGCCCTCTAGGTTTGGAAGCTACCCTAGAAACAACAGTTTAAAGTAATTCAATGATTTCATCTATGTGTAACAGATAAGAGAAAGATAATGGAACCAACCTGGAACTTCCGCTTAATGCCTTGCTTGATCTCTCTCCCCTTTGACAGATCCTACAAATCCTCCCCGTACTTAACACGCTTGGAGAGTACCTGCACAAGTACAACAACAAAGAACTATCAAAGCATAATGATCTATTACATCGTAAACATTACATAATTAGATATATAATGAACAAATGATAGCATTCACAAATGATAACATTCACAATTGCACAATCATATGGAAGAAAACTTGAAGAACTTTATTAATAGAAGGGAGAATTACAACCCAGTTGCCTGATCCAGCATCATCCTCCCAGCTTCAATACTTCTTCACCTCATGAAATAGAAAAATCACTCCAACAATACAATGTTCTTTCCTCAATTACAAGCTATCAACACTTCCTTGCAATTCACAATATTCCATCCCCTAGATCTCTTGGATGAAGGATCCATTTCTGGATGTTTGCAAGGGTGTGAGTCATCCATGGGGTTTGTTTCTGGGAAAACTAGTATTCCTAATGAATGCTACCCCTCTAGGTTTGGAAGCTACCTTAGAAACAATAGTTTAAATCAATTCAACGATTTCTTCTATGTGTAATAGATAAGAGAAAGATAATGGGACCAACCTAGAATTTTCGCTTAATCCCTTACTTGATCTCTCTCCCCTTTGACAGATCCTGCAACTACTCCCCATACTTAACATGCTTGGAGAGTACCTGCATAATTACAGCAACAAAGAACCGTCAAAGCATCATGATCTATTACAACATAAACATTATAGAATCAGATATATAATGAACAAATGACAACATTCACAAATGATAACATTCACAATTACACAATCATATGAAAGAAAAATTGAAGAACTTTATTAATATAAGGGAGAATTACAACCCAGTTTTCTAATCCAGCATCATCCTCCCAGCTTCAATCCTTCTTCACCTCATGAAATAGCAAGATCACTCCAACAATACAGTGCTCTTTCCTCAATTACAAACTATCAGCACTTCCTTGCAATTCACAACATTGCAACCTCTAGATCTTTTAGATGATGGATCCATTTATAGATGTTTGCAAAGGTGTGATTCATCCATGGGGTTTGATTAGTGTCATTCCACTTGCTACAATGGGTTCCACAAGAGAAGGGATTTGAGATTTCTTAGATCCCTTATTCATCCTTGGGCGAATTCAAAGAGGCAAGTGGCATAGGAGAAAGTTCTGGAAGATTTCATGAACAATCAACTGACAAATGTCTCAGACATTTGTCCATCCTCGCCCATCACACCCTATAGAAGGCCTAAATAGTATGCATCACACCCTTGCAGTGTACCACTCAGTATGCATCACACTTTGCCAGTGGAGCAATCCGTATGGTTTAATTTAGGTAGTTTCTGGATGGTTTCTCAGATGGAACTTTTGGGGAATGATGTATTTAGATGACTATGTTCCTTTAGGGTATGAAACATATAAGTTGATGAGCCCTAATACATCGACATATAAGTTTGGGGCTGATGTGCCCAAATATGTCTATAACAGTTGCCCCCTAAAGCATCAGGTCGTAAATATTCATGTCGGGTGAAATGCTTTATCATGCGGATCTGAAGTTTTTAACTGGAAAGTGACCTGCATAAGTTACAATACAATACATTATCATAATATGATTTTCATGAACCAACTGAGGGAGGCATTCCCATACTCAGCTTTATAAATTTCATTTCATGTACATAGATCAAACTGTTGCCTGCAGATACAGATTTGTGATTCTACAGATATAGAGTCGCAATCCCTGGTTAAGGTGACCATCTATGTAGAGCCTTTGTACATTTTATGTTTTTATATCCCTAAATATATCACAGCCCGGATGGATGAAACTAGATCCAGGGACTTTGAACTCGTTCAATCTTTGCTTGATGTACAAGTCAATCCGTGTGAAGAGATGTTCCAAAGTCAAACATGGAAAGACATCGCCTGATTACCAGCCAATGGTGTGAGCTGTTAACAAACGCGAGAGGAATCACCGATAATGATAATGACCCTCAAGGTACTACAGTACAATTCACATGGTGTGAATGCATGATCCAATGTTGAACACCACGCAAAATATTTTGGTCGAAGGCCATTGATGTCAACCTATCGTTGGAAGTGAGAAACTTGCCATTGATGTATGCAAGCTCCAAAGCACTAAAAGGGTTGTTTCTAAGTCAACTTCTTGGATAATGAGCTGATGTCGACAAGAAGCGACTCGTCTTAGGAGGGCCTTGATGTATCCCACAACTACGACATGAAATAAAGAAAATGATTTCTGGAGGTAAAATGAACTGACAACACAAGGTTCAGGAATGGCGGTCATGAAAAAAAATGAAGGTTAGAGGTATTGCAATGGATGACACATTAACTGGATGGTGGTTTTCTCAACTGAATGACTTCTCTTGAACATGTTGGCAACACTGAGATGAATTGGTAGTGTTAACTCCAAAATATGGATGGTATGAAAGACCAATGGTGAGATGACCGCTGAACGGAATAACCCAACCCAACTCAATAATGGTGATGAAGTGAAAGTGTCATGTTCAAGAGTGACTTGCTACCATAAATTCTTCAAGTTTCTTCCCCTTTTTTCCCCAATCATTGCTGACTAGTACCTCTTTATTTTATCAAGCTTGAGGAGGATAACATATGCTTGTTCTATAATTTGCCCTTCGGGCAAACTTGTCGCTATTTAATGTTTTGACGAGTCTAGCAATAGTGAAACTCGGTCTCGTCTAGATGGACAAGTTTATCGCTATTGTTTTAACAAGTTTAACGACAAGGATAATGTTGAAAAATGTGCAACAAGAAATGTTAAATTTAGAAAGTGCTAAAAATAGCAGTTTGGCCAGTGAGGTCATTGGCCACATTGGGTGAGAGGTGAAACTGCTAAAAATAGAAAGTTCTAAAAATGGCATTTCTAGGTCCCTTTCTATTTATAGCAGACCCTAGTCTATCTATAGGAAGCAAAATTAATTTTGGTTTTAACAGCAGTTGGAAATATAAATTAATTAATTCTTCATGAGTTAATTAGTTAAGGAAAAACAAACTTGAAGTCTTTGTGAGAACATGTAATAATTTCTCCACTAATTGGGGAATGTGTCCTTGATTTGCTCCACTGATTGAGGAATTAAGGATGATTTATATAATGAGAGAATCAGTTGACTTAGTTCTAACTAGTCAAGTCCAGTTAGATTATTTTAACAAGTTGTTAAAATAATAAAATATAGTTTGTTAATGCTTGCATGCATGTGACAACTATTATTTTAGATAACTGAGAATTCACTCATGCATAACTGTTGCATGTCAGTTCTGTCAGAGACATAGTTGAGATCAGATGTGGGACAGTGTACTATTATATGCTTGACTATTTCTAGTAAGTAGTTTTTGCATGGTTGAGGAACTAGTGTCCTCAAAGTTTGCATAGTTGGACCATTGGTTATTTTGGTATGTTTGGAATTAATAGCATATGATTTTGCTATTATTTCCTAAGCAAACTATGCAAGGACCATAGGTAAAGCCTATATAAGCAGGGCTTGGTTGGTTCATAAGACATATCTTCCTATCTTCATAGTTCATGACAACTGAATAGCTTGAGAGCTAATTCTTTTTGTATTGTGAAGAGGATTTCCACTTGATTTATAATACATGGTTGGGGTTTTATGCTGATGCTTTCCCCTGGATATGTCTTGTGTTATGCGTGATTATTTCTCTTGATCAATTATGCATGTTTCTAGTTGATATTGCTCATGAATTTGATTATGCTTCCACTTAATGTTTTGTAGAAGTAGAACAAGTATTATGCTTTAGAACATTGCATGTATCGGTTTGTTCTACAGGTGAAATTTCTATATGGTATCAGAGCTAGCTGATTTGTAGAAAAAGTTCTACATGGTACCAGAGCTAGTTGATTTGTAGAAAAAGTTCTACATGGTATCAGAGCTAGCTGATTTGTAGAAAAATTCTACAAAATTATACATTGTATCGGAGCACAGGTGATCAAGCAAGAACAATATACTAGCAGGAGAAATTTGAAGTTTATTATTTGGGATATAAATCTCAAGTTCTTATCACATCTATTTCATCGATGGTGTTCTATGGTTTGAGGCTTGAGTATGCCCTTGATGGCAGCTCAAACTATATAGCTTGGAAGGACCTCATGGAGGCAGTTTTGGAAGATAATGGTCTTAAGGATTTCATTTATCAAGAAATCCCTAAGCCTACTGACAAGACTAAGCAGGTGGAATGGAGGAAATGTGTGGCTAGAGCTAGGAGAAATCTCTTGGAGGGAGTGCGAGATCACATTATCTTGAGCCTCCATGGGAATGAGACTTCACATGCAATGTGGAAAACATTGAAAGATTTATATCAGAATAGCAATGATTAGAGGAAGCTGGCACTAGAGGACAAACTTCAAAAGATCAAGTGTGAAAGGGATGAGATGATCTCTATGTATTTGACCAAGCTCATCACATGCAGGGATGAGCTTGCAAGTGTAGGGGTCGTGACATCAGATGAGGATATGGTGAGTCTAGCACTCCTTGGCCTTCCTAAGAGCTGGCATAGCTACCAAGAATCAGTGAATGGAAGGGAGAAACTACCAGATTGGGAACAACTATGGTCGAATTTGATGCAGGAGGAGATCAGACGGAGCACCAGAGACAGTTCTTCATGCATGCATGATGAGGAGAACTGTGCCTTCGCAAGGCAAAGAGGGGGAAGGAGAAGGTTTCTCTTTCTGAATCCAGTTCTTCCAATGATGGGAAGAAGGTTGAAAAATTGAAAGTTCGATGCTTTCATTGTCATGATGTGGGCCATTATGTTGCAAATTGTCCACGGAGGAAATCCAAGAAGGGATCCGGGGAAGGATCTGAAGGAAAGGCACTTGCTTCATAGTTTGAGTTAGATTTCACACTCTTCGCATGCATGGTTTCATCCATGGTGGGAAGTGGTTGGTTTCTTGACAGTGGAGCTTCTTTCCACATGACTGGCGACAAGAGTTTGTTCAGTACTTTGGAGGAGAAAGATCTCCAGATGCTCATAGGGATGGGTAATGATGAGAAGTATAGTGTCTCATGTGTAGGCAAAAGGTTATTTTTCAGAGGGAGCATGGATCTTGCCTTACCTTGACCGATGTCAAGTATGTACCAGGACGGAAGAGAAACTTGGTGTCGATCGTGATGCTGGAAGATAGAGGCTATGATATAGTCTTCAATAAGGGAAAGGTTTTCCTTAGACACATCATCACTAGACAGGTCAAGCAGATTGGTTCACGGGTCAAGAACTTGTATGCTCTTGAGGTTCAAGATGCATGCAAAGCCTTGAGCAACAACGCAACTGATGGAGACTTGGTGGTTGAGAGGGAGGGTATATTACCTCTCAACATGCAGAGCCAGAAGAAGTCTTAGACGATTGTGGAGGAGCCATGATTGGTGCAACAACTTCAGGATGTTGTGGAGCAGCCACAACAGGGGAAGTTGAGTGGAGATCGAGTAGAGACATCTACTCATGCAGAGACCTATAGTAGGGGGAAACTTCGAGCCAGGTGGGCAGAGGGATCACACGCAGCCATACCTCCAGGTATGAGGTGGGGCGATATAGAGTGATCATCCCAAGGAGGAGGGGTAGGATCCTTGAGGTACCCAACCTCTTGGATGAGACCTTGCTATAGGAGCCCCGATGTGGAGTAGCAGGAACTGACTGATTGGGTAGAGACATATGCGGGTGGAGCGGCAGAGAGAGTGATAGTGAAGGGAATCCCAAGACAATGCATAGCTAGTAGGCTACAACAATGTGAGAGGCACAAGTGTTTTGCACAGTGCTAGGTGGCACAGAGAGGTGTGCAATGGTGCGAGATGCATGGAGATGTTGTAGTAGCACAGATGTTAGAGAGGGAGCACTTATCAGCAGTAGTTAGAGCTTCAGCATTAGAGTATGTTCCTAGCCCAACAGAGTGGTCAGTTGCGAGTATTTTTTTTGTTCCAAGTGTTGTTGGAGCAAGTGGACCAGGTAGGTGTGTTGCATGTAGAACATTCCAGAGTTACGTGATCGAGTTCGAGAGGAAGCCTTTCTTGTTGAGAGGGAGTGTTGAAAAATGTGCAACAAGAAATGTTAAATTTAGAAAGTGCTAAAAATAGCGTGTTTAAAAATAGCAGTTTGGCTAGTGAGGTCATTGCCCACATTGGGTGAGAGGTGAAATTGCTAAAAATAAAAAGTTCTAAAAATAGCATTTCTAGGTCCCTTCCTATTTATAGCAGACCCTAGTCTATCTATAGGAAGTAAAATTAATTTTGGTCTTAACAGCAGTTGGAAATATAAATTAATTAATTCTTCATGAGTTAATTAGTTAAGGAAAAACAAACTTGAACTCTTTGTGAGAACATGCAATAATTTCTCCACTAATTGGGGAATGTGTCCTTGATTTGCTCCACTGATTGAGGAATTAAGGATGAGTGCTATAATGAGAGAATCAGTTGACTTAGTTCTAACTAGTCAAGTCCAGTTAGATTATTTTAACAAGTTGTTAAAATAATAAAATATAGTTTGTTAATGCTTGCATGCATGTGACAACTATTATTTTAGATAACTGAGAATTCACTCATGCATAACTGTTGCATGTCAGTTCTGTCAGAGACCTAGTTGAGATCAGATGTGGGACAGTGTACTATTATATGCTTGACTATTTCTAGTAAGTAGTTTTTGCATGGTTGAGGAACTAGTTTCCTCAAAGATTGCATAGTTGGACCATTGGTTATTTTGGTATGTTTGGAATTAATAGCATATGCTTTTGCTATTATTTCCTAAGAAAACTATGCAAGGACCATAGGTAAAGCCTATATAAGTAGGGCTTGGTTGGTTCATAAGACATATCTTCTTATCTTCATAGTTCATGACAACTGAATAGCTTGAGAGCTAATTCTTTTTGTATTGTGAAGAGGATTTCCACTTGATTTATAATACATGGTTGGGGTTTTATGCTGGTGCTTTCCCCTGGATATATCTTGTGTTATGTGTGATTATTTCTCTTGATCAGTTATGCATGTTTCTAGTTGATATTGCTCATGAATTTGCTTATGATTCTGCTTAATGTTTTGTAGAAGTAGAACAAGTATTATGCTTTAGGACATTACATATATCGGTTTGTTCTACAGGTGAAATTTCCACAGATAACTCGGTCCTTTTCATGTTTAGAGAGTTTGAAAAAAGGACGAAAATAAAACTCCATAAGTTCTTTTCCGTAAAATAATCCCTTAGGTCTAAAAAAGGATAAAATAATACAGGAGGGATGACATTTCAAATACTTTAATGAGCTGGAAAAGACAAGCGCTCGACAATCTTTTCATATTTAACGAGTCTAAAAAGGGTTTAAAGAGGACTCTGTTTTGAGGAGCAAGTGGTGTCTAGGGTAGCAACTGGTTCCAGTGACGTTGGAACTTCTCAAAGCATGTTGATTTGTGTGAAGAGGTTGGCTAATAAGACTATTCATTGTTTAGATAATCTTCGGCAAAATCACATAACCAATCTTTTATCGACGCGTTTCGAACCAACCAGTGTGGTTCACACTGGTTGGTTCGAAACGCGTCGACAAAAGATTGGTTATGTGATTTTGCCGAAGATTATCTAAACAATGTTATGGATCACAGAAGTCTAAATTCCTTAAAGACTATTCATTGCAACTGTTCCTTAAAAAGGGTAAAACAACCAAGTGAAAGTGTATGATCAGCCAAAGGGATGGTGGCGATGGGATGTACACAACCAAGGCTCAAAAGGCTGATAGAATGGCAATCACAAGGGTTAAAATTTGAGAATGGGTTCATTTTTAGACAAGCTTGAACCATGGGGAACTATGCTTGGATTCAGTTTCATGTTTACACAAGCTTGAAATGAAAAAACTATGCTTGGATTCAGTTTCATTTTTACACAAGCTTGAAATGAAAAACTATGCTTGGATTCAATTTCATTTTTACACAAGCTCGAAGTGAAAAAATATGCTTGGATTCAATTTCATTTTTACACAAGCTCGAAATGAAAAACTATGCTTGAATTCAGATTCATTTTTACACAAGCTTGAAATTAAAAACTATGCTTGCATTCAATTTCTTTTTTACAGAAGCTTAAAATGAAAAAATATGCTTGAATTGGTTTGCATGCCCCCAGCATGATGAAAAGCAGAGTCTTCTATAACCAGATGGAAGTCGTTGCGGTGAAGTAGTACGATTATCCAACACCTCTTTGGCTTCGTTCAGATAGACAAAGGTGAATGGTGTGATAGACCAATCACATAACCTACAGGGAAACTTATCTTTACCATTAGGTGCATGCCCCCCAAGCTTCATTACATTCACTAGACTACTCATGGCTATCAGGTGGATGGAATGAAGGTTCTTTTACGAGATCAAGTGAAAGACTCGACTAGGATTTTACGAGATCTAATCAAAGACTCAGCTTTGAACTTGGGATCTTGTTTCATTTTTAAATGAGCTTGACACAAGACAAGGAATTATGCTCACATCCTTGGTTTCATTTTTTAACGAGGTTGACACAAGACAATGAACTATCCTCTGACACCCTTGGTTTCATTTTTTAATGAGGTTGACACAAGGAAATGAACTATCCTGGGACTCCTTATTCAGAACTCATAAGTGGTCATGAAGGAGAGATTTGGTCCCAATGCCCCTAGTACATAATGTACAACATCACTGAATTGATCGTTATTCGATGTAGGTATGGAACAGGTTGCCACATAATTAACCTGTGGCGGGGATGATACCATTGGTATAAATGGACCATTTAGGGATGATGGTTGACTAGGACCTATATTTGGACTGGGGAATGAAAGCTGGTCAACGGTGACAATCTTGCCTTTGTGCAGGAAACAAATCAATCGAAAGAGTGTTGAAACAATAGCTCCCATGTGATAAACATAGTCATGCCCAAGAAGTAAATTGTAATCTAAAGGTCCTGGGACTACCATCATGTTCAGATAAATGGTTTTTCCTCCCAAAGTGATAGGTAACTAAGGAAGGATCCCTAACGGTCGACCGGTTCATTTGTTAAAGCCCAACAGATTCTATATAACAGGCACAAGTGGTGGTGAACCGAGCGCTTGCTAAGCAATTGAGGAAAGGATACTCACTGATGCGCCTTCATCTATAATAGTGCCAGATAAAATCATTTTACAAACTTGTACTATGATCTGGAAAGGCACATAAGAAGGAAGGCGAGATCCTGCCAGTCGATTCCAATCAAAGGAAGTGACTAGCCTACTTGGAGGGGTTACCATAGAAATGGGAGAATTAACCCCTTGAATTATGAGAACTGGAGGATTTTCATCTTGTCTTGATGGAACAGGCGGATTGCCCCCAAGCTCGTTAGAATCCCAAGTAACAAAGAGAACATGAGTGGTATCATTTTCACTCTCTTCGGGAAAGGTACGATTAGATGAAGGTGAAATCGGGTCAACCGTTACCTCGACCTATTGATTTGGATTAGGTAGAGACTCATAGGATTCACTTTTAGAGAGAGTGGTTTCGACCGACGGTTGATTTTGGTCAGTCGGTTGATCAACTAGTGAAGGATTTAGGGAGAGTTTCTTGGAACCAGATGGAAGTCACTGCAGTGAAGCAGGATGGTTATCCAACACTCTTTTTGCTTCATCCAAATAGGCACAAAGGTGAAAGGGGTGATTACCTTCACATAACCTACATGGAAGTTTGACTTTTCCTTTCCGTCCATGAACTTTATTATCACTAGTTGATGGTGTTTTACCAACGTGATCTCCAGAGGTTGATGACACGAGATGGTTCGAACAGGAAGACCATTCCTTCAAGGTTCGAGGAAAGTAAGGACAATTTCGATGAAAATGGTCTCCTGCACAAATTATGCATGGATATTTGGGTTTGGGAATGTTAATGGACTTATTTTCATCAGATGTTGCATTCGGAGCAATGGTTGCTTGGTTGCCCCCTTGCTGAATTGGCTTCTTCTTTTCTCCTGCCCTTTATTCTTCTTCTTAGCCACCTGGTTACTAGTATGAATACTTTCACTAAGCGAAGAGGAAGAAGGGGAGGAAGAAATAAACGAGGAAGAAGGCGAAGGGTCAACTTCAGGATCAACTGGAGGTTTATTTTGTCGAGTTGAAGGCATACTTGATTGAGGAGAAATCATGACATTTTCAACCACAAAGGTTGAAAACAGCCATACTGGCAGGCCAATGGTAAGTCCCGGAAGGGTTAATGTAGCCATATAAGGAGCACCAATATCTCCGAAAGAAGGAAAAGGACTAGGATTCCCATCATAAGGGATTCCTTGATCAGTGGACTCTGAATTTGTCGTCATATGTCTCAACCTAAGATCAACTAAGGAACAGGGATGTTATTCCAAATTCAATTAATTTTAATGATGCTAGGACACAAATTTTCTTTTTCAGTTTTTAAGAGTCGAGAAAAAGCTAAAGATGAATCTAGTCTCCTTCGATTTTTAATGAGCCTAAAAGGACAAGTGCTCATATGGACCTTTTCTTTTAAAGAGTCGAAAAGGAATGAAAGTGACTACTCTGGAAAATCTAGACAGAGGGATTACAAAACCAATCACAAAACTACAATATACATCTTGGTGATAAATTAAAAATAAGTTACCAAGGACTTATGTACAACAGTCAATCTTCCTGAATGTTGTGTTTAGTGCATTACGATCAATAAGGAGGCAGACTTAATTTCCTATGGATAAAGGATGTAAGCCTATTATGGTCTCCCAATATATACGCGACGGTACGGTGTTGTGGGGAAAAGTATCCGATGCGGATGACCCTATCCCTACTCTAAAGGTGACAGTCTTTAGCAACAACTGAAAGTAAAGCTTTGATGTTTTCCTTTATGAAAGTACAGAGAGGGGGAAGAAATGATCAACCAACCTAGTATCCTTCGCTTAGTCGATCTTGATCCTCTCTCTTTGTCTCTTGTTCCCAGCTCCTTGCTCTCTTTGCCGGTCCAGCTACACACAAGCCCTGCACAAAACGAGAGAGGAAACTACAAGATACAAGTACTCATAACTGATGCATGGATTAGAGTGAATCAAATATACATGTAAATACAATACATCAATGCAATACAAGTATATAGGAGAACATGCAAAACTTTATTGATAGAAGTAACAGGGTTCTGAGAAGGTTACAACCAATGATGGCTCCAATCCAGCAGCACCTCCCCAGCAGCAAGAACTCTCCTCTTCACCTCTAGTAAAACAATCACCCAATAGCTCTAACTGTAATCCAACAGCACCTCCTTTCTTTACACAAAATTCCAGCCTCCTTAGACCTCATAGAAGAGCTCTATATATAGGAGAGAAGAAGAGAGGATGAGTCAGCTTGAGGCTGGCATAGAGCTGACTAGTGTCCTCTCCCTCTTCAGTTAATCTTCAGTTCTTGAGTCCACTTGGAGATCCTTGCTTACACATGGTGATCAAGTACCTCTTACTCATCACAAGGCGAATCTGATGAACCAAGTGTCAGTTTGGAAGCTTCCTGGGAAGTTGACACCTTGCAGGATGACTGTGCCACTTGGCCAATCTCGCCCAGCGCAGGTAGCCTTCATTACTTTTGACTTCCAGCGCAGGTACAGAGTGGGACAGTTGCATTACAGCGTAGAAGCTCAGTTAAGCAGCTGACATGATCCAAAATAAGCCTGTTTTGAAGTGTTTTCAGGTGGAGAACTGATTGGAAGTGCTGTTGTTTGATGACCTTGTTCTTTTAGGGGTAAGAACAACATGTTTAGGGACTGAGGATCCCTGTAATTATTGACATTCCATGCTCCATGATGCGAGGCACAAAAATGTCTATAACAGTTGCCCCCTAAAGTATGAGGCCGTTTATCGGGTGAAATGCTTTATCTAGAGGATCCGAAGTTCGTTCCAGTACTGAGGAGAGTGCCCTGTAATACAATACAATACAATACATTATTTTTCATTCATCATTATTCTCATGATCTAGCTGAGGCGGGCATTCCCATGCTCAGCTTTTTATAAATACATTTTGGTACATATGACAGACGATCGTCTGAAGATAGACTGATAATTTTCTGCTGAAATTATCATCCTTTGAGTAGGATGATCATCTGCTGCAATGATGTACATGGCAAATGCTTTTATATTTCCTGAATATATATCGCAGCCCGGATGGATGAAACTAGATCCGGGGTCTTCAAACTCGTTCGATCTTCACTCTAAGTACAAGTCGATCCATGTGAGAATTGCGCTGAAGTCGAACATGGAAAGACATCGCTTGATTACTGGTCAATAATGTAAACCGTTAACAAGCGCGAGAGGAATCACCAATAATGACGATGACCCTCAAGGTACTGCAGTACAATTCACGTGGCGTGAATAAAGGACTTGGCGTCGAACGCCACGCAAAATCTTCTAGTCGAAGGTCATTGATGTATACCTGTCGCCGGAAGTGATAAACTTGCCATTGAGGCATGCAAGCTTCAAAGTACTGATGGGGGTGTTCCTAGATCAACTTCTTGGATAATGAGCTGAAGTCGACGAGAAGCGATCCGTCAAAGGAGGGCCTTAATGAATCCCACATCAATGACACGGAACGGAGCTAATGACTTTAGTGGAGGTGAAAACAAACTGTGACACATGATTCAGGGTGGCGATCATGAATGGATGAAGGATAATGTATGGCAGTGGATGGGACACGGTTGACACTTTCAGAATGACCCCTCTTGAACATATAACGACACTGATACGATGGATCGGTAGCATTACCCCAAATGTGGATGGTTTGGCGAGGACCATGGCGATGAGACCGGTGAATGAAACAACCCAACCCGATGTGGTACGGAGGAAAAGTGTCATGTTCAAGAGTGACTTGCTACCATTAAACTTTGAATGTTCTCCCAATTTTTCCCCAGTCATTTCTGACCAGTACCTCTTTATTTTTGTCAAGCTTGAGGAGGATAACATATGCTTGTTCTATAACCTGCCCTTCGGGCAAGCCCATCGCTATGATTTAACGAGCCTAGCGATAGGGAAACTCGTTCTCGTCTAAAGACAAGTTTGTCGCTATTTAATCATTTTAACGAGTCTAACGACAAAGAAAACTCGGTCCTTTTCATTTTTAGAGAGTCTGAAAAGGTACAGAAAGTTAACTCCGTGATTCCTTTTTCGTCAGCAAATCCCTTAAGTCCGAAAAAGTATAAAACAATACAGAAGGGATGGCTGTTCGGTACTTTTAACGAGCCGAACAAGACAAGCGCTCGATCCTTTTGTGCAATAATCCCTCAGGTCCAAAAAGATTAAAATTTAGAGGAGGGATAGCGTTCCGGTCATTTAATGAGCTGGAAGGCCAAAACTCGGCAAACTTTTCATATTTTACGAGTCAGTGAAAAGAGCTGAAAGAAGACTCGTCTTTTGAGGAACGAGTGATAAACAGGGATAGCTACAGATTCCAGGTACAGGTTGGAATTTTCCAATCACGGCAGTGTCACAAGGATGGCTAGGTGAAATCACTCTTCGCAGCTGTTTCTCAAAAGAGGTAAACACACAAATGGAAGTGAATGATCGGCCAAATGAACAGTGGAGGTGATGGATGAAAACATGATCAAGGTTCTTACGGCTGATGAATTTACGATCTCAAAAGGTTATTTACCGGTTCATTTTTTCCATGAGCTTGAACTCTGAGGGAAACTTTTGCTCACACTTTTCTATTTTTTAACGAGCATAAATTCAGTCCTAAAACTGCTCGGATTTGCGTTTATTTTTTAACGAGCATGAACTATATGCTAAAACTGCTCGATATACCAGTCATATGAAGAACGCCTCTCGTAAGGACCAATTTTTATAGAGCTTATGCCTTACCACAGCTGTGCTCACTTTTGGCAAATTTTACTTTTGCCCCACAGGCTTTCTTTCATGCAAGTTTGGAAACGGCTAATCTTAAAACCAGATAAATAACCGCCCCTAACAAGCCCTGCACAAAACGAGAGAGGAAACTACAAGATACAAGTACTCATAACTGATGCATGGATTAGAGTGAATCAAATATACATGTAAATACAATACATCAATGCAATACAAGTATATAAGAGAACATGCAAAACTTTATTGATAGAAGTAACAGGGTTCTGAGAAGGTTACAACCAATGATGGCTCCAATCCAGCAGCACCTCCCCAGCAGCAAGAACTCTCCTCTTCACCTCTAGTAAAACAATCACCCAATAGCTCTAACTGTAATCCAACAGCACCTCCTTGCTTTACACAAAATTCCAGCCTCCTTAGACCTCATAGAAGAGCTCTATATATAGGAGAGAAGAAGAGAGGATGAGTCAGCTTGAGGCTGGCATAGAGCTGACTAGTGTCCTCTCCCTCTTCAGTTAATCTTCAGTTCTTGAGTCCACTTGGAGATCCTTGCTTACACATGGTGATCAAGTACCTCTTACTCATCACAAGGCGAATCTGATGAACCAAGTGTCAGTTTGGAAGCTTCCTGGGCAGTTGACACCTTGCAGGATGACTGTGCCACTTGGCCAATCTCGCCCAGCGCAGGTAGCCTTCATTACTTTTGACTTCCAGCGCAGGTACAGAGTGGGACAGTTGCATTACAGCGCAGAAGCTCAGTTAAGCAGCTGACATGATCCAAAATAAGCCTGTTTTGAAGTGTTTTCAGGTGGAGAACTGATTGGAAGTGCTGTTGTTTGATGACCTTGTTCTTTTAGGGGTAAGAACAACATGTTTAGGGACTGAGGATCCCTGTAATTATTGAAATTCCATGCTCCATGATGCGAGGCACAAAAATGTCTATAACAGTTGCCCCCTAAAGTATGAGGCCGTTTATCGGGTGAAATGCTTTATCTAGAGGATACGAAGTTCGTTCCAGTACTGAGGAGAGTGCCCTGTAATACAATACAATACAATACATTATTTTTCATTCATCATTATTCTCATGATCTAGCTGAGGCGGGCATTCCCATGCTCAGCTTTTTATAAATACATTTTGGTACATATGACAGACGATCGTCTGAAGATAGACTGATAATTTTCTGCTGAAATTATCATCCTTTGAGTAGGATGATCATCTGCTGCAATGATGTACATGGCAAATGCTTTTATATTTCCTGAATATATATCGCAGCCCGGATGGATGAAACTAGATCCGGGGTCTTCAAACTCGTTCGATCTTCACTCTAAGTACAAGTCGATCCATGTGAGAATTGCGCTGAAGTCGAACATGGAAAGACATCGCTTGATTACCGGTCAATAATGTAAACCGTTAACAAGCGCGAGAGGAATCACCAATAATGACGATGACCCTCAAGGTACTGCAGTACAATTCACGTGGCGTGAATAAAGGACTTGGCGTCGAACGCCACGCAAAATCTTCTGGTCGAAGGTCATTAATGTATACCTGTCGCCGGAAGTGAGAAACTTGCCATTGAGGCATGCAAGCTTCAAAGTACTGATGGGGGTGTTCCTAGATCAACTTCTTGGATAATGAGCTGAAGTCGACGAGAAGCGATCCGTCAAAGGAGGGCCTTAATGAATCCCACATCAATGACACGGAACGGAGCTAATGACTTTAGTGGAGGTGAAAACAAACTGCGACACATGATTCAGGGTGGCGATCATGAATGGATGAAGGATAATGTATGGCAGTGGATGGGACACGGTTGACACTTTCAGAATGACCCCTCTTGAACATATAACGACACTGATACGATGGATCGGTAGCATTACCCCAAATGTGGATGGTTTGGCGAGGACCATGGCGATGAGACCGGTGAATGAAACAACCCAACCCGATGTGGTACGGAGGAAAAGTGTCATGTTCAAGAGTGACTTGCTACCATTAAACTTTGAATGTTCTCCCAATTTTTCCCCAGTCATTTCTGACCAGTACCTCTTTATTTTTGTCAAGCTTGAGGAGGATAACATATGCTTGTTCTATAACCTGCCCTTCGGGCAAGCCCATCGCTATGATTTAACGAGCCTAGCGATAGGGAAACTCGTTCTCGTCTAAAGACAAGTTTGTCGCTATTTAATCATTTTAACGAGTCTAACGACAAAGAAAACTCGGTCCTTTTCATTTTTAGAGAGTCTGAAAAGGTACAGAAAGTTAACTCCATGATTCCTTTTTCGTCAGCAAATCCCTTAAGTCCGAAAAAGTATAAAACAATACAGAAGGGATGGCTGTTCGGTACTTTTAACGAGCCGAACAAGACAAGCGCTCGATCCTTTTGTGCAATAATCCCTCAGGTCCAAAAAGATTAAAATTTAGAGGAGGGATAGCGTTCCGGTCATTTAACGAGCTGGAAGGCCAAAACTCGGCAAACTTTTCATATTTTACGAGTCAGTGAAAAGAGCTGAAAGAAGACTCGTCTTTTGAGGAACGAGTGATAAACAGGGATAGCTACAGATTCCAGGTACAGGTTGGAATTTTCCAATCACGGCAGTGTCACAAGGATGGCTAGGTGAAATCACTCTTCGCAGCTGTTTCTCAAAAGAGGTAAACACACAAATGGAAGTGAATGATCGGCCAAATGAACAGTGGAGGTGATGGATGAAAACACGATCAAGGTTCTTACGGCTGATGAATTTACGATCTCAAAAGGTTATTTACCGGTTCATTTTTTCCATGAGCTTGAACTCTGAGGGAAACTTTTGCTCACACTTTTCTATTTTTTAACGAGCATAAATTCAGTCCTAAAACTGCTCGGATTTGCGTTTATTTTTTAACGAGCATGAACTATATGCTAAAACTGCTCGATATACCAGTCATATGAAGAACGCCTCTCGTAAGGACCAATTTTTATAGAGCTTATGCCTTACCACAGCTGTGCTCACTTTTGGAAAATTTTACTTTTGCCCCACAGGCTTTCTTTCATGCAAGTTTGGAAACGGCTAATCTTAAAACCAGATAAATAACCGCCCCTAACAAGCCCTGCACAAAACGAGAGAGGAAACTACAAGATACAAGTACTCATAACTGATGCATGGATTAGAGTGAATCAAATATACATGTAAATACAATACATCAATGCAATACAAGTATATAAGAGAACATGCAAAACTTTATTGATAGAAGTAACAGGGTTCTGAGAAGGTTACAACCAATGATGGCTCCAATCCAGCAGCACCTCCCCAGCAGCAAGAACTCTCCTCTTCACCTCTAGTAAAACAATCACCCAATAGCTCTAACTGTAATCCAACAGCACCTCCTTGCTTTACACAAAATTCCAGCCTCCTTAGACCTCATAGAAGAGCTCTATATATAGGAGAGAAGAAGAGAGGATGAGTCAGCTTGAGGCTGGCATAGAGCTGACTAGTGTCCTCTCCGTCTTCAGTTAATCTTCAGTTCTTGAGTCCACTTGGAGATCCTTGCTTACACATGGTGATCAAGTACCTCTTACTCATCACAAGGCGAATCTGATGAACCAAGTGTCAGTTTGGAAGCTTCCTGGGCAGTTGACACCTTGCAGGATGACTGTGCCACTTGGCCAATCTCGCCCAGCGCAGGTAGCCTTCATTACTTTTGACTTCCAGCGCAGGTACAGAGTGGGACAGTTGCATTACAGCGCAGAAGCTCAGTTAAGCAGCTGACATGATCCAAAATAAGCCTGTTTTGAAGTGTTTTCAGGTGGAGAACTGATTGGAAGTGCTGTTGTTTGATGACCTTGTTCTTTTAGGGGTAAGAACAACATGTTTAGGGACTGAGGATCCCTGTAATTATTGACATTCCATGCTCCATGATGCGAGGCACAAAAATGTCTATAACAGTTGCCCCCTAAAGTATGAGGCCGTTTATCGGGTGAAATGCTTTATCTAGAGGATCCGAAGTTCGTTCCAGTACTGAGGAGAGTGCCCTGTAATACAATACAATACAATACATTATTTTTCATTCATCATTATTCTCATGATCTAGCTGAGGCGGGCATTCCCATGCTCAGCTTTTTATAAATACATTTTGGTACATATGACAGACGATCGTCTGAAGATAGACTGATAATTTTCTGCTGAAATTATCATCCTTTGAGTAGGATGATCATCTGCTGCAATGATGTACATGGCAAATGCTTTTATATTTCCTGAATATATATCGCAGCCCGGATGGATGAAACTAGATCCGGGGTCTTCAAACTCGTTCGATCTTCACTCTAAGTACAAGTCGATCCATGTGAGAATTGCGCTGAAGTCGAACATGGAAAGACATCGCTTGATTACCGGTCAATAATGTAAACCGTTAACAAGCGCGAGAGGAATCACCAATAATGACGATGACCCTCAAGGTACTGCAGTACAATTCACGTGGCGTGAATAAAGGACTTGGCGTCGAACGCCACGCAAAATCTTCTTGTCGAAGGTCATTGATGTATACCTGTCGCCGGAAGTGAGAAACTTGCCATTGAGGCATGCAAGCTTCAAAGTACTGATGGGGGTGTTCCTAGATCAACTTCTTGGATAATGAGCTGAAGTCGACGAGAAGCGATCCATCAAAGGAGGGCCTTAATGAATCCCACATCAATGACACGGAACGGAGCTAATGACTTTAGTGGAGGTGAAAACAAACTGCGACACATGATTCAGGGTGGCGATCATGAATGGATGAAGGATAATGTATGGCAGTGGATGGGACACGGTTGACACTTTCAGAATGACCCCTCTTGAACATATAACGACACTGATACGATGGATCGGTAGCATTACCCCAAATGTGGATGGTTTGGCGAGGACCATGGCGATGAGACCGGTGAATGAAACAACCCAACCCGATGTGGTACGGAGGAAAAGTGTCATGTTCAAGAGTGACTTGCTACCATTAAACTTTGAATGTTCTCCCAATTTTTCCCCAGTCATTTCTGACCAGTACCTCTTTATTTTTGTCAAGCTTGAGGAGGATAACATATGCTTGTTCTATAACCTGCCCTTCGGGCAAGCCCATCGCTATGATTTAACGAGCCTAGCGATAGGGAAACTCGTTCTCGTCTAAAGACAAGTTTGTCGCTATTTAATCATTTTAACGAGTCTAACGACAAAGAAAACTCGGTCCTTTTCATTTTTAGAGAGTCTGAAAAGGTACAGAAAGTTAACTCCATGATTCCTTTTTCGTCAGCAAATCCCTTAAGTCCGAAAAAGTATAAAACAATACAGAAGGGATGGTTGTTCGGTACTTTTAACGAGCCGAACAAGACAAGCGCTCGATCCTTTTGTGCAATAATCCCTCAGGTCCAAAAAGATTAAAATTTAGAGGAGGGATAGCGTTCCGGTCATTTAACGAGCTGGAAGGCCAAAACTCGGCAAACTTTTCATATTTTACGAGTCAGTGAAAAGAGCTGAAAGAAGACTCGTCTTTTGAGGAACGAGTGATAAACAGGGATAACTACAGATTCCAGGTACAGGTTGGAATTTTCCAATCACGGCAGTGTCACAAGGATGGCTAGGTGAAATCACTCTTCGCAGCTGTTTCTCAAAAGAGTTAAACACACAAATGGAAGTGAATGATCGGCCAAATGAACAGTGGAGGTGATGGATGAAAACACGATCAAGGTTCTTACGGCTAATGAATTTACGATCTCAAAAGGTTATTTACCGGTTCATTTTTTCCATGAGCTTGAACTCTGAGGGAAACTTTTGCTCACACTTTTCTATTTTTTAACGAGCATAAATTCAGTCCTAAAACTGCTCGGATTTGCGTTTATTTTTTAACGAGCATGAACTATATGCTAAAACTGCTCGATATACCAGTCATATGAAGAACGCCTCTCGTAAGGACCAATTTTTATAGAGCTTATGCCTTACCACAGCTGTGCTCACTTTTGGCAAATTTTACTTTTGCCCCACAGGCTTTCTTTCATGCAAGTTTGGAAACGGCTAATCTTAAAACCAGATAAATAACCGCCCCTAACTTGCACTCCAGAAAGTTTGCATGCCCCCAGGTATAGGATAGAATTTCGAGGCTGCCCCTCCTCTCCCCTACATCTGTTTTTCTTTGGGTGTTCACATTTATTTGTCATCTTGCTAATCTAATGCTAACGATACTTGTCTTCTCGTTATTTTAAGGGGTCTTACGCAGTACTCAGGCTTCCCGTCGGCCCACTTTTAACAAACAGCTATTTATGATAATAGAAGAACACTACTCAAAGATAAAACATTGGTATTATTGATGGAGGCTTGCCTCTTTCTTATTATTCCAAAGACGGTTCGATTTGCTGCCGCAGATCAATCTCTTTCTTCGGCGGTGCCTATCATTGGGTTGTCCTAATATGGTTACCCTCTGTCACAACAATACGGTCTCCTTCTTAATAGACTGCCCCTGCTTATCCTTCAAAACACATGTTTCGATGGGCGAGGCTTGAATTTAAAGATGGTGACTACTTGTTGTAATAAGGGAATTCCTACTCGGGCATTGCCCACTTTTTTAGACAAAGGTGAATGATTCCCAAACACATAACTTTAACAAAAGATCATTTTTCCAGAACAACCCCACTTCCTACGGACGGGGTACGGACTAGTCATGTTCTCTTGAGGAAATTCTGTCTTATACCCGGAGTTTCTTCTGCCCGAAGCAGACCAGGGTGCATGCCCCCTGGGTCCTAGTCTTTCTTTCCGAATCACTCGCGCTCATCGGGAAGGAGGACCAGGGGCGGAGGCGAATCTTGAGTGAACAGACCATTTAGGATTGGTATTTGACTATTTGCGATGCGAGATCCCGGAAATGAAAGTTGGTCTACGAGCTTGACCACCCTTCCTTCATGTGGAAAACACATTACTCTAAAGAGTGAGGAGACTATCGCTCCCATGCAATAAATATAGTCGCGTCCAAGGAGTAGGTTATAATCCAAGGGTCCTTGAACTACCAACACGTTCATCCTGACGGTCTTCCCCTTCAATGTAACAGGTACATCGAGGAGGATCCCTAATGGTCGACTGGTTCCTTTATCAAAACCTGAGAGATTTCTCAACTCAGGTAAAAGCGCCGGGGAACCCAGTGCTTTCCAAGCAACAGAGGAAAGGATACTCACAGACGCCCCTTCATCAATGATAGTACCAGCCATAATCATTCTATAGATCTGGAAAATGATTCTGAATGGTACACTGGCTGGTAACCGGGGTCTGCCTAGTTGATTCCAATCAAAGGATACAACCAGGTTGCTTGGCGGTGGGACCGAATATACGGCCGGATATGACTCTGATGATGTTCCTTCCTGCGATAAAGGAATGGGCGCATTTCCCTGATGCTCATCGGAGTCGGTGCTGATGAAAAGAACCTGGATGGTGTCATCCTTGTTCTCATCAGTGAGGGTGTCGCATGAAGACGACTCTTCGGCGACGGTGTCATTTGAAGACGGGTCTTCAATGACGGGGTCATTGGACGATAGAACCTCTGAAGGAAGAACCGGGCCAACTGCCGTATCGACCTTTAGACTTTCGTCTAGTCTAGATTCAGTAGGTTCATTCTCAATGACCGACACTTCAGCTGACCACTTGAGTGGTTCAACTGGATTTTCAACTATCGAGGGATTAGGCGCGAGTTTTTGATATCCAGGTGGAAGTCGCACCGGTGACACCGGGCGATCTTCCAAAACTCTCTTGGCCTCATCTAAGAATGGACATTTGTGGATGGCATGATGACCTTCACACAATAGACAGGGTGATCTTGGTCCCCTTCTTCGTCCTTCACTCTCGCTAGTTGACGGAATGCAATCAACATGACAACCAGAGGTTGATGCTACCGGATTGTGCAACCTTGGGGACCAGTCCCTTAGTATCCGGGGAATACAAGGACAATCACGATGGAAATGGATCCCTTTGCAAATGACACATGGCGATTTAGGCCCGGTCGGTGCAGTGTGTGGGTTTTTGTCAGCTTTCTTCTGCTTGCCCCCAGTCGCCTTCGCCAGAGGCTCCTTCTGCTTCTTTTCTTTCTTCTTCTTTTCCTTCTTCTCCTTGGGAGGCTGACTTTTGCCGGCTCTACCTTGCGAAGATGAAGGATCAGAGGAAGTATCATAAGAAGTGGAAGGCTGGTGGGTAGTTCTAGATTGTTCTGACTGTTGATTCGAATGCTCAGGATTAGTGGCGATCTGGACTACATTAGTTGAAAAGAGCCATACAGGGAGGCCGATTGTCAATCCTGGAAGCGACAATGTAGCCATATGAGGCGCACCAACATCTCCCCAAGAGGAGAAGGGATTTGGACTTCCGCCAAGGTTACTTCCTTGGTTGGTGGGCTCCATACCTTTCAACTGAAAGATCAACGTGGGAATAACAGGTGATTATGTTCCGCTTTAAAAATAAATTTTATTAACGACGCTTTTAGACACAAACTTGCTTTTTCATGTTTTAAGAGTCGAGAAAAAGCTAAAGATGACTCTAGTCGCCTTCGATGTATTAACGAGCCCGAAGTGACAAATGCTCGGTTGGACTTTTTCAGTTATAGAGTTTGAAAAAGGCCAAAAGAAACTGCTCTGGAGATCTAGGCAGAGGGTGTGCCAAACCTTTCGCGAAACCACAGAATACGTTTGACGGTACGGGTGGTCGATCTTCGTGAATGCTGTGTTCACTGCATCGCGATCAGTAGGGCGGCCGACACGGTTTCCTAAGGATAAAGGATAAAAACCTATAGGGGTCTCCCAATATACGCGACGGTACGTGGGAGCTCAAGTCCGTGTTAGTGCCACCGACTCTCAGGAGGAATCACCCACCTTCGTAGAGATCGACAGTCACTATGTTTAACGACGCCGGAACACGTCTCTACCTAGACCTCTAGATGTTTGCGTTAAATTCCAAAGCGTTGTTATGTAAATTGAGTTTATTTTAATGTTGATCTTTCTTAACAGTTTGCCTTTCAGGTTCGCCACGAGATGTATATATACAACTTCCTATATGCAATCTAAGAATGAGAAGCAAATCTTTTCAATCTTTCAACTTTGAAAACCTTAATCTACTTGAGGGAAAAGAAGGACACAACTTTTTCCACAGATCAAAGAACACACACTGAAATGCACATCTTCCTAAATCGTCAAGCATACAGTCAAATGCAAAATGCACAGTGCATGTATTTCTTTTCGTTATCCTTAATGTTGATGCTAGACAAAAAGGAAACTGTTGTATGATTTTGAATCTAATTTCAAGTAGAAATAAACAAGCTTGTCCACAATAAAAAAGACACCTTATGATAGACTTGTTTAAAAACACAGGAAATATATAGATTCAAACCATGAAATGCAAATTGAACAAACTCAAACAGCTATGAACAGTAATAAAACTAGCTCTTAAGATCACAAAGACACTTTTACAGTTCAGGATCTAAGAGGTCACAGCTATACTGGTTCGCTTTTCACAATGGGAAACTGTAACTGCAACAAGAAATACTGAAAGAACATTCACAGTTTCATCACACAACTGAGGCGGAATAATGTCAAGGAGAAGTGGCTTACAGCAAGTACAATAACCAGCAAGCAATCAGCCAAAAACAAGTGCAAACAGGGCCAAGACACAATAGGAAGACTGAGCAAGACAAGGGCTAACTGGACCAGCGCAGGTTCTAGTCTGCCAATTTCACTCTCAGCGCAGTTCCCGAAGGGAGTACCTGCGCTGTAATGTAGGCTGCCTGTGTACAGCCTGCACTGACTCACGAGAGTTTCGTCTACAAAGAATTCCGGGTCATAAAAAGCTCAAAAATGCACTGTTTTTGCTGAAATAAAAAGCTATAGGTCAAGTACAGGCTAAGGGATGATCAAGAGGATGAAGATCTATCACAAAGAGTAAAGAGTCTTTTGTAGATAAGCTCTTCAAATCTTGAATTTGCTCAGCAAATGAGCAAGAGTAGCAATCCCTCTACTTCGCTTTTGATATAGTCAAAAGCTTTTCGATTTGGTACTCTTTTCTTCAAGAAATGAATAGCAAAATACTACAAACACCAACAAGATACTAGGCTCCCCAGCGGAGTCGCCAGTTTGTTGTGGGGAAAAGTATCCGATGCGGATGACCCTATCCCTACTCTAAAGGTGACAGTCTTTAGCAACAACTGAAAGTAAAGCTTTGATGTTTTCCTTTATGAAAGTACAGAGAGGGGGAAGAAATGATCAACCTATCTGGTATCCTTCGCTTAGTCGATCTTGATCCTCTCTCTTTGTCTCTTGTTCCCAGCTCCTTGCTCTCTTTGCCGGTCCAGCTACACACAAGCCCTGCACAAAACGAGAGAGGAAACTACAAGATACAAGTACTCATAACTGATGCATGGATTAGAGTGAATCAAATATACATGTAAATACAATACATCAATGCAATACAAGTATATAAGAGAACATGCAAAACTTTATTGATAGAAGTAACAGGGTTCTGAGAAGGTTACAACCAATGATGGCTCCAATCCAGCAGCACCTCCCCAGCAGCAAGAACTCTCCTCTTCACCTCTAGTAAAACAATCACCCAATAGCTCTAACTGTAATCCAACTGCACCTCCTTGCTTTACACAAAATTCCAGCCTCCTTAGACCTCATAGAAGAGCTCTATATATAGGAGAGAAGAAGAGAGGATGAGTCAGCTTGAGGCTGGCATAGAGCTGACTAGTGTCCTCTCCCTCTTCAGTTAATCTTCAGTTCTTGAGTCCACTTGGAGATCCTTGCTTACACATGGTGATCAAGTACCTCTTACTCATCACAAGGCGAATCTGATGAACCAAGTGTCAGTTTGGAAGCTTCCTGGGCAGTTGACACCTTGCAGGATGACTGTGCCACTTGGCCAATCTCGCCCAGCGCAGGTAGCCTTCATTACTTTTGACTTCCAGCGCAGGTACAGAGTGGGACAGTTGCATTACAGCGCAGAAGCTCAGTTAAGCAGCTGACATGATCCAAAATAAGCCTGTTTTGAAGTGTTTTCAGGTGGAGAACTGATTGGAAGTGCTGTTGTTTGATGACCTTGTTCTTTTAGGGGTAAGAACAACATGTTTAGGGACTGAGGATCCCTGTAATTATTGACATTCCATGCTCCATGATGCGAGGCACAAAAATGTCTATAACATACGGGGAGCACAAGTCTGTGTTAGCACTTTTCATATCAAGAAGGATGAATCAGCCAACCTTCAGTGAAAACGATAGCCACTAGTTTTAATGACACCAGAACACGTCACTCGCCTAGACCTCTTGATATGTTGCGTTAAGTTCCAAAGCATTGTTAGGTTCTGTTGTGGTAAAAACACAACCCCCCCATTTTTGACTTGCTCAACTCAAATAATGGGGACCCTTTCTATAAAAAAATTTGGCTAAGCACCTTTTTGGATTTTTATTTTAGTTGATTGCCTTACGCTTTTGTTAATTTTACATTTTCTTTGGATTCTTGTTTTGATTGTTTTATTAGAATTGATTTTTTATAAGCTTCGCATTGACGCTTGTTTCACCTCATTTGGTCAACTGGTTTGAAAATGGCACTCCTTTGAAAGTCTGATTATTTATGTAGTCTGGGTTAAAAATGCATAAAATGTACAATATCGCATTTTGTAAATAAATTAGTTCAATAACCCATTCATTTTAAATATTAACCCGTAGCGAGTTTTTACTAACATTTTTCATTTTTAGTTATGCAGCCAAATCATTAAGTATCGGGATTTAAGAAATTTACTTCAATTTCCAAATCAATTATTAATCTCGAAAACCCAAAATTTTCGAAGTGGCTGTAGTTTATTTTTATATTTTTACTTTTATTAAGAGTGGCTGTAGATTAGAAAATAATCTTCATAAAATGAAATCAAAAATAAAAATTGAATTTTAATATTAAATCTTAAATTAATTAAATTAATTATTATATAATTAATTTAATTAAATTAAAATTTAATATATATAAAATAAATTTTAATCGCATCGGAAGATTTATTCAGAACATAGTTTAAAAACCCCCGATACACACCATCCCCCGATGCGATATCGGGTCGCAAGTTTTATTCGCAACATATTTTATAAACCCCCGATACCATATCCTCATATCCTCCCGATTCGCCGATATGCGATGGCTTAAAAAGGCATTGAGGCATTTCAATACATGGCAAATTCGTTTGAATTAATATTAAAATAATTTTTATTACCCGATCGACAGATCGGATCGGAGCTTTCCAATGTGCCAAAGTTTGAAAACTCCGACATTTTAACTCCCCCGATCGCCGATATCCCCTCATACCCCCGATCGCCGATCCTTTAAAAAAAAGTCAAAGAGCATTTGGTTTTTATATAAACTTGGGTTTTTACTTAATGTTTCAAATTCACTCATACGTGAGTGAATGTATGAACATATAGTAAGGTAATGGAGGGTAGTTTAGATTTATTTTTAATATTAGTTTAAATATTCATATTCAATATTTAATATTTAATATATTATATACGTAATATTTAATTAATTTGATTGATTTAAAGTTAAATATCATTTAGATTAATATTAATTAGTATTTTAATTAGATTAAATTTGTTTATAAATAGTTAGTTAAATATTAGTTAGTTAAATTAATAAATAGTTTATTAATAATTAGTTTAGTTTATAATTAATAATTAATTTAGAATTAATTAGAATTTTAATTTAGGATTTAATTTTTAATGAGAATTTTGATTTTTTAGCCCAGCAACAGAATTTCCAGATTCATGCCATTTTTGACTCATCAACTTTGGAAGCTCATAGAATGAGTTTTACTTGGCCAAATGAGGCCAAGGATGGCTCATTGGAAAGAGAAAATCAAGGAGAACATTTTGGAAGAGGTTTCACTAACAGATTTAATCATTTATTGGGTCAAAAATCAAGCAGAAAATCAAGCTCCGAATTTTGAAAACAAAATCAATTTTCTGAGTTATTTTCTTCATTTTCATTTGTCCAAAACCTCTTCTAATTGCAGATCCATTGGTTAATCATATCTCTGGCCAATTAGACCATCCCAGGCATCAAGAGAAAGTTTATATTTTATTTTCAATTATTTATTTAAATAGAATTTGATTGGATTTGATTTAAATGCCAGCAATGCCATGATTGATATTATTGTTGCATTTTAATTTATTTTGATTTCTTTTTGCAGGAAAACAGTGAAAAGAATATGGAGAAAAAGATCTCAATCAATGAGAAGGCTCCAACAATTGAAGATCAGGATTTTTGAGCAAATAAAATTGGATTTAACAGATTTCTCTTCAACAAACTCTTCTCTCAAGAATTCCTTCACAAATATTATAAATAATAGATTGCAGAATGGAATAAGGGGCTGCTCTCCTCTGCAATGCTAGACTTCTAAAAGCACTACTGTAATAGGAATTTAGAGTTTTAGGAGAGAGGAGAGAAAATCTCAGATCTGGGGATTATTGAGGACTTTTCCTTTATATCTTGAATTATGTATGAGGGGCAGAGTTTTCACTATTGTGGCTTTAGCTTTGAAGGCAGAAGTTCAAGCAATGTAAAGGACTGTTGGAGACCAAGATTCGAGAAATGGATGCAATAAATTGGTATTTTTAATACTACTGTTTTAAATATCAGTTTCATTTTTATGGTAACAGGAATGTGTCATTTTATTCATGTTTGTGCACTATTGTCAATATGGGTAGTTTGTCTCAATGTTATTATCATGTATCTCTATTCTTATGGATTAATTTCTGATTTCTGAGTAACTATTTACTCAGAAATCTATCTTATTAAAACTGATTTATTGAATGGTAATATGTTGTGAACTATTTCCACATATTATTGTTTAGTTATTGGATTCGCTGATTTGATAATCAATATCATTTATGTGAACTACTTCCTGAGTGTTGTTGGTTTATTATTTCAGTTAAGAGGTCTCAATAGGATGTGTTTTGATATCCATAATATCAGTTAATTGAACTACTTTATTAACTTGGTATTCATTATAAACAAGACATATCTAAATCCCAATACTTTAATTATCTTTCTCTTAGTTGGGTTAGATCTATATCTGCCTAATTAAGATAGGATTTAGATTAGTTTCTTTTGCTTGCATCATAGAATAAGCTTGCATTTAGAATAAATTCTACATTCTTTTAAGTCCTCTCCTCAAAGAGGCAAAACTTTAGTTGTGGCTTGGCTGAACCCAAATCAGCTTAAGGGTCA
The DNA here is from genome assembly GCA_031772625.1 of Pinus tabuliformis. Taxonomy (NCBI): domain Eukaryota; kingdom Viridiplantae; phylum Streptophyta; class Pinopsida; order Pinales; family Pinaceae; genus Pinus; species Pinus tabuliformis. The sequence continues at coordinate 998,746,197 of CM062807.1, read as the reverse complement.
TTCTCTTGCCTGATCAGCAAGAAGAAGTGATCTGATGTCCCTGTCTATTGGTAGTTAAAGATACATTATAAATCAATAGCAATAGGGAGAAGGTAACTGGACCTAGTTGAACAGTCAGAGCCACCACACCAAACGGAAAAGGAGCTGCTTTAAGGTCCGGAATGGGTGGTTATCCCCTAATGTTGTTGCAGCGATTTTCGAGGCATCAACAGGTTCATTGAAATTTATTTTAAAGTTGATCTTATTTAGAGTTTTCCTTTTAATGGTTTACCGCATGATAATGATCTGAAATTCCTAAGATGCAATCTACAATGATAAACAATCTTTGTTTATTTGAGCAATGAAAATCCTAGCTACTAGGAAAAGAAAATAACAGTGTTTTTAAACAAAGAGCAAAGAGCACACACTAGTGAATTTCCCTAAATCATCTTTTCACACACAAAGAAAAAAAATAATGCTAAATGCAAATGCACGTATTTGTTTTCGTTCTCCTTAATGTGAAAAATTGCAAAAAGGAAAACCAAATGCAACAAAGATCTAAAATATTTCACTCAAAATGACATTTTCGACAATTTCTTCTTCAAAAGAGAAAGGAAGACTCAAAATGACACTTTACAATTTTGAATAAAAATGATTTCAACACTTTGAATATAAACAAATCAAATCAAATACATGAAGGAAAATTCAATTGATTATGAAGGGAAGGAAGAATTCACGACACTTCTCTTTTTTGACACAAAACGACAATTACGATACTTTTTGTAACAAAGAGACAAATCGATTTAAACAAATTTTCGACGAAGGATCGTAAATGATGAAAAAAGACACAAAAAAAATTCACTATTCCTAATGTAATTGAGGCTAATCTAAGTGATGCAAGTAAGTTTCAGTAAAGAGTCACTGTTCATTTGCAGCAAAACAACCAAACAACACTGAAAACAAGGTCAAAAACCCTCAATTTCTAGAATGGAAAAGAGTTCAGTCAATCATCACACCTGGGCTTCATAGAAACTGAGATGCATCACACTTACTACACTTGGGAGGTGTGATGCATACTAAGTCACAGTGGAAGACAATGCGATGGTCCAGGGAGCGTAACTGAAATGGGTTTTGGCTCAAAGGTGGAGCTGTTTTCAATGAGTTAAGGTGGGTTTTAATGAGAAATAAAGAGCAAAGTATAATGGAGTGTCTTGAGAGGTTACTGAGCTACAAAAAGGGCATCTATATGTGCTTGTAAGTCAAACGTTTAATTCATAAACTAAACCAGAGATTGACTGAAGCAGCATTCAGCTACTATGCAATTGCAGAGCAAGAGTAGTTCGAAGGGTACCTAGCTAACTTTAGACTCTGTCTATAGTTTATAAAACAAACAATAACAACAAACAAACATCTATTCATCTCCCCAGCAGAGTCTCGAATTTGTTTATGGGAAAACTAGTATTCCTAATGAATGCTACCCCTCTAGGTTTGGCAGCTACCCTAGAAACAACAGTTTAAAGCAATTCAACAATTTTGTCTATGTGTAACATATAAGAGAAAGATAATGGGACCAACTTGGAACTTTCGCTTAATCCCTTGCTTGATCTCTCTCACCTTTGACAGATCCTGCATCTCCTCCCCATACTTAACACGCTTGGAGAGTACCTGCACAAGTACAGCAATAAAGAACTGTCAAAGCATCATGGTCTATTACAACATAAACATTACAGAATTAGATATATAATGAATAAATTACATTATTCGCAAATGATAACATTCACAATTACACAATCATATGGAAGAAAACTTGAAGAACTTTATTAATAGAAGGCAAAATTACAACCCAGTTGTCTGATCCAGCATCATCCTCCCAGCTTCAATCCTTCTTCACCTCATGAAATAGCAAGATCACTCCAACAATACAATGCTCTTTCCTCAATTACAAACTATTAGCACTTCCTTGCAATTCAAAACATTCCAGCCTCTAGATCTCTTGGATGAGGGATCCATTTATAGATGTTTGCAAGGGTGTGAGTCATCCATGGGGTTTGATTAGTGTCATTCCACTTGTTACAATGGGTTCCACAAGAGAAGGGATTGGAGATTTCTTAGATCCCTTATTCATCCTTGGGCAAATTCAGAGAGGCAAGTGGCATAGGAGAAAGTTCTGGAAGATTTCATGAACAATCAACTAACAAATGTGCCAGAAATTTGTCCATCCTTGCCCATCGCAACCTATACAAGGCCTAAACAGTATGCATCGCACCCCAATAGTGTACCACTCAGTATGCATCGCACTTTGCCAGTGGAGCAGTCAGTATGGTTCAATTTAGGCAATTTATGGATGGTTTCTGAGATGGAACTTTTGGGGAATGATGTATTTATATGACTATTTTCCTTTAGGGTATGAAACAACTCTTTTAGGGGTTGATGAGCCCTAATACATCGACATATAAGTTTTGGGATTATGTTCCAAAATATGTCTATAACACATTGACCACGACAAGCCCAACCTTCCCCATCTTCATGTTCATGCATAATGAAAGTTAATATTGCTCTATCAAGAATTTCATGCATAACTTTCACAATAAAGTGGCATTGGCAACCCCTCTTCTGCACAAATGTGGTCCTTTGTTTAGCTAGAAGATTTCCTCTTTTGTCCTCTGGGCCAAATGAACAATGATAATTACACAAAAAATTTAAATTGTTAGTACATACAAAGAAAGATAACCATGTTTTCAAAAGATCTAAACAATACATATTTTAAATACTCACATCTCATATTGCAATGCAGTGGTAGCTCCTTGTTTTGGTTCTTTTTTTGTTTTTCGTATGAATTTACATGGAGCAATAGGATTTTCTTCATCTCCTTTCATAAAGTAAGCAACTCATCATAATGGGATTATGGCAACTCAATCAATACTATTGTTTTTTCTATTTATTTCCATCCAAACCAAGTCTTTACTAGAGAACATAATTTTTCCTTTGAGGTCTTGCACCTCAAGATCCATGATATATAGCCATTTGCTTCGCTTGCCCATTTTGAACTAATTTGGTCAAACAATATGTAAGGAAATCAAAACTGAACATTCAATATTAGCAAGTTATCCAACATATATATAAATATAAAACCTGTTTTATGCTTTTTTTGAGGTTTGAAATATCAATCACTCTTAGTCTGAAATATCAATCACTCTTTAGAACAGGAAAAGACAAACCTCAACTCTAAGGTTAGATCCTTGACAAATCAAATTCAAAACCTTATACTACGGGTCAATACACTTGAGGATATAAAAGACATGACAACATAAGCTTTGGTAACAGGTCAAGAGAAATTACAGCGGTTGGAAATCACAATGCGGGAACTTAAAGAATTAAATTACAGCTTGATGCTTTTCAGTAGTTCATATCTAGTAGTCTTGTGCCTTATAATTGTTCAAATCCCAAAATATTGGCATCATAATTTCTCCACCTTCGCTTCGAGGGTTGTCTCTACTTGGTCATATTTTGTTTTGTAGTTTTAACAAGTAGTTAATATAATTGGCAAACTTAACCAATTGGATACAGTATTTTAATTTCCATGTTTTATTAAGTGCCTTTCCATGTACTATTTGAATCTTGATGCTGTATTGAGTGATTTTGTACCCAATGCATTTTCCACTTCTCCTTTCTTTTAGAAGAGTGCACACATTCATCAGGATCTCTAATTTTTCTTTTTTCTATTTTCATTGTCAAAAGATGAAAACTAAATAGTTTTCCTATTTTCATTGTTAAGTGATGAGAGCTAAATAATACTATATGATTGAGAACTCTACCTGAAGTGACAAAATTTCATATATATATATATTTTTTTACAAGTGATCATTGAAGTGATTTCACATTGATAAAATCTATAGCATCCTGTCAGCGTCTAAATCTTTACAAATTGTTTTTTGATATATGTGTTTTTTATTGCACTGATAATTATGAAGTGGGATGGACATCACAGGGCATGGTTCCAATGTTTATTGGAAGCACATTAGCTATGCTAGACAAATGGAATGAGAGAATTGAATCGAGTGAGAATGAGATAGAGGTCTGCAAAGAGTTCTAGAATCTAATAGAAGATATATTGGCACACACTGTGTTTGGTAGCAACTATTCTAAAGGAAAATGTGTCTTTGCCTTGCAAGCTGAGCAGACAATGTTAATAACTGAGTTTCCTAGGTGTTTGTTGTGTGCTCTGATAAGTAGGAAAGCTAAGGCTTTTGGGCTTCAATGAGCTCTTATAATTGTGCAAGAGAAAATGAAACATATAATTTGGTTAGAGCTGGTATTAGTATTACATAGAGTATTTTCCTTTTCATTTATTGTGGGGAAAATATGTTGAACTGGCTGAGGGTCTTTAACAAAAATAACTAAACCTATATACAACATCACACATATTTAAATTAATGTAAGCCAAATCATAACTATTCAATAATAATAATAAATGATAAAATAAAAATCCAAAAATATGTTACTTCAAAGACTTGCATATGAAATCAAATTTCCTTAAAAAACCACCCATAAAACCTTTTATCCTCTGTACAAACCTATAGTGGATACAAAATCTTATTATATCACTACCTCAAGTGATTTACTATCAGTGATAAATCCAAGAAACAAAATAGAAACCACTGACAAAGTTTAAAAATTGAACCACTGAACAAGCAAACAGACTTCCAAAATGTAAATTGTTGATGTACATACAATCAATGATTTGATGAGAAGATATGCACGCACACGAAACTTATTCCATATCAGGAAAATGAGAGAAAAATCAATTGTGGGTCATAACATATTTCATTGTCTCATCAAAGTAGCTGAGATGTTGACTTAGAGCATTGATTCCGAATGAAAAAAACAACCCAAAAACATGAACTGTGCCTATCAGACATACCAACCAAACATGTAAGGTATAGTAAAACAAAAGTAATGATTCATACATGGCGTTGGAATGGTGATAATGGGCGGCTTGACATGTAAGAGGTTCAGAGTTTGGTTTGGATACATAATTTGGTCCAACACGCACCTGACACCAGACATGCTATTATTTCCCTTCTTAATAAACCACATTTAACATCAAGATCAAGAACATTTGAACTTGGCTGAGGCTCCCAAAACATGAGCTTTAAGTCCTATTTTCAGATCAAAAGACTCAAATGTAGAATATAGGATAGATTTCCATGTTAGCAATCATTAGAGTTATCATGTAAAATGAAATCAACTATATCAACTTACATTTAGCATATCAAAAGTATATCAAAACTTAAAATAAGTAGGTAGAAAATAACAACAAGTTTTGATAAGAGTAGTTAAGAGCATTAGCAACTTCAAATTAGGAAGTCATGCAAATTAAAAAAGGGAAAATCTCTCAATGGGCTCATAAAAATTTAAAATGCCTCAGCTTCAATAGATAAGAAAACAAAAAAACTGAAAGTCAATGCAGTGCAAAGAAACCAAAATGCATTGCTAGACAGACTAAATTATAGTAAATGATTTATATTAACAGATACTGGCCACTGTTAGCAAAAATTGTAAGTAGCTAGACTATGATTATTGAAAATTTTTCAGCAGACAGTGCATACCTTCCACCCCCTAGTGAGAATAAGGGTATATAAGAGTCACAGGTGCCCAAAGCATGGACTTGTGTATGAGCACTGAACTTCACCAGCTCAAATTCAAAATCACAAGCATTTTGGCAGATTCTCAACATTGTAAATATACGATGGGTAGGTGATAATAGAGTGAGGATTCAAGGGTATATATTTAAGTTGGGCATGATAAAAATAACATCAGAAAATACAGAAAACATTCCAGATCCATAGATCCTGTCGCCCCCATGTGGGTAAACTGGTAGGGACAAACAAAAAGAGCAGATCATATTAGGTGTAAATCTATGAGCAGTCACCTTTGTGAATAGGATGGTTAGGATACATCGTCATGAGACCTAATTTTGGTTTTAGAATTGATGATCATATTCACTTCTTCTGTCTCAAACATAGCAGGTGTCATTGTAACCCTCTCATCCACTTCTATGTGCAATGTTTTCTAGGACTTTCATTATCACAGTTAATTGTAAGCATGGGTGGACATGTATGTTTGTTTATTTATGTAAGGAATTCTTCTATGTTCACACAGAATTTTCTATGTTCAATAAAAGAGAAATTTGTTCCAAAAGTATATTACAAGGTTGAGCCTTATTCACCTACCATTCACAGTGATATTAACTATTATAAGAAAGCCTTTCTGAATAATGCCAATTTCACTTTGTAGTGTACTTTTCGTTGATTATACTCCTCAAGAAATGGCGATCTTTTCTTAGATGAGTGGGAACTGGGAATCTTATGGCTAGCATGCTATGGCTATATGAAGCCTAACAAAGTGATACACCATACATCTTGTTTCATTTTATTATATTTGGCACTACTACATATACAAGCAGTTATTTCTAGAGGAACCTAGTTGTGCCAGAGTCTGGTTGTCCTCTGCCACCAGCATAAAGACTTAAATGTGAACTTAACCAGAAACTAAAAATGTCCTATTTCATTTGAATTTCTTGAAATATCACTACCTCTATGGATATGACTATGAAAATCAGCCTTGGAGCAAATTGTGCTTTGTGTAAAAAGTTGCATAAAACATTCAACCCTTTCCCCTAATAGATGGAATTGAACAAAGTTACCAAACATGTCTTAATGAAGCCAAAAAGTATGTGTTCAATTCCAGAGGCCAATTCCATTTCAAATAAGACGAACTTTCTTTCCTAGCAACTCCATAGCCCATGTACTCTCTGTTGAATACTTTCATAGTATCTGTAAATGGACAAAAAGAACATATCATATTAAGTGTAAAGCTATGAGCGATCACCTCTATGAATAGGATGGTTAGGATACATCATCATGAGACCTAATTTTGGTTTTAGAATTGATGATCATATTCACTTCTTCTGTCTCAAACATAGGAGGTGCCATTATAACCCTCTCATCCACTTCTATGTGCAATGTTTACAAGGATTTTCATTCCCACAGTTAATTGTAAGCTTGGGTGGACATGTATGTTTGTGTATTTATGTAAGGCATTCTTCTATGTTCCCACAGAATTTTATATGTTCAATAAAAGAGAAATTTGTTCCAAAGGTATATTACAAGATTGAGCCTTATTCACCTACTGTTCACAGTGATATTAACTGTTATAACAAAACCTTTCTGAACAATGCCAATTTCACTTTGTAGTGTACTTTTCCTTGATTATACTCCTTAGGAAATGGCGATATTTTCTTAGATGAGTGAGAATTGGGAAGCTTATGGCTAGCAAGCTATGGCTATATGAAGCCTAACAAAGCGATACACCATACATCTTGTTTCGTTTTATTCTATTTGGCACTACTACATATACAAGAAATTATTTCTAGAGGAACCTAGTTGTGCCAGAGTCTAGTTGTCCTCTGCCACCAATGCAAAGACTTCAATGTGAACTTAACTAGAAACTATAAGTGTCCTATTTCGTTTGATTTTCTTGAAATATCATTACCTCTATGGATATGACTGTAAAACTCAGCCTTGGAGCAAGTTGTGCTTTGTGTAAAAAGTTGCATAAAACATTCAACCTTTTCCCCCAATAGATGGAATTGAACAAGTTACCAAACTTGTCTTAATGAAGCCAAAAAGTATGTGTTCAATTCAAGAGGAAAATTCCATTTCGAAGAAGATGAAATTTCTTTTATAGCAACTCCATAACCCATGTACTCTCTGTTTACTACTTTCATACCATCTGTAAATGGATAGAAGTTATAATTGTATCTATGCAAAGTTTTTTTTTACTGAAGTTACTTTAGCCATAGCTTTAACCTTTACCAAACTTTAAAGTTCTTGAAAATTTTGAGGTAAGCCACAGTCAGCAAAAAGTATGTGTTCAATTCGAGAGGCCAATTCCATTTCAAAAAAGACGAACTTTGTTTTATAGCAACTCCATAGCCCATGTACTGTCTATTGACTACTTTCATAGCATCTGTAAATGGACAAAAGGAACATATCATATTAGGTGTAAATCTAGGAGCGGTCACCTCTGTGAATAGGATGGTTAGGATACATCATCATGAGACCTAATTCTGTTTTTAGAATTGATGATCATATTCACTTCTTCTATCTCAAACATAGGAGGTGCCATTGTAACCCTCTCATCCACTTCTATGTGCAATGTTTTCTAGGATTTTTATTACCACAGTTAATTATAAGCATCGTTGGACATGTATTTTTGTGTATTTATGTAAGGCATTCTTCTATGTTCCCACAGAATTTTCTATGTTCAATGCCAACAAGTGGTATTGGCTAGTAGTTCCACCCTTCCTAGACTCGAAAGGTCAGTGTGGGGATTTTCAATCATATCTCGCATTTTCAAAACTAAATAAACAAACCACGAAAATTCACTCCATAAGGTTATAGAGTAATTATTTTACCTAAGAACAAGAGATCATCCCTGAGGCCTTTACAAATATTCTTTAATAATCTGGTTTAGCGACGTGACCTATGCAAGAAAAATGCAAAATATGGTGTATCTATGAGTGGTGAAAAATGTAGAATCTGGTGTATCTGTGAGTGGTTTAGGCTCTATCTAGTTGCAAGTTCTGAAGGCGCGCGATGGGGGCTCCGCGCTCGGTTGAGGCCTCAGTTTGAATTTTAGCAACTAGATGCAGACGCCCGCGGTGCGACATGACCCTGAATTTTCCGGATGGGAGGATCTATCAGACAAATACCAGTCGGAGTTAATGTGGAAGGGTGGCGGAGGAATGCGAAGTTGGCAAAAGTGGTGGAGGGTGGCGGAGGCAATTCTCGATTGCTAGAGCCGGAAGTTTTTCCGAGCGGCCCCGGAAACTGGGAAATTCCTCTGCCTAGTTAGACTACTCCCTTCATATTAGAGCAATATATTGATTCATGTATTTTGGGTTGTCCTTTCATTTACAGAAGTAGAGAGTTGTACCGTATTTACAACCATATATTGATTGGTGTATTTTGGTTTTTTCTTTCATTTACGGAAGTAGAGATTGGTACCGTCAGAGTTTGGCAATGAGGTCGACTGAGTAGAGGCCACTCTCCCTCCATTTCAGAAAGCATGTAACACTAAAAGGAAAATTTGCAGGGAAATTGAAGCCTTAGGAATTACATACTACTTCATCTCTACAATTTCTTTTATGGCTTACTTTGTTGATTATTTTCTTCATCCCCGTCAAAAACTAGAGCCACAGGAAGTTGTAATCTATGGGGATGGTCTCACCAAAGGTATGTCCTTGAAATTTTTTATTTTAACAACAATTAACATCTTTCAACCATTTTCTCCCATAGATTAGGACTAGCAGTTACCGATTCATCATGTGGTTAAAAAAAAACATCTTCCAACCATTTGTGTTAAAGAAAGAGGCAAAGAGAATGCATACTGGGTATAAGCTATCCATAGTAGATACTACCAAAGAAGTTAAATTTGGAGAAGGAAAAATTGGAGTAGATATACTAGTAAAACCGATTAGATTTTTAAAATTGGAGTGGATATACTAGTAAAACTGATTAGATTTGTTAGTAAATGTGAATTTATCTAGATACCAACTTTATAGTTTATTATACATTTTGAACAATTAGATTGCTTTTTTTTTGTGAATCTTCATACAAAAATCTTATGAATGTGTTCCCTGATGAGTCTTCCACCATTCTTTCTAATAAAAATATTCATTCAATTTTTACATTTTACCTTTATTTTACCAATTTGTAATCCATGGTTCCATACTTTAATAAAACAAGAATGGCTGCACTGCAGCTATTCCCTGCCCTATGTGAATGTTCAATGAAATGGTGGGAGCATTGCTACCCCAGATTTGGCATGCCATGTAGGAACTCTTTAGTCTTAGCTAGGAGGCATTGCCGATAGCACTAGTGTTTTCATGTTCCTAGTTAAGTTGATCATTTCCTCACCCTTCATGGGACCAATTTTTCTCTTGAGAGACGGGGCATTATAAAATCTAATAAACAGTTGCATGCGCTAGTCTTCAGTTTGGTCTTTAGTTCAAGTGAGCTTCCCTTGCCAGCAATTTCCAGTCAGCCAGCCAGAAAGAGTCCAAAAGGACAAGGACGGTAGTTTCAGATGAATAATTTATGGTTTACACTCCCAAGATCTAAGAATCACCTGATGACCAAAGAAGTGACGACCCATTCTAGTACTGGATATGCTAATGATTTGGATGAGACCCTCATATGCCTGAAAATCGAGCTATATTGGTACTAAAACTTGGAGTGCTTGTTGTGTATGGTGTTAACACATATACATATAATATAGTTGTAGTTCATTCATTTCTCTGGATTCAGATCCTCTGAAAACAACAGGTTTCTTGAGAAATTCGCATGCCATGTATGAACTGTTTCGTCCTAGCCAAGAGGCATTGCCGATAGCACTAGTGTTTTCAAGCTTGTTGATCAATTCACATGCCATGTAAGAACTATAACCTGCTCTAACTAGGAAGTAGAAGATTAATTTGAGACCAATTTGTGTCTTCAGGGATAGTGCATTATAAAATCTAAGAAACACAACACCCGACAACACCTCCTTCAATGAGAGTAGAGGGACATTAAAGTGTGAGGAATTCTGGTCAAAAAGAGTCCAAAAGGACAAGGGCAAAAGTTTCAAATGAATGATTTTCGCATACATTAATCCATCTATCCACTCTAGGTTTACACCCTTAAGATCCAAGAATCACAAGGCTTCAGTTTTGGTAGTTCAAACGCTCAGGAAATGAAAAATGATTCTTCAAGCAACAAAGAAAATGTCAAGCTGATGACCAAAGAAGTGACGAACCAATACATCCATTTTGTATCATCATTTTACCCACCATGTATTAATATATATATCTAAAAGGAGTTGTCTCCAGTACTGGATATGCTAGTGAAATTCCTAAAAATTGAGCTAGAATCTTTGTCATTCTCATTCCTGCGGTGATATGACATGAGCTAATGAAGTTGCATTTTCATTAGTGATGAAGATTTGTACTGAAACTTTGACTATAGTGAAAGCAAAATTTGAAAGGATACAACTCAATATGTTACCTCGAATTTGAACAATGTGAGGTGTGTGTTTCCATGAATCAATAGCACATGCTTTGCATGACGACCAGATGTACATTTTAGTTTCAAGAAAGCATGTCGATGATAGCTATATCCGTCACATTTATGTGTAGGTCCAAAGTGCATGATGTTTTTATAAAATAGAAAATGGAATCAGGTTGGCATTGGAGTATACTTTTAGAAATACATAGGTTATAAATAACCTAGTTCCCCCTGTAAAAACAATTCATGTGGATCGACATGACTATACAACTAGATTATAACAATATATGTACGCCCAACTAAAATGACATTTACTTGAGACAAAGTTGGAGTTTTTTTGCATGGATCTATTTTCTATGTTGTATGGTGGTTCTTTTTATGTTATTTAATTTGTTAATATGTAAATGGATGTAGTATTTTAACAACCATCTTAGACCATTTTATATAATATTCACAGATTAATTCTAACACATTTCTATAAAATTTGAAAACAATATGCAAATGGATGTAGTATTTTAACAACAATCTTAGACCATTTTATATAATATTCACAGATTAATTCTAACACATTTCTATAAAATTTGAAAACAATATGCAAAAAAATACTCTGAGACACAATGCCTATGTTTTTGTTCCATCTTTTACATATAGTGGGGAAAACTTTTGTATATAGGGTATTTATGTCTGTATAAATTCCCACTCCGCACACATTCTTCTTACTTCTATTTGTCTGTCTCTGACACTTGTCCAACCCTGTATTTCAAATAAAAATGATTTTAGCTAATTTCTTTTTTCTCCAACCATTTTAGATAATACGACAAAATAGAAATGGAATTTTATATAATACACGAATAAACAATGAAATCTAGTTGCTTTTGACCAGGGCTTCAATTTTGGTAGTTCAAACGCCCAGGAAAAGAAAAACGATTCTTCAAGCAACAGTAAGGCCTAATATCCTAAATATCTGACAATTTGGGTTTCTCTTCATATATATCTAATAATTTGGGTTTCTCTTCCACTAAAAACAAAATTATAGAATTTCAACTGCTTTACATAGAGAAATCAAGAAACCAAGAACCCACTTCACAAACTGTAATTGATGAGAAGTAATCAACCGGACAAACTGTAGTTGATGGGAAGTAATCAATAGGACAAAATTGAAATTTCAATTATACAATCAATTGGGAAAAATATTCACGAAAGATCAATGGATACAAATATACTAAATGGAATAGAGAAGTAATCAAAATGTTATCAACCACAGTGATAAGTTTCAGTGGTTGTTCTCCAATAACAATGTAAGATCATCCCTACAATTCTCAACACAAAACACCATTTTTATAAAATTTTGAAAAAACATTACAAATTAATCTCCTACATGCAACCAATAGTTAATATTAAATAATATGTTTGCATTTCAAAGATAATGCAAAATCTAGATGTAATTAAAATGTTACCAACCACGGCGATAAGTTTCAGTGGTTGTTCTCCAATAACAATGTAAGAAAATTTAAAATAAATTGTTCCACTCAAAGGAATCACTCTTATCTTGGTGTCAAATTCATCCTTTTCTATAGACAATTGTAGATAGAAAAAATTGCAGGTATTTTATGAAATTTCATCTTTTAACAATCCAATGAAGGATGTGCGTTTACAGTGCCACGGTATCTGAGATGTGTACTGTCTAATAATACTGAACCATTCAAAATGGCACCAGGGGTGGAGGAGCAAGCCTTAAAAGGAGCCTAGTGCTAGAATAGAATTTGGGTGGGCATCGAGTGAAGCTATATATCTAATCCATTGATTCCTCTGGCTGTTACATAAGAATATCGTCTGTATTTGTATGGTTGATGCCAGTAAACTGATAATTCCCATCCCCTATTTTTGACAACCAACATGAGACGATTCTACGGAGGCATCATAAGGCAATAACGAGATCCTTCTATAGGAGTAGGTCAGAATGCGGATAAGCATCTCAAGCGAATCCAATAATTTGCCATAACTATGATTTGTAGTATTAAATAATGATATCAAATGTAATTCCCAAAGTTTAAAATATTTATTTTATATTATTTGTTTTAAAAATTACATTATTAAATGTTATTTTTTACTGTGAGATGTTCATTACACCCACTCAAATGCCGCATGACATTAAAGTTGTTCATTACACACACTCAAGCGCCACATGACATTAAAGTTATAGGGAAATAAAAGCCTAAGTAGATTTGGCAAAGTCACTTGTAGAATGAATGCTAAACACGTATAACATACACGCAGAGGTTAAAAACATCAACTGAAAGCTTGGTTCTTCCTGTAGTGTCTTTCCTCTGTAAATGAAAGCTCGAGCCTATCTATCTTTGGCTCTTACCACACTGAATTTCCTTTGTAAATGCTACTTTACCAACCCTTGTCTGTTTATGAAAATGTTCAAACCATTTCTTAGAGCAAGAACTAGATTCGATCTCTCTTGACCAGATCAAATTCGAACTCTTCTCTATTGCTAGATCACCGCATAGCTGAAAAATAATGGTTTCTCGCTACCTCCAATTACTCCAACTTTCATCTTCCAGTTTCTCTTCCAGGGGCCACCCAATTTCACAAGAATATCTTGACGGGATAGGACTGGCGATATGGAACCATGACTATTGAATAAAAAATAAAATGGCCATCTATCACTACGCTGGACGGACTTGAATGTGGGGCATGGTTCCCGGTTGTACTGGAGCAAGTAGGTCTAAGGGAAAGTTGTCACGAGGATGCACTAAGCTGGTACAAGGCTCGAACTGGACTCATGCAGCTGTAAAGAGTTCGTGGGTTGTGGGTTATCAGTGTGAAGGAATCACTCCTTAGGTTTTGCGAGTGATGTGCAACTATGAATAGGAGAAAAGCATGTGAGATGAGGGTAGTAAGATGGTTGTTGAAAGGAGATTTGTGTGTGTTTTTTTGGGTCTTTTTGCGGTTGAAGCTACTTGTCAAAATCATCGATGGGAATCACCCATTGGGAGTACTCAAAAGAATTTTCTATTACTTAAGATTGTAATTTCATGAAGTTTCTCTATGATTCAATGGATTGAATCAATTGCTTCAATGTACACAAGAAATTGAACAAGGTAGAGTAACTAAGTCTCTGCTGGTTTTTATGTTGTAACTATGCCTTTTTAAATTTCTCTTTTTGTTGTTTTCTAGTGGTGTAAATAGCGTTCCCATGCATTTAGGGTTTCTTACGGTTAGCTTCTATCTTAATTTTGCATGTTGGGTAGCTGAGAAAAAGATCTTAGAAGCTTGGTTAATACTTGTAGTAGCAGCAAGCATGAGGAGATGTGGGCACATGCATATTGAACTCAAAGCAAGGTGAACAGAAAGAACAACAATAATAGAAAGAACAACATGGAATGGAAAGCGGACTGGTTGTCCTTCTGTTGCAATGATGCTGCATGTTCTGGTGACTTATGAGTTATTCGATATGCCAACACCAAGCGAAGAAGAGGGATCCCTTGTTTCTTTCGTTCCTCAGAAATGGAGAAAGGAATCAACCAATTACAGTATTCCTTCCCAGGCCAGTTCAACTGCTGGTATAAAAGTGAGTCTAAGGGCCCTATTATAGTGCTTACAACAAGGGTTTTCTGTTTTCCATTTGACACCAAGGGTTTTCCATTTTCCATGTCCAAGGAGCTGGCGTGCATACCTTGAAGGTGTTATGCACACAGGCCTACAACAACATGCAACAACATGCAGTATGCACTGCACCACCTACATGCAGTATGCACCTAGCAGCGGCAACCTCGTAGCACCACCTCGGAACCTGTGATTTCAACTTGGAAACTTACCTCAACCCCCAACTTGGAAACTTACAGCAATGTAGCATTTAATATTGTTAAACTGCAAAACTAATGTTTACATTACTGAAACACAGTGAAACATATGAAACATATTTCTGAAATCATATACACATAATATATGCTTTTGGCCTCTCCGCCTTGAGAAGAAGCCAGATAAGATGGCGAAACTAAAAACTTTAGTTTGTAAGTTATCTGTTGTTTAACATCACTAACCAATTACTATAATTCCATGCCATTGCAAGATATCACAGACTAATAAGAATTATTTCTTTCTAAATATAATATAATCGATAAAAATCATGTTAACAAACTTTTATATATCTAAATAATCTAAAATTCAATCTTCTTAATATATCTTACCAACTTACCCAACACTAAACATAAATCTTATAAATTAAATAATTGTACTATATAAATTAAATGGTTATACTACATAAATGAAATAGTTGATAACTTTAAATAACAATCAAAATACTATCATTTATAATTATAAGAATTTTAACATTAAAATAGAAAGTAAAGGTAAAAACCTAAAATTTTCGTAAATCTTTAATTTCATTGGCTGAATTATATTTATTCTAAGAATATTACCAACTTAATAAATCCACAACATTCATATTTTTTTATAAAAAGAAAATTCTGAAATAAAATACTTGTCTCATGTCGGCACCCGATACGAAACTCGCGCCATTCTGACGTTAAAGTTTGAGGGACATGGGAAGTTGAGAAACCATAGTTTTTTCATAATTTAGTCATTGTTTAGATTGCTTATAAATATTTTTTTTTTTTTTAATTCAAGAACTCTACTGAAATGATGTTTGGGGCGTTAGCTTTCAGGCATTGATATTATAATGTAGTACTTTATGTTGCAAACATTTTCTCTATATTTAATATGAATTAGCATATCTAAAAGTACGGAATGGAACACAACAAAGAATTGTTTATTTTTTGAATTTTGATGACTCGTTAATTTTTTTTATACGTAAATATGTAAATAAATATGTAAATATATTGAAGGTAAAATTAATAATTTATTTAAAATAAGCCATTGTATTACAATATAGTGTTTTTTATTTAAGTTAGAAATTATGTTTCATGAAAAATTGCAGAGAATATTACAATTTGTATTCAATGATAAATGAATAGTGTTTAATTGCAAAATCAAATTATTATTTTCAATAGGAAAATCAAATTTTATAGTAATTTGGCATGAACTAATAAATTGAGATGTCTATACATTCACAATTTTATTCTTACATTTGCATCTCATTCCTATATTTTTTTATGCAATGACTTGCTTAAATTATGATGAAAAGTAATTGATTAAAATTCCAACAAACAAAAATTTCTTAAAAGTACATCTCTACACTTTTATTGACCAATAACTAATAATAGTAATAATAATAATATATTAAATCCATCAGATAATACATATTTATAAACTTCTACACAGATAGAAACTTGACATTTTGGCTTCCTTGTCGATACAATTTTTTTGAAAGTTTCTTTTGACAACCAAATACATAAAATAGGTGAGTGAGACCTCTTTATTTGTGAAACAAAAAATCAACCCCCATACAATAATGTGATTTCTAAAATCTACTAAATATACACATTAATATGAATAATATTAATTTATAAATTCATCAATTTAATTTACATTTTACACTTTTCAATTTAATATTCAAATACTATAAAATTAATTAAATCATATTAATAAATTAACTTAATAATATTAACATGTTTTCTTTCCTTCAATCTCTCTTATATTTTATTATATATAATATATTTTATTAGAACTGAGTATTTGTCATCCAGAAACAGAGAATCTGTTAAATGGCTATGACAGAGCATTTGTTAGATGGAAATGAAGTGTTTCTTCATACTTCAGAGAAAGATTTGTGATGAGATCAGTGAACGAGGAATTGTTTGTTGTTTTCCTTTTGTTCGTGCGAGGAGGAGATCTTGCAGCGGAATCACAGACCTGTGTATGGAGTGACAGATTACGTGAAGCTGCTCCAAGGGTAGAGTGCCCAAAGTTTGCTGACAAATATGACAATTGTCTGGTTTAGACCATGTAATTTTGAATCCCGTTTTCTGTAGTAGTTCAAAGTTCTTACGGTGATGTTGTAGTTTTTCTTTGTTGGAACGATTAGAGGATAGTTATTACATCTTGACCTTCTAATTTGGAAGCCTGACTCACCTTCATTTTGATTTTATAATGAATTGAGAGACTAAAACAATTTGAAAACCTATTATCAAGAAATTTATAAAAATAAAATCTACCCTGGATAAAATTAATAAAATACAGCGAACAATCGAAATTAGTCTTATCCATTAAAATTTCACAAATCATTTAAGTAGAGTCATAAAATAATTGTGTTCTTAAAATTTTGAAATCGACTTGTCATAAAATAATTGTGTTCTTGAAATTTTGAAATCGACTTCGGACATTTTTAATGTGCTGTCTTTCTTTTCTTTTAATCTAAACGTTACAATCCAAATCAAAAAGATCCGGATGCTTTACAACCAGGATAGAAACTGAAAAAAGAGAAAGCTAAGCAAAAAGATCCAGATCCTTTACAACGAGGATAGAAACTGAAAAAAGAAAAAGCTAAGCCGTTTAAAAGATAACTTTTGAGATAACCGAGAAGGTGAGGCGCCGGAAAGATTTTCAGTTGAGATGGTAAGCGATAAAACGAGTTTGTGTTTGGAACGTTTACTAATATTTGTGGGTTCTAGTGTAACCGAAAATTTCTTCATAGTATCAGAGCCTGGATCCAAGTTCAATACCCTGAGTTGTATTTGAGAGGGGTGTTGGAAGAATCACCACATCTCTATGAACTCCCTAGTTTCCACCCTGGAAATCCTAGTAACCTTTAGTGAATATACTCTATAAGTATCCGTAATGACCTTATGCTACAAAAAAAACAATTTCTTTATCAAAACAATTCTCCACACCTAAAAGTTTATTTTAAATAAAATAATTCATATTTATAATTTAAATATTCAATTAAATCCCATAACATATCACATCTTCTTACTTCTATGCTACTCTTTCCTATACTACAACCTTACCACATTTCTTACAACATAAGATACACTTGCTAATTTAAAATGAATTTTTTTTATTATATAAATAAAAAAACAATAATACACTATCATCCAAAGCTCCATACAAACTTCCTACTAATACATCTAGCTACAAACTCGGAAAAAAAATAAAAAAAAAATCAAGAATAGGCTCCAAGCCTTCAAGTGACGAGAAAACAACTACCACTTGCTTTTAGGTTGTGGGTCTGGCCTCTCTCAAAAAAATCAAGAATAGTTACTTTAAGCCTTCAAGTGATCTGAAGTTGGTTAGCGCAAAAAACATAGAGAGTAATGGCTCTCCATTTTCATCTTCAATTGGTAAAATGTAAAAATAGTATTTTAAAAAATAAATAAATAATAAATAAAATTATATTCATGTGGACCTCATGTAACGGAGGCTCTCTTGTATGAGGTCCACCTGGTATCTCCACTTAAAGCTCACACGTAACGGATTGCTTACATTCCAACCGTTTCTATTTTTCACTAACTGAGGAATATCTAGAATGAACTTTGATTGTTGTTATTGGGAGTCGACTAGCACTCTAAGGTAATAGAGTGGACAACTGCAGGTTAGTTTCCCATGTTATCAAAAATAAATGGAGCCTACTCTTTCTTTTGTTCATTGCAGGTACCATTCCATTCAACATGTCAAACAATCAAACTAGACTAGTATGGTATTATTACCATGTTTGGATTCTAAGGTTCTACCACCTCCCGAGACGAGAAAGGTAAAACCAAGAATACACTCTCCAAAGTCTTGCTTTCCTATTATCCTTTGGCAGGAAGGTTAAGAAGATCAAGTGACATGCAAAGCAAGAGATGAAGATCAAGTGACATGCAAAACAAGAGATATGGCAGGTTAGAGGTTGTCTACAATGGAGAAGGGTTCGTCTTAGATGAAGCTTCCACGGATTTGACCATCGATGTATTCCACCACATCTAGAAGCCTTGCAAGAATTGGAAGAAGATGTTGTATAAAGTCAATGTGAATAACTTTGTGGGCATTCTACCGCTCGTGGTTCATGTAACTTTTCCCCATTCAAGAAATAATCGAGCTACACATGCATGTGAACGATCTGTACATTTCTTTTCTGTGTGAGATTTAGCCACTGCTTTTGTGATGGGCTGGGAAGTTCGTTGTTTTTGCATGCACGGGTGGAGATGGCCAGTGGGGGAAACGTGGTTTCAGTTCGTCTAGTGTGAGGGAGCCATTTTCTTCGCCCTTGGTATCCACCTTGGGTTGAATACTCATATGCTGAATTTAAATCGGTTTAGGGTTTTTGTAATTTCAAGGAGTGATTGAAACTAGATGGAATTGTTAGTAGCTTTGTATTCTTCACCTCTGCTCAACGTTTCACCTCTACACCATTCTTGGAGCTTAAGAAAATCGTTTCAAAGGATTCAGCTTCAAAATGCACATCCTTTGAAGCGATTTTCCCTCATGTCTAGAGATATTAGATCAAATCCGTGGACCTTCTGTGAGCCATGCACCTTTCGAATGTGTAAACCATTAAATTTCTCTTTAGCGTGAATGTTCAAAAGAGGCCTCAACCTCAACTGCTTGAAGGTTTCTTCATAAACGAGTTTTTGCTGGCATGCACTGAAACCATAGTGAAAGATTCGAGCGAGGTTCTCTGTTATTCACGGTGAAGTTGGTGTAAATCAATGCATGTCTTCTCTTTGATTGCCATTATTCGTCCAATTGACTACCCTCATATCATTGTACTCAAAGATGTTTGCGTGTTGATAGTGTGCTGACAACATAAGTGCAAACACATGTCGTTTTTCTATAGGTTCTAGATAGACGACCGAGTTCATTGGATGAGCATGATTTTATATAACAATTTCAACCTAGTTATTTAAAATTCTAGGTTTTGAAATTGTAATATATTATTTGTAATATAAGAGTTAAGGATGAGTTCAATTGGTCCAGTTTATATGGTTAATATTGATTTTTTTAATTGAAAAATCATGAATTCAATTCTATCAGCACTTTAATTTTTCTATTTTCAATTATTTTATATAATATTTACATAATTGACATTAAAATATTCTCTTCCTTATTGTGTAATGGCTTCAGAAATTCGTTATTTTTACATGCATGGGATGAGTGGGGCAGAGGCATTTCCTTCGCCCTGGGTGTAAACCTCGCTAGAAAGAGAACCATGATTTTAGTTCGTCTACTGTGGCAGAAGCATTTACTTCGCCCCAGGTGTAAACCTCGGGTTGAATACTCGCGTCCCAAGATTAAGTTCAGGATTTCTATAATTTCAAGGAGCGATTGAGACTGGATGCAATTGTCACTAGCTCCATATGCAATTGTTAGTAGCTTTGTATGCTTCACCTCTCCACAATGCTTCCCCTCTGCGCAACTCTTGAGCTTAAGACAATCATTTCTAGGGATTCAACGTCTAAGTGCACATCGTTTGAAGTGTTCTCGGCTCGTATATGGAGATGTACGATAAGAGCCATGGACCTTCGGAGTGTGCGGACCATCAAACTTCCCTTTAGCGTGAATGTTCAAAAGAGGCTTCCGCCTCACCTTCTTGAAAGTTTCTTTGGAAACAAGTTTGTGTGGGTATGCCTTGAAACCACGGTGAAAGAGTTGAGTGAGATTTCTTTGTGGGTTGTGAGGTGAACCTAGTGTAAAGCAACACATTTCTTCTCTTTGATTTTCATTGCACATCTATCCTAACCTCGTATCATTGTCCTTGAATATGTTCACATATTGACACTGTGGTGAAAAAAAATGTGAAAACACATTCCCTTTTCCGATAGGGTTTGGATAGAGGATGAAGGTTGGTGGGAAAAAACACCATTATACTACATCTTCAGTGTAGTTATTTAAAATTCATAGGTTTTGAAATCGTAATATATTATTTTTAACATACATTAATAAATTTATTAATTACATTATTAATTAAAATATATAATAAAGTCTAATCTAAATATTTTAAATTAGTTTAAATAGATATAATAAAATAAGTTTATGAAATTTAAATTAAGTAAATTTTAATAATTATCATAAGAGTAAAATATTTTTTAATTTTGGATTTAGCAAAGGCTGAAATATATTTCTAGGGATTTGATTTTTAGAGGCTCTTGAATATCTGGAATTAAGATGGATCTATTCTATTTTTT
This sequence comes from Pinus tabuliformis, assembly GCA_031772625.1. Classification (NCBI taxonomy): domain Eukaryota; kingdom Viridiplantae; phylum Streptophyta; class Pinopsida; order Pinales; family Pinaceae; genus Pinus; species Pinus tabuliformis. The sequence goes on along the minus strand of CM062807.1, from coordinate 998,725,037 downwards.
AACAACATATTAATAGAATATTTTAACTATTAACAATTTTTTTATTTGTTTTATATAATATTCACACACACACACACATATATATATATATATATATATAAGAATGGAATAAATTACACATAAAATTCATAATGGAAAGTAGAAATATAAGAATTTTTTAATTTAAGTTATCTTATTTTGTGTGCTAACACAAAATTATATTACTTAATATGTCTCACACTAAAACCTTTTTCTGTTTTAATTTAAGTTATCTTATTTTGTATGCTAATACAAAATTATATTATCTAATATGACTCACACTAAAACCTTTCTCTGTTTTAAATACTATATATCAAGTGAAAGCAAAAGAAATTAACCACCATATAATAACAATAATATTATATTTAAATACCATCTATGAACTCCATATTCATATTAAGTATTATTTTTCCATAAAAAATTACATTCTTATTATATTATTTTAATTGTATTTTATAATAAGAAATCAATTTTATTTTACTTTCAATTACTTTATTTGTCTCTATAATATTGATGTAAAATCCTGATGTAAATTGAAGTAATTTATTAATGGTCTACTTTGATTTTGTTTTCCCTTAAAAATTTTATTTCGTTATGTAAGTACTATTTGAATATTTTTAAATGTAAGATTATGTGACAACTACACCCTCATATTGATCTACAACATCTCTTTCATAATAGATTGTATAACACCTCTCAATGTGTTAATAAATTAAAATTTATTATTATTCTATATATTTAAAATATGAAATTTAAAATAACAAATAAAAAATTACATTAATTTAAATTTCATGATTATATGTAAAAAAAATTAAAATATAAATTATTTTGAGCTTAATACATAATCAGACCCAATTTAAATGGTGATTAACTTATTTAAAATTTAATTATATCCTATAAAGATTTTAAATTCATAATTTGAAGAATGTCGATTTTAATAATTAGAATTTATTTAAGTAATTAAAATATTTTTTAATTTAAAAAAAAATCATTCAAAGAATTGTTATATTTTATTAATAAAATATATATTTAAATGATGATTAACTTATTTAAAATTTATCTATATCCTGCAAAGTTTATAACTTCATACTTAAAAAAATATAGATTTTAATAATGGTACTTTATTTAAATAATTAAAATATTTTTTAATTTGAAAAATATCATTCAAAGAATTGTCATATTTTATTAATAAAATATATAATAATTAGCAATTTTACAAGATATTGCAAAGAAAAGTAGTAGGCATAAACTCACTATATAAAATCAAGAAGAATCCTCATATATAAAAAATCATTGAAAATAAAAGTTAGTAAACAAAATGTGATTCAAAGTTAGAAGATAAAGAGAGTATCACTTACATTATGCCAAATTTTTGTTTAATATTTTTATTGATTTTGAAAAATAACAAGTATTATGTCATAGTTTAGTATGATAAATATAATGATAAATTCCAACCATTTATACTTATTTTATTTTGATGTAAAATTGCCTTCTAGGTGGTAGGTTTCTACTTTTGAAACAAAATGTAAGGATACTCAAAATTGCATTCTAGTTATTAGGACTCACCTTAGAGAAAGAAAGGTGATGATACACAAATTGTATATCATTTTGCGATCTTTTAACTTCGAATGTAACCCCTCTGTATATAAATTCAAATATAAGCCATCTCCATATAACTTCGATTCTGTAACCCCTATGTATATAAATTCGAATATAACCCCTTTGTATATAACTTCGATTGTAACCTCTCTGTATATAACTTCGACTGTAACCCCTCTGTATATAACTTTGATTGTAACCCCTATGTATATTCTAGGGTTTTCTAGTTTTGTTAGGGGTTTGTTTTTTAACATATTTGACTTTGTACATATAAATTCGAATATAACCCCTTTGTATATAACTTCGATTGTAACCCCTCTGTATATAATTTTGATTCTAACCCCTCTGTATATTCTAGGATTTTCTGGTTTTGTTAGGGTTTTATTTTTTAACATATTTGACTTCGTATTATTTAATCTGTATCCCCTCTTTTTATTTTGGCTGGTATTCAGGTATATTTGTAAAGAGTATAAAATCTATCATCAAAATCGAATTGTAAAGAGTATAAAATCTATCATCAAAATCAATCTATTCAAATCTGTTACTGGTATTCAGGTATATTTCTAAAGAGTATAAAATCTATCATCAAAATCGAATTGTAAAGAGTATAAAATCTATCATCAAAATCAATCTATTCAAATCTATTATTGGAATAGATCCGTGTAAAGCATTGACTATAAATTCTATTAACAAATACATCCATTTAAAATTACAACTTGGAAGTTGGAGCCCTAAGCAATCAGATTTAAATTGAGATGCTTTTAATGAACCGGTTTTAAGAAAAGCCTAGGATAAATTGTATCCTAATATGATCTAGTATAAAAATAGGACTAAATATAAATGTAGACTATGAAATTGAAGCTAGTAAATCAAGTATAACATAGTAGACATATAATAAAATTAGAAGAGACTAAACATACATTAAATCAAGAGTAATTTTCTTTTGGGGGAAAGAAATGGTTATGGTTTAAATTAATTATTAATAAAAAGTTTGGAACCCATTATAGATTCTTCACTATTGATATTGATTGATGCTTACTGAGAGAATCCCGACAGGCATGCTGGTTTGTTGGCTCATTGGTGGTAACCTCACTTGTCTATTGGTAACTACTTCCCTCTCTAATTAGTTGGGAAGGATGGGGTACATCTCTTTTCTTATCTTTCGGACATCTCTTATTTGATCTATCGGCAACTTGGAATGGGTGAGTTTGGGTAATGGGTGCTTGCTAAGTATCACCTCCCCCTGCTCCCTCCATCCGACCAACAACATAATGAAATTTCATTCGCATGGCCAAAAAACTTTATTGAACTAACTCTCTCGCGTTTGGTGGAAAAGAACTTGGCATAATCTCTTCTAGTGGTGGTGGTGGGTAAAAGGCCTTCTCTTTCTTTTGGGTATCCTTCAGGTATCTGGTGATGGGGACCGTCTCTTGTTGTCTCACATACTACTCTCGTCGTCTGTTGGGAACATGGAATGTGTGGAATATTTAGGGTAATGGGTGTTATTACAACTTAATATTAGGACTACATAATGAGCTTTCCACACAGAGAAGGCTACACATTCACTAGATTTCTCTTAGTTCCCTGCAACATAATATAGGGCAATATGTTTGGAATTTCCACTAGCAAAAAAATAATTGTGTGTTTGTAGGCCTATCTTAATTGCTCAAATTTTTCACATGTAAAGCGAGGGAGTTTTTGTTGTTGTTGCCTGCACTAAATCTGGAGGGAACATCATATAGTGGAAATATTCCATTGTCAGAGCCTGCAATAAGTTTAGTAAGTTGAGCCAATAGAGTCCAAAGATTTTGCACGATTTGTCTTAAATTTGAAGTACACAACTTTCTTCAAGATATTACTTTAGTTTATTTTGCCACAAAATTATGAACAAAATTAGCTTACAATAGTATAAAATAACCCTTTCATATCCACGGAAGACATATGGAATAAAATTTTGATTGGCTCATATAATACTTTTTCTGCTTTCTCAGTCTCTATTCAATGCTTCTGCAGATGTATATATTGATGTCAGCAGGCCTATAAACTTTACTGCCAACCAGGTTTTCTCTGTTCTTGCCCTGCAACATGATTTTGGCAACACTGATGGAAATCCTCTTGTGGAAGTACGTTGCCACCCACCTAAAAATTTCTTCAGTAACTGGGACAAAGTGGTCCTCCACTAGGAGGCTACCTAGAACGATTATCAAAATCACAGAATTGTAGGTGTTTGGCTAAGTGGCGTTGAGATCCTCAGAACAAGCACATTTGTGTTTAATGGATTTAGTTTATGGGAGGTCAACAAGGATGTAACCAGGTATTCTACATTACTGAATAAGTCCCAAAATTTGGTGGTAATGTTGGGTGATTCACTTGATGATGTCATTTATGAGGGTGTTTACCATGTCAACATCTCTTTCCATTTTCTTGAAAACCATGATGCACATATTACCAAATATTATGGACAAGCAAATCTGATCCTCCCAATTTCATAACCCTCAGCTACTAAGGGGACATTCATTTTCAATGCAGAAAACATTTGATATTCGGTCACATAAATGTAGGTACCATCAAATGTGTATAGTGTTGTTGTTGAAATTTATGTGTCAGCCCATAATGATGATGAATCTTGGTGGAAAAACTTCCCAAATGATTACTTGAAGTCCAACCACATCGATGTCTATGGCAATGGAGGTTTTAGGGAAATACTTGCTTTCATGGATGGGTATGTTGCAGGTACTATGTGGCCTTTTCCTATTCTATATGGAGGAACCATCCAACTTTTGTTATGGCAACCTATTATGGGCATTGGGGCTTTCAATCTACCTTCATATGACCTTGAGGTAACCCCATTTCTTGCCTAGCTGACAGATGAAAAGTATGACACTTTTTCCCTCACTAGTGGACGCTCATAGAAAACACGAGGAATGAGAACCAGACAAATAAAAGGCAGTATCAAACCTAAGAGGAGAGTAAGACTTGAAGCCAAAGTCATTCTTGAGAGCAATTTTTACCCAAGAAATGTTGGAAGTCCATTTTCTTTAGCATTTTTTTTTACTATTGGAGATTGTGTTAGTAGAAAACATGTCAATTTTTACCCAAGAAATGTTGGAAGTCCATTTTCATCAACATTTTTTTACTATTGGAGATTGTGTTAGTAGAAGACATGTCAAAGGCTATTGGAGATTGTGTTAGTAGAAGACATGTCAAAGGCAGTGGTAGGGTTGGAATTTGGAAATTTGGATTCCTCTTTACCCGTCAAAAAAAGTTATGTTCAAAATTTTTACCCTTCATGAAGGATGTTTTGATAGTAAATTAAATATTGGTTTGTATATATGAGATATGATTAAAAATATCTTTTGGGTAGATTAATTAACATAGTTTCCATAGAGCCTGGAATGTGCTAATGAATTGACATAAGGGAAAATTGACATGGACTTTACATGCATACCTAAAATCTTGCAAATTAGGGTGCCAACACTTAAAAGCCTTTTATAATTTAGCATTTTAAAAATAAAATAAATATGTTATATCCTAAAATATTACAAATTAGGCCATCTACAGCTAAAAGCCTTTTATAATTTATCATTTTAAAAATAAAATAAATATGTTATATCATATTCTCTTCATAAAATTTAATCTTTCCACCATTGAGTACAACTAATTGATGAGATAAAATGTATTAACAAAAAATCTAAAAAAAAATATTTTCCTAATAAACCAGTAACTACTTAAGAATTTGGTAAAGAAAAGTAATAGAGAAATTGTAGAAGAACATGTTGAGAAAATAAAACTATATTATAATGAAATATATTCAATGATTACACACCATTACAACAATATGCGCAATTATACACAATAATATACCTGCAACAACAAAAAAACATTTACTACTTCTATCCAATTTATATTCTCATCAAACCAAGCTATTTACCAAGACTAACCACTATTATTTATGTTCTCATCACTTTGTAAATATATTATGGTATCTTTCTACTTTTCTAATAACACAACATCAGCATACCATGCATGTGATACCATTATTTCATATGACAAAACTGTGACAAAGTGTTGAAATAAGTATGCCGCAAGTAAATATATAATTTAGTACAAAGTGATGAGAACATAAATAATAGTGGGTAGTCTTGGTAGGTATATTTATTTGGAGCTTGTTCCTATCCATTTTTTATGCAAATACTTTCTTAAATTATGGTGGGAAACTTGTATTATTAGTTATTTACAACGATTTTAAATTTATATGGTTTGATAATTTATCTGGCTTGAATATGCAACATTTTTTTTATTCATCCACCATTTTCCAACATTTTTGTTGAGTTTGTAATGTTCCTGAGCATCTCTGATATACAACCTAGGAGAGATTCTTGGGGTGATAACATTAATTGGAACCGTTGCCGGGGAGAGGAGAATTGAAGCTCAGCTTCCCTGGGAGAATGACACAGTTTCAGATTTTGATGATAGACAAGGTCTGGACACATATTTTGGTTGTAATAATCTATCTGGTGACTCCATTGGAGGAAGACCAAGCTTTGGCGACTCCACATTGAAGTTCTGGTGCAGTTGGTGAGGCATGCTCGGAGAAATCCTTAGAGGTCATCAGCTAAACCATTGCTTGATCCTGAGAAGATCGTTAAACAGAAGAAAATATCACAGTAAGGAGCACCAGGATCAAGTAAGCCGTAAAAGTTCCATGTATCTCTGGTAGTGAATGTCACCTTCAGAGATTCATTTAGCTCCTTAGTCATTCATTTCCCTTTCGGACCTCAGTTCAAAGAAGCATCCATGCTATCCATCATATTCCTCTGTTTCTATCACTCTTTTCATTGATTCATACCACTTAGTCTACCAGTATCCTTTCATACACCCTAGTCATGGCAGGCCAGCAAGCCTTCACAAAGATAGAACAAATAGTTGCTGCTAGGTATGGATCCTTAGTCTTGCCTACCCCTTTGAATGTCATGCCTGCAGGAGATTATCAAGAATTTATGCCAAAGTTTACTAGTGCAGAAGGAGTAACAGCTGAAGAGCATTTAGAAGCCTTTTATAGCTATGCTGATGACCTAGATATCAATGAAGAGGATGTTTGGATGAGGGTTTTTCTCAAAAGCCTAGATGGGGAAGCTAGAAAATGGTTTAGAGAATTACCCCCTAGGTCTATTGCAGACATTGACGCCCTAGATGATGTGTTCTTAAAGCACTGGGGGAATAATAAAGATCTACTCTTTTATTATTCTGAATTTGGGAACTTGCAGAGAGAAGATGGTGAACTGTTGTCTGATTTCAACATCAAATTCAATCTTATGTACAGCAGAATGCCAGTTGAAGTAAGACCCACCCCTGCTTCTGCCATGCTCACTTATGCTAATGCCTTCGATTCTCAGTTCTGCCTGTTGTTAAGAGAAAGAAGATGCACTTCTTTGGCTAATATGCAAAATGCAGCCTTTGAGGTAGAAGCAAACATCATTGCTGCAGATAAACTCGAAGGAGATCATGAAAGGAGAAGACAGGGAGAAGAATCCTCATCATCCTCAGAGCCTGAGATAGATGAATTAGCTAGGATGATTGAGTTTTTGGCCTCTGAAGTTTCTAAATTAAAGGCTGAGTAGTATTCTGAGGAAGCAGGAGCTCCTTGTTCCTTTACTCTTTCAAAGGAAAATCCATATCAAGGAGCAAATAAGCATTTGCATATTTTGCAAAGAAATAAAGTTACAAATGAAGATCAAAGGGTGAAGACCCTTTGTTAGAATATAGTCATGGAAGTAGAGCAATATGAAGAAGAGGAGGAGGTCCATGGTTTGGAAGGTGTCCCTTTCCTAACCAGAGTTGCATATGAAGAAGCATTATCCAGAGGTACTGCTCGTGAGTTTGTTGTAGCTGCAAAACAACAAGCTGATCAACAGAAGCAATTAGCAGCATATCCTACTACCTTCCAAGAATCTGTACCCGAAGCCGGCTCATCTTCACATGACTATGCAGATCTGCGAATTTTCTAGCCTGCTATCATCCCCAGTCCAGTGATCAAGAAGGGAGAGGAAACCTCCCTATCATCTTTTGCTTCTCTTTCTGTTCAAAGGACAATCCCTCAAAGTTGCCCCTTGAACACTGAGGCAGAACAAAATTCAATGATCAAGGCTGATACTGATCACCTCAGTCTTGATATTCTGAAACCTGCTCAGATGGCCTCCACACAGACTGAAAAGGCAGCTTATCAGATGACAGAGGAATAGGTTGTACAGTTGTGGGACTCCTCCTTGGATAAGGATAGTTTAAAGAAAAATGAAAGAGAAGATAATGTCTCTGTGTCCCCTGCACAAAAATACAATGGTGCATCTTTAATATTAGTTATGCAGACTACAAAAGACACAGACAAGTACACAGCAATCATGATTATTCAGCAGGTGTACAGAGGCTCCTATGAAGAACATACAAGGAGGAAAATACACAAAGGGGAAATGAAATTTGATCCATATTTACCTATTAAGCTCAAATGTCCTAAATTTGTTGAGGTAAATGATCAAATCAATCCTGTTTTGCAGCTCTATGATAAAGGGCCGAGAGAAGGAGAAAAAATTTTGATGGCCTATCAGTTGGCCAATTTTTGAGTAATTGTGTTGATTGTGAGCAGTTTCTTTTTCAGGTTTTAGTGTAGACTTGGTTTGACTCCATGCCTAATGGATACTAAGCATAGTTTTTAAAGCTGGTTTTACATGAAGGCATTGGTCTGCAGTTCTTAAGACCTCATAGGGAGGATCTTATCCCTAGATGGAGCCAGTGTTAGCTCTGCTACAATTTCAGTGCTTAAAGGTCAAATTCAGGACTGGTGGTTGGTTTGTGCCGAGAAGGGTGCTCACAACAGTCGTTCTCCTCCTTCTCCTTCAGTTTCCTCACACCTTCTCAACCTTCGTTGTCTCTGTTTCTCTCATAAACTTCTTCATCCCTCACTTTTCCCTATTCCCCGCTTAATTCCTTTACCCTGCTGCCTTTGTTTTATCTTTATAAACTCTACATCGCCCCTTTTTCTTTAAGCCCCGGGCGCTAAACTTATGAACCCGCGCCCACGTGACCCATCCCTCCATAACCCTTTACCGCCTTTTTCGTGCGCACTAAACATCATTCATCTCCCTACCGTTGATCGCGTCCATCTCCATATTTAACAGTGGATGCTTCCCCCGATTGCGCAACCTACGCACACGTTAACCTGCGGGGGCGGTGGTTTTTGGCTGCCACGGGTCGCAATATTACGGGATTGCGTCGTTGCATACGGATACCGCCGAGCCCCGGTAGGCAGTGCAGGGAAACCACCTGCCGCTTGAAACCACTTGTCCCCCTGTCGTTAGCCTCTACGCGACTTCTGCTCCCGATCACCGTTAGATCTGCCACATCCATATTCGACGACCCTCGTTGCTCCATCTACGTGTCCTCCCGATACTCCCTGTCAATTGATCACAGCGGTTCATCCTTGCAATCTGACGGCCCACACTGGTTTGACCAGCTTCCGCCAAATTTTCCCCTCCGATAGATCCTCGCCGTTGATTCACGCAATCCAATGACCGAGCCTTTTCCCTGTCACAATCATGTCTCTGCTATTCTGTCTCTGTTCATAGCTTGTCTTGAGCTCCCGAAGGACGAAGCCACCAGCTACCTGTACCCTGCATAATAAAGTTTCAACAACTGCAATAACTAGCAACATGGTCGAGAAGGAAACAGGACAGCCTTGAGCAGATAAACAAAGTTATTAGTTATGGAGCTCCTATCAGTCAGTACTCCATCTGCCCGAGAAGGACTACAGAATGCCAGAGAATGTCTAAATCATCCATTAAAGCAGGCAGAGTGTAGAAGAGCCCCATATCTGAGAACTAATGTGTTAGGTGGTCCATTATGACCCCTTCTTGTGTAACACAACAGAGAAAATTTGTAAATAACCTCTATATATACCCAAAATCAAGAGGTTGATGATTGATGAATGTTATTTTGTTGTAGGCTTCAACTTTTGGAGACTGTAACTACTGTGATACCTGTAGCATCTGGTCTTCATTTTCAGCTAATGCAAGCTTCTTTTGTTGTTAATTTCTCACTTTCCACTTCTTCTTCTTTGTTCCAGGCTATGCCTGTTATGCATTTATTCATGTGCTGTAGATGTTTAGCATTAGAGGGGCTATCATCCCACCTCTGTGTTTGAATCTAGCATCTATCATTGAATTTGTATGCAGGTTTCTATTATTTTAATGCCAGAGAGCTGTCATCCTGTTTTTGTATTAGGAAACAGATTTACAGACTTTTTAACTGGTTGCAGTTGGCCATCGCAGGGTCCTGTGCATCTGCTGGTGTGATCAGTATTCTCCATCATCACATTTTCTTTAAAATTGTGAGTAATTGGTAGTCTAAAGCCTTGTAGTCTGGGGGTGTTCACCCATGTCTGGGGTTAAGCATAGTAGAAGTGGTTATCTGGCTTGAATATGCAACATTTTTTTATTCATCCACCATTTTCCAACATTTTTGTTGAGTTTGTAATGTTCCCGAGCATCTCTGATATACAACCTAGGAGAGTTTCTTGGGGTGATAACAGGTTGCAATTAATATTTAACAACCACCACTTGTCAAAAACTTGGCATTACATCAGTAGAACCAACTACCACCCTATTGGAACTAGCTGACCGATCGGTAGTCAGGCCAGAAGGTACACTACACAATGTCATGGTATCTGTAGATTCCTGGGAATACCCTGTCGAATTTCTGATAATCAACCCCAAAAACCGATTCGATGCACACCCTTTAATCTTAGGTAGACCTTGGCTAGCGACTGTTGATGCTTACATTGGCTGCCGGCAAGGCAGTATGACTATAACTAGAAGGAGTAATATTAAGAATCTAGCTCTATACCCTCCAGCTTAGCCAAGTTTAACAACAATGAAAACTAACAAACAACCTGTATCATATCTCATAGAAAACATTAGGTCCTCATTAACCATAGAATATGCCCTCGATTTTAAAGACCAAACAGAGGGTGACATTATTAACAACTTCATTAACCAATCCGAATTTAGATCCCATGTACAATGTCACATGATAGAGGCAACATTTGACAATGAACTAGAAGAAGATCATCTCAAAGACACTCATGATCAATGAATACCCACTACCTCTGTTTCAAATAGCAAAACTATAGAAATTGAGCCAGGAAAAACCTTGAACATTAACAAAAACCTGACTCCTAAACAAGAAGAAAAGCTAGTCCAACTACTGAGAAAATACAAGGAAGCTTTTGCCTTGGATTATCCAGACATGAAGGGAATTCATCCCCAGCTGTGTACGCACCACATTTATACAGAAAAGGATGCTAGACCCATTTTCCAACCCCAACGGTGACTCAACCCTCACCTGAAAGATATTGTGAAAGCTGAGTTACAAAAACTTTTAGATGTAAAATTTATTTATCCAATCTCCGATAGCAAGTGGGTCTCTCAACCAGTAGTGGTGCCAAAGAAGAATGGAAAATGGAGGATTTGTGTAGACTACAGAGAATTTAACAAAGCAACTCAAAAATATCACTTTCCCCTTCCATTCATTGATAAAGTATTAGATTCATTAGTAGGAAAGAAATTCTTTTCTTTCCTAGATGGCTTCAGTGGGTACAATCAGATTTAGATTGCCCCTAAAGACCAGAATAAAACTACTTTTACCTGTCCTTGGGGAACATTTACCTACAAAGTCCTGCCCTTTGGCCTATGCAATGCGCCTGCCAGATTTCAGAGGGCCATCCTCAACATCTTTTCCAATTTAATAAAGGAAGGGCTTGAAGTATATATGGATGATTTCACACCATATGGAGATGATTTTGAGCCAGCACTAGAAACATTGGAAAAGGTGCTGCAACGATGTATTGCCACCAGGCTCTGCTTGAGCCATGAAAAGTGCCATATGATGATGACCGAGGGACTCATCCTAGGTCATTATATCTCAGCAGCCAGAATACAGGTAGATCCGACCAAAATTCAAATAATTTTGTTAATATCTACTCCTACCACACAGACAGAAGTACGCAGTTTTCTAGGATTTTCTGGTTATTATAGGAGATTCATAGAGCATTTTTTTGAAATAGATGCACCTCTATACGCACTGACAGGGAATGTTGATTTTATTTGGACTGATAAATGCAACCATGATTTTGAGTATCTGAAAAATCTTGTGTCAACAGCCCCAGTGCTTAGAGGACCAAATTGGGATCTGCCATTTCAGATTTCATCTGATACTTCAGACATAGCTATTGGAGCAGTCCTTGGGCAGGAAGAAGATAAAAAGCCATATGCAATTTATTGCATTAGTAAGAATTTATCTCATGCTGAACTGAACTATATCGTAACTAAAAAAGAGTTTTTAGCAGAATTTGACATCACAATAAAAGATCGACTTGGGACAGAGAATCATGTAGTTAATTTCCTCTCACGAATGCCGAAGCTAGCTGACACAATAGTAGTCGAAGATCAATTCCTAGATGAACATTTGTTTGCTGTTACTGTCAAGACACCCTGGTATGCTGATTTTGCAAATTATTTAGCAGTAGGTAAATTACCAAAGCCTCTAACCCCTAATGAACGAAAACAAATTGTGCAACGTAGTACCCGATTTTCTTGGATTGGGGGCTACCTATTTCATATAGGGGCAGATATGCACATCAGAAGATGCATCCGCGAAGATGAAATATTTCACATTCTAAAAGCTTTTCATGACGGACCATGTGGCGAACATTTCGCAGATCACAGGACTGGTCACAAGGTTTTACAAACAGGCTATTACTAGCCCATAATCTTTAAAGACGCTATGAAATTTATTCAAGCTTGTGACAATCGCCAAAGAGCACGATGCCCTGGACAATCCAACGAAATGCCTTTAAACCCATAGTTAGTAATCGAACCATTTGAGCGTTCGGCGCTTGATTTTGTTGGTCCAATCAACCCATCATCAAATCGGAAAACATATATTCTAGTAGCAACAGAGTATGTTACCAAATGGGTTAAAGCAGAGGCACTTCCAAGAGCTACAAAGGATTCTGTAATACATTTCCTTTTCCAAATATTTGTGTGATATGGCTTCTCGAGGGACATAATCACAGATGGAGGACCGCAGTTTGTAGGTAATAAAATCACTGCAACATTAAACAATTATCACATTCAGCACAAAATTACCACTTTGTATCACCCACAAGAAAATGGCCAAGTAGAGAGCATGAATAAGGTGATAGAGGCAATAATTACAAAAATAGTTTCATCACACAGACGCGACTCGGCTTCAAGATTTCCTGAAGCCTTGTGGGAATACCAAATAACGTGGAGAAATACCACCAGCCATTCACCATATCAGCTAGTATTTGGAAAACAACCCATGTTTCCAATAGAGTTCAAAATACAAACATTAAGAATAGCACAAGAGATCGGTCTGAATTTAAATGAGGTCCACACTAACAGATTACAACAAATTAACGGGCTAGATGAAATCAGCCTCTCGGCTCTTCAACACATTGCACTAATTCAACAGTAGAGAGCAAAATGGCACGATGCCCTAATCAAAACAAAAATATTCCATGAAGGAGATTGGGCACTCCTATATGATTCTAGGTTTCAGGATTTTTTGGGAAAACTGCAGACTTGATGGCTTGGACCATATGAAATACAGAAAGTGCATGACAATGGCACCATTAATTTAACTACAATTGACAGATCTGGACATGCCTTTAAAGAAAATAGTCACTGAGTGCGACTATACCATAAACCTCTTACTCGGGAATCCTTTTACCAGTAGCTACGGGAAGATTCTGATATGCAAATTATTGCTGAGGAAAATAATCCTTCCTCGGCATTGGTTCACTAAATAATCCCATTGTTCTCAAACTTTCTACATAAGTTTTTCTTTTCTTCTTGTAAAAACTACTTTCTGTATAGACTTTTACGTTTCTGCATTTTTTATTGTTTGTTGTTCCTTTCCAAAGGAATAACACTTTCGCATTTTTGCTGTTCCTTTTTGAAGGACCAACACTTTCGCATTTTTGCTATTCCTTTCTGAAGGAACAACACTTTCACATTTTTGTTTTTCTTTTCCGAAGGAACACCATTTCCGCATTTCTGTTGTTCCTTTCCAAAGGAACAACAGTCCCGCATTTCTACTATTCCTTTCTGAAGGAACAACACCTCCCCATTTTTTTTGTTCCTTTCAGAAGGAACAACATTTCCACATTTTTGTTGTTCCTTTCCAAAGGAACAACACTTTAGCATTTTTTTTGTTCCTTTACGAAGGGACAACACTTTTGCATTTTGCTGTTCCTTTTCAAAGGAACAACATTTCCGCTAGACTCTTAAAGGAACAACACTTCCACCCAATTGCTTTTACTGTTCCTCTTAAATGAACCTCACTTTCCGCCAGATTGTTTTGCCATTCCTTTTAAAGGAACAACCCTCCTTCGCATTTTTCTTTCTGCCGTTCTTTCCGAAGGAATAGCAGTTTCGATTTCGGATGATCATAGGTTGTTCCACCAAAGGATCAATATTTTATTTCACACTTGCTTCATTTGTTGTTCCGTTTAAGGAACAATTGCTATCCCTCTTAAGGAACAACAATTTCGAGTCTATTTTTTTCTTTTGTTTGTTGTTCCTCTTAAAGGAACCATGGTTTTGCATGCAGATATTCTTTTTGCTATCCCTCTTAAGGAATAGCAGCTGTTCCATCTAAGGAAAAACACTTTTTGAGTGCATTTTTTTTTGTGTTTCTTAAATAACATCATTTAGAGGATTTTTGTGAATGATGGTTCATTGTTCATGATCTCTTTAAGGCACAGGCATACATTCATGCAAGAACACAAAAACTAGAGGATACTGAAATCAGCAAACCAAAGAAAAATTATTATCTTTAGAGAAATTGCTTTGTATCGATAAGAAAAAAAGAGGAAAGGACACAACTATTTATATCACTTTGCTGTCTTTATTTTCACTAAAACTAATTTGATTGATTATTTTTATCATGTTGGTTCTTCCTTAATCTTCATAATTCTCTTTGATCATTATTATTGAATAAGAATAAGGGCATATTTTTCCTCTATTGAGATGTTCAAACTTCTTCCACCATCCCTACTCTTAAGGAGTGTTGAGCCATCCTCTGTATATAAATAGGAAAGTGCTATATAAAAGAAAAGAAAAAAAAAAGAGAGAAAAATATATATCTATATGATTACTAACATGATTTGTCAGATGAAGGATAGGGGGTCTCATCAAGAGCTAGCCTACCATGATTTTAAGGAAGCAGTGAAGTGGCATTCCCACTATGGCCAGCACACCAGGGATATGATCCAAGAGGCATATCAGAAAAATAAAAAAGTCCTTGGAACAGGAGGTCTCATCACGAGCCGCCTACCCACCTTTCACTCCTTCCTAGTGAATGGCATTGTGATTCATCTGGTTACCAAGCCAGCACAATGGCCTCCATTCTGACATCACACAACACTTTCCTAGGAATACATAAAGGATTATGGTTCCAAGGGTGAAAGAAGAAACTTTGTCAAGGTTATGAACACCTGTGGGCAATAGAGCTCTATTGATGGTATTGAAGCCATACTTTTCATACACCAATAGTCATTATAAACCCTTTTCTTATATCTTTATCTTGATGTCAAATGAGATTATGTTATATAGCCCTTTTCAACCTCTTACACATGAAATGTGGGTTACAAATCAATCATAATGGCTAAAGTGGATAATGACCACATAAGCATTTTTACTTACGTCAGTTGTCCTCTCCCCTATTTTTCGCATCATTTCATAGAATTTCTATATCTATTGTGATTTCCATCATAATCCTCTATTTCAATAATTCGCTACTTTTGCAATCATGCCATGAATATATACGACATTCCTTTTTTCTGTACGGTTGCCATCCAGTACGCCGCTCCTCCATTTGCCGGTCGAGGACGACCTATAACATTTCAGGGGGGTGCGGGTGATCTCCAAAATACACTAGCAGACGTGTCAATTCCTTATTTGGAGGTACTACGACTCCATCAGATCTCAGAAATAGCAATTTTGGTTGCTCTGTAAAAATTAACAGTGTGCTAAGCTTGAACAAAATGGGAGGCAGAGCAATACGCAGCGAACCACAAGTGCTGATAATTTCTAGCACTGTACTAGCAATTCTGGAAAGAGCAAGATGGATCAATTACCTTACACAGCTACAACAGTTCCATGAAACTGTGGCCATTGAATTTCTACAGAATTTGCAGGAAGATTATTCCACGGTGAGGGGAAGGCGAATAATGGTAACAAAGACGATAATTGTCGAAATATCTGGACTACTGGCAGTCGAACCAGTATGGACCAAGAAAAAAGTAAGACTTCAAGACGCCATAGCCATCTTCCATGACGAAGGACAGAACCTTATCTTCAAAGGAAAAGGAATCCTACCTGCAACCCTGGGAGAACCATGGGCAGAATTAGCCAAAATAGTGCAAAGCTACATCACATGAGATGGGAGAAAGGATGTGGTAAGACCACGCCATCTCAAATTATTAACATTATTAAGACAAAAATGTGCTGTAAATTTGCCTGCATATTTGATTTCTTTATTGCATGATGCCGCTCAAAGTATAAGGAAATCACGCCATACAGAAATGGTGGTAAGTCATCATGGTTTAGTTCGATTAATAGTTAATCATAGTCTTGCTCTGCAGCAGTCTAGTTGGGAAGAATTGGTATTTTCAATAGACAGGGGATTGGCCTTACCAACCCCGAAAAAAAAAGAACCACCAGCACATCAACTAGACCACAGAAACGCAAATAGTCCCTTAGATCAAGGAAAAGCAGGGGAATGCTGGGAAATCTCCAAGATACTAGTAGCCAACCCTTAGAAATACTGGACTCCGAGGATGAGCAACCCCCACAACTCGAAGAAGGGGAAAATGTGGAAGAAGATTGGAAAGAAGAATTGGAGGAAGAAACAAAGTGCTCTGGTGCAAGTCCACTACAAAGTCCATTGCAGAAAAATGAATTGGCCCAAATTTTGGCCAATATGGGTGAGTATATTCAACAACAGAGCCCGCTCAATCTCAATATTGAGGCAGCACAATCACAGGAACACTTTTTTCACAGTGAGAGTGCATCCGAGGAGATGAATGATGAGGAAGAAGAAGAAGCACAATCACAAGAACACTTTGCTCACAGTAAGAGTGCATCTAAGGAGATGAATGATGAGGAAGAAGAAGAAGGGAAATCACAGGAACACCCTGTTCATAGCAAGAGTGCATCTGAGGAGATGAATAATGAAGAAGAAGTAGAAGCAAAAGCCACCCGAGAAATAGCAGATCAAACCAGGGTTACCTCCCCTGAGAAACCTAATCAAGAGGACGAGAACACTGAAGAAGTGTTCCAAACAGAAAATATGGAAATAAGCCAGGGCGAGGGTACAATCCCTGAAGAACAAAGCCTAGGTCCAAGAAAAGAAACAACTGTTCCATCAAAGAAGAAGATGAATGAAATCAAGAGGCTGCGAAAGGAACATCAAAGGCTACTAAATGTAATAAAACAACTCAGACAGTAGATAAGGGCCCTAAAAATGTGGAAAATCTCAAAAAGAACTACAAGAAAAAGAAATGAAGCCACCCAAATGAAACCCCATAAAATCAAGGCCACGGGGACTCAAACGGAGCCTATATCCATTCAGGACAACAAGGAACATCATGCGACTATTACAAATGCAGTGGCCCAAACAAAAGATACACCAATCTGTAGTAAGGATGTCCAAACAGAGGCACTATCCTCTAATGTCACGACTGACCAAACAATTTATGATAAAGAGACACAGACTGTAGGAACCAGATGTCACAATAAGAAGATCCAGGTAGATCTTCAACCTAAAAGTCTTTCGACGAAAAATGATCCTAGGATAGTGAAACTCCAAGAGGATCTAGCACAGGCTTAGCAAACGATAGAAAAGCTCACAGAAGAGACTGTTCCTTTGGAGAAATACCAAAAGTTACAGCAACAATTTAAGAAAATCAATGCATCAGAGAGTGAGGCATTTAATAAATCTCGGAAGGCAAGGGAAAAAGTTGAAAAGGTAACAAATAAGCTAAACTCAGTCATAAACCGAATGGATACCCTCTGTTCTCTATATACTGATGTTCTAGCCTATAGGGCACCTGCCAAAACTTATGCTTTGTTTTTGTTAGAAAGATATTTATAGTTAAAAATTAAGGCTATCAAGGCAGGGGTACCTATAGAGTTAAAAACTATTAATGATTTCATAAAATACTGTAAACATTATGGAGTGAATGTCCATCGATTGCTATGTGAATTTTATTTCCATAATTTTGTGTTGGAGGAGGAAATGGAAAAGAATTCCAGTCCTTTTGTGGTTGATATCCAGTTTCAAGCATTCATTTCATTTGCCATTAACCAGTTAAAATGGCTCAAAGCCCATAACACCTTTCAGAGACAAGAAAACTAGTTAGACCTTTGGGTAAGGGGTGAACCGGAAAACCCATTATAGCTGTGGGATAAGCATAGAAGCTTAATGAGAAAGAAGGGTGTGATCCAGACATTGGTACCCATTCATAAAGTAGTTGTCCAGCAAGGGGTAGAATACTTCCTATCCATCAAAGACCCTGCCATAACAGCAGCTAAACTCTGATGGAAGACTTCCAATCGAAATATCCAGGACAAAGAACCCTTCAATTATAAAAATTTTAAATTAGCTGTCGATCGCCTGGTTACCTACAGTAACCTCATCTTGAGAGAAGGTCCACTTTGGCTAGGTTGTATATTTCGAATCCCCATTATCTAGTATCTTGCAGCAGGATATAAGGCTATATACGAATTGCCTGAGGGGAAGATAGGAGCCATTTTTGAAGTTTTAGCTACAAATCATGGTTTTATACCACTTCATAAAAATCCCTCTCCAGCCTATTCCCTAACTGCCTTGCCTGTAAATTACATGGTTTTCATGAGGACATGAAAAAAGATAAACAAGGGGGTGCATTGAGCGATGGAAAAGGTATGCATTTGCAATTTATTTCTTTATCTTTTCCTTTGGATCATAACTCCTTTACATTCTAAAATGGTAATATGTTAAAGAATTATGATAGAATTAAGGAGATTTGTGATTAATACAAAATAACTAATTATTGTCTTTTTCTATACAAAAAGTGAAGGGAATAGAAAATCACTATTTGGAAGGTAAAGACAAAAGCAAGGAAAATGTTGTTCCTCCATTAGGAAACCGTGTCCAGACAAGAAGAACGAGATTGGAGTGTGCAGCTTAGGAAAAGATAGAGAAGACAAAGTGGTTGCGCAAGAAGACAACTAAAGATGGAATATTAAGCGAATCCCTCAGGATCTTTTGATCCTAAGGGATCGCTGTTGGCATTATGATTCTGGTATGGCTCTATGTTACAGGTGTTGTACTTGATGGCAACTCTCTTAAGTGGCAATGCTCTGTTCAGGCTCTCGAAATATGTTGGAAAATAAGAGGTACACAGGTACTCAGTTCAAAAGGTGCGGACCCGCAGGTTATGCATTCATAATGTGCGTACATGTACACAAGATCACATAACAAAAGGTGCGGTCCTAAAGTGCACACACTTTCATGTAGAGAAAAGCACACATGGGGTTTCTTATGTTTAACCCTTGGTATTTATCCGACGGTATTGTGTTATTATGGTTCTGGCCCGTGGTATTGTGAAAGGCCTAAGGCTATAAATAGAGAAGGAGATCACTTGGCAAAAGCATCTTTTGAGAATTGAATATCTTAAGATCTGAAATATTGGGTTATCGGTTTAAAAGCTTGATCTATATAAAAGTGAAGTTGAAAGTGAATCTATGAAGTGTGATCTCTCGGGCGCATGATCAGATCTGGGCATCTGACTATCTGTGGCACACTGGTGGACTGCCAATTTAGCCCTAATCAGAGGTACGCAGGTAATCAACTGTGCAAGTGCGGGGGTACGCAGAGCAGAAGAAGGCGCAGTGCGTGGGTACGCATAGCAGAAGAAGGCGTAGTGCATGGGTATGCAGCGCAATAAAGGATTAGGTGCGGAGGCACAGTGAAAGTACGCGGCGCTACAGAAGTCGCAGGTGCGTAGATACGCGGCGCGACAGAAGCCGCAGGTGCGGAGCTACAGTAGAGGTACGCAGCGCGATAGAAGCCGCAGGTGAGGAGCTACAGTATATGTACGCGGCGCGACAGAAGGTGCATGTGCGTAGATACGCAGTGCAACAGAAGGTTCTCTGCGGGTATACACAGAGGAGCAGAAGGTGAAGTGCGGGGCTACGTAGGCCAGATAAAGAAAAACTGCAGATCTGTCTTAAGACCTTTTGTTGGCTGAATTTTTCTATTAATAAGGTGTTCTAGGTTTAGTTTACTGTTATTGTTGATCTGGTTACTGCAGTTGACTGTGTGATTTACATGTACTTGATGATCATTTGATGTTCATGGATCCAGTTTGAAAATTTATGAAAAGTGGTCCTTGAAAGAAAAGAAGTAGGGGTTTGTAGCTCCCTTCCAGGAGAGACTGGAAAACAAGAGAGAGTTGTAGCTCTCTGTAGGTTGTAGCCTGCGTACTGGTAAAGGACTGCACCAGTGCAAAATCATTGTAAAAGGAGTTTCTTATTAAAAGAAGATAGAGACATATTGTAGCAAGTGGTTTTCACCCACATTGGGTTTCCACCTTATATTTGGTGTTCTTTGGTGTGACTATCTGTTTTTCTTGTTCATGCTCATTATTTTATGGTACTGACATGCAAAAATAATTCAAAGTATAAATAAGGAATATTTATTAAAAGAACTTAATAATACTGATTCACCCCCCCCCCCTCTCAGTATTATTTCCAACAATTGGTATGAGAGCAGGTCTTTCAGAGAAGCTTGATCGCTTGAAGGAAGATCACTCATCATGAGAAACTACGAGAGGGAAGCATCAATCAGGCCACCAATTTTTGATGGGACAAACTTCAATTATTGGAAGGTAAGAGTTACTGCCTATCTTCAATCTCTTGGTATAGAAGTTTGGGATATCATAGATATAGGCTACACTTTTCCTTCAGCTACTCCTACAGATTTGGCCGAAAAGAAGAAATATGAAACAAATGCTAAAGCAGTCAATACTCTGCTAGGATGCTTATCTCAAACAGAATTCGTGAAGGTTATGCAATATAAATCCGCAAAAGAAATATGGGACAATATTGTCTTGAGCTACGAAGGAGATGAACAGGTAAAGCGTGCTAAACTTCAAACCCTCAGGATTCAGTATGAGAATCTCAGAATGTATAATGGTGAAAGTGTGGCTAACTATTTCCTTTGGGTAGACGAGATTGTTAATTGCATGAAAAACTTGGGTGAAGAAATAAAAGAGGCTATTGTGGTTGAAAAAGTTCTAAGATCATTGTCCCCCAAGTTTGAATCTAAAGTGTCTGCAATAGAAGAAAAGGAAAATCTATGAACTATTACTATGTCTTAGCTACACGGAATCCTAACTGCTTATGAAATGAGAAAGGGAGGTCCATCAGACAGAAGAGAAGCTGCTTTCAAGGCTTCAAGCAAAGGAGACTACTATGAAGCAAGTCACGTGCTAGAAGAAGAAGAAGAAGAATCAAATTTTGTCAGAAATCTTCAGCGAGGTACTGGAAGGTTCAGAGGTAAGTTACCTTTTAAATGTTTTGCTTGTGGAAGAGTAGGTCGTTATGCTTCGAACTGTCCTCATAAGGATAAGATTGACAAAGGAAAGGAGCCTGCTAGATGGAGCAAGAAACAGAATGCAAATAAGAAAAGCTACTACACTCATGAAGATAGTGATGGTCTATCAAATAGTGATGAAGATGAACGAGGTAATGAGTATAAACTTTTAATGGCATTTGAAGATGATGATTACATGGATGCTATAGATGTGGATAGCTTTCATGAAGAAATTTCTAGACTTAAGACATGTATAGAAGAAAATAACATGATCATTGATACTCTACAACTTCAAATTGATGAAAAAGAAAAATATCTTGAAAAGTTAGAAGGTGAAATTGTTGGTCTTAGAAAAGAGATTGAGAAAACAAAGGCTATTAACCTTAAGTTTGTCAAAGGATCTGAAACTCTGGATGAGATCATCAATGTACAACGTTCTCCTCTAAACAAGACAGGTCGGGCTATAATGGAGAAACTTCTCAAGCATCCACCTCAAGAAGTTATCTTGATGCAGTGGGAAGGAATGAGCACAAGCACAATCAAGATCACCAGGTAAAGCATGGACGAATTGCAAACAAAGACTATCAGGGGCAATCCGTCTTAAGGGTAAACAAAAGCTAAAACCAGCCACAGGTAAAATCTTCTCAATTTGGTTCAAGAATGGATGACAATAGAAATTACAATTATTTGGCTGGTAGATTTGATAACCGCAGAAGTTTCTTCAATGGACAATGTTTCTCTTGCCATAACTTTGGTCACAAAGCAGCTCAATGTGTTGCATATAAAACAATCATGACTAGAGAAGCTCAAAAACAAAGAAGTATGACCAGGATTACAAAAAGGACCTATAACAACTTTTCGGCTCTTGAAAATGAAGTTGAATGTTCTATTTGCAATAACTTTGGTCATGAAGATTCTGAATGCAGGAGCAGGTTTCAGCAGACAAAGGAACAAGCCTCAAGCACCAAAACATGGAGAATAGAGGAACCACAAACATAAAGATGTGGGATAGCATTTTATGCAGAGGGACAGGAAAATCTATGGTACATTGACAGTGGATGTTCGAAGCATATGACGGGTGATAAAGAAAAACTTGAATCATATTCTGCTTTAGAAAAGGGAAAGAAAGTTTCTTTCGGAAATGATACTCCTGCAACTATAAAAGGAAAAGGCACTGCTCAGTTAAAAGAAAAGGTCAAATCTGGAAATGTTTTGTATGTTGATGGATTGAAGCATAATCTTCTGAGTGTCAGCCAGATGTGTGATCAAGGAACCGAGGTAATATTTAGATCAAATGGATGTCTTGTTCGTGATCTTGATACAGGTAAAACAGTGATCAGAGGTGAAAGAACTCCAAATAATCTATACATATTTGAAGAAGGACAACAACAATGCTATCTAAGTAAGGATGATGAGCACTGGTTATGGCAGCATAATCTTCTGAGTGTCAGCCAGATGTGTGATCAAGGAACCGAGGTAATATTTAGATCAAATGGATGTCTTGTTCATGATCTTGATACAGGTAAAACAGTGATCAGAGGTGAAATAACTCCAAATAATCTATACATATTTGAAGAAGGACAACAACAATGCTATCTAAGTAAGGATGATGAGCACTGGTTATGGTGCAAATGGAGCACGAGATAGTTTCAGAAGATTTATTGAAAAAATGAAGATTGAAAGATTGAGAAAGCAACATCTTAGTAATGTTGAACTTGATTCAACTCTCACGCACTTCATTTTGAATGGGCTTGACACTATTCAATATCAAATAATACAAGGTGATTGAGAAGACATTGTTAAACTCATACCTAAAAGGGATTATTCCCTAGTTATTGTAGATATTCCCCATGGTTTCAGTATCCCAAACATTGACTATGATAGTGACCCTTATACTTATCAAGCTCTTAGTAAAGTGGTTGCATGATTTGTAGAAGTTACGTTATCACCATTATGGAGATTTGTGACATTTCATTCAGACACATAATTGGAAATGCCATTGACAAGCTTCAAGGGGAAAACAAACTCAAGGATGCATCTTACATGGTAAAACGTTGAAATTTATGTTTGATTAATTTAAAAAAAATCATTTATGTACAAGTTAATTGAACTTTTATTATTTCATGTTACAATAGGAAAAAGTCAAATCTTATTAACCATGAAGATCAACCAATTATAAGTGATTGTGGGTTCATCCATGTTGAAAGTTGGACAAAAGATGATAGCTATAATTCTATGCTACTTAATCAGGTAGATGGAAAGAGTCATATCCAAGTATTGGTTTATGATGTTGTGGTAAAAAGCTAACATATGAAGATAAAGAAGCAAAAGGAGAGATAGTTAAGATTAAAAACCATAGCAATTGATTAAGTATCTTATAGACGTATGTTCAAATGAAGGAAATGGGCTCTAGATTTATTCTCAGGCCCATGTAAGTTTTATTATATAAAATTTAATTTCAATATCTTCTTTCTTAATTTATATGTGATTATATTAATTTACTTCATTATTTATTTTGTACTTGATTATTAAGTACAACTCTAGAATGTTGCCTACAAAAACGAAAAAATTGCATTGCCTTTGAAAAAGACCTAGTACAGTGCAAATTTATTTAGCAAAGAATTAATGCTCTTCAATTTATTCCATATGCAATGCAAGAAATTGGGTTGAGGAAAGTGGATTTTAATGAATCACGTATGGAAGAAAAGGAAAAGGAACCTCAACCACCATTAGATGGAATGATTGGAAAGGCATACATTCGAAGATTGGCACACATCAAAGATCCATTAGAAGAGGAAGATGAGCAAACTGAAGAAGAAAATATTGTGGAAGAAGACAAAGATGAAACTATAGAAGACGAAGAGTTTGGATTACATGATATTATTGATTAAATTTAAGTTATTTTTCGAAATCAAGCTCATTTTGTGTAACCATTAACTAGTTATACTTGTAATGTTTTGACTTTGACATTTTATGAGAAGAATAATTATTCATTTAATGTTGTTATATGTTCAATATTTGTATTATGTGATTTTCACTTTAATTTTTATGTGAATAATTATTTTTTGAAAAAAAATATGATTATTATTATTTTTTGACATGAAATTTATAAAAAAAACTATTATTTCATCATTTTTTGTTAAATGTTTCCTATAAAAATTGTGATTTTGACATGTCATTTCTAGAAAAAAATTGTCAAAATGTGTAATTGTTTGGTTATATTTATGTTCAAAATGTTTTTTTTATGTCAATTGTTAAAAATTATTGTTTTTTTATAAACAATTATTTGATGTGCATTGAAAAATTAATTAACGATATATAAATATGTATAATATTGAAACTTTAAAATATCGACCTTTTTCTTTAACTATGCAAAAAAATAAAGACCTCACTACAAAAAAATAAAAATAAAAAATAAAAACAAAAAATATGAATAAGTAGACTACAAAAATTGTTAAATTTAGAAAATAATTATTCACATTTAATACATTAGAAAATTTAAAGTAAAGAAATAAGCCTTTTAAAAAAAGGGCCCCATGCAGAATCAACAATTTTTAAAATCAACCTGCAAATCACTAACATTCTAAAAAATAATGTACATAAAACAATTTAAAGTGTAAAAAACTATGCTAAAAAATTTATATGTATTCTGCGTCAACACTTTTCAATATCAGTTGATTTTTTTGCTACCTCAAAAAAAAGGGATAATCATATGAGTTCTCGTTTCAAATTTTACATTGTTTCTAGTTCTAGTTTTGACAGACATCATGATCGTCATCGTTATCATCCTAATAGGAGGAGTGACAGGCGATACTTTCCGGATGAGTTTAAGAAGGAAAATCGACCTACCTTTGATGGAGAGATGAAGAAATCACAGGATGAAAAAGCATGGTTTCTTGGTATGAAGAAATTCTTTTGATTGCATGACTACTCAAAAAACAAGAAACCAAAGGTAGCCACTTTTAGTCTCAAAGGTAAAGCATATATTTGGTGGGAAGACGTGAAGAATGTCAAAGGTATACATGAGGAGCATTTGGTTTGGCATGCATTTGAAAGGCTCTTCAAGAAGAAGTACTTGTTTGAGAGATACTCTGATGAACGAGCTAAGGAGTTTTATGAGTTGTGGATGGGTTTTATGACATATGATGAGTATACTAGCATATTTTTGGAGTTGTTGATTTATGTGCCTTACCTTAGGGATGAGAAGGCCAAGGTTCAAAGATTCATTAGTGGATTTCTAGTGGCATGTAGAGACCGGATTTAGTTTGATGAGTCTAGATCATTGGAGGAGGATATTGGAAAGTTGAAGCATTTTTATTAGCAGTCGAAGCACAAACTTGAGCCTAAGCATGACTTGAAAAGAAATGAGAAAGTTAAAGGAAAATGGACACCAAAGAGAGGAAGACCTGAAGATGCAAATGAGAAAGAAAATGCAGTTTGTTACAAGAGATGCAATACAACTGAGAAGGGACGTGGAGAGCAGCAGGCTAGGGGCAGTGGTAGAAAACCATTACAGTGTTGGTTATGTGGTAAGGATCACCGTAAGAGGGATTGTCCGCAGTATCAAAGTGGTGGTAGACCCCAGATCTACAATTATTAGGAGGCGCATACAGTTGGTGATGTTGGTCATAACATTCCTCAGATCTATGCAGTTTTGGAGAACGGGCAAACAAATCATCTGGCATCGATCATTGAGATGGATGGTAATCTTTGTGATCAAGTTGTTTCTATTTTGATTGATCCTAGATCTAACTATAGTTATGGTAATCCTGACCTGGTGGATAAGTGTGGTTTGAAAAATAAGTGCGTGTAGATTCTTGGTTGGTACAGTTGGCTACATGTACAAAGAAGCGAGCTCACCATTGGGTAAGAGCTTGTGCATTTGAGTTAAATGATATATTTACAACAACACATTTGAATGTACTAGCATTGGGTTCGTATAGTATGCTTTTGGGTATGGATTGGATGTACCTTCACAGAACCAAAGTGGATTTCTTTGACAAGGAATTTGAGAGTGTGGATGATAGTGGGGAAAATAGGAAGTTGCAAAGGAAGAATCCTACATTAGTGAGGATGGTTACCGATATGCAGGTTAAGTGTAGTTGCAGAAAAGGTTGTGTGATGTTTGCAGTAGACATTTCTAGTGACAAGTGTAAGGAGGTTGAGCATGCACATGTGTTAAGAAGATACCCAGTTTTGCAACAGTTTCAGGATGTATTTCTTGATGACATTACAGAGTTTCCACCTAACAAGGAGGTAGAATTTTTTATTTAATTAGTAATAGGGGCAACCCCAACATCAAAAGCACCTTACAGGATGAGAAAACTTGAGTTGGTTAAGTTAAAGTTGTAGCTGAAGGAAATGTAGGACGAGGGGTACATTATGCCGAGTGTATCACCTTGGGCTGCACCAATGTTTTTAGTGAAGAAGAAAGATGGTACTCTTAGATTGTGCATTGATTACAGTCAGTTGAACAAAGTAATGATCAAGAACAGGTACCCTTTTCCAAGGATTGTTGATTTGTTTGATCAGTTGAAGGGAGCAACAATTTTCTCTAAGATTGACTTGAGATCAGGATACCATCAGGTAGGCATCAAGGAAGAGGATATCTTCGAGACTACGTTCAAGACCAGGTATGGTCATTATGAGTTTGTTGTTGTTCAATTTGGTTTGAGTAATGCTACAACTACATTTATTTGTTTGATGAATAGTGCGTTGAGTGCTTATCTAGACAAGTTTGTTATTGTATTCATTGATGACATACTAATATATTCTAAGAATGAGGAAGAACATGTTGATCATTTAGAAACATTGTTAAGGTTGCTAAGAGAGCATCAGTTGTAAGTGAAACTTAGCAAGTGCAACTTGTTTCAGACAGAGGTACATTATTTGGGGCATGTTTTCTCCGAGGATGGCATAGGAGTGGATCCAAAAACAATAAGGGCTACTATGGAGTGGGAAGCTCCTAAGAATGTGTATGAGGTGAGATCATTTATGGGATTGACATGCTACTACAGGAGGTTCATCAGGAACATCTCATGCATTGCATATCCTATCACATCATTGCAGCAGAAAGGTAAGAAGTTCAAATGGACAGAAGAATGTGAGGCATGTTTTGGGAAGCTTATGCATAGTGCTAAAGATTACAGATCCGAACAAGGAGTTTGTAGTGTTTATAGATGCTTTCAAGAGAGGACTTGGTGGAGTTCTCATGCAAGAAGATAAGGTAGTGTGCTATGAGTCACAAAAATTGAATGAGCACGAGCGAAACTATCCAACACACGATCTGGAGCTAGCAGTGATTGTACATGCATTGAATATGTGGAGGAACTATCTTCTTCGCAAGAGGTTTACATTGATGAGCAATCACAGTGGGTTGAGATATTTGTTTGATCAGCCAAATCTGAATGATAGGAAAGCTAGATGGTTGGCTACCCTTAGTGAGTTTGACTTTCAGATCAGATACATCGTAGGAAGGAGAATCGGGTTGTAGATGCTCTTAGAAGGAAGGTACAGGTAAATCGTATATCAGCTATCAACTCTGATGGGATAGAGTTACAAGATAGGATCTTGCAGGAAGGATAACAGGATGACAAATACATGGAGATTATGCACAGGTTACAACAGAGCACAGGTGCAGGTACATGTATAGGTACGGGTGATCAGGATGCATACTATCATCTCACGACAAATGGTTTTGTGAGATTTAGAGATAGGATCTATGTACCAAAGTGAAGTGAGCTCAAGAGGCTTATCTTGAGGGAATTTCACGCCAAGCCATACTCAAGTCATCCAAGATATCAGAAGACGTTGATGGTGGTGAGGAAGTCCTACTATTAGCTGAATATGAAGAAGGAAGTGGTAGAGTTGTGGCTAGATGTTTAGATTCTCAACAGGTCAAGGAAGAATGTAAGCATCCAGGTGGTTTACTACAACCTATAGCGATTTCTGAATGGAAATGGGAGGTGATTTCCATGGATTTCATCACAGTTCTTCTTAGGAAAGAAAACAATCATGACTTTATTATGGTCATGGTTAACAAATTGAGCAAGGTATATCACTTCATTGCATTAAAAACTACATATTTAGTCAGTGAGGTCGCATAAATCTTCATCAAAGAGATAGTGAGACTACATGGTGTTCCAAGCAAGATTGCGCCTAACAGGGATGGAAAATTCAATTCCAAGTTTTAGAAGGAGCTATATGTAGACTTGGGCACAGAGTTGGCCTTCAACACATCTTAACATCCACAGACAGATGGAAAAACAGAGAGGGTCAACATGATATTAGAGGATATGTTGAGGATGTATGTGATGCACCAATAGAAGAAATGGGAGGAGTATCTTCCATTGCTTGAGTTCGCATATAACAATGTTTATCAGGAGTCATTGAGGATGAGTCCTTTTGAGGAATTGTATGGATGGAGTTGTATCACTACCATAAGCTGGAGTGATCCAGTGAAGGGGGTACTTATTGGACCAAACATGTTGGTAGACATGGAGAAGGAAATGCAGGTTATAAAGAAGAATCTAAAGGAAGCATAGGATATAGAGAAGAGTTATTTGGATCAACATAAGGTGTTCAAGGAGTTTCAGGATGGGGAGCATTTGTATATGTGCATCAAGCCCAAGAAAATCTCTTTGAGGATTGGTTCATGTTCCAAGCTGCCACCACGATATTGTGGGCATTTCAAGATCCTTCAAAGGATTGGACCAGTGGCATATCGACTTGCACTACATCCAACAATGAAATACCATGATGTTTCCTATATTTCATTGCTTAATAATTATATAAAGGATGTTGATCATGTTATTGATTGGTCTACATTACTAGTGGAGCAAGAAGGAGAGTTTCAGTCGGAGCCTCAGTCCATATTGTTGTGGAAACATCTCATGCTCAATAATAGAGCCATAGAGAAAGTTATATTGTATTGGAAACACTTTGTGAATGAACAATATACATGGGAGATGGTGGATCAGATGAAGGCCCTATATCCTTCATTGTTTGCCGGTTGAGGCAAAGTAGTTGTAGTTTCATGTTGGTATATGTTCAGCATATGTTTTTCTAATGTTTTGGTATGTGTATGTATATGTATATGAATGTAAATACCACCATGAGCTAAGTTATAAAGCTCCAATAAGCAGTATGGGTGTCATATTATTATGGTTGTTATATTTTTATGTTGTCATGATGTTTTATGTTTGAGCAGGTCTTTCATTGTAAATACTGCAACGAGCTAAGTTATAAAGCTCTATGGGTAGTATGTTTGCTTTTTAGTGGTTTTTCTTAGGTTATGGTGTGATTTAACACCGACAGTGTTCCCCAAGGGGGAGGGTTCTGTAACATCCCTAGTGAAAATTTCATGTAATAAAAGTTAATAAAGGAAAAGTAAGACCACAGGTAAGGGACATGTATTCCAAGTTGAATGTTGGGAAATGATATCTTAGTGGGAATCATTAGATGTGCGTTTTGGGCTAGGGAAAATTGGGAAAGGCTAAGGCAAGGGCATTAAAAGGAAAAAAGGCATTTTTGGCACATTTATTTATGAAAATAAAGGAAAATAGGAGGAAAGGAAGGTCAAAGATCATATGTTTCATGTGAGAAGGAAAATGAAAGAAAATAATGGAAAATGAAGAAAATAGATGCCTCATTAATAAAAAGGCTTCTATGGATCAATTGGTAAACTTTTTTCAGTTCAAGTTTATATTTCTCTCATTATTCTCTCTCTCTCTTAGTCTTTATCACTTGAAGTTTTCTTGGAGCACTCCATCTTTGGATCAAGGAAGGAAAAACAAGCAAATAGAAAGGAAGGAAAGCAAGGACCAAGGAAGAAGAGAAACATCAATCACCTTCAGTAGGAGTACTTGCAAGTAATCATTTTCATGTGTGATTTCGTAGATGGTTTGGACATGCATGGCTTTGCATGTTGGTGTATGGTTCTCTTGTTGTCGGTGGCATGGTTTTTCCATGTTATAATAGTGGTTTTTAGCCTAACCTTTCCTTTTTTAGGATGCCATGGTGTTGGGATGTTTATTTCAATTTTGAGCTTTGGTTTGCAAGATGAATTTCAGAATCTGGGGTGGAGGTTGTCTCAAGGTTCATTCCCAAAGGCCTAGGAATCCCTTGACCAATTTTCGTGGGATACAAGGTAAATCCTAAGGGAGAAGTCTCGGTTTAGGGCCTAGTGATCCGAGTTTGGATTGTGGTAAAGCCCGAGAGACTAGTCTCGATGTAGGTCCTAGTGATCCAGGACTGAATTGCGGTAAATCTTAGGAGACAGGGAAATGGAAAATTCCTCAAAGATAGTGATGGATTCTAGATTGCATTCCAAGTTCATTTCAGTTGTGATTGGAGCACCAGTTTTGGTGTGATCACGGTTTGGTGAGGGTGGAAGTGGTTTAACCTCTGAATTCACTTGGTTGTTTTTGGATTGGCTTTTTTATGAGATTTGACATTCATGCTTGGAATATGACACAAGGGTGACTAGTTGAAAAAGAGGTTTGGTTCTACCATGTCTATGGTTGGGTGGCACGTGGAAATCCTAAACCTGGTTGGATTTGTGTATGATTAATAAAAGATAAGTTCTATTACTTTTTTACATATGTGGATTTAATGGCTGAGATATCTCTATTATTTATATGTTTTAATGATTGTTATAAGCATGCTTATGTGACTGGTTCATTCATGGTTATTTCATGTATTTACTTGTAATTGTTAAGTGGATGGATGCAAGACCTAATTGATAATATAATATCTCAATGGATAAGGAGCTGATCCTTTTGGTTATGTTTCATAAGTTCTATTAGTAATTTATGCTCTATCTTGTATCGTAGACCTATAGGTTGCATTAATTCCAAGTGTTTGATAGAATGTCAGTCCCGGTTGGCTATTCTCAGGCCTAGTCTTGAGGTTTATTTTTTTTTTATCAACATTGTTATCATGTGTTTGATGGATGCTAAAGTTTCTAGCAAGTTCTGGGCAGAGGCCGATATTCTAGGCTAGAAAAGTGGCTCAAGTCTCATCGTTGGTAAAACTTTGCTGAGAAAAGTCCACAGTCATTGGCACAGAGGGCTATGAGGGTGACTTTGAGATGTTGGTAATTGTTTTGACTATAACATGAGAGAACATTCGGTTTAAGAGGCTTAAAACATCGGTGGGACCCATGGACAGGATGTCTTAGTGGCTGACATGTCCCTTGGGGGTGTAATTATTGATGTGGATCGGTTCTTTTGATGAGTTCCGTCTATTCCATTTCCTTAAGGTCGCCAAGGAGATTGAATCGCTTATAGTAACCTCTCTAATCACATATTTAACCGGTTGGATAGCTGCTTGGCTGGAACTGGGAGGAGGGGGGTGTTACAGAATGAACCTTATTTATTGTAGCCGCTTATAAGTGTATCTTTCGTTTCTAATCAACAATAGAGTTTTGGTAATTGTCTAGTGAGACCAATACCCTTATAGGAGGTTTAGGACTTGACCTAGTAAGTTCATTATTTCTTGGCATAATAGTATGGGAAGGGAAGAAATCCTCCAAGATGCTCGTGAAAAAATAGATTCATCACATCCAGGGTTTCTCACAAATGGAGAAATTGAAGTGTCTGATCACAGGTTTCACAAAATAAGATTTTGTAACTAGAATAGACCTTAGAGACCTTTACTTTTATTACTGCTAGTTTGAATTCCCTTGTTTCAGGGAAATGAATCTAGACACAATGCAATATATTTTGAATAAGCATCGATCGTAATTGTGCTTAGTAGTTTTTTATTAGATTCAGTTGGTGCATACATGCCATGAGGTATGCCATGAGTTTCTTGAAAGATATTTTCATTGGATTTTGTTTACGGAGTTATTTCATACTATCTTTTATGGCCATGGAAATGTATTGTCATGCTTGTTCTCTCTCTTTATTTTTTAATAAGTTGTCTGCTGCTGAGTCATCTCTCCATTTTAGTGTGGAATATTATTTTTCTTGATAAATGTTGTTGATTCTGATCAATGCTATTGACCTTAAAATATATTTTTATATTATGTTATCATGTAATGACTTGAGAGATGTATCGTAAAATAGGTACTTAAGAAGTACAATTCATTAAGATGCAACAATGTATGTTATCATTAATATGTTTTGATATGCAATCTTAACAATTGCATACGTTCGAAATATTATTATGCTGGTAAGTGAATATATATGTTGGTATTTAGGTCATTGACATAATGCACACACTAAATATTATTGTATAGGTAAGTCTGCATAAATTTGTAAGCATGAAAAAATGAATCACTTCAAAATCTTGCATCAATGCATATTAACAATTTTCTGTTAAAATATTCAATGATGTTTAATTAATTTTAAAGGGATGAGCTTTGATCGTACCTTGTAGATCACCATCTTTGATGGTACCCTTGTGTCCTGCAAAATCTTGATGTGTAAAAGCTCCCAGCAAACAAACCATGTCTTGTAAGTTATTTGAGAAAGTTGGCTCTGAAATAAACAAATTACAGGTTCAAGCCTTGACATTTTGCACAAAGTTTCACTCAACAGTACTGGATTATTCATTATTTCAAGAGATTGAATTGTACGAGATGCTAGAAAGAATTAATTGGTTTTATTGTCTTTGGCAATGCACCACAACTAGTCATCACATTTTCTTGAGTCATTTCTCCCAATATTTCCCCTTGTCTCTAGTTATCCATCAGGTTTTTCTTCCCCATAATTATCATATCGTATAGGTCCCACACCTCTACGAGCACTTCCTTGTGCACTGTAATTAATAGATGGACCATAGATATTTGGAGGTAGATTAGGAGGCGAATTTTCAATTAAGGCAGCATACCCACCATGAGGTGGAACGATGGCTCTGCAACAAGGATATGCACACCCACCTATTGCTATACAATTATTCCATCCACAGGTGGGTTTGCATAACCTCCTCCAATAAGAACCAAATACATCTATCGTTCCCAGTACTCATCTGCATAACTACTAGGACCATCATATCTACGCAAAAAAAATGAATGCACTCAGTAATTCACATTTTCTCAAAATTGCATTCCTTTGTCAGAATCCATTTCTCTTCAGCTTTCTACCAAGCAAGCAACTAGCGTTTAAGGCTTGACAACAAACATGCTATGCTGACTTTCCTATTGTTTAAGCAGGCTACGCTGACTTTCCTATTTTCGAAGCTTTAGGCGGTTTGAGCACAAAGATTCCAAGTGATTAGTATTTAACAAAAATATGTGCTCTCGGAAAACATCATGGAGAATTAGTCAAGAGGGTGTGGGACACGTGTTCAAGATTGTGTTGAAGACGACGAATTTGAACATTGTTACCACGAAAAACCCTACTATAAAATGCTTATGGACATAACTATTAAAATAAAAAGTATTATATCTTTAAAACTACAATATATTTTAAAATATAAATATAATTTAATAAAATATTTTTTTTTTTTTTTATTAAAATTTGGTAATAATATTTATATAATAGAAAATATTATTAGAAAAAATTTAATAGAAAATAAGTTCTAGAAAAGTAAAAAAAAATAGGGTTGTTTAACTATTAGTATAGCCATATTAATAAATGTTATTGATATAGCAGAAAAACCCACACACTTGCTTGCATTTTAGTAAAAATAAAAAAAGAATTTAAAATTTAAAAATACTATTTAGAGGTAAACTTACAATCCCAAAATAACCGAAAACAAAAAAAATAAAAATAAAAAAATAAAATGCATTATATTAAAATCTAATAAAACTAAAATATTTACCAAAAAAAACTTACAAAATAACAATTCATATATCTACACCACAACCACAAAGATAACAAAGATAATAAGACACATCATATTAAAAACATAGAAAACCACAATTTAAGGTTTAAATGGAATACAAGTTAAGTAAAGTGACACATCATATTAAAAACATAGAAAACCACAATTTAAGGTTTAAATTGAATACAAGTTAAGTAAATTTGGTGTTTAAATTGAGTACAATTTAGGTTTTAAAGCAAACTTTCCAAATAGAAAAACACTTAGTTAACCCACCGTAAACCGCGACATTAAACACAGTAACAATAAAAACTAATCTCTTAAAAAAATAAACACCATGTTAGGGTTTTAGATAAACTTATTAAAATTGGTGACTTGGCACTGGTAATATATGTACAAGAAACTCGAAAACAATGAAATACCCCGACACTAAAAACAAAAACCAAAAAAGTACATCACAACTATCTATTGGACAATAGTAACACAAGCGAACCTTTAAGTCTCTAAAATACACTGAAAAATCAGAGGCAAGTCATTTGCATGTGGATGCCAATCAGGGATCAAAATTGAACACATCACAGCCCTTCAAAGGGTCTTTGGCACGTTAGAGAAGTAGGGAGAAAATTTTACCAGTCAAAAAAAATTTAAAAATTGAGTTTTGTCATTTAAAAAAAAATTGGAATAATATCTTAAAATTTTTTAAGAAGTGCTGTCAAATTGTCAACCTTTTTTTAAATTTCATTTTTTCTGAAATTAGAATTTTAGGAATGTTGAATTTGTAAATTTATTTTCATGTTAAAACTTAAATCCCATTTCAGAAACTCCCATTTCAAAAACAACAGTTTCCTTTTGAGTTGTTTTTTCTAATTGTGCATATGATGCAAGTTCTTATTAATTATTATGTCACAATTACCTTTTGATACCATTACATTTGGCAGTTTCTGAGTTGCTCCCATTTCAAAAACAACAGTTTCTTTTTGAGTTTTTTTTTCTAATTGTGCATATGATGGAAGTTCTTATTAATTATTATGTCACAATTACCCTTTGATACCATTACATTTGGTAGTTTCAATTGAGAGCGACTAGATGTTAATATGGGCCATGTATTAGGTCTGTAATTTCACTGGGTTGTGCCTGAAGGCTGCCCAAAGAAAGGTTTGACGATGATTTAAGCTGGAGAGGAGCATGGATTCATCATTCAGCAAACGCCTGTCAAGCAAGGTTTAAGCACGATTTATGCTTGGAGAGGAGCGTATTCAACAAGCTTCCTAACATACTGGATTTGATTTGTTTGCGGATTCCTAATTCCTGGAATTTTTTCAATATTAAAAAAGAAGATACCAAAAACATATACACCTTTGTACACTCTTTTGTTGAATCCTAAACCTGTTTAGAATTTTATTGAATTTTTTCATTCATGCAATAAACTTAAATTTGATTGAGCTACTTGTATATTGGCTTGAACGTTCTGGTCACAAAAATTTCCTACAAAATTAATCCTTATCTGAAGTGGAGCAGGAAAATAGGTCTCCTGTTTATCGATTAATGGTAAATGCATCGGATATATTAGTTGCGGCTCATATCAGACCTGCCTTATACACAACATCCATGGGGTTGTTGTTGTTCCACCATTCTCCTGTGAAAAAATAAAAAGAAATTTGAAAATAATTTATTGTTGTCAATTGAATTGCTTTTTTTTTTTATGCTTTTCATTATAGAAGTGCGACCTCAATATGTGCCCTTCTAAATGAAATTAAGACCTACGCTTCAAATTTGATCACTGATGCCAATTCCAAGGGATCGTAGTAGCAATGCTCCAAAAATACCCATGCAATAGAAGGAATTTTATCAAATAAAATGTCGGCGAACAAAGCCCACCTGAGCAATTTCTGTTACGTAGTGGGACAATAAACATGGCCATGGGGTTACCTCCCGTTCCGGTCAACATGGGTGATCAATGAAGCTGCTGGTGAATTGGAACATTGGTGGAAAAGAATAGGACCGACGATTTTATATGTGGCGAAACAAATAATAATTAAATTTAATGAGTTATTTTTTCTTTTAAAGTGGAAAACTGTGATGTTTTATTTGGCAAATTTTTAACATTGGTGGAAAAGAACGGCACCGACGATTTTATATGTGGCGAAACAAATAATAATTAAATTTAATGGGTTATTTTTGCTTTTAAAGTGGAAAATTGTGATGTTTTATTTGAAAAAAATTTAGTTTAATTGTTGGGATTGTTAATTTTTAGTTTAATTGTTGGGATTGTTATTTAGAAGATGAATATTCTTGGATTATTAAATTAAGATTTTTTAAACAATTTTTCATTTATTAATTTAATTTTTCGTTTTTGACTATACTAATATAAATTTATATTAACTTGAGATTTATCAACTATAAAGAGATAAAATCTCTATAAATACAAATTTCAGATATTAATATATAATAATTACAATTATTAATTTTATTAAATAATAATACATATCATTATATAATTAAATAAAATAACATCTCTTATCCATTGAGCTAGAACCTGCCTCTTCACACAATAAATAAATCTAATATCCTTAAAAAAAAACCATTAAAACATATTCGTATAAAATCTACACTCAAATTTAAAAATCTAACAAACATTCATTAAAATTTAAGCCACTTAAATAAATAAATATATATATATATAATATAAATAAAAAAAAAAAAATTAACTATCATAACAATAAAATACTTCTACTTCGGCCACAAAAATATGCTTTTGCAAAAAGGTAAAAAAGAATCACCAACCGAGCCTGGAATTTCAAATTCTTGCTGCCGACCAAATGAATATTTGATGACGTTTTAGAATTTTTCAGGCTTTTCATTTTAAGTTTTAAGCGAATTTGTGAGTATCTACTTCTCTTTATCAAAAAAATCTCTTTCAGCGACTTTTTGCATTTCAACCTTATTTTTCATGCCTCTCATTTTATGTTTTAAGAAAATTTGTGACTGACAACCTCTCTTTATCAAAAAATTGTCTTTCAACTACTTCTTTCATTTCAACCTTCATTAATCTCCACGTTTTAAGCAAATTTATGAATATCAACCTCCCCTTATCAAAAACTCTTTTTCAACTACTTTTTACATTTCAAAATTCATTAATATCCTTCCCAGAGTACTTTGTTTTTTCCTAAATTATCTAAACGAATCAAGGCTTATTTCAACATGAAGCCTTGTGAAAAGCTAAATAAAATGGTTATGTTAAACACACTAATTGTGAAAATTTTGCTTTAAACAAAGGAAAGGTAAATAGGAAAACAATAGGGGAGCACAACAACAATGTTGCAGGAGTCTATGAAGGTTAAATAATCTTTTCTCTGATATGGATAGGCTAATTTTGAAAAATTTGCTTTAAACAAAAAAAAGGTGAATAGGAGAGCAATAGGGAAGCACAACAACAATGTTGCAAGAGTCCATGAAGGTTAAATAATCTTTTCTCTAATATAGAGAGCAAAGGTAGACATGAGAGGGTGGTGATTTGGATCTTCAATATAGAAAAATTAATAATTGATTTTACTTTATAACTATTTAATATAAAAAATAAATAATTAATATAAAATTACATATATTTTTTATAAAAATAAAAGAATATATATATTTTATAATAAAAATGAAATGATATATGAATTTATATAAATTTTAATTTTAAATATTTAATAAATATGTCTAAATATTAAGCAATTATGAGTTTATATATTTTGTTTTATAAATATTCAATAGATAAAGAATTCAATCATCATAAAATTAAATTATATCGCTTTGCCTTTTTCTTTCCAAACCAAAACCATACGTTACTAAGTTTGAACTCGCTTCTGACCGGTTCAGTCCATTCATAACTTTAGGCATTACAAACTCTCTGCTGTACTAATTCAGTGCATTCATAATTCTAGACATTACGTTTGTTTATAGAAGTATTATTAATTTTGACCGTTGAAATTTGAAATTAAACATTATTTTGAGAGGTTACAAGTGTATAACACACGTCAAAGTTGGCAATTCCTATTTCCAACCCCATTGAAACATAAATGCAGCCTGACATGCAAGGGATATAGCAGTTCTCTTGTATTTATGTTTCAATGGGGTTGACTTTGGCATTTTAGCAACAAAGCAACTGTTATTCCCCTTGCATGTCAGGCTGCATTTATGTTTCAATGGGGTTGGAAATAGGAATTGCCGTCAAAGTTCTCCTGGAAATTTTTTCAATGCCCATCAAATAAGTCTTGGAACACTAAATACGTCGTGACGTCTTGGAACACTAAATACGTCCTACAGGACGTCAAATTCTAGGCCAGACACCAACCATTAAGTCTGAAGAACATTAAAACCATTGTCGGTACTTGCTACGGTAATGATGAGGCCATCAATATTCCCTTTTCGAAGGCAGCGTTTTGGAAAAGTAACTAGCTTTAAGGCGAATGTATTAAGCGAAATTTTTGTGATGGTACATATGGCTTCGTTTAAGCCAGTTATGTTTAGAAATATTTAGAATATGGGTGGGCCTGCAAATCTATTTCAAATATCAAAATTTTGGAAACAAAATTTGGTGATAGGACTTGTTATTATTTGTTAGATTTAAATCAATTATTTTAGAGAAATATCTATGATCAGTGTGATATTTCTGTTATTTTTTTCCTTAAAAATAACTAACTTGAACCTGAGAACAAGATACATAGCATTCCAAAAATTAAAATAACTAGCTTGAACCTGAGAAAGTATCACGCCCCTACACCTGCGGTGATTTTTTCAACCGCTTGTAGCGAGGTGCGGCACCATCGAACGCTTTCTTTTTAACAATACTAACGCTTGTGGACTACGCTTATTCCAACATAAACATACTTTACTTATGTTTTGCAACCGAATGAATGCATTATCCTTTATACTTTAGTGAAAACCATTCTCAATCATTAACCATGTATAATAAACCGAGAACATCAACAATACACAAGTATAAAGGGAGGGGCAACTCCCAGAAAGTCTGCCCAATGATATATTATAACATTTTTTCTTCAATAGTACAAATGCAAGTGATGCTTGACAAACTTCAAGCCAACACTTGGAATATTTTTACATCAAGGCATAGAACAGCCTTTTGCACTCATGTGCACTTCTTGCACAAGGAGAAAGACTCACCCGAGTCACTTATCCTATTCGACCAAGTCCTTCACATGGTCCTGTACATAATCAACCTTCATATCATCAACCCGGATCAAAACTGCTTTGATGTACAAAGGAAGAGTTACGCATCACCCATGCGTATTTCCTTTTAATTTAGAAGTGCGAAGTTGTGTGTTTGAAATGATGTACAACCCTCCTCATTTATACGCATCTCATCTTGCGTTTAACCTTTGGGCCGACCTCCTAAATTATATTATGAAAGCCCCGTAAGCTTGTTTTAGCATGTCGGCTTGGTTATAGGTTTATGTCCAACGTTCAACGCATATAAGTCTCTTGTACGCACACATAACTCGTGCTCAAGCGTGATAACACTTAGCCATTTCCGCGTGCTGCTCCATATCGTCGCATACTTCGTCGCATCTTATGTCGCAAGGTCACCGCATAACATCGCAAATGTGTCGTTTGTCCATTTGGTGCGCGCCCGCCGTGTGCCCGCGCGCCCTCGTGCACGCCTCCACCCGGCGCCCGTCGCATGATCACCCGGAGGCATAACATTCTCCTCCACCTGAAGTCGTTGTCGTCCTCGACAACATACTATTATCTATGATGTTGACTCCTCCACATAAGGCAAACATCACTGCAACATATGTAGAACCACTATCCTCTGCAACATGTTGTCCATGTGTATGTCCCCTCCAAGTGAAGAGATCATATCATCAACTCTCGGTGTGCCCCATCCAGGTCCATGAAGTCCTCTCCATCATCTGCAATGTGCCAACCTCAAGTCTCCATAGAAACAAGTATGTACTTGTCTCACCTATCCATGTGTTGTCCATGATCCCTGATCAAATCAGCTCTCATGTGTAGAAGGCAGTTGAGCCTCGGCTCGACCTATGCTCAAGTGTATCATCATCATTGTTGTAGCTCCATCACCTCAAAGTGTCTCATAACGAACCCCTACATCAAGTCATCTGACCTCAGCTCCTCAATGCATCAAGCCCTCTGAGCCCACCATGAAGTCTCTAAAAGTCACAACAATCTCATGTCCTCTATGAGCTCCATAAGCCATTCCTAATCAACACCTTAGAATGCAATATGCCTTAGTTCTCCATGTAGGAATGCTCCATAGCTGCTCACAAGTCCATACAAGTTCATGGC
This sequence comes from Pinus tabuliformis, assembly GCA_031772625.1. Lineage (NCBI taxonomy): Eukaryota > Viridiplantae > Streptophyta > Pinopsida > Pinales > Pinaceae > Pinus > Pinus tabuliformis. Next base: position 998,684,624 of record CM062807.1, on the reverse strand, counting down.
TTTGTTGTACCAAGGTGCACAACTCCACCATCAGTCCATAGGTAGTGGTCTCCATGCCACATGTCTCCAACCTGATGTTCATGACTAGCTGTCCATGTAGTCCTCCCAAATAGACTCATCACAACAATCGGTCATCACACCCAAGTCTCCAATCTTTGGTCTAGTGAACTTGGTCACAGGGCTCACTGCCATGAGCAACTAACAATGAGCCCATCTTCTTATTTATTTAAGAAGATGTAGAGGGAGTAGAGCCTGAAGGCTCTTCCTCACTAATCAACTCAATCCATCTGTCAGGATTCTCAACCTCCATTCTTTGTAGATAGGCAACCCAGTCTTCCTTCTAGATATCCGGCCTCACATATATCTCATTATCATCATCATCTTCTTCCACCAACTCTAGCCTTCTTGTCAAGTCCAAGATGCTATTTGAGAGTGATCTAATGACCAATGACTGCTCTGCAAGCTTTGTCTCAATAGTAGAGAATCGCTTGTTCACCTTCTCCTTATCTTCCATTTGCATTGCTCCCACTTTACAATCAGGTCTTGTTGCACCAATGGTAGGCACACCAATGGGTACATCTTCCCTGCCATCATAAATGTAGCGCTTCTTCAAATGTGGCACAATCAAAGCATCGAATTGCTTCATAAACTCCATCCCCAATACAGCTTCATAGTCATCAATCCGCACTATAGTGAAGTCCACCTTCCCGGTCCATTCACCAAGTGTAGTGTCCACCTTCTCAGCTATACCAAGAATGTCCATAGGAGGAGAATTGATCGTCTTCATTTGTGCTTTCACTGGTACAAACTTCAACCCAATTCTCCTTGCAGTATCCTCGCTCATGAAGTTGTGAGAGGCTCCACTATCCACCATAGTGAGCACATTAGTACCTCCAATCTTCATTCGAACATACTCTAGTTTGTTCCTTTCCGGGTCTCTCTTGGAGACTGCTTCTGTAGTAGCAGAGGCACCAAGTATCTGCATCATTCCTACAGAGGCATCATTACTTTCATCATCAGATTGTGCAACCATAGCTACCTTTGGTTTGGAAGGACAATTCTTCACCGTGTGTGGCCCTTCACATAACCAACACTTCAAAGGTTTCTTCATTTTTGGGCCATCATTTGGTTTAGAAGCACCATCATCCTTCTTCTCCTTTGGCTTTTCGGTCTTCTTCTTCTTGTCATCAGAAGTTTCTTCAAAGTGATCCACCAACTTGTCAACTGCAGCAAAAGCTTCTTCAAGTGTCCTAATCTTCTGCCTCCTCACCTCATTGCGTGCCCAAGGTTTCAGCCCCATGATGAAGTTGAACACCTTGTCTTTCTCTGCCATGTCATGAAGTTATAGAGCTGCACTTGAATACTCTTGCTGGTATGCTTGTAGGCTCCCTGTTTGCTTTATGTACTTGAGTTTGGTCCTTGCTTCCCATGTATCATCTTGAGGACTGAAGTGGGTCTGCAAGGCCTTCTTCAAGTCACTCCATGAAGTAATGTCATCAGCACTGCCATTGGCAATCTGGTCCACCCTCCTTCGCCACCAAATCTTAGCATCCTTTTTCAAGAACTGAGTAGCTACCTTGACTTGTGTTTCACCATCAATCAGGTTCAACCGCTCCAGGTACTGCTCCATGTCCCATAAGAAGTTTCCAAGAGTTGCTGCCTTCCTTGTTCCATCATAAGATTCTGGCTCCTTGACCTTCATATGAGGCATTCCTCCAAATGAGCTATGTCCCATGGCCCTTTTTACAATTGTAAGCTCATTCTTTGTATCCTCAAGAGTCCTTTCCAAGTTCTCAATCTTGGCAAGACCTTGATCCCTTGATTCCTCGACTTCTTTGATCCTTTGTTCAAATTGTGCACACCTGAATTCGGTGTACTCATTTTGTGTCTTGAGCTCATCATTCTGCATTCGGAGTTCATCAAGTTCTTCTCTCAAAGAACCCTCCATATTTTCTGTCTTTTCCAACATCTTTTCAATGAACCCGTTAGTAGTACCCTTGTCACTATGACTAGATTCAGCTTGGAATTCAGCTGCCATCTCAACTGGCTTCTTCTTCTTCTGTCATCTAGTCTCGACCATTCAACAAGTCCACCGAGTATCCTGCAACCTGAACCAACCCTTGTTCCACTTCGTGTGAAACGGCTTCCTTCACCTGCAAGTACCCTTGTCACTGTCACGAGCAACCTTTGCTCTGATACCAACTGTCACGCCCCTACACCTGCGGTGATTTTTTCAACTGCTTGTAGCGAGGTGCAGCACCACCGAACGCTTTCTTTCTAACAATACTAACGCTTTCTTTTTAACAATACTAACGCTTGTGGACTACGCCTATTCCAACATAAACATACTTTACTTATGTTTTGCAACCGAATGAATGCATTATCCTTTATACTTTAGTGAAAACCATTCTCAATCATAACCATGTATAATAAACCAAGAACATCAACAATACACAAGTATAAAGGGAGGGGAAACTCCCAGAAAGTCTGCCCAATGATATATTATAACAATTTTTCTTCAATAGTACAAATGCAAGTGATGCTTGACAAACTTCAAGCCAACACTTAGAATATTTTTACATCAAGGCATAGAACAACCTTTTGCACTCATGTGCACTTCTTGCACAAGGAGAAAGACTCACCTGAGTCACTTATCCTATTCGACCAAGTCCTGCACACGGTCCTGTACATAATCAACCTTCATATCATCAACCCGGATCAAAACTACTTTGATGTACAAAGGAAGAGTTACGCATCACCCATGCGTACTTCTTTTTACCCCTGCGCAAGTCTTTACCCTTTCTGCACTGATTTAGAAGTGCGAAGTTGTGTGTTTGAAATGAGGTACAGCCCTCCTCATTTATACGCATCTCATCTTGCGTTTAACCTTTGGGCCGACCTCCTAAATTATATTACGAAAGCCCCCTAAGCTTGTTTTAGCATTTCGGCTTGGTTATAGGATTATGTCCAACATTCAACGCATATAAGTCTCTTGTACGCACACATAACTTGTGCTCAAGCGTGATAACACTTAGCCATTTCCGCGTGCTGCTCCATATCGTCGCATCTTATGTCGCAAGGTCACTGCATAACGTCGCAAATGTGTCGTTTGTCCGTTTGGTGCGCGCCCGCCGTGTGCCCGCGCGCCCGCCTACGCGCCCTCGTGCACGCCTCCGCCCGGCAGCCGTCGCATGATCACCCAGAGGCATAACACATAGCATCCCAAAAATTAAAATAACTAGCTTGAACCTGAGAACAAGATACATAGCATCCCAAAAAATTAACTGAATGCATATGGCTTAAATACAGTTACTTTACCATGAATGGAAAGTAACATATTTTTAATTAGAATATGGTAATATACATTGTATGTTCTTACTAAAACCTCCCCAACACAAATTTATATTCTATTACGTTTATAACTCAAACTTATATTCTAATACATTTATATCTCAAACGTTTGAACAAATTTCTATGTAAGTTCCAACAAAATTGACAATCACAAATATGGAAAAAAACCAGAACTTAGAAGAGTTATACTGGGGCGTTTTCATCTCTCAATCATTTATGGAAAAATAAAGGGATAATTCTCTTGAATGTTCCTCACTCCATCCGAAAATTCATGTCCAACGGATGACAGGTGAGCTTCCTATGAATATCTTTGGCTACATATACTCATCATATGTGACCTCTTATCCATACCCCTCTCTCCAGACATCTCTGCCCTTCACTGTAGCTCGGTTCGTGCCCAAAGCTGCAAGATAAGGGAGAGAGATCGGTTGTGGTCGTGAATAAAATTTTCATGATGAGTAGAATTTTGATAGTTGGAGGGACCGATATCTTGGAAAATACTTGGCCAAAGCCAGTGTGTCACAAGGCTATCCAACGTTTGTACTTGTTCGTCCCGCTACAGCCGCAGCTCTGGATTCCTCGAAGGAAAAATTGCTTCAAGAATTAAAAGATAATGGCATTCATATTCTTACGGTAAGTGATTCACTGTTTTTCTTTGGACCCCCGTATGTTCGTGCAATATTCTTTGATTATTGTCGGTTTGCATTAACATGCTATTTATTATGAGATGCAGTAGAAGGCTAATAGATTGCTTTCCTTGCGGCTATTTAACAAGGATCTTTAGATGATCACAACAGCCTTGTGGATGCAATGAAGCGAGTAGACATAGTAATATCCGCAGTTGCCATTGCTCAGCACTTGGATCAGTTGAATATCATAAGGGCCATTCAAGAAGTTGGAAACATCAAGGTATATACACCACTTCATATTCCTTGAATAGTGCCGCCTTCTATAAATATTAGACCAATATATTGATTCGTGTATTTTGGGGTTGCCCTTTCATTTACGGAAGTAGAGATTTGTACCGTCAGAGTTTGGCAACGAGGTGGACCGAGTAGAGGCCGCTCTCCCTCCGTTTCAGAAAGTCTGTGACACTAAAAAGAAAATTCGCAGGGCAATTGAGGCCGCGGGCATTCCATACTCTTTCATCTCTGCAAATTCTTTTATGGCTTACTTTGTTGATTATTTTCTTCATCCCCGTCAAAAACCAGAGCGAGAGGAAGTTGTGATCTATGGAGATGGTCTCACCAAAGGTATGTCCATGCAATGTTCATTTAACGACAATTAACATCTTTTAACCATTTGTGTTAAAGAGAGAGACAGAGAGAATGCATACTAGGTATACGCTATCCATGGTACGTATATATATATGGAAGAACAAAAATTTCGAGAAGGAAAAATTGGAGTGGATATACTAGCAAAACCTGAATATATATAAAGGGAAGAAGAAAAATTTGGAGAAGGAAAAATTGGAGTGGATATACTAGCAAAACCTATTAGATTTGTAGATTTGTTAGTAAATGTGTTTCGGAACAAATTTCCACCTTTTACATATAGTTTTTTAATTTTCACATTTTCTTAAAAAAATAAAAAATAAAAAATCTGAAATTTACCCTTATTTTACCATTTGTAAACCAAGGCTCCAGAGTCCATGCTTTAATAAAATAAGAATTACCTGGAAATTACTTGTTTAAAGTCTCTCACACTAAACATCAGTCTTATAAATTAAATGGTTAATTTACCCTTCTTTTACCCCTTTGTAAACCAAGGCTCCATACTTTAATAAGATAAGAATTACCTGGAAATTACTGGTTTAAAGTGTCTCACCAACACTAAACTTAAAGTGTCTCACCAACACTAAACATCAGTCTTATAAATTAAATAGTTAATACAGCAATCAAAATACTAAAATTTACAATTATAATAATTTATAACATTAAATAGAAAACTTAAAATTTTGGTAAACCTTTAAGTTCATTATTTGAATTATATTTATATCAAAAATATATCAAATTATTAGCTCCAAAACCTTCGTAATCTTTCTTTTTTAAATGAAAATTCTGAAATAAAATACTCCTCATCAGCATAAATTCTCTTTTATTTTCTTTCCTTGCTATAATTATATATAATCTTGCGGCTTGATGACTTTATGGCTAAGATGGATCTAGTGTAATCAAATATTTCAGTTTACAATTTGATAGTTTATAAGTAAAGTTTACAGTAGTTTACTCCCTTTAACAAACGTTTCAGTGGTCTGAATTCTTCTTTACTCTTTTCAAACCAAAACTACACCCGGGACAGAAGTCACAGTACGGTTATATCAGTCCATAGCAGACATTAAAAGTGTCGGTGTTTTATGTGGTGCAGCTGTTCTCAATTTAGAAGATGACATTGCAGCTTTCACGATCAGAGTGGCAAGTGATTCCAGAACCATGAATAAGCTTGTGATTTACAAGCCACCAGGCAACGTAATCAGCCAGAGTGAGCTAGTCTCACTGTGGGAGAGGAAAACTGGAAGAACCCTTCACAGAGTTTTTTTGCCAGAAACTGAGATGGTCCGGCTTTCTCAGAGTAAGAGAACAAACGCCTTAATTTTTTGTCAAGAATTTAGATTAAAGACTTAAAAATCATGTTATAATGAATATGTTTATTGCAGCTCTGCCTCATCCGGATAATGTTCGGATCTCGGTTCTGCACAACATTTTTGTCAGAGGTGAGCAGACCAGTTTCGAGTTGGGAGACGAAGATCTGGAGGCTTCTCAACTCTATGGAGATTATAAGTACACGACCGTGGATGAATTCCTGCCTACCTGTCTCATTTCGGCACCCGAGACGAAACTTACGTCATTCTGACGTTCAGGTTTGAGGGACATGGCAGGTTGAAGATTTCGAGTGAGGGTCTCTCAATATAGGGTGACCATAGTTTTTTCATAATTTAGTCATTGTTTCGACATTGTGATGGCTTATAAATAATTTGTTTTTAATGATGTTTGGGATGTGTGCTTTAAAGTCAGTGACATTATAATATAGTATTTTTGTTGCAGACATTTTCCTAATCCGAATTAGCATACCTTAAGAGGATAAATTTTCATGATGGTTAAATTTTTTATTATATTTAAATATATTAAATATAAAAATTAATAATTTATTTAAAATAAGTGTTGTTAATTTAGCATATTTTAAAAGTAGGGAAGGGAATATTTAAGAAGCTAAATTTTGATGATGGAAATTTTTTTTATTATATGTAAATGTATTGAATGTAAAATTAGTAGTCCATTTAAAATAAGTGTTGTGTTGTAGTTTTAAAGTTAGGAATTGTGTTTTAGAAAAATTGCAGTAAATATTATAATTTGTATTTATCAAGCTAGATTAATAGTGTTTAATAGGTAAATAAATTCCTATAATAATTTGGGATAAACTGATAAATTTAAATGTCTTCAGAATAATGATTCTACTAGTACATTTACATCTTTTTTTATCTTTTTTTTTATGCAAAGGCTTGCTTAAATTATGATGGGAAGTAATTGATTAACAATCCAAGATACAAAAATTTGTTAAGAGTATATATCTACACTTGTATTGACCACTAAATAACAATAATAATAATAATAATATATTAAATCCATTAGATAATACACATTTAGATACTTTTATATAGATAAAAACTTTAGATTTTGGCTTACTTATTGATACAATTTTCTTTGAAAATGTCTTTTAACAACCAAATAAATAAAATTTGGTGTGTAAGATCTCCTTATTTGTGAAATGAGAAATCAATCTCCATACAATAATATGATTGCTAAAATCTACTAAATATACACACTAATATTATTAATTTGTAATTTATCTTAATTTATAAATTAAGTAATTTAATTTACATTTTAAATCTATATAATTTAAAATTCAAATACTATACAATTAATTAAATCATATTAAATAAGTGAACATTAAAATATATTAAATAAATTAACTTTGAAAATAAAAATGATATGTAACACATAAATAACATCTTTTCCTTCGTTCTTTTCTTCTTCATGTTAAAGTTGACGCATAACTTTGATATAGAATTTAGGAGGATAATGGGTGATCTCTGAGCTAGGGTTTGTTGGAAACCTGGACAACCTGTGACCACAGTACCAACCTCTGGAGGAAGACAGCGCCAGGGGTGTAGAACTTTGCAGAAGAGGGCAGGTTTTGACCCAACAAATGAAAAGCATGGGGTCCATTGGGACCCCATCGCACAAACAGGCAATGATGCAAAAAGGAAAAGCCCCACTGGATGGGGTGCAGATCTCTGGATCTGAGAAGACAGGAAAGGAGGAACCAAGAAAAAAAGGGAAACTAAGTGAGGAGCCCAGGACTACTCAGAGGTGAAAAGAAGAAAATAACAGCAACAGTACAATAGGCAGAGAAAAGGAAAACCATGTTCCTGAATAGGGACCACAGGAGAAGGAGTATGAGGACAAGATAACAAGAGACAATGAAGATCTGCACTAATCTGAAATAGATCAGGAAGGAACAGACACGAGAACCAGAAAGCAGGAGAACCAAGGGCATTGCAAGCCTAAAACCACAGAAAACCTGCGGGTAATAATCTCTGACCCAGAACTACAGGCTTACCGAGATCATATGGCAGTACACGCTGTGATCTGCAAGTTTATGGGTTTTTGGCCAACAGAACGAGCCCTATTCTTATGGATCAAGCAACAATGGAAGTCAAAAGGGGATGTAAGGCTTCACCTGGGAGCCAAAGGCTTCTTCACAGTGGTTTTCACAAACCTGGATGACAAGGATCACATCTTCGACGGAGGACCATATTTTTTCACCTCAACCAAACTATACATGAGACCATGGAAGCCCAACTTTTCACCCGAACAGGAAACTTTCAAACAGGTACCTATCTGGATATGCCTATTCTCTCTCCTGATTTACTTTTGGAGACATGCGGCACTGGAACAGATAGGTAATAAGTTGGTTACCTTCATTAAAGCTTTGAAGGCAACAATACAAAAGAGGTATACCTCCTGTTCTAGAATCTGTGTCGAGATGGATGTTTCAAGGGCTATGCATGAAGGTCTCTGATTGGAATATAGGGATGAAGTTTACTTTCAAGTTATAAACTATGAACAGATCCCATTTCGCTGTAGAAAATGTCATGAACATGGACACTTATTTAGGGAATGCCCAATGAACAAAACAATGGAAAAACCCAAGGACAACATAGGGCAAAATAAGGAAGCTTTCACCCGACCTCATGGTAGATAGAGAGCCAACAGGAGACAACAACATAAAGTAAGTGCATCCATTAAAAGCACAGGAAACACCTTTGAGGTGTTGGAACAGAAAAAAGAAGCAGAGAAGGAAAATCAAGAGAAAAATCCACTGCAGGTTAGCCAGACCGATACAACACAGAGAACACAACCTCACTTTCCAATACTAACAGAAGAACTGGAAGAAGACTCAGAAATGATAACCAGTGAAACGGGTATAGAGGACATGGATCTCAGCGACATCGTATGGATCTACTAAACATGGTAGAACAATGGAAGAAGAAAGGTATAGAACACATACCTGAGGAGGAGGTGAACAGAGTAAACTCATTATTCCTAGCAAGACAAAAAGCAGAACTGGATATGCAGAAAAGAATCTTTGGAGCGACAAAAGGACTGGGGGTGAAAGCTCAAGGACTACATCAAACCACCAACAATCCCAAGCACCAGAAAAAACGAGGCAGAAGAACAGAAAATGAGGCCCTCCAAGAGCTCGATCAAATGCTCCTTAACTCGGGTAAGATGAAAACCCTTGAGGCTTTTTCACTTACTTCTTAAAAATATGTCAATTATGAAAATACTTTCATGGAATGCTAGAGGGCTAAACAACCAAAAGAAACAACGTCTATTAAGGGAAAAAGTCATGAATGAACAACCTAATATGATCTTTTTGCAAGAAACAAAATCTTCTAGTTAGATAATTAAAGTAATAAGTAAAAAAGTTGGCAAAAGAATGGAATGCATAGAGGTAGAAAGGATTGGAATGGAGGGTGGCTTAGCTACTCTCTGGAATCCTCAGGTTATACATCTTATCTCTGCAGAGGCATCTAGATCAGCCATTTCCATAGAAATCCAGATCATTGGAAATTCAGACACTTATCTTTGTACCAATGTGTACAGCCCTCAGAAACTAGAGGAAAAACTGACAATGCTTAGAATTCTCTCCAACCTGCAGCAAAGATATCCACTAGCAAAAACAATTTATGGAGGAGATTTTAATATGATCACTTCGCTCACAGAAAAGAAAGGAGGCATCAGGATGCTCAATCAGGATGCAGAAGCTTTCAATAATTTTATCAAAACAGCGAAGCTTGTCGACATTATCCCCAAGAGTGGAGTTTATACCTGGAACAACAAAAGGGGTGGTGAAAGGCAAATCGCCTCTAGACTTGACAGATTCTTAGTAACAGAAAACATTCTTCTTGAAGGGATCACAATGGATTCGGATATTCTACCAAGTGGAGGTTCTAACCATTGGCCTATATCTATGAACACGGCCATCCTCGGCACCCCGAGGAACAAACCATTTAGATTTGAAAAGTTTTGGCTCAGCCATCCGGAGTTCATCTCAAAAATAATACAATGGTGGAATGAGCCGCTAGAAACAAGAGGAACAAAAATGTACAAAATCCAAGCCAGACTCAAACATATCAAATCTAGATTAAAGTCCTGGAACCAGGAGGTCTTTGGTAGCATATTCAAAGATAAGAAGCTACTGGAGAATAAGGAGTGGCTCCAAGGAAATATCAACCAGGAAGCAATGAACACAGAGTAGATACTCATGCAAAAGTGGCAGCTCAGATGTCACCAGGAGGAAACCTTGTGGAAGCAAAAATCCAAAATCCATTGGCTCAAAGAAGGAGAGAAGAATACAAAATTCTTCCATTGATTGGCCATTGATCACAGATGTGCAAATAAAATCATCAAGATGAAAAATGAGCAAGGTAACTCTGTACAAACCCATCAGGACATCTCAACCCTCCTCATTAATCATTTCAGCTAGATTGCTTTGGATCCGGACATCAACAGAGAGGAAGCTATAAGAGATATAATGACCTCCATTCCCAAGATAATAACAGAAGAGCAAAATAAATCTTTGAATCCCCTGATCACCATGGAAGAAGTGGAAGAAGCAATGCGAGACATGCCCAATGGTAAGGCTCCAAGACCGAATGGCTTTACCATTGATTTTTATAAAGCCTGTTGGGAGATAGTCAAGGTGGAATTTTGGGAGGTGGTGGAGGATTCTCAACAATCCCCATCCATCCTCAAATCCCTCAACTCAACCTTCATAACCCTTATACCAAAGGAGGAGGAAGCAAATACTCCCTAGAAGTTTCGCCCAATTGCATTATGCAATGTTCTTTACAAGATTATCTCTAAAGTCATAGCCAAAAAGCTAAAGCCAATTCTTCCTGGGATAATATCAGAAGAGAAATCGGGCTGTGTGGAGGGATGACAAATAATGGATAATATATTGCTAGCTCAAGAGATGATTCATCCTCTTCAATCTCAGAAAAAAGTTGGCATGCTCATGCAGCTGGACCTTTCTAAAGCCTATGATAAAGTTAGTTGGAGCTACTTGGGCAATACTAGAGGCCCTTGGTTTTGCTAAGCGATGGATAAAATGGATTCTAGCCCTAATCAAGTCTACCAGATTCTCCATCCTGGTAAACGAGCTCCCACAGCCCCGTTCGCACCAACTAGAGGTATTTGTCAAGGGGATCCCTTATCCCCCTTTCTGTTTGTTATATTAATGGAATGTCTAAGCCAAATTATCAAAAGTGCAAAAAAGGCCAACTTAATTCAAGGCCTTCAGCCCATGCCCTCCTGCCCTGCTACCACCCACCAGCAGTTTGTTGGTGATACTATGCTTCATGGAACCCCCACGATTCGAGAGGCTCAAGGCTTCAAAGCCATTCTCAAGCATTTCAGCAAAGCCTCAGGTATGGATCTAAATCTCACTAAATCCTGTATTTTCTTTTTCAACACTCACCTTGCAGTCCAAAAAATTCTCTCCAATATCCTCGGATTCAAGAGGTGTAACCTTCCTTCTAGATACTTGGGAGTTCCTCTTACTGACAAACCTTGGAAAAAAAGTCATTGGGAGAAAATGCTATCCAATTTGGAGAAATGTAGCAAGCATTGGACTCATAGAGCCCTTAACTTTCCAAGCCGCCCTTTCCTCACTAAAGCAGTCCTCCAGGCCATCCCTCAGTACATGCTTTCGACTCTCCCAGCCCCTAATGGAGTTCTTCAGAAAATAAGACTCATCAAAAAAACCTTCCTTTGGTCGGCAAACTCTCGCAAGCAGAAATGGTCCTTAGTAGCTTGGGAGAAAATATGCAAACCCAAGCTCCTAGGTGGGTTAGGCCTACAAGACCCTTAGACCATCAATAGATCCTGTGGAGCTAAGTTATGGTGGCGGTGGGTGAAAGAACCGAACACCCCCTGGGCCAAGCACTGGAAAGCCAAGTATGCGAACAATTGCAGCCCTCAGAATCTGATTAGAATCCAGGAACCTCCAGAAGGCTCCCCAATATGGAACTTAGCAAGATCCAATCGAAGCATAGTTTTTGGGAAGTCCGTAATGGACAAACTGCTCTATTTTGGGAGGATGCCTAGCAGAAATTGCCTAAACTGGAATGCTGTAATTATCTAACAATTCAAAAAAAACACCAGGAACAAGGAAAGATAACAGTGGATCATTATTGGAGACCTGACACAGCGAAGCAGCCATGGAAACAATGGATCTTCAATGACACCCTTCAATTAGAAGAAATAGATAGCAACCTAATGTCTCTGTAAACAAATCTTGCTTATAGGAAAATTCGCAGCGCTAAGGATGCAGACGAACTGCGATGGGGCAAGCTCGAAGGGGGGAATTTTCACACTAAAAGAGGCAAGAGCATACATAGAAGAAAGGGACTAAGAAGGAAAGGTCAATTGGCACAACAGGGTCTGGGATGTAGATCTTTGGCCGAAGATAAAAAACCTTTCTATGGCTCGTAATGCACCACAGAACCCTCACCTGGGAAAGCCTACAGAAAAAGGGATTCATAGGCCCCTCACGCTGCCCCCTCTGTGAAAATGAGGAGGAATCAATGAATCACCTCCTTAATACCTATGAATGGACGAACAGACTATGGAATTGGATGGAGACAATCTTTAAGAGCGTGGACAGGAACCAAAATTCAATACAGGAAAGCATAGTAAATTGGAAAATCAACTACTCCAAGTCTCAAACAGTTAACACTTTATGGAAATTAGCCCCTGGTTTCTTAGTTTGGTCAGCATGGAAAGAGCGGAACAGAAGAGTGCTTCAGAATGAATTCAGATCAATAGAGATTATTAAAGCTAATATTCTTCAGAACATGAAGGAAACGACTCTTACCAGATGTAAATCTGAGCAGGACACTGAACCGTCTGCTACTAACATTCAAATTTTGCAGGTGTTTGGAATAACTGCAGGTACTGCATCCATCTCATCTGCACATCAGCCTCCACAAATCCCCTCCATAACCTCTTAGCAAAGTCTGCCTCAACTAGGTTTCCACAAACTGAACTTTGATGAGGCCTCTCAGGGCAACCCTGGCTTAGCAGGCCCAGGAGGTGTCCTTCATGACCACAAAGGTGAAATTCTACATATCTTCAGCTAATTGATTGGAGAGGTGACCAACAATGAAATGGAATTCACTGCATTAGAGTAGGGACTCCAGATACTAATTCGCTTAGGAACAGGGGCTACTGTTGTAGAAGGGAATTCACTGGTGGTTATTAATGCAGCACGAAAACTACAAAAGGGATTGAAACCTCGTAAGGTTACAAAACACTGGAGGCTAGCCAAAGTTACAAAGCTCATCGCAAAGCACCTTTCAATCCTCGATGGAGTCATTGTCCAGGCAGTAAGACGAACTGCAAATGTGGTAGTGGACTGCCTGGCGAACTACGGGGTCACTCATCAAAATACCTACCCGAACACCTGTTGGCATGATGTAACATGCGAAGAGCTTCGGGCCAAGTGTTTACAACTTTCAAGACAGGACATTCTGAATGGGGAGGAGGGGTTAAGCAGTACCATGGTACCGTTCATCCATAACGAATGAGGACAACCATTAATGTTCATTCCCCGGGTCATTATGCACCAAATTGGGATGTTAAGGGGAAGTACCATCACTCACATCAGAAGGGGAAGGAAATCTCACAGAAGAATGAACGTCAGAGTATGCAAGGTGCAGTTGAGGACAGGTGGCAACTGACCAGCAGCTACAAGTGTGGCAACTTAGTGCCATCAGATCGAAATCATGGGAAGGATTTCGGAAATCTAAAAGGGAGTAATTATGTCAGAAACTGCAGATCTACGAAGGATGAGCTGAAGATCGTGATCCATCACATTCAACCCTCAACTATAATTACGATGATTCACCAAAGGGCTAAAACATCTCATTCCCATCACCCGGTTCTACGCCCTTTGCGTTCTGTCTGGTTGCCCAAAGTTTTTTCAATTCCCGCTGATACTTGCAACAACACAATGACAAATGAAGGTAGTCGTAATGCTTCTGCTAACAGAGAACTAAAAAGAGCCCGAGAGGCCTATGAAACTTCGGTCTTTGCTAAGGGGAAAAGGAAAATTGAGGAAATAGAAGTAGAGGTCAATAAGGAAGAGGAGAAGCTAGATATGCAAACCATGGAGGAGGAGATCGACTGGATCTTGGACCCAGGAACTTCGACTACCAGAGCCACTCAGTTCGTGAGAACCCAAAGCGAAGTCTGGCGCATGAAAACCATGCTTGCCAAAGCTCTTAGCATGTAGGGTGCAGCCATGAAGGATGTGTACTATGCCACTTCGCTCGCCTCCGCCAAGAACTCTGCAAGGTTGGATTCAATGGAAGTCTGTATGAAGTCTTTAACAGAGGAACTCAAGATGTTGTCTGATAATCTAGGAGCTTTTATCAGGCTCTTTAAGCTCTCCATCTAACAGGGGATGAACATTGTGGTTGATGTTCCGACGGAGGACAACGACACCTGCATCGTAAAGCGCCACAAACCCTAGAGGATTCCAAAGTCAGAACCTGATAATGCAGCAGCCAGCCCAAGTAATACGTGGAACTGGAGCTGTAATTGCTACATTGCTCTCTGCTCTACAACAACCATCCTTTGCTAGTTTCTTTTCTAATGTCTGAATCTGTCTTGAGTCATTGGGTTCTCCGGACCCTCTTTGGTTTTGCGTCTTATGTCAGGCAGACCTAGGTGGTTAGCCTCGTCGACATTTAAAATTAAGTTTGGAAGGTTAGTAAGTTTAGCTTGTTAGTGTCAATGATAGGCTCTGTTCTTAAGTTGCAGGCTCAGTTCTTGCTAGCTCTAAAGGTAGCCATTTTGGTCGAACAAGCTTGATGATCGTAGCTCTGTCTGACTCTACAGACCTTTTGTATCTTATGTAATTTTTGTGATATAATATACATCTACTGATTTACACACAAAAAAAAAAAAAAACATCTTTTCCTTTGTTCAATCTTTCTCATATTTTATTTTATTTTATTTTATATAATATAAATAAAATATGCTAATTTATAAATAGCAATTTGTCATTTAACTTTTATTTTTGAGAAATTTTTCTATGATAATCACATCAAAATTGATTTGTGGATGTGTTTCAAACCAACGAGGCCATGGAGAATTAGATGGCGGCATTATGTTAAATAGAAATATTGGATGCAGAGATAGATAATTCCGAGATATAAAATGTATGTGACGATTACTTTTGACTGAACCAAAAATTAAAAAATATTTTTATTAAATTATATATATATATATATATATATATATAAGAGATTATTCAACACATATAAATAACGTTGATTTCAATATTATTTAATTAAACTATGAAATACAAATAATATTAAAATAACATTATTTATGTGTTAAATCAATTTTTTATATATATAGATACAATACCTCTTATATTGGTCATAAAAAAATCCAAAACACTTATATTATGAATGAGGTAGAAAATTTATTATAATTCTAAAATTATATATATATAATAAAAATATCTTTTAATTTTTTATCTTGTCAAGAGTAATTGTTATATATAATTCAATGTTACAGTGAACTACAAGTATTGTTTTGAAACACATCTACATAATTCTTTAATTTTGATGTGATAATCACCAAAAAAATTCTCATAAATCAAGATATAGATCATAAAAATAATTATTATTCAAAATTTAATTATTCTAAAATTTAAAACATATTAACTAAATAAACATATATATCTTTTAAAATGCTTTTTTTTTTTTGATATATCAAAAAAAATTCAATAAAACACTATCATCCAAAGCTCCATATGAACTTCCCACAAGTACATCCAGCTACTAGCTGGGGAAAAAATCAAGAATAGTTGCTTCAAGCCTTCAAGTGATGAGTTGGAAAACAACTACCACTTGCTTTTAGGTTGTGGGTCTGGCATCTCTAAAAAAATCAAGAATAGTTACCTCAAGCCTTCAAGTGACGAGTTGGAAAACAACTACCACTCGCTTTTAGGTCATGGGTCTTGTGTCAATCTTCATATAGTTCATGAAAGCCTTTGGCAAAAAATTCCTTGGCTCAACTTAATTTACCCTAGAGGTCGTGGGTCTTGCGTGTCAACTCATATAGTTCATGAAATCCTTTGGCAGAAAATTGCTTGGCTCAACTTAATCTACCCTAGTCGTAGTTGGTTAACACAAAAGACATAGAGAGCACTAGTTCTGTATTTTGGACTCGTGAAAATTATAAATCTTTCTTTAAAAAATAAATAAATAAATAAAATAATATTAATGTAGACGTTATGTAAGGGAGATTTTTGCATGATTGTGTCTCCACTTAACGCTCACATCTAACGGAATTTTACGTTTCAGCCACTTCCATTCTCCATTTACACTCTCCACTTACACACACATCTCTTTTATATTTAGCAACATATTAACAAAATATTCTAGCCATAAAAAGTTAGTTATTTTTGGGCATCCTTAAGTCGATTGCAGATTCCCCGAATATTCAGGAATCGGACATCGAAATTTTTTACCACGCCCATGTCCGTTCAATTCCCAAATATTCGGGGAATCTGCAATCGACTTAAGCTCAAAATTTATTCTCATTTACTTTATATAACATATAAATTATTTTCTCTGCTACTTTTTATACATTTCTCTCCTATGCTAAAGAAGTTTTTTCCAAGTACCTCAGAGTTGAATGTGCCCACGAGACATTCTGTTGGAGCATCTATCCCCACTTAAGGAGATCATCATATCCATAGCTCCCTTCCTTATCTCAGAAAGTGATCAACTGAACTAATAAGACTTACACATTGACAACGTGCCTCGGATGTCTGTCACATTCCGGTTCAGGACCTTCAGCAGAAATATGTGGATTGCTTATCTTATCTTGTTAGTTTGCTGACCAATGAAGTGGGAAGGAAGGATTTGTCTTTCTATCTCCCTGACTTTCGGGTGGAAGAGATAGATTGGTGGAAGAGGTGGGCCCACCTTTATCTGTCTCTACTAGCTACTGGCAGGTCTTTGCTAGTTTTATCGGCTCGTTTAAATATTTTTTTTTTATTTTTAATATTTTTTTAAATGTTACATGTCAACTAATCTCCCTCATATCTTGAATTAGAAAGCACTTATCAATGGAATAAAAACACACACTCTCTCTCAATATTTAATTCTCTCTATTATTTGATATTGAAATATTTACTTAATCTTTACTTAAAGCCCATATTCAAACATTTCATTAATATTGATTGGGTCGCATACAGAGGAATAATAGAAGCTATGGTTTACAAAAAAACAGCAACCGTTGGACACCATGGAAGGTCATAAGGGGGGGAGCTCCACTCCCTCCTATAGCCAAGCAGTCTCTGGCTACAACAAGAAACCGTTGGAGAGTGTAAAAGGTTTTTCAGAAGGAGGAGAATAGAACAGAAAAGACACCAAAGAACAGAATGATAGTCAAGAAGAAGTCATGAGAGAGATACAAGCTAAGCAAAATAATCAGAATATAGAAACTAAAAAACATAATGGCTCGTGTAAGCATAAGACTACTATTACACCTAGAGTATTTTTAAGTGATCCAGCGCCGCAGGCACATAGGGATCACATGACAACTTACGCAATCATTTGTAAATTCATGGGGTTATGGCCAATGGAGAATGCACTACAGGCATGGATTAAAAATCACTGGAAACCTAAAGGGGGTATAGACCTACACCTTGGTTCAAAGGGTTTCTTCACTGTAGTTTTCACTAACATTGAGGACAAAGATAGGGTGTTCGAAGGCGAGCCCTACTTCTATGTTGCAGCAGGCCTCTATATGCGGCCTTGGAGGATGAATTTTGTCTCAGAGCGTGAGACTTTCACTTCGGTCCCAGTTTGGGTAAGACTCTACTCCCTACCTCTCGATTACTGGCAACCAGAATCTTTATCAGCTATAGGAAATAAACTAGGGCATTTTGTTAAAATATCTGAGGCCACTAGAAGGGGAAAGTACACTTCCTTTGCCCACATATGTGTGGAGATGGATCTCTCGGGAGCCCTACCAGATGAAGTGATCCTAGAAGTTTTTGACAAAGAATGGGTACAAGCGGTGGACTATGAACATGTTCCTTTCAGATGCCGCAAATGCCATGAACATGGGCATCTATTCAGGGACTGCCCTCTCAACAAATCAGAAAGCAGAACTAAAGCCACAGTAGGGAAAGATACTGATGGCTTTCACAAGGTGGGTAATAGAGGTAAAGGAGGGAAAAGGCTACAAAAAAAAAAACAATGAGGAAAAGTAGACAAGCCAGAACAGATACAAGGTACTAGAAGAAGAAGAGGAGTTAGAAGATGCAAATCAGTCTAAGGAGGACATCCCAGAGGAGATTCAGAATATAAACCAACAATAAGAGACTATGATGAGTAACATGGAACTGGATAAGGATCAAGAGATAACCCCAAGTGAGGTGGAAATAGAGGATCATGAACCGCAAGATATTCTAGAAAGAGAACATCTAGATCTGGAAAAATTCCTGAAACAGGGAACCATGGAAGGAATGAGTTCATTACCTTAAGAAGAGTTTGACAGAGTGCAGCAGCTGTTTCTGTGGAGAACTCAGGCTAAAGGGTCGGGAGGTAAAATAAACCTCGAAAGTTAGGATAATGAAGGGGTGAAAACCATGAAAACCATAGCAGGACTAGCTCCCAGAAACCCAGGCAGGAAAAGGGGTAGAAAAAAGCAAAACAAGTTGCTGATAGAATGTGGAAAACGGATGATAGATTCAGGTAAGATGAAAGGTCTAACCATCTATTCTTTTACAAATCTTACTGAATGAAATTCACATCTTGGAATATTAGAGGTCTAGGAAGTAAAAGGAAACAAAGGAATCTTTGCAATAGAATGAAAGAAGAGAAACCTAATATGATTTTAATCTAGGAAACTAGGTGTTCAATAAAAAAAAAAAGAGAAATGCATAGCAAATGGCTTAATAAATATGAATTTCTAGAAGTCAAAGTAGACAAAACAGCAGGAAGTATTCTCACACTTTGGGACCCTCAAAGAATAAGCATAGTGGATGATGAAGCATCTAGAAACTACTTATCAGTGATTATCCAACCTGTGGTAGACAGGGAAGTTTATTTAATCACAAGCGTTTACGGTCCTTAGAAGCCTGATGACAAACTTAGACTACTGAACTCGCTAGAGGATCTAAGAGACAAATATTCAGAAATACCATGGATTTTAGGAGGGGACTTCAACATGATCAGGTCCCTGTCAGAAAAAAAGGGTGGGACCAGAACATTAGGTAAAGACTCTATAGCTTTTCAAAGTTTTATTAACAATATGAAGCCAGTCGACATTGATACGAGTAATGGCCTCTTCACCTGGAACAATAAAAGAGGTGGAGAATCTCAAGTAGCTTCAAAGCTTGATAGATTCATAATCTCAGAGGACCTTATGCTCACAGGCCTTGATATGACGACAAGAATTCTCCCCTTCGGTGGCTTGGACCATTGGCCTATTCAACTTGAGGCATCTTATTGAAAATGAAATAAACTCCAACAGATTACAGCAAAACACACATAAAAATCAGAGACAAAATATGGCGGAAAAAGGCTGAAGCCTCATGCGTCTCTCTCATTACACATCGAATAATTGAATATAGTGTTACAAATTAATAGATGAGAGACATTGGTCTCAAGATAGTGCATTCTATCTTAGACACTTTTGGTTGAGATAATTTCTCCTTTGGTTGAGATAATTTCTCACCAGACACACACCAATATAGGAGTTACCTAAACTAACTCCTATCTTAGAGGAACAACCCAAGAGTTAGGCACAAATTCCTAACTTGGAATATTTAATTAATTTATTTATTTTTGGATTTATTATTGTTTTATGAGAGAGTCTAACATTCCCCCCCTCAATGATAAATCCAAAAATAAGAACGAGAACCATCTTCCAAGTTCTCATGTTGATCCTCAAACACATTTCCCGAAAAAACCGCCAAATCTAGATGCTGGAAAAAAACTCAAATCTAAAGAGAACATGAATCAGCTGCATGCCTAATTCATCTCTGAATGTTTCTTGACAACTCCATCACGTGCCAAGCCGCAAAAGGATCCAACTGTCCTTTTTGAAAACAGCATCCGGTGTCCACTGACACAATTTGATGAACGCCCACTGGCGTGTTTTGCTGATGATGATTGCCCACTGGTTGAAGATGTCGAAAAACAACTCAATGTTGCTTTTGCTATGATGAAAGTTGTTCACTGCTGCTTTGGTTGTCGATCGCCCACTGGCGAATTTGTTGATGCTCACTGCTGATGACAAATGCCCACTGGCTGATGAAGATGCCCACTGGCTACTTCGCTGATGTTGTCGAGACTTTCAGTCTGACAACCACTTGTCAATTTCATTGACATTTCCCCCCTTTGTCAGCTGATACCATTTATTTCAATTTTATAACCTATGATAATAAATTATTTTTGGATCATCTAACATTCCCCCCTATGATCCAAAGATACAATACAACAGATACCAAGTTCATCCCTGAACTTAGTAAATTTTATTCTGCCAAGCGGTTTCGTGAAAATGTCGGAGATCTGTTTCTTAAGTAGATAGTTGTATGTATTGCTTCCGCCCAATATGTTGGACTTAATCTCTTGAAAGTTAACATGGATCTCGCCATTCCTAACAAAGTGCGGTTCATTCTTTCGACTACTCCATTTTGCTGTGGAGTGTAAACATTAGTAAGATGTCGTCTTATGCCATTTTCACTGCAGTAATTCTTGAATTCATTTGAAGTGAATTCTCCCCCATTATCTGTCCTGAGAGTACCTATCTTTTCTTTGACTTCATTTTCAACAAGTTGGCGAAAAATTTTAAATTTATCAAATGCTTCTGACTTGTTCTTCAAAAAGTAAACTCAAGTCATTCTGCTGAAATCATCAATGAATAGTAGAAAATATTTGCATCCACCAAAGGAAGTTTGTAGTGGTCCACAAACATCACTGTGAACTAGTTGTAGCCGCCTGTTTGCACGCCATGAACTTGTTGGAAAACTTTCTCGATTTTGTTTGCCATAAATGCAAGCTTCACATTTTGCATTTTCCCTTTTGAAAGTGGGAATTACTTTAACCATTCCTTGTTTCTGTAATTGAGAAAGACTCTCAAAATTCAAATGTCCATATCTTACATGCCATAGTCTTATAGGTGAAATATCTGTCGTCACTGCCCCTGCAAAATCAGAATGCCTTGGAATAACTGTCCCTTTCATCCGTAACAGTTTTCCATCTTCATAACCTGTCATGACTGTTTTCAAGTTCTGTTTGATTGAATTAATCTTGACTAAACCATCTTCCATAATCACCTGATGTCCTGCTTGTCGAATCGTGACTAAAGAGAGCAAATTTTTCTTAAAACTCGGTACATACCATACATTTGAAATCATTTTTTCTCCAATGCCAGGGAGAAAAACTTTTACTACTCCTTTTCCATAAGGAGTATGTTTTGTATCATTAGCAAGAAAAATGGAATTAAGTTGGCACTCTTGAAAATTCCAGAAAAAAACACGTCGATAAGTCATGTGCTGAGTTGCCCCGGAATCCAAGATCCAGGCATCTTCATAGTCACTTCTAAGATGGGTTGAAAGTTGTGATGCTGGTGAGGACGTAAAAACATATTCTGAAGTATCTTCATCTTGATCATTGGCAAATTGCGTTGAATGCTGCTGAAACTTGGGAATTTTATTGAGTGACGTTCGACAATCTTCAGCATAATGGCCAACTTTATTACACCTTCGGCACACTATTTGACTTAAGTCTCTTCCTCTTCCTGAAGATTGTCCTCTTCCTTGGCTTTGACTTCTATTTTGAGATTGTCCTCTACCTTGATTACTATAGCCTTGTCCTTGAAAATTGCCTCTTCCTTGGTTGTTTCCTCTACCTTGAAGACTATTTCTTCCTCCTCTCTTAAAATTGTTTCCTCTATTTTGGCTTCGACCTCGATTATATGCTGCTTGATTTTGATTCCCTTTACCTCTGCTTCGAGAACTCTCTGCTGATGATTTACTACTGCTGGCTTCTGTAAGAAAAACATCTTCACCAACTTTCTTCTTCTTCCCAAAAGTTTTTTCATGCTGACTCAACATTTCACAAAGTTCATCAAACTTTAGTTTCTCTAATTTCCCAGTTACTTGTAGAGTTTCTAGAAAATGTGTGTAAGAAGAAGGAAGCCCGGCAATTACAATTGTGACCATAAAGCTATCATCGATAGCGGGAAAACCAACATTAATAATTTCTTGCCTAATATTCTTGAGTCTTGAGATATATTCAAGAATATCACCACCTTCAGCTAATTTTTGTTGCAACAACTTTAATTGTAGATCGACTTTTTTTTATTCTGGTTGAGTATCAAAGAGGTCTTTAAAAGTTTTCAAGGCAGTCCATGCATCTATGGCATTTTCTATATGTACATACATTTCATCATTCACAGAAGATTTAATAAGAGCTAAGGCTTTAGCATTCTTGACTTCCCATTTTGCCAGTGCATTTGCATCTGTGGGTTTATTCAACTTAACATCTCCATCACATATGCCCTGCCATAATTCATTGTCAATGAGTGTGCTTTCAATAAGATGATGCCACGTTTTATAAGATTTGGTGCCTTCAAGTTTGTCGGAATCAGAAAATAAATTAATCAACTTAGACATTTTTAGCGTTGAAGAGATGCACCAAGAAGTAGAACAGAAAGGACAAGATAGTCAGCACAACACACCACGCAAAAAACATGATTTATCGGGGCTTGGCCTTGACCCTCGAATAGTCGTCAAAACAGGAGAATATTGACTGAGCTTTGCACTTGGCTCTAGTCAATTTCTCAAATTTTTACAGGGCAACTTTCAAAATTTGACTTTTTACAATGGTGCTTTTGCACAATCTGGTAAAAAAAAATTTACCCCCCCTCAAAGTAAAATTACTTTGAGTTACATTTATCTCCTTCGAAAAATTACAAAAAAATCCTTATTGCTCCAAAAATTACAAATTGCTATTTCACCTTATTTCTCCACTAAAATACAAAATTTCAAAATATAATTACACCTTATCACTCCATTAAAAAAAACTTATCACTTCATTAACTTTACAAAATAAAAAAATTCTTATTGCTGGCACTCTGGCTTGTCGCTCGCAGGTTGGCTCACACTAGTAGGTTTCACTGAAAAAAAAAAACAAACTGCTGACTTGTTGCTGACAGGCTGGCTCATGCTGGCAGGCTGGCTCACGCTGGTAAATTTCACTGAAAAAAACAAACTGCAAAATAGATTGCTGCAGATACCCAATGGGATAGACAATCCTCTATATTCAATTTAAATTGCAGTTCATGTGATCTTATTCCAAACAACGGTGCAACAGTTGTAAATATTGTTTCAACCTCAAGAAGAGCAGATGAAATATCTCAGTCCGAGCCTAAAATTTTACCACTCTCACTAGAGAGAAAATAAAATAGTTTCTAGAGCAGCGTATCAGGGGATCTGAATATTTCTGCAACGAATGCTCCAGCCTGTAGTTCTTTTGAAGAAGGGATCATTAAAAAATACCTGGAGTTTTAATTCCAATAACCCTTGGAGTAACCAAATTCTGAAACGATGTCCATGACTTAATGAAATGATTTAAACAACAATTTTGAAATGTAACTTCAAAATTATGAAATGATGTATATTAAAAACATTTTCTGCTTTTTAAAATTGAGAAATTGCATGAAGAAATACGTGATGGATCAGGCAATGGTAATTCTGTGGCTTGAAAAGAGATTGCAGACCATCGAGCAACAGGCGATGATATGTAAATATGGCAATATATTCTGCGTCTGCGTCTCTATCTGCCCCGAATTTGTCAGAAGGTGCGTTGATCTGAAGTTCGAATTGCATAGAATGCCGAAGGTGAAAAAAAAATCCGTTTAGAGATAGATCACAAACAAATAAATGCCAAGTCGATCCAGGATGAGAACAATAATCATATCACCTCTTCACATTCGAATTTGGCATTTGTTAGGAGTGTTCGACCCATTATCAAAATAAAGCTACCATAATATTACCGTTTGGATCAATATTGAAAGCAGTAAAAAATGTTACGAGTCCGTTAATTGGGAAGAACGCCAATGCAAACAATAAAGACCTTACTCAAGAATCAAAACGGCTATAGTAAAATACCCATGGCTCATGTTCAAAAAGCTTACGACTGTTCAACTGTAATCGGCCTGCTTCTATATCCTCTGCGCTTTTCCTAGCAGTTTCTGCTACTTTGGTAGCTGCTAGTGCATCCTTCCATTGCTTCCAAAGGCGAAATTCTGCGTGGGAGATAGGAATGAGACTTTGGTCGTGAGCTCCATTCCCTTCCGCACCTTTTACTTCCTCCTCAAATCAACTGCTGGAATCTCTTCCTCAAATCAACTGCAGCATTACTGGAGCTCTGATACCACATATTGAAAATGAAATAAACTCCAACAGATTACAGCAAAACACACATAAAAATCAGAGACAAAATATGGCGGAAAAAGGCTGAAGCCTCATGCTTCTCTCTCATTACACATCGAATAATTGAATATAGTGTTACAAATTAATAGATGAGAGACATTGGTCTCAAGATAGTGCATTCTATCTTAGACACTTTTGGTTGAGATAATTTCTCCTTTGGTTGAGATAATTTTTCACCAGACACACACCAATATAGGAGTTACCTAAACTAACTCCTATCTTAGAGGAACAACCCAAGAGTTAGGCACAAATTCCTAACTTGGAATATTTAATTTATTTATTTATTTTTGGATTTATTATTGTTTTATGAGAGAGTCTAACACATCTTGTATAGGAACCCCAAGAAATAGACCTTTTTTATTTGAAAATATCTGGCTTACCCATCCAGACTTCATTAGTAACATTGAAAAATCGTGGGAAGAAGATTTACAGATTCAAGGCACCAAATTGTTCATTTTGCAAAAAATATTGAGACATATCAAAATCAGGCTCAAGGATTGGAATAAGAATGAGTTTGGCAACATTTTTGAAGAAAAAAAAGTTGTTGAAAAGAAAATACAAGACATGAATCAGACCCTAATCACTAAAGGCTTTGATAGAGAAAGAAATGAACAAGCTAAAAAGCATCAATAAGAATGGGAGGACTTATGCAAACAAGAGGAAACATTTTGGAGACAAAATTCAAGAGTACAATGGCTAAAAGAAGGAGATAGAAACACAAGGTTTTTCCATAGATCTACCCTGGAGCACAGATCTCACAACAGGATCTCAACTATCAAGGATTCCAGAGGTAACGATTTCAATACCCACAAGTACATAGAAGCTATGTTGGTTCAATATTTTCAAGGCATAGCGGAGGAACCGCTTGTAGACATATCACAATTCATCAGTGACTTCACAAAGCACATCCTTAAGCTTGTAACAAGAGAAGACAATTATAATCTTAATAGGCCAGTGAATGAAGAGGAGGTCAGTGAAGTCATCAAAGAAATGCAGAATGGAAAAGTGCCAGGCCCAGATGGTTTCAATGTGGATTTCTTTAAAGCTTGTTGGAGTGTTGTCAAGCAAGATATACTAAATGTGGTGGAGGACTCCAGGATGAACAGAGCTGTTTTGGAAGCATTCAACAACCTTCATCTCCTTTATTCCAAAACAAGACAATGCTATGACACCTGATAGATTCAAACCTATAGCTTTATGCAATGTGGTGTACAAAATAATTTCCAAAGTAATTGCCAACAGGCTAAAACCCCTTCTACCAACTCTGGTTTCCAGGGAGCAAATGGGATATGTGGAGGGTAGACAAATTCTCAACAATATCATTAAAGCTCATGAGGTGGTTCACTCTCTGACAAGTAAAAGGCAGGCAGGAATGATTATGCAATTGGACCTAGAAAAGGCTTATGATAAGTTAAATTGGGCCTATATTAGGAAAGTCCTTCTAGCCTATGGATTTGACCACAACTGGGTGAGATGGGTAATGGCCCTGGTTACTACCTCCAGTTTTTCAATTCTGGTAAATGGTTCTCCATCTAAGATCTTTACTCCTTCAAGAGGCCTCAGGCAGGGAGACCCTCTCTCCCCCTTTCTCTTTATTCTTATGATGGAAGGACTAGGACGAGCTATCAAGTCTGCTAAAGAAGAAGGTAAAATCCAGGGTCTCAAACTATCTGGGAACGGACATGCTTTAACCCATCAACAATTTGTAGATGATACCATGCTACAGGGCATTCCTACGGTCAAGGAAGCGCAAGCTTATAAAAAAATCCTGTGAGACTTTGCTATGGCTGCGGGTACAGAG
This sequence comes from Pinus tabuliformis, assembly GCA_031772625.1. NCBI lineage: Eukaryota > Viridiplantae > Streptophyta > Pinopsida > Pinales > Pinaceae > Pinus > Pinus tabuliformis. The sequence continues at coordinate 998,658,367 of CM062807.1, read as the reverse complement.
GTAAGCCTCTCTAAATCAAATATTTTCTTTTTCAATACTAACATTGCTATTCAAAGAAATATTTCCAGAATACTAGGCTTTCAAAGAGATATGCTACCATCCAAATATCTGGGAGTACCTCTCACAGATAAACCTCTGAGCAAGATAGTTTGGGAGCCTATGATTAATAAGTTATAGGACAAAGCACGAAAATGGACAAGCAGATCCTTGAATTTAGCTGGAAGGCTGGTGCTCACAAAAGTTGTCCTTCAATCAATCCCCATCTTCATGTTTTCAGCCCTTCCAGCTCCAAAAGGGGTTATGCAACAATACAAAAATATCCAAAGAGATTTTCTTTGGGGCAAAGGGGAAGAAAAGAAAAAATGGGCCTTGGTAGCCTGGGACAAGATATGCAAACCTAAAACACATGGAGGTTTAGGACTGGATGATCCTGAAGTGCTAAACAAAGTGTTGGGGGCAAAATTATGGTGGAGATGGTTAAAAGAGCCAGATGCTCCTTGGGCACAAATTTGGAACCAAAAATATGCAAATAATTGGCAAGCCAAGGACCATATAAGAATGTCTGGAATCATAAAAGGCTCCCACATATGGAATAAAGCTTGGGAAAACAGAGACATAATCCAGAAAAACAGTTTCTGGGAAATAAGAGCTGGAGACCTCGCTTGGTTTTGGGAGGACAGATGGCAACAGGAACCTAAACTGTTAAGAGAAGACTTTGAAAATCTCAAGAATGATACTGACACCAAAGGGTTACTCAGAGTAAATGAATTTTGGGATCAGACTAATAGCGGAGGAAAATGGAGAATTTGGAAGGAGATGGAATACAGGAACAATGCCCCCTTGAAAGCACAGGCTAATGCTCTAATAGCCATCCTAAATCAAAGAAGGATCTTGATATCAAATGATTTAGATAAACTAAGATGGGGTAATAACAATGAAGGAAACTTTAACCTTAAAGTGGCAAAGCGCATAGCCCTTAAGCTGGACTCCACAAAACTGGATTGGGTTTGGAAGAAACTATGGAAGCACCAAGGATGGATGAAAACCAAACTATTCATGTGGTTAGTGCATCATAAGAAAATTCTGACATGGGAAAACATCCGGAAAAGGGGTGTTTCTGGCCCATCAAGATGCTAGCTATGTGAATTACAAGATGAAACATGAATTATAAGATGAAACCATGGAGCACCTTCTCAACAGTTGTATTTTTACTTCCTCGTTGTGGGATGGGATTGCCTTAATATTCAGACAAACAGATAGGGACAGAGGAAGCATTACCAACACCCTAAGGAATTGGAGAAGAAACTTCTCTGAGAATGAAACAGTAAACAAAGCTTGGGCTTTAGCTCCAAGCTTTTTAATTTGGGACGTCTAGAAAGAATGCAATAATAGAATTTTCAAAAATCAAAAGAGTTCCTCCCAGAGCATTATGGAACAAATATTAAGACAGCTCAAGGAGACGGTTGGAACTTTATTGCAAGCCCCCCCTAAGAACCCCCCTTCAGCTATTGATGTGCAGATTCTACTTCAGTTGGGTTTGCAGGGGCTTATTCCTCAGGGTAACAAAAGAATTGTAGATCAGGTAGTCACTAATAAAGACTTTTGGCATCCTCCCCCTCAGGGATATTTGAAATGTAACATAGATGGAGCCTCAAAAGGAAACCCAGGCCTGGCTGGTTATGGGGGAGTGATAAGGGATGAAAAGGGTTGTATTCTATATATTTTTCATTGTAATTTGGGAAGAGCCACAAACAATATGGCGGAGCTAATGGCCCTAGAGCAATGTTTAGAAATCCTGAAGAATGACAATCTTCAGAACATTATAATTGAAGCAGACTCTGAGCTGATTATCAATTCAGTTAAACGAATCTGTTGTGGCTCGGCTCCGGAAAAGTCTCGAGACATTGGAGGCTTCTTTAGGTCTATCAAAGGATCCATGCCCACCTTCAGAACATGAGGACCTTAAGTTTCAAGCATGTGCGAAGGACTACCAATAAATTAGCAGATATATTAGCTAATAAAGGTGTTCTCTATTCTAAGAGTAGCAATAAGTACAGATGGTATGAGGTTCCCCAGGGTAGGTTGAGGGATGATTGTCTCAGCCAAGCAAATGTAGACCGAGAACTTTATCAGAACAGGGGATTCCAGTAGATTGCATAAGTTGGGGTTTAGCAGATATACAGTCTTGGATGAATTTTGAAAGGAGCAGCAAGTCCTTTGTCAGATATATCAGCACAGATCAACTCAGACCTAGGGTTCTTACGGAAATGGAGTGGAGAGCTTCCAGTTATAAGAATCAGTGGAACTCCTACTATAGCAGGTGGAAGGGGCACGTTTGTGGCTATCTGATGTTTGGCAAGAAATGGGTGCAACAAATCGGCGGTATTGTCCAAACCACAGACAAGATGATTTACGGGTTTTCGGACAGCCTCAATACCCCTAGCAGTTTTCTATATTTTAACTCGTTGCCTCTCATCGTTCAACACATGTCCCAGGAAGGAGAGAGAATACTGCCTATCGGGCGGGTATTCCTCTTTCCACTCAATCATCTGATATCCCTTTCAACCGTTGGATCAAGAATATGAGGATCAATGGCCAAAAGCTTAAACAAGCAGGTTGGTGGATCCGAGTTTTATTCGTGGCCCCCACAGCGGACCCGGAATTTTCTTTATACCAAAGTTAATCCATCTTTAGGTCCACCACTGTTCATTCTTTACCGCCGGCAAAGTGGTTGCCGCTTCATCGAGCACCTTCAACTCCGGAAGTGGTTTTCTCGAAATGAACCTGATGCCACTCATCCCTCAACACGTGGCTCCAATAGGAGAGAGAATACTGCCTACATCGGGTGGGTATTCTCTAGGCTTATTTATCACCTGATATGCCTCTCCACCATTGGATCTAACAGCCGCGGATCAACGGCCTAGGTGCACCGTGCATGTTGGCTATTCATTGGCCTAGGTTTCTGTAGCGGGCAAGCCATCTTCTTTTTTGTGGGCCATCGCTCCTCTTTTTGCTCACTGCTAGTTGGGAGGGGACACTGGCTTTAGTTTTCATTTGTTTCCCACGCATAAGTTCCAGAGGTCTGGACTTTTTGTATTTTATGTAATTACTTTACACAAATTAATGGAAAAAACAATCAACTCTTGCTTAAACAAAAAAAAAATAAACATTTCATTAATATTATTTTACTTACAGTGCTTATTAAAATATTTCCTTTATAACTCATGTTGAAATTTCTTATAATTTCATTCACCAGGATTTTTTTAATTCAAGTATTGTCTCTTTCTATCAAATTCATATAAATTATATAAATTATGTTAATTGATACGGACATTAAAATATTTTATCTATGGCTAAAACCAAAATATCTTTTTTTTGGTTAATATAAATTATTTAAATAATACATATCTTTTTAACAAAAATGAATTATGCATCTCTCTAATACTAAAAGTACAAAGTAGTTACACAAAAAATTAGAATTTTTTTAATTTCAATTATTTTATCTCTATATAAAATTGATTCAAAATGAAGTTGGAAATTTGGCCCACTAGGACTAGAGCAGATGATGACATGGTGTTTTATGAAGGCACTCTCTGGTGAAAAAGTAGTGTTTTTTTAATACACTCTCTGGTGAAATAGTCTCCAATTTTATTGCACAAACCACCAGTGATTCATACTAATCATATCAAAACTCACATAACAAACAAAAACACTTGAAAATAGAAATTGAAATATTTTATTTATGGCCAATATTAAATATTTTGTATTATTACTATATTTTAATTTATTAATATAAATATTATTTTATCATCTTTAAATGTAATATAATAATATTATTAAAAAAATCATTAAATTCCAGAGAGACTCTCAATACAATAACAAAAGAAATTATAATACAATCACAACTATCCAGGGTTAAGAAACATATAATAATAATAAGTGTAAAAAGTTAACTTTTATAAATCAATAAAGTCCTAAAAAATTTGAACTAATACGATGGGAGAGGCATTCCACACGCGACTCAATGGCCTCTAGTTGATCCAGAGGAAGATGCATGTATACCACCCAACTTCCATCTCCTAAAGAACTTGGTAATCGCAATACATCGCCAGCTTCCCCACCCCAAGGAAAATGGTAGCTTCCAAAGCAAGGTTTGCCCCATCCATAATCAAGCTCGGACAAGGGGAAGCGTCAGCCGGAAGAAACCAAAATTCTTGGACCAGATAATTCCATGTCTCGTCTGCAATAAATAGTAGCTAAGCCAAGGTCTGGTCGGATCGCCTCCACCCAATAAATCAAGCTTTGAAAATGTTCCTCGTTTGCAGCACTGTGCGTAACATTATGAATGAGCTTAGCACTCCAACTCAGTGGTTGGCTTATAATATCTGCGGTTTGAGCTTCCACTGAAGGTAGTGATAATGCATTACCAAAATAGTTAGATGGCATTCCCATGTTTGTTAAACGGGTGCGACCATCTACTTCCACACTTATGCTACAATTCCTATCACTCTGGATCTCTTCATAAGGATCAATAACTTCCATAGGTAAGCAGAAAAAGCCACCAATTTGCTATACTGTTTACCGTGTTGACTTGCATTATTTTGGAGAACCTGAACATCTCTGGCGGTCAGGTAATAGATCCTGCTAACTAGACCATGAGGAGGATCTTGTTTCTTCGATTTTTCTAAATGCAGAGAAGAGTGTCTCGTATACATTTCATCAATTGCAGAACAATAATAAGGAGACTGTCGAGCTTGTAATATGGATCGATTAAAGTTGGGTTTCAACATTTCAATGGAGTCCTTTCGAGAAATCTTTGCCCACGATAATAAAAACATATTGATAGAAAATGCATCAGCAATCCTATGGTCAAATGTGCACCCAATAACAATACCTCCGCAACTCATTGTTGTTAAAAATAAAGGGGTGCTTACTTGGGTAGCATATACTGAGTTATTTGAAAGCATAGGAACGAGCTTCCCCTCAACTGTTTTACCAGGATTGTAGAAGTCCAACTCAGCAAGTCCTATGTTCGCATAAGCTTGAATGAATTCAACACCGTGGTTGTTACACAGCAGTTCCGGCTCCCCAGAACTGTTGGATACCATTTCGCCAGAAAAAATATAGTAATAAACCAAGGCCTCCGATAGCGAACATTTCAGATCATGGGTAGTCTCCTCTGCAAAGGAGGATACTGATCTGGGGGTAGGCTTCTTATAACATAAGTAACGCTCACCGAAACAGCAGGAATTGTCAAATCGAAATTGGACAGATGAAGCCGATGCTCTTGCACAGGATGAGCATTAATTACAACACCCTTACTCAGTATTTTTACATTATAATCATCACCTGGGAGGGCAGCCATCTCTAAAACTAGCCAAAACACGAGTTCTAGGAGAAAATACAGCTCCTTATTTATAGTGGTGGACTCCATCGTTTAGCTTAATTCTAAGTAGAGTTATGAGTGAATATTTCAGGTAATGGGAGTGGTGAATGTAAAGAAATTTTTAATATTATTTTTGTATAGTTGGTTTAAGTTAAAGAAATTATATTAGCTTTGTTATATGAAGTAAATGGTTATAAATGTATAAATATAGATAGGCATTAATCAATAATAAGTATCAACAGTATAGTTGTCACGCCCCTACACCTGCGGTGATCTTTCAACCGCTTGTAGCGAGGTGCGCACCACCGAACGCTTTCTTTTTAACAATACTAACATCCGTGGACTACGCCTACTCTAACATGAACATACTTAGTTTATATTTTTACGACCGAGTAAAGCATTATCCTTTATACTTTAGTGAAGACCATTCTCAATCATTAACCATGTACAATAAACCGAGAAGCATCAACAATAAACAAGTACAAAGGGAGGGGCAACTCCCAGAAAGTCTGCCCAACAATATATTATAACTGCTTCTTCAATATTACAATACAAGTAATGCTTGACAATCTTCAAGCCAATACTTAGAATAATTTAGAACAAGGCATAGAACAGCCTTTTATGACCTTTTCTGCACCTTTGCATAAGAAGGAGTGGTCACCCGAGCCACTCAAACTTCCTACCAAATCCTCCGTAAAACTGCACACCCGAACCTCCTCAAACCGTGGCACACTTGCCAACCTTCCACTAAATCAAACTGCGCAATCCCTCAAGCCTAATGCGCATGAGATGTGCGCATTTTCTTACCCAAGACTACGCACTTCCTTGTCTTTTATGCGAAGGCTTTGAGCGAATGTTCGTTGGTTGAAATGAGGTGCAGTCCACCTTACTTATACGCATGTCTCTCCATGCGTATTGCCTTTGGGCCGACCTTTAAACTTCATTATAAACACCCCCAATTCATGTCGTATGGTGTCGGCTTGGGTAAGTTTTATGCCCAACGCTCCCACGCATATAAACTCTTGGTGCGGCCGTATAACATGTGCGTACAAGTGTTGACACTTAGCTGATTTTTCATGGAGGTTCCCTTTCGTCGCACATGGTTCACACGATCGTCATATTTCCACACTCCGTCGCACCGCCGTAGGTCGCGTTCGTCGTGTGCGCGCGCTCATTCACTCGGTGTTCAACCATGCACAACTCGGGGACCTTACATCCTCCTCCACCTGAAATCATTGTCGTCCTCGACAACATACCATCATCCATGATGTTGTCTCCTCCACATAAGGCAAACATCACCGCAACATATGTAGAACCACTGTCATCTGCAATATGTTGTCCATGTGTGTGTCTCCTCCAAAGTGAAGAGATCATCTCATCAAACCGACTCTCGATGTGCCCCATTCAGGTCCATGAAGCCCTCTCCATCATCTGCAATGTGCCATCCTCAAGTCTTCATAGAAACAAGTATGCACTTGTCTCACCTATCCATGTGCTGCCCATGATCCTCGATCAAATCAGCTCTCATGTATAGAAAGTCGTTGAGTCTCGGCTCAACCCATGCTCAAGTGTATCACCAAAGCATCATCATCATCATTGTAACTTCATCACCTCAAAGTGCCTCTTATCGATCCTCTACATCAAGTCACTCTTCCAAGCCATGCCCATACATGCACTTTGAAAGTATGCATCCCATACTGCATCAAAGTCACCTGACCTCAGCTCCTCAATGTATTAGATCTTTAAGTCCACCATACATGAAGTCCCTAAAAGTCACAACAATCTCATGTCCTCATGAGCTCCATAACTCATCCCCATGTAGTAGGAATGCTCCATAGCTGCTCACAAGTCCATCCAAGTCTTCAATCAACTCTCGATGTGCCCCATTCAGGTCCATGAAGTCCTCTTCATCATCTGCAATGTGCCATCCTCAAGTCTCCAATCTTATCAACTCTTGATGTGCCCCATTCAGGTCCATGAAGTCCTCTTCATCATCTGCAATGTGCCATCCTCAAGTCCCCATGTCACACTAGCAAGTCCTCCTGCATAACATTCCTGCCCTAGCACTCCTCTTTGGATGTCCCTTGACATCTCTATAAGTGCTTCCACACAATGTCCTTGCATAGGTTTGCCATGCTCTATGTCTTCAAGTCTCCAACCTGATGTCCATGACTAAGCTGCCCATGTAGTCCAACCAAGTAGACACATCACAACATCTGGCCATCTCATCCAAGTCTTCGATCTTCGGTTTAGTGAACTCGGTCACCCAACCATCTCATCATTATGTCATGAGTCCCTTCATCATAGCTCCTCCACCAAAGTGTCCATTAAGACTCGCTCTTGGTCTCGGCCATGAGAAGTCCACCCAAAACATCACAAGTGTGTGCCCTCCTTAACCTGTCCATGAGTCATGCCGGGCACTTAGCCAATTCATGTGGCTAAAGCATGACTCATTCTTCCACAATGATCATCAAGTTCCACCCTTGTCCTGGGTCCTTGCACCTTTCATCACAAGGTCACAAGTAGCCCCAACAAGCCCTGCAACGGTTGATAATCCTTGCTTCTCCATACAAGGTTTCATCATAGTCATCCATGATAAGATGCCCTCTTGTCTTGGCAAACTGACTTTGCCCTTCACTGCACATGGTCCATCTCCCAAATGCCCAAATGAAACACAAGTATCAATACTTACTTCATCATCATGAGGCTCCTCCATGTGAGTGACCTCATCCACACATGTTGAGAAACTGCACGATCCTGGTTCAACTTGATCTTCCTCAAGTTCATCCTTCATCGTAGTCATGTCTTCAACATTTTTTATCATCACGGCTTCCTCTTCCTTGATGGCACAATCCGCAACTTCACCTTGCTCCATTGTCCAACCGGGTTGAAGAAGTTCTTTCTCAGCTTCAGCCTTCCTCTTCAAGGCCAGGAGGTGCCTCTCAAGAGCTAGGCAATCCCACTTCTTTTGGTTCAACTTCTGTCTTACCTTGAGCTCCTTGAGTTCTGCTTCAATCAAGTCTGCTTCCCTTGCAAGTCGAAGAGCTTCCTCTCTATTCTCATCAGAAATCCCTTCCTTAACCAAGGCACGAAGAGCATCCTTTGTTTCAAACAACCTTTTGCCACATTCCACAAATCCTTGTTTTACTCCTTCTGACTCTTCAAGTAGACTCCCTTCGAATTCTTTGAAGGATGTATAACCCAATTTCTGCAAGATAGACATCTTTACCAAGTCACCTGCAACCTGAACCAGCCTTTGTTCCACTTCGTGTGAAACGGTCTCCTTCACCTGCAAGTACTCTTGTCCCTATCACGAGCAACCCTTGCTCACCAGCTTCGACCGAGCTCTGATACCAACTGTCATGCCCCTACACCTGCGGTTATCTTTCAACCGCTTGTAGCGAGGTGCGTCACCACCGAACGCTTTCTTTTTAACAATACTAACATCCGTGGACTACGCCTACTCTAACATGAACATACGTAGTTTATATTTTTACGACCGAGTAAAGCATTATCCTTTATACTTTAGTGAAGACCATTCTCAATCATTAACCATGTACAATAAACCGAGAAGCATCAACAATAAGCAAGTACAAAGCGAGGGGCAACTCCCAGAAAGTCTGCCCAACAATATATTATAACTGCTTCTTCAATATTACAATACAAGTAATGCTTGACAATCTTCAAGCCAATACTTAGAATAATTTACAACAAGGCATAGAACAGCCTTTTACGACCTTTTCTGCACCTTTGCATAAGAAGGAGTGCTCACCCGAGCCACTCAACCTTCCTACCAAATCTTGCATAAAAATGCACACCCGAACCTCCTCAAACCGTGGCACACTTGCCAACCTTCCACTAAATCAAACTGCGCAATCCCTCAAGCCTAATGCGCATGAGATGTGCGCATTTTCTTACCCAAGACTGCGCATTTCCTTGTCTTTTATGCGAAGGCTTTGAGCGAATGTTCATTGGTTGAAATGAGGTGCAGTCCACCTTACTTATACGCATGTCTCTACATGTGTATTGCCTTTGGGCCGACCTTTAAACTTCATTATAAACGCCCCCAAGTCATGTCGTATGGTGTCGGCTTGGGTAAGTTTTATGACCAACGCTCCCACGCATATAAACTCTTGGTGCGCTCGTATAACATCTGCGTACAAGTGTTGACACTTAGCTGATTTTTCGTGGAGGTTCCCTTTCGTCGCACATGGTTCACACGATCGTCATATTTCCGCACTCTGTCGCACCGCCGTAGGTCGCGTTCATCGTGCGCGCGCGCTCATTCACTCGGCGTTCAACCGTGCACAACTCGAGGACCTTACAATAGTCATATAAATTAAATATTTGATAAATATTTATACATACTAATTCATAATAAATATCAAATCACTTATTTTATTAAGTTTCTCATAATATTAAAATTTAAAAGAATTATAAAAATAACTAAATATTGTTATTGTTGTTGTTGTTTTAATTAAAAATTAATATATATAAACTAAATATATGTATACATTTTAAAAAACATGTAATACCTTTTAAAAAACATGTAATACCATTATTAATTATAGAGATTCACTTTATCATGAAAATTCTTAATTTAGAATAAATAATAAATAAATTTTGTTAGACTATCATTACTCAATATCATAAAGTATTAACATCACAAACCTAAAAAATAATAACTTATTTCATATATGACATATTCATATAATTTATTTTAATTAATCTAGTTAATTAAAAAACATAATTATATTTATTTTTTTATAATATTTTCATATGTATTAGATTTTTTAAATTAACTTTATCACTGAAACTATCTAAACCATCTGAAATTTGAATATGTTCAACCTAACCTTATAAAAGCAATATTTGTCTTCAAACTTTATCAAATTTATATGGTTAAATTTGAATATGTTAAACCTAACCTTCTAAAAGCATTATCTTTCTTCAAACTTTATAAAATTCATATGGTGTTGTATAACCAGCTGAGAATTTTATTGGACAGAATGTTTGAATAATTTTTATTTTTTTTTATTTATTATAAATTAATTCAGCACTATCTAAATTCCAAAGTACCTACAATTCTGAAACTCAACAGCTTTAACAAAAATTTCCAATTTTTTTTTCCAAATGAAAGAATTTTCCATTCTTTCCCTGGCTAAAACATCACCTCCTTATACAACTCTAATTCGTATTGATCGTGAAATAAGGTACTTATTTCTACTTAGCCCATTACGTGCTTACATTCTGCCAGATGCACGTTTGCAATTCCGTTCACATATTTTATTAGTACAGTTCGCATTATTACGCCGATAGGCGTCTCTCTTATGAGACATAACTACTTTGATTTTTTCCTTAATTAATTTTTTAATCTGATAGTCTCAATTGAAACATGTTGGTATATTCTCTTAGTTGTCACTAAATCAATGAATGAAATTTGTAACAGTAGCTTTCTTGCATATCTAAATCATGTGATTAAACCATGTTTAAATTAAAAATTTACAAACTTTCATTAAAAATTTACCATACCATTTTTTAATCGCCACCTATTATGATTAAGACGAAGTGGAAAGATTAAAAATGGTTGTGAAACCTACGAATCACCATCACCATCCATTTCAATTACCTTAGGAACACCAAGAGTTTCAATTCCGCCTAGACATCACTCACTGTTTCAATTCTCCTATATGAAACGTGGCCAAAGGGATGTAAGACATTTATTTAGCGTGGCAATCACTAACAGTTTCAATTTCATATAGCCATCACTTACCGTTTCAATTGGCCTCCTCCATGTAGATAAGCACACATTAGATGGAGAGACACATTAGATGAAGCTTCGCTCGAGTGATGTAACATAGTGTATGTCTCGAAAATGTAAGATAGTGTATGTCGGGAACTATGCGTATAATCTAAATTGATACAGTTGCAGAGATTTGATGGATGAATGCATGATCCCCTAAAAGACATGGGAAGAACTCTTTTTAAGGGGATATGCCATGAACGCTAGCCGTTATGGATGAACTGTGTAACCTGAAGTGGAGTCTAGCACTCTCTCTTATATTAATCGTCGCCGGTTTTTTGCTTCTCGATTCCTATTTTGTCAATTTGGTTCTATCGTTTATTTCACAAAGAATCATGGATTGCCTTTGCTTGGTCCCTCTGTATCAATACATGAATCCCAGTCCCCAACACACTCACCCTCAATCGAATCAATTGGCGTAATTCCTTATAATTGCAGCTCTGTCCATAAGGTGATTGAACCTAATATCGATGAATATTTTTTCTATTTTCTTGTTGATAATAGTCAATAGTATTCTGAGAAAAATTTTAGATGGGTCAACCAAGTTTAATAATATTTTGCGATACTTTTATAATAATTTTTAGTTAATTTAATGGGTTTTAAGAAATGGGAACATAATTGAATTGAATTTTGTTTTGTGGATGGATGCATGGTAAGCAATGCAGAAGGGGAGGCGTAATGTTCCGAAGGTGGAAATCGACCTAAGACACGCTCGAGCAGCCATAAGGAAAGCAATTTTAGAAAGGGAACAGAAACCGGAGCCAGGGGATTTCTTTGTTCCAACCGGTGACATCTACCGAAATGCTCATGCCTTTCAGCAGTAAAAATTTATTTCAAAAATATATATACACACGTTGGTTCATTATATCTTAAATACATGGATTTCGGTCACTGTTAGTAGAGCTTATTTGATTTGAATTTTTCTGTGTTTTTGTCATCAGGAGTTACAGGGAACTGGAGAAGCGTTTCAAGATCTTTGTATACCGAGAGGGGGAACCACCTCTGGTACACGACGGACCGTGTGTAGCTATCTATATGACGGAAGGCAGATTCATTCACGAGCTTGAACTGGGGAATCAGTTTGTGATGTCAAATCCAGAGGATGCCCATCTTTATTTTCTTCCCTACAGTGTAACCCTGATGGTCAGTTACCTTTATGAGAATTCTGATGCCACGCCCTTGAAATGGTTCATGGGAGATTACATTAACATTGTTGCCCACAAATACCTGTTTGTAACTGTTTGTGGGAGCATCACCAATGTAAATATAGTTTTATTGGTAACCCTAATAGTTCAATGTCAATTGGTTATTGTTGACATTATTGTGCATTAGGGCGATTCTATTCCTGTTTAGTGATGATATTGTCTGGAAATAAGGTTAATGTTGAATTTGTCATGGACTAGAACCATCAGCTAGAGACATATGTTTGTTACGGGATGTTGTTGATAAAGTAGTTGTTCCAAAAATTCTGATTGTATTAAATATTTTTGTCTTGTTTTTGGCATATGTAGGGGCCTTATGCATCTGAAGGAAATCCATTCTTGTAATAAAAAAACTTTGTTTATATAATTAGTGTTGGTTTGTAAATTTACAGTGATAAATAAATTGGTTTTATCTCAAAACATATTAATTTTAATTCATATAGAATTTCTTTTATAAATTGTTTAAATGTTTTTTTTATGAATTAAGATTTTAGACACATGAGTTTCCATTCATCTATTTATCCAGATATCATAGTAGTATTGAATGTTAATAAATAAATATTTTAAAATTATATTTAAACTAATTTTATAGTTTATATTGTAATTTTTCTTATTTTAAATAATTACTGCATATAAATATAATTATTTTATATAATCCACATTTTCCATTCATCTATTTATATATAATAGTAGTATTGAATGTTAATAGATATCATAGAAGTATTGAATGTTAACAGATAAATGTTTTAAACTTATTTTCAAACTAATTTTATAAATTATATGTAATTTTTCTGATTTTGAATAATTACCCCATAATCCACATTCCAATAATATAGGGTATTTTAAAAAATAGGTTATAATGAAAACCCCTCAATAATATAATTATTGTTTTATTTCCAAGTATAAAAACCACTATTAACATCAACATTAAAACTTAAACTTTAACATTTTCTTTTGGTTAAAATGTTATTAATTTTAATATTAGTTTTTAGGTTGATTAAGTTTATTTTAAGATTTATAATAATATTAAATTTTATGTTAAATTTTAAACATTATATTTCAGATTTAATGTTATTACGTTTATATTAAAGTTTATGCAAAGTTTAATAATAACATTAAAATTTATATGAGGTTTAACTTTAATATATATTATGTTTTATAGGTTTAACGTTTATATTGAACTAATCATTAATAATATCATTATGGTAATATTTTAATATTTAATTTTGTTATTGTTAATATTAATATTAATATTAATATCACTATCAATTATTATATCATATTAATATTAATTATTAAAAACATTCTAGAATTAAATAAAAAAATAAAAAAAATAAAATGTATGTATTGGAATTTTATTAGTTGGTATTTGTCATTTTTTTTGAATTGGAATTTTTGAAATTATCAATTGTTAATCTTAAAAGCCACTCTATTAAATAATATTGGTTTTACCACTATTTTTTAATAAAATTATTTTTGTAATTAAAACTTTATTTGTATAATTAGTGTTGGATTGTAAATTTACATTAATTAATCATGTGGTTAACATGGTTTTAAAACCAATTTTAAAATTTAATAATAAAATTAAAATTTTATATTAAGTTTAACTTTAATATATATTAGGTTTTATAGGTTTAATGTTTATGTTGAACATATTAAATTTTGTTATTCTTAATATTAATATCACTATCAATTATTATATCATATTAATATTAATTATTAAAAACATTTTAGAATTTGAAAAATTAAATTGGTATGTATTGGAATTTTATTAGTCGGTGTTTGTCATTTTTTTTAATTGAAATTTTTGAATTTATCAATTGTTAGTCTTAAACTCCGCTCTATTAAATAAAATTGGTTTTACCACTATCTTTTAATAAAATTATTTTTTGTTGAATTGAGGCTTCTGTGATCCATAATATTAATACGTAGAGCTTCGACGTAAATCACATAAAGAGAGACATTTGTCGACGCGTTTCGAACCAACCAGTGTGGTTCATCATCAGGACAAGTTGAAGAAACAGATCCAGCTTAGCAAGTTAAATAGACAGAGCAGAGCCTCCAACGGCTAAAAAGACCAACAACTACTTTGGACTGGGTACCGGGATCAAAACCGCTTTTTTAATAATTTAAGGAAAAAGTTACTCTAGGGGGACCAATCCCTTAAAATAAAATAAATAAAAATAATATCAAGATAATAGTTAGTTAAAAATATTAATAAATAATTAAAATAATAAGTAAAAAATTAATTCATGATAATAGTTAGTTAAGATAAATAATTAAAAATTATATTTAAGGGAGAAAATTACCCTAGGGAGGCCAATCCCTAAAATAAAATAGATAAAAATAATTTTATGAATAAAATTATTAATAAATAATTATTAATTTAGTAAAAATTATTATTAATAACTAATTTTATGATGATAGTTAGTTAAATAATTGCAAAGTTATGTTAAATTAGTAATTAAAATAATTCATGATAATAGTTAGTTAAAATAAATAATTAAAAATTTTATTTAAAGGAAAAAAAAAAAAAAAAAAAAAATAAAAAATAAAAATAAATAAAATATAAAATATAAAATATAAAAAAATATAAAAAAATAAAAATAAATAAATAAAAATAAAAATTACCCTAGGGGGAGCAATAAAATAAATAAAAATAATTTAATGATAATAGATAGTTAAAAATTATTAATAAATAAATAAAAATTTTATGTTAAAAAAAAATAAAAATATTGAAGTAAGTTAAATTAGTAATATAGGAATTAAAAACAGGACTATAAAGATAAATAAAAGAAAGAGAAGGTATGAATGAAAAATATTTTATTATAAAAGTCAACTTAAAAATAATAATAATAATAATAAAATAAAAATTAAAATAAAATAAAATTAAAAAATAAAATTAAAATTAAAATTAAATTAAATTAAATTAAATGAAATTAAATAAATACATAAATAAATAAAAATTAATAAATTAATAAATAAAAGTTAAAAAAAAAGGGATTAAAAATTAATAAATAAAAGTTAAAAAAGAAGAAGAAGAAGAAGAAGAAGAAAAGCGACTAGGACGAGAGTGTTGGGACCCAACACCGACTGATTTTCTAGCCATCATCTCTATTGAGATTATGCGGCCTCTTTTCAATCTCCAGCGCCTCCCTAAATTTCTGATGATGGAAGCGCGAAACCTTAGCAATAACACTAGCTTCCTCAATACAAACATGATGATTGGCTTTCTCAGCATGCTTAGCTAAAGCGGAAGACTTAGTTTGCCTATGCTTAAGGTCTGCTACATGCTCACTAATCCTCTAATTAATGGAGCGACCAGTTTCCCCAATGTAGGGGGTCCCACAGGAACAGAGGATCAAGTACACACCTTTCATATCTTTAGGGTCAATAGGATCCTTAGCTGATCGGAGAGACATGCGAATAGTGTTCAGGGGCCTAAAGGTCATAGGGACACCATGCGTCCTGAGAATCCTACCAATCTTATCAGTAGTCCCCTGAACATACGGAAGATGGACACCAGGAACTCGCTCCTTTGGTTCCCGTTGAGACAGCGAATTCTTGGAAGCTTTAAGGAAAGCCCTCTGACCCATGAATCTACTATAACCATTCTCAACAAAGACATCAAGGAGATGGGATTTTTCTTTCTCAAAACTCTTCTTATCCGAGATCCTTAGAGCCTGAGTAGCAAGGGTATTGAGAACACCCATCTTTTGAGTCGGGAAATGATGGGAACTGGCATGAAGATACTGCTCGGTATGCGTTTTCTTCCGAAAAACTTGGTGGCCGAGGGAACCATCACTATTCTTAGAAATAAGAATATTGAGGAATGGAAGGCAACCATCGACCTCTTGCTCCATAGTGAACTTAATGGCAGAGGATTGATTAATGAGATGATTGAAGAAGAGATCCAATTCTTTTTGGCCGTGAGACCAGATAACATTGGTGTCATCCACATATCTTCTCCAAAGCTTAGGCAAGAGCCGGGAAGAGTTTAGAGCCTTGGACTCAAAATCTTCCATGAAATTATTAGCAACGACAGGGGAAAGAGGTGAGCCCATGGCAACCCCACAGGTTTGCTCGAAGAACTCCCCCTCAAAATAGAAAAACGTAGAAGTGAGACAGATTTCAACCAACTTAGCAGTGTCAGGATCTGTTAGGCGGTTGATCACCTCCATGGCCTCACTAATAGGGATGCAAGTGAAGAGGGAAACAACATCAAAACTAACAAGAATGTCACCAGGGTCAAGCTTGATGTTCTCGAGCTCCTTAATGAAGGAAGCAGAGTATTTTACGAAGGACTCCGTACGACCAACCAAGGGCTTAAGCTTTAATGCCAAGAACTTAGCAAGAAGGTAGGTAGGACCGCCAATGGTGTTGACAATGGGCCTCAACGGAGTCCCATCCTTGTGAATCTTGGGGAGACCATAGATTCTAGGCGTGATAGGGTTGCTCTCAATGAGTTTATGGTGCAGGGAACTCAATGAGCTAATGGATTTAATGGCAAGCGCCACATTCTTAGCAACCTTCTTTAACGGATTCTTAGGAAGCTTATTGTAGCTACCACTATTATGAAGATGATCCAACATCTTGCTACGGTAATCGGCCTTGTTCAAAATGACGGCAGCACCACCCTTGTCTGCCTTTAAAACAATGATATCCTTGTTCTGGTTTAAGGATTTGAGAGAGGCAGATTCTTCCTTGCTAAGGTTGCTCTTAGGGGGCTTAGCCTTTCTTAAGACAACCGCACAATATTGCCTAATGGTGTCCTTAACCTTATCAGGCAAATCTCTGATCCCAAACTCTACGAATTAATATTATGGATCACAGAAGCCACAATTCAACAATTGATTCCCTGCACGGTAGAGCCATTGCATCTAAGGTTCATCATTTTGAACGGGCATGCTTGCAGGTCTCGAAGTTGAAGATAGATATAGCTTTTCTGAAAGGATGCAGAGATTTCGTTGTTATCCCGGTCTTCGCTCAGATGAGCCATCGCCTCCACACTCCTTCTAACCACAGGGTGTTCGTAAAGGCCAGTCTAGCGCTTTTAAGGTCTGAAATTGTTAGGGTCAGGAGAGACCTCTGTCGATTTTCTCAGGATCTTCTTTGGTTGCACTTGGAACTGTCGAACTTGATCTCCCCCTCCCTGTGGTCCAGAATAGATGCATGCTCTGCATTAAAATATTTGCGGTTAGAGGAGATCATGGGACAGAAACAAGCAGCCAAGTTCCATATTTTATCTCGAAAATCTGCGGGAAGTGAGTTGGTGCATGATGCTTCCTGTAGCCGCATTTCACTGGGTCAAAAATCAGCTCTCCGCTCTTGGGTTCTCTCCTCACCCGGAGCAGTTCCCAAGATCTCTGGGGAGTGCTCGATTGGACCTGCACCTCTTCTTAGGCAGCAGGCTATAAGTTGCTCGTTATTTTCTCCTGTTCACGGTCAGGGGCCTGCCCCATCTCCGGTTTGTGCAGAAGTTTATGATGTTTCTCCTGCTGATCAGCCTGTCATCCAGAGACCTGACATGGCTGAGCTTCCTTGTTCGAATGCTCAGGTTTCGATGACAGCAATCAAGTCTATCTGCGTTCGGGTTCCTGGGTTCACGGCTTCATCAGGCTCCCCAATCGAGCTCGGACGCAATAGTGAGGCTTCGGACCGAAGTGATGATTCTGTCACTCCCTCAGCGCGTTTGTCCCCGATTCATCCTATATGTTGTTTCTCGATCAACTAGTGTATGGATGCTGCTGACCAGGGAGACAGTTTGGTTTCTCATCCGAGTGATCTGCTTGGCTCGATCGACCTGAAGAATGGTGCGGTTGATCTTAATGATGATTATCTGATTCAGGACCGGAGTAGTGCTGTTGCAGACCAGGTAGGTAGTTCGACCTCAGTTTCATTTGAGCCGGATCGATCCGCGTGCCAATGGCAGTCGGTTAGCAATGAAGGGTTTAGCGTTAGCAATCAGACCTTGTTGGAGTTTTATAATAGTCGTTATTTGAATTATTTCGATAGTCGTTATAAGAGCAGTTTGGAAGGTATTGTGAATTATAATTCACATAAGCTTAATTATATTAATAGGAGTTATAATATTATTAATAATAATAGTACCCATGGGTATGATAATAAGGATAGCGTTAATAATGGGTATGACATGAAGGATATCGTTAATAATTGTTCCGTTGTGAATAATGATAATTACATTAGTTTTAATAATCAAATTAATGATATTAATAATAATAATCATCCTTATAATAATAATAATATCGTTAATAATGGGTATGATAATAAGGATATCATTAATAATTGTTCCATTGATAACTATAATAGTAGAAGCGTTAATAATGATATGTATAAGAACTATATGTATATGGATAATAGTATTAGTAGAAGCGTTAATAATGATATGTATAAGAATATTATTAATGAGAATAATAAAGATTCGAATATTTGTAATAAGAATGATATGGATAATAGTATTATTAGAAGCGATAATAATGAGATGTATAATATTAATATTATTAATGAGAATAATAAGGATGCGAATATTGATATTTGTAATAATAATGATATGGATAATAGTATTACTAATATTGATATGAATTATAACAATGACTTTATCGAGAACAATAATAATATTTATAATAATAATATTAATAATGTTAATATTTATAATAAAAATATTAACAATAATAAAAATAATAATAATAATAATTATTATTATAATAATAAATATTATAATAATAGATTCATTAATAATAAAAACAATAAAAATTCGAATAATAAGTATCCTTCTTTTAATGCTAATATTTCTAGCATCGAGAAAAATGGGAATGATGTTTATAATCATTGCCTTTTTTCTCGTTCTAATAATAGGGTTTTAAATCTTTCTAGTTTCTCCTTTCCCCCTTCCATTTTTAAAGTTTTAGGCAAAGCTTTAAATTTTTCCTTGGCTCTGAAGAAAATCCCTGTGGATGATATCATTTGTGACATAGAGTTTGGGATCAGAGATTTGCCTGATAAGGTTAAGGACACCATTAGGCAAGATTGTGCGGTTGTCATAAGAAAGGCTAAGCCCCCTAAGAGAAACCTTAGCAAGGAAGAATCTGCCGCTCTCAAATCCTTATACCAGAACAAGGATATCATTGTTTTAAAAGTAGACAAGGGTGGTGTTGCCGTCATTTTGAACAAGGCCGATTACCATAGCAAGATGTTGGATCATCTTCATAATAGTGGTAGCTACAAAAAGCTTCCTAAGAATCTGTTAAAGAAGGTTGCTAAGAATGTGGCGCTTGCCATTAAATCCATTAGCTCATTGAGTTCCCTGCACCATAAACTCATTGAGAGCAACCCTATCACACCTAGAATCTATGGTCTCCCCAAGATTCACAAGGATGGGACTCCGTTCAGGCCCATTGTCAACACCATTGGCGGTCCTATCTACCTTCTTGCTAAGTTCTTGGCATTAAAGCTTAAACCCTTCTTTGGTCGTACGGAGTCCTTTGTAAAAGACTCTACTTCCTTCATTAAGGAGCTTGAGAACATCAAGCTTGACCCTGGTGACATTCTTGTTAGTTTTGATGTTGTTTCCCTCTTTACTTGCATCCTTCTTAGTGAGGCCATGGAGGTGATCAACCGCCTAACAGATCCTGACACTGCTAAGTTGGTTGAAATCTGTCTCACTTCTACGTTTTTCTGTTTTGAGGGGGAGTTCTTCGAGCAAACCTATGGGGTTGCCATGGGCTCACCTCTTTCCCCTGTCGTTGCTAATCTTTTCATGGAAGATTTTGAGTCCAAGGCTCTAAACTCTTCCCGGCTCTTGCCTAAGCTTTGGAGAAGATATATGGATGACACCAATGTTATCTGGTCTCACGGCCAAAAAGAATTGGATCTCTTCTTCAATCATCTCACTAATCAATCCTCTGCCATTAAGTTCACTATGGAGCAGGAGGTCGATGGTTGCCTTCCATTCCTCGATATTCTTATTTCTAAGAATAGTGATGGTTCCCTCGGCCACCAAGTTTTTCGGAAGAAAATGCATACTGAGCAATATCTTCATGCTAGTTCCCATCATTTCCCAGCTCAAAAGACGGGTGTTCTCAATACCCTTGCTACCCAGGCTCTAAGGATCTCAGATAAGAAGAGTTTTGAGAAAGAAAAATCCCATCTCCTTGATGTCTTTGTTGAGAATGGTTATAGTAGATTCATGGGTCAGAGGGCTTTCCTTAAAGCTTCCAAGAATTCGCTGTCTCAACGGGAACCAAAGGAGCGAGTTCCTGGTGTCCATCTTCCATATGTTCAGGGGACTACTGATAAGATTGGTAGGATTCTCAGGACGCATAGTGTCCCTGTGACCTTTAGGCCCCTGAACATTATTTGCATGTCCCTCCGATCAGCTAAGGATCCTATCGACCCTAAAGATATGAAAGGTGTGTACTTGATCCCCTGTTCCTGTGGGACCCCCCACATTGGGGAAACTGGTCGCTCCATTAATGAGAGGATTAGTGAGCATGGAGCAAACCTTAAGCATAGGCGAACTAAGTCTTCCGCTTTAGCTGAGCATGCTGAGAAAACCAATCATCATGTTTGTATTGAGGAAGCTAGTGTTATTGCTAAGGTTTCGCGCTTCCATCATCAGAAATTTAGGGAGACGCTGGAGATTGAAAAGAGGCCGAATAATCTCAATAGAGATGATGGTTGGAAAATCAGTCGGTGTTGGGTCCCAACACTCCCGTCCTAGTCGCTTTTCTTCTTCTTCTTCTTTTAACTTTTATTTATTAATTTTTAATTTTTATTTATTTATGTATTTATTTAATTTAATTTAATTTTTATTTTTATTTTTTATTATTATTTTATTTTTATTTTTATTTATTATTATTATTATTATTATTATTGTTATTATTATTATTATTATTATTATTTTAAGTTGACTTTTATAATAAAATATTTTTCATTCATACCTTCTCTTTCTTTTATTTATCTTTATAGTTCTGTTTTTAATTCCTCTATTACTAATTTAACTTACTTCAATTTATTTTTTTTAACATAAAATTTTTATTTATTTATTAATAATTTTTAACTATCTATTATCATTAAATTATTTTTATTTATTTTATTGCTCCCCCTAGGGTAATTTTTATTTTTATTTTTATTTTTTATTTTTATTTTTTATTTTTATTTATTTATTTTTTTTAATTTTTATTTTATTTTATTTTATTTTATTTTTATATTTTTATTTTTATTTTTTTTTAAATAAAAATTTTAATTATTTATTTTAACTAACTATTATCATGAATTATTTTAATTACTAATTTAATATAACTTTGCAATTATTTAACTAACTATCATCATAAAATTAGTTATTAATAATAATTTTTACTAAATTAATAATTATTTATTAATAATTTTATTCATAAAATTATTTTTATTTGTTTTATTTTAGGGATTGGTCCACCTAGGGTAATTTTCTCCCTTAAATATAATTTTTAATTATTTATCTTAACTAACTATTATCATGAATTAATTTTTTACTTATTATTTTAATTATTTATTAATATTTTTAACTAACTATTATCTTGATATTATTTTTATTTATTTTATTTTAAGGGATTGGTCCCCCTAGAGTAACTTTTTCCTTAAATTATTAAAAAAGGGGCTTTGATCCCGGTACCCAGTCCAAAGTAGCTGTTGGTCTTTTTAGCCGTTGGAGGCTCTGCTCTATCTATTTAACTTGCTAAGCTGGATCTGTTTCTTCAACTTGTCCTGACGATGAACCACACTGGTTGGTTCGAAACGCGTCAACAAATGTCTCTCTTTATGTGATTTACGCCGAAGCTCTACGTATTAAAATTATTTTTGTAATTAAAAGACTTTATTTGTATAATTAGTGTTGGATTATAAATTTACATTAATTAATCATGTGGTTAACATGGTTTTAAAACCAATTTTAAAATGATGATAATAGTTTTACATTTTACCAATATTAATATGGTTTTGATTTCTTTGGAATGAAAAGAAAAGACTTACTATATTCATTTAAGCAATATTAACATAGTTTTGATTTCTCACAAATGAGCAAAGAGTTATGATAGTAGTTTTACCTTTGAAGATATAATATTGTTTAAATTTTAATAGTGGTTTTAAGTTATAATATATAACTTAGGTAGGTTTCATTTGAAAATTCATTATAGGTTATAATATATAATATACATTTGCCTTTTAAGCTATTTGAATTTGAATTTTAATATTAATATTAATAAAAAAATTAAGCTTGGTAGGACTACATCTTCATCATGTCTCATATATCACCTCAATCGGGCATGAAATTGAACCAATGACTTCACATCAAAGAGTGTCTTCATAGAGCATCTTATTACCATCTATCCAAAAACTATGGACAAAATTAATATTAATATTAATATTAATATTGATTAATATGAATACCAACATTAATATTACTTTTAATATTATTAATATTTATAAATGTTAATTTTAATATTAGTTATTAATATTTATATAATAGAAAATTTAATAGAAAATAAGTTCTAGAAAAGTCAAAAGAAATGGGGTTGTTTAACTATTAGTATAGCCATATTAATAAATGTTATTGATATAGCAGAAAAACCCACACACTTGCTTGCATCTTGGTAAAAATAAAAAGAGAATTTAAAATTTAAAAATACTATTTAGAGATAAACTTATAATCCCAACAAAAATAAAAATAATTTTTTTTTAAAATGTATTATATTAAAATCTAATAAAAATACAATATTAAAAACAAAAAAAAACAAAACAAAACCAAAAAAACCAAAAAACAAAAAACTTACAAAATAATAATTCATATATCTACACCACAACCACAGAGATAATAAGAAACATCCTATTAAAAACATAGAAAACCACAATTTAAGGTTTAAATTGAATACAAGTTAAGTAAAGTTAGTGTTTAAATTGAGTACAACTTAGGTTTTAAAGCAAACTTTCCAAATAGAAAAACACATAGTTAACCCACCGTAAACCGCCACATTAAACAGAGTAATAATAAGAAGCAACCTGTTAAAAATATAAACACCATGTTAGGGTTTTAGATAAACTTACTAAATTGGTGACTTGGCACATATAATAAAAGTTGCTTTCGTATCAAGATCTTAAAAATTTAATTAACTTAACGCTGGTTGAAATGATTGCCACTGGTAATCTATGTACAAGAAACTCGAAAACAATGAAATACCCTGACACTAAAGAAACAAAACAAAAAATAAGTACATCACAACTGTCTATTGGACAATAGTAACACAAGCAAACCTTTAAGTCTCTAAAATAAACTGAAAAATCAGAGGCAATTCATTTGCATTGGACATTATGGCCAATTCCAAGATATCATAGTGTTAAAGGCCAAGGTGTGCAGCAAATAAATAGACAATATACACAGCAAATAAATCATGCACAGGAAACACAGAGGTTTAACGTGGTTCACCCAACCAATTTGGGCTACGTCCACCAAACATAGGCATCGGCAATCTTTATTAATCAAACAGGAGATTACATAAATCAATTCCTCACAAACTCTCACCACACTCAAACCATCCGTATGGATCCCTGTTTTATAGCAAGGAGAATCTAACTGCCTCATAAATCCTCTCACATAAAATTTAGGATGCATTAACTCTCTCCCAACAACCTGGAGCTAATCTAGCAACAAATTCCTATTGTTGTCACACACTGAGATTTTTGCCTATTTTATTTAAAATGGAAAATCTCAACAATCTCCACCTTGACAAAAATTAGCCTGATGCCCTATTTGTTTATTATTTTATCTTTTCTGCAAGCCAAGAGAAGCCAAACACCAGCGTAGCTTCTCTAACAAAACTGGTTTCGTCAACATGTCTGCACAATTCTCCTTTGTATGCACCTTTTCAAGAGAGACTCCCCTTTCAGCGATAACCTATCTTACAAAATGGTACTTGATCGGTATATGCTTTGATTTACTATGATAGGCCGGATTCTTAGCCAAATGTATTGCACTTTGACTGTCACAAAATAACTTGATGTTGTCCTGCAACCTACCAAATTCACCAAACAAACCTTTCAACCAAATCGCTTCTTTGCAAGCATGAGAAGCAGCAATGTATTCTGCTTCAGTAGTGGATAAAGCAACGATGTTTTGTAGCTTTGACATCAAGCTAATAGCTCCACCTGCAAGAGTAAAGACATACCCTGATGTTGACCTTCTCTTATCCAAATCACCTGCAAAATTGGAATCAACATATCCGCAAACAAATTCACTACTCTTATTGTAAGTGATACAATAACTACTTGTGCCTCTCAAATACCGAAGCACCCACTTCACTGTTGACCAATTTTCTTTACCCGGATTTGCCATATACCTGTTGACAACCCCAACTGCATGTGAAATATTTGGTCGCGTACACACCATCGCATACATTAAACACCCTACTACATTAGCATATGGAATTCGAGACATAAATTCCTTTTCTTCATCTGAATTAGGACATAAACTCGAAGAAATCTTGAAATGGGAAGCGAAAGGGACTGACACAGGCTTCACATTATTCATACCAAACCTCAAAAGTATTTTCTCAATATACTTTTGTTGTGACAGCCATAGCTTACCATTGCTCCTGTCTCTGAAAATCTCCATGCCCAAAATCTGTCTTGCTGCTCCTAGATCTTTCATGTCAAATGTCCTTGCCATCTGAGCCTTCAACCTGTTTATTTCTTCTATGCTTTTGCTTGCTAAAAGCATATCATCAACATACAATACCAAGATAATGAATATGCCATTATTGAACTGTTTAAAATAAACACAATGATCATATTCACTTCTAACATATTTTTGACTCAACATGAAAGAATCAAACTTCTTATACCACTGCTGAGGCGACTGCTTCAGGCCATATAATGACTTCTTGAGCCTGCAGACAAATTTCTCATTGCGATGTTGAACAAACCCTTCCGGTTAATCCATATAAATTTCCTCATCTAAGTCTCCATGTAGAAATGCAGTCTTAACATCTAACTGTTGTAACTCTAAATCAAGCAAAGCCACTAATGCTAACATAATTCTAATTGAAACAATTTTAACAACTGGTGAAAAAATCTCATGAAAGTCAATGCCGACTTTCTGAGAGAACCCTTTTGCAACCAGCCTCGCTTTGTACCTGTCTTCCGTATCATTCACACCCCGTTTCAGCTTGAAAACCCATTTACACCCCAAAGTTTTCCTGTCTTTCGAAAGCTCAACCAGATCCCATGTGCCATTCTTACCTAAGGCCATCATTTCGTCCTTCATGGCTACTTTCCACTTGTCACTTTTCAAACCTTCTATTGCTTCCTGATAGCACAAAGGTTCATCGTCATTAGCAGTAAATGCAACTGAAGTAACATAATCATCATACCTTCTCGGTGGCTGTTTGATTCTTGTCGACCTCCTTAAGGATGTTTCTGGCGCTTCCTCGATTGGCTGACTACCATCTGTAGGAGCTTCTTGACGATCAGTATCTGAGACCTGTTCATGATCTATACCTGAACCCTATTCATGTTCTGATTCTGAAACCTGTTCATGACTAGTATCTGAACTATGGTCATCATGACTATCATTAGAAATGCTATCAAACTGAATGTGCTGAAAGTCAGATACATCATCCTGTTTCAATCTACTATCTACATCTAACTGTACAAGAGAGGACTCATTAAACTTTACATCTCTGTTAATGATGATTTTGCGGGTAGTAGGATCCCACAATCTATATCCCTTTGTTCCAACACCATACCCAACAAAGATATACCTTTTAGACTTTGGATCTAATTTAGTTCGCTGATGTTTAGGCACTAGAGCATATGCATCACAACCAAACACTCTGAGTTTAGAATAGTCACAAGGGTGTCCTTTCCATACCTCTTGAGGAATCTTGCAGCCTATCGCCGTCGATGGAGATCAGTTTATCACATAACAAGTTGTTGCCACCGCTTCCGTCCACAACTCCTTTTGCAACCCAACGTTACTCAGCATACTCCTTGCTCTCTCTAGAAGAGTCCTATTCATGCGTTCAGCAACTCCATTTTGCTGAGGAGTATAAACCGTGGTCTTATGTCTCTCGATCCCTGCATCCTTGCAATAGCTGTCAAACTCCTTCGAAGTAAACTCACCACCATTGTCAGTTCTTAAACATTTTATTGTTCTACCAGTGTTGTTTTCTACCAATGCTCTAAACTGCTTGAAAACTGAAAAAACATCAGACTTCCTTTTCAACATGTAGACCCACACTTTCCTAGAAAAGTCATCAATAAACGATACAAAATATGACGAACCACCATATGAGGTTGTAGGGGCTGGTCCCCAAACATCTGAATGGATATAGTCAAGTATTCCTTTACTAGTATGTTTGCCTGTTTTAAACTTTTGTTTACTTTGTTTTCCAAACAGACAATGCTTACAGAAATCTAACTTTCCAGACTTTAGATTTGGAAGTAACTTGCGATCAGCCAAAATTTTTAACCCTCTTTCACTCATATGCCCCAATCTTTGATGCCATAAGTGAATGGAACTACTGTCATGTTCAGACACCGTAGACACATAATCTGACCCTGTACTTCCTTCTAACTGAAATAGATTTCCTACCTTCTTAGCTTTCATAACTAGTAAAATACCTTTGTAAATTTTCATTACTCCACCTTGAATTACAGTTTTATATCCATTTGAATCAAGTGCTCCTAATGAAATCAAAATTTTCCTTAAATCTGGTACATGCCTCACATCAGTTAACATTTTAGTTGTCCCATCAAACATTTGCAGTTGTATACTCCCAATTCCCACAATATTACATGTTACATCATTACCCATGTACACAACACCATCATAAATTGATTTATATGCCTTAAACCAGTCTTTATGAATACACATATGGTTTGATGCACCAGAATCTAACAACCAATGTTTACCATGATTTGACACATTAACTGATAATACTTCATCACTCATACCTGAACCAGATGTCGAACCTGTATCTGTTGTATTTGCCTCCTTCTTCTCTGTTGAAGAATCTGCTTTAGAAGTTTGTTGTTGTCGCTTCCAACAGTCCTTCTTTAAATGCCCTGATTTGCCACAAAACCAACACTTTAGCTTACTCTTCTTCCCTTTCGACTTTGAACGTGAGTCGCTCGGCCTACTGGAGCGTCTTTCTTTCAAACGACCTCTAACCATCATAGCTTCTGATGTAGAGGTTTCTGAATGCGACCTTCTCCTTGTTTCTTCCGATAATAAGGATGCAACTACATCATCAAACTCAATTAGTTTCTGATGAACTAAAACTTATAGAAGTAACAAAATGATCCCATGACTCGGGCAACAAGCACAATAATGTAATAGCTTTATCCTCGGATTGAATTTTTACTTCTATACTTTGTAATTGCACAAGAAGAGTATTAAAAGCATTTAAATAATCAGCAATTGATGTACCTTCCTTCATTCGCAAACTGTACAACTATCGCTTCAGGAGAATCCTATTGGTTAAGGATTTGGTCATGTACAGTTTCTCCAGTTTTGTCCACAAACTAGCAGATGTTGTCTCCAACACGATATTAAATAGGACATCATCAGCCAGACACAGTCGAATAGCACTTATTGCTCATTCATCCATCTCGGCCCACTCATTATCTGTGATGTTGTAAGGCTGTTTGGATTTGCCCAACAACGCCTTTGCCACACCATGTTGGACAAGCAAATCGTACATCTTCACCTTCCAGATCTCGAAATTATTTTTGCCATTAAACTTCTCAATTTCAAACCGGGCACTCTGAGTTTTCGCCATCTTGTATCAACCAAAAAACAATAATCTCCAAAAACCAATGTTTAAATACCAGCAATTAATGTATATAATCAACTGCCTATGCCTTATAGCCTTTGCTTTCAAAAACAAACTTTTCGCTGTGCAAAATTACACTACAAAACAAAAAACTGGGTATCAAACTCCCAATAAGTGTATTGGAATTGAGTCATCAATTAAACAAAAATTTCTCCCTTTGTTTCGACATACCCCAAAATTCCAATGCATATTGCTACCATCAACATCGTGGCTACATCAACGTTCAAATCTGCAGTTTCTACTACATGATCCAGCATTGTCATTTCGATACTGTAATCAAATAACTAGAAGAGGGTGGAAGAGGTCTTTATCCCGTATTACAACATCACACTTTAATTTATATTTCGAAACCCCTTAGTAGCTTCGATTTACCTAAACGGGTGTATTATAATGCTTTTGCAACACATTTAACTTTATAAAATCGTGAGTATGCTAGATTTATATGCACAAATAAATCTGGCAATGTTTCAATTAACGAGAAACGATGCTAAACCTGTCAAAGTGCTACAGGATAACATGTCTAAATACAGTGGGGAACCGCCAGCAGAAATGTGTTCATCTATTCATTTTAATACAGCACCCTCAGGCATTAACCAGCAATACGCACCCTCACGCAATAATTGCAGGCTCCACGCAGGTTTGCTGGTCTGTTGGCCTCCACGCATCTGCAGTTGGTTTACGCCCAACGCATCAATAGCGGTGCGCACCAGCGCTGTTTCATATCATAAAATCCTTTACGTAGCAATGTACAGGCACCGCACCAATGCACAGGCACCGCCCGCACCACCAACAAACTCAACAATCAGCAACGCAGGTTATATACGCTCCTCCTCCACGCAGCATGCAGCACTCGGTCAGCCACACAAACACATGAACACAGCCACGTTACACGCAGGACCTCCTCCGCTGCGCCAAGCCTCCAACATGCTCTGATACCACTTGTTAGAGGCCAAGGTGTGCAGCAAATAAATGGACAATATACACAGCAAATAAATCATGCACAGGAAACACAGAGGTTTAACGTGGTTCACCCAACCAATCTGGGCTACGTCCACCAAACATAGGCATCGGCAATCTTTATTAATCAAACAGGAGATTACATAAATCAATTCGTCACAAACGCTCACCACACTCAAACCATCCGTATGGATCCCTGTTTTATAGAAAGGAGAATCTAACTGCCTCATAAATCCTCTCACATCAAATTTAGGATGCATTAACTCTCTCCCAACAACCTGGAGCTAATCTAGCAACAAATTCCTATTGTTGTCACACACTGAGATTTTTGCCTATTTTATTTAAAACATAAAATCTCAACACATAGTAGCAATGCTCCAAAAATACCCATGGCAATAGAAGGAATCTACGACATCAAATAAAATGTCGGCGAACAGAGCCCACCTGAGCGATTTCCGTTACGCAGTGGAACAATAAACATGGCCATGGGGTTACCTCCCATTCCGATCAACATGGCTGGTCGATGAAGGTGCGATGAATTGGAACATTGGTGAAAAAGAATAGGACCGACGATTTTATATGTGGCGAAACAAATAATAATGTTATTTTTGCTTTTGAAGTGGAAAACTGTGATGTTTTATTTGGCAAATTTTTAGTTTAATGGTTCGGATTGTTATTTAGAAGATGAATATTCTTGGATTATTAAATTAAGATTTTTTAAACAATTTTTCATTTATAAATAGTTGAAATATTTTAATTTTAAATATAGATCACTTTTATATATAGTTTTGAAAATATAATTGTCAGTAAAATTATGATTTTTAACTATTTAAAATCTGTTTTTGACTATACTAATATAAATTTATATGAACTTGAGATTTATCAACAATAAAGAGATAAAATATCTATAAATACAAATTTTAGATATTAATATATAATAATTACAATTATTAATTTTATTAAATAATAATACATATAATTATATAATGAAACAAAATAACATCTCTTATCCATTGAACTTGAACTTCTCTTCACACAGTAAGTAAATCTAATATCCTTAAAAAAACCATTAAAACATATTTGTATAAAATGTACATTCAAATTTAAAATTTTTACAAACATTCATTAAAATTTAAGCCATTTAAATAAATAAATATATAGATATAACTATCATAACAATGAAGTCGAAGTACATCGACTTCAAGCACAAAAATATGCTTACGCAAAAAGGACTAAAAGAATCACCAACCAGGCTGGAATTTCAAATTCTTGTTGCTGGCAAATGAAAATTTGATGATGTTTTAGTATTTTTCACACTTTTCATTTTACGTTTTAAATAAATTTGTGAGTGTCGACTTCTCTTTATCAAAAAATTCTCTTTTGGCTACTTTTTGCATTTCAACCTTATTTTTCATGCCTCTCATTTTATGTTTTAAGCAAATTTGTGAGTGTCAGACTCTCTTTATCAAAAAACTATCTTTCAACTACTTTTTTCATTTCAACCTTCATTAATCTCCGCATTTTAATCTCCACATTTGAAGCAAATTTATGAATATCAACCTCCCCTTATCAAAAACTCTTTTTCAACTACTTTTTACATTTTAAGATTCATTAATGTCCTTCCGAGAGTACTTTGTTTTTTCCAAAATTAGCTAAACGAATCAAGGCTTATTTCAACATGAAGCCTTGTGAAGAGCTACATAAAATGGCTATGTTAAACACGCTCATTGTGAAATTTTTGCTTTAAACAAAGGAAAGGTAAATAGGAAACCAATAGGGGAGCACAACAACAATGTTGCAGGAGTCCATGAAGGTTAAATAATCTTTCTCTAATATAGACAGGCTAATTTTGAAAAATTTGCTTTAAACAAAGAAAAGTTGAATAGGAGAACAAAAGGGTAGCACAACTAACAATGTTGCAGCAGTCCATGAAGGTTAAATAATCTTTTCTCTAATATAGAAAGCAAAGGTAGACATGAGAGGGTGGTGATTTGGATATTCAATATAGAAAAATTAGTAATTGATTTTACTTTATAACTATTTAATATATAAAATAAATAATTAATATAAAATTACATATTTTTTTTATAAAAATAAAAGAATATATATATTTTATAATAAAAATGAAATGATATATGAGTTTATATAAATTTTAATTTTAAATATTTAAAATATGTCTAAGTATTAAACAGTGATAGTAAAATTAAATTATATCTCTTTGCCTTTTTTTTCCAAACCAAAACGGCACGCCACTAAGTTTGAACTCTCTTCTAGACTGGTTCAGTCCATTCGTATTATTAATTTTGACTATTGAAATTTGAAATTAAACATCATTTTGAGAGATTACGAGTTTATAACACACATCAAAATTGACATGGAAGCTTTTTAAATGGCCATCAAATACGTAAGCGAAATTTTCGTGATGGTACATGTGGCTTGGTTTAATTTAAAAAATATTTAGAAAATTAGTCCAAGAATTGTGGTTACGTTTAGAAATATTTAGAAAATTTCCTATGAACCATGGTGTTGTCAGAATATGGGTGGGACTGCAAATCTATTTCAAATATCAAAATTTTAGAAACAAAATTTGGTAATAAGACTTGTAATTTGGTGATAGGACTTGTTATTATTTGTTAGATTTAAATAAATTATTTTAGAGAAATATCTATGTTAGTGTGATGTTTGTGTCATTTTTTTTCCTTAAAAATAACTAACTTGAACCTAAGAACAAGATACATAGCATCCCAAAAATTAAAATAACTAGCTTGAACCTGAGAACAAGATACATCGCATCCCGAAAAATTAACTGAATGCATATGGCTTAAATACAGTTACTTTATCATGAATGAAAATTAACATATTGTTAATTAGAATATGTTAATATACATGGTATGTTCTTACTAAAATCTCCACAACTCAAATTTGTATTCTATTACGTTTATAATTCAAACTTATATTCTAATACATTTATATCTCAAACGTTCGAACAAATTTCTACCCAAGTTCCAACAAAATTGACCATCACAAATATGGAAAAAAAAACAAGAACTTAGAAGAGTTATATTAGGGCCTTTTCATGTCTCAATTGCTTCGCCATGTTGTCATTTATCCAAAAATGATTTATCCAAAATATCCAAAAATAAAGGGATAATTCTCTCGAAAGTTCCCCACTCCAACGAATGACAGGTGAGCTTCCTATGAATATCTTTGGCTACATATACACATCATGTGTGACCTCTTATCCATACCCCTCTCTCCAGACATCTCTGACCTTCACTGGAGCTCGGTTCGTGCCCAAAGCTGCAAGATCAAGGACAAGATGTCAATATCCATGTCTCCATATCCATCTATCTAAATCTATTCTATCTAGATGTATATCTACATATGGAGACACCCATATCAAAATAGATAGATGGATCAATCTGTTCTCTCCCTCTTCTTTGCTCATCATCGGAGCTCATTGGATCAGAGCAACCGCACCCCTCGTACCTCTCAGCACCTATACCCATTGAACAAAGCACACGCACCGCTGCGCCCCTCCAAGCCTATCGGATGGAAAACGAGGCACAGCGGCTACTCCTTGTTTGTCAGGCTACCCTTCCGAATCCTTCACTCGTATTAGACCCTTAATAGCCTATTCAGACATTCCAGCCAGTTGGTAACCACTCTTGCTTAGTTCTTTCCCTAGGCTCACATGCGACCTCATGAGGAGGCACCCCTTCTCCTGAAGTTACGGGGCTATTTTGCTGAGTTCCTTAGAGAGAGTTGTCTCGCACCCCTAGGTATTCTCTACCTACCTACCTGTGTCAGTTTTGGGTACAGGTACCCTTTTGTTGAAGGTCGTTCGAGCTTTTCCTGGGAGTATGGCATGGGTAGTAGAATTTTGATAGTTGGAGGCACCGGATATCTCGGAAAATACTTGGCCAAAGCCAGTGTGTCACAAGGCTATCCAACGTTTTTGCTTGTTCGTCCCGCTACAGCCGCAGCTCTTGATTCCTCGAAGGAAAAATTGCTTCAAGAATTAAAAGATAATGGCATTCATATTCTTACGGTAAGTGATTCACTGTTTTTCTTTGGGCCCCCGTATGTTCCTGCAAAATTCTTTGCTTATTGTCACATTTGCATTAACATGCTATTTATTATAAGATGCAGTAGAAGGCTAATAAGTTTTTTTCCTTGCGGCTATTTAACAGGGATCTTTAGATGATCACAACAGCCTTGTGGATGCAATGAAGCAAGTATACATAGTAATATCTGCAGTTGCCATTCCTCAGCATTTGGATCAGTTGAATATCATAAGGGCCATTCAAGAAGTTGGAAACATCAAGGTATATACACCACTTCATATTCCTTGAATAGTGCCGCCCTCTATAAATATTGGAGCAATATATTGATTCGTGTATTTTGGGATTGCCCTTTCATTTGCGGAAGTAGAGATTTGTACCATCAGAGTTTGGCAACGAGGTGGACCGAGTAGAGGCTGCTCTCCCTCCGTTTCAGAAAGTCTGTGACACTATAAAGAAAATTCGCAGGGCAATTGAAGCCGCGGGCATTCCATACTCTTTCATCTCTGCAAATTCTTTTATGGCTTACTTTGTTGATTATTTTTTTCATCCCCGTCAAAAACTAGAGCTAGAGGAAGTTGTGATTTATGGAGATGGTCTTACCAAAGGTATGTCCCTGTAATGTTCTTTTAACCATTAGTTTTAAAGAAAGAGGCAGAGAGAATGCATAATAGGTATAAGCTATCCATGGTAGATATTGCTATATGTATATATATAGGGAAGAAGAAAAATTTGGAGAAGGAAAAATTGGAGTGGATTTACTAGCAAAACTTATTAGATTTGTTAGTAAATGTGTTTCAGAACAAACTTCCACCCTCTTCTTATAGTTTTTTAATTTTCACATTTTCTAAAAAAAAATCTGAAAGTTACCCTTATTTTACCCATTTGTTAACCAAGGCTCCATACTTTAATAAAATAAGAATTACCTGAAAATTACTTGTTTAAAGTTTCTCACCAACACTAAACATCAGTCTTATAAAGTAAATGGTTAATTTACCCTTATTTTACCTATTTTTAAAGAAAGGCTCCATACTATAATAAGATCAGAATTACTTTGAAATTACTTGGTTAAAGTGTCTCACCAACACTAAACATCAATCTTATAAATTAAATAGTTAATACAATAATCAAAATACTAAAATTTACTCTCATGGGACTTTGGATTGACAGTGCATCCATGCACTGCTAAGGCACTCCTTGCTATAGGTCTCAGATTCAAATGGCTCTGAGTACTTACTTACCAAAAAAACAAAATACTAAAATTTACAATTATAATAATTTATAACATTAAATAGAAAACTTAAAATTTTGGTAAATCTCTAATTTCATTATTTAAATTATATTTATACCAAAAATATTATCAAATTATTTGATCCACAACCTTCATAATCCTTTTTAAATGAAAATTCTGAAATAAAATACTGCTCGTCAGCGTTAAAACCCTGGAGAATCATTTCTCTTTTATTTTCCTTCCTTGCTATAATGGTATA
This sequence comes from Pinus tabuliformis, assembly GCA_031772625.1. Classification (NCBI taxonomy): domain Eukaryota; kingdom Viridiplantae; phylum Streptophyta; class Pinopsida; order Pinales; family Pinaceae; genus Pinus; species Pinus tabuliformis. The sequence continues at coordinate 998,623,581 of CM062807.1, read as the reverse complement.
TAATCTTGCGGCTTGATGACTTTATGGCTAAGATGAATCTAGTGTAATCAAATACTTCAGTTTACAGTTTGATAGTTTATAAGTTTACAGTAGTTTACTCCCTCTAACAAACGTTTCAGTGGCCTGAATTCTTCTTTACTCTTTTCAAACCAAAACTACACCTGGGACAGAAGTCACAGTACGGTCCGATTATGTCAGTCCATAGCAGACATTAAAAGTGACGTGTTTTATGTGGTGCAGCTGTTCTCAATTTAGAAGATGACATTGCAGCTTTCACGATCAGAGTGGCAAATGATTCCAGAACGATGAATAAGCTTGTGATTTACAAGCCACCAGGCAACGTAATCAGCCAGCTCACTGTGGGAGAGGAAAACTGGAAGAACCCTTCAGAGTTTTTTTGCCAGAAACTGAGATGGTCCGGCTTTCTCAGAGTATGAGAGAAAACGCCTTAATTTTTTGTCAAGAATTTAGATTAAAGACTTAAAAATCATGTTATAATGAATATGTTTATTGCAGCTCTGCCTCAATAAACAAAAACTTTATAATAAATTATGTACCGCACAGCCGAAGCTAAGCCAATACATTTGGAAATAGCATGGCCGCGAAGGCTATAACTTAACTCAGCAAATGGAAGTAAACATCAACGATACAGAGGTATACCCTATGCCATGTCCATAACTAGAAATTAATTATATAACAATTCAAGAGAAGCCCGAGGGCAAGTCCATGCTTATAAACCACAAAATATCCAAGACTTCGGTTCGACATGGCGACACCGAGGACAAGATTCCCTGAAGCCAAAAGGGTGTAGGGCATTCTAGTATGGCGTAAGGATCCGCCATCTCTCTGTGTCAAACAATGAAGAATGGATGTAAGGCCACAGGCCGCTTGGACTTTTCCAAGAAACCAAAAGGGAAACCCCTTTGTTACCCTTCGAGGAATGAATAACTGGAATCAAGTTTGCAATTGACCACAATGAGAGTGTTACTGATAAGAACATACCTGTTAGGGAATTTGGCAGCCAGAAGGACTCGAGAGGCCAAATAGCTTTGACCAGACCCAAAGAGCAGATGCGGGAGGTTGACAGCACCATTCTCGACCACGGAAAAGACCAAATAAGAAAAACCATTAGATGCAATGAGCAATAATCCAAATCAAAAAAAAAATTGAGAGTCAAGATAAGAAAATGAACCAATTCAAAAAAATTACTGCATGGTGCAACACTTACCAGAAAACCAAGCTGTATAACCAAACCAGGTTCCAGGATGGTGCTCGGAACGATGAAGGTTCGATGGTATCCTCATAGAGCAAAGGAGTCTAGGCAGAAATCGCAGCAGGCTAACCAAAGCCGCTGCAAAACACTCGAAATGTTTTTGGTTACTTCGCGTCTCCACATAAACCAAGGAGAAGCCATATGTCACAGCACAGCCCTTGGATGGGCAGCAGAACATCCAAGTCGTCGATGAGGGTGGTGGAATCGAGGGCGCGAATTCCAGAGGTACCCAGAACTCATCCCTTCACGTGACAGAGCCGGCGGAATTGAATGCCGAAGCCAAGTGTTAGGAGCTGGCAGAGCCAACAGTGAAGCCAGTGATATCCACTAACCTCTGGAAAGTCTTTTCCGATAACATTAAAGGAGAAACACGTTATTCTCAACCTTTCAGGTTGAAATACAGAGACCGGAATAATTAACATCAATTACATGTAATCCTATCCATACCCGTGAGATTTAATGCAAAGATTGACATTAAGTAAAAACAAAAAAGGTTACGATTCCGTAGACGGGTGTATTACAAGTGGTATCAGAGCTAGTTACAAAAACTACAGCCTCTGGGAACTAGAACTGGAAACTGATAGATAGATAAAGTACAATACAATTTAATTTTCGACTCTATTGAGCAGTCACATGGAACAAAAAAAAAAAAAACAGTTAATGCTTGACCCTTCTTCTGTTATTTTTAGGTTAAGTGCAGGAAAAATAGAAGCTGATAAAATGAGAAGAGCAGACAGCGCGTTACGTAGGTATGTGCCGGGATAGGGCCCTGCAGCTGGTCCTGAACATAACCCCGAAATATGGGTACAACTTGGAGAGGAGGCTCACAACACAAATCTGGCAATTTTGGAGACAGTACAAGAGTTAAAAATGAAATGGCCCGATTACAGGAAGACAACGCAAGGTTAACTATGGAACAGGAGAGGATTAAAAAAAGCTTGTCTAACAAACAGAATCAACACCCACCGAATCCCAGTGCCGCGCATCAAGGAATTTCAGAAAATCAGAATCACCACACAGAACATGAAGAGTTAGAAGGACGGGAAGAAGAACGATCTGAAAATACTTCTAAACAGTAGACATCAAAAAGGCAACAAGTAGAGTTGCAACGAGAATTCTGTAAGATCAAACCGCAACACTTTGACAGAGAACAAGAGGAAACAACTGAAGCATGGTTGATCAACATGAATAAATATTTCCAGCTATACGAATACGATTCCAACCTCAAGGCACAGCTGGCCATCTTCCAATTACAGGAAAAGGCTACCCTGTGGTGGGAAGAAGTTAAGATGGTAAGAGGAGTAAGTGAGGAGTAAGTGAATAGAGCATCACTTGGGAGATATTTCAAAGATACTTCAAGGAAAGGTACCAGACCGAGCGCTTCTATGACGAGAAGGTTAGGGAATTCCATGATCTGTGATTGGGACAACAAACTATGGATTAATTTATCACTCGTTTTAATTCACTGCTATGTTATGTGCCTTATATTCGGGAGGAAAAGGCTAAAGTACAAAGGTTTTTCAGTAGTTTACCTTTGAACATGAGGGAAAGAATCGAATTTGACAACCCAAAGACAATGGACGAGGCTATACGTAAAGCTTGAATTTGCTACCAGCAAAACAAGAAGAATGAGAAATTCTGGGTAAGAAATGGGTCGATATGAAAAGCAGCAAGTTGGTTGGTAGTAATAAAGGAAATCGTGGTGGAGGTAACAAATGATATGCCAAGGGACAAAATAGTAGAATTATGCAAAAGAATTCGCTCTGATTAAAACCCCTCCAATGAGTCCAGAACCATGGAACAACCTGGGAAAATAGACAACGAAGAGACAGCAAGGCCTCCAGTGCAATGATGGTGCTATGGTGGACCCCATTACGTGAAAAACTGCCCTCAACAAAAAAGAATCGAACAGGTTTCCCAAGTGTACGAAGCATCTACAGTTGGCAATGTAGGATGGAGCCTACCAAGGATTAATGCTGCTCTGGAGGATCGTCAGGTGGAGTACCAGCCGACCATGGTGTAATTTTAAGGTAAACTCTTAGACCTTGCTATAACTGTTTTAATTGACCCTGGTGCAACATTAAGTTATATTAGTCCAAGAATTGTGGAGCATTGTAAGTTGCAACCTATTAAGTTTAAGGACCATTGGCTAGTTCAGTTGGCAATAGGGGAAAAAAGACGGGTGATTGCTAATGTCAAAATCTGCCCTTTAAAAATAGCCAGACAGTCAGTTACAACAGATTTAAATGTGCTTTCTCTTAGCTCGTACGATATATTGATTGGTATGGACTGGTTAGAAAACACTGGTCTATAATTAATTGTAAAACCAAGACTATCAGTTATAAGGATGAGCTTGGAATAAAGCAAGAGATGCAGGGAATTAAGCGGCCAATGCAAATTCGGCCCATAACAGCCTCCAAGTTAGCAAAATGCATTAGGAAAGGATATAAGATTTATGCCATCCAAGTGGGTTATGCCAACTCAAAAGATAAAACATCCGCATTGGAAAGCATTACCATAGTTCAAGATTTGCTAACATATTTCCGGAAGAGATCCCCGGCCTACCGCCCAAAAGAGACATAGATTTTACCATCGAGCTAGTGGCAGGAGCAACCCCAGTGTCCCGAGCACCTTACAGAATGAGCATACCAGAATTAACAGAGTAAAAGATACAATTGCAGGAGCTGTTGGACAAAAACTACATTCGCCCCAGTATGTCACACTAGGGAGCGCCAATGTTGTTCGTTAAGAAGAAAGACGAGACTCTTTGCATGTGTATGGATTATCGCCAGCTGAACAAACTGACGATAAAAAATAAGTATCCTCTACCCCGCATTGATGAACTATTTGACCAAGTAAAAGGGGCAATAGTTTTATCAAAGATCGACCTGCGATCAGGGTATCACCAGATCAGAATTAAAGAGGAAGACATAGCTAAGACAGCTTTCAGAACAAGATATGGTCATTATGAGTTTGTGGTGCTACTCTTTGGATTGACTAATACCCCCGCAACCTTTATGTGTCTAATGCACAGCGTATTCCATCAGTTTTTGGATAAGTTTGTGTTGATCTTTATTGACAATATACTGGTTTATTCCCGAACTATGGAGGAGCACCAGGTGCATCTTAGGTTAGTATTGCAAACCCTGCGGGAACACAAACTATATGCCAAGTTCAGCAAACGTGATTTCTTCAAGGAGCAAATACAACATTTGGGGCATATAATCACTAAAGAAGGAATCGCCGTGGATTCTGAAAAAATAAGGACCATAATGGAATCGCTGGTGCCCAAAGATGTGGCAGACATTTGATCCTTCATGGGGTTGGCAGGCTATTACAAACGGTTTGTGGAGGGATTTTCGAGAGTAGCTTATCCCATCACTTCCTTACAGAAAAAGGGAAGAGCCTTTAGGTGGACCCCTGAGTGTCAAAGAAGTTTCGAGCAACTTAAATACTTGCTCACCACCGCACCTATTTTAAGCATCGCTGATCCCAACAAAGATTATGTGGTGTGCACGGACGCAACTAAAGGAGTAAGAGGTGTGTTAATGCAGGAAGGGAAGGTAATAGTCTACGAATCAAGAAAATTAAAGGAACATGAGCAGAAATATTCTGCTTACGATCTAGAGTTAGCATCTAGATTCATGCCCTCAAAATGTGGCCACATTACCTTATGGGAAGAAAATTTATGTTATTAACTGATCACCACAGTTTGACAAATTACTTCTGCCAGCCCACTCTAAATGCAAGGCAAACACGGTGGGTGGATTTCCTAAGTGGTTTTGATTTTGAGATCAAACATTTAAAAGGGAACAAGAATCAGGTGGCAGACGCTTTGAGTTGGAAATTGCAATGCTTATATGAGATTTCTTGCAGTGAAGGGAAAATCCCCTTCAGGGGAAATGATTAAAAAGGTAGCTGAACAAGATGTTGTTTATCAACAAATAAAAAAGCAAGTGCAGCAACCAACTAGCAAGGAAAAACAGTCGGATTATGCTTTGGATGCTGCTGGAATGTTGTATTATAAAGGAACGCTGTACGTACCCAACCAGCGCAATATTAAAAATCTGATATTGGATGAGTATCATAGGATTCATTAAGCTAGACACCTAGGATATCAAAAGATGATCACTGCATTTCGAAAAGAATATTGTTGGCTAGGTATGAAGAAAGATGTGGCTGGTTATTTGGCACGATGTCTAGAATGTCAGCAAATTAAAGCAGAACACCAACATCCTGCGGGTTTGTTACAACCATTACCCATCCCGAAATGGAAGCGGGAAACCATTTCTATGGACTTCATAATAGGTTTTCCTAAGTCAAGGAAGAATAATGACTCCATCATGGTGGTGGTGGACAAGTTAAGTAAGTTAGCACATTTTATACCGGTACAATCTACTTACAGAGCTGTCCAAGTCACCCATATTTTCATGCAAAATATATTCAGATTACATAGGCTACCAAAGACAATAATCTCAGACCGTGATGTAAAATTTACATCGGTCTTTTGGAAAAAATTGTTCGAAGAGTTGGGGACTCAATTGAACTTTAGCATGGCTTACCACCCTCAAACTAACGGGCAGAACGAACGGGTGAATCAGGTGTTGGAGGACATGTTAAGGGCATATGTGATGCAGCAACCACATAAGTGGGAGGATTACCTACACTTGGTTGAGTTTGCGTACAATAATGGCTATCCTACATCATTGCAGATAATCCCCTTTGAGGTATTATACAGGCGAAAGTGCCGCACCACCTCAATTTGGGCTGGACCAGAAGACAGGCTAATGCTAGGACCTAAAATGCTTAAGGAAATGGAGGAACTGGTTAAAAAGATACGTGCTAATCTAAAGGCAACTCAAGATAGGCAAAAGAACTTTGTTGACCGGAAGATGAGGTTTAAAGAGTATCAAGTCGGCGATCATGTGTACGTGAGAATCCGAGGAAAAAAGAGCACATTACAATGGAGCGGGTGTGCTAAGCTAGCACCCCGATTCTGTGGACCTTTTCAGATCTTGGCTAGAATCGGGCCGATAGCATACTAGCTCACCTTGCCAAGTCATATATGGGTCCACAACATTTTTCATGTTTCTGTATTAAAAAAATATGTTTACGACCCTAAGCATGTGATCAACTGGTAGGATATACAGCTAAGGAATAGCCTGGTAGATAGAATTAAATGAATTCTATAAAGGAAAACTGACTTAGGATGTTGCATGTTGCAGGTAGAACCGGAAGGAGAAATCCGGGTCGAACCGCTGAGCATCCTCGACTGGAGAGAAGTAACGATGCGGAAGCGAGATATTACCCAAGTTAAAGTGCAGTGGCAGCACTTTGGGCCTAATGAGGCCACTTGGGAAGATGAGGAACTTATGAAAAGGACTTATCCAGGGCTGTTCATGACTGAAAGACATCGGGACGATGTCCAATCTGAGGGGGGGAAGATATAATGCCCCGGGATAAAATGTAAATATTTGATTTACTGTGGTAAAAATAAACTGAACCTGTTATTATTATTTGTTTAGAATTTAAATATAATTTGTTTTTCATGAGGGTGTTTCCTTAAAGGAGGTGATTCTCAAGGAGGAGGTTGTCCTCTTGAGGTGGAAAGACGGTTGTTGTGCAAGCAACCCTAACTACCTCCCCTAACTGGAAAATTTTCCAGAGAAAAGGAGGGAGGAGGAGGAAAAATCGCCGCTGTAGTGACAGACAGAGAAAAAGAAAAAGAATCCAAGAAGGATAAAAAAGTGGCTAAGTCTGGTGATGACCAAGTAGCCCTGCTCACTGTACGAACAACTTGCAGAAGACTGCAGTCTAGCAAGAAGCAAAGGGGGGAGATTCTAGTCTCGAAAGACGAATCTCATGGTCGGGCGGTTGAATTGAAACGGACCCAGGTTCGGGTGACTATCAGAAAGATCCTAACAAGGCAGCAATTCCAGGTATGTAAAAGAATCTCTTGGAACAAAATAGCTGGTAAATCTCTGTTTGGAAATACATCTGTATTGTAGGAGAGTCTAGAGGGTTTTTCCATACAATCACTGTAGGGAGTTATAGTTGTATTCCTTTGGAGATTATTTTACTATGGCACGAGTTAGTGGAAGAGCAAAGACTTGTTATCTCTTAAAAAGAAATTAAATAATAACAGTGGGCAAGACTGCAGGGGTAGACAAAAAAAAAAAAACATTTATATAAGGTCGGAAAATCAAGAACTTATAGCAGAAAACTAAAGGGCAAGAGGTTGACCCTGAAAATGAGCAAAGGAAAACTTACATAGTAGGCGGTTGCTGGATGTTTTAAAGATTACCACCTAAGCACGATTAGATGCACGAGAACATAGTAAGCTTTAAGGAACATAGTATAGGGGCTTAAAGCATGGTTGGTAGGACCACTATCTACAAGAGTCTAAGGAAAACAATTGAAGCGGTAGAGAGAGTGTTTGCAAGGGTTTCGATTATCTTTAAAAAAATATACGGAACCCTCGTCTTCTTTTCTATTTGCAAATATCCACAACTGAAATTGAAGGCAAGGCCAAGATTCATCCATGTAAATAAATAACAGAGAAATGAACTTGCATATAACCAACCAAATGATGGTAGACATTCATGTTGTCGCTACAGTAAGCATTAACTAGACCTCTGTGTAGTGGTATTAGGTTTAGTAAAAACAATATATAATACAAAATCGTAAAACTATTCACATGGTGGGCCAGTCGAATGCTAGGGCTAGTTCCGCAGGAGAACGCCCTCATGCATCACAGGACTCCCGAACAAACATCCTGCTCCCATACGGGTGTGGCTTAAATAGAATGCAACAAGGACAAATCTAGCAGGCGAAAATATTACAGTGGTGCCTCAATGTACAGAACTGTGCATTAACAAAAATTACAATGAGATATCCATAGATAAACCACCATCATTCCAAAACCCTGGAGGGCAACGTTAAAACAAAAACGTTATAATAAACTATGCACCGCACAGTAGAAGCTAAGCCAATACATTTGGAAATAGCGTTCAGAACGACTGCGAAGGCTATAACTTAACTCAGCAAATGGAAGTAAACATCAACGATACACTGTATTAACAAACTGTAAACAAAAAAGAGGTATCCACCAGGGTTTTACCCTGTGCCATGTCCATAAATAGAAATTAATTACATAACAATTCAAGAGAAGCCCGAGGGCAAGTCCATGCTTATAAACAACGAAATATCCAGGACCTCGGTTCGGCATGGCGACACCGAGGACAAGATTCCTGAAGCCGGAAGGGTGCAGGGAATTCTAGTATGGCATAAGGATCTGCCATCTCTTTGTGTCAAACGATGAAGAATGGACGTAAGGCCATGGCCCACTTGGACCTTTCCAAGAAACCAAAAGGGAAACCCCTCTGTTACCCTTCGAGGACTGAATAACTGGAATCAAGCTTGCAATTGACCACAACGAGAGTGTTACTGATAAGAACATACCTGTTAGGCAATTTGGCAGCCAGAAGAAGTCGAGAGGCCAAATAGCTTCGACTAGACCCAAAGAGCAGATGTGGGAGGTTGACATCACTATTCTTGACCATGGAACAGACCAAATAAGAAAAACCATTAGATGTAATGAGAAATAATCCAAATAAAAAAAAACTGTGAGAGGCAAGATAAGAAAACGAACCAATTCAAAAAAATTACTGCATGGCGCAACACTTACTAGAAAACCACGCTGTATAACCAAGGCAGGTTCCAGGATGGTGCTCGACAGGATGAAGGTCCGATGGTATCCTCATAGAGCAAAGGAGTCTGGGCGGGAATCGCAGCAGGCTAGCCAAAGCCATTGCAAAACACTGGAAATGTTTTTGGTTACTTCGCGTCTTCGCATAAACCAAGGAGAAGCCATATGTCGCAGCATAGCCCTTGGATGGGGTAGCAGAACATCCAAACCGTCGATGAGGGTGGTGGAATCGAGGGCGCGAATTCTAAGGGTACCCAGACCTCATCCCTTCACGTGACAGAGTTGGCGGAATTGAATGCTGGAGCCAAGTGTTAGGAGCTGGCAGAGCCAGCAGTGAAGCCAGTCATATCCACTAACCTCCGAAAAGTCTCTTCCGATAACGTTAAAGGAGAAACACGTTATTCTCAACCTTTCAGGTTGAAATACGGAGACCGGAATAGTTAACATCAATTACATGTAATCTTATCCATACCCGCGAGATGTAATGCAAAGATTAACATTAAGTAAAAACAAAAAAATTACTCCATAGATGGGTGTATTACAATTTAATAGAAAATAAGTTTTAGAAAACCCAAAAGAAATGAGATTGTTTAATAATTATCACAAATATATTAATAAATGTGATCGATATATAGAGAAAGACAGACACACTTCATTGTATCTTATTAAAAATAAAATAAAAACAATTTAAAAATTAAAAATTTGAAAATACTATTTAGAAGTGAGCATCTATTCCCAACATAACAAAAAATGCGTTATCTTACAATCTAATAAAACTAGAATATTTAAAAAAAAAAAAAAAAATGATAATTCATATATCTACACCACATCCACAAAGATAACATGACACATCCCATTAAAAACATAGAAAACCACAATTTAAAGTTTAAATTGAATAGAAATTAGGTAAGGTAGTGTTTAAATGGAATACAATTTAGGTTTTAAAGCGAACTTTCGAAATAAAAAAGCATATAATTAACTACCCTAAACCGCCACAGTAATAATAAGAAGTTACCTGTTAAAAAAATAAACACCGTGTTAGGGTTTTAGATAAACTTATTAAATCGGTGACTTGGCACATATAATCAAAGTTGCTTTAGTATGAAGGTCTTAATTAATTAAGCTAACGGTAGTTGAAATGACTGCCACTGGTAATCTATGTACAAGAAACTCAAAAGAATCAAGATCTTAAATTAATAATTAACCTAACGCTGGTCGATAATTAACTTACCTGGTCGAAATGACTGAAACTGGTAATCTATGTACAAGAAACTCGAAAACAATGAAATACCCCGACACTAAAAACAAAAAAAAAGAGTACATCACAACTATCTATTGGACAATAGTAACACAAGCGAACCGTTAAGTCTCTAAAATACATTGAAAAATCAGAGGCAAGTCATTTGCTTGTGGATGCCAATTCCAAGGGATCATAGTAGCAATGCTCCAAAAATCTACGACATCAAATAAAATGTCGGCGAGTAGAGCCCACCAGAGCAAGTTCTGTTACGCGGTGGGACAATAAACATGGCCATGGGGTTACCTCCCATTCCGATGAAGGTGCGATGAATTGGAACGTTGGCGGAAAAGCATGGGACCGACGATTTGATATGTGGCGAAACAAATAATAATTAAATTTAATGGGTTATTCATGCTTTCAAAGTGGAAAACTGTGGTGTCTCATTTTGCAAATTTTTAATTTAATGGGTCGGATTGTGACTCAGAAAAATAATATTTCTGGTTTATTAAATCAAGATTTTTTAAACAAAATTTTATTTTAATTGGTTGGATTGTTATTTAGAAAAAAAATGTGATACATATCAAGATTGTGAGAGATTTTTCAGCGAAAATCACATGGAGTATCATTTATCGACGTGTTTCGAACCAACTTGTCCTGACGATAAACCACACTAATTGGTTCGAAACGCATAAAAAAAAATATTCCTAATTTACTAGACTTTTTAAAAAAAATTTCATTTATAAATAGTTGAAATATCTTATAACAATAAAATACTTATAAAAAACGCTATCCCAAAAAGGAAAAAAAAATCACCAACCATTGTCGGGACTTGCTATTGTCACGATGAGGCCATCAATATTCCCTTTCCCAAGGCAGCGTTTTGGAAAAGTAACTAGCTTTAAGGCGAATGTATTTTAAACCATTGTCTGGACTTGCTATTGTCATGAGGAGGCCATTAATATTACCTTTCCCAAGGCAGCGTCTTGGAAAAGTAACTAGCTTGAAGGCGAATGTATTTAGCGAAATTTTCGTGGTGTTACATGTGGCTTGGTTTAAGCCAGTTACTTTTAGGAAAATTTCTATGAACCGTGGTGTTGTCGGAATATGGGTGGGTGGAATTATTGTAAATTTATTTTAAAGGAGTTGTTTTTAGTGAGATTTTTTGGAGGTTTTTCTGGTGGGTTTTTCCAGTCTAATTTCTCTAAAATCCGGCAGCAATTTATTGAAATCCCAAGGTTGATAGGTAATTTCTGCACAATCAAAATGAACTGGGGTTTTTCACGGTGCTGAATCCAAATATGCAATTAAAAAACCATTTTAAATAATACAAATCAAGATTTAACTTCAATAATCTCCAAAAAGTCGCACTAAAGACAACCCCTATTTTAAATATCAAAATTTCAAAAATAAAATCGCTGTAGTCTAACTAGCTGGAGGAATTGTCCAGAAAGTTAGTGAAATTCCAGAGAATATGAGCAAGGATTTTTGTAAATCCAAGTTATAGTTGTTAAACTTCAAAATTTTAGGTGTCCTCAATGTTTTTGATGGTGCTGAATCCATTTCCACCATCAAAAACAGGATTCAAATATTGCCTCTACAAGATTTTTGGAAATTTTTGTGCCCAGATTCTGGCCACTTTTGGCCGTCCGGACAATTCCTCCCCCTCCGTAAATGACTCCGTTAAAATTTGGTGATAAGACTTGTTTTTATATTACTTGTTTTTATTTTAAAGAAATTTCCATGATCAATGTGATGTTTTTGTATTTTTATTTTTCCTGGAAAATAACTAGGTTGAACGTGAGAACAAGATACAGCATCCCGACAAATTAACTGAATGCATATGGCTTAAATACAGTTACTTAACTAGGTTGAACGTGAGAACAAGATACAGCATCCCGACAAATTAACTGAATGCATATGGCTTAAATACAGTTACTTTACCATGAATGGAAAGTAACATATTTTTAATTAGAATATGGTAATATACATTGTATGTTCTCACTAAAACCTTCCCAACTCAGATTTGTATTCTATTACGTTTATAAGTCAGGCTTATATTCTAGTACATTTATATCTCAAACGTTTGAACAAATTTCTATGTAAATTCCAACAAAATTGATAACAACAAATATGGAAAAAATACCAGAACTTAGAAGAGTTATACTGGGGCCTTTTCATCTCTCAATTGCTTCGCCATACTGTCATTTATCGAAAAATAAAGGGATAATTCTCTCGAATGTTCCTCAGTCCATCCGAAAGTTCATGTCCAACGGATGACAGGTGAGCTTCCTATGAATATCTTTGGCTACATATACTCATCATATGTAACCTCTTATCCATACCCCTCTCTCCAGACATCTCTGCCCTTTACTGTAGCTCGGTTCGTGCCCAACGCTGCAAGATCAGGGAGAGAGATCTGTTGTGGTCGTGAATGAAATTTTCATGATGAGTAGAATTTTGATAGTTGGAGGGACCGGATATCTCGGAAAATACTTGGCCAAAGGCAGTGTGTCACAAGGCTATCCAACGTTTGTACTTGTTCGTCCCGCTACAGCCGCAGCTCTGGATTCCTCCAAGGAAAAATTGCTTCAAGAATTAAAAGATAATGGCATTCATATTCTTACGGTAAGTGATTCACTGTTTTTCTTTGTCCCCACGTATGTTCGTGCAATATTCTTTGATTATTGCCGATTTGCATTAACATGCTATTTATTATGAGATGCTATTTATTGTCGATTTGTTTTCCTTGCGGCTATTTAACAGGGATCCTTAGATGATCACAACAGCCTTGTGGATGCAATCAAGCGAGTAGACATAGTAATAGTGTTGTGTCTCTCTTCATATAGTTCATGAAAGCCTTTGGCAGAAAATTGCTTGGCTCAACTTAATCTACCCTAGTAGTCGTAGTTAGTTAACACAAAAGACATAGAGAGCACTAGTTCTATATTTTGGACTCGCGAAAATTAAAAATGTTTCTTTAAAAAGTAAATAGATAAATAAAATAATAAAAATTAAAAAAAAAAAAATAATAAAGATCTTTCTTTAAAAAAAAATAAAAAAAATAATATTAATGTAGACCTTATGTAAGGGAGATTTTTGCATGATTGTGTCTCCACTTAACCCTCACATCTTAAGGACTATTAAGTTTCAACCACTTCCATTCTCCACTTACACTCTCCACTTACACACATCTCTTTTATATTTAGCAACATATTAACAAAATATTCTAACCATAAAAAATTAGTTATTTTTGAGTATTCTTATTTCCCAAATATTCATTAAATCTACAATTCACTTAAGCTTAAAAATTATTTTCATTTACTTTATATAACATATACATTATTTTCTCTGCTACTTCGGAGTTGAATGTGCCCACGAGACGTTCTGTTGGAGCATCTATCCCCGCCTAAGGAGATCATCATATCCATAGCTCCCTTCCTTATCTCAGAATTACACGTTGACAACGTGCCTCGGAAGTCTGTCGCATTCCGGTTCAGGACCTTCGGCAGAAATACGTGGATTGCTTGTCATATCCATAGCTCCCTTCATTATCTCAGAAATAAGTGGGAAGGAAGGATTTGTCTTTCTGTCTCCCTGACTTTCGGGTGGAAGGTGGGCTCACCTTTATCTGTCTTTACTGGCTACTGGGAAGTCTTTGCTGGTTTTATCGGCTTGTTTAAATATTTTTTATTTTTAATATTTTTTTAAATGTTACATGTCAATTAATTCTCTTTATATTTTGAATTAGAAAGCTTTTATCAATGGAATAAAAACACACTTTCTCTCAATATTTAATTCTCTCTTATTATCTTTACTTAAAGCCCATATTGAAACATTTCATTAAAATTATTTTACTTAAAATGGTTATTAAAATATTTCCTTTATAACTCATATTTGAAATTTCTTATAATTTCATTCATAAAGATTTTTTTAATTCAAGTATTCTCTCTTTCTATCAAATTCATATAAATTATGTTAATTGATATAGACATTGAAATATTTTATCTATGGCTAAAACCAAAATATCTTTTTGTTGTTAATATAAATTATTTAAATAATACATATCTTTTTAACAAAAATGAATTATGCATTTCTCTAATACTAAAAGTACAAAGTAATTACACAAAAAATTATAATTTTTTTAATTTCAATTATTTTATCTCTATATAAAATTGATTCAAAATGAAGTTGGAAATTTGGCCCTCTAGGACTAGAGCAGATATGACATGGTGTTTTATTAAGGCACTCTATGGTGAAAAAGTGGTGTTTTTTACAAACCACAAGTTATGCATGCTAATCATATCAGAACTCACATAACAAACAAAAACACTTGAAAATGGAAATTAAAATGATTTATTTATAGCCAATATTAAATATTTTGTATTATTACTATATTTTAACTTATTAATATAAATATTATTTTATCATCTTTAAATATAATATAATAATATTATTAAAAACATCATTATATTCCAGAGCGACTCTCAATACAGTAACAAAGGAAATTATAATACAATCACAAGTATCCATGGTTAAGAAAAATATAATAATAATAACAAAAGAAATTATAATATAATCACGGCTATCCATGGTTAAGAAAAATATAATAATAATAACTGTAAAAAGTTAACTTTTATAAATCAATACAGTCCTAAAAAATTTGACCTAATACGAAAGGAGAGGCAGTCCACACGCGACTCAATGGCCTCTAGTTGATCCAGAGGAAGATGCATGGATACTACCCAACTTCCATCTTCTAAAGAACTTGGTAGTCGCAATACATCGCCAGCTTCCCCACCCCAAGGAAAATGGTAGCTTCCAAAGCAAGGTTTGCCCCATCCATAATCATGCTTGGACAAGGGGAAGCGTAAGCCGGAAGAAACCAAAATTCTTGGAGCCAAAATAGTTGATCTACATATCCTTGTAATAAATTTGTTTCAGTGAATAATGAATAAATGTTGGATTTTATTTCATGATCCTATGTATGAAAATAATGAAATAAAAAATGGTTTTTAGGATGAAGTTTTGACGACACAAAGAAATTGCTAGATGGGCAAGCATATTTTGGAGGAATTATGGTTCAATATTTTGAATTCAATCATACATTGGGTATAAGATTTGGATTTTGATTGAAACAAATTGTGGATAATATTCTTTTAGATGGATGACCATTCAACCTAACCAAGGATAGATGGATCTGTTTGAATTGTAGGTTGGCATTAGATTGCATTTTCAAGTTTTTTCAGGAATGCATCAAACCTCCAACTAATTCACTTCTCTTGGTATTGTCTTCATATTGGATTTTTTGGCATCCATTTTTGACGTTTTCTCATGCGGTTCTCTATTCATGCTTGAACCAGGGATTTTTACATGGATACTTGGATATGGTAGTACTTTTTGTTACATTTGTTGTATTATTCCTCAGACTTATGATTGAGGGGCGGAGGGGGGTTAGGGATGTTAGCCTCTTTCTCATAAACAATCAAGAAGTTCTTCTATACCACCTAATATATTTCACATCTTGGGATACAAATTTTATCCTTAGTATATTTCTAGATCCTATTTTCTCTCATCCTACTTTACCTTTTTATGAGGTACCTAGGTGAGAGAAATTGACGTTGTTTCACAATTGTATTATATAATATTTTTCATTGTTATATGAATATAGAATGTGACATTTTGTGAATATAAATTATGGCTTAAGTCCTTTTCCGCCAATTTCTTTGTCTCTCATGTTATCTTATTTTTTTTCTTTTCTTTATTTGTACTTTATCAAATAACTATTTCCAACCATTGCAATGCCACAAACATTGATGAATGTTGTAATTTGACATAATGATTGAAAAACATAGTAAGCTGACATGTAAGTCAACCAAGATGAAAACTAACCATATGATAAAGCTCCTCTTTGTGTCAAAATTTGGCATAGTGTTGAAGGAAACCAACTCATGGATAGGGACGTTATAGAAATGGTATGGCTAATATCAATCTAACCAATATTGAAACATCAACCATGCTACATTCTATAGAAACTTTTGAATGTTAGCTAAAAACACTATACCCACAAACTTATGAAGACTTCATAAAAATAAGTCATTCCATCCATCTAATAGCATACAAAACCATTAAAAATTGATGTTCATATTTAGAAATATGTTAGCATGTGGTTATTATATCAAAGCACATCAAGTACACTGTAAAAATTAGCCTTGTACATCACTTTTGTATTCGTATGCAACTATTTGAGTTTTTTTTGTGACTAGAGGAATTAGCAAGTAGACTGATATCATTTACGTGTGGCACATATTTAATTATTACTATTACATAGGGGGTGAAATCATCCATATAAATTTCCATAGATTCATGGACTAGCCCTACAAACATGCTCAAGACTTCCCTGTAAAAAGTGGTTGGGGCATTGCATAACCCAAAAGGAAGGACCCTATAAGAAAAGGTATCCCAGGGACAGGTGAAGGTGGTTTTATCCTGGTCCTCTGGGCTGATCTAGATTTGATTGTAACCACTCAATCCATCCAGGAAAGATAAGAACTTATTTCCTACCAGTCCATCTAATACTTGGTCAATGAAAGGTAGAGGGAAATGGTCTTTTTGTGGCTTTGTTTAGCTCTCTGTAATCCACATAGATCCTCCATTTCCTAGTTTTCTTCAGAACCAAAACTAGCAGAGACAACCACTAGCTATCTGAGATGGGGTAAATGAACCCTGCATCCAACAACTTTTGCAGTTCTTCTTTGACTATATCCTTGAGGGCTGGGTTCATTCTCCTCTAAGGTTGGCGCATTGGCTTGCAACTTGCCTTGATGTAAATGTGGTGAGTACACAATGAAGGGTGCACTCCCTTCATTTCCATGTAACTCTAGGGAAAGGCATCGATACACTTTCTTAGCATGTCACATAACTCCTCTTCCTGATCTACAAAGAGAGAGAGGTTCATTTTCAATGTTCTTTCTAGGCCAAATTATATCGTCTTGACACGAGTAAGGCTTGAGTCAGCTAGGAACAGATCAATCCAAGGGTTATATTTATCCTTCTTCACTAAATCCTCAAGAGGCATCATGTTGGGGGGCTGATTCTGGAGGATTTTCTCAATCAAGTCATGTTCATCAAGTTGCCTCCCTCCTATAGTAGCATCTAGGGTACATATTGAGGAAGAGTAGACTTCATATTCCTCCTCCTCTTCTAACAATAAAGGTAAGTCATGCTCCAGAGATTGTTGAGCAAGAGGGTACAAGACCAATTGTTGGAAAAATGCCCATTTTTAATGGTCATATTCCAGGGCTTGCAACTTAGGTAAGCATCAACAATGGCTAACCATGGCATCCCGAGGATGAGAGGATAACCATTGAAATTGGTCTTAGGTTGGAGAACTAATAAGTCAGTAGGATATCCCCAACAATCAATGGAGACCATTGCATCCTCAACAACTCCCTCAAAAGCTATTGTGGACCTATTTGCAAATTGCAAGATTGTTGTGGTATTTCTTAATGATCCCTGCAGATTCAGTTTAAGCATAGTCTCCTTAGTCATCACATTGATGGCATCCCCAAGATCAATCAAGCTATGGGGGGGAAATGATGCCATCGATGTGTACATCTACCATAGGACTTCCAAGATCTAGTTACTTTGGGAAAATCACCCACCTCAACATTAAGTCGGATAGTTGTCCAATGACATTAATAGTAGGGGTGTATTTCATTCACCTCCCATGATGTTTGAAACATTTGTATTTGATTAACTTGTTGTAGATGGGGACATCATTAATAGCTTGGAGAAGCAGGATTTTAACACAGAATTTTCAATTCAGCCAAAAGTTCAATCTCTTCAGGGGTGTGCTAGATAGGATGGAATAATCTCTCAGGAAAAGGAGGTGGATTTTCTTGAGGGACACTCTCCTCCTTTCCCTGTTCATGCTCCTCATGTAGATATGGAGGTTGATTATCCAAAAGCACTCTTCCATACTTGAGGTTAATTTCTTGAATTTCCATAGCATAGGCAGGGTAAGAGGTTTCTCATTATAGACCTATTATGCTTGTATGTTGTTCGGGTTCGGATTTGGTTGAGTAGGTATTTGAGTTTGCTTAGGTGGATCAGCGTGTAGGAGCTATGGTTGAGATGGAGGTGGAAGCAGTAAAGATGGAGCTTAGATGTATGGTGGCCTCCACCCCTGGGATGGTGCATTCCATTGAGGTTGTGGAGGAGCATATGGCTGAAATGGTTCGTTGGAAGGTTGAGAATGGTATTGAGGTGCAAAGGACCAGGGAGAATGTGTGGACCATG
The DNA here is from genome assembly GCA_031772625.1 of Pinus tabuliformis. Taxonomy (NCBI): domain Eukaryota; kingdom Viridiplantae; phylum Streptophyta; class Pinopsida; order Pinales; family Pinaceae; genus Pinus; species Pinus tabuliformis. Next base: position 998,605,062 of record CM062807.1, on the reverse strand, counting down.
AAGGATGAGGAGGAGGGCACCAAGGGGGAATGGATGTATTTTGGTTTAGGTTGTAATATGAATAGGATGCCCCTTGCATGCCTTGCTGGTATGGTCGTGGTCCTTGAGGCCTACTTTGGTTGATATAGCAGAGTTGTTCAGTCATCCCTTCAGTTCCCTAATACACAAATTTTAGTCTAGGCAGGGAAGGGAACTTGTCTTTGGAGTGATTTTCCTCATAGATCGAGCATATTTCTATAATATTTAATGGACATTCGTTCCTAGGGTGCCTCAGGGTGCATCTAGGGAAGAAGATGTAATGTCCATTAATAATAAAAATCATAAATAATAAATAATATAATATAATATTAAAATACAAGAAAGTAAATAATAAACAATAAATAAAAAATAGTAATAGTAAATAAATAATAAATAATAATAAAATAATAAATAACAATACTAAAGCTCTAAATAAATATAAATAGAAATAAAACAAGAAAGCCGTAAAAATCAGTAAAGCTATCAAAAAAGTAAAAACAAAAGAAATAAAACAAGAAAGCAATAAAGTTGCATGTTGACACATGGAGTGTGTGCATGTGGTTCCCCTTCGAATGTTTGCTCTAGTTAATAGATGGTGAGGAAGATGAGAGGCATTCCATCATTCCATGATTCCACCATCCATTCTCTTGGGAGAATAGTGTTGTGAGAAAAAGGATACCCTGGCAGTAGTACGTTGATTGAGGGCTCGGGGGTGGCCAGTTGTAGCAAGATTTTGTGCAACTGAGCCTACAGTTGGGTGGAGAGTCATCCCCAAGACTTTGTTGCAGGTACCAAAACTCAACTAGCATTCAACTAGCGTTCAACTAGCATTCCATAGGTAAGTTGTCTCTCCTCACATTTCTTTTTAAATTTAATGTTAACTAGTTGTTAAATTGTTCGTTGATTATAAATCGCTTGATTAATCTAATTAATTATGTGTTGCCATTTCAGGGCTATTAAATATGGTATCAGAGCATAGGTTCAACTCTTAGGGCCTATAGGGATTTTGCTGTGTAGGAAGTCATGTAGGCTTTTAGCCCAGCTGAGAGCATATGGACTCAATTGCAGTATACTATTGCAATCCCTCTAAATTTCACTCAAAATTGGAACATACGACCGAGTTCCCTCTAAATTTCACTAAATTCACAATGTCTAGATGTGTAAGGCCGTTTTCTTTACATGTTGAGCTATTTTCGGTTGTAAAGTAAATGAAATTCATTTTTTTGATGAATCATGATAAGAATGCTTATAGACTATTATTCTATATTTAATAACTATTGAGATGTTTTTCATGTTTCATGATATGATGTTATGAGTGTGATCATGCGCATGTGGTTCATATCTATATAGTTGTTACAATATTGGTTATGTATCCTTATGATGGATATGATATGCATAATGTGGCATAGGAATTATGATACTATAATATGAAGTTTATTGACATATCGTTCATTTATTATGTGAATTCATGATATGTCTTTTATGCAAATATGTCGATGTTATAACTTATGATGGTATTTCATGAGGTGAAGCATGTGATAGTTGCGTACAAAATTATGACATGCATGAGCATGTAGTTTGTTATTATTCATAATGTTGCGATTAACAATGATGAATGTTCTCATGATGACATGCAAGACTTGGCATGTGGATTATTTTCTATGATATTATGATGGTATAGCTAATGCATTGGTTGCATGTCGAGGTGTGATGATTGACAGGACTCCACAAATGGGCCGAGAGGGCCAGTTTATTTGATGATTTCATGCGAGCCCATACACACGAGGGAGAATAAGTAACACCATATGGATTGGGGACAAACTCAATCAACACTACATATGCCAGTGGTTCCTTTGTCTTGTGTAGCTCATGATGGATAGTTCTTGAAGGGCTATGGGACCATTTTGAGGAGGCCAAGTGCCTGATGTTCTAGGCTAGGTGCTTGTTATTGGATTGGGATGCCGAAGTTTGGTGGGGGTGTAAGGGCTTCGATGCCCAGGGTTGTGAGCCTTAGTGAGCTGTGGAGGGAGTGGGCCAACCTTGCGAGATGCCCGGAGTCATTGAGTACCGTACTGGATGCTTGCCTTGGGGGAGATGAGGTCTGAGTAGGGTGTGAGCCTTGGGGCCAGCCTTGGACTAGGATACAATCCGGGGAGGCTTATGTCTGGTTCTGAAAGTGGGAAAAAGGACAGAGATTCCTTGGGATTTCCCAGGTGTTGTGAAAACTTTCGATGCTTGCTAGTTATACTAGTTCAGCAGAGGGTGTAGGGCGAACATGAAGTAATAAATAACAAAATAAAATGTTAAATAATTCAACTTATCTTCGAGACAAAGTTCCCTAAAGTGGGGAAGTATGTAATGTCCCTTAATAATAAATAATAAATAATAATAATAAATATAATATTAAAAATACAAGAAAATAAATAATAAACAATGAATAAAAAATAGTAATAGTAAATAAATAATAAATAGCAATACTAAAGCTCTAAATAAATATAAATAGAAATAAAACAAGAAAGAAGTAAAAATCAGTAAAGCTATCAAAAAAGTAAAAACAAAAGAAATAAAACAAGAAAGCAATAAAGTTGCATGTTGACACATGGAGTGTGTGCATGTGGTTCCCCTTCCAATGTTTGCTCTATTTAATAGATGGTGAGGAAGATGAAAGGCATTCCATCATTCCATGATTCCACCATCCATTCTCTTGGGAGAATAGTGTTGTGAGACAAAGGATACTTTGGCAGTAGTACGTTGATTGAGGGCTTGGGGGTGGCCAGTTGTAGCAAGATTTTGTGCAACTGAGCCTACGGTTCGGTGGAGAGTCATCCCCAAGACTTTGTTGCAAGTACCAAAACTCAACTAGCATTCAACTAGCGTTCAACTGGCATTCCACAGGTAAGTTGTCTCTCCTCACATTTCTTTTTAAATTTAATGTTAACTAGTTGTTAAATTACTCGTTGATTATAAATTGCTTGATTAATCTAATTAATTATGTGTTGTTATTTTGGGGCTGTTACAGAAGACAACTAAGGCTCTCTTTGATTCTTCCTGCTTCCTCTTGATATGAATGGTGTCCATTTGTAGAACAAGGGTATGCAACATTTCACTCGTAAAGTCTTCCTACATATTCCCAATTTCACTTTTTATGGATGCATTGGAGGAGGATGAACTAGGCAAAGCTTGACTATCCCTACCCTTCTTTCGGGATACCCTATAATGATTTTTGAAAACTGTCTTGATATCATCATAGGGTAACTGATAGATCTCCCCTCCTGATAGTAGGTTTAGGGTTTCTAGGAGATCTTCCCTGATCCGTCAAAGAAGGACTAGCTTAAGCGATTCATGATTAAGGGTGCACCTGGCCATTTTGTAGCTGAGTTGGAATATTTCCTCATAAACTTTTAAGGATTCATCATGTCCCAAGGTTATTCTAAAAATTTCTTCTTTGGTATATTTGGACCTACAGTAGTCCCTAAACTTCTTGTTGAAGGCTTCTTGCATCTGAGCCCAGGTGGTGATGTTTTCCTTAGGTAAACCCATGAATCAATGCTCGATTACATCATTGAGAGTAGATGGGAACAATTTCAACTTCTAGTCATCAAAGGTGTAATCATAAGTTCTGCGTATGACAACAAATTCAAACAAAAAGGTATTCGATCCATCTGAGGTTAGGCCATAAAAGTGAGGAAGCACAGATGGGCTTAAGTTTTTCATCCTAGGATCCCCATTACTTTCTTTGATGGGAAAAGCGACCTGAGCTCTATTCTCGACTTCTTCTTTTTCTCTAATCCCATTTCTATTTTCAGTCGTGGTGTAATTTGGTGGAATTGTGTCTTCTTCTTCCTCGATAGGTTCTTCAAAAATATCTAGTTGTTTGCCTAATGGGTCCTTTAGCTTACAGCCATCAAAGAAGATGAAAAGTTGGTTGTTTGATGTGGTGGGGATATTTCACAAAAAATTTCCTAAGTTGTCTCTACTCCTATGAGGCATGAAAGGAGTTTGTTTTTTTTTTTCTCTTTAGGATTTTTTCAGAACTACTTGCAGAATGGAAAGAAAGAAAAACAAACTTGCAACTACTCGATGAATGGAATTACTTGCAGAATTGGAAAGAAAACAAAAGATTGAAACTATTTGCTGAATGGACCTATTTATAGAATTGGAAACAAAACAAAAGATTGCAATTAGTTGCTAAATGGAACTATTTGCAAAATTAGAAACAAACAAACAAATAAATAAAGAATAAATCACATCTACTTAGACACATCCCCGACAACAACACCAAAAAGTGATGAGCACCAATATTGCAGCATGAATGTTGCAACTCCTGGGGCTACCAAATTTATTTCAGCAATCCAGGGTTCATACAAACTTGGAGGTGACAGTGTTGTATACACAGTACATGTAATGGTCTACTCTTGTCACTTTTTAACTGGGGCAATAACAAACTAAGGTTTTTCAAAGTAGTCTTCTATTGACTAGAAGGAGTTTGACTACCAAATGGAAAAGGGAAAGTTATCCTTAATGCAAAAAAAGGAGTGTTTCCTACTCTAGGAAATGAAAGACTAAATTGGAAGATGCTATAAAGTGACATGAAATCATCTAGCTACACATTTACACATTTTTCTTGCAAAAGAAGCCTAGATTAACCTTGTTTATAACATGTGATGATCTAGACTAACTGATTATCGAATCTAGTCTAAGAAGTATTATGACTATTGCATACATGTGTTAATTTAGAAATTGCAGAAAAATACTTTTTTGATGTTTAGTTTTATGAATTCAACTGTTAAGTTTCACTTTTTCTTTTGGCAAGGGAGACAGGTATGTGGGGAAGGGTATGGACTAGTCTCAAGGGTACGGAAGGCAAGTTGACGCCTAATCTAAGATCAGATGACATTTTTTGCTAAATTTAGGCTTAAAACACGCTGCTACACGGTTTCTTGTAGTACTACAAGATGTCCTAGATCTACTACAGGATGTCATGTTTTACTACAGGAAATAGGCCGAAAGCTTAGAGGATGGTAGGAAAGGTAGAATGAAGTGTGGCAAAGATGTTTGATGGAGAAATAAAGCATGGAGGAGGTGAACACTGTCCAAGGCTCAGTCAAATGCTTTAAGATGGTTGGATTTGCTCAATGGAAATGAAAACTTTGCTTACAAAACAAGAATTTGGATTTAGGGTTTAGTGGACCTTAGAAGCATGGGTAGATAGGACTTGGATGAGGAAAATGAGATGAGGTCTCCCTGCAAATTAGAAGCTCTTGCAACCACATACTCTTGTATTCATTTATGCACAAATTCATTTATACATGGAAAAGATTTATTGAATGGAGGAAAATAGATTTATTATTAGCTAATGTCTAATTTCATGAATGGAAATGCTTTTAAACCATGGAAAAACTGAAGAGATCAAAATGAAAATTTCAAATAATCCTAAGAAACTCAAAGACAATGATTTATTCACCAAGAAACCATAGATTATGTAGTAATTAAACAAGAAATATGTTTTTGGGTTGTGTGGATGGAACCCTGAAGTCATGATCCTATAAGGAAGATGTGGTGAAAGCCACACACACAAGATTTTCTGAAGTGTTTACTATCACTATGATACCACTGATCTAACTATCCACAAATGGAAGCAAACTAATTAATCACCCAAATACTTGTAGATTAACAAAACCAAAATCACTTCAACAGCTAACTATGAATGTAATGTAAGCGTACATGTACAAAAATAGGAACCTTTGTTGCTAGGGTTGGGCTCTAACTGAAGAGCTTCAACCCTCTGATTCAACTCAGTGATGGATCAAGGGAATGCTTCTCGTTTTCATTGAAATATAAAAATACATAAGAATCATCAATCACAATGTCTTAGCTCAAAAGTGCTTCTTAGCTACAACAAAAAAAGTTGAATCCTAATGAAGTCCTAGGCCTTCTTATTTATACAACTAAAGCTACCAACAACTTCTTTAAATTTAGGGAGGCTTGGCTCCCAACTCAATATCAACTGGTCTTCAATTATCGTTGGCTTGGCTACCAATGGCCTTAATGGCTCGACTTGTTGTAACTCCGAGCTGATGAGATCTGGTGGAGGAATCTTCGAGTGAGTGAGTAGTTATGGAGGGAGATCCAATATCCTAAAATCGCTGTTTCTTGTCTACTTCGAGTTCTTGCACTTTAATTAGCCAAAATTTGCTCCAAAACCTGCAATTAATGCACATTAGACCATAACACATAACATCTCATCTTTACCCTTCTTGCTAAGCAAAACATAACAAAACATGTAAAGAAATGTGAGGAAAGTTGATTTTAATAAGCTGGAGAGTGGCATTAAGATCCATATAGTTTACCCATTGATGAGCCTCATCACATATGTAGGGGGAGCATCTCATGTGCTTCGAGTATTTCAGTGATTTATGATGGCATGATGGTTCCATTCTAGCAGAAGAGAAAAGGAGGTTGTTTGAATAAGTTTTTCTATGCCATGCACTTATCTCACTTTGGTTATTGTAGGAGCTATTAGAGTTTGAGGAGTATGTGTTTTGAGTTTGCATGAATTACATGATTCTCCATCGCTTTGTATTAATTAGCATGCAAATGCTTATTTTCATATTGGTGGTTGCTTTGAACATTCATGTAAAATTTATTTTATATGAATGAGTTATGTATGCTATAGTGAGTGATATTGACATGCATGGGTTACTGCTACCATGAGGATTTGTTATAATATTCTCATGCATATTCAGAACTTCATATTTCATTATGGATGGCCTATCACCAATGAAGAATGTGCATTATGGATGGCCTCCCTAGGGTTTGTGTAGCAAACTTGATTGTTTCTTAGACATGGGAGGAGTATGCTTATTACTGTTGGTATTTGTTACTTGTGATGGTATGTTCTTTCCATCAGATTTTTTGGGCATTGTTCATTGGTCACAATGTTGCATGATCTCTCACCTATGTTCTTTGCCACCATTGAGGAGATTGGTTGTTGTTACTTTGCCTATGTTTCATTTAGTAGATCTCTTTATGGTTCATTGTTGTTGGTCTTGCTATTGATAAATATTGTGCTACAAGTTTAGTGCTACTCCAAGTTGAAGATTGTTTATTGTTTCTTAACTATTGGAATTATGCATATGTGGATTGCTTGTTATTGGTGACATGATATGCTACTACCTTTAGAGGATGATTATTTCCTGCTGCAAATAGTGCACATGTTTTTCATATGTTGTTGCTAAAAGTTCATGAGATATATTTATGTGTTAGATGTTGCTAATAGAGGTTGGAGTTTTATGTTCCTTAGCTAATGTCATGGTTATATGCTACTATTGCTCATTATAAGATATTTCATGTTGATTGGATACTGCTGCCATCACTTCATTTGCTGCTAGAAGATGGTGCCTTGAAATAGATGGATCTATCTTGTACACATGGACAGTTGTATGCGTGATGAGATTTATATATTGTTGGTCATTCATCATTTTTTTGCTAGCCTAAATGTTTGTAGTGTTGGTCAAGGAGCTTAATTGAGTATGTCTTGGAGAGAGGCATGAGTTTTATTCATGTATTGAAAATTTTGAGTATTATGTAACAACCACATGCTTCATATTGTACCTCATTAGTTGTAGTCATGTATCTTGTTTATGAAGCCATGTAATCAAATGTCAACTCATTGAGTTCATGTTGTCATGAGTTGATGATAGGAAGAGTTATGAGTCGTGTCAAGTTCGTAATGTTATGAGTTCTTGCATCCATTTTTGGGTTGTTGTATACCATATTGTAGTCATTTTTGCAGCCTTGCATTTCATTATATAGCCATGTACTTACATTGTATTGGATATCATTGGTCATGGTCATGTTGGAGAGAGAGCATTGGTGTCTAACATCCATTGATGAGGGATGAACCAACTGTTGAAAATAGCAACATGAAATGCTAGAAATAGAAGTGCTAAAAATAGAACTGCTATAAATAGCAATTTGGGTACCAGTGCTGGATTGAGCAACAGGGAATGAAAAATGGAAGAGCTAAAAATAGCACTCTATTTTTAGTAGTTCAGGATGGATTCCTATTTTAGTCAATCCCTGAACTAAACATAGGAAGTAAAATTTGAATTTGAACCTAACAGTTGTTTGAAAATAAATTAATTAATTCACCATGACTTGACTAGTTGTGAAAAATCAAGCATGAAGTCTATGTGAGGACATGCAACAGTTTCTATATTAATTAAGGAATTTATCCATCAGTTAAAGAGATAAGGATGAGCTCTAATTTGAGTTGTAATTAGTTGGCTTAGTTAACAGAGTCAAGTCTAGTTAGATTGATTTAAACAGTTTGTTTAAATTAATGTGAGTTCAGTTAGTTAATGCATGCTTGCATATAACTGCTGCACTTCAGATAACTAAATATTCTCTCATGAATAACTCATGCATGTCAGTTCAGACAGAGACCCAGTTGAGATTAGAGAAGGGACAATGTACTATTAGTTGGATAAATATTTTTCCTATAAAGGAAGCTCATCCGTGATGAGGATTTATCTCCTTCAGGATTGTACAGTTGGATCAGAGGTTAGTGAGTGTGTGAAGAGGCCAATTCACATAAGTGGCTGCACTGGATCCCGAGGAAAATTGCGCAAAGAAATAGGAGGCTTGGAGTGCAGAGGAGAAGGTTTGAGAGAGACCTTTGACTGTCTATGAGTAGCAGAGAGATTGCAGAGAGAGTAGGATAGCTTGTGAGTTGATTCTTTTTGTAATCCATACTATATTTCCACTTGTATGATAATGCAGAGTTGGGGTTTTAGGCTGAGGCTTTCCCCGGGTTATTTCTTCTGTGTTATGTGTGATTTATTTCTTCATATCAGTTATATGTGTTCTTATTGTTGTTGCACATGTTCGATTAAGCTTCCGCATAATTGTGTAGAAGTAGATCAAGTACTTTTCTTTAGTATATTGCATTATCAAGTGATCTACATGTGAGAATTTCTACATGGTATTAGAGCAAAGGTGATCAAAGGAGAGAACAGTATACTGAGAGGAGATTTCAAAGTTTTGATTTTTGGGCTGAGAGTTTGCACAGCATATCTAAACATTTTTGTACAAAATTTTTAGAAACAAATAGAAAATTTGTATTCCCTACTGAAAAAGACCCAAAGTCAAAAAAAAAATCAGTTGAATCGGAGTTCGGATGAGGGAGATATCACTGATTTAAAATCAGCTCTTTTTTGAGAAAATTTCATGACGGTGGGAAAGTGGAAACGGATTGGTGTGCTAGCCAAGAACTTGTATGAAATTGAGGTATAATATGCATACAAAGCCTTGAAGAGCAAGGAAAAGGTTATATACTTGGTGATTAAGAAGGAGAGTAAATTACTTTTCAACATGCAGCGCCAGAAGAAGTCTTAGACAATTGTGGAGGAGCCACGATTGGTGAAGCAACTTCAGGAGGTTGTGGAGTAGCCACAACTAGGAAAGCCGAGAGGAGACAGAGTGGAGGCATCCACTCATGAAGAGACCTCTAGTAGGGGGAAATTTCGAGCCAGGTGGGCAGAGGGATCACATGCAACCATACCTCCAGGGAGGAGGTGGGGCGATGTGGAGTGATAGTCCCAAGAAGGCTGGAATAGTGGCGGGATCCTTGAGGTGCCTAACCTCTTTGATTCAACTTTGCTACAGGAACTTCGATGAGGAGTAGCATAAATGGATGATTGGGTAGAGAAAGATGTGGATGGAGCGACAGAAAGAGGTACAGTGTATGAGTCCCAAGATTGTGTAGAGCTAGCAGGCTGCAACAATGCGAGAGGTACAGGAGTGTTGCACCAGTGCAGGATGGCACAGAGAGGTGTGCAATGGCGCGATATGCATGGAGTGTTGTAGCTACTTAGAGGTCAGAGGGGGAGCACTTGTCAGCATCAGGTAGAGCTTCAGCATTAGAGTATGTTTCTAGCGCAACAGAGAGGTCAGTTGGGAGTTTTTTTATTTCTAGAGTTTTTGGAGCAACCACACTTGGTAGAAGTGTTGCATGCAGAACATTCCAAAGGTACAGGATCGGGTTCGAGTTGAATGCCTTTATTTTGAGAGGGAGTGTTGAAAATAGCAATAAGAAATGCTAAAAATAGAACTGTTATAAATTGCAGTTTGGGTACGAGTGCTGGATTGAGCAACAGGGAATGAAAAATGGAAGTGCTAAAAATAGCATTATATTTTTAGCAGTTCAGGATGGATTCCTATTTTAGTCAGTCCCTGGACTAAACATAGGAAGTAAAATTCGAATTTGAACTTACAGTTGTTTGAAAATAAATTAATTAATTCACCATGAGTTAATGACTTGTGAAAAATCAAACATGAAGTCTATGTGAGGACATGTAACAGTTTTTCTATTAATTGAGGAATTAATCCATCAGTTAAAGAGATAAGCATGAGTTCTAATTTGAGTTGTAATTAGTTGGCTCAATTAACAGAGTCAAGTCCAGTTAGATTGATTTAAACAGTTTGTTTAAATTAATGTGAGTTTAGTTATTTAATACATGCTTACATATAAATGCTGCACTTCATATAACTAAATATTCTCTCATGAATAACTCATGCATGTCAGTTCAGATAGAGATCCAGTTGAGATCAGAGAAGGGGCAGTGTACTATCAGTTGGATAAATATTTTTCCTATTAAGGAAGCTCATCCATGATGATGATTTATGTCCTTTAGAATTATGCAGTTGGATAAGAGGTTAGTGAGTGTGTGAAGAGGCCAATTCACACAAGTCACTACACTGGACCCTAGGGAAAATTACTCAAAGGAATAGCAGGCTTGGAGGGCAGAGGAGAAGGTTTGAGAGAGGCCTTTGACTGTCTATGAGCAACAGAGGGATTACAGAGAGAGCAGGATAGCTTGTGAGCTAATTCTTTTTGTAATTCAGACTATATTTCCACTTGTATGATAATACAAAGTTGGGGTTTTAGGCTGAGGCTTTCCCCGGGTTATTTCTTCTGTGTTATGTGTGATTGACTTCTTCATATCAATTGTATGTGTTCTTATTGATGTTGCTCATGTTCGATTAAGCTTCCGCATAATTGTGTTGAAGTAGATCAAGTATTTTGCTCTAGTATATTGCATTACCAGGTGATCTATAGGTGGGAATTTATACATGGTATCAGAGAAAAGGTGATCAAAGGAGAGAACAGTATACTAAGAGGAGATTTCAAAGTTTTGAGTTTTGGGCCAAGAGTTTGCAGAGCAGATCTGAAATTTTTTTGTACAAAATTTTCAGAAACAAATAGCAGATTTTGATTCCTTGCATAAAAAAACCCAAATTCAAATTTTTTTTTGGCTAAATCGGAGCTCGGATGAGGGAGATATCGCTGATTTAAAATCAGCCCTTTTTCCAGAAAATTTCGTGACGGCGGGAAAGTGGAAATAGATTGGTGTGCTAGCTAAGAACCTATATGCACTTGAGGTACAAGATGCATGCAGAGCCTTGAGGAGCAAGGCAAACGTTAGATACTTGGTGGTTGAGAGGGAGAGTAAATTACCTCTCAACATGTAGTGCCAGAAGAAGTCTCAAAAAATTGTGGAGGAGCCGCGAATGGTGAAGCAACTTCAGGAGGTTGTGTAGTAGCCACAACTGGGGGAAGTCGAGAGGAGACAGAGTGGAGGCATCTAGTCATGCAGAGACCTCCAGTAGGGGGAAATTTTGAGCCAGGTGGGCAGAGAGATCACATGCATCCATGCCTCCAGGTAGGAGGTGGGGCAATGTGGAGTGATAGTCCCAAGAAGGCTAGAATTGGGGCAGGATCCTTGAGGTATCCAACCTCTTTGATTCAAATTTTCTACAGGAGCCCCAACGAGGAGTAGCAGGACTGGCTGATTGGGTAGAGACAGATGCGGAAGGAGTGGTAGAGAGAGCTACATTGCATGAGTCCCACGATTGTGTAGAGCTAGCAGGTTGCAACAATGCGAAAGGCACAGGTGTGTTGCACTAGTGCAGGATGGCATAGAGAGGTGCGCAATGGTGTGAGATGCATGGAGTGTTGCAACTGCTCAGAGCTAAGATATTGAGCACTTGTCAACAGCAGGTATAGATTCAGCATCAGAGTATGTTTCTAGCCTAACAGAGAGGTCAGTTGGGAGATTTTTTTGTTTCTAAAGTTGCTGGAGCAACCACACTTGGTAGAAGTGTTGCATTTAGAACATTCCAAAGGTACAGGATCGGGTTCGAGTTGAATTCCTTTCTTGTTGAGAGGGAATGTTGAAAATAGCAATAAGAAATGCTAAAAATAGAAGTGCTAAAAATAGCATTGCTATAAATAGTAGTTTGGGTTCCAGTGTTGGATTGAGCAACAGGGAATGAAAAATGGAAGTGTTAAAAATAGCATTCTATTTTTAGCATTTCAGGATGGATTCCTATTTTAGTCATTCCCTGGACTAAACATAGGAAGTAAAATTCGAATTTGAACTTAACAGCTGTTTGAAAATAAATTAATTAATTCACCATGAGTTAATTAGTTGTGAAAAATCAAACATGAAGTCTATGTGAGGACATGCAACAGTTTCTCTATTAATTAAGGAATTTATCCATCAGTTAAAGAGATAAGGATGAGTTCTAATTTGAGTTGTAATTAATTGGCTTAGTTAACATAGTCATGTCCAGTTAGATTGATTTAAACAGTTTGTTTAAATTAATGTGAGTTCAATTAGTTAATGCATGCTTGCATATAACTGCCGCACTTCAGATAACTAAATATTCTCTCATGAATAACTCATGCATGTCAGTTCAGACAGAGACCCAGTTGAAATCAAAGAATGGACAATGTATTATCAGTTGGATGAATATTTTTCCTATAAAGGAAGCTCATCCATGATGAGGATTTATCTCCTTCAGGATTGTGCAGTTGGATCAGAGGTTAGTGAGTGTGTGAAGATGCCAATGCACACAAGTGGCTACACTGGACCCCAAGGAAAATTGTGCAAGGAAATAGGAGGCTTGGAGGGCAGAGGAGAAGGTTTGAGAGAGGCCTTTGACTATCTATGAGCAGCAAAGGGATTACAGAGAGAGCAGGATAGCTTGTGAGCTGATTCTTTTTGTAATTCAGACTATATTTCCACTTGTATGATAATACAGAGTTGGGGTTTTAGGCTGAGGCTTTCCCCGGGTTATTTCTTTTGTGTTATGTGTGATTGATTTCTTCATATGAGTTATATGTGTTCTTATTGATGTTGCTCATGTTCAATTAAGCTTCTGCATAATTGTGTAGAAGTAGATCAAGTATTTTCCTTTAGTATATTGCATTATCAGGTGATCTATAGGTGGGAATTTCTACATGGTATTAGATCAAAGGTGATCAAAGGAGAGAACAATATACTGAGAGGAGATTTCAAAGTTTTGAGTTTTGGGCCAAGATTTTGCAGAGCAGATCAGAAATTTCTCTACAAAAATTTTAGAAATAAATAGGAGATTTGGATTCCTGACAGAAAAAGACCCAAATTAAAAAAAAAAATCGGCTGAATCGGAGTTCGGATGAGGGAGATATCGTTGGTTTAAAATCAGCTCTTTTTCCTGAAAATTTCATGAGGGTGGGAAAGTGGAAACAGATTGGTGTGCTAGCCAAGAACCTGTATGCACTTGAGGTACAAGATGCATGCAAAGCCTTGAGGAGCAAGGCAAAGGTTAGATACTTGGTGGTTGAGAGGGAGAGTAAATTACCTCTCAACATGCAGCGTCAGAAGAAGTCTCAGACAATTGTGGAGGAGCCACAGTTGGTGAAGTAGCTTCAAGAGGTTGTGGAGCAGCCACAACTATGGAAGCTGAGAGGAGATAGAGTGGAGGCATCCACTCATGCAGAGACCTCCAGTAGGGGGAAATTTTGAGCCAGTTGGGCAGAGGGATCACATGCATCCATACCTCCATGTAGGAGGTGGGGCGATGTGGAGTGATAGTCCGAAGAAGGCTGGAATGGGGGCAAGATCCTTGAGATACCCAACCTCTTTGATTCAACTTTGCTACAGGAGCCCCAACGAGGAGTAGCAAGACTAGCTGATTGGGTAGAGACAAATGTGGATGGAGTAGCAGAGAGAGCTACAGTGCATGAGTCCCAAGACTGTGTAGAGCTAGTAGGCTGCAACAATGCGAGAGGCATAGGAGTGTTGCACTAGTGCAGGATGACACAGAGAGGTGTGCAATGGTGCGAGATGCATGGAGTGTTGCAGTTGCTCAGAGGTCAGAGAGCGAGCACTTGCAGCAGCAGGTAGAGCTTCAGCTTCAGAGTATGTTTCTAGCCCAATAGAGAGGTCAGTTGGTAGTTTTTTTTTTTGTTTCTAGAGTTCCTGGAGCAACCACACTTGGTAGAAGTGTTGCATGTGGAACATTCCAAAGGTACAGGATTGGGTTCAAGTTGAATGCCTTTCTTGTTGAGAGGGAGTGTTGAAAATGGCAACAAGAAATGCTAAAAATATAAGTGTTAAAAATAGCACTGCTATAAATAGCAGTTTGGGTACCAGTGTTGGATTGAGCAACAGGGAATGAAAAATGGAAGTGATAAAAATAGCATTCTACTTTTAGTAGTTCAGGATGGATTCCTATTTTAGTCAGTTCCTAGACTAATATAGGAAGTAAAATTCAAATTTGAACTTAACAGCTCTTTGAAAATAAATTAATTAATTCACCATGAATTAATTAGTTGTGAAAATTCAAACATGAAGTCTATGTGAGGACATCTAATAGTTTCTCTATTAATTGAGGAATTTATCCATCAGTTAAAGAGATAAGGATGAGTTCTAATTTGAGTTGTAATTAGTTGGCTCAGTTAACAGAGTTAAGTCCAGTTAGATTAATTTAAACAATTTGTTTCAATTAATGTGAGTTCAGTTAGTTAATGCATGCTTTCATATAACTGTTGCACTTTAGATAACTGAATATTCTCTCATGAATAACTCATGCATGTCAGTTCAGACAGAGACCCTATTGAGATCAGAGAAGGGACAATGTACTATCAGTTGGATGAATATTTTTCCTATAAAGGAAGCTTATCCATGATGAGGATTTATCTCCTTTAGGATTGTGTAGTTGGATCAGAGGTTAGTGAGTGTGTGAAGAGGCCAATTCACACAAGTGGCTGCACTGGACCCCAAGGAAAATTGTGCAAAGAAATAGGAGGCTTGGAGGGCAAAGGAGAAGGTTTGAGAGAGACCTTTGGCTGTCTATGAGCAGCAGAGGGATTACAGAGAGAGTAGGATAGCTTGTGAGTTGATTCTTTTTGTAATCCAGACTATATTTCCACTTGTATGATAATACAGACTTGGGGTTTTAGGCTGAGGCTTTCCCTGGGTTATTTCTTCTATGTTATGTGTGATTAACTTCTTCATATCAATTATATGTGTTCTTGTTGATGCTGCTCATGTTCAGTTATGCTTCCGCATAATTGTGTAGAAGTAGATCAAGTATTTTTCTTTAGTATATTGTATTATCAGGTGATATATAGGTGGGAATTTCTACACCAACCATTCATGAGGGATGATGGGTGTTGCTTTAGTCATGTATTACCTATCATACATATTCTATAAAGTTACTCTTTTGGTCCATGAGGTGTGAGCTTCAGCTAGAAGGCACTGGTTGCGGGTTGATGATGTCGATGTGAGTGTTGTTTTTTATCAACTATGGGTATTGTGTTGTTCCTTAAGAGAGGATGGATGATCATGTTATTGATTGGTCATCATGTATCTATTTCTATTGCAACAAAGGATGTTTTTGTTGTTTCTCATTGGTTTGGGAGAGAACATTTCTCCTCACATTACATTGTTACTGTTGGTTGCGAGTAATTTTGATGGAGGGTTTGTTTTTTCCACTTCAGGAGAGAGAGACAGCTATTGTTTCCACTATTTGTTGTCATGCTACCATGACGAGTGTTATGTTTGTTGTTGCACTATGATTTGACCCTTATAGTGTCTAGGAGGAGTATTTCCTAGTCATCTATGATCACTTGGAAGAGCTCAGCCATTTTCCATTGATATCAAAGGGGGAGTGTCTATGGAGATCAGTTTCAGAGGTTGAAATTAGTATGATGGTTCAACAGGGGTTTCCATCAATTCCAATGGGGGATTTTATTCGCATTGATGATGCAGTTGTTGGTGCAAGTGTTTTGTTATAGTGATTGATGGTTGGTATTGATGTCAACCTAGGCATGTCTTGAAAATGATTGTTTTGCAAGTGGTTTGAGCTATGATCTATGGTTTGTGGCTTGTTACAGATGGATTTGTTAGTTTGTGCCACTAGTAGTAGATATTTTATTGTTGCAGGTGATTTGGCTTTGTTTATGTTGGCTTGGTTTATGTTAGATGTTTTGGATTTGAATTTCTTTCAGTTATGTTTGAGCATTTTCTCTGGTTTCCTTGCACATCTTGAATATTTCATGAGTAGAGTATTACCACGGTACAAGTATTCTTGGTATTGGCATTACAATGGTATTGCGATGTGTGTAGAGTAGGTTGGCATGCGATATTGCCTTCGTGCATATAGTCCTAGTTTTGGCATAACCATAGTATTTTCTCATGGTATTGTTTTGGAGATTACCATGGTATATGAGTATCTGGTGTTAGGGTCCTATAATTCATAGGATCAAATGATGATGGGCTATTATCTTTCAGTTGGTAGAAATTGTAAATAATATTGTATTCTGCAAATGATTTACAAAAAAAATGACGATGAAAAAGGGGATTAAAAATTTATATGACAAAAGAAGAATAAAATAAAAAAGAACAAAAAAAAGAATGAAAAAATGCCCCAAAAAAAAAAATGTATGCATGTGAGCGAGTCTAAATGCCACCAAAAAAAAAAAATGCAACAAAGATACTTTAGGAATTTTTCAAATAAAGTGTGTAGCTTTGATTTTCTAAGTTTGATCATACTGTTTAATCATGGTTAAACTAAGTTAAATAAGGTTGGTTAGGTTAGTGAATAAATCAACCATCTAGTTTAATCTTGGTTGAAATTAATTCGGTAGATTAGAGAGAGATTAACGAATGTGTTTAAACTTGGTTAAATTTGATAAATAAGCATTAGAATAGAAGTTGCACAACCTTAGAAAAAAATAAAAATGGGCTTCCTATATTAAATGCGCCCTTATGGAAAATTAAGTGTGTTTTAGTATAATTAATCTTCCTTGTAATAAATTAATTGTGTCATTTAAACATGACTAACAATTTGTAAATAACATCCTAGAGCCAAAGTTTCGATTTATGATAAAGTTGAAAGGGACAGATTGAATTTGTCGGAGTGTTGTATAGTGGGAACATAATTCGACCGCCACAATATACCCCACCCGGATCAATGATGGGAGATCGATTTTAGACTCCTCAATCCATTCTATCATTATCGATAGCGGGGGTGGGGTCTGAAAAGTGGATTCTATTCCCCGAACCCCACGCTATGTGGCGAGTGCTCACCATTTTTCATCCCCCCTTGCTTAAAAGCTCTTACCACCTACCCCCCCTTTTGAAAACAACTCCATCTCCCACCTACGTCTATAAGAGCCCATCACCTCGGTGCCACCCATCACGTCTCTGCTCCCCCCTCCACTCCTATCATGCCACAAATCCTCCCTACTCCTGTATACCATTGCCTTTCCCTTATGCCAGATGTATTTTCCTATTTGACACCCTATCCATTATATGATGACTATTTTCTCTTGAACATGCACCAGATCCCAATGGACACGCTCCATAACAGTTAGATGCAATGGGCATTGCCATTTTCCTATAGAAACCACCCAGTTGTTCAGTTTGGCCCCCTTTCCGCTTCCCGTTTACTTTGGAGAACATGTATAGTGGTTTAAAACCCCCATATCCTCCACCAAATTTCTCTATCACCCACTGTAGATTCCAGATAGTTGTTTCGTGGCCAGGTACCTATTATAGCAACTGAATTATTTCGCAAGAAATCAATTTTTCCTGGGTAAATACCATTGGCTCTTCACCTCTTTTCCTAGTAATTTAAAAAAAAAATGGCACCTAAGGGAAATTCGAAACCAACTAGTGAAAATCCAATTGTCCCTTCTGCCATTGACCTAGACCATATACCCTTGGCTGACCAACAATGTAAAATCACATAAACCAATTGTGAGTTCAACTTGTTCGAACTGCAGAATTGGCTCAAGCAAACCTTTCTAGACCCGATTGATGAAATCAACCTCTGGAAATCCCTCTTGCCATAATTCATGTTTCCCCAGACTCACCCCTTCGTAGATTTTGTTTTATGGTGTCAAGCCAGGTATATCCCCAGCCAAAGGGCCATTGTATCCCAGAATGGAAACATTCTATTTACTATAACCTTATAGTCAATTAACTAGATGTTTTAAGTCCCCCATAATGATTCTTTGAAACCTTTCTCTGTAGATTCCCTTATGGAACTCTACCAAAAGCTAACCTTCCCTCGAAGGGCTAGAATATTTGAAATTTTCTTTCTAGAAGATGTCCAGCTTCTAAAAAAGAATCCATAATATCCAAACTCCATGTTTCTAGAAAAGACCAAGAAAATTGTCTCATTAGTATCTTGTGTCCTAGGATATCAATCAAATCAATGGGTGGATGAAACCTATCCTAGGTTTTTTGTCCATCGTTTCCACAGAAGAAAAACCTTATGGAATATTTAATTTCAATCAATTCCTTGCAGACAACATCCATGAGAATTTTCTTAATATTACCACAAAAGGAATGTTTAAACATGCATCAGTGATAGTCTATATGTTTCTATTTTACCAGGTAGAAAGATTCCCAATTGCTTTGCAGAAATTAGATGAACAAGGCGATGCACAATCAGTCATCCTGTGGACCTCTTTGCTGTGGAAGAATTTGAATAATTTCAGTTTCAGGGACTTCATAGACTACTTCATTTATACAGTTTCATGCCTTCTATTAAACCTCAGAATTACCCTCTCCTTGACAACTTTTCTCACTTCTTTCCCTTGCTTTTCCATAAGATTACAGATCCCCATCAATGATAAATGATAGATTTTTTCTTAAGGAGGGCATTAAATGATTGACTGGTTATATTTTTATGTTTCTGCTATTTGAATAAATTTTTGCAAATTAGCTATAGAACGTAGCCTATTCCGCAGCTAACTGAGTATTTTGTAGCTACTTCCATGGTCTAGTAGGTTCCAGGTGTCAAACAAAGAAACCGGCCACATGGGCATCTCTAGAATCGTCTCCACATGGATTCCATCCTAGTCACTCAGCCCAAATCAATAAGGAAGCAAGCTCAAGACCATAGTCAAAGGTGTATTCAAACATACGAAACTCAGAAGAAATAG
This sequence comes from Pinus tabuliformis, assembly GCA_031772625.1. NCBI lineage: Eukaryota > Viridiplantae > Streptophyta > Pinopsida > Pinales > Pinaceae > Pinus > Pinus tabuliformis. The sequence goes on along the minus strand of CM062807.1, from coordinate 998,585,753 downwards.
GACTCTTTGTCTACTCTTTGGTGGTTAATTAATAAATCCAACAGTTCTGTTGTAGCATTAACTTGGATCAACCACATGTGTTAACAGTTCTATGTAAACATCTCGCTCTAATTCAAGTCACCTGTAGCTGATCAAACATTTACGCAGTCCTGTTGTGATACGCATAAGCCACCTGCAACTAATTTTCCTTGAAGAATGTTATGAATATTTTCTTTTAAATAATGATTGTACAGAATCGGGAGGGGTTCGAAGATTTGGATGTATTAAGTTCAGACTTTCAGCTCTCTATTTTTGGACTTTGTTCCTATTTATAATATAAAGCAGTGTGTTGACCAATGATCATTTGAAAAAGAATTTTCAATTAGTTAGCAACTCAACCCAGTCAGTTGCAGAGGGCCCCTGCACTAAAGGAGGTTTTATTTCCATTTGTTTTCTGTTCAGTTTTAATTTCACCATTTTCTTTTAGCAGTATTTCTAACTTAGGTTGATTTCTTATAGTTTGATTTCTTTTAGTTTTGAATAGTAGCATAATATTAGGACTCAATTGTGCAGTATTGTATCTCCAACCCATTTCATGAAAGGAAACGACTTTGTTTCTAAGCAGAGTAAGGTTGAAATTAATGAGAATGCATTGTTAACTAGTTTACTCACTACTTCTATTATTTATTTTCTAGTTCAAATTGTCAATAGACTGTGTTAATGAATGTTTTTGATCACCATTTCAAGCTGATACCCATCCTAAACTAAATGGTTAGACATTCACTCTACACAATCGTTGAAATCAATCAGTTAGCTTCTGCATGTTTATATTTAGTTCTCTAGATCATAAAGTACATAAAGTTGCTTGTTTCCATCTCAAGAAGGTTATCTTTCAAAATTGAAGGTTAGAGTAACTAGAAGTACTTCAGTTAATTTCATTCTTTGTATTTATTTCAACATGCCTTACAACTTCACCTTTCAATTTTTAAAAATTAGATTCATGACTTAGGGTTAATGACAGCATAGGATAGATGCTCTGTTTTTCCTTCTTTTAACTTAGATTTTGACTAGTTTCAAGCTCTTGGTTCACCATTAGAAAATTTAGATTCAGATTCTCATAGTTCATATTGTACATCATTACGAATCAAAGAATAGAAACCCCCAACATAATATAAAAATACAAAACAATGAAGTAGGAAGGGTTAACTAAGCACATATAGTACACTACACTTCATCAGCATACAAACCTTGGCTCATAATTCATGCAAGAAATTTAGGAAACTAAATTGACTAAAAATTTTGGCTCCATTGTCGGGGAAGTGTAATTAGGTAACCTTATCTCTTACATTCAAAAAAAAAAAATTGATATGCATAGAGAAAGAGACTCTAGGGGTATATTTATAGCTCGAGGGAGGAGTTTAATTCCGACAACACCACCTACTCCACTAAGAACAAGAAGAGATACACCTCCATCTCAAGCTCATACTCCTAGCCATAGAACTCCTAAAGTTCTAAGGTCAGAAATCCAATCAAAAGGATCTCCTATTTCATCTACTGAGGCAGTCCTAGAGGGAAAATATCTTGATTCTCCAACAGAAGGAGTAGCCTTTTTCACCTCCACAACGGAGCACATTTTAGTTGAAGATTTAGGAATACCTAGTGAGGAAGAAGAATTAGAACCTCTCTCCCACATACCATTAATAGAGGAATGAGAGGAAGAGAAAGTAACCTTGCAAGTTGAACCTTATACTGACTCTGAAGAAACTATAATGGCAGAAGGAGAGGATGGAGAGTTCACACTGTTTGGAGGAGGAGGTAGAGTAAATAACGGAAGAGGTAGAGGAAATAATGGAGGAGGCTGAGGAAATAGGGAAATATATAATTCTTTTTGATTCCCTATAGTGGATGAAGAAACAAATGCCATAATGAAAAATATCTCACCTTCTATCCCCCCAAATTTCCATGGGTTAAAAAGTGAGGATCCTGAAACATTTTTATTTGAGTTTGAAGTCTTGTGCAGAACTTATGATTACTTAGAAGACTCTCAAAAACTTAAATTGTTTCCTTCAACATTGAAAGGAGCTGCTTTGAAGTGGTTCATGGGGTTGGTCACTCAGTCCATTAGAACATGGAATGACATGACGAAAGTGTTTTTGGACAGGTATTTGGATTATTGCATGCCTACCAATCACAAGGATGAAGTGTTCAAAATGATGCAAAGAGGATGAAAATTTAGAGGATTTAATTGAGGGATTCAACTATAACTTGAAAAGAGCAAAGATGGATAATTTAGATGAAAATACCTTAAAAGCTCTTTTATTAAAATCCATTAGAGATGAGTGGATAGATATCCTTAACATGATGGGGAAGGGATATATCTCTCAACTCCCATTAAGTGACATAACAGAATTATGTATTCATCTCTCAAGGGGGAAATCCAAAACTAGGAAAGGTCCAAGACACCTTCTCTTGTTAGAGTAAATAAATTTGCAACTGGATCATTCTGTAGTGAAGAAATTGGGAATATTCTTGATGAGTTCAAAACATATATTCTAGGGAGCCTTAGTGAGCAAATAGACACCATTAAGTTGCAAAAAAAGCAGAAAACCAAGGATGATGCTTTAGGTATTTTTTGTCCCAAATGCAGAAAAGAACATGCATTAAGAGAATGCCCTTTGGATGCAAAAATCATAGAGATTTGTGTGATTTGTTCAGAAAACCGTGAGACCAAGGGTTGTCCTTCAATTCCAAGTCTTAAGGCTGTTTTTCAAGAAGAAACAATTCCAAATTCAGTAGAATCTCTTTTCTTTATCTCTAGAAGACCTTGGCAGGGGCCACAAAATCAGGGATTTAACTATCAAATGTATCTTCAGCCCCCACCAAATTTGAATTCTTGGCAGCAACCTTGGCCTCAATCTCAATCTCAACCTTGGGCTCAAGGAATACAAAATCCTTATGGAAGATTTCCTCAATATTATTAATATCCTCCATCATATCAAAATTATCCTCCCTCGCAAATTCCACAACAAAATTAGTAGCCACAACTTCAAAATTAGAACCCTCAACTTTCACTACCATTTCCACAACAAAACCAAAAACCTCAACTATTATTACCGTTTCAACAAGACCAAATCAGCTACCTACCCAACCATTACCAAAACCCAACAATAAAAATCCTCAGAATACTTACATGGCAAAAGGACAACATTTTCCAACTTATATGATTACTCCTCTAGATCTCAATGATGTTCAACTGAGATCTGGTAGGATATTATAAAAGGAAAGGCCTTCTGTAGTTATTCAAGAACAAGACAATTCTGAGGAACATTCCCTACATCTCAATAAAAGTTTTGAAGGAACATCTCTCCAAAACCAAAATACTGAAAAATTAAAATAGAAAGAACCAGTGAACTCAACTCCTATCATTGAGAAACCAATATCTACTTATGCACCTCCTTTTCCTGAAAGATTACAAGTTAATAAAGGAGTAGAAAAATAGATTATGTTGCCTAATTATGATTTTCTAGATGAATTGAAAAATGTCTGTATAAAAATCCCTTTGTTACAAGCCATTATGAAGATTCCAATCTTAGCTAAAACAATAAAGGAGTTGAGCATAAATAAAATAGGAATAAAAGAAAAGGAAACAAAAAGAATTCACCTAGTAGGAAAAATAGCAGATATAATGATGGGAATGTTGGAATTTTGACACAGGTGTTGTCCTTGATGGAAACTCACTCAGATGACAGATCATAATTTAGCAGGTTAACAGCACAAAGTTCAGATCATAATGAAGAAAGAGAGGTATACGTAGGTTCACCATTGGCCGAGCCGCGTATACACGCGTGTTCACTATATACAAGTCACGTATACGTACACACAGACTTTCACAGAACACAAGGCATGTATATCTTGGAAAACAAAGTTTAGGTCCAAGGTATTTGGTCCATGGCATTTTGATCCATGGTATTGGTCCAAGGTATTTGGTCCAAGGTATTGATCTCATTTTTATTCATAGAAACTATATTTTCCTACCTTGTTTTCACTAAATCATAACCCATTTTCATAAAGACATTCAGCTCACTTATATGTTGATTTGTCATTTTACTTTCCATTCACTTGTCATTTTCCTTTCCGTTAAATAAACCCTGATCCACTGCAAAATTTTCCATTCATAGTCCTTCAAAATCATTATTTCATGCTCGCGTTAGATGATGGAGGATTCTTTAAGGCCTTGCTTCTAACAATCCTTGGCCTATTGACATCGACACAATATCTAGGTCCAAGGCTAGAGTCCTCATTAGTACCTTGAGGCTTGTATGCCTTAATGACAGTCTCTCTCACCAACAATCATGGGAATACATCAATGTCCCTTGATCATTGGATCTTGCAAGTGGCTCAACATCAGCTCATTTATTCACCCTTCGCAAGATGTACTTAGGTACGTTGGCACTTGTTGACATTAATGGCGAGTTTTCCTCGCATTGGTTAACGATAGTCATCAATGGTCGGTAATCCAATGACCTCTCTTCATGCTCGACATCGACAAATTTATTCGCATGACTAGAGTTGTACCATCAGTTTTATAGCAATTGAAGACTCTACTATTTTAGCATTTTGTAGCAGATACAACAGATTTAGCCGCAGAAATAAAGAATCCACTTCACAACCTCATCCACCATTTATGCAACCAAGAAGTAGATGCATTCTAAATTTCATTCCATGATCCAGAAGCAGCCACACTCTTCAATTTCCATAACTCAAGCACATTGAAGGGATGTCATTTTCTAATTGTATTCATGCAAAATCCATAAAATATGAAAATTGTAACTTTGGGAAATTCCTCACTTCCTTTTTCACATTGTCATATCTTTAGTTGGGGGGAAGGGACATCATTTCATATTCATATATCATACATCATCACACATTTTCATTTCATCCTAACATACTTGTCCTAATCAATTATGATTGCATTATGGTTTAAAAAGTTATATGATTTGCAAATAATGCCTAAATTATGAGCACACTATATGGCTGATTTTAAAGATGCATTCTTAAATATGTTCAATGAATCTTGTTGCAACAAAAAGAAATAAGGTATTGAAACACAAGAACCAATACCAATTAGAATTTGGTTGAAACACAAGAACCAACCAAACATGTTGCAATTCAATGTATGACAAGGAATAGTTTGCAAAAATAAATAAAATTTTCAAATGAAAAGTTTAAGTACACATGATCTAAGCCAAGCTCATTCAAAAGCAAAGACATTGCGAGCAAATCAAAGGAATTAATGCAATATTTGCATGAGGACATGAAATTACTCTAGTTGGGGGGTATGTTGGGCCTCCAAAATGTCTTCGACTTTCACTTTTATCACCATCATTTCACTCACATGTCACAACTCCATAACCGTATAACCTTTCATTAGCCACCATTTTCATAAATATATGGGTTAGGATCCTTATTTACCAAAGTTATTTATTTTATGTGTTTAAAGTGAATTTATGATTAAAAACTAGGAAATTAACATGGTTTCATGTATCTATATATGTGGCTTGAGTTTCGTGACATGTGTAGGTCATTTGGAAGCTTCCAAGGCACCCTTATGTGGCCTCCAATGCTTAAATTCGAATTCTCTTCAAAGGAGATTTGGATAAAGGTCAAAGAAGGATATGTGTCCTATTTGGATTGTGACTCTATGAGGTGTCTCATCATTTCTTATTTGGATTAGAACTCTATGAGACACCTAGGGGATATATGTCTCATTATGAGCTATTTTGTTGTAACTATATGAGATTTTAGTGGATCCTCATTAAATAGGGTAGCTTCTTATGTTTTTGTATAAATAGGATTGCCTTCTCTTTTGAAAGGCATGTGTAAAGTTGGAGAAATGCTCATGTTGTTAATAGAGAATTTGGAGCTTATACTTGGAGATTTGAAGATTTAGTTTTGCTTGCATATGGAGCTTCTTTACTTGACATCCTTATACACCATTGGAATGGTCATCTAATGATTGTGAGATTTAATTGCTTTTATCGATTAAATTTCATTTGCTTTCTTAGTATTAGTTTTAGAATGACTGTGTAATCTTTGCTTTTCTAAAAACATTTCAATAAGGAAGATTTATGTATTTTCTAATTGGATTAAGTTTGAGGCAAGGGCTCATAGTTATTTAGTTTCTTTTCATGTTCTGTTATTTACTTTTTTAGATCAAACCATCAATTCATTGAATGATTGAATAAAGGATTAGGCCAAGAAGGTGACTTCAAATTGGGTGATTGAATGTTCAACCTATGCAATCATTGAGCTTTACTTTTCCATGCTTTTATATTTTCTTTTAAGATCCTCATTTAATTTCATTAATTGATATTCCTAAAGATCATTCTAAGAAATTGATTTAATCAAATTTCAAGATTGAATGGTTGAATATTTGATACATGCAATTACCGAGTTATTTTATGAATTCTTTACTTACTTTTCTAAGACATTAGAAGTTAAAGTATAAATAGTTGCTTACACATCATCTCAAGAAGGTAACACTTCATAATTGAGTGCTGGAGTAACTAAGTATACATTAGTTGTTTTTTATTTCAAAGGTTAGTTGAATTTCATTTTCATTATTTGATTTCATAGATTAAATGAATTGGTTTTCGTTATTTTGTAGTTAGATTGATCTAAACAGAAAGACAATTTCTAGCACATACAGTGCACGCATGCTTCACAAGTTTACAAAACCCCTGGGTTGACAAACTAAATGACAGGAAATCACTTTGTCCCAACACCATAGTTTACTTTTCCTTCTTTTCACATTCAGCAGCTAATTCCATTTTGCAGCTAATCTGATTTTGCCGCTACAACTTACTTATGAGCTTTGGCACAATTTTACAGCTCACAAATAAATCATGAATGCATGAAATTGAAGAATCAAGTTTTGGAGACCAAACATGCTAAAAGGTACCTATGGATCAATGCCAACGGAGTTATCAAGTAAAAGGTTAATTTCTAAAGGTAAAATGCAAAATTTATTTCAAACAACAAGTTAAAAACATAAGTAATGTATAATATGAATAATCATATGTCTCCTTAACGAGTCATCATTTGATTTGACTGCCACTTCATCATACCACGTCTTCTCCACATCTTTCATACTCGGTACCAAACAGTCCATAATAACTTCATCATACCACATCTCTACTACACTCTCCGTACTCTGTACCTAAACGGTCCATAATAACTCCATCTGTTAACGGTCAAAACTACGATGTGACCAACATATCCACGTCTCTCCAAACCCTCACTGTCTACTTATTCCATGCAAACCCATAGTTCTTTTTCACCATACCAGTAGTCAGTCCATTTCATATAACATGAGAGTAATTTTGAAGGTTAAGAAATTTTGCGAAACAGAAGCCATGGGACTCATTGTTAGGACAGAGCTAGTAGGAGAAAAATATATGGAGGGATACCCACAGCTTAAGGAGATGCTGCAGAAGGCTGGATAGCTCAATTTCATTGAAAAAATTTATGGCTTGCAAAAAGAGACCACAAAATCTTTTGCTAGAACATTTGATGGTACAAAAGTAGAAATTGGAGACATTAAGTTTGTAGTAACAGAATCCTACGTAGCAGAGGCTATAGAACTACTAAGACATGGTGAGAGATGGTTCAAAAACAAGGAATTCCACAATGAATGATGTAAAGTAATCCTCAGGAACCCAGGTATGGATGTCTCTGTGTTTAGAAAAGAAATTCCTATTTCATCACTTAAAAGTAAATGGAGAGGCATGCTTTTGGTATTGCATAAATTCATTACCTATGAGGGGATATTTAGGTGCATGTATGTCTGTCATATACATTTATTGATGAACTTTCTAGAAAATGGAGACATCAATCTCCCTTTAGTTCTGCTAAACAGTTTAAGAAGGATGGATTCAAATGTACAGAAGAAAATAGAATTCATAGACACAACCATGTACCATCATGGGTTGGTAAAAATACTGGTTGAGTTTCATTTGAAAATAACAGGAGATACTTGAGAAAATTTCCTAATAAGAAACTATTTCCAAGAGGCACTAGAATCACTTGAAGAGGGTAATGTTAGAAGGAGTAGGAGAAAGAAGACCTTATAACCATTCAAAGCAAACCTGAGTCCTCAACACAGAAAAAAAATGAAGAACTAGTCTCTGAAAAATTGATAGAGATCAAGGAGAAAATCAAGCAGAAAGGGAAGATGAAAAAGAAAGTTGGTGGAATTACTGGAAAAAAACCTGAATCTTCATTACAACAAGATGATGAAAAATTAATCTCTAAAAAATTGAGAGAGACTAGGAAACAAATCAAGAGAAAATAAAAGGTAGGGAAGGAGAAAAAGGGTACAAAGGAGGAGAACATAAGCCCTCTACAACTTAGAAGGAGCTCTAGACTCCGAGGTATGGTAAAGATGATATCATCAAAGGGAACTGAGTTCATAAATCTAGAAGAAGAAACCCCGGTACCATCTCCTGATAGTGTTCCATTTACACACAGTCCTCAAAATTCTCCTAAAAAGTATTTCAAATGCAGCCCCAGCAGAGGATCTCCAGGCATAGACCTAGTGCCGCAACAAATATATGATTATACAGAATCACTGGAGAAGAAAAGTGATTCAATGGATGCAGAATCCTCAGCCAATCCAGAACCCTTTGTTAATCCACAAGAACCTCTAACTGACTCTCTCAAATAGGAAATCTATGAGTTAGAGATATTAAACAAACATATCAAGAAAGAAAATGAAACCCTGAGGGAACAAATTAAATTGGATAAGGATATTCATGATAATACAATACTGCACCTAGGGCTACGGTATAATAATAATAGGAAGTTGAAGAGGAAGAATGGAATCTTGAACAGAACATTCATCATCCTTAAATATAGGCTTCTTATGAAGAAACCCAGAATGGCAGTCACTTCAAAGAGGAGCAAAAAAAGAAAATTAGATGTACTCACAGAAGTGTTTGAGCAAATGCAATAGGAAAGAATAATTCACATTTTTGTCAAATTACATGGGGACATGCAATGATTTTGCAGTGGGGGTATGTTGAACCTCAGAATTACCCTCTCCTTGACATCTTTTCTCACTTCTTTCCCTTGCTTTTCCATAAGATTATAGATCTCCATCAATGATAAATGATAGATTTTGTCTTAAGGAGGGCATTAAATGATTGATAAGTTATATTTTTATGTTTTTGCTATTTGAATAAATTTTTTCAAATTAGCTATAGAACGCAGCCTATTCCATAGCTAATTGAGTATTCTGTAGCTACTTCCATGGTCTAGCAGGTTCCAAGTATCAAACGAAGAAACCGGCCACATGGGCATCTCTGGAATCGTCTCCACATGGATTTCATCCTAGTCACTCAGCCTAGATCGATAAGGAAACAAGCTCAAGACCATAGTCAAAGGTGGAGTCAAACATACGAAACCCGAAAGAAATAGGACTCTTTGTCTACTCTTTCGTGGTTAATTAATAAATCCAATAGTTATGTTGTAGCATTAACTCAGATCGGCCACATGTGTTAATGGTTCTGTGTAAACATCTTGCTTGAATTCAAGTCACCTGTAGCTGATCAAACATTTACGTAGTCCTGTTGTGATATGTATAAGCCACATGTAACCAATTTTCCTCGAAGAATGTTATGAATATTTTCTTTTAAATATTGATTGTACAGAACTGGGAGGGGTTCGAAGATTTGGATGTATTAAGTTCAGACTTTCAGCTCTATATTTTTGGACTTTGTTCTTGTTTATAGTATAAAGTAGTGTGTTGACCAATGATCATTTGAAAAAGCATTTTCAATTAGTTAGCAGCTCAACCTAGTCAGTTGCAGAGGGCCCATGCATTGAAGGAGGTTTTATTTCCATTTGTTTTCTGTTCAGTTTTAATTTCACCATTTGCTTTTAGCAGTATTTCTAACTTAGGTTGATTTCTTATAGTTTGATTTCTTTTAGTTTTGAATAGTAGCATAATGTTAGGACTCAATTGTGCAGTCTTGTTTCTTCAACCCATTTCATGAAAGGAAACAACCTTGTTTCTAAGTAGAGTAAGGTCGAAAGTAATGAGAATGCATTGTTGACTAGTTTACTCACTACTTCTGTTATTTATTTTCTAGTTCAGATTGTCAATAGACTGTGTTAATGGATGTTTTTGATCACCATTTCAAGCTGATACCCATCGTAAACTAAATGGTTAGAAATTCACTCTACACAATGGTTGAAATCAATCAGTTAGCTTCTGCATGTTTATATTTAGTTCTCTAGATCATAAAGTACATAAAGTTTCTTGTATTCCATCTCAAGAAGGTTATCTTTCAAAATTGAAGGTTAGAGTAACTAGAAGTACTTCAGTTAATTTCATTCTCTGTATTTATTTCAATATGCCTTACAACTTCACCTTTCAATTTTTAAAAATTAGATTAATGACTTAGGGTTAATGACAACATAGGACAGATGCTTTGTTTTTCCTTCCTTTAACTTAGATTTTGACTAGTTTCAAGCTCTTGGTTCACCTTTAGGAAATTTAGATTCAGCTTCTCATACTTCAGATTGTACATCATTAGGAATCAAAGAACAGAAACCCCCAAAACAATATAAAAATACAAAACAATGAAGTAGGAAGGGTTAACTAAGCAGATATAGTGCACTACACATCATCAGCTTACAAACCTCGATTGATAATTCATGCAAGAAATTTAGGAAACTAAATTGACTAAACACCCTCTTAACAGTAATGTGGAACGTAGAATAGGTTCTTAGATACAAAGAACCTTACACCTGAGTGAACAAGTTAAAATAGGAGACTGGTACTTGTACCAGAACTACATAGAAATTAGAGTGTATAGCTGTGAGCTGCCGCCATACAAACTTCCAAAATATTTTCCCGTGAGAATTTTTTCATTGGAATATATAATGAAAATTATCAACATGGATGACTTACACTTTATTTAAACTAAAACGAAGGCATAGTTCAAGATCAAGACATAAGTGGGGCCATTCATATGCAACAGTAGAGCAACAGATAATGAGGCAAATGCACCTCCCAAACAAATGAACTTCCAATTAAGATTTACTTGGTCATATGACCCCTTTAGAATCATTTCCATTTTAAGAGTGGAATAGAAGGCCACTCCTTACACTCACACTCCCATGAAAGAAATTGAAAAATTCATGAACCGGGATCAGTGGGAGGAGAACATTTTGCAAGAAGCTAAAGAATAGTTTCTTTCAAAAACCACTTAACAGACTCCAGTACCTCAGGAGAAGCATGACAAAAGGCCAAGTGAAGAAGAGTCTCCTGCAATAACAAAAATTGAGCCAAGGAATTCCTAATATATATAAAGATGCAGAAAACTAATTAAAAACCCGTTTTCATGTAGGATGATGAAGAACATGCTACTATAGTTTCAATAGGTCCACATGTTGCTACGAAACCGCAAATTTTTTTTGCAGGTACAAGACAGGAAGATATTTTTGTAGGCTCTCCATCTTCCTTAGCCTGACAAGATCCTCAAGATTCAGCACAAACAACAGAGTTGGCTCAAGGCCAAAAAGAGCCACTTTTTTTCTTCTAAGTACAAAGAAATAAAGAAGAAAAATGAGATGCTAAAGATTGGCACATATACTTAATTATGGAAACAAATTGCTTCTTCCCAACACAAGCTTCTGTCAGCCTTGGATACTGAAAAGGGAAGAATGCAAACAACTTTTCTACAAGCATAGGTTCCAATCCCAAAATCACGAGCAGACTATAGGAAGAAAATTTTCTCCTTTGACACTAATCAAATCCATATGATTGGTCATATGGATATGCACAAACAGACTAGAGAGATGTTATACTCCACTTTGAATAATACTTCCATGAAAACTACAAAACTGCAGGCCTCCATCAGCAACATATAGTCACAGTTGAAGCTGGAGAATATATCATCTTTGGAAAAGGATACTAGAATTAAATCACTAGAGAACTTAATCATTAAGGTAGGTTATGGCCCCCATGATGTAAAGGAAGTAGAGGACATTGTAAGAAAAAATAATGCAGATATAGAAGCTCTGAGGAAGCAGCTCAAGCTCCCATCTACAAAGATCCACAGACCAAGGAAATGGGAGAACTGGAAATGGAAAAGGAAGATATGTTCAAGATAATAAATGAACAGAATGTCCAGATCAGAGAAATGGTGGTGGAACTAGAAAAATTGCTCAAGGAGAAAGAGCAGTCCTCATAGTTGTCTTTAGCTCCACTAATTGCAGTGCCTATTTCAGTCGCAGGAACAATAGATGCTTCTACATCAACAACAACACCAACATTAACCACATATTCTACCAACGAATTGATTAAAGCCATGCAAGAGATGTCCCTTCAGGGAAAAGAAATTATGAAGTTAAAATATCAGCTAAAGAATTTATAGGAATAGAAATTGAAGATAGACAACTCCTATGTAGTAGAATTACAAAAATATCACAGGCTTGATCAGAGAATATACTTTTTAGAGCGTGCATTAGTAATGGCTCAAACTTTAGCACAAGCCAAAGAAAACATATGGGTGGATATAAATCTAGCCATAATAGAAATTTGGCCATTAATTTAGATTGTCTTCGAACACGAAGAATTGATGCAAAGATAAAAAAAAAATGATAGAGGAGGTAAGAGAAATGTTTGGAGATAAACCAAGTGAAGAAACAACTTTAATCAAAGTTTTCAATTCTAAAACTAAGGAATAACTGGAAGAGCTTCAGATTCCAAATAGAACATAAACCATTTTTGAGATAAAGAAAGTTTTAGAGAAGAAGAATCTTATGATACAACTAGAGAATAAGTGTTAGACTCTGGAAACTGTTGTTCATAGGTTTCATACTAGGTTCAATTTATTCAATTAGAGAGGGCTACTAGGGTTGGTAGCAATGAATGATAGATTGATCATTTTGAGTTACTACAACCACAAAATTTTTAATATTGCCCAATATAAGTCTAAGTTTGCAGGGGTAAGAGGACGTATTAGAGGAAAATATTTCCTAGAGGCTTTAGATTTTGCTTTGATCATTAAACATGAGATCAAACACATTTTTATCAAAAATCCTGCATTTGAGAAATATATTGAAGTTGATGAGACATATAGAGAGCTAATAAAACTTTTTATCCCTAGTGAATATCGATGAGATCACTTGTGTGAATTACGTGAGTGAAACATGTTTCATCTTAGATAGTGAGGCAAGACCTTTTTGGGACTTGCCATCGACAACCATCCTTGAAAATAGTGCTGACAGCTCCAGGAGTTCAAAGTTCCTAGTTTTTTGTACTATTTGTGTAATCAGTTTTAGATATTTTAGGATTCTATCTTGATCTTTTGAAACCAAGATATTCTGTGATTTTTTCTATAAGTACTCCATAATTTGAAGTAGTATGGGTTGATGTTTATGTAAAATAAAAGGACCATTTATGTAAAGCTGTGACACAAAGTTCGAGTGGACACATTTTAGTAATACAGAAACTCTTACACAATTCCCGTGTCAGATTTTTGGTGAAGTGATGTTTCTCCTCTGTTGTTGTGATTTCCTTTATCTATAATTTCATATGTGTTTTCTAAACTATTTTGGTCAAATAAAATTATGAATCTGAATTTGTTTAAGTACACTCAGTTCTATCTTTTGAACAATTTCAATGTTTTCTACTAAAGTTAAGCAATAAACTTCTTAATTTCTCTCTTCGTAATGGACACTTGATCATTTCTTCTTTTCCCATCTCAGCAAACATATAAGATCAAATAAATCTACCTACCTTTCCTTATTATATCTGTCTGTCAATGTTGAAATAAATTCATTGGAAGTAAATTGACTCCAATGCCTAATGGTATCTTGTTACATTATCAACCAAAAAACAAAACCAAATTAAAAACCAAACCATTGAACTTTCATAACTAGCCTAATATCTCAATATAAACAACCCTATATTTGAAGGAGAGACTCCTCTATGTAGTTGGCATGGCTAGATCCAACCTTCCAAAGTGGTTTTGTGGTTACCTTTGTATTTCTTTCATAGTCTTAGGAAATACAGAGTGCTAACATGTGGTATTGACATAACCATGGTATTTACTTTTGGTATTAACTTGGATATTACCGTGGTACATAGGTCCGTGGTATTGGCATAACCATGGTATTTGCATGTGGTATTCACTTGGATATTCCCATGATACAAGGGTTTGTGGTATTGACATAACCATGGTATTCAACCATGGTATTGACATGGAGATTACCATGGTACAGGTGCCCATGTTATTTTCATAACCATGGTATTTAGCTATGGTATTGATTTGGAGATTACGATGGTACATGTGTCCTAAGTATTGACATATACTATAAAAAAAATGGGGAAAATGTATCGAGTTGCTTTTCTTTTTGGTGATGGTTGAGCGATTAAAGAAGAGTATTTGTGAGAGAACAATATTGTGTGTAGGTTGTGTAGGGAATTTCACAGAAAATCTACAATAGCTTACAGTGGTAGTAAATGGCAACAAATGCATGATTTAGCCATAATTTTATGCAGTAGTATGACGATGGAGTAAGGAATGATTGTAGATTATTTCCTATACAATTTCTCATTGTATTTTCATCATAATATATCTTGTGTATGAAACATGTATTATTGATGGGTTTTTACAGTGATTGAGTGAGGTGGTGCATAATTGTTCACGGTGATTGTTGTATTTGTTTTGAGCCTATATTGCTAGAGCTTGTTGTGTTGTTCTAGTTGAGTAGTCCATATTGACTCTAATATGAAAATGAATTAAAAGAGGGTCACATATAAGAGTGGAGTCGACAAATTTAGTACAATGAACATATTTATTCATGAGTCCAATCAAAGTTGGGCAAGGCTCATTGGCCTTGGTGCCTTCCAGCAGATGAGGCTTGTAGAATCATGAGATGAGGATCAAATTTCTTCATAAGTGCAATAAGAGTTGGGTGAGGATCCTCGGTCATGGTGGCTTCAAACATGATGGATGTTTGTAGAGCCATGAGATGAGGATGAAATGTCTTACTGATAATAGACATATGCATTTTCTATGTATTGAATTGTTTGACGAATAATAAAATTATTGAGCAGTGAAGAAACAACATTAGGTGGTTTTTTCCCTAGAGATGGTTTTCGACCAGAAATATCTTGCGTCCTCTTCTGCATGTTTATTTGGTTGATTTTGTGGTTCACATTTGATGATCTTGGTGTAGGTGTAAATTCATATTTATTATCTACTGAGTTTTTTATTTTTTATGTGATCTAATCTTTTAATGGTTTAATGTATGTGTGTGTGAATTAGTAGTTGGAAAAGAGCTGAAATTTGTTATGGTTCCTATCACTATTGTTTCAACCCCACTGCCTTCCCCCCCCCCCCCCACCGGCCTTAGTAGTGAGATCATTTCCAACACATGACACTCAAGGGAGCATGAGTTTGGAAGTGAGGAAATTTATTCTTGATAGATAACAATGATAAGAAACCAACAAATAGAAGAAAAAGAAGCAGAAGGTTGAAGAAGAAAGTAATAAAAGCAACAAGAGAAAGAGACAAGAAAAGAGAAAGTGGAGGAAAAGATAAGAAGAAAACAAGAAGAGGGAGAAAATATGAAAAATAAAGAAGAGGAAAGAAAGAAATGGGAAATGATAAAAAATAATGATGCAAAAGCCACACTAGAAAAACAAGAAGAAGTACCAAAGAAAAGGAAAGAGGAATATCAAAATATGAAAGCAAGAGAAGAAGAAAAGAGGCAAGAAACGAAAGAAGAAGAAGAAGCCAAAATGAAATAAGAAGCATAAGCCAAGTAGTTTGAGAAACCTAGAAACATAGTTAGAGTTTCCTACCTTCAATGTCCCAGCACCTAGTCTTATCAATGGTGTACATTTACCGTCTCAAGAATTAATAATTTAAGAGGAAAGAGAGGAGGCAGTGTTGGATCTCTCTGGGATTACTTTCGATCGTGTCAAATGTAAAATCATACAAGAGAGGATTAATTTTTTTGTGAATAATCTATGAATTTAACCCATATCAGTGGTTACAGAAAGCGAGATAGTGATGAACACTACAATTTATCCTAAGTGATAGATTTTGTCGGAACTACTTTTGTAGTTTCCACAGAGAGGAACATAGAGATATTATAAAAAGAAGTTGAATATTTGAAACAAAAATTTACCATATTGGAGAATAATAGTATGCAACTACAAATAGAAAACTCAAACCTTGGTGATCACATACTCCCGAGCTAAAGATTTGTAGACATCAATTCTTGAAAAAGTAAAGGTGCTTGAGGAAGTTATGGGTTTAATCTACAATGAGATGATGACCCTGCATAAAATAATGGTTTCATTTCCTAGCATGGTAAGTGAGTTAAAAGGAAGATGAATGATGATTAAATTAGAATTCTCAGTGGCTGATCTCATATATGAATGGAGCACGAAATACCCTAATGTGCCTCAAGAATTGTCTAAGAAAACTTGGATAATGGTTGAAAGGGATAAAGTAAATGTCAGGATCAAAATGCAATCACATGAGAAGTTAAGTAGATACATTGAAAATGTGATTCCCACTTACAAGACCTTGCATAATGGACTTGAATCTCTTATTAAATTACCTAAAATACCTTCAGTTGGCACATGAAGAGAAATAAGATCACAAGAGGAGGTCACGCAAGAGATTCAAGGTATTTTGGATATCATCAAGTAAGATGCTACAAGAAGTGATCTAGAGGCTACAAAAGAGGTAACCACATAGTGCATTATTGAAACCATGAAGATGCACATGAAGCACACAATGCTACCAAATCTAGTGCAAGCTAAAAATCCATCATTGATACCTGATGCATTAGAGTGACTCATGACATGTGAAGATAAAATACAACACAATATCCTAGCAATCACTTGGGAATACAAATTTTGCCAAGGATATTTAGTTAGAGATCTATAGGCGGAGGCACCCAATCTTTCCATCATTGATTTAGCTAAATAAGAATGTTTTATTCCTTAATTTTGATAGAATTTGTAATTTATTAAGAGTAAAATAGAATTTAGTTTAAAGAGATATAGAATATGAAAAGTCATGAGGGGAGATGAAATTTCATGGTAGGAAACTTGACCTAATTTTTCATAAATATACCCTGATGGCTAGATGTAAAGGGGCCTTTAGTTTTGGACTTTGTTGGAGCATATTGTTTAGATGGCTTATATATAATTTTGGGAATTCAAGTAGTAGCTTTGCATCTCCACTAATGGATTTCATGGATACTTCATGTGATGGTGTTATGGACATTTAAGATTAATTAAATATTCTCTTTGAGCTCAATCAACTAATTTTGTGCATGTGTTTATTAGAATTGTGAGACTTCTCTTTCGGTGCTTCAATGGTATATGTTTATGTTTTCATGTGTTTGGTTAATGGACTAATTTTTTTATTGAAGCACATATCGTACTTTAGATTCTATGCATTTAATGTTTTCATATTTTTTTTTATTAAGCACCAATTTATGATCAATAATGAATCGTTCCCTTCATACATATGTTTTAATTGAATTTTCCTAACATTATTCTTCATGATTCATTTCATGTTATTTGATTACTGTTATGTCCATCTCATCTCATGTGTAAAATATCCACAAATATTCTTTAACTTGTATTTATTAGACATCTTATTTGTTTTCTAACATTTTCTATTCATTCCGTCCAAAACAAATCAGAAAGAAATATGGTGGCATGCAGGCCTACATACTAGATGGGACACTTATCCAAAATAGTGTAGATTCTACTTGGGATTTTGCACCGGGGAGAACCCCTAACTATTGGTGGTAAGGTTTGGCCCATCAACAAATTCATTCCATGATGATATATAATAATGTAAAATTGACGTTCTGGGATGAATTTGTTGGCATTATGATTCAGGTTTGGCGCTATGGCACAGGTGTTGTACTTGATGGCAACTCACTCAAGAGGCAGATCTCTGTTCAGGCTCTCAAAATCATAGAAAATGAGATACCCGCAGGTGAGCCTAAGAAAAGCTACGGACCTGCAGGTACCCCGACCAAGAAGTGCGGACATACCAGTAGGTACTCCGTTCAAAAGGTGCGGACCTCAATTTCACTCACTTCAATTCAGAGAAGCGCGCACACGTGGGAATTCTTATGTTTGGCCCTTGGTATTTAGCCCGACGTTCATGATCCTATGGTTTTGGTCCGTGGTATAGGATCTAAATTATTGAACCCCGGTTTGGATCCCTTGTATTGGTTTTTGATGGTTTTGTCCCATTGTTTGAATAAGGGCTTTCCTATAAAAAGGAAAGGAGATCACTTGGCTAGTTACCTCTTGAAATTTGAATATCTTAAGATTTGAAATTTTGGGTGATCGGTTTGAAAAGCTAGATCTAAATCAAGGTGAAATTTAAGGCGAATCTATTGATAGGTCGTGATCTCTCGGGCGCATGATCAGATATGTGGATCTGACTGTCTGTGGCACATTGGAGGACTGTTAATTTGGCTCTATTCAGAGGTCCGCAGGTGATCCACAGCGCAGGTGCGGGGGTCCACTGCTCAGCAGAAGGCGCAGTGCGGGGCTCCGCAGCGCAGCAGAAGGCGTTGGCGCGAGGTACGCAGTGCAGAAGAAGGCACAGTGCGGAGGTACGCAGAGGAACAGAAGGACGAGGTGCGGAGGTACCCTGTCAGGCAGACAGTGTAGGTGCGGATTTGCGCAGAGGTACGTAGTTCAGCAGAAGGAGTAGTGCGGAGGTATGTAGAGTAGAAGAAGGAATAGGTGCAGATCTGCGCAGTTTAGACACAGAAGAGCTGCGGATATTCGCAGTTTTCTATTGGTGAAGTTGCGGATTTTTCTTTAAATATTTGTTGGCTGCCTTTTATCTATTGCTGAAGAGTTCTGGGTTTAGATTACTGGTATTGCTATTCTGGTTACTGCATTCTGAGAAGTTATTGGTTGATTCATTGGTTGATTGAAAAAGGAGATTGGTTGATTCACATGTACTTGATGTTTATGTGATGTTTATGGATCCAGTTTGAAAATTTATGAAAAGTGGTCCTTGCAAGAAAAAGAAGTAGGTCAGCACCTACGTACTAGTAGATCAGCTAGTACAAGAGCTAAGGGGGTTGTAGCTCCCTTCCAGGAGAGACTGGAAAACGAGAGAGGGTTGTATCTCTCAGCAGGTTGCAGCCTGCATACTGGTAAAGGACTGCACCAGTACAAAATCATTGTAAAAGAAGTTTCTAATTGAGAGAAGATAGAGACATATTGCAGCAGGTGGTTTTCACCCACATTGGGTTTCCACCTTATATCTGGTGTTCTTTGGTGTGATTATCTTTTTTTCCTGTTCTTGCTCATTATTATATGGTACTGACATACAAACTAATGATCAATATCTGAAGAATAAATTAAAGCATAAATCTGGAAGATATATTGAAAATAATTTGATAATACTGATTCACCCCCCCCCCCCTCTCAGTATTATTTCCAACAATTGGTACCAGAGCAGGTCCTTCTGAAGAAGCTTGATCACTTGAAGGAAGATCTATCATCATGAGCAACTACGAGAGGGAAGCATCAATCAAGCCACCGATTTTTGATGGGACAAAATTCGTGTATTGGAAGGTAAGAGTTACTGCCTACCTTCAATCTCTTGGTACAAAATTCTGGGATATCATAGATACAGGGTATACTTTTCCATCAGCAACTCCTACAGATCCGGCTGAGAAGAAGAAATATGAAACAAATGCAAAGGCGGTCAATACTCTATTAGGATGTCTATCTCAATCAGAATTTGTCAAGGTTATGTAGTATAAATCCGCAAAAGAAATGCGGGACAAGATTGTTCTGAGCTATGAAGGAGATGATCAGGTAAAATGAGGAAAACTTCAAACCCTCAGAATTCAGTATGAAAATCTCAGAATGTACAATGATGAAAGTGTGGCTAACTATTTCCTTCGGGTAGATGAGATTGCTAATTGTATGAAAAATTTGGGTGAAGAAATAAAAGAGGCTGTTGTGGTTGAAAAGGTTCTAAGATCTTTGTCCCCTAGGTTTGAATCTAAAGTTTCTGCAATAGAAGAAAAGGAGAATCTACGAAACCTTACCATGTCACAGCTGCACATAATTTTGACTGCTTATGAATGAGGAAAGGAGGACCATCAGATAGGAGAGAAGTTGCCTTCAAGGCTTCCGGCAAAGGAGATTACTATGAGTCAGGACATGTGTCAGAAGAAGAAGAAGAATCAAATTTTGTAAAAAACCTTCAACGGGGTGCTGGACGATTCCGAGGTAAGTTACCTTTCAAATGCTTTGCTTGTGGAAGAGTCGGTCACTATGCTGCCAAATGTCCTCATAAGGATAAGATTGACAAGTGGAAGGAACCTATTAGATGGAACAAGAAACAGAATGCGAATAAGAAAAGATATTACACTCATGAAGATAGTGATGGACTTTCAAATAGTGACGAAGAGGAACGAGGTAATAATTATAAACTTTTAATGGCTTTTGAAGATGATGATTATATGGATGCTGTAGATGAAGAAGGTCTTTATGAAGAGATTTCTAATCTCAAAATTTGTTTAGAAGAGAAAAATGTGATTATTGATTCTCTGCAATGTCAACTGGCTAAAAGGGAAAAACATCACGAAAAATTGGAATGTGAAATTGTTAGTCTTAGAAAAGAGATTGAGAAAACAAAAGCTCTTAATCTTAAATTTGTTAAAGGGTCTGAAACTCTGGATGAGATTATCAATGTGCAGCGTTCTCCACTAATCAAGACAGGTCTGGGATATAATGGAGAAGCATCTCAAGCATCCACCTCCAAAAGTTATCTTGATGCAGCAAGGAGGAGCGAGCAAAGGCATAATAGAAATCATAAGGTAAATCAGGGACAGTTTACCTCAAGAACGAATAAAGACTATCAAGAAAATCTGGGGCAAGCTACCTTAAGGACAAACAGAAGCTACAACCAGCCACAGGTAAAATCTTCCCAATTTGCCTCAAGAATGGATGTCAGTAGAAACTACAATTGGTTGGTTGATAGTCGCAGGAGTTTCTTCAATGGCCAATGTTTCTCTTGCCATAGCTTTGGTCACAAATCAACTCAATGTGTTGCCTATAAAACAATCATGACTAGAGAAGCTCAAAAACAAAGAAGTATGACTGGAATCACGAAAAGGACCTATAACGACTTTTCCGCCCTTGAAAGTGAAATTGAATGTTCTATTTGTAATAACTTCAGACATGAAGAGTCTGAATGCAGGAGCAGGTTTCGGAAGACAACTCAAAAGGAACATACCTCAAATGCCAGAACATGGAGAATGAAGGAACCGCAACCAGAAATATGTGGGATAGCTTTATATGCAGAAGGACAGGAAAATCAATGGTACATCAATAGTGGATGTTCGAAGCATATGACAGGTGATAAAGAAAAACTTCATTCATATAGTGCTTTAGAAAAACGAAAGAAAGTTTCTTTTGGAAATGATACCCCTGCAGTCATAAAAGGAAAAGGCACTGTTCAGTTGAAAGAGAAAGTCAAGGCTGGAGATGTTTTGTATGTTGATGGCTTGAAGCATAATCTACTGAGTGTCATTCAGATGTGCGATCAAGGAACTGAGGTAATATTTCGATCAAATGGATGTAGTGTTCGTGATCTTGATACAGGGAAAACATTGATCAAAGGCATAAGAACTCCAAATAATTTATACATATTTGAAGAAGGACAACAACAATGCTATTTGAGCAAGAATGATGAACACTGGTTATGGCACTGGAGGTTGGGGCATCTAAGCTTTTCACAAATAAGGAAATCATGCAAATACCAGGCAGTTCGTGGTCTTCCAGACATCAGAATTCCAGACAATACAATATGCAAATCATGTCAGTTTGGTAAGCAAACCAGAACTAACTTCCCTGAGAAGGAAGGATCAGCTAGCAAGCCTCTTGAACTAGTCCATATAGATGTATGTGGACCATCTAGGAAAAGGTCACCTCAAGGAGAAGAATACTTTACATTATTCATTGACGACTTCTCTAGGATGGTTTGGATAGGACATATGAAGCACAAAGACGAAGCCTTCGAAAAATTCAAATCTTTCAAAGCCTTGGTTGAAAATGAATCAGATCACAAAATTAAGTGCCTCAGGTCTGATAGAGGTGGGGAGTTTACCTCAAATGAATTTTTTGACTTTTGTGAAGAACATGGAATAAGAAGGGAATTCTCTACAGCTAGGACTCCTCAGCAAAATGGAGTAGTGGTAGGGATGAACATAATAGTTCAACAAATGGCTCGTGCAATGCTTGATGAATCTGGAACTCCTGCAACCTTCTGGGGCGAAGCTGCATTTGTTGCGGTCGCTATTCTCAACAAAACAAATGTCCGGGTGAACAGCACTCAAACTCCTCATGAGCTCTGGTATGGTGAGACTCCTTCGGTAAAACATTTCAAAATATTTGGAAGCAAATGTTATATTAAGAATAATGATGAACATCTTGGCAAGTTTGAACCTAGAGAAGATGAAGGGATTCTCCTTGGTTATTCTCCTCACAACAAAGCATATAAGTGTTACAACAAAAGACTTGGAAGAATAGTTGACAGCATTGATGTAGTGGTTGATGAAGAAGGAAACATTCCTAGGAAAGTAAATTATGAAAATATCGAAGAGGATGAAGATCATCCTTCAAATCAGACTGATGATGAAGAAGAACCTCAAGAGGCACCAGAGGAACAGATAAGGATAGAAGAGAAGACTCCATCCAGATATGTTCAAAAGAATCATCTAGAATCTCAAATCTTGGGGAAAAAGGAGGCAAGCATACAAACAAGAAGATCAATTGCAGAAGCTTCAAGCTATTTGGCATTACTCTCCTCCATTGAACCACAAAATGTAAAAGAGGCATGTAAAGATGAATGCTAGGTCAAGGCAATGGATGAAGAACTTGAGCAGATCGAAAAGAACAACACTTGGGAGTTGTTTCCTAGACCAAAAGATAAGAATGTCATAGGGACAAAATGGATCTTCAAAAACAAGTTGAATGAAAATGGGGAAGTAATTAGAAACAAGGCCAGACTTGTTTGTAAAGTGTATGCTCAATAAGAAGGAATAGACTTTGAAGAAACTTTTGCTCCCGTTGCTAGACTTGAGGCCATCCAAATGTTCCTTGTTCTCTCAAGCTTTCAGAAGTTCAAAGTATTTCAAATGGACGTGAAATCAACCTTTATGAGTGGAGACTTAGAAGAAGAGGTGTACATTGAGAAACCAGATGGTTTCATTCTTGGGAATGATCCAAATCTTGTATGCAGACTAAAAAAGGCTCTTTACGGTCTTAAACAGGCTCCAAGGGCTTGGTACTATCATTTGGACAAATATCTTCATCAACAAGGCTTTTCTAAGGGATCAGCAGATAGCAATGTTTATATAAAAATTGAAAATGAGAAATTGCTAATACTTGTTGTGTATGTAGATGATATTATATTTGGCAGCAATGAAGAAACTATGAGTCAAAACTTTGCCTTGGTGATGCAGAGAGAATTTGAAATGTCATTACTTGGAGAGCTGACATATTTTCTTGGTCTACAAATCCAACAAAATGAAGGTAGTATTTTTTTGTCTCAAACCAAATACCTCAAGCAGATTTTGAAGAAGTATGGCATGGAAGATTCAAAACCAATATGTACCCATATGGTTAGAGGATGCAACCTCAATGCAAATGATGAATCAGCAGTAGTGCATCAACCAACCTATAGATCCATGATTGGAAGTCTACTTTATTTGAGAGGTACTCGACCAGACATCATGCATGTAGTGGGAATAGTTGGAAGATTTCAAGAAAATCCCAAGGAAACTCATCTTCAGGTAGTTAAGAGAATCTTCAAGTACCTTCAAGGAACTCAAAACTATGGCTTATGGTATCCTAGAGATACAGATCTCACACTTCATGCTTATACAGATGCAGATTGGGCCGGAAGCGTGGATGACAGGAAGAACACAAGTGGTGGTGCATTCTTTATGGGTTCCAGATTAGTATCTTGGTTCAGCAAGAAATAGAGTTCGATTGCTTTATCTACAGCTGAAGCGAAATATGTCACTGCTGCATCTTGTTGCACTCAACTCCTTTGGATGATGCAGACCTTGCAAGATTTTCAAATCACTTGTACACCACCTATCTCCATCCTATGTGATAATACAAGTGCTATCAGCATTTCAAAGAACCCAGTCATGCATTCAAAGACCAAGCATATACCTATCAAATATCATTTTCTTCGGGAACAAGTGCTTGAACAAAAGGTCAAGTTGGAGTATGTTCCTTCTAAGGAACAAGTTGCTGATATACTCACCAAACCACTGCCCAGGGAGACCTTTGAATACCTCAGGCAAAAGCTGGGCGTAGTTGATGCATCATCTTGTTGTTGAATCTCATTTGTTTCAGAGATTGTTGGTTGTACGCGAGTTTCATATGGGGTATACACGTACATTTGTTGATTTATGGATTGGTCGAAGATCGAATGGCACAGGTTCAGGGGGAGCATATATTCTTCTAATAATGCATTGTTGGCATTATGGTAGAAGATCTTGGAGGAGAAAGTATAGAAGGAGAACATGGATACTGATCTGAATAATGCTGCTAATATGTCTCTATCTCTTTTGTCAAGGTCATTTATGGTGTATGGTGGATTATGGTTCTTCTTGAAGAATTTTTCTTTCGCGGATCTGGTCTATAGTCAGGGGGAGCATGATCAGTAGAGCAGAGACTTAAGCATGTTCTCAGGGGGAGCCTAACCCTTTGCCCTTGATGTCAAAGGGGGAGAATGACCTTGAGGATCTGGGGGTTGCCATCAAGTCCAAAGGGGGAGATTGTTGGCATTATGATTCAGGTTTGGCGCTATGGCACAGGTGTTGTACTTGATGGAAACTCACTCAAGAGGCAGATCTCTGTTCAGGCTCTCAAAATCATAGAAAATGAGATACCCGCAGGTGAGCCTAAGAAAAGCTGCAGACCCGTAGGTACCCCGACCAAGAAGTGTGGACATACCTACAGGTACTCTGTTCAAAAGGTGCGAACCTCAATTTCACTCACTTCAATGCAGAGAAGCACGCGCATGTGGGAATTCTTATGTTTGGCCCTTGGTATTTAGCCCGACATTCATGATTCTATGGTTTTGGTCTGTGGTATAGGATCTAAATTATTGAACCCCGGTTTGGATCCCTTGTATTGGTTTTCGATGGTTTTGTCCCATGGTTTGAATAAGGGCTTGCCTATAAAAAGGAAAGGAGATCACTTGGCTA
Organism: Pinus tabuliformis; assembly: GCA_031772625.1. Lineage (NCBI taxonomy): Eukaryota > Viridiplantae > Streptophyta > Pinopsida > Pinales > Pinaceae > Pinus > Pinus tabuliformis. The sequence continues at coordinate 998,560,448 of CM062807.1, read as the reverse complement.
GTTACCTTTTGAAATTTGAATATCTTAAGATCTGAAATTTTGGGTGATCGGTTTGAAAAGCTAGATCTAAATCAAGGTGAAATTTAAGGAGAATCTATTGATAGGTTGTGATCTCTCGGGCGCATGATCAGATCTATGGATCTGACTGTCTGTGGCACACTGGAGGACTGTTAATTTGGCTCTATTCAGAGGTCCACAGGCGATCCACAGCGCAGGTGCGGGGGTCCGCTGCGCAGCAGAAGGCATAGTGCAGGGGTCCGCGGCGCAACAAAAGGCGCTGGCGCGAGGTACGCAGTGCAGAAGAAGGCACAATGCGGAGGTACACAGAGGAACAGAAGGACGAGGTGCTGAGGTACGCTGTTAGGCAGACAGTGCAGGTGTGGATCTGCGCAGAGGTACGCAGTTCAGCAGAAGGAGTAGTGCGGAGGTACGCAGAGCAGAAGAAAGACTAGGTGCGGATCTCGGCAGTTTAGACATAGAAGAGCTATGGATATTCGCAGTTTTCTATTGGTGAAGTTGCAGATTTTTCTTGAAATATTTATTGGCTACCTTTTATCTATTGCTAAAGAGTTCTGGGTTTAGATTACTGGTATTGCTGTTCTGGTTACTGCATTCTGAGAAGTTATTGGTTGATTCATTGGTTGATTGAAACAGGAGATTGGTTGATTCACATGTACTTGATGTTTATGGATCCAGTTTGAAAAGTGGTCCTTGCAAGAAAATGAAGTAGGTCAGCACCTACGTACTAGTAGATCATCTAGTATAAGAGCTAAGGGGGTTGTAGCTCCCTTCCAGGAGTGACTGGAAAACGAGAGAGGGTTGTAGCTCTCAGTAGGTTACAGCCTGCCTACTGGTAAAGGACTACACCAGTACAAAATCATTTTAAAAGAAGTTTCTAATTGAAAGAAGATAGAGACATATTGCAGCAGGTGGTTTTCACCCGCATTGGGTTTCCACCTTATATCTGGTGTTCTTTGGTGTGATTATCTGTTTTTCCTATTCTTAATCATTATTATATGGTACTGACATACAAACTAATGATCAATATCTGAAGAATAAATTAAAGCATAAATCTGGAAGATATATTGAAAAGAATTTGATAATACTGATTCACCCCCCCCCCCCCCCCCCCCCCCCTCTCAGTATTATTTCCAACAAAATTTGTTTTCTGTGAAGCCTATGTAAAAAAATATGTGTATCGCATGTGATTCAAGACAAGAATCCTTGAAAAATTTCACAATGGGATTCCAAATGTTGAAGTGGGGAGCCAAATCCCATGTCAATATTTCGAATCTCCCTCTGTAGAACCAAAAATAACTTCTCTTCATCAAGAAGTTCCAGACACCTCATCAAATTTGGATGATGTTATAAGAAAAATTGAGAAGTTGAACATTGATGATGCCATGGACCCAAAGGAGCCATGTAGTCCTCTAAAACAACCAAAGAGGTTGATTAAGACACTTGAAAGTGTCCATCCTGATAAGATCAGAAATATCGGAATGAGGAGTTCAACTAGAGATGATAATGGAGGTGCAAATTCAAGTGATGTGGATGACATAGATATTTTGTATAATTGTGAACTGAATTTGTCTACTAACTTCAAACCTGCATCCTTGAAAGAAGATACTACTCATAATGAATGGAAAGAATCCACATAGAAGGAATATGATCCACTCAAAAATAGGACTTGGAAGTTGATGGAACCTACATATGGAACCGAATCAATTAGTTTTAAGTGGGTCTTCAAATAAAAGTATAAATTAGACAACTCACTTGACAACTACAAAGGAATTCTCATGGAAAAAGTATTTGCACAAAACAAAGTTGTTGACTATGAGGAAAAGTTTTCTCCGACAACAAAATTGAGGACCATCTAGACCATACTCTCTTTGGCAACATAGATGGGATTGAAAATCTATCAGATGGATGTGAAGACAAATTTATTGAATGGGGACTTGAAAGAAATTGTTTTTATGCCTTAGCCTCAAGGTTTTGTTGTGAAGGGAAAAGAACAAAAAGTATGAAAGTTCATCAAATCCGTCTAAAAAATGCACCATGAGCATGGTATTAAAAGATAACCAAGAATTTTATAAAGCTAAACTTCAAACATTACAATCTTGATGATACAACTTTGTTTGTAAAAAAAATAGAAAACTAGTGGCTTATATTGTAGTATATGTAGATGATCTATTTAATAATAATAGGAAAAGATGAAACTTATATTTTGTCTACGAAGAAATATTTGAACAAAGTCTTTAAAATGATAGACTTGTGACATCTTCATTATTACTTTGGCATTGAAGTAAATCAAAATCCAAAATACATATCCATTTCACAAAAGATGTAAATTGGAGTACAACTAAATACATTTGGCATGACAAAATCCAACCCTCTCTCCACTCCAAGGGAATATAACTTGAATCTTACATCGAAACAAGGGAATTAATTTGAGGATCAATGAAGTACACAAAATAGGTATGATGTCTCATCTACCTCTCCACAACCAAATCAGATATCTCATATGTTGTGAGCACCCACTCTAGATTTATTCAAAATCCATGTGAGGGATATTGGTTTGCCACAAAATAGTCATAAGATACTTAAATGTAACTCAATATTATGGACTCAAGTTCACCAAGGTGCACAATTTTAGTATTATTGCACATTCTAATTCAAACTTCAATGGGGACAACAAAAATGGAGTATCAACTTCAGGATATCTCATGAGTCTAGGATAATAAACTATATCTTGGAGATCACACAAATAATTAGTTTTGCTAGATTCCATAACAAAGGTAGACTATGTGGTGGCCGCAGAAGAAAAAAATAAAATGGTGTGGCTCTTGAGAATACTTGAATATTTGTAGCAGAAACAAGGGAACTAAACTCCTCTACTTGTCAAAAATACTTCTACAATCAAGTTGGTCAGGAACCCTGGATTCCATGATCAAACCAAGAACATCAAAAATAACTATCAATTGATTCGATACCATGTGGAAGCCAAAAATAATACATTTGCAACCATAAAAAACTGTCGTCCATCTCTTTCAATGATCCAATAGCTAACATCGAATCGCGAAATCGCATATTGGTGAATCGCAATTCCAACCCACCTCGTTCCTCCGATCGTCGATCAACCACTTGCACGACCGAACCTTCACCGTTGATCTACCCATCATGGATCCAACGGTCCACACTGATTTCGGGTGGACAAGTAGCACAAGGATTAACCACCTGAAAAGTAGTTTCCTCTCTCCTCGTCACTGCTACATGTCACTTGAAGAATGGAATCAGAGGCCAACCTTGAAAAACCGGTTACCACCTAGACCACACCCAAAATACCACTTGTGGTTCAAGAAACCATTTCCACATGAATTAATTTATGCGCTCTTCTGCCAAGTGAATTAATTTGTGCACTCTTCTGCCAAGCAACAGGGAAACAATTTAGGCTTCACTATCCTCCCACCTATCTCCCGATCCTCTTCGATCCATCCTATCAATCCAATGCTCCCTATCTTTGGAATCTTGACAAAGACAGTCCTCTAATAGTTTACCTAAGGGTAACAACTCCCAAACATGCCGAGCGTCCCTTTCCTTATTAGTTGCTCCTTCATTCACCAAATGATCAGCTAACATGTTAGCTTTTCTTTTCACATGGACAAAGCTTACAATTTTTAAGGTTTGTAGGTGGGTGTAGATACGGTGAAAGACTTGCAATAGCCTCCAGTGTTTCGACACTTTGTCTGGTGATGTGCCATTACATATTTTCTTGGCCTCTCTAATAATCAATTCCAAATCTGCTTCAACGATGACATTATGTGAATTTGAATCCACCAACATTTCCAAGAATTTCTCTAGGGCCATGAGTTTGCCATGTTATTAGTGGCCTTCCCCAAGTGGCCATGAAAGATCTTCTTTATTTGACCCTGTTCATCTTTTATAGCACCCCCAAAACCAGCTAACCCTAAGTTGCCCTTAGAAGCTCTGTCTATATTGACCTTTAAGAAACCATGTGGAGGAGGCTTCCAAATATTTATATCTGCATTTGTTTGGCTCACAGCCTTGATTATGCCCTTTGGGCTTATAAGCTGGAGACCCAAATGAAGTAGAATACTCACATCTTGGGGTAGAGGAGGGTCCTTAGGAAGTGTCCTCAACAAGCTACTGACTGTGTCTTTAAGCTGCCTTAAAATTTGGTCAATTATGTGTTGGGGATTGCTTGCCTTGTTCTTGAAGATCTGACTATTGTACTCCTTCCAAACATTCCAGATGACAAAGCCTGGAACCAGATTCCAGGCCTTATTAATGATTTCATTCCCTGAGAAATTTTTGCTCCAATTCTTCAAAGTGTTGGAGATGCTGAGTCTGTCCCTATCAGTGTACCTAAAGATTGATGCCACCCATTCCCACATGGTGGAGGTAAAAGGGCAGAGGTTCAGAAGGTGATCCATCATCTCCTCTTGTGAGCCAAAAAGGTAGCATTTAGATGGTCAAGTGAAGTTTTTTTTTTATAAGATCCTCCCAACGTAAGATTTTTCTTTAATGAACTAGCCAAATAAATAATTTTATTTTCATCCATTGGGGGCTCTGCCAAAGATTCTTCCAAACTTTATCAGGGTTTAGATAGTTAAATCCTGTTACTACCTGTTTAGCTTCTTTGAGGTTAAAGTTTCCTTCGGTGTTCTTTCCCGATATTAGTTGGTCAGTCAAGGATGTTACCAGAATCCTACTATGTTCTAGATCATGGGTAAGAGAGTTTTCCTGGGCCTTCAAAGGCCTCTCTTCATTGTAGTCTAGATGCTTCCAAGATCTCCATTTTCCATTGCTCCTATCCTAGTCCCAGAAGTCTTTAACCATAAGTAGACATTTGTTGTCTGTGTCATTCTTGAGAGATGCTAATTCATCCTTATACAAGTTGGGTTCTTGTTGCTAGTAGTCCTCCCAAAATTGAGCTAGGTTCCCAGCTCGAATTTCCCAGAAACTATGTTGCTGAACAATACCTTTATTTTCCTAGGAAAGGTTCCAAATGTGGGAGCCCTTAATATGCCCTAACATTCTAATGTGATCCTTCTCCTACCAATGCTTGGCATATTTTTGTTTCCAAAGCTTAGCCCAGGGAGTTGCTGATTCCTTGATCCACCTCCACCAGATTTTAGCTCCCGAAACTCTGCTTATGGTTTCAGGATCATGAAGCCCCAAGCCACTATGGCTCTTGGGTTTGGAGATCTTGTCCCAGGCAACTAAATCCCATTTCTTTTTCGTTTCTCCTCTGCCCCATAGAAATTCCCTTTGTATGCTCTTGATCTATTGCATAATTCCTTTAGGAGTAGGAAGAGTTGAGAACATGAACATGGGAATGGCCTGGAAGATAGCCTATGTGAGCACAAGGTGCCCTGCCAAATGTAAAGACCTGCATGCCCATTTTCTAATCTTGTCCTGAAGTTTATTTATAATTGGCTCCCACATTTCCTTGCTGAGAGGTTTATCTGTGAGAGGTATGCCCAGATACTTGGAAGGTAGCTAGTCCCTTTGAAACCCAAGAATTCTGGTGATATTTCTTTGAATAGCAATGTTAGTGTTAAAGAAAAAAAATTTGATTTGCTGGGGCTTACCTCTGTGCCAGCAGCCATAGCAAAGTCATTCAAAATATGCTTGATTTTTCTGGCTTCCTTGACTATGGGTATGCCTTGTAGCATTGTGTCATCCACAAATTGTTGATGAGTGTTAGCCGCTCCATCCAAGGTGAGTTTGATGCCCTGTATTCTTCCTTCAGCATTTGCCATTTTAATCGCTCTACCTAGCCCTTCCATCATGAGAACAAAGATGAAGGGTGAGAGCAGATCCCCTTGTCTGAGCCCTCTGGATGGTGTGAAGAGTCTTGAAGGAGCACCGTTAGCAGGATGGAGAAACTAGTCGTGGTAACTAGTGCCATAACCCATCTTATCCAGTTTTGATCGAAGCTAAAGGCTCTTAGAACTACCCTTATATAAGACAAACTTAGCTTGTCGTAAGCTTTCGCTAGGTCCAGTTGAATGATCATACCAGCTTGTTTGTTGCTTTTGAGAGAGTGAACCACCTCATGAGCTTGGATGATATTATTGAGGATTTGTCTTCCTTCCACATAGCTCGTTTGCTCCTCTGAGATGAGAGCTGGTAAAAGGGGCTTGAGTCTATTGGCGATCACCTTGGAAATAATTTTATACACCACATTACATAAAGCTATGGGTCCTATCTTGGGATCAAAGCTATGAAGGAAGCATTAAAAGCCTTTAGAACCTTTTTGGATCTTCTTGAGTCTTCCACCACCTCAAGGATATCCCGTTTGACTATTTTCCAACATTCTTTGAAGAAGTCTACATTGAACCCATATGGGCCTAGAGCTTTTCCATTTTGCATTTCATTGATCACTTCGCTGACCTCCTCTTCCGACACTAGCCTGTTAAGATTGTGGTTATCTTGTATAGTAACCAGCTTAGGGATATACTGAGTGAAATGGTTGATGAACCTGGATCTATCCCCCAGAGGCTCCTCTGCAATACTGAGGAAATGTTGTATAAGGAGAGATTCCATATCTTTGTGAGAGATGATTTCTCTCCCTTGAGAGTCTTTTAGCTTTGTGATTTTGTTTTGTGCCTTGTGATCCATTGTGGATTTATGAAAGAACTTTGTGTTTCTTTCTCCCTCTCTAATCCACTGTATCCTTGACTTCTGTCTTGAGAAAATCTCATCTTGAAAGAACTGATGTTCCCATTCTTCCTACAAAGAATTAACTAGCTTTTTCTGTTCCTCGGTAAAGCCCTCTGTGATGTTTATCTGATTGATCTCCTGGAGTTTCTGCTCAACTTCTCTTTTGGCTTTGAAGATATTACAAAATTCCTTTTTGTTCCAATCTTTAAGCTTGGATTTGATATGTTTAAGTTTCTTTTGGTGTAGGAACATTTTAGTGCCTTGAATGTTTAGATCCTCTCTCCACCATTTTTCAATATTACTGGTGAATTCAGGGTGAGAGAGCCAGGCATTCTAAAACCTGAAAGGTTTGTTTCTTGGTGTTCCCATAAAAGTGGCTTCCAGCTATATAGACCAATGATCCGAACCTCCAAAGGGACGAATATATGTTGTTATGGCAGGGCCTGAGAGAAAGAGGTCCTCTGAGATAATAAATCTATCTAGTCTAGATGTGACTTGTGAAGCCCCTCCCCTTTTGTTGTTCCAGGTGAATGTCCCATTTATTGTTCCAGTTTCCACTAACCCAATGTTCATTATGAAGTTCCGGAAGGCCATGGAGTCTCTGCGTAGCTATCTAATACCACATTTTTTTTGGTGATGGTTGGGCGAGTAAGGAAGAGTATTTGTGAGAGAAGAATATTGTGTGTAAGTTGTGCAGGAAATTTCACAGAAAATCTACAATAGCTTACAGTAGTAGTAAATGGCAACAAATGCATTATTTAGCCATAATTTTATGCAGTAGTATGACGATGGAGTAAGGAATGATTGTAGATTATTTCCTATATGATTTCTCATTATATTTTCATCATAATATATTTTGTGTATGAAACATGTATTATTGATGGGTTTTTACAGTGATTGAGTGAGGTGGTGCATAATTGTTCATGATGATTGTGGTATTTGTTTTGAGCCTATATTGGTAGATCTTGTTCTGCTGTTCTAGTTGAGCAGTCCATATTGACTCTAATATGAAAATGAATGAAAATAGGGTCACATATAAGAGTGGAGTGGGGGCTCCAACAAATTTATTACAATGAACATATTTATTCATGACTCCAATCAAAGTTGGGCAAGGCTCATTGGTCTTGGTGCCTTCCAGTAGATGAGGTCTATAGAGTCATGAGATGAGGATCAAATTTCTTCACGAGTGCAATAAGAGTTGGGTGAGGATCCTTGGTCATGGTGGCTTCAAACATGATGGATGTTTGTAGAGCCATGAGATAAGGATCAAATTTCTTATTGATAATAGACATATGCATCTTCTATGTATTTAATTGTTTGACGAATAATAAAATTATTGAGAAGTGAAGAAATAGCATTAGGTGGTTTTTTCCCTAGAGATGGTTTTCAACCAGAAATATCTTGCATTCTCTTCTGCATGTTTATTTGGTTGATTTTGTGGTTCACATTTGATGATCTTGGTGTAGGTGCAAATTCATATTTATTATCCACTGAGCTTTTTAATTTTTATGTGATCTAATCTGCTAATGGTTTAATTTATGTGTGTGTGAATTAGTAATTGGAAAAGAGCTGAATTTTTTTATGGTTCCTATCACTATTGTTTCAACCCCCCTGCCTTCCCCCCCCCCACCGGCCTCAGTAGTGAGATCATTTCCAACACATGACACTCAAGGGAGCATGAGTTTGGAAGTGAGGAAATTTATTCTTGATAGATAACAACGATAAGAAACCAACAAATAGAAGAAAAAGAAGCAGAAGGTTGAAGAAGAAACTAATAAAAGCAACAAGAGAAAGAGACAAGAAAAGAGAAAGTGGAGGAAAAGATAAGAAGAAAAAAAGAAGAAGGAGAAAATATGAAAAATAAAGAAGAGGAAAGAAAGAAATGGGAAACGATAAAAAATAATGATGGAAAAGCCACACTAGAAAAACAAGAAGAAGTACCAAAGAAAAGGAAAGAGGAATACCAAAATATGAAAGCAAGAGAAGAAGAAAAGATGCAAGAAAAGGAAGAAGAAGAAGAAGCCAAAATGAAATAAGAAGCATAAGCCAAGTAGCTTGAACAATATCACATCAATAAGGAGCATGAAGAAAAGGTAGCCGAAGATAATAGGTTGAGAAACCTAGAAACATAGTTAGAGTTTCCTACCTTCAATGTCCCAGCACCTACTCCTATCAATGGTGTACATTTACCATCTCAAGAATTAATAATTAAAGAGGAAAGAGAGGAGGTAGTGTTGGATCTCTCCGAGCTTACTTTCGATCATGTCAAATGTAAAATCATACAAGAGAGGCCTAATTTTTTTGTGGATAATATATGAAAACCCATATCAGTTGTTACAGAAAAGTGAGATAGTGATGAACACTACAATTTATCCTAGAGTGATAGATTTTGTCAGAACTACTTTTGTAGTTTCCACAGAGAGGAACAAAGAGATATTATAAAAAGAAGTTGAATATTTGAAAGAAAAATTTACCATATTGGAGAATAATAATATGCAACTACAAATAGAAAACTCAAACCCTGTTGATCACACACTCCCATGCTGAAGATTTCTAGACATCAATTCCTGAAAAAGTGAAGGTGCTTGAGGAAGTTATGGGTTTAATCTACAATGAGATGATGACCGTGCATCAAATAATGGTTTCATTTCCTAGCATGGTAAGTGAGTTAAAAGGATGACAAATGATGATTAAATTAGAATTCTCAGTGGCTAATCTCATATATGAATGGAGCATGAAATACCTTAATGTGCCTCAAGAATTGTCTAAGAAAACTTGGATAATGGTCGAAAAGGATAAAGTAGATGTCAGGATCAAAATGCAATCACATGAGGAGTTAAGTAGATACATTGGATATGTGATTCCCACTTACAAGACCTTGCATAATGGACTTGAATCTCTTATCAAATTTCCTAAAATACCTTCAGTTGGCACATGAAGAGAAATAAGATCACAAGAGGAGGTCATGCAAGAGATTCAAGGTATTTTGGATATGATCAAGTAAGATGCTACAAGAAGTGATGTAGAGGCTACAAAAGAGGTAACCACATAGTGCATTATTGAAACCATGAAGATGCACATGAACCACACAATGCTACCAAATCTAGTGCAAGCTAAGAATCCATCATTGATACTTGATGCATTAGAGTGACTCATGACATGTGAAGATAAAATACAACACAATATCCTAGCAATCACTTGGGAATGCAAATTTTGCCAAGGATATTTAGTTAGAGATCTATAGGTGGAGGCACCCAATCTTTCCATCATTGATTTAGCTAAATAAGAATGTTTTATTCCTTAATCTTAATAGAATTTGTATTTTATTAAGAGTAAAATAGAATTTAGTTTAAAGAGATATAGAATATGAAAAGTCATGAGGTTAGATGAAATTTCATGGTAGGAAACTTGACCTAATTTTGCATAAATATACCCTCATGGCTAGATGTAAAGGGGCCTTTAGTTTTGGACTTTGTTGGAGCATATTGTTTAGATGGCTTATATATACTTTTGAGAATTCAAGTAGTAGCTTTGCATCTCCACTAATGGATTTCATGGGTACTTCATGTGATAGTGTTATGGACATTTAAGATTAATTAAATATTCTCTTCGAGCTCAATCAACTAATTTTGTGCATGTGTTTATTAGAATTGTGAAACTTCTCTTTCGGTGCTTCAATGGTAGATGTTTATGTTTTCATGTGTTTGGTTAATGAACTACTTTGTTGATTGAAGAACATATCGTACTTTGGATTCCATGCATTTAATGTTTTCATATTTTTTTTTTATTAAGCACAATTTATGATAAAAAATGAATCGTTCCCTTCATACATGTGTTTTAATTGAATTTTCCTAACATTATTCTTCATGATTCATGTCATGTTATTTGATTATTGTTATGTCCATGGAATATCATGTGTAAAATATCCATAAATATTCTTTAACTTGTATTTATTAGACATCTTATTTTTTTTCTAACATTTTCTCTTCATTCTGTCCAAAATGAATCACAAAGCAATATGGTGGCATCCAGGCCTGCATACTGGATGGGACTCTTATCCAAAATAGTGTAGAGTCTAGTTGGGATTTTTCACCGGGGAGAACCGCTAACTATTGGTGGTAAGGTTTGGCCCATCAACAAATTCATTCCATGATGATCAGTAATAATGTAAAATTGACGTTCTAGGATGAAGTTGTTTTCTGTGAAGTCTATGTAAAAAAAGATGTCTATCGCATGCGATTCAAGACAAGACTCCTTGCAAAATTTCACAATGGGATTCCAAATGTTGAAGTGGGAGCCAAATCCCATGTCAATATTTTGAATCTCCCTCTGTAGAACCAAAAATAACTTCTCTTCATCAAGAAGTTCCAGACACCTCATCAAATTTGGATGATGTTATAAGAAAAATTGAGAAGTTGAACATTGATGATGCCAAGGACTCAAAGGAGCCATGTAGTCCTCTAAAACAACCAAAGAGGTTGATTAAGACACTTGAAAGTGTCCATCCTGATAAGATTAGAAATATCGAAATGAGGAGTTCAACTAGAGATGATAATGGAGGTGCAAATTCAAGTGATGTGGATGACATAGATATTCTGTATAATTGTGAACTGAATTTGTCTACTAACTTCAAACTTGCATCCTTGAAAGAAGATACTACTCATAATGAATGGAGAGAATCCACACAGAAGGAATATGATCCACTCAAAAATAGGACTTCGAAGTTGATGGAACCTACATATGGAACCGAATCAATTAGTTTTAAGTGGGTCTTCAAAAAAAGGTATAAATTAGACAACTCACTTGACAACTACAAAGAAATTCTCATGGAAAAAGTATTTGCACAAAACAAAGGTGTTGACTATGAGGAAAAGTTTTCTCCGAAAACAAAATTGAGGACCATACTCTCTTTGGCAACATAGAGGGGATGGGAAATCTATCAGATGGATGTGAAGAGAAATTTCTTGAATGGGGACTTGAAAGAAATTGTTTTTATGCCTTAGCCTCAAGGTTTTGTTGTGAAGGGAAAAGAACAAAAAGTATGAAAGTTCATCAAATCCTCGTATGGTATAAAAAATGCACCATGAGCATGGTATTAAAAGATAACCAAGAATGTTCTAAAGCCAAATTTCAAACATTACAATCTTGATGATACAACTTTGTTTGTAAAAAAAAATTAGAAAACTAGTTGCTTATATTGTAGTATATGTAGATGATTTGTTTAATAATAATAGGAAACAATGAAACTTATATTGTGTCTACGAAGAAATATTTGAACAAAGTCTTTCAAATGATAGACTTGTGACATCTTCATTATTACTTTGGCATTGAAGTAATCAAAATCCAAAATACATATCCATTTCCCAAAAGATATAAATTGGAGTACAACTAAATACATTTGGCATGAAAAAATCCAACCCTCTTTCCACTCCAAGGGAATATAACTTGAAGCTTACATAGAAACAAGGGAATTAATTTGAGGACCAAAGAAGTACAAAAAATAGGTAGGATGTCTCATCTACCTCACCACAACCAGATCAGATATCTCATATTTTGTGAGCACCCATTCTAGATTTATTCAAAAGCCATGTGAGGGATATTGGTTTGCCACAAAATAGTCATAAGATACTTAAAGTTAACTCAATATTATGGACTGAAGTTCACCAGGGTGCACAATTTTAGTCTTATTGCACATTCTAATTCAAACTTCGATGGGGACAACGAAAATGGAGTATCAACTTCAAGATATCTCATGAGTCTAGGATAATAAACTATCTCCTGGAGGTCACACAAATAATTAGTTTTGCTAGATTCCACAACAAAGGTAGAATATGTGGTGGCCGCAGAAGAAACAAATAAAATGGTGTGGCTCATGAAAATACTTGAATATTTGTAGCAGAAACAAGGGAACTAAACTCCTCTACTTGTTAACAATACTTCTACAATCAAGTTGGTGAGGAACCTTGGATTCCATGATCAAACCAAGAACATCAACAGTAACTATCATTTGATTCGATAACATGTTGCAGCCAAAACTATTCATCTAAGACAATGTTCCACGACTAATAAAATTACAGACATATTCACCAAAGCACATAGAAGATAAAAGTTTGAAAAGTTCAGAATGATGCTTGGACTCACAAACACACTTTTAAATTAAGGTGGGTAGAATGTTAGACACATTAATCCTTTAGGATTATGGTAAATAGTAATTAGGCGTAAATATGTAATGGATAGTTGATTGGGAAAATTGAAATCCAACATAGTTTATATGTCTTTCCTTATAATATATATGTTTCAGTGACTAATGAATAAATGTTGGATCTTATTTCATGATCCTATGTCTGACAATAATGAAATTAAAAATGTTTTCAAAATGAAATTTTCGACAACACAAAAAAATTGCTAGGTGGGCATCAAAACTTTCTATATGGGTAAGCGTATTTTGGAGGAATTATGGTTCAATATTTTGCAGTTCAATCATACATTGGGTATAAGATTCATATGTTGATTAAAGAAAATCGTGGAGAATATTTTTCAAATGGATGGTCATTCAACCTATCAAAGGATATATCGATTGGTTTCCACTGTAGCTTCGCATTAGATTGTGTTTTCAAGATTTTTCAGGAACCATCAGACCTGCAACTGATTCACTTCTCTTGGTATTCTCTTAACATTGGAGTTTTCGACATCCATTTTTGACATTTTTTCAGATAATTCTTTATTCATGCTCAAACCACGGGTTTTTACATGGATAGTTGGAGATGGTACTAGTTTTTGTTGCATTTCTTGTATTATTCCTCAGAACTATGATTGAGGGGCGGAGCGGGGGTAGGGATGTTAGCCTCTTTCTCATAAACAATCAAGAAGTCCATGTATTCCACATCATGTATTTCACATATTGGGATATAGCTTTTATCTTTAGTATGTTTCTAGATCCTATTTTCTCTCATCCTACTTTACCTCTTTGTAAGGTGTCAAGGTGAGAGAAATTGAGGTATTTTCACAATTGTATTATATATTGTTGTCATTGAAATATGAATATACAATGTGATATTGTGTGAATAGAAATTATGGCTTAAGGCCTTTTCCGCCAATTTTTTTGTCTCTCATATTATCCTTTTTTCTATACTTTATCACATAACTATTCCCAACCATTGCAATGCCACATAAACATTGATGAATGTTGTAATTTGACATAATGATTGAGAAACATAGTAACTTGATATGTAAGTCAACAGAGATGAAAGTTAACCATATGATAAAGCTCCTCTTTGTGTCAGAATTTGGCATAACCTTGAAGTAAACTAACTCATGGATAGGGACCTTATAGCAAAGATGTGGCTAATATCAATCTAGCCAATATTGAAACATCAATCATGCTGCATTCTATAGAAACTTTAGAATGTTAGCTCAAAACATTATACACACAAACTTATGAAGAGTTGATAGAAATAAGTCATGCCATCCATCTAATAACATACATAATCATTAAAAATTGATGTTCATATTGAGCAATATGTTAGCATATGGTTATTATATCAAAGAACATAAATTACATTGTGAAAATTAGTCTTCTACATCACTTCCCTATTCCTATGCAACTATTTCAATTTTTTTTTGTGACGAGAGAAATTAACAAGTGGACTAATCTCATGTGACACAAAATTGATCATGAATATTACATATAATTCACAAATAAATCGTGCCATATGCAACAACAAAAAAACATCCGGAAGATTTGAATATAAAACCTTATACTCACATTTGACATTTTCATGACATTTCCAACTCAACTCCGAAAAACAAACTTATAAAACTATTTAAATGGTTTTCGAAATCTCGCGAGAATTAGAAAAAAGAAAATAAAACCTTGAAGTTTGTTTAGGACGTCCACTATTCTAAAACCTTGAAATAATTGGTTAGCTTACTAATAATTTATTGGAGCATTTTAACACATGGGGCATTTCTTACAAAAGTTTTATAGCTATCAATCTGTCAAATAGTGAAATGGATTAATTATTATGACTTATTGACAGGTTTCGGATTTTCAATCATCACATTTTTCCCCTTTGATAGCCTACACACGGGAGATTTTTTTTAGTAAATTGAATATAACTAATTATTTTATGATATTAAAATATCTGAATACAATATAAAAACAAGGAAAAACCCAAATATCACATTTCTTTCATTGTCATTTACTTCTCTACTTCGGAGTAACATCGTGAGCCTTGTAAAGTACCGAATTAAATTCAAATTTATTTTACAGTAGAAAAGTCAAAATGTTGTTAAAAAATATTTATTTATACTTTGAAATAATATGGATATTTTTCATGATTTTTATCTTTGTTCTGTACAATTCTGAACGAATTAAAAGTAAGAACAATAATCATTAAAAATATAATTTAGGAAAAAATCTTTGAAAATGCGATGTACACAACAAAACAAAGAAGTTAATAAGTAAAAGAAAACGAAACCTGAAGGTAATATGAAACCAGAAAAGTTGCGAAGCAGTAAGTCTCTGCTAATATACAAAATATATATATATATATATATATCGAAGCACAAGCATATGATTGGAAACACCATGGAAAACTAAACCATATACAGATACCTGGAATTAATCTTGGAAATAAGATGCTGATCAAAACAAGACCTCAACAATAATTTTTCGAACATAGTAGCAAGAGCATCAAAGTTGTCCGTTATGGTTGCAAAAGCATGACCCAGTTTAAAGTGGCATTTGTTGTTAAATACAACCTAAAAGATTAAATAGCTTGCATTTCTTCTCTATTTATTGCTCCCGATACAGATTTTGATAGGTTGGTCTACGATTTATAGATCGATTTTTGGAGTTGTTTGTAGTTGAGTTTCAATACTTGAAAAATTGGGTTGGTCTCCGATTTGTCAATCTATCGGTGGAGTGTTAGATGCACTCGAGTTTTAGTACGTTATATTATTTTAAAATTTAAGAATATTAAATATTTAGATGAACAAGGTTGTATAGCTAGCCTATCTGGGGCTTAATTTATATATAATTAAATTAAAGTAAATAAATGAAAAATAGCTAATAAAACCAAATTTATTTGATTATTTTTTTTATGAAATCATTTAAAAAAAATGAATGTTTTTGGCATGTGAATTGTGTAGAAATTTTTTAACAATATGAATAACTATACAAATCTCCACTCATAAATAAATAATGTTTTTAAATAAATCTTGACAACTAAAAACTAAATTGTTATTTTTATTGGATTATACACATATATATATAGTAAATTTTAATTGTAGTTAATTTTTTTTATTGTATTGAATTTGGAAAAAAAATCATTTAAAAAAAGAGTTGAAAATATAATTTAAATTTTAAATTTTGATTTTTCAACATATATTTTTTTATTAATTTTATTTAAAATTTGGTTAAAAATTATTAAAATTGTAAATTTGTTGTTGAGTGTTTATTTTTTGTGGTTTTTAGTCAACCCCATCTCAAGGAGAGCCTTGGTGTGCATCACTTATCAATTTAGAGAATTGAGGAAATATAGAAAGATTATATGCAACATGGTATATTTAGAAAGCCAATTTAATTTATTTTTTAATTGAAATAAACATTGTGTGGCAACATTTTTTCAATATTTCTAAATAACTACTACCATTAGCAAAAGATGTTTTATTACCAAAGCTATGAAGTTTCTAAATTGGAAAATACTTTTATACCTATTTAATTCAAAATTGTTTATTTATAACTATAATAAACTTTTATATCGAAATTATGTTAAAATAATAAATATTTTTAAAAAATTATACTAGGCTTACTTTCCCTTACTAAGATAACCCGTAAGCAATATGAAAATATAAATCCATCCCTAATTCACATGTAGAATTATATATATTAAAACTGTAAGCAGATATAAAAATATAAAGCCATCTTTAATTCACATATAAAATTGTATATTTCTATCAATTATTATATTCTATTATTATTTAACTTATACTCATCAATAAAATAAAAATAAAATTTATTTTATATGAAATTGCATTATGTAAATTTGTATTACTAAATTATCAATATTCATCTCATGAAATATAGGTCGTATCACTTACACCAAAGAAATTAACTTGAAGAAATTGTGAAAAATTTAAGACACTACTAAAAATTGGTTATATTAAATTGACTAGCAACATGTACACCAAAGAAATTAGTTTGAAGAAATAATGAAAAATTTAAAACATTATTAGAAATTGGTTATATTATGTTTGACAATTTTTTATGTAAGAATAATGAAAATATTATATCAAGTAGAAGATAAAAATTTATGTCCCAATGTTGTGTTCTTACTAAAAACAATTCAAAATAAAATCTACCAAAATTCTCTTTAGGTTTTGGAATAACTACGGTTCATGTATATATACAACAATGCATTATTTTTATTTATTTTTATGGTTTTATTAAAAAAATATATCCAAGTTTTTTTATTAATAATACTAAGGAATACAATTGTGTTTCATAATGTGAGCTATGGTTCTTATCGGTTGACTCTAAGTCATGTGAATTGACGAAGGGTATTTATGATATGCGTTGCTGATGGACAGGTCTCATCAATTTTAATTTTTATTTTTTATTAATATTAAAATAAAATATTACTAAAATAATATTAAATAAAAAACAAGTACATAAAAAATAATATTTTTTAAATAATAGAGGGTAAACTATAATAATTATAGTACACATGTCATGCCATTAGAGTTAAAATCCATAAAAAATGTTTATTCAATACTTTACACCAATAAGAGAATTAAAAATTTTAAATTTAATTACAAACTATTCGTGTTCCTGGTACATAGTAATTAATATATAATGTTAATTTTCAATATTTATATTTATTGTAACTAGTAATTAGTAATATATTATATAGTTATTAATGATAGAGTAAACAAAAGACAATTCTTGATTACACAATAAGAGGGGACACATTTCAACCAAAAAAAATTATTTAAAAATAATATATTTAATTTCTGAATGTTAAACTTAAAATTTTAACTTATTTTTTAAGTGAAAAACAAAGTAATAACAAATCAATGAAAAACTTAATATATTATAGGTTCCAATGGCATGTATAATAAATATGAATTTAAAAATATTAACTATTTAAATCATTAAATATTATTCATGAGGGAAAAATATTTAAAAAACTAAAATAATTATAAACATTAACATTTCGTAGTGAAATTTATATAAAAATTACTAATGTAAATAAAATCATTTCTTGAAATCAATGAACAAAATTTGGTTGTGCAACTATGTTAACACAGGAGAACTGCATCGGGGAGATCTGCAAATCATTGATAAAATCATGAAGGCTAAAAAAACCTCTCATCTAATAACTAGTTAGGAATAAATTTGAAAATCGCTATCATGCATGTCGAGTGCATATAGACAGAGTGTAAGTATCATAATCCTTTTTTCTGCCAGAATGAGGGCGACAAAAGTTCCCTTAGTGCAATCTTATCGATAATTGAAAGTAATAAGCAATCAAAATTTAAATTTAACAAATTTAATAGTATAATTTTTTATTACAACGAGCAAAAGACTATAAAATAAAAAAAAATATAAAAAAAAATTAGGTTTGAGTTTCTATATTAATCACACTTGTAGCAAGATATGCAGATCGACTACCATGTGAACCTCATCGTCTTCCTCTTCTTAGATCGTTGTGTTCCACCTTTGTTAGGCACAAAATCCTGCAGGAAAAAGCCCCTGGTTCCATCGCTTATGTCTCGTGGACCTGCAAACAGATCTCCGCTCGCCCAGGTTAGGTGCTTGCACAACTCTCCGAGTAGTGTTATGGTGATTCCTAAGCATCATGGAATCAATGCAAAGGACTACGCACAGGCTTTCCTATGTGTCCAGGATTGAAACCCGTTGACAATAGACTAGGGCCCAAATACCAGGGGTTAGTCGGCCAATTTCTCGGACCCGCAGGTTGTGCTTAAGTTAGATTGTTTTTTTAATTCTTCTTTGATTAATTTCTTAGCATTTTCCACAATTAATTGCAAAATGTTGATGCTCGAAAGTAATTTAGTTTAATTAGTTTAAATCAGAGATAAATCAAAAGCTTCAAATATTTTTGAAATGTCAAACGTACGATGTATTTAATTCAAAAATTTCGTAAGGTTTACTAAATCAATTATTTTTTTTATTAATTACAGGCAGTGGGTATGCAACATCAAAAAAATTATATTTTGGTGGGAGACAGATACATGTTTTAAACATAATTTTCATCTGTTTCTGAAGGGAGAATTACTCTAACAACTTAGCGTCTAGTCCTTTCTTGGATACTGAGTGATAACCGCCTATGCCCCTGTTTTTCCTTCTGATTTTGACTCTACCTCTATCTTTGTTAGTTCCACCCCATAAACAACTAGCTATACAACTAGGAGAGGTGCTCTAAGACCTGGTTATGAATCCACTCGGTCAACTTTCCATCGCTTTGCACCATGTCGGCTGCCAAAGGCCTAGAAGAGAAAATTGATAATTCCAAGGATATTTTCGATAGCAAGACTCAGTCAAGGAAAATATTAATGAGAAGACATGGGAGATTTTGCTAATGCGACTATGGAGCAAGCTCAATTACACCGAAGCCATGAAGGGAAGCCAAAACATGTAACTAAGACATTATATATGTAAAATTCACGCATATTAAAAGATTCTGAAGTGTAAATAATGGTAATATTCTAAGGTGTAAAAATATAATGGTAATTTCTTTTACGACACCTGCATATGGTGATGCAGACCGAGCTAAGGAGGAAGTTGTAGACCGGGTTGACGCCGAGCTTAGGAAGAGGTTGCAAACGGAGCTGAAAGGAGGTTGTAGACCGAGATGAAAGGATGACTTAGATGCAAATGAGCTGAGGAGGTTGCAAGCTAAGCTGGGAGGAAGTTGTAGACTGAGTTGAGGCACCATGAGGAGGCAGCATTAGTGCCTGCTTGTCCTCCAAGAATTATGTTGCTGCAGAGATTGTTCACCGAGAATTATGATGGATTGTTAGCAAATACAACCATCATAATATGAACAATTCATTATTCATGGATTTCAAAGAATATGTATGCAAGTACTCGAGAAGTATGAAGTGTGTTCTTTGCATAGCTTGCTCAGGCCTCCTGAATTGGTTCATAAATTGGTGTTTCATAAGATGTAAAAGTTGGAACAACATGGGATTACCAAGAGCCTTTCCAATTGGTTCATAAACGAGTGTTATGTTATGTAACAAGCTCACAAAATAGAAGAAGAGATAGATGACTCCAAAATTAGCCTCTTTGAGGGGGCAACCTCCTTTACATTACACAAATGAAAAATTCTAGGATGATTCAAATGACAAAGTCGCATTCCTATATATAGGAGTCAAAGGGGTCACAATATCAACATAACAATAATAATTTAAGGGCACAAGTCGGGCACAACAATAACAATAGTGGGCTTCTATGGGGCACAATATAACAATATTGGGACTACATACGAACAACAATAACAATATTGGGGCTACAGTGACAATAACAATGACGGAATACACTAGTATTATAGGGACCTAGCATGCCCCTCTCTTTCAAAAAAGTGTTGTCATCAATGCTTGAGTAGTTCTAGATATTTCTATATAAAATTCTCATCCTCCCATGTGGAATATTCCGTGGGTAATTTCTTCCACTTGACGAGATACTCTGAAATTGATCAATTTCATAGCTATCAAGTTTTTGTTTCTATTGCTACTTCAAGTAACAATATGATTTTTTCTTCCTCGTCAAGTTCTGGAAATATTGTTTGAACTGGGAGCTTGTCATCTATAACCTTCTTTAAGCATGAAACATGGAAAACTTGGTGCACTCGGGACGATGCAAGAAGCTCAAATTTGTATGCCATAGTACCAATCTTTTGCAACAACTTGTAAGGACCATAATACTTTGGTAATAATTTATTATCCTTCTTAGCTTGCTTTAGGGACATTTTTTTGTATGGTTTTAGCGATAAAAATACCTAGTCGCCTACATCAAAACTTCTTTTGTTGTGATGTTGATCTTCCTGTTGTTTCATTCTATTATGCACCAAAGTGAGGTTATCCTTAATGAATTGGAGAACTCGTTGTTGATGCTCGATGTGATCTTCCACTGCTTGAACCTTAGAATTTTCTCTTAAAGATGATGTGATGGACGATGGATGATATCCATAAGGTGCCATAAATGGGGTCATTTTTGCTGCAGTATGGAAGGTAGTGTTATATGACCATTTAGCCAGAGGTAACCACTTGACCCACTATGTTTATTTATCAAATAAAAGGCAACGTATATATCCTTTCAAATATTTGTTCACTATCTTAGTTTTCTCATCTGATTGAGGATGATAAGATGAGCTATGAGCTAATCGAGTACCCAGACAAGAAAATAATTTCATCCAAAAAATTCCAGTGAATGTAGGATCTTTGTTGCTTACAATAATCTTTGGGTTTCCATGTAGCTTTTGAATTGTGTCCATAAATGCAGTAGCAACTCTGCTTGCTTTAAATGGATGAGATAATGCACAAAAGTGTGAATACTTGGTAAGTGTATCAACTACCACCATGATGACACTCTTTACTTTGGACTTAGGTAAACATGTGATAAAATCCATTGAAACCTCTTCCCAATGTTGACTTGCAAAGGATAAAGTGTTGAATTTCCACAAATTTGGGTCTAGGTTAGAGTCTTAAAATCACTCACGCTACCAAACCAAGAACCTCAACCATAAACCACTTTGCATAGTGGAAATATAAAGCAGTAAATCACATATGCACAATATACACAGTATTAAAAAAAAATGAACAATATGTACAATCCCAATCTTCGCTATATTAAACCAAATTCCGAATAATACAACAGTCTATGGTATACAAGATACAATGAAAAACTTCGATGCATCTTCTATGCCATATCCCATCTTGTCAGTCCTTCACTTATGTACTGCTCCCTAGTAGTGCCTTAGTCCATCAAAGCCACTACACATCGAGAATCCAAGAGGGATGTCTCTTGTCACTGTTGCAAGTCACGTCTGCTACAATGAACATGGGCTCATCAACTTCTCTCTGGGTAGGCCTAATTCCCAAGCTCCAATATGCCAAACTAGCAGTCACTTTCGTCCACCAAAGTGTTGTACATAAGGCTTCAATACTTCACCCAATCTCACACCAACAACATACTTCTTGTCTGCTTCTCTAGGGCTACTTTGGGTAGCCAACACACTGCCCTCCAACCAAGTCTATGATAGGCAATCCTCTCACTATCAATTCTACACCTCGTATGACACTTCACCACCTCGAAATGTCATACCCATGGCATCAACATGCTTCACACAAATTGATCCAAAATTAGTCATCAAATCGACCTAAAACACATCTCCAATACTGTTGTTTTACCTTGTTGCACTGTTGCACCAATCGTTAGGGCATCACCTACAACCCTTCTCCTCCATGCAACTCAGCAAGACAACCTCCAATTGACTGCAATTCACCCTAGGGAGATAGGCATATGTTGCCTTATAGGGTTGTTATCCACCCTAAATGCAGCTCCTAAAAGCCTCCAACTGCTAGCTATGGCCTGTGGCCTAGCCAAGCAGTGGACTATAACTTCGGTACCCTCAAATAGTGCCTGAATTTTCCCTTTAAACAATAGTCCCTTGCTCCTATTTATTGTGGCTTCTTCTATTGAGTAAATCTACATGAGAATAGCCCTAATCACACCCAAACAACCATATAATATGCCACATTGTCACCTACAACAATGAGGCTTTATCACAGAATATACCCATGATGTACTAGGCCTCCTCATGTTGTTCTTTTGGCTCCTTTTGTTGCGTCTTCCTCCACGAAATTTCAGAGCTCTTCTTGGTGATGTATTGTGACACTCGGATGCCTCAAATAGCCTCAAATCATCCTTAGTTTATAGAATATAAGGCTCAATGAATTTGCTTGAAGTGACACATCTATTGGCTCTCTTTTACACCAAGCCTACATGACTTGGTAACCAGTAATTACCTCGTCAACTTCAAAAATTCATTTCTCTCTAACGACAAGTTGGATTCAGATGATTCTCGATATGTTGGAATCATATCATCATGCACTATCATCCTCATCCATCACATGTCATACCTCCATCATGATTTTGGCCCAAATCATGATGCTTGCAAAACCCCACACTTCAATTCCAAGCGCACAAGCTTCCCTTGTGGTGGTTTTCTCTCCAAACCTTGAACCCTAGGGCTTGGAGTACCTCCCAAGCTACACAAATCAACATAAACGTTGTAACAGACCTGGGAACTTAGTTGTCTCAACTTTATTTTGTTGGGAAACCAAAATTTTTGCCACAAACTTTTCAATATCTGATTTAAGGCCATCCCAAAAAAAATCCTTCTTAACCCTGTGGTAAGTTTTTAAAAATCATGAGTGCCCTCCTAAGGGAGAGGTGTGCAATTCTAGAATAATCTTTTGTTTGAGTTGAGAATTCTTAGAAAGGTATAAGAGATCTTTATACCATAATGAATCATTTTTCCATCTCAATGTATTAGATGTACTGGGATCTTGCTGCAACTTTTGAATGAGTGCCCACACTTCTTCGTCATTCTTCGATTCATCCCTTGCTTTGGTTATCCAATCTGGTTGTATGATAGAAATGGCACAAAGAATGCTTCCACATCCTCATCCTTTCTTAAGAGTGCATCTGCAACAACAATCAACTTCTTTTTTTTGTAGATGATTTCAATGTCATAACCCAACATCTTTGTGACCCATTTTTATTGCTCTTCTAAAGATAATATTTGTTCTAAAAGGTATTTAAGACTATCATGATCTATTTTGAACTTGAAGTGTCTTCCCATTAGTTAAGGTCGTTATTTCTTAACTACATGTAGTATTGCCAACATTTCCTTCTCATAAATAGCTTCATGTAAATACTTTCCTTTGATTCGATGACTTTCAAAAGAAATGGGTCCTCCTTCTTGCATTAAAAAAACACCAATTCCATTTCCCAAGGCATCAAATTCCACAATAAATGTTTTTATGAAGTCTGGCGTAGCTAAGACTAGTGCTTGGCACATTTCCTCTTTAAGATGTTCAAAGGCTTTAGTTTCTTATGGATTCCAGAAAAATGCATCTTTTTTCAGTAATGTTGTTAGAGGTGCTTTCATTCTCCCATAATTCTTAATAAAATTGGGATAATACCCTGTCAACCCGAGAAATCCTCAAAGAGGCTTTATGAATGTGGGGATTTTCCATTCCTTAATGGATTTAATTTTATTAGGGTCTACCTTAACACTCTCATGAGATACAATATGACCTAGATATTCCACCTCCTACACGCCAAAGAAAAAATTGGAGGTTTTTGCATATAATTGTTTCTCCTCTAGTAGTTTGAGCACCATGTCAACATGTTGAACATGATCCTACCAAGACTTGTTTTAGATTAGTATATCATCAAAAAATACTAACACAAATTTTCTACGGAAGGGTTTGAAAATGGAATTCGTCAAACCTTGAAAGGTAGAAGGTGCATTGGTAAGGCCAAAATGCATGACCAAAAATTCATAATGACTGTCATGAGTTCTAAATGTTGTTTTCAGAATGTCTTCAGTCTCCATTCTTATTTGATGATATCCTAAACGAATATCCAACTCGGTGAAGTGAATCAATCCATGTAATTCATCCAATAATTCATCAATGATAGGAATGCGAAATTTATATTTAATAGTGAGATTCTTGAGCTCCATATAATCTGGACACATGTGCCACGATCCATCCTTCTTGTGCACCAATAATACTAGAGCAAAGAGAGAACTTTGACTAGGTTGAATTATACCAGCCTCTAATATTTCTGTAACCATACGTTCAATTTCATTCTTTTGGGCATATGGATATTTGTAAGGCTTGATGTTTGGAAGAACACTTCCTGGAATCAAATGAATAGCATGATATTAATCAGGAATAGGTGGGAGGCTTTTGGGAGTGTCAAATATCTTGGAATGATTGTCCAAAACATTTTGGAGATCTGGAGAAATAGATGATTTTGATGTGGTAACCTCTAGTGAACATAATTGTGCAATTACACCCCATTATTCTTTCTTTAGAAGCTTTTTCATGTTGTTAGAGCTTATTGTCTTTCTCGGTTTCCTGTGATATCCCTTAATTCAACTTCCTTACCCTCCCAAAAAAAATTCAAGAAAAGTTCTTGAAAATTAAAATCTATCGTACCCAAAGATTGTAGCCATTGGACTCCTAGTATAACATCAATACCACCCATTGGAATGGAAAGCATTGAACTATTAAATACATATTCTCCCATGGATAGATTTATATTATGGCACTTTCCAGAGCAATTTATGGTTCCTCCATTTGCAACCATCACTTGACACTCTAGTGCTAGAGATATGAATCAATTCAATTCCTTGGCTATCTTACAATGAATAAAATTATGGGTACTACTTGAATCAATCAATTTCAATTTCACTCTTTTCGGCATAGGGATATCTGTAAAGATTGATGTTTGAGGAAAACTTCCCGGAATCAAACGGATAGCATGATCATGATCATTAATAGGTGGGAGGCCTTTGTGAGTCTCAAATACCTTGGAATGATTGTCCAATACTTTTTTTAGCTCTCAAGAAATAGATGATTTTGATGTTTGAACCTCTAGTGAACATAATTGTGAACTTATGCCCTATTGTTGTTTCTTTCAATTTTTTGTCATGCCATTAGTGCTGATTATATTTCCCGGTTTCCCTGTGATACCCCTTAATTCAACTTCCTTTCCTTCCCAAAAAAGTTTCAAGAAACATTCTTGAAAATTAAAAGTTGTTGTACCCAAGGATTGTAACCATTGGACTCCTAGTACAACATCAACACCACCCATTGGAATGGAAAGCATTGGACTATTCAATAGATATTGTCCCATGGATAGTTTGATATTATGGAACTTTCTAAAGAAATTTATGGTTCTTCCATTTCCAATCATCACTTGACACTTCGTTGTTGGACATAGTAAGAAATTCAATTTCTTGCCTATCTTACAATGAACAAAATTATGGGTACTACCCGAATTAATCAACACTATTGGATTTTTCTTCTTGATATGTCCATCTATCTTGAGATTTTTAGTGGTAATTCCTGCCAACACATTACAAGATATGGTCGGATTCATTTCTTCTTTCTATGGAGTTGGTTCCTATTGTATATCCTCTTCTTTTGATGTTTCTTGTTCCTTTTCTTCCTCCTCCTCACAATCTATGTAAAATAATTTCTTCTCAACACACTTATGACCTTTAGTGTATTTTCTATCACAACTGTAGTGTTGAGAGATGTAATATATGTATTAATTCTCCTACATCTATATGTCAATCTGAGATCATAAACACGAGTTGCACTGCACTTCTTGATTCAGTTCGTAAGTCAGAGTTTTAATGTTTCCTTTATAATGATCAACTAAGTGATGGAACACACAAATGCTTGTAAACACACAACTCAAAAAGGAAATCAATCCATCTTGCTAACACAAGCAACATCAATAATCAAATTCAACTTAAAGACTTGAAATCTCTATAAACTTAACCTATTTTGTTCTTGGACTGGAATCTGGACTAAAGTGAAGACTTAATTCTTTACCACAGGTTCCATTTTGACAAACTATTAAAGCAAATTCCTAATTAATAGACTCCACACATCAAGTCAGTA
The DNA here is from genome assembly GCA_031772625.1 of Pinus tabuliformis. NCBI lineage: Eukaryota > Viridiplantae > Streptophyta > Pinopsida > Pinales > Pinaceae > Pinus > Pinus tabuliformis. Next base: position 998,534,018 of record CM062807.1, on the reverse strand, counting down.
GTTTAAAGTTTCATTCGAAATCCAAATCCTATTTGTTGGATTTTACAATTTTCACTTGAACAAATTAAGAGATCTAAACTAAGCAATCAATCTTGCACTCAATAATTGTCCTTAATTCAAAACCCTAGAATGAGAAAAGCTTCACATTAATTCCATTGTCTTGACAACAAGTAAAATATCTTTATGTTGGGAGCTAATATGAATACTTTGTCTCACACACTTAACTAGCAACTTGATCTCTCACACTCAACTATTCTGCATACATATTACTTATCTATCATAACCTTAAGAACAAACTTCAAATATCAAACCTTAATTCTATTCTCAAGAATGACAAACAAATAAAATAACTATGAATTGTTATCCAGCACACAAAACTGTTCTCAAGAAGCTATCCTACAGTTGCATAAATCTCAAACTAAACTCAAGCAAACCTATTTAAAATTTCAGCAAACCAACACTCTGTCTTCTCAATGAAAAGATAAATCACACCGCTGATTGCAACCTAACTTCGAAATTAAATCAACCATGCCTTTGATGGAAATTACCTGAGGCTGGAGACTACGTTTTCAACCAACAATATTAGACTCTAGTCTACAGTACTACACTCAAGCACTCAAAACAAAGCAAGAGAAATCACACTGAAAACTAAATCACTCACTTGAACTCCAAAATCAATATGCGAATTCTATTAAGAAACTAAGAATCTATTGGGAAATTAAACTATGATAAGTTAAGCTATCTTGATCTGGAAAGCAATACTTCTATGGCGCACACACTCATGGAAATAATTTAGCAGAAAACCAACCGATTTGAACTAAATTAAACTTATGATAAGTCAAGCTATTCTAATTAATCAATCTGAAAAGAAATACTTCTATGACACACACATTCATGAAAATAATTCGGAAGAAAACCAACCAATTTGATAACAGAAAGAAACAAGCAAATGCGATTTTATTAACTGAAATCCACACAACTAAACTCTCACCATATCAATCCTTACTACTCAATGAATTATCTCAACTTCGGCGTTCGGGGGTTGTTCTACATTTTCAACGGATGGACCAGCTCACCATAAACATTCAGTATACAATGTGCTTGAAACAAGTTTTTATATATAACTATGACAGTGCAATCAGGACAATACAATTCGTGGCTTTAGAAAACAGAGTATGACTCTGCCTTAAAGGTAAGAGCTCTAGTCTCTAGAATGCACATGAGAACCACACATTCAAATTGCCAAAGTAAAATATTTGAAAACGCATATAATGGTTAGCATACTAAAATCGTTCCAAATTCAATAAAAGCTTCCATGCAGCATATGAAAAATTGATAAACAAAAGACAAAAGAGAAGAAGCTATAACTATCACACAGTTATGTTCCTAAGAAATGATACAGAGCTAATCCCAGATGATGGTGGGCTCAGCCACACCTAGGAAAAGCTTATTTACTTATAGAAAAATGGAAAACGTTAGCACAACTAATTCTTGAACTCACACCAAACCATCCAAAAAATTGATCTGACCTCAGTACATGGCCATAATAACAGTCTTAAATTAAAGTAATATGTCTGGAGATAATTCTTCAATGATACAATAACAATATTCTCTCTTTTTCTCACCCCCTTCCTAGTTATTACAGATCAGCCTTTATAAGCATCAACTTTAGTTAAAAACAACACTCGACCATGCATAACAAGTTTAACAACTTGGCTAAATGGATCTTCCAGATTAGATCGCTGGAAAGAATTATTACATTTAGCATAAAAAATCCTCAACTAATCCTAACATAGGACAAGAACTTATCAAACCGTAACTGTGGCATAAAAATAGGCAGATCCGAATTTGACGGTTAAGTACAAATCTGGCTATTTTATATAAATTGACCTTAGAGAACTCCACATATCTTCTAAACTGTAAGGAATTTTAGAAAAATATTTCGGGGTTAGTAAATTGGATATACTAGGACCAAAACCCATGTTTCAAATTGTCTTCATTCACCTTCACATGAATGGAAATTGAGGTAGATGTAGGTAGTTTGAAAATTATTGCAGATTTGGGCAAATTTGTGAATTTCCTTTTAGAGAACCACATGAGTGACCTGGGTGCAATCCAGGTTATGGAAAGGTAGTACAAAATTATTTTTGACAATAACCTCTCTCGGTTTCTTTGGAAGCATGTCGAAAGTGTCAAAGCCCCAAATTGGTCATTTTCGTACTCTATTGGCTTGTGAAGAAACTCGGCAATGGAACCCTGTGAAAATGAGCTTAGCGAAATAGTCATTAGTAAATCATGGGATAATCATCTTTAATCATAGAAAATCTAATAGAACTAATGATAATCAACCACGAGGCATAGGATGTGATTTGGCGATAAATGATGGAATTATGACTTGAAATGAGTATGTTGGTGTCAGAATTTAGGCTATAAATGGTAGTTTTGTATGATGGAAAAATGGGCATATTCAAGGCCCAACATGTAGTAAAGCTCTTCTACTATTTTTCTTCCAATTTTTGTGGTGTCAACCTTGTAGGTTGTGGAAATTTAGGATCAACAACAATTCATCTTTATAGTTGTGAGTGGTAGGCTTCCTTGTTGCCATAATTTTTCTTGCCAACCCGAATGCCTTCTTCAATGAGTCAGGTTCCCAAAGGTGAACCTCTTTTGGATGTTATCATTTAATGTCCCTATGAAGACATCAACCCTTTTGTCCTCTGGAATATCATTTACCCTTATATTCAATTTTTGGAGATCCTCAATGTGCTCCACTATTGAACCCTTTTGTTTGAGATTTATCAATTGGCTATAGAAGGTGTCTCTCTTTGTATCCTCATAATGTGTTATCATTTCGTCCATAAAAAATGACCAAGTGACAATTTTTTTACTAGACAAAAGCCATCGATACCATACAAATTGATTGGCTTCTAAATATAAGGTCGCAATTCGTATCTTTCGTGTGTTTTTCACATTATGGAGATCAAAATATTGCTCCATCTGAAGTATCCATGTTAATGGATCCTTGTTGTAAGACTTCCTCATATTTATATTTGGAATATGGTGGGTCTTCAATCCAATGTTAGAGTCTATGAAATCATGATTAATGATTCTTTTGTTCTCATCATGATTTTCATAAACTAACTTTTTGCCATTAGGAATCATTTCTTGTAGTGACTTTGTCAAACCTTCCTTCAAACCTTCCATGTGTTTCTTCAAATCTTAAATGTTGCCTTTCAGGTTTTCTTCTATATCATTTATTTCATTCCTCAAATCATCCATCTTAGCTTATGTTACTTTTTGTGAGAGCCAAATGTGTTGCACTTGGTCTCGTAATTTTGATATATCATGTTGCATTTCTTCCTCTTCTTCATGTGTCATAGTAGAGCGTTCAATTTTCCTACTAGGTGTTTCCATTTTCTTTCTTTAGGACATCAATTAATGATAATTATGCTTCACTATGTCCTTTGAAACACTTCAAACTATTTTTTCAAACAAACATTATGCAAGTAAAAAAACAATACTACACACCTTTTTTTCGCTTTGTAGGAGTTTGATATTGAATCTCTTGTATCTATGTAATTTTAGATCTCCAAGGTCTGAAATTGTGTCATGTTGTATCCCTCTAATTCTTATTTTATACCCCACGAGTCATACCAATATTCATGTCTTCAGGAAAGAGTTATGCCTGATCGCCCACGCTGACCTGGTTATAGACTAGTTCGGTAGAGTGAACTTGTACGAAGTTTTGTGTGTCACTGGTTCGATCTTTCGTCTCTGAAATTGCTACTTTTTACATAATTAAATTTCAGCCACTTTTTACATAATTCAAATCCGATGCCTGAAACAAAAGTTATGACAATTTTCCCTAGGTCACATGTTTGGGACAAAATTTTGGAGCCTACAAAAACCGTAACTTCCTAGGATCATATCTCTAAAAGCAGAGCGAACCAAGATTTGAAATTTTTACTTGCATTTCACCAAGATTTCAGCTCCACGTGATAAAATATTTAGCTTCTGAAGCCTCGTAGGAAAAAATTAATAGAGAAATTTCCAAGATGACATGTTTGATGAAGCGAAACCATAGAATCCCAAGCTCTGATACCAAATGTTATGCAACTGGCTCACAAAATAGAAGAAGAGATATATCAACAACTTCAAAATTAGCTTCTTCAAGGGGGAAACCTCCTTTACATTACACAACTTAACAATTCTTGGATGATTAAAAGGAAAAAACCTCCTTTCTATATATACGAGTCTAAGGGGTCACAATATAATCAGAGTCGACATAACAATAATAATGTAAGGGCACAACAATAATAATAGTGGGCTTGTATGGGGCACAATAATAACAATATGGGGACTACATAGACACAATAATAATAATAAGGGGGTTACATTGACAATAACATGAGGGAATACATTAGTATTATAGGGGCTTGTTGACGGTGTTAGACCCACCACCATGTCAAGGGATCTCCCCGATAAGAAGTTCAAACTAGATCTCAGAACGTTTGGAGTAGGAGTCCCAGCAGTGGGTAGTAAATCTATGCTTTCACTGCGATAGCGCAGAGTTAAGAAAGATATCCTTGTCAGAAGAAAGTGTGTGACCTTGCAGTGAGTCAGGAGAGATGCATGGGGAGGGTCTAGCAGACAGAGGGGGAAGAGAAGTGTATCCCTTAGAATCCTGTAATAGTACGTAGCCTGAAAGGAACACACGAGCTCAAAGACATCACAAGATGGAATGAAGAGTAGTTGAAAATCCATAATGATGAGTTAAACCAACAACATGGTTTAATTAAATCCATATAGTCCCATAGAGAATAGTCCATACATCAATGTGTAAGTGAAACTACATACATTACTAAAGTAACCAGAGTAGTCGAACTACAAGAAAAACATATGCACGAAACGTGCTAGCTCTTTTATATTATATAAGGAGGAAGTTCCATCCATACATACAACCATGACAGCCACTAGACCCAATAGCAAAACATTATACTTAACACCGCCTGCTCCTCCAAAGAGATGTGCTCACTCTGTACTATGGAGAAGCCAAGGCTTGTCACAATACTATCCGAGCCCTCTCTAAGAAATTCCTAATAAATGCTTGGATCCCAAAATCCTGTGACTCTTGGACTACCCTTGGCATTCCCCTTCGTGACTCTTGGACTACCCTTGACAAAGGGGGGGCTGATCCTTGACATTCCCCTTCGTGACTCTTGGACTATCCTCATGACTCTTTACATCATATATGATTGTTTTCATTCCACTAATGACACTTGGAATTTCACTTTACATCATGTTTGCAAAAATGAAACATTTTCCACATATACCCATTGTCGGAGAAAATTGGCTTGAGTCAGCTAGACAAGACAACACTAAGACTCAGACGGCTATGGAAAGACCATCTCATCAACCTTCTCTCCATGATCCTCAGTGACAAACTGATGCCATGCTTGATAATGCGCAATGGTGTCCAAGTACTCTTTGATGATGTCCTTCTGGAAATGAACTCTTGCCTCCATTCCTTCTGGGTATACTAATTTAGAACCTCGATCCAACTCATCCTGTAACATGCGTAACTTAGTCCCGAGCAAGGCCGAGCTGATGATGTACATCCACATGTTATCTACACTAACTTTCAAATATGCATCGGTGGCCCTCAGCATCAACTCATCAAAGTACACATCAAGCTCCAGTTTGACTTAATTCTTCTCTTTGGCCACGGTGAGCTTACCAATTGACAGGGTGCCATAGTTTCTCACCACGACATCCAACCTCCTATATAACCATGCATATGAAGCCTCCACACTAGTCATGAGCGGTGGGAATTCCTCATAGTTCTAGGTCTGACTTCGAATGCATACCTTTTCCAACTCCACCTATGACTTCATCATCTTGTGCAAGTGAAGTGTGGCTCCCTTATACCTCATTATCCATCTATGTACATCATCAACTGTGGCATATATATCTGCGAGTGTTTGCACTCCCTTGGTGCAGCACTGCTGATCACCATGTAGGTGGGAAAATTCCTTATGCATGGTGACGAACCTATCATACAGTCTCTGCCTGGCTGTCTCAAGAGTTACTAGTTCAAAGTCTTCAACCTAGGTCGGTGTAGTTTTCACTGTTTGTGTGCCTTGCACTTCATCCAGTTCTTGTTCATCTTCCTCTTCATGCTCATGCTTTGCTTTCTTCTCTTTTCTGCGCACCTCTTGTAATTCCTTGAGATTCTGTTGGACTTCCTGCAACATCCTCTCTGTATCCTCCAACATTTATTTCTCTCTCTTTCTTTGCATTATCCTCCTATTATGTTGTCGCCACTTCACATCTATGTCCAAAGCTACCTTTTCCACAAGTGGGTCTTCCTTAAACTTGTAACTTTTCTCTATCTCTATTATTTTGTAAATCTTCCTCTTGCCTTTGTCTTGCAGAATTTTTGTACTTGTTGCTGTTGTTGTTGCTACTCCCTGTGGTATTTCTGCCTTGAGTGCTTCTAGCCACTCCACTAAAATATTAGCCTGTTCATTGAGCCTAGAGGAGCTATAACAATATCTCCATGGGTCTTCCTCTAGCCAATGACATGCCCCGTAGATCCAAGGATATGATAGTCTCGCACAGTGTTCCATCCATAGACCATGTGGTTCGTACGGGCTTAAACTCTTGGTCCCTAACTTAAACTTATTCAAGTCTACCACCTTGACATCCACTTCTTTTAAACTCCCGATCGCATACAACCTAATTCGTATGGGAAGCGTGGACCATGGTGCCTCCTTATTCCTATGAAATTCGGCTAGTAACCCTATCAAGATGTGGTATGCAACCGCCTTCATGACCAACTTGTGCATGGAAAACCTCAACAAAATAGGCGAGGATTTCTTTACGTTGTACATCGTGATGAAGGTGCCTTTGGGTGAGGCGTACCAATCTACAATGTTCAGGAATGCCTCCATTTTTTCTTGGGACATGTAAAGTAGATCTTGTTCAAAGATTGTCGTGTACAGAGGGGCAATGAAATGGTCAAATATTATAGCCATGACTCCTCGGTAGCTACAATATGATAGAAGCTTGCAATATATGTTCACAACACTCTCTAAAAGTGTCCATGCCCAACCCATGTTAGGAAACTATTGTTGGGCACAGATTGCATCGAACAAGTAGGCAGACATGAAGAATTTTTTTTTTTGATCCTTGGGTGGACTTCGAGAATTGGATAGATGTACTTCTAACTGGAGAGCCAACATGTCAGAATAGTTGAACGAGTTTCCTTCAGTCGCCAATTAATCTAACATAGCAACACAACTCTACGGGAAGGTCTATGTACTCCCTTGGCCATACAAGCGACATGCATAGATGAAAAAGAACTGGTATGCCTTCCCGAGTGTCTTTGTCCTGTATTTTTTGGTTGGGTGTCATCCTAAACTTTGCTGGATCCTTTACCCAACACTTCAAGATATCTCTTGTGTTGGTGCTATTGTTGGGATTGTAGAATGATACATCCATCCTGCGCACTGGGAATGGAAAATCATATATCTACTTATAATCCTCCATCATAAAGGAATCAAGCCTTACTCCACTAACACATCTCAGGATCATTTTCTAAGTATCATCATGTGAGCGAGTCTAGTGAATCACATATACGCAAGGAAACACGGGAGACCTGCATGCAACGTTGTATAATCCTAACTTATGGATGTTTACATAGACCTGTCAATCATCTAAATTCTCCTCAAAGATGCTTTAGAAAAAGGTGTTGATATCTTTCCATGTAATCTTGATGTCTTCCTTGATGAACAAGTGTGTGTCTGTGTACACGGGCAATCTCATAGACCACTGTTCAACCACATCTCCAATACTACTTTCAATTGTGTCTTTTGATCCAACTCACTTGGAGGCCATGATACTTGTACTGTTGATAAGTATCCCAAAGACCTGTGGTACCAAGAGATAGATAAGACACTCATGGTGAGACAATGTTAGCTAAAAACATCAAACAACTTCGAGAGACATTCAGGCAACAAACAGGTGACTACTAGGCAAGATTGCGTAGCATTGACTTTGGGAAGCTGGGAAACTATCAGTTGGAACTACGCATTGCGTAGTTCCAACTGCTAGTGAGGCTGAATGTTGGTTGGATTTGCACAATACACATTCCAGAGAGGCTGACTGCTAGCTAAAACTGCACAACACGTAGAATAGTCAAACTGGGTTGCTGGCTGGAACTGCACATTCCGCAGTTCCAGTGGGTAGGAATGGACACTCCCTTCCAGGATTTCATAGAGCACAGTTGGGAGATAGTGTGGGCAACCTCTAAATAATTCCTGGAGGCAAGGCAGAGCCTTGACTATCAGGAATGCGTAGAGCTTTCTTGGAGACACTAGATTGGGGCTGAGACAGCCTGGATCCACCCAATGGTAATCTAAAAACATGGAGTGAATGTGTGTGCGAAGTTGGAACAAATCTAAGTAAAATGAAAATGCATGTGATTCAAGCGAGTGCAGAAATCAATTAAATGACAAAACCAAGAAGCTCATGAGGCGAGTCGTCGAAACAACGACTGTGAGTTCAGAAACAATGTTATGAGTGCGACACTAAGGAAAGGTAATGAAAAACTTGCAACAACACTTATAGAAGCTAAAATACATTGAAACACGAGTGGTTGTTTAATAAAACCAAGGAAATAGCACTCATATAAGTTGAAAACTAAAAAGCGACAGAAAAAGCGGTAAAAGGCATGGAAAACAAAACTTACACGAAAAAGTTGCGTCGACTGTGCTGAAGGTTCCTAGATGGCCCATGAATGCTAGAGCTCCAAGATCAAATGTGAAGAATGAGCTCTAAGCCGTCGCTTAAATAGGTTTAGTGAAATTAGATTTTATGACACGCATGCCACAAATCTAGGAAAAAGAAACAGTTGGTAGGGAGTTTCTAAAAATATTTTTGCATGTAACTCTTGTTGCTAAAAATAGATCCCTAAAATCTAGGGATGTTTTTTTCACTTTATTCTTTTTTCTTTTTCTTTTTTTTTTTTCAGGAAAAGTTTCTTTACATGCAAGGAAGGATTGCGCAGTTCTAGAGGGAACTAGATAGCCTACTAGCACATGCGACAGATAGCCAGTGAGGGAAAACTTATGCGATGTTTCTGGACTAAGAAGCGTTGTTCGACTGGCTAGCTCTGTGCAATTTTCTAGTGCAGTGATGTTGGGCTGCTCTGCGTATTTCCAGAGAGAAATGTAGCTGGGCACTTCTGCGTAATTCGAGAGAAAAGTACAGTTGGCCTTGGCTACTCTGCACATTTCTAGAGAGAGAGAAGCTAGGTCAGTTCTGCGCAATTCTGGATGGCAGTACAACTGGCTGAAACTACACATTTTTGGAAAGTAGTGTCGGTTGGCTTGCTCTGTGCAATTTCCATAGAAAGGTTGGTTGGCCTACTCTGCACAATTTTTGAGTGCAGGTTAGCTGTTTGGTTGCTCTTCACAATTCTTGAGGAGAAAACAAGATGTCTTCGACGTTTGCATAGTTTTGCCCGACAACTGATCATTCAGATGTGAACCAAGTGGTGGGTGGGCTTGTGTTTGACCGACGAGACAAGTGAGTTGAACACAGGCTACTAAATGACAAATGAACTCAAATAAGCACAAGTACCAGATCAGTGTAGGATGGTTATAGTGATTTTGAGGAGGGAGGCTCCAAAACAAAGCGAAGGAAAAAATTTGGAGGGTGGTTGTAGTCATTACAATATTGGCGACACACTAGTAGAACTCCATCTCTCTGTATGGAACTTGTTCATGAAAAGCGAGTCTAACTCCTCTAGAAGTATTATTCGATTCTTAAATTATCATGGCTTCAACACTAAGCTTGAGCTAAAGATATAGTCTGATACCATTCTCTTGATCAGTCGGCACACATTCCAAGGCAAGTCAAGTCAATTGTTCAAACGGAGATGACAGCTATATTGATACACAAGTAATAAAGATGTTAGAGTCTTAGTTTCATCTCTGGTGTTGTTCTGTTGTTAGCAGGCCTTGACAGTACCCCGATGGAGTCACGTAGTGTTAGAGAATTATATATTACAAACCAATGGAATACATAAAATATTGCAGAAATATAAGCACAGAAAATGCATAAAACAAGAGAGACATAGATATACGTGGTTCACCCAGTTTCGGTTATGTCCATGGAGAAACACCCAGTCCTTCTTTTTATATTATCCAGCAAACTGAAGAGATACAACCTACAGCAGATCCACTGTAATTCCCTCTTCACTCTCAATCTCCTCTCTCTTCCTCACTCAGAATACATATATACATAGACGAAATACAATCCCCTCATATATAGCAAGGGGTTTCCTTCTAGGGAAAAAAATCATAAATTAAACATAACTTCTATCGTCAAATCTCCACCTAATCAACGGCCTAGATTGACTACAAAATTACAACATTTTACAAGGAAATTTTACATCTATTCTTAGCTTCGAGGGCGCTGCCCCCGCTCCCCTTGCCAGGGGGGGGCTCCCAAAGGTCGCAGTTGCCCCCCCCTAGACCCCCCCTATAGCGAATATTTTACGGGTGGCGTTGCCGCCCCATTACGGACTGGGGTCCAATGCGGTGATACCTTTGAATATAGAATATAATCAGGCTCCACACCCAACACGTAGGAACACAAGCATCAATCCACTGCCAGCAAGCCTAGTCAGTACCTTAAAGGAGTTACTTGCATCACCTCTTTATGCAGGAATCCTTTCTCTTCTTTTGCCTTAATCATTTTTCAATTTTTCATTTTTTCATTTTTTAAAGAACTGTGCATAGGCACTTATTTATTTTAGATGCGGAAGAGGTATCCTAACTTATTGAGAGTAGAAGAGGTTTTCCCTTTAGAGAAGTAATTTATATATACCTCCGACAATACTTGTTCAGGTTTTCCCCCTCACCTTACTCTACTTGACTGAGCTAATAAGGGTTAACCCAAAAGGACCAATTAGCGTAGGTGGTACTAGTTAAAGTGTAAGCGTTATGTTTTCACCAAGATTCACTTTGAACATAACGTATTTTACATCAGGGTATCATCGATTGATGACAACATTTCTTTCATAAAGAGAGAGGAAAACAGATAACCAAATGTTAATAGTTGTACAAGTCCTCTTGTACTTTACCTTGTTTGTCTCGAGAGCCACGCATAGTTTCATGGGAAACAAAACCTATGGGTGAAAAACAAGAAAACAAACAGAAAGAAAAGGACATAATTAAATGAAATCAAAGTAAGAATACAAAGAAGGCAAACAAGCAACATGAACAAAGTAAACAAAGCAAGCATCCAAACAAAGAAAAACAAGAAAGCAAACACTACTCATACTCCTAAGGTAAACAAGGGCCCTTTTACATAAAGTGATATTTCCAATGTAGCCATTGGCACATTGGTTCGCCCATGTTGCTGAAGGCATGGTTTATGAGAATGATAAACGTGTAAACCATCAAACAAGAAAGATACAATAGTGAATACCAACATTCTCCGAGCTTAAAAATATCCACAGAAAAGAAATTAATAAAAGCGCAAGTCAAGAATTCTGTGGACGTATCATGGTCATGCATCACACTATGCACAGATGACAGACATTCACACTCTTTTGATTGTGACAAATGAGAAAACATGAGAGAGAAAGAAAAATTATGCATAGAAAGAGTGCTCGTTGTGTATGACTCCTCCAATGAATGAGCGATGGGATCATGTGCTTCAGGTGGAGGATGTGAGTTCTATCAACCGATCGATCTTTAGTGTAAACAAGTGAGTGTTGAGGAGCCTTATGTATTTTAAGATATTTGTGATGTGGAGTGGAATCGACATTAAGACAACAAGGACCTGACATAACCATGAGCTCGGGCTGAAGTGCCTCAACAGCTTGTGGCGTTTCCACTTGATCAAAAGGTATATCATCAAAGACGAATGGCTTACAAAGATCGACAGTGAATGAATCAACATTGTGATCAAATGAAGGAAAAAAGAGATCACAACAACTACGATTAGAAAATTTGATATGTTCATCGACATCCTCAGAGGGAACAATGAGAAGCAAGAATATTCACGCTCTGCATTTTCGAAAAAGATAGATGAAATATTGAGTGGATTTTCAAACACAGATGTTTCCTCTCCGCTATGCAATGATAGATTGATATCTAGTGTATTTTGTGAACGATCGAAAGTATATGCATCCAAGAATTTACTCTCACACGGAAAATCAACAATGGAAGAATCACCAAATATGTATGGGAAAAGCAGATGATGTGCAGACAAAAGGAGGTCATCCTTCACCGCGAGTTCTTCTTCAGGTTCCCACACATACTCATCATAAATGATAATGCAGGTTGGCTGCTGTTGAGCCTCAAACCTGCACTCATTTACCCATCCTCCCAGTAGCCTTTTCCTACTCATTTCCTTCTTTTGTCATCATTTCCTTCATCAACTTGTTCAATTCATTGCATTATAGGACTTTTTAACATGATTTGCTAATTGTGCTAATGATTGACTGTTGGTTTAGATTTTTGGTTCAAGTGCTGCAATTTCGCAGCTTATACAGGGTTTCCGCAGCCAATCTCTGATTCCGCAGCCGATCCCAGATTCCGCAGCCATTTTCTTATTTGCTATGCTCCATGTGTCCTCCAGGGGAAAGATCCACATCGACAAGTTTGTATGACTGTGTACATGGTGCGTGTGCTGTCAGCTCAGCCAAACTGGTCGTCTACACCCCTGGTCAACGCGGAGGTAACTCTGGTCAAACGGCAAGGTTGCAAATGGTGGCACGGCTCTGCGTGTTCAGGTGAAGCACGGAACGCACATCTGGCCTCTTCTTTAGCCACGAAGACTGCAGGGGACAAGAATCCAACAGCGGATTTATCAACCACGATGACCGTTTCCTAAATCCGTGCACGGTGCTGCTGAACGTGTCTTTTGCACAACTTTTAGTTAGCTTAGTTTACGCACAGAACAGTTTTTGTTTCTGCTATAAATAAAGCGTTTCCACACGCTGATTAGTTAGCCTTTAAGCTAGTCTTTTGTTGTTGTTATTTAGTGTGTAAAACTTTGTTTCAAGACTATTTTTCACAGCGTTTACGCTGCCCACTGTATTTTATTATGTGTTGATTTAATACCAAGAAGACAGTTCTGTTCTTACCTGCGTAGCTGATCTTTTTAATTGGTTGAAGTGGATGGAGGGCCCCTGTCTGCTACAACCATTGTACAGTAGCTTTTAAATTTATTTTCCTGCATTTCTTTTTTCTAATTTCCCATGTATATTAATGTACAGTTTGATTTCTGCAAATTTTGATTTCTTTTGACATGTATATTATTGTACAGTTTGAATTATGCTGCTTTACATTTCCGTACTTTTCATGACTGATCAGTGTGTGTTTTTGCAGCTTTATTAGGAGCCCGGGACAGTGTGCTTTTCCTTCTTTTTATCACTAGTGGCATTTGAAGTTGTCTTATCTAAACTGCTGACTTTTGCTTTGATTTTCATTAGTTTCCTTGCTTAGTTAGTTTCCTTGCCTAGTTTACTTTATCAAGTTTTGTCAAGTTGCTAATCTCTTGATGGTTCTTTTTATCATAATTCACTAACTTTTAAGGGACCAAAACATCATTTAATTGCAGCTTGGTTTATTTAGTTTTAGACTCATATTGCTAATTCACTCCTAACTCTTTTTCACATGATCAATTTAGCTAAAGGCAGAATGTTAAGGGAGAATTAAGTAGTGTGATTTGTCACTTAATTTTTGCATTGCTTTAGATTCAATAGAGGAGTTAGAGTAGTGTTATTGCTTTCAATTGAGTTAATGTAGATGTCATTTTCATTCTTATCAGTAGTAAAGGTATTGGACTAGTGCCATTGGTCTTTTTGTTTGATGCTTTACTTTCATTTGAAGCTTTAATTTCATTCCAAGTTATTGTTCAAGTTTTCTCTTTAAATTTCAAGAAGCATTTAGAAATCGCCACATACACGCACATTCACTCACTTGTTTATAACTTCATCACATCACATTAGGAAGATAAGTCAAACATGAACTAAAAACGACAAAAGGAACTAGGAAAGGTTGCTTAAGTATATATTGTACACTTCACTTCATCAGCTTACGAGCCCCGGGTTGACAATTTATGATAGCAATTTAGACAACACTAAATTGACCAAACATTTTGGCGCCGTTGCCGGGGAAGTGAAATTAGGTAGCCAATTTCCAAAAAAAAATTAAGAAAATTTCAAGAAAGGGAAATTGATAACCTCTCAAAGTATGCTCTCCTCTTGCACCTAGGGTGATCTGGAGGATCAGAAAAGAGAAAATTATTGGTTTAATAATTTCTTAAGTATGCTCTCTTCTTGCACCTAGAGTGACCTGGAAGATCAGAAAGAGAATTATTAGCCTGACTTGAAGAAAAATAAAAAATGACATGCATAGAGCTAGAGATTCTAGGGGAAGGTTTTTAGCTAGAGCCAAGAGTTCAATTTTTACAAGTCCATCCACTTCAAGGAATAGACAAGAGACACCTCCCTCATCTCCAACTGACACTCCTAGCCCTAGGATTCCTGGAATTCAAGAGGCAAGAATTGACTCTCCCACACCATCTATTGAATTTGAATCAGAAAGAGATCCTTTCCTTCCTTCTACAGAAAGACCAATTGTAATTGAAGAAGTAGAATCATCAGAAGAAGAGGGAGAAATTCCTTCTCATTCACCCTTTGTAGAAGAACCAGAAGACTCTGAAGTCTCTAGGGAAACTACCATGACAGAGGAAGGAGGTGGTAGAGGTAGAGGTAGAGGAGGAGGAGGAGGAAACAATGGAGGAGGTAGAGGTAACATTGGAGGAAATAGGGATGGGGATAACTCATTTGGGTTTCCTATCGTCGATGAGGACTCCCGAGCCACCATGAAAAACGTCTCGCCATCTATCCTCCCAAACTTTCATGGGTTAAGGAATGAGGACCCTGAAACATTTCTATTTGAGTTTGAAGTCGTATGTCGAACTTATGATTATCTGGATGACTCTCAAAAACTCAAATTGTTCCCTTCAACATTGAAAGGACAAGCTTTGAAATGGTTCATGGGATTACTCACTCAATCCATTAGGTCTTGGAATGATATGAAACAGACATTTTTGGATAGGTACCTGGACTATTGTATGCCCACCAATCACAAGGATGAGGTATTTAAAATGGTACAAAGAGAAGATGAAAACTTAGAGGATTTACTTGAAAGATTTCAATATAACTTGAAAAGAGCAAAAATGAGTAACTTGGATGAGGAGACCTTGAAAGCCCTCCTATTAAAATCCATTAGGGATGAATGGATAGATATTCTGAACATGATGGGGAAAGGAGATATATCTCAACTTTCACTCAATGATATAGCAGAGCTATGTGTCCATCTCTCAAGGGGCAAATCAAAAACTCAAAAAGGGCCTAGAGATCCTTCTCTCCTCAGAGCAAATAAATCTGCAACTGGATCAGTAAGTAGGGCTGAGATCGGCAATATGCTTGATGAATTCAAAACTGACATCTTAGGGAGTCTTAGTGAACAATTAGACACCCTTGAGATTCACAATAAACATAAAGCAGAAACTGAGGCTTTGGCCATTTTTTGCCCGAAATGTAGGAAGAAACATGCTCTAAGGGAATGCCCCTTGGATGCAAAAGTTGTAGAAACATGTGTAATTTGCTCAGAAAACCATGAGACCAAGGATTGTCCTTCAATTCCTGGGCTCAAAGCTGTCTTTCAAGAAGATCCAAACACACTCGAATCTCTCTGTTTTGTTGCAAGGAGACCTTGGCAAGGGCAACAAAATCAAGGGTTTAACAACTCTATGAATTTCCAACCCCAACCAAATTGGAATCCTTGGCAACAACCTTGGTCCCAACCTCAAAATCCTTTTCAATCATGGATACAAGGTATGCAAAATCCTTATCGGAGAGTTTCTCAATTCTATCAATATCCTCCATCTTTTCAAAACCAGCAAGCTCCACAACTTCCAAATCAAAGTCCACAACTATCATTGCCATTTCCTCAACAACAACCTTCTCCACAAAATCAAAATTCTCAACTCTTGCTTCCATCCCAACAGAAGTCAAATCAACTTCCTTCTCAGCCATTGCCAAACCCCAATAATAAAAACCCTCAAAATGCTTACATGATGGAAGGTCAACCATTCCCTACCTATATGATTGTTCCTCTTAATGAAGTACAACTCAGATCAGGTAGAGTTCTAGATAAACCTTCTATAAATACTCAACAGCCAAGCATTTCTGAGGAAGAGTCTCTTGAAGCCAATAAGGGTTCTGAAGTTGCTCTTCAAAACCCAACTACTCAAAAAGAAAAGGAAAAAGAATCAACCCCCACAACTCCCATAGTTGAGCAACATACATCTCTATCCACACCTCATTTTCCTGAAAGATTACAAATAGATAGAGGAGTGGAAAAACAAATTTGGTTGCCTGACTATAATTTTCTAGATGAATTGAAAAATGTCTGTATCAAGATTCCCTTGTTACAAGCCATTAAGGAAATTCCTATTCTAGCAAAAACAATAAAGGAGTTGAGCCTTAAAAGACCAGGAAGGAAACCAAGAGATACCAGAAGGATCCACCTGGTAGGGAAAATTGCAGACATCATGATGGGAAAGATTATTATGCAGAAATATGTAGATCCCGGTAGTCCAATTGTCAAAACACATATCAATGGGGTAGAAATACCAAATACTTTGATTGATTTAGGTGTTGCTATCAACATTATGAGTAGACAGACCATGGACCAGTTAAAACTTCCTAACCTTCTCTTTACACCTACTTTACTGCAACTTGCAGATCGATCAATCATTAAACTTGATGGTGTATTGGAAGACATTCCAGTCTCCCTAGACTCTTAGGAATATCCAGTTGATTTTATGATTTTAACTCCCAAGAACAATCTAGGAGGACATCCTCTTATTTTAGGAAGACCTTGGCTAGCCACAGCTGATGCTTTTATAAGTTGTAGGTCTGGGGATATGTATATTTCTGATGGTAATTCGACAAAGAAGTTCAATCTGTATCCTCCAGCGAAAGCAATTACAGAAATAGGAGATAATGAGTGGGTTGATGATGAAGATACTATACAACCTGTCTTTACCATTTCTGAGATTAGTGAAGATAGTCAAATTTTGAACACATTAGAAAAATTTGAACCATCTTCAGAATATGACTCCACGCAATTTCAGTTGGATTCTGACATTGAGTGTCTATCATCTAGACAGATGTCTCTTTTCTCTATGGAAGAGTTTGGTAGTTTTGCCATTGAAATTTTTCCAGGAAAAACACTGAATATCAACAAAAACTTGGAAAAATCACAACAGGAAGAGCTAACCAAAGTCTGGATGAGCCTATCAGAAGCCCAAAAGCATAGAATGGAGCAGCTGAATGAGCTAGATGAGATAAGACAAGATGCAATTTTAAGGACTGATCTAGTTCAGCACCAAAGAACTAAGTGGCATGATCGACACATCAAAGAGAGAAAGTTTCAAAAGGGAGATTGGGCACTATTTTTGATTCCAAATTTAAGGACTTCAAAGGAAAATTTCAAACTCATTGGCTTGGACCATATGAGATTGATGAAGTCTTTAACAATGGAGCAGTTCGAGTGAAGACCATTGATGAGCTTCAGACTCCTCTCATTGTGAATGGCCACCGATTGAAAGTCTACCACAAGCCACTCTCAAAGGAGGAATTTGTTAAAATCTTCCAAGAAGATTCTGCAATGAGGCTGGCGGAGAAGAATTCTTCTCCTCCATCAGCCTAGTCTTTATTTCTTTCAGTTAAAAAAAAAAAAAGAAAAAAAGAAAAAAAAAAAATCTCTTGTATAAGCCTGAAAACCAATCTTGGATTGGCGGTCTTATGCAGAAAATATAAAGTGAAAATCAGGGTCACCTGACACTTTATATTTTCCAAATAAAAAAAAATCTCTCTTTCTCTTTCCATCTCATCCGCCATTTTGTCCATCTCATCCGCCATTTCATCCATCTCATCATCTCCATTCCACTTCATTTTTTTCTTCCAGTTCATTCATTCCATCTCATTTCCACCAATAAAGTCCCTCTCAGGACTATTCCATTCAGTTAAGTCTGTTCTAATCATCTTTGTGCAGGCAGAAAAGTGTTGTTGCAGTTTCCGCAGCTAGGAAACCATTTCTGCAGCTCATACCAAGTTTCCGCAGCCAGCACACTCTGTCTCTGTAATCAAAGCAACTCTGTTTTCAAAAATAAAAATTTACAGTCAGAGGTATCATCATCATCAAAGGGCAGCAAGGATACATAGCACCTACAAGGTCAGAAAGCAATCAAAAGTTAGCCACCATAATCAACAAAGGGATCAAATGCAAACGTATGAAGGTATGTTCCAAATTTTTAACCAACAGTTTAATGTCATTTATGCATGGTTTTCAAATCGTGGTAGGAATCACTTAATGCAATGATTGACAAGATTATCCCACTCCTCGTCCACTCCTCGTCCACGATCACGCCTAATCCACCTCATCACCCTCCTAACGGTCCCCTAATTACTATTGATTCAAACTTAATACGAGCTGCTCTTCCATTAACTACTCGTACCTCAGTGACGTATACCAGTGTACTACGGCTCTACATATGATCATTTCTGCAGCCAAGTGTACGTAGCCACCCGACGCTTAAGGATTTGGTCGTTGCTTCATCTACTCATATCTCCATTTCCCACATGCATAAACTCATTGCCGTGTTGTTTTCTACTCTCTCATACCACCGTTTCCATTCTCGTTTTCATACACCACTCTCGTTTTTATTGTAAATCTCTCTCTTTTATTTTTCCTCACCTCTCTGTTCAAAACCCCGATCACAAGTTCTGCACCATACCGTTTATTACATTACGGCTACTCTGTTACAACCGTAATTCCCCTGTTTTTCCCGTGAGCATTCTCCTCAAGCATCCATATACTACTGTCAGAGCTTCAAGTAAAACTGAGAGCCGAAAATGGGGAAATTGTTAAGAGCAGAACCGGAGGGTTCGAAATTTTTAGAGGGTTACCCACAGACAAAGGAAGCACTGCAGAAAGCCAAATGGTTGAAGTTCATCCAGAAATTTAAAGGGTACAATAAAGAGGTGACAAAGGCATTTGCCCGGTCATTTAATGGAAATACCGTGGAGGTAGGAGACCTGCAGTTCACCATAACAGAGAGCACCTTGGCCACAGCAACCGGGTTGCCTCAAAAAGGAGAACGCTGGTTCAAAAACAGAACAGTTGAAGATCAAGAGTGGAAAAATATGCTCAAGAATCCAGGTATGGATACCTCCATTTTTACTAAGGGAATCCCTGTACATGTCATTAAGGAAGAGTGGACTTCATTACTATTGCTTGTTCAAAAAATTTTAACATGTGAAGGCCGCTTCGGTATCATGTATGTATACCATGGAAGAATCATGATGCACTTTATGGATGACCATGCTATCAACCTACCTTATTTCTTGTTAGCTAGTCTAAGGAAGATGAGTACCACTGTTCAGAAACACGTGGGAACCATTGAACCCCACTTGTATCATCATGGACTCATTAGAATTTTAATTGAGGAGCAATTGAAAATTAAAAAGGATACGTGGGAGAAGTTTCTAGTTAGAAACCATTTTCAAGAGGTAGCTGAAGCCTCTAGCAGCTCTCCTAGGATACCAAAGAGAAGTAGGAGAAGAGGGAAAGAAGTTACTGCCCAAGAAACTGCTGTAGAAATTGAAGAAACTGCCCAAGAGACTGCTGAAGAAACTGTTCAAGAAACTGCCCAAGAAATTGCTCAAGAAGAAAGGAAAAAGGGAGGCAGAACTAAAAGACAAAAGAGGGATAAAGGGAAAGCCATTGTGCAAGAGTCATACCCTTCACCTGAGCCCTCAATTGAAGAAGACTCCCAAACACTAGCTGATAGACTTGCTCAACTCCATGCTACTGCCCTCTCAAAGAAGAAACAAAAGAAAAAACAAAGTACCTTGCAAAAGCAAAAGAGCACTAGTGCCGTGAGAAGGAGCAGCAGACTAAAAAGGAAAATGAGGGTCACTAAAGACAAACAGCCACATTTTATTGACTTGGGAGAAAGTACACCTGAAAAGGTTGCTACCGAGCTTGATTTTGAATCAAGTTCCCCACGTGTTGAGGTCACTCCTCCACGTGAAGAAATCCCATTTCAGCAAGACCCTCAAACAGAGTTTGAATATGAACCAAGTCCAAGAAGATCACCTAACATTGACCCTGACCAGCAGGAGGTGTACAATTACTTGGAAACCTTAGAGCAATCAGCTGCTGGTCCTAGCACTATCTTGCCTCTTGATCAACAGGTTCAATCTCTAAAATAAGAAGTGTTCAAGCTAGAAGTCCTGAATCGCCATATTAAACAGGAAAATGAAGCATTGAGAGAATAGAGCAAGGTGGACAAAATTTTCCACGACAACACAATGCTTCACTTGGGTCTTTGGCAGAAAAAGAATAGGAAATTGAAGAGGAAATGCAAGAAATTGAGCAGGGCCTTGATTAACTTGAAATTTAGGTGTTTGGTTAGAAAACCAAGAACAAATTTGGCAGCAAGAAGAAAAAGGAGAAGGTTGGATGTCTTGGCAGAGGAATCTGAGCATATGGACTGAAAAATCATGACAAAGTTTTGGTTGCATGAGGACATGCAACACCTTCACAGTGGGGGTATGTTGAGCCTCAAACCTGAACTCATTTACCCATCCTCCCAGTAGCCTTTTCCTACTCATTTCCTTCTTTTGTCATCATTTCCTTCATCAACTTGTTCAATTCATTGCATTATAGGACTTTTTAACATGATTTTCTAATTGTGCTAATGATTGACTGTTGGTTTAGATTTTTGGTTCAAGTGCTGCAATTTCGCAACTTATACAGGGTTTCCGCAGCCGATCTCTGATTCCGCAGCCGATCCCAGATTCCGCAGCCATTTTCTTATTTGCTATGCTCCAGGTGTCCTCCAGGGGAAAGAGCCACATGGGCAAGTTTGTATGACTGTGTACATGGTGCGTGTGCTGTCAGCTCAGCCAAACTGGTCGTCTACACCCCTGGTCAACGCGGAGGTAACTCTGGTCAAATGGCAAGGTTGCAAACGGTGGCACGGCTCTGCGTGTTCAGGTGAAGCACGGAACGCACAGCTGGCCTCTTCTTTAGCCACGAAGACTACAGGGGACAAGAATCCAACATCGGATTTATCAACCACGATGACCGTTTCCTAAATCCGTGCACGGTGCTGCTGAACGTGTCTTTTGCACAGCTTTTAGTTAGCTTAGTTTACGCACAGAACAGTTTGTGTTTCTGCTATAAATAAAGCGTTTCCACACGCTGATTAGTTAGCCTTTAAGTTAGTCTTTTGTTGTTGTTATTCAGTGTGTAAAACTTTGTTTCAAGACTATTTTTCACAGCGTTTACGCTCCCCACTGTATTTTATTATGTGCTGATTTAATACCAAGAAGACAGTTCTGTTCTTACCTGCGTAGCTGATCTTTTTAATTGGTTGAAGTGGATGGAGGGCCCCTGTCTGCTACAACCATTGTACAGTAGCTTTTAAATTTATTTTCCTGCATTTCTTTTTTCTAATTTCCCATGTATATTAATGTACAGTTTGATTTCTGCAAATTTTGATTTCTTTTGACATGTATATTATTGTACAATTTCAATTATGCTGCTTTACATTTCCATACTTTTCATGACTGATCAGTGTGTGTTTTTGCAGCTTTATTAGGAACCCGGGACAGTGTGCTTTTCCTTCTTTTTATCACTAGTGGCATTTGAAGTTGTCTTATCTAAACTGCTGACTTTTGCTTTGATTTTCATTAGTTTCCTTGCTTAGTTAGTTTCCTTGCCTAGTTTACTTTATCAAGTTTTGTCAAGTTGCTAATCTCTTGATGGTTCTTTTTATCATAATTCACTAACTTTTATGGGACCAAAACATCATTTAATTGCAGCTTGGTTTATTTAGTTTTAGACTCATATTGCTAATTCGCTCCTAACTCTTTTTCACATGATCAATTTAGCTAAAGGCAGAATGTTAAGGGAGAATTAAGTAGTGTGATTTGTCACTTAATTTTTGCATTGCTTTAGATTCAATAGAGGAGTTAGAGTAGTGTTCTTGCTTTCAATTGAGTTAATGTAGATGTCATTTTCATTCTTATCAGCAGTAAAGGTATTGGACTAGTGCCATTGGTCTTTTTGTTTGATGCTTTACTTTTATTTGAAGCTTTAATTTCATTCCAAGTTATTGTTCAAGTTTTCTTTTTAAATTTCAAGAAGCATTTAGAAATCGCCACATACAAACACATTCACTCACTTGTTTATAACTTCATCACATCACATTAGGAAGATAAGTCAAACATGAACTAAAAATGACAAAAAGAACTAGGAAAGGTTGCTTAAGTATATATTGTACACTTCACTTCATCAATTTACGAGCCCCGGGTTGACAATTTATGATAGCAATTTAGACAACACTAAATTGACCAAACAGCTGCTCAACACCAACTCTATCGACAACTTTCTCCTCGCGAACAACAAATGTGGAGTCCAGAATGGGAGAGCACAACACAATACAATCTGGAGGATCAACAAAACTTGGGGATGAAGGTTGAGGAAATAAGTCCACGTGACAACCAACAATATTGTCAGCCAAATCTATGCAGAGATCAAGAGCAAGTGGGGTGGGAGGATGTGATAGTTCAATAGATAGATGCGCACCTTCTCCCGCCTCACACCATGGGGCCAAAGTTGTTTGATGAGTTGAGGATGGACAGTCACTTGTGAAAGCAACCGTGTTTGTCTTGGATTTAACATCTTTAACACCGAGGTATGCTGGGGTTGGTTTGAATGATTCTAATACATGTCAATCCTAAGATATGTGAAGAAGAAATGAGAGATTATGAGATTGATACCGGAATTGCACCACGGATTCATCAAGGGCCTTCCGTAATTCAAGACATTTTTTATTAAGTGATTGGAGGTCAAATTTATGGAAAGCATGAGATAACTCTGAAAAAAAGTGACGAAATGAGTGAATAGATTTTTTGGGTAGTGTGACAAACCATTACAGTGGGTTCCCATGAAGCATGAATCCGAACAACATGTAGATCACATAATCCTCATGGGATTCGAGGTTTCCACATAGATTGGAAAAGGCAAGACTATGCCTCTCCCAAGTTGTTCTGTCATCACCTTCATATGTGTTCAGTGACAAGAGATTCTAGGACTTCGGGACTTCAAAGTCATCACCATAAGACAAACATCTCGGAGGACAAAGTGTATCATAAGACATGATAAATGTGGGAAGATTCAAAACAGATTTTGAGGACTCAACTTGCCATTTGGCCCTCCTTCTAGCACCATAAATTTTGACAGTGTTGGACCTGGCAACATGTCAGGGGATCTCCCCAATAAGAGGTCCCACCTAGACCTCAGATTGTTTGGAGTAAAAGTCCCAGTAGTGGGTAGTCAAGCTATGCCTTAAATGTGATATCGCGAAGAGGTAAGTAAGATATCCTTGTCAGAAACAAGTGTGTGACATTGCAGCGAGTCAGGAGAGATGCATGAGGAGGTTCTATCACACGCAGCTTGTAATATTATGCATCCTGAAAGGAACACACGAGCTGAAATACATCGCAAGCTGGAAATCAGAGTAGTCGACAATCCAAAGTAATGAGTTAAACCAACAACATGCTTCAATAAGATTCATACAATCACATATGAAATAGTCCATACATCAATGCATAAGTAAAACTACATACATTTCTAAAGTAGCAAAAGTATTCGAACTACAATAACAACATATGCATGAAATGTGTTGGCTTTGTTATATTATATAAAGTGAAAGTTACATCCATACATACAGCCATGACAGTGACTAGCCCCAATAGTGGAAGGTTACAGTCAATGCCACCTGCTCTTCTAAAGAGATGTGCTTGCTCTGCACTGTGGAGAAGCCAAGGATTATCACAATACTCTCCAAGCACTCTTTAAGCAATGCCTAGCAAAAGCTTGGCTCCCAAAAGTATGTTCTATGAGTTATGAGGTTCTATTTATAACAAAGGGAGGGGTGACCCTTGACATTCCCCTTCGTGACTCTTGGACTACCTTCATGACTCTTTACATTACATATGAATGTTTGTATTCCACTAATGACACTTGGAATTTCACTTTACATCATGTTTACAAGAGTTATACAGTTTCGAAATACACCCATGTCGAACAAAATTGGCTTAAGTCAACCAAACAAGACAACACGAAGACTCGGACATTGTGGAAAGACCAACTCATCAACCTTCTCTCTATGATCCTTAGTGTCGAACTGATGCCATGCTTGATAGTGAACAATGGTGTCTACGTACTCTTTGATGGTGTCCTTCTCGAAATAAACTCTTGCCTCCATTGCTTCTGGGTATACTGATTTGGAACATTGGTCCAAATCATCCTATAACATGCATAGCTTACTCCTGAGTAAGGTCAGGTCGGCAATGCACATTCGCATGTTATCTGTGATGAACTACAAATCTGTGCTGGTGGTTGTGAGCATCAACTGACCAAAGTACACATTGAGCTCCGGTCTCACTTCATTCTTATCTTTGGCCTCGGAGATCATACCAATTCACAGGGTGCCATACTTTCTCACCATGACATCCAAACTCCTATACAATCATGCATATGAAGCCTCCAAACTCATGATGAGGATTTTTTCTTTATCCAACTCCACCTGGAACTTCATCATCTTGTGGAAGTGAAGCAGGGATCCTTTGTACCTCATCGTCTATGTATTTACATGATCAACTGCAGCATGTATGTCTGCGATTTTTCGCACTATCTTAGTGTAGCACTGTTGATGACCATGTAGGTGGAAAACTGCCTTGTGCACAGTGATGAACCTATCATACAGTCTCCATGTGACTGTCTCAAGAGATGATACTTCAACAAGTATGTCCATCGTCATCTCTTCTCTGGCGGATCCTGTTGACTACTCCTGTCTCTGCTTGGTTGCTTGCAACTCATTAGTCATGCACTAGTTTTCTTCTATCAAGAACCTAACACTCAAGCTCCTTGCTTTGGCATAAGCCTTTGTAGCATTGGTTAAGGTAGTTGGATGTCTTCATACGTCTGACATAATCACCCGTGATTCCAAGTGCACAGGTGATGCATGCTCATCAAAGGATATGTTTTACACCTCTCTGCCAGATGGTCCTCAAGGAGAATGGTATCCCCTTTTTCACTCGGGACTTGCTCTGTTGTTGGAGCTGATGAAGCGTGTGGAGTGAAATCGATTTATTTTGGCATGAGGTTGGTATGATGATCCTAGTTTGTCTGCTCCATCTCCATGTCCATCTGTTCTACTATCTGTTCATCAGGCAGAGCAAGTTCTTGTTCCTATGGCTACTCACCTTGTTCCTCATTTGTTGTTGCTTCAAATTCTTCAACCTGTATCGGTGCAGTTTGTGTTGTCTATGCGTCTTGCACTTCCTCGTGTTCCTATTCCTGTTCCTGTTCATGCTAATGTTGTGCTTCCTTCTCTCTTCTACACAGCTCTTGTTCTTCTGTGACCTTTTGTTGTAATTCCTGCAACATCCTCTCTGTATCTTCCAACCTTTACTTCGCTCTCCTTCTTTGCGCTATCCTCTTGTCACGTTGTCACCTATTGACATCTATCTCCAAAGCTACCTTTTCCACAAGTGGGTCTTCCTTAAACTTGTATCTTTTCTCCATCTCTGTGCTTTTGGAAATCTTCCTCTTGCATTTGTCTTGCAAAGGTTTGCTACTTGTTTCTGCTATTGTTGCTACTCCCTATGGTGCTGCTGCCTTGAGTGCCGCTAGCCACTCCACTGCAATGTTGGATAGTTCGTTGAGCCTAGAGGAGATATAACAATATCTCCATGGGTCTTCCTCTATCTAATGACATGCCCCTTGGATCCAAGAAGGTACACTTTCACACAGTGGTCCCTGCATAAACCATGTGGGTTGTACGGGTTGAAAATCGTGGTGTCGAACTTAAACTTCTTGTTGGCATTATGAATTAGGTGTTGTCCATGATGGAAACCTACTTGATGAGTTTACCTTGATGACAACCTATTTGGTGAATGGAAACCTACTTCACAAGTTGTCTCTTGATAAAAATCTACTTGTTAAAGGTATAAATAAGATGTGCTTACAGATGTGAGAAAGTGTTTTGAAAAATGCATGGGAGTTCAGAGGCAGAAGATTTATAAAGTTGGAAGTTCAAGAACTATACGAGGGTTTGTCAAGGCCAAGTCATGTATACACACGAGTTTAATGAAGAAAAGTCACGTACAATTTTCATACCATGGTATTCTAAATACCAGGGGTCTTTACCATGGTATTGGCCCATAGTAATGAGCGTAACAACACATATTGATGTTGTCAAAGATTACCACTGACACTAGTGTAGTTTTGACCCATGTTATTGAAAAATGCTAAAATATATAAGGTTGTGAAGATCAAAATGTGCAAGGGTGCAAGTGATGGAAATATTATGAATAGTTAGCTCTAAAGAAAATATGCATGTTATGGGTTTTTTTATTTTTTGCTTGATATAAACTAAGTATGCACTTGAGAGTTTGATGATGGATAAGATCCAAAAGATTTGAAATAATTACGCACTGATGAATACAATGATGGATCAAAATCATGAGACCTGAAATGAATTTCCATTGTATGATCTTCTCATCGATTGACTAGATCTAAGTACTGACACATGTTTTTATCTGTGAATATTATGATCTAGCTCTTTTCGAATTTTTGAAGAGTTGCGCAATTTTAGGTCAAAATCTCTAGATATATACATAGGTTGGTCTCAGGAAAAGCATGTATACATGCGGGTTCGCTTCTTCAAAGTCACATATATAAAGTAAAGGGCTTTTGTTCATAAATGATTGATCAACCTCATCGGTGTTGCTGCTTCTCTGTTTTCAATGATGTCCTCATGATTGATCTCGGTTGAGTGATATTGTCTAAAGTAGAATTGATTGAATGATGAAGTTGAGTTTGGTTATTGATTGATTGAAGAACGTTAAGATTACTTGCTGATTATGATTGAAGATCAGAGACAGTTCTGTGATTGGTTCATAGTGTTGCAGTAGATCTGAGTATGATTTAGTGTTCTTTTTCAGAATTGGAGTGGTCAAGTTTTCATTTTTCAGTATATTAATATCTGTACACAAGTTTCTCTACAGAAAAGTGCATATGCATGTGGGCTGCCTTAAGTGGAGTAGCATATACATTTTGATAGATGGGTGATGAACATTTGAAGTAACGGAATATGGTTTCTGTGATATATAGTATGATATTTGATATAGTGATCTAACTGTTCCAATTGATTGGTTGAGTTTTGATTAAGTTCAGTTGATTGGGTTTTAGTGATTGATTAATTAGTTGTATCAGAGATTGATGAGTGTGTTACAGTGATGAGTTACAATTTTATTATTGATATTGAGCTTAAGTGTTGATAATGGGTCCAGTCTGGAAATTTAATGAAATGTGGCCTGCAAGTAATGATGTGTTGTAGAAGGTGGGTCTAGTGTGAAAATTTATGAAATTTGGTCCATGGATGTTGTTGAGGGTTGGAGCTTTCAGTAATGAAATCAAAGCTTCCTTCCAGTAGTGGTTGTTAATCAGATCACGGGGTTGGAGCTCCCTTCCAATAGGAGCAGGAGAACGAACAAAGGTTGTAGCCTTCTGCATGTGGGTGTCTATGTACTAGTATGATTCTACACCAGTACAATATTGTAAAGTGATATTTATTTATATTAAAAGAAGATAGAGATGACAACAATAGGTGGTTTTTTCCCGCATTAGGTTTCCACCTTAAATCTTGGTGTTCATGTGTGTTTCTTATGTGTGATGGTTTATTTTGTTCTTACAACACATGGTTACTCTCTATCTAATGTTTAATAAAGTATTTATGCACTAGTTGAGGAAAAACATATCATGAAATAACTTAAACATAAGTTTACTAGAAGTTTGATAGTTGTCTTAAGAAAACTCATATACACACGTGGGTTACTTTCAGTAAAGTCGCGTATAGAAATTAGAATATGAAATAAAAAATTTATTGTTTTGAAAATATTGATTCAGCCCCCCCTTTTAGTATTTTTCCCAACACTTCTTGAAGTCTACCACTTTGATATCCGCTTCTTTCAAACTATTGATCACGTACATCCCAATGTGCATAGGATGGATGGGCCATGCTGTCTTCTTCTTCCTTTGTAATCTAGCTAATAACCCTGTCGAGATGTGGTATGAAAATTCCTACATGACCAACTTGTCAATGGAAAACCTTGACAACACATGCGTAGCTTTCTCCGCGTTGTACATCCTGATGAAGGTGCCTTTGGGTGGGGCATACCAATCTGCAATGTTCAGTAATGCCTCCATTACTTCCTGGGACATGTAGGGTGGATCTTGTTCAAAAATCATCATGTACAGAGGGGCGATAAAATGGTCAAATATTCTAACCATGACTCCTCGGTAGCTAGAATCCATGAGAAACTTGCCATATAGGTTCACAACACTCTTTGAAGGTGTCCATGCCCAACCCATGCCAGGAAACTGTTGATGGGCATAGAGTTCATGTAGCAAGTAGGAAAACATGAAAAAAGTTTCTTGTTGATCCTTGGGTGGACTTCGTGCATTGGATAGATCTACTTTCAACTGGAGAGCCAACATGTCAAACCAGTTGAAAGGTTTTTTGTCACACACCTGCTGATCCAACATAGCAACCCAACTCTATGGGAAGGTCTTTGTACTCCCTTGGCCATACAAGTGGCATGCAAAGATGACCAAGAACTGGTATGCCTTCCTGAGTGTTATTGGGAAAACTAGTGTCTATTCAGAGCTACTAGTCCCACTAAGATGGGTAGCTATCTTAGAAACAAACAAGCTAAAGTCACTTGTGTTTTCCTTTATGAGAGGTAGATGAGAAAGAAACAGAGAGTACCAACCTCAGTCTTTCGCTTGGCTCCTTGCTTGTTTCCTTTCCCCTTTGATAGAATCTCACCACCCCTTCCTTACTTGTCCCACTTCAAAGAGCACCTGTAGAGTCAAAGCAGCATAATACCATCAAATCATAGAGATCTATCACCATAAACAATATAGGATGAGATGTATATTAACCATACAAATGCATATATCAATACAAGATTCAGAGATATACAAGAATATGGAGGAAAACTCAAATAGCTTTATTGATAGAAGTAGTAGAAGAGAGGATTACAACCCATTGGTCTGACCCAGCGCCATCCTCCCAGCATGAATGCCCTCTTCACCTCATACAAAGCAATATCACCCAACAATGTCTTCAAAGAGAAACCAACGCCACTTCCTTGCAAATTACAAAATTCCAGCCTTCAGCCCCATGATCTCTAAGATGAGGGATCCATATATAGATATTTGCAGAGGTGTGAGTTAGATTTGGGTTTTTTATTAGTGTCATTCCACTGATAGTTCTTGGTTCCACTTGGAGATTTCATTGATCTCTTACTCATCCCTGGGTGAATTCTAAGAGGCAAGTGTCATATGAGAAGTTTCTAGAAGATTCCTTGATCATCCACTTAGCAAACTATCTCTGCCATTTGCCTATTCTCGCTCATCGCACCCTACAAAAGGCCTTTTTAGTATGCATCATACCTTCCATGTGTACAAGGTGAGATGCATCGCACCTTGGCCATGGAGCAGGTCAGATGATCCAGTTTTGACCAGTTCTGAGTAGTTTTTCAGGGAGAACTTCTGGGAAATGATGTAATCAGTTGACCTTGATCCTTTAGGGTATGAAACAACACTTTAAGGGGTTTAGATGCCCTTGGTTTATGGACATATGTGATTAGGGTTGCAGTGCCCAAATATGTCTATAACAATTGCCCCCTAAAGCATGAGGTCGTAAATCTTTTGATGTCAGGTGAAATCCTTTATCATGAGGATCCAAGGTTTTTCGAACTGGAAGGTGACCAATAATTAGATACAATATAATACATTATCTTCACAATATTTTCATGATCTAGCTGAGGTGGACATTCCCATGCTCAGCTTTATAAAGTCATTTTCATGTACATAGGACAGACAACCGTCTGTGTGGCAAACTGATGATTCTGGTAGAGCTATCATCCTTTGGCTTGGATGATTATCTGTGCAGCAATGATGTACATTTGATGTCTTTATTTTCTTGAATATATCGTAGCCTGGATGGATGAAGCTAGATCCAGGGTCTTCAAACTCGTTCAATCTTCACCTGAAGTACAAGTCGATCCATGTGAAAAGATGTTCTGAAGTCGAACATGGAAAGACATAGCCTGATTACCAGCCAATGATGTAATATGTTAACAGGCATGAGAGGGATCACCGATAATGATAATGACCCTCAAGGTACTGCAGTACAATTCACATGGTGTAAATACATGAATCGATGTCGAACACCACACAAAATCTTTCAGTCAAAGGCCATTAATGTAAACCTGTCACCGGAAGTGAGAAACTTGCCATTGAGGCATGCAAGCTTCAAAGTACTGAAAGGGTTGTTCCTAGGTCGACTTCTTGGATAATGAGCTGATGTCAAAAAGAAGTGACCCGTCATAGGAGGGCATTAATGAATCCCACATCTACAACACGGAATGGAGCAAATGATTTTGTGGAGGTGAAAACGATCTGATGATATAAGGTTCAGGGTGGTAGTCATGAAAGAATGAAGCATGAAGGTATTGCACCGGATGAGACACAAGCTGGGTTGGTGAATTCTCTAAGCGACTTCTCTTGAACATATCGGTGACACTGAAATGGATTGGTAGCGTTAACCCCAAAAGTGGATGGTACAGTGGACCAATGGTGATATGACCGGTGAACGAAATAACCCAACCTGACTCAATCATGGTGACAGAGTGAAAGTGTCATGTTCAAGAGCGACCTGCTACCCATAACGTTTCTTCAAGTTTTCTTCCCAATTTTCCCCAGTCATTTTTGACTAGTACCTCTTTATTTTTGTCAAGCTTGAAGAGGATAACATATGCTTGTTCTATAATTTTCCCTTTGGGCAAACCCATTGCTATGTTTTAACGAGCCTAGAAATAGTGAGACTCACTCTTTTTCTGAACAGACAAGTTTTTTCGTTATTGTTTTAACGAGTTTAACAAAAAAGGATAACTTAGTTCTTTTCAATTTTAGAGAGTTTGAAAAGAGATGGAAAGGAAACTCCAATATTCCTTTTTCGTAATATAATCCCTTAAGTTCGAAAAAGTATAAAACAATGTGAAAGGGATGACTTTTCGATAGTTTTAACGAGCCGAACAAGACAAATTCTCGATCTTTTTGTGTAATAATCCCTCAGGTCCAAAGACATTAAAATCTAGAGGAGGGATGGCACTTCCAATCACTTTAACAAGCTGGAGAGGCAAATTGATCGGCAATCTTTTCATATTTTATGAGTCAGATGAAAAAGCTTAAAGGAGACTCGTTTTTCGAGGAACGAGCAATGTTTTTGGATAGCAGCTAGTTTCAGGGAATGTTTGGAACTTTTCAATCATGGTAGTGTAAAGAAGGTGGCTAATAGGATCACTCATCGCAACTATTCCTCAAAAGGGGTAAAAAATCAAATGGAGGCATATGATCAACTAAAAAAGAGTGGAGGTGATGGTAAGAACACAACCAAGGCTCAAAAGCTAATAATAATGCGATCGCAATGGTTATTTACCCTAGGTGGGTTCATTTTTTAATGAGCTTAAACTCTGGTGGAATATATGCTCATTGCTAGGTTTATTTTTTAACGAGCTTGAACTTCGCGTAAAACTGCTCGTGGCCTGGTTCATTTTTTAATGAGCTTGAACCATGCAATAACATATGCTCAGATTCAGTTTCATGTTTACACAAGATTGAAATGAGAAACTATGCTTGTTATAAGTTCGCATGCCCCCAGCATGGTGACGCAAATCAAGATGCATGCCCCCCAACCTTCATTGCATTCAACGAGGTGGTTGGAATGAAGGTTTACCTTCGAGATATTTGAAAGATGAGACTTGGATTTTATGAGATCGTAATCAAAGACTCGATTTGGAAAGGGAGTTGTTTCAATTTTTAATGAGGTTGACACAGTAAAAGAACTATCCTCATAATCTACAGTATTTACAGTATTTGATAGAAAATAAAAAACTGAAGGATGATTAAGGTTGCTGGAATAATCTTCGTGGTGATGCGGAAGATGGGAACGATGGTGGTAATCTTCTCATGGTGCCTCTCCTATCATCATTGATTGAATGATTCCTTCATCTGTAGAATGTACATGCAACCAAGGATCTGAAGAGGTGTCATATTCCTTAGACTTATCTAGCCAAACACTCGATGAGTGTTGATTTGGGTTTGCCCCCCAGGCCAAAAAAATTGATTGCTACAATATTTCTAAAATGGCGATGATCCATGCTGACAAAATGTTCGGGAATCTTCTGAATCTTTTAGATATAGAAGATATCATATTGCAGGCTTCCACCGTGGCCACTTCCGCCAGGTTACTTTGAGGTGGTAGGGCAAAAGTACCCATCAATGTAGTGTCTTTTAGCAGGCCTACTTCGATATTTTGAAGCGAATGAGAGCTTCCATGGATCATCGGGATGCTTCCCGTAACTTGTGAACTGTTGGGGAGAAAGGTTTGTTGGTCGACGATTGTAATTCCTCCTTGAAAAGGAAATGCAATCTTTCTGAAGTATATCAACACAACAATGGCCATAGCATAAATCTAGGGCCTTCCCAGTAGGACGTTGTAGTCGAGGTTTCCATTGATAACTTCAACATCAATTTCTATTTTTTTACCCCCCAGTTCAACTTGTAAGTTACTTAAAATTCCATACGGAGTGTATGTCCGTCCATCAAATGCTTTCAACATCATTGACGATTGTGACAAGGGTGGTGAGCCTAAAGTTTTCCAGCAACTCATTGACATAATACATGTAGATGCCCCCTCATCAATAATTGTTCGATGAACAGTTTTGTTGAGGGCTTTCACTTGAATGAGGAAAGCGAGTTGAGCTGGTAACTGAGGCTCATATCCTTTATGACTAAAGGCCACGAGATTGGAATCCACTTGGTCAATCCCACCTATTGCTGATAATATATCCTACTTTTGGGAGGGCCAATTTTGCAGTACTTCAAGTGTCGACATAGCGGACGGCGATTGGGTCAGGTCCTCTACTATATTATAATTCTGTGCTGCTCTGGCACGAGGATTAAATGTCGATTTGTGTACTACTCCCTTTGGAGGCTTTATCGTTAGCTCAGGAATGATGGGTGGCACAACTTCGGTCGAAGTTGTTGTCGCACTACTAGGTTGATCAGTAGACTTGTTGTTTGACAACTGTGGATTCCCGTAATCTTTATTCCTTGTCGATATCAAAGCATCATTTTGCTGTTTTGAAATGAACAACTTAAGCACTTGGGATGGGGAAGCATTGTCGCTAGCAACTAGATTGGTTCTTGGGTTTGGAAACAGGTCAGTCAATATCGTCGATGTTTTTGAGTTCTTGAAGAATTTCTTAATCTCAGCTTTATGTGGACAGTCTTTCGTCTAATGATCCTCATCACATATCTGACATCCTGAAGGAGGTTTCCTTTGCCAAGAAGGGTTTGTAGAATATTTTTCAGGAGATGACTCATCCTGCTTCTCCTTTTTCCCTTTCTTGTTTTTCTTGCCCCCTGGTTGCTTCGGTTCTTTGCCTTTGTCGATCGACATGGCATTAACCTCCGAGGCGAGAAGTTCTTCATTTGCATTTTGACCAGAAACCTTACGGGCTTTCTTAGATGTAGCCTTTGTGGATTTCGTGCTAGTCGTACTTATCACGCCATCAACAGCATGGGAGTCTTTGTTTTTAGGAGGAGGAGGAACAGAAAACTCTGGTCTAGGAGCATCAGGGATTTTGTCATAGAACGTTCCAGACTGAGTATAGATCAAGTCTAGATATTGCACATGAGAAATGACTTGCTCTTCAGTGATGACTCCTCCCTTTGCCACATCTTCTGTAATATAAGGTAACAATGACTTAATAAACCATTCAGCTAGCAGCTGATCAGGAACATATGTTTTTACCATTCTACGACGACATCGCCACTCATGAATATGATCAAATATATGAGTCAACATCATTTGCTTGAAATTGGTAAGAAGCTCCGTTCTTGTTTCGTACCTTATTGGTAACTGAAAATGGGTTAAAAAGGTGGTGGAAATGGCGCTGAAGTTATCAAATGAAGCTCTAGGCAATTCAATGTACCATTTTTCTGCCGAACCAGTTAACGTTCGCTGAAAAAGGTGAAGCCTAATCGAATCATCATTTAGAGTGTTGGAGGAACACCATAGATGAAAGGTCCTCACATGATTCGACGGATCTTCACCCGGATTTCCATTGAATTTAGGAATATCTGACGGAAGTTTATGAGGAATCACTAACCACCAAGGGGCATAATCAATTGGATAGTTTGTTAGTTGGTTTAGATCTGGTAACTCTAAAGTTGCCACGAAGGGAAACTATTGATTCAGGTTCGACGAAGCATACTTAGGGTAAGGTGGGATCACCTGAGCAGTGGGTCTTTGCATACCAGCATAATTTATTTGATGCTGATAACTTTGATAAGGTTGCTGGGCATAACCAATTTGGGATGATTGATGATAACCGTTTTGAATATACGGTTGCCCATTACCTACAAAGTTTTGTTGCTCAAGGCCTTGATAAGCCTGCTGGAATTACGATTGTTGATGTTGCACCAGCCATGGTTGTGAAACCATTTGTTGTTGCCCAATACTGGATGTTTGACCAAGATGAGGGGTAATAGTACCCATTTGAGCCTGAGTCGCTCTAGTTAAGGAGCCACCAATCGGAAATTGTGGTTGCGTCGTGGCGGCAAGAGGCTGTTGTATTACAACCTGAGAAAATTGAGGCTGGCATACAACAGGCAACGCTTGTACTTGTGACACCATCACAATAGCTAGTGTAGTGGGGATATTCGACACAGGTAGACTTCGTTGCATTCAGTATACAACTCTTGGTTATTGAGGTAGTATTGGCACCCAACCACTGGATGTGATTCCAATTTGACCCGAATTTGGTTGTGAACTCTCGTATGGTTCTTCTCCTGGAGGGAACAATGAAAGGGCATACTGCCCCCCATATGGCTGCAATCAAGTGCTCAAAGGAAAGATTTGCCTTTGGAGACTCGACTGCCCAAATTGATACTGTTGCGAAGGATCAATTTGCTGAGACTCAACATAAGAAATTCCAGATATTATTTTGGACGAACAAACGAGAATAGAACATACTATCGAAACAGTCCCTGGGTGGACTCCCTCTAGCGATTGAGAGCTAGTTGGGACAAATGATATCCCAATGAACATCGTCAGAGTGGCAGCAGGAGGTTCTGCTACCGCTGTATCAGATGACACAGTCCTAGATGTCGATGGTTGTCCAAACATATCGAGTCTATATAAAAGACTTCCTAGTGATTCTTCAAGAACTTGCGATGAAGGGGTACTAACTTCTGAAGTAGAAGGATATAGGTGGATCCCAATTCCAAACTATGATGGAGTACTGGATGGAAGCTCCTTTGTAATCTCTTCTATAGCAATCAATCCAGGTGGAAGAGGTAGACCGTCAGGTCCGTAAAATATTTCTGGTGCCGAAGATGGTATAGATTCTACAGCGACAGATGCTAGAGGGGTAACACATTCTGAATCAACCCTAGATGGAGCTGGTTCAGGAATAGAAGTGTTTACGGTTACCCTAGGATCATTTGTAATGTCCTCTTGTAACTGCGGAACTTCTTCTGTAGATTCCGGGATACCAGAAATGGTTGGAGTAACTGGAGTCTCAGAGGATGTTGAAACACAAGTTTCAAAGAAACCAGGAGACTTTGACCCAGTTAAACGAGTTCGCATGGCCTGGAATGGATTCGTTTCCGGAGTCAAAGATGGCTAACTCGTTAGTCTCCGCGAACGATGGGGTTTTGATTGACTTTCTTCCATGATTACGGATTATTTGATCAACTCAAAATAAGAGGGTAAAATGTTATTCCGAATTAAATGAAATTTAGACGCTTTGACACAACTTGCTTTTTCAATTTTTAAGAGTCGAGAAAAAGCTAAAGATGAATCGAGTCGCCTTCGATTTTTAATGAGCCTAAAGTGACAAGTGCTCAGATGGACCTTTTCCTTTAAGGAGTCTGAAAAGGAACAAAAGAGACTACTCTAGAAATCTAGATAGATGGATTACCAAACCAATTGAAAAACGGAAAAATACTTTTTACGGTACATCAATCAATATTCCCGAATGCTGTGTTCAGTGCAATGCAATTGATAGGGCGGCAGACACAACTTCCTAAGGATAAAGGATATAGCCTATTGTGGCCTCCCAATATATACTCGACGGTACGTGGGAGCACAAGTCCGTACTAGCACTTGTCATCTCAAATAGGAGGAATCACCCAACCTACAATGAAACCGACAGTTACCAGGCTTTACAATGCTGGAGTCTCTAGCCTAGACTTCTAGATGTTGTGTGTTAGGTTCCAAAGCGTTTTTATGTTCATTGAATTTATTTTACAATTGATCTTTCTTAAGAAGTTTTCCTTTAAGGTTCACCGCGTGATGTAGATATACAATTCCTAAATATGCAATCTAAGACGATAAACAATCGTTTACTCTTCTTTTTGCAATGAAAATCCTAGCTACTAAGGAAAGAGAAGCAAAATCCTTTCAACATAGAGCAGAGAGCACACACTGGATGCACTGTCCTAAATCAAAATCCACAAGCACTTTAAATGCAAATGCACATGCATGTATTATTTTTCTGCTTTCTTAATGTGTGAATGACAAAAAGAATGCTAAATACAAATCTGAATTATCTTTTCTTTCAAAGTGACAGTACTAACGATTTTCTTTTCAAAAGACGAAAGACAAAATGGCACCTTGCGATTTTGAATTGAAAATTGCTTTCGACACTTGAAATACTATTAATTCAGATCAAATACAAGAGTAACCGTGTAATCGACTATCAAAAAGAGGAGGATTCTTTTCTTTGACTGAAAACGACACTTGTGACACTTTCAAATCAAAAGACGACAGTTCGATTAAGCTACTATTTTGTAAAGGAGAACTGTAAATGGCGAAAAATACATAAAAACATTCACAATTCTTTGTACAAGGGAGGCTGAATAATGCAAAGGAAGGGGGTTTCAACAGTGGTCTACTAATCACAGACATCAAAACTTCTGATCAAAGCTGAAGACAGTGAAGAAAAAACCAAAATTTGGAGGTAGAAACAGTCTTACCTGATCATCGCACCTGTAACACAGGGAAACATGGATGCATCTCACCTACTACACACGGGAGGTGTGATGCATCCAGTCTGCCAAAAGGAGACAGTTCAATGGTCCAGGGACGAGACTTTAACTTGGTTTTTGGTCACAGTTTGCAGCTTAGTTCAGGGATTTAGGTTGAGCTAATGATAGTCAGTAAATACAAAGTATAGGGGCTGGTCTAATGAGGTTACTTGAGCTACCTCTAGGGCACTTAGGATGTTTGCAAGTCAGTTGTTCAATTCATAAACAAACCCAGAGATTGACTGAAGCAGCATTGATCTACTTTGCACTTGCATAGAAAATGTAGTTCGAAGGCTAGCTGGCTTAAATTCAGGCTCCGTCTGTAGTTTATGAAGCAAACAAATAAAGACAAGCAATCAAACTATTCGCTCCCCAGCGGAGTCACCATTTTGTTATCTGGAAAACTAGTGTCTATTCAGAGCTGCTAGTCCCACTAAGATGGGTAGCTATCTTAGAAACAAACAAACTAAAGTCACTTGTGTTTTCGTTTACGAGAGGTAGATGCGAAAGAATCAGAGAGTACCAACCTCAGTCTTTCGCTTGGCTCCTTACTTGTTTCCTTTCCCCTTTGACAAATCTCGCCACTCCTTCCTTAATTGTCCCACTTAAAAGAGCACCTGTAGAGTCAAAGCAGTATAATACCATCAAAGCATAGAGATCTATCACCATAAACAATATAGTATCAGATGTATATTAACCATACAGATACATATATCAATACAAGATTCAGAGATATACAAGAATATGGAGGAAAACTCAAATAGCTTTATTGATAGAAGTAGTAGAAGAGAGGATTACAACCCATTGGTCTGACCCAGCGCCATCCTCCCAGCATGAAAGCCTTATTCACCTCATACAAAGCAAGATCACCCAACAATGTCTTCAAAGAGAAACCAACAACACTTCCTTGCAAATTACAAAATTCCAGCCTTCAGCCCCGTGATCTCTAAGATGAGGGATCCATATATAGATATTTACAGAGGTGTGAGTCAGCTTTGGGTTTTTTATTAGTGTCATTCCACTGATAGTTCTTGGTTCCACTTGGAGATTTCATTGATCTCTTACTCATCCCTGGGCGAATTCTGAGAGGCAAGTGTCATATGAGAAGTTTCTAGAAGATTCCTTGATCATCCACTTAGCAAACTGTCTCTGCCATTTGTCTATTCTCGCTCATTGCACCCTACAGAAGGCCTTTTCAGTATGCATTGCACCTCCCATGTGTACAAGGTGAGATGCATCGCACCCTGGCCGTGGAGCAGGTGAGATGATCCAGTTTTGACCAGTTCTGAGAAGTTTTTCAGGGAGAACATCTAGGAAATGATGTAATCAGTTGAACTTGATGCTTTAGGGTATGAAACAACACTTTTAGGGGTTTAGAAGCCCTTGATTTATGGACATATGTGATTAAGGTTGTAGTGCCCAAATATGTCTATAACACTGAGTGTCTTCTTCATGTATATTTAGTTGGGTGTCATCCTGAACTTTGTTGGCTCCCTTACACAATGATTCATGATATCTCTTGCGTTCATGTTATCATTAAGAGTGTAGAAAGGTGCATGCATCCTACTCACAGGGAATGGAAAATGATATATCTCCTAATAATCCTCCATCCTAAAGGAATCAAGTGTTGTTCCACTGACATTGTGTAGTATCTGTACGCGGGTTTCTCTACAGAAAAGTGCGTATGCACACGGGTTGCCTTAAGTGAAGTAGCATATACATTTTGACAAATGGGTGATCAAGATTTGCAATAACCAAATATGGTTTCTGTGATATA
Source organism: Pinus tabuliformis (assembly GCA_031772625.1). Lineage (NCBI taxonomy): Eukaryota > Viridiplantae > Streptophyta > Pinopsida > Pinales > Pinaceae > Pinus > Pinus tabuliformis. The sequence goes on along the minus strand of CM062807.1, from coordinate 998,494,829 downwards.
CATTATGATATTTTATAAAGTGATCTGACTGTTCTAATTGATTAGTTGAGTTTTGATTAAGTTCCAATTTATTGGGTTTTAGTGATTGATTAATTTAGTTATGTCAGAGATTGATGATTGTTTTATAGTGATGAGTTACAATTTGATTATTGATATTGAGCTTAAGTGTTGATAATGGGTCTAGTCTGAAAATTTGATGAAATGTGGTGTACAAGTTATGATGTGTTGTAGCAGCTGGATCCAGTGTGAAAATTTATGAAATGTAGTCCATGGATGTTGCTGAGGGTTGGAGATTTCAGTAAGAAACTCGAAGCTCCATGCCAGTAGTAGCTGGTAATCATATCAGGGCATTGGAGCTCCCTTCCAATAGGAGCAGGAGAATGAACGAAGTTTGTAGCCCTCTGCAGGTGTGTGTCTACATACTGGTATTAGTCTGCACCAGTACAAGATTGTAAAATGATATTTATTTATTAAAAGAACATAGAGACAACAACAATAGGGATTTTTTTCCCACATTGGGTTTCCACCTTAAATCTTGGTGTTCATGTGTGTTTCTTATGTGTGATGGCTTATTTTTTCTTACAGCACATGGTTACTGTCTATCTAATGTTTGATAAAGTACTTATGCACTGGTTGAGAACAAACATATGATTAATTAACTGAAACATAAGATTACTAGAAGTACGCTAGTTGTCTTAAGAAAAGCCATGTACACACGTGGCTTCCTTTCAGTAAAGTTACGTATCGAAATTAGAATATGAAATAAAAAAGTTATTGATTTGAATATACTAATTCACCCCCATGTTGGGTAGCGGATCCCCCCATAGTATGTTTTTGGGGCTTGAAGCCTGAATCTTGGTCAAGTGTAATGTAAAGACCTTGCAAAATGTGGGCGTGGAGCGCGAGAGTCTAAGGTTGTCCACCCTAAAATAATATAATTTAATGTAAAGTATGTCGGCCTACCCATGGTCTGTGGACCATGGGATTGTATAAATAGAGTGAGGCTCTAAGTGTAAAGGGAGTCATAGTTTTGGATGATGAATTAGCTCTGAATCTGTAAGTCTAAGTTTTGGGTTGTACTAGTAGGAAGAGGCTCTGCAACTTAGTGCATAGAGGCCTAGTAGAGTCTGCAACTATGTGCGCGAACCCCTACAGCTGAGTGCGCAGGGTGGAGTTGGGATTGTACTTGAACAGAGGATTAATAAAAGATAAGTTGATTCTGAAATACTGTGTGTTTATGCTTCTGTTGTATTTATGCATCTCTTTATAGTTTTATGATTGCACGCACTTGTTATGAATGTTGAATGGTTAATGAGAATATTGGGTACACACAATTAAGCCAAGATCTATAATAATAACACAGTAAGGATAAAGTATGTAGATAGCACCTCTTCGCGCTCTTTATAGAACTACACAGAAGCAGTTGCACAAGTTGCGAAGGATAGACAGCTGTGCGGAGCAACACAAGCACGCGGGTTCGGTTTGCGAACTTCCTAAACTTCGTCAAGACATCCCTAGGGTGTAGAAACCTGGTTCCAACACCCTCCCATACTACCCCGGGTGAGACTTCAGTCCACGCACCGCAGACTATTGCCGAAAGGGCTGGTAGTTTCGAGATTTGTTTGGCTAAATCACTTCTGAACCTGGGTCAGGCCCCAACAAGCAAACAAATGGTTCCATTGCTGGGACCAAGATCTGCCTAAGGGATGTTTGATGTCGTGCCACTGGAACCCAACAAAGAAGGAAATTGAAGAGTGGTTGGACAAGAAGCTTTACGAGTTCGTGACACAGGAAAATAGAACTTCGCAGGTATCCGAGAAAAGGTGGCTAGATCATTACGTATATACGAAAATCCACGAGATCTTCTTTGCGTTGTTTCCTCCTGAACTGTATGAGTGGATCACGAGGTTAGCCGACAGTCAAGGAAGGCATAAGCTCGACCAACCAATAGTGTGGACTCCGGAATTAGTGTGCAGACTAGAGGCATCGGAAGATAAGATCGCGTGAGCTATGGACCATTGGCTCGACCGGATAAGAGGGGGGTTTATCACTAAATTTGCAATTGAACAACGTTTCCTCAAGGGACCGCGAGGTAAGTACATTAAATCATTGAATACCTGGATTAGGATGTTGTTATGTGAAAAGCGGGTTATGCGAATACATTAATTTTTAGGACGATGCGGAGCGAAAAGATCTACAAAGGTAGCTGGGAATTAGGAAACAGTGCCTTAATTTCACCTTCGCGAGAGAGCAAGGAAGAGCTCGCTCGGGTCTCTCCGAGAAGTGCGGTCAGTTTGATAAGGAAGTGCATTCCGTAGTTACCACCTCCACTTATGCCACCACCCACTTCACCTCCTTCACCTCCATCTCCACCCACACCACCTCCACCAAATCCAGAGTTCAGCATGGCGAGCGCGACCAAGCTACTCGTATTCAAAGGAGTAGGGAATGAGGATCTGGACAAGTTCTGGTTCATGGTAAGAGCAGTGTGGGAAGAGCAAGGGGTCACGGATGACAAAATTAAAAAGGCTACATTGGTGAGCGCACTATAGGATCGCGCGTTGACATGGTATATCAAGCACTCTAATGATCACCAAAATGTAGGAATAGCAGGGATCCAGAATGCCTAGAACTGGGAATTTAGCAGGCCAAAATCAGAGACGCAATCAATCATTAGATTTAAAGAGATCACGATGCTTCTAGGCGAAACCCCCTCAGATCTGGATCAGCGGCTGAAGAGTTTGATCCGTGAGGCCAATGTGATGCTAATGGATGCGCAACATTGCGCATGGTTTGTGGCATCTTTGACACCACACCTGGGGATGGCGCTGTCACAACAGAAGATTTCAACCCAGGCCGAAGTGTTGGAAATGGCGATGCGGTTGCATGAAACACCCATACAAGATCCGAGGTTGGGAGTTCAACAAATCCACACACAACTACATAATCTCTACTTGGAAATGCAGAGCTTGAAGTAGAATAGGGCACCGCGGCCAGAGGCGCGTGAGGAAGTATGGTGCACAAAATGCAAAGGCCAGGGCCACAACAACGATCATTGTCCAGTATTTGCGAACTACTTGGTAGGAGGGGGACTAATGCCATTGAGACCAGAGGCACAGGCAGGGCCAAGTGCGACACCCATGCTATGGTGCGCAATCTGTCAGATAGGAGGAAAACACACGACGGATAACTGTCATTTGTTGCAGAAGTATACACAGACTCCCCAGCAACTGTTTTGTAATTTCTGTAGATTGGTGGGCAACGCTAAGTGTACTTGTCACAGCTACAAGTTAATGATGGATCAGACCCAAGCCTATAGAATGCAGACAGAAACGTGAGGCCTCAACCTAGCCGCGGGGATGGCGCATGCTGGATTTCAGGGACGAGGTCGAGGATGAGGAGGAATGGGACCAGGAAGGGGTTGTGGATAGTTAATTTGCTATAATTATGGAGGACCGAGGTACTATGCCCATGATTGTACCAACCTGATGAGAATATCCTGTTCATACTGTGCTTAGTTTGATCATGAAGCAGTAGATTTTCCTACATTGATCACACAAATGCACGAGAAAGGGGTATTCCAGCCTCCTCAGACTCAGAATATCCAAATGATGAGGTCAGAACTGCGTGAAGAAGACCCAAATGTGAACATGATGCTCAGAAGCGGTGCAACCACAAGGGAGGATAAGGGGAAACAACCTGAGGAAGATACATGGGTTCACAAAGCTCCTACAAAGGAACCTAAGTTTGACCTAGAACGTGCAAAGGAGACGTTCATGGAAGCTAAGAAGAGCTTCGCGGAGGCCTCTACTTTAGGTAGTAGGGATCAACCAGAGCCAGGGATGGATCCTTCTACGCTTACTACCTTTTTAGAGACATGCACGAAACTGCTGCGTGATAATAAGGCGGTTAAGGGACTATAGGATTTGATCACCAAGTGCATGGGATCAGGGGAACCGCACCTAGTCTGGAAATTGGGGAAGCATACATTGTGCACCGAGAGGGAAATGAGATTGACGGCGTAGATTGGCGAGTACAAAATGGATTAGGTAATCCTAGACCTGGGTTCGGACACGAATGTGTTACCAAAATAGACATGGGAGCGTATGGGCAGGCCTGCATTATAGTGGTCCCCTAATCAATTACAAATGGCGAACCAATAGAATATTTTTCCCATAGGGAGGTTGACGGGGGTAACATTTGATATCGAAGGCGCAAGCACACAGACGGACTTTGAATTAATAGAGATTGTCATTGACAATGATCCTTATCTTGCATTGCTAGGAATAGACTGGGCCACTGATATGAATGGAGTCATCAACCTGAAGAAGTGGAAGATGATATTTGAGAAAAAGTCCCTACACATAGTAGTTCTGCTAGACCCAGCTGAGGGAGCGCGTTACAATGAACTAGTGCACGACGATGAAAGCGACAATGAGCTAGATTGTATTTACCAAATAATGTCGCAAGACCAGGATCAGGTGAACCCAACTACAGATGGGAGAATCTCATGGGAGCGTGACAGATCCTGTACTTCATATTCAGATGAAGAAGTAGAATGTTGGCAGAATCGGTTGCACGAAGTGACAACACTGAATTGCAACATGATGATTAGATCACTGTGGTGCGTAATGATAGAAGCAATTGAACTTCCAACATATGATGGGGTAACAGTGGTGGATGAATTATTAGACAAATTTGATAGTGCAATACCAGAATAGCAGTGGTATGGTGCGCTGGAATGGGCGTTACACGCAACACCCGCACGATGGTTGAGTACACATCAGAAGACCATTGGAAACTAGTGCGAATGTAGAAGATGGATGTGCTTATGGTTTGGAAGTCCCCCGTGTTGAACAAGATCCGGGTATCCAGGACGAAGTAGCTTGCACGCCCACCTATGTCGATGGGTGCAGACATGCGCTATGCAAGAACATCCTAGACTAAGGATCGGAAATCAGAACCAAATGCGGCAGTAGGAAAAGCGACGCACACCACAAATATTCCATCTCGGAACATTCAAAAAACTATGCAGAATCATGAACATAGTTTACTAGGCAGAACAAACTGATTGGGATCTACGCATACTAGTGGTTCGATGGGCTTATAGGGCTATGCACAAGAACCTGAGCATGGGAATGATTCCGAAGACAATGAGCAGAGTCAAGGCCATAGAATTGGAAAAAAATCCTCACGCAATAACTCCCATAATTGGGACAGGGCGCGAGGACCAGAGCGAAGAGATTATGCAACCGCACGAGGACGACAATATGCAGACTCAAGAAGCCATTCGGCGAGGGAACCTTGAGCTTCACGAACTCAAAGAAGATTGGGTACAACTAAAGTAGCAAAGCATGTTAATGGACGCGAATATCGGAAACCTGGAAACCAAAATCGCACAAGCATTACACGTCAACAGAAGGATAGGACAACATATGGGTAGCCCTATCGCCACACTAGAAGACTGTCGCCGAGAATTTCTGGCTATACTACCATGGCTGCAACAACACCTTATCAAACAAAGTAACCAGGGAAGCGCGGCACATAAGGAAGAACGCGAGGCACAGATTGGCACGAGGGGGCGCGGACTAGTGCGAGGGTGACTAAGGAAGGCCTGCGAACCAGGTTAAAAGGTGACTTGAAGCCTCACACCGATGGTGCGACCACCTAACTATCCGTAGTAAGCACAGTCTCAGTGCTCCAAGTAGCTGAAAGAGAGTGCGGGACTATAAAAGAGTCTGTATGGGAGCCGCACGACACGAAAGTTGCGCTCAGGATTAGTATGACACACGGGTCGCATACGTGCACAGGGGGTTGCGCTGCCGCGTGGGTAGGCTGGAAAGTGACTGTTGGAGTCACTGTTCATGACATGATGTCTAATTTAAGGAAACAAGGAGTAGATGACAGGCAATTAAGACACAAAGTCAAAACTAGATTTGGGACTATTTGTCGCCAATCTCGCATTAATGAGCTGAGTATGGTGGGAATGGTCGAATTTGAATTCAAAAGGGCCTATAAATCGCAGGTGGCTCTCCACCGAACAACCCTTGGCATTTTGAGAATTCAGTTGTTGCACTATCAATTGTGTATGAACCTAACGGATTTGGAGGCTGTAAGAGCAAGTCCATGGTTTGAAACATTACCAAAGGAGACACATGATTCCCAGATTAGAATGATGTCAGCAACTAAGGGAGCTGTGTAGAGCTCTATGCCGCTGGTAGGGGATGCACCGGAAATCACTAAATTGCCTCAGACTTTGAGGCCCAAAAAGGATCCACAGGCAGCAGGACCAGTACGTATGTCTCTAAGAAATCCATGGTTCGGTAAAATGACTATGGAAGATAAGGGCAAGACAGTTAATATTGAGACAGATGATGATGAGGAGGATCTTCAGGCCTTTGTAGAAGAGATTGAACTAGACGAAGAAGTGGAGGAAGACATTCAACCAGTGCGTACTGTAGAAAAACTGCCCAAATACGTCCCCCCACAGAAAGGGAAAGCAAAAGTGGGCAAGGACATGGATGTCGTTAAGAATGCACTCGAAACCCCACTCCTCCCAGATGGAATTTTATTTGAGAATTCAGTCCTGGGCCACGTACCCACTATGAAATTTGAATATTGGGACCTTGCGAATAGCGAAAAGTTCCCACATTTGGAGACTAGCCAACTTATGAAACAAAGCAAGGAGGGGGTAGTTACAGTGATGCAGCCATGGAAATGGCTACGCGGGGTGGAGGAGGCCGGCTACATCACCTACTATGGATTCCACATTTTCACCGGGCACCAATCATGATATTCGTCATCAGGTAACTGCTTTGCCTAGTGCAGGAGGGGTACTTGTGGCTGGAGGAGCAGATTCCCATTACGGTGGAGTCGATTCATAGGATTTCAAACCTTCCTTGTATGGGAAGGGACCCCACGAAAATGGCTGGCAAAAGTGTAGACTTAGCGCTTGCAGAAGCCATGAAAAATAAATACAAGTTGGAGAAGAAGTAGAGGGGCTATGTGATTACTAGCATTCAAGACAAAGGGATGTGCATAGCCACTTAGCTGCTGGAAGGAAAATTGATGAGAAAATGTCAGGGCAATGAGGTACCAGCAATGGTCATCGCACTAGGTGAACAATGTGTCGAGGGGGTATCGTTCAACTGGGCGCAGTTCCTCTGCGAGGAGTTCCTAACGAACTGCAAGGAGGCTCGGGAGCAGGGTAAGACCTTCCACTACACGTGGTTGCTCTTATCCATCTTGTTGGCTGCAAGGGAATTGCCGGAGCATAGTTAGTTTCCTCCCCTTAACCAGGACTTACCAGAGGTAGTGAAATACGCGTCGCTCTGGGAAACAAGGCACACCACGCGCATCTGTGAGATCAAGATCTTCTAGATACTCATGTAGGTGAGCATACAGATGTGGATCCACAAACAGCCGCGCCTGTCCCCACAATATACAAAAATATATAGAGATTTGAAGACTTTAGGGTGGATATGCACAATGTGTATATCAAGGCACGGAAGGATCTGAAGTAGAACTGGACTAAACTCCCGTTCATCGCAATTGATGACGTTATTTTCACGGTGCTCAACTCATGGCCACCCGAATAGTGTGCCCTGGATTTGGCAGCATGTGATGAGGCAGTGATATAATGATAAAAGGATGTCGCCAAGTTGATGGCACAAGAGAAGCAGAATGAGCAGTTAGCCAAGGAGGTAAGGGCTTCCCGCGAGGTAGCAAAGGCCGCCACGAACAGACCAAGACCACTGAAAAAATAGTAGCAGCTGGGGCCACCACGACATAGGAGGAAAGAGGACTGGACCTGACCATAGGACATGGGACAGACGATACAGCGGAAGGCCTGGACCCAAGCATGACCTCTACACAATTGAAACACCCATGCGGGATGGAATGAATAGGGCCATGGAAGAAGACCAAGGCTTCCAAATTGGATGGGGAGCCTATTACACTGACAGAGGGTGATCTATATGACATTGGCGACACAGTTCGCGAGGTCACCAGGGAAGCTTTCCAAGAAGCAATGACAGAGTAGTAGAATGTATCTAGGGCACTCAAGGCACAATTACAGGGACTTAAGGTGCAACTCCCACAAGAAGGAATGGTAGCCGTCTATGGTGCCACGGGAGCATCTGCAGCAGAGCAGTTGTTGCAGGCCAAAATGGTTAACATCGTCGCGCTACTGGAAGGAGCACTAACAACGGACATCATGAAGGATAGAGCTGTGGTAGGATGGATCAAGGGACTCAACCTAAACTTGGCTGCCCTTCCGCGGGATATTTTATACCATCTACAGGATGGAGTCATGACAGAACTCCATGCTAGGGAGGGACACGCAGTGGAAATGCTAAGTGAACAAGGAATCAACATCAAAAAACTTAGCCTACAACATGATGAAGTGGTGGCTCAGAACCAGTAGTTGTAGTAGATCATAGAGGAAGCATGTCATCGCGTCCCAGAACTAGAAATTGCGACATATCTTCCAGTAGGAATACGGATCCACAAATTGGCTAGTGGATTCCGCGAGGTGAAGGAGGAAGCAACGAGGATCCAGCTGGACCTCAACTTGCAAATTTCTGAACTATGGTTAATGGCGCAGCCCTCCACTCCCCCAGAACTTCGAGATCAGAGCGCCAACAATATCTGAAAAGGGTTGGAAGAAGTTGAACAGGCAGTGCAGAGCTGCAACACATTATTGGAAGAATCCTTCAGGGTCCTCACAACCTTACAAGAGGACCCCACAATACAGTGGTTAGAAACAGAGGCATGAGAACTTCAAATGCAATATGATAGCATGCGCGGGACGGTGCAGACAGTGGTCATAACTCATCAGCTCGTGAGGTTGCAACAGGTAAAGGCATTGAAGGAGCAAGTGGATGCAATGTGCCAAAAAGAGGCAGTACTTAAAGCACGCGTTCAACCTTGGATTGATGAGGCCTTCCTCACCACGACCGACATTGAAGGAAAACTCGAAATGAAAGCGATGCGTGATCTGAGACAAAGATTTTATCCTGATAATGAACATTCAGCCGAGCAAGCAGAACAGATCCAGCGGATGGCAGAGCAGTGCACTACGGATCTTCATGCAGCATAGGCATAGTTGGATGGACTTCATGTGAAGATCCCCATGCCAGTAGAGTGACTTAGGACGAGTCACGATGATTGTGTTGGGGGATTGTTGGGCAGCAGATCCCCCCATAGTATGTTTTTGGGGCTTGAAGCTTGAATTTTGGTCAAGTGAAATGTAAATACCCCGTGAAATGCAAGTGCGGAGTGTGAGAGTCTACGGTTGTCTGCCCCAAAATAACATAATTCAATGTAAAGTTTGTCGGCCTACCCATGGTCCACGGACCATGGGATTGTATAAATAGAGCGAGGCTCTAAGTGTAAAGGGAGTCATAGTTTTTCATGATGAATTAGCTCTGAATCTATAAGTCTAAGTCTTGGGTTGTAGTAGTAGGAAGAGGATCTGCAGCTAAGTGCGCAGAGGCCTGGTAGAGTCTGCAGCTGTGTGCACAAACCCTGCAGCTGAGTGCATAGGGCGGAGTTGGGATTATACTTGAACAAAGGATTAATAAAAGATAAGTTGATTCTGAAATACTATGTGTTTATGCTTCTATTATATTTATGCATCTCTTTATAGTTTTATGATTGCGCACACTTGTTAATGTTGAATGGTTAATGAGAATATTGGGTACACACAATTAAGTCAAGATCTATAATAATAGCACAGTAAGGATAAAGGATCTAGATAGCACCTCTTCATGCTCTTTACAAAACTGCGTGGAAGTAGTCGCACAAGTTGCGAAGGACAGATAGTTGCACAGAGCAGCGAAAGCGCGTGGGTTCGGTTCGCAAACTTCCTAGAATTCATTAAGACATCCCTAGGGTGCAAAAACCTGGTTCCAGCACCCTCCCATACTACCTCAGGTGAGACCTCAGTATGCGCACCGCAGACTGTTGCCGAAAGGGCCACCAGTTTCGGGATTTGTTTAGCTAAATCACTTCTGAACCTGGGTCAAGCCCCAACAAGCCAAAACCCCCCTCTCAGTATTTTTCCCAACACTTCCTGAAGTCTACCACTTCAGCATCTTCTTCTTTCAAACTCCCGATCGAGTACAACCCAATGTGCAAAGGAAGTGTGGGCCATGGTGCCTTCTTCTTCCTATGAAATCCAACTAATAACATTGTCGAGATGTGGTATGCAACCTCCTGCATGACCAACATGTCTGTGGAAAACCTCAACAACACATGTAGAGATTTCTCCGTGTTGTACATCCTGATGAAGGTGCCTTTGAGTGAGGCATACTAATTTGCAATGTTCAGCACTGCCTCCATTATTTCCTAGGACATGTAGGGTAGATATTGTTCAAAGATCATCGTGTAGAGAGGGGTGATGAAATGGTCAAATATTCTAGCCATAACTCCTTGGTAGCTACAATCTGAGAGAAACTTCCAATATATGTTCACAACACACTCTGAAGGTGTCAATGCCCAACCCATGACAGGAAACTATTAACGGGCACAAATTACATCTAGCTAGTAGGCAAACATGAATAATTTTTCTTATTGATCCTTGGTCGAAATCTGCACATTGGATAGATGTACTTTCAACTGGAGAGCCAACATGTCGGACCAGTTGAATGCTTTTCTGTCACTCGCTCGTTGATCCAACATAGCAACCCAACTCTGCAGGAAGGTCTTTGTACTCCCTTGGCCATACAAGTGGCATGCGAAGATGACCAAGAACTGGTATACCTTCGTGAGTGTCTTCTTCCTGTATATTTGGTTGGGTGTCATCCTGAACTTTTTTGGCTCCATTACCCAATGCTTCACGATATATCTTGCATTCGTGTTGTCATTAAGAGTGGAGAAAGGTGCATCCACGCTGCTCACTAGGAATGGAAAATGATATATCTCCTGATAATCCTCCATCCTAAAGGAATCAAGCCTTGCTCCACTGACACTGTGTAGTATCATTTTCTCAGGCTCAATGTATAAGACAATCTAATGGATCACACTAGCGCAAGGAAACATGAGAAAACTTCATGCAACCTTGTATAATCTTGATTTATGTAGATTCACAAGCTCATGCAATTTACTAAAGCACGGGACAAGAATCTACTTCTCCTTTCAACCAACAAAAGTCAATATATCGATGAAAACAATATGAACAAGAAGAAGATAAATCAATGGCACATAACATGGGATGTATCTGGGGAAATCCGCTACTGAAAACCCCGCTATTTGTATTGCATATATAAAAAAGTATGAGTGAATATACAAACTTGGTTTCACTAGAACAATTCCACAAAAATATGATCAACTCTCTCAGCTCACAAGCTAGCTCTTTGCCAACACTTAGCGAGTTATGAAGCTCTCCAAACTCCTAATCTCTTTCATAATTCCTAGGATGAATAGTTTGTATTTAAAGGGAATTCATGCTTCCAAAACTGCACAATTGAAACATAGCATCAATCTCTGATGCATGCATGATATTTACATTTCAGTAAATAATACCACTGATAGTATGTTGTCCCTGCACTCTAGTCTCAACTGGGTCTTTCTGTAAATTGACATGCATGAGTTTCTCATGATGGAATCTTCAATTAATTGGAGTAGCATTAGTGGATGCATTAATGGACCAACTGACTGTTAGTCCTCTATTAGTTCCAAAACCAATTTAGAACTAATTTAATTGAACTTAACTCAGTAAACTGAGTGATCTAATTTTTAACTCAATTTAAACTCATATTGGACCCCTAAAACTTAGGGACAACATATACATGACTACAAAAAGGCTTCCAACTCGAAATTTCTAAGATAATTAAGTTAATTAAACTTAATTAACTATTTAAAAGTTGTTATGAGAGTAGAATTTGATTTTAATTCTCATTTTAATTCAAGGACAAATTAAACTAGAATTTCTTGTTGCCATTTCTCAACACTCCCTCTCAACAAGAAATGGATTATCAACTACCCCAATCCTGTCTCTGTGAAACTCGAATTTACATCTTGAAAATGCCTTTGTCAAAATGTCATCATCTTTCTCCTCTGTGGGAATGTACTCTAACAACATAATATGCCTCAATACACAATATCTAAGATGATGATATTGGATATCAATATGCTTGGACCAATCATCAAAAAATGGATTTTTAGAGAGTTTGATACAACTCTGATTATCGTAGTAAATCACAGTTGCATCCATCTTCTGACCAAACAAACCAACCAAGATCTTCCTCATCCATATTAACTCACATTTTTCCCAACTCGTAGCCATGTACTCTGCTTCTGCCAAACTGAGTGCAACTTATCATTGTTTCATGTCGTACCCAGAAACAGTTGCTGACCCAATAGTGAAGATCCCTCCTGATGTGATTTTCCGGTCAAATCGACTCCCTGCCCAATCTGCATCAGTGAAGCCTTGAAGCATCACTCCCTCTATCTGTCTGTACCATAATACGTACTAAGAAGTTCCCCTAAGGTATCTCAACACACTCTTTGCTGCCTTCCAATAAAGCTTGGTATGCCTAACCATCACTTGACTAACATCGTTAACTACATAGAACATATCTAGCCATGTGTTCACCAAGTACATGAGTGAAACCACGTGATGCCTATAAATAGTAGCTTCCAATACCTCTCCCAAAGTAGCATCCTCCTTCCTGCAATTACCTGCTAGAGGAGTCTCCATGGGTTTGGTGCTCTCCATGTGGAATCTCCTAAGTATATCGTTGGCTAACTTTGCCTGAGACACAAGCAACTCCACATCTTCCTGCCATACCTCCATGCCAAGAAATTAATGCATGAACCCCATGTCCTTCATCTCAAACTCTCTTGCAAGGTCCTCATCGTAGGACTTGATTAACTGATCATAACTAGTTAGTATGAGATCATCAACATAAAGTACAATGATCAAAAGTTTACCTTCCACCACCATGTGGTATAGGTTCACCTCTGCTTCACTCTTTGTGAAGCCCAACCCGGTGAAGTAGCTATCTATCCTGGTGCACCAAGAACGAGATGCCTGCTTCAACCCATACAACATTGTCTTGAGTTGGCACACATGTGACTCATGGTCAAAGGTTTCAAAACCCTCAGACTGATCTATGTACACCTCTTCCTCAATCGTGCCATTAAGGAAGAATGCTTTTAAATCCATCTGATGTATCTTCCACCCCATCTATGAAGATAGTGCCAATATAGATTTGATCGATGAGTACCTTGCAATAGGAGCAAAGGTCTCGTCATAGTCAATCCCCTTTACCTGTGAAAATCCACAAGCCACAAATATAGCCTTATGCTTCTCCACACTACCATATGCAGCTTGCTTTACCTTGTAAAGTCAATGGGAGCTCACCACTTACCTGTACTCCGATCTCGGGACCACATTCGAAACACTGTTACGAATTATGGAGTCATACTCCACCATGGCATCAACCGAAACTGATTGTTGCATTGCTTTGTTAAAGGAAGATGGCTTTGTCACAATAGATTTTCCCGTAAGAGCCATGTATCTAGCGTACCTCTCAGGTGACCTCTTCTACCTATGCTAAGAAGTGGGTTCTCCCACATTCTCCCATGCATCATCCAACAATCTTCCAACCTCTCTGGTGCACTTTCTTCCGTGTCTGGAAGACTCTACCTGAGTGGATGTATCCACTCCAGGATCCTCTGCATGTGGCTACTCCACATCAATCTGAGGCTCCTCAACCTTAGGAGCTAAAAGCTCCTCATCCACATGTAGCTTAAGCTCCCTCTCAAGGGAAACCTGCATGTCCTTCTCCTCATCGAATTTGACATCCTTGTGAACCACTATCATCCTATTGGTTTTCAAGTACACCCGATAGTGTTAAGGTGTATAATTGTACCCCATAAATATCCTCAAATTTGATGTTGGCTAAAGCTTCTTCCCAGCATCTTTTGTCACATGGAAATATACTGGTGACCCAAAAATCCTGAAGTGACCAACATTTGGCCTCTTACTCGGATAAGCCTCCTCTGGTGTCTTCATCTCAAGTATTCGATGTGGGCTATGGTTCTGAACATAAACCATTATGTTGCATGCCTTAGCCCACAAGTGTAGTGGTAGGCCTCGATCATGTAACATCTCCCTCGCTGCCCCTACTATGCTTATGTTCTTCCCCTCATCCACCCTATTCTGCTAAGGGTTATGCAACACCCTCAACTCCTATTTAATCCCTTCCACTACAAAAAATTTCTTAAACTTGTATGAGACATACTCACCACTATTATGACTCCATAGAGATTTAACCTTCTTGCCCTACTCTTTCTCCACCAATGCTTTAAACTCACAAAACTTTCTGAAAGTTTGATCCCTTTTCTACATGAAAAATATCCAGCATTTACGAGAATAGTCATCAACAAATATAACATAATACATGTGTTTGACCATGGATGTTATTGAGAATGGTTAACACATGTTTGAGTGGACCCGCTCTATAATAGCCTCTTCTCGATTGTCTTTTTGATGAAAAGAAGACTTGGTTTATTTTCCCAAGGTACACCCCTTGCATGTATCAACTTGCTCAATTGTACCTTTGGGAAGACCAGTAGAGATCTGCTGCAATATCTTCAAAGCCCCATGATGTAAGTGACCCGATCGCCTGTGCCACAACTCGCCAACATCTCCGCCTTGCACCCTTTCTACTTTTATACTCAAAGCAACACACTTCTCTACCTCCATCTTATAGAGATTCTTCACCCGAATCCCTATTTTCTTTACTTGACCCATGTCTAAGTGTCGAAGGAAAGCCTTTCCTTTCGAGAAGATCACATCATAGCCTCTATCCTCAAGCATGGCAATGGATACCAAGTTCTTCTTTAGCCTGAGTACATACATAATATTCTTCAAGGTGAGTGGAGCCCCATGCTCCCTTTTAAAAATAATCATACCCAATCCATTAAAATTATAGTCCCCATCATCACCCATCTCAAAATGCATTTGGAGATATTTCTCCTCGAGGTCACTAAATAACTCTTTGTCGCCGATCATGTGGAATGAAGCTCCATTGTGTAAGTACCATACACTTCCCATCATTGATGACACCATGCATGCAATGAGGGAAAAGTCCAATTCGAATTGAGAGGCCAAAGTCTCACTCGCCACTCCTCCTAAGGACTTCTTCTTAGACTTCTTGAGTGGAAAATTTGTAGCAAAATGACCCAGCTCATGACAATGAAAGCACTTAAATTTCGTCATGTCTTTATTATTACCTCGATCATAATAACACGGTTTGGAATGGGAATCTTCCCTTTCCCCTTCTTCACCCTAATCACTAAGGCACATTTCTCTTCATCATCAATCTTTGATGAAGAGCCTTCCCTGGTGTTCCTCCTGATCTCCCCCTGCATAAAATCCAACCAAAGTCGTTCCCAATCCAGCAGCATATCCCGACCATTGACAGAGTCCTAATAACTATGCCAACTCTTTGGGAGTCCTAGAGGAGCAAGAATCACCATATAGTCCTTGGGAACCATGATCCCAACACTTCCAAGTTCAACGTGACATTGAGTGAACTTGGTCAAGTATTTTGGAATAGTCTCTCCTTTCTCCATTTTGACTTTTCAAAGTTTATCCTTTTGTGCCAATTTGCTTTGGTGACTGTTGTTCTGATAAAAGTTTTTCAATGCTTTCCACATAGCATACGGAGTTTCCTTTCCATGGAGACTCGATACAATGTGGTCTTGAGCTCCCTCAAAGATTATTTGCCTCGACTTTGCCACACACTTCTTCCATTCGACCAAATTCTATGCATTTGATGCTGCTGGCTTAGGAATTTGTTGATCAACGAACTCCTTCAAGCCATTATTCCCTAGCACAAACTCCATTTTGTCCCTCCAAGCTATAAAATTCAAGCTACCTTCCAAGGCATACTCAAGCCGCAAACCGTAGAATGCCATCATCCAATCCTGAAGTATGTATTGTAAATTAGAATTTCACCTATAACCCAATACTCAAAACTTCAAAATCTCCTCTAGTATATTGTTCTCAGCTTCAATACCATGTAGAAAATCCTACAAGTTCATAAGCACGTGCAATTCACTAAAGCATAGGATAAGAATCTACTTCTACATTCAACAAGTGGAAGTCAATAGATCGATGAAAACAATATGAACAAGAAGAAGATAAATCAATGGAACATAACACAAGATGCATCTAGGGAAAGCTACTACTCAAAAACCTACTATATATATATTGCATATATCATAAATATGAGTGAAGATACAAAGCTTGTTCTCACTAGAACAATTCCGCACAAATATGCTCAACTCTCTCAGCTCACAAACTAGCTCTTGGCTAACACTTAGCCAATTCTACATCTCTAAAAGCTCCTAATATCTTGTGTAATTCCTAGGATGAATAGATCATATTTAAAGGGAATTGATACTTCCAAAACTATGCAATCCAAACATAGGATCAATCTCTGGTGCATGCATGATATTTACACTTCAGTAAATAATACCACTGATAGTACATTGTACTTGCAATCTAGTCTCAACTGGGTCTTTCTCTGAACTGACATGCATGAGTTTCGCATGAGGAAATCTTTAGTTAACTAGAGTAGCACTAGTGGATGCATTAGTGCACCAACTGACTATTAGTCCTCTATTAGTTCCAAAAACAATTTAGAACTAATTTAACTGAACTTAAATAAGTAAACTGAGTGATCTAATTTCCAAATGAATTTAAACTCATACTGGACCCCTAAAGCTTAGGGAGAACATATACATGACTATAGAAAGACTTCCAACTCAAAATTCCTAATCTAATTAAGTTAATTAAACTTAATTAACTATTTACAAATTGTTATGAGAATAGAATTCGATTTTAATTTTCAGTTTAATTCAAGGACAAATTAAACTGGAATTTCTTGTTCTGGTTTCTCAACAACTTATAGATGTTTACATAGACCTATTGATCCTCCAAATTATCCTCAAAGATGTCATAGAAAAAGGTTTTGATGTCTTTTCATGTAATTTCGATGTCTTTCTCGATGAACATTTGTGTGTCTATGTGCACGGGCATGCTCATAGACCCCTATTCAACCACATCCACAGTACTGATTTCAACTATGTCTTTTGATCTAAATTTCAGGGAGGCCATGATACCTGTACTAATGAGAAGCTGCCCAAAGACCTGTGGCACTTAGAGATAGAGAAGACACTCATGGTGAGACAATGTCAGTTAAAAACATCAAACAACTTCGAGAAACATTCATGCAACAAATTGGTGATTTTTAGGCAAGGTTGCACAACACTGACTTGGAGAAGTTGGGAGACTATTAGCTGGAACTGCACATTGTGTATTCCTAACTGCGAGTGAGGCTGACTGTTGGCTGGATCTACGCAATGCGTAGTCCAGAGAGGCTGAAGGTTGGTTGAAACTGCGCAATGCGCAAAACGGTCAGGTCGGGCTGCAGGATTCCAGTGGGCAAGACTAGAGACTGCCTGCCAGGATTGTGCAGAGAACAATTGAGAGATAGTGTGGGCAATCTCTATGCAATTCATGGAGGAAAGGTAGAGCCTTGACTGCTAGGAATGTACAGACCTGCTGGGAGACATGGGATTAGGGTAGAGACAACCCGATTCTACCCAATGACAACTTGAAAACACGAAGGAGTGAATGCGTTTGTGAAGATGGTACAGATCTAAGTGAAATAAACATGCCTGCGATTCAAGTGAGTGGAGAAATCGATTAAGAAAAAACCAAGAAGCTCATGAAGCGAGTCGTCACAATGATGATTATGAGTGCAGAAATAGTGTTATGAGTGCGATACTAAGGAAAGGTAATGCAAACTTGAAACAACGCTTCTACAATATAAAATACATCAAAATTCCATTGGTCGTTCAATAAAACCAAAAAGTGACAGAAAACTAAAAAGAAATAGAAAAAAATGACGTAAGGCATGAAAAGAAAAACTTACCTGGAAAAGTTGCACCGACTGTGCCAAAGGTTCCTAGATGCCTCAGTAATGCTAGATATTCAAGATTGAATGTGAAGAATGAGCTCTAAGGAATTGTTTAAATATATTTGGTGAAATTAGGGTTTATGACGTGCATGCCACAAATATAGGAAAAGGCGACACTTGACGGGGAGTTTATAAAAATAGTTTTGCATGTAACTCTTGCTAATAAAAATAGACTCCCAAAATCTAGGGATGCTTTTTCTCTTCTGATTTTTTTTCTTTTTCAGGAAAAGATACTTGGTATGCAGGGAAAGATTGCGTAGTTCTAGAGGGAATCGGATAGCCTATCGGCACATGCGATGTACAACTAGCGAAGAAAAATTTCTGCGTTGTTTCTGGACTGAGAGGCCTTGGCTCACTGGTCAGATCTGTACAATTTTCCAAAGAAGTGATGCTGGGCTGCTCTATGCATTTTCAGAGAGCAGTGCAACTGACCAGTTCTGGGTAATTCTGGAGAATAATGCAGCTAGTCTAGGCTGCTCTGCACATTTTTGGAGAGCAATGCACCCAGGCTAGTTCTACGCAATGATGGATGGCAGTAGAGCTAGCTCAAACTATGCATTTCTTGAGAGCAGTGTTAGCTAGCCTGCTCTACGAAATTTCCAGGGCAAGGTTGGTTGGCTTGCCTTATGCAATTTCTGAGTGTAAGGCAATTGTTGGGATGCTCTGCGCAATTCCTCAAGGGAAGACAAGTTGTCCTCTAGTTTTGCGTAATTTTTCCTGACAGCTAATCATCCGGATGTGAACCAAGTGTTGGTTGTGCTTGTTTCTGACTGACGGGACATGTGAGTTGAACATAAACTGCTAAACGACGTATGAAATAAAATAAGCATAAGTACCTGATCATTGCGGGATGGTTTCATGATTTCGTGGAGGGAGGCTCGAAAATGAATCCAAGGGAAAATTTTGGAGGGTCGTTGTAGCCACTACAATAGGACCTAACATGCTTCATAAGATGTAAAAATTGGAACAGCCTGGGACGTGCCAGAATTTGGAACTCCAATTGATGTACAACTCAAAGAAAGGTACTCTCTGGGCTTTTCTTTTGTGGTTCTATTTCATTGGCTCGGTTTGATTCAATGGAGGCACAATTGCTCCCTTGGTTTTCCTCCAATGTGTAGCTAAATAAACACAGCTATGATCCTCCCATTCTCACCATCTACACACTTATGATCCTCCCATTCTCTCCATCTACACAGTTATGATCCTCCCATTCTCTCCATCTACACAGTTATGATCCTTCCATTCTCACCAGTTTCCATTTGATGTTATGACATCATTACAACATGCATTCATAGGTGGCAACTTTAGCGACTAATAGACAACCGCGAAGTCGACTAAGTATAATTCTCTTCTTGGCTCCAATACTTTGATACTCAAGTTGCCTTAGTTACTTTGCATCACTACCGAGTCTTAAAACATCCCCATTTTCATAACATCTAATGCCTTAAACTAATGCCAACATTAGTTTAACACTTTCAAAATAAGAACTAAACCAATGAACATAAGATATCGTTTTAGCCTCCCCACCTTGAGAAGTGGCCAAATAAGACGGTGAAATTGATTGGAATTTGGAAAATGCATGGAAATCACATGGAAAGTCTAAAAAATTTAGGCTAATTATACACTAACTAATTCTTATCAAAATTTTCTGATTACTTGTTATGCTCTTAACCTGCAAAGTAATACCGAACATAGAATATGTGAAGAAAAGATACCCAGAACACAGAATATGCGAAGAAAATATACCGAGAACAAAGAATAGCAATGATTTTATTACTCAGAGAGAAATGTTCACAGGCCTCTTCGAGGGGGCAACCTCCAATAGAGCAGAGCTCGATTACAAAACAAGACACGATACTCCTCGCAGGGAGTCTCTATCCTTTATATATGACTCATACATGCAATACCACGGGCCAATACCGTGGGTTTTATTAATACCATCTATCTAATACTACTGCCCATTTACCATCTATCTAATACTACCACCCATTTGCAACTAACTGTGGTCCCGTCATTAATTGCGGGTTAACCACTTACAAATATTAATATGGGCTTTATTGACTCTTGACTATGATGTGATCCCATGACATAAATAAGGGGGTTAGGGTGGGACCCTAACATGCCCTCCCCCTTAAGACTAGCCTTGTCCTCAAGGCTGAAGCTGCGGAAACTGCTGAAGAATAGTGGCTGGTTCCCAAGTTGCATCTTCCGGAGAGGTGTATTTCCATTTGACGAGGACCTCCTTAATCATGCGGCCACGCAGGTGCTTGTCTCGTGTGTCTAGAATCTGTTCAGGTTGAAGCCAGATTGACCCTTCTTCGTCCAATTCAGGTAGACTGGTTTGAACTCGGAAATTGTTCCTAATCACTTTCTTGAGGCACGATACATGGAAAACTGGGTGGATTTTTGCTGTAGTTGGCAAAGCCAACTTGTAAGCCACTTCTCCAATGTGCTGAAGTACTTGGTATGGTCCGTAGAATTTTGGAGAGAGCTTTTGACAACCCTTGTCTTTGAGTGATGTTTGCTTATATGGTTGCAGCCTCAAAAAGACCTGATCCCCTTCTTGAAATTGGCGCTCTGAGCGATGTTGGTCAGCCTGTTGCTTCATACGGTTCTGAGCTTGTTGAAGATTCTCGCGCAGATGGGCGAGCATGGTTGCGCGGTGTTGTAGGAGTTGATCCACGGCTTGTACTTTGGAGCACCCCGTGAGATAAGAAGTAGGGGAAGGCGGAAGTTGACCATAGACTGCTTCATAGGGAGTCATTTTGGTGGTGGCATGATAGTTGGTGTTATACCACCATTCCGCCAGAGGTAACCACTGTACCCAAAGGTGTTGCTTTTCTGAAGTGAAACACCTAAGGTAGGTTTCTAGACATTTGTTGACGGCTTCAGTTTGACCATCTGTTTGCGGATGATATGAAGTACTGAGTTTGAGTTGAGTTCCTTGTATTCTGAAGAGCTCCTGCCAAAAATTACTGGTGAAGATTGGGTCGCGGTCGGACACAATAGAAGTGGGCATGCCATGCAATTTGAAGATCTGATCCATGAAAGTTTGAGCAACCAAAGTTGGTGTAAATGGTTGGGGTAGGGCACAGAAATGAGCATACTTCGACAGTCGGTCCACAACCACCATGATGACTGACTTGTTCCCAGACTTTGGAAGACCTGTAATGAAATCCATGGAGACCTCCGTCCAAATTGACGCCGGAATGGGCAATGGTTGTAATGTGCCTGGTGTGTTGACGGTTTCCCCTTTGTGGCATTGACAGACGTCGCATTCTGCTATGAAAGTAAGGATGTCCTGTTTCATGCCGGTCCAAAAAAATGATCTTCTGGTGCGAGCATACGTCTTCTGAAAGCCCAAATGTCCTGCAATGGGAGATGAGTGCAATTCTGCCAAAATGCGACTTTTGAGGGTGTATGTTGGTGATATTACGACTCTGTCCTTGTAGTGAAGAATATCATTCTGCCACGAGTAGCCCTTGCTGGAATTAGGATCTACCTGCAATTGAGAAATGAGTTGGGAGAGCCCGGGATGTGAAAACCATTCCCTGCGAGCCTCTTCAATCCAGTCTGGAATGGGGAGGGAAATTGCGAGCATAGTACTTTCCTCCTCAAATTGGCGCGACAATGCATCTGCTACACGGTTGTCTTTCCCTTTCTTGTAAATGATCTCATAATCATATCCCATCATTTTGGCTAACCATTTATTTTGTTGTGGGGAAGATAGGCGTTGCTCCAAAAAATATTTAAGACTTTGATGATCTGTGCAGATTTGGAAACGTCGCCCCAACAAGTAAGGTCGCCAGGTCTCGACTGCATGTAAGATGGCCATCATTTCCTTCTCGTAGGTCGATTGGCCCAGATTCCTCCCACTTAGTTGTTGGCTGGTGAAGGCCAATGGTCGCCCTTCCTGCATTAAGACCACTCCAATACCTGTTCCCGAAGCATCACATTCAATGACAAATGATTTGGTGAAGTCCGGTAGTGCTAAGATGGGAGTGGAACACATGGCGGTTTTGAGAGCGGTAAATGCCTGTTGTGCTTCCTCATTCCAGAAGAAGGAATTTTTCTTTAGGAGTTGCGTTAGGGGCTTCGCTATGCGGCCATAGTTGCAGATAAATTTACGATAATAGCCTGTGAGACCCAAAAATCCTCTCAAGCTTTTCAAGGTCTTAGGTTGAGGCCATTCTTGCATTGCCTGGATCTTTTTGGGGTCCACCTTGACACCTTCACGCCCCACAATGTGGCCCAAATACTCAACTTCTTCCATACCAAACGAACACTTAGACATATTGACAAATAATTTATGCGTGCGGAGCAGTTGCAAGAGTGGATCTACATGCTGAAGATGTGCCGCCCAAGTGATACTATAGATGAGGATGTCATCGAAGAAGACAAGGACAAATTTTCTGAGATATGGTTTGATGAGGTGATTCATAAGGCTCTGAAAAGTAGAGGGGGCATTACAGAGACCAAATGGCATGACCAGGAACTCATAATGGCCTTCATGAGTTCTGAAAGCCGTCTTGGGAATGTCGACTTCCTTCATGCGAATTTGGTGGTAGCCTGAGCGAAGATCCAACTTAGTGAAGAATTGAGCCCCATTGAGTTCGTCCAGCAAATCGTCAACCACCGGGATGGGAAATTTATCTTTCACTGTTAACTTATTGAGGGCCTTGAAGTCGGGACACATCCGCCACTCCCCATCTTTCTTGAGGACCATGACCACTGGGGATGAATAAGGACTAATGCTGGGACGAATGACACCTGCTTCCAACAATTCCTTGATGATTTTTTCTATTTCATTCTTTTGGGTGAACGAATATCTGTATGGCCGCACATTTGGGGGTTGGGCCCCTGGAACCAATGTGATGCTATGATCATGTTCCCCTCGTGAGGGTGGAAGCTCATGAGGCTTGTCAAAGACCGTCTGATGTTTATTTAAAATTTGTTGCATCTCAGGATGAATTGGCAGAGACATGGTGTCGACTACCTGGATGGCATTAAATTGAGCTACCACTCCATGATGGCCCTTTTTTAACAATTTTTCCATCCTATGCGAGCTGATGATAGAGGGGGCTCCCGCCTGTAGTCCACGGAGGGTATGTGTGGAGTTGTTCTGCTTAAAACTCATATATAACTCTTGGAAATCCATTGTGATTGGCCCAAGAGTGCGGAGCCATTCCGCGCCTAGGATAATGTCGCAACCCCCCATGTGTATTTCAAACATGTGGGTTTTCAATTGATAATCCCCCATTTGAAGTTTGACATTTTCACAGCGACCTTCACATTTCATTGTGCCCCCATCTGCAATCTGGACTTGGAAGTTAGAAACTGCCCTGACGAAACAATGTGCTGCTTCAACGATCTTTTGATGGATGAAATTATGGGTACTTCCACTATCAATCAAGACTACTACTGGGCGATGTTTAAGAAAACCCCTGATTTTGAGAGTTTGAGGGGAAGAAATTCCTGCCAATGCATTTAGCGAAATAATTGGTTCATCAGACACAATCTCCTTTTGGTTATCTTCTTCGATCTCCTCTGGTTCCTCAAGTGGTGGATCTTCCTCGGTGGAGCTGTAGTCAGTGGCATCTATTTGAAAAAACTTGGGCTCTTTGCATTTATGACCTGGGGAATATTTTTCATCACAGTAGTAACATAGTCCTTGCTTCCTTCTTTCGGCCATTTCCGCAGGTGACACCTTTTGAATCTTAAGTGTCTGAGTCGTATTGGGAGCCTGTGAGGGACAACCTTTAGCGGTGAAGCTGGGGCAGCTGGATTGGGCTGTTAATGCATGTTCCACCTCACGAGCTACCTGGAAAGCCTCTGTCCATGTGGGAGGGTGGTGGAGTAGAACCTGAGCTTTGATGGCTTCTTTAAGACCGATGATAAAGCATTCCATGTAGAACTCATCTGTGAGACCCCTAGTGCGGAAGGCTAAGCCTTCAAAAGCAGTAATATATTCCTCCACTGTACCCGTCTGTCGGAGCTTAGTGAGACGCCCCAAAAAAGAGTCTTCCTGTTCAAAGCGACTTCGAAGAGCTTTGGCAAATTGGGCCTAATTCTGAAAATGTCCATTGCAATGCTGATGCCATTCCTTCCATTGCCATCATTCATTGTCCAAGTACATGGTGCCCACCATAAGCTTAGTCCCCTCATCTATGATATGATTCAATTGGAAATACTGCTCCATTTGTGCTAGCCATGCGGATGTGTGAGAACCGTCAAATTTATGCATATCCAACTTGGGAGGTCGCTGACTGGGTGGTGGATGGGTGTGCCAGACGTGATGAGAGTGGCTAGACTCACCCTCATGGTATTCATGGCCATTATACACCTCCTCGTGGGCTGGCTCCTTGCCCTTTGGGAGTGCATCATGTATCTGGAGACTTATTCCTTTAAGCTCAAGTTCAATATTCTTCACCATAGTTTGGAGGGAGTTCACATGGTCTTCAATTTTGTCTATCCTTTCATTGGCCATCGCTTGAGCGCGAGTTTCTACCATACACCAACCTGATGAAAAATTGGGACCGCCTAAAAAATTTTTACTAAGAAATTGAATGGTACCACCTTGCTCAGCTCGTCGTCTTGATTCTGATGGGCTAGGTCACCAATAAGTGCCCCGGAAGATCTCAGACTTTTTTTTTTTTTTTTGGAAAACTCCTAACGGAGTTTTACTCCTTCCTGATCAATACTGCAGTTGCCAAATCCTCAGAATGTCAATGCCGCCAAAAGTCCTGCGAAAATTAGATCCAGGGACAGGAACCCTTCACAACTACTCTGATCTGGTGGATCTGAGAGATCTGAATGGTGGAACAACTGCTGCTGCTGATCTGATGGAGCTGTGGGACTGATGTCGGTTGCTGCTGCACTTGCTGATCTAGAATAGGTGATGTGTGATCCCTCGATAGAAAGGGAACTATGGTCTTGAGGAGTGTCAGGTGCTACAGATCGCAATATACATAAGGGTCTGACAGTAGTACTCGGCCCAATGTTTCAGGGCTCTAACTAAGGAGGATCGACCGTACTCTTAGCCATACAACCCGACTACCCTATCGTACGGGCGAGTAATCTCTCCGAGTGCTGTTCTCGGTGTACTGTAGCCACAAGACGGCCGAAGGTTTATCTATGGCGAGGTTTCAAGGGAGCTAGGGGGCTTCCTATATACCCAGAGGGTACGTGGAAGACAGTCCGTGCGCGGTTCTGTCTAATGCGCTACTACTCGAAGGGGTACCCACAGGGGTTACAAGGGAGTCCAACAGACGTGACCACCTCTTGTATTTCCTGTGTGCATGCCTCCCCAAATCCGCAGGTTTATGCGCTTAACGACAGATCCCGTGGTTTAAAGACGTCGGAACACGTCTCTAGCCAAAAAAAAATTTTGCTAAAATTTGGAGATCCCACCAAGCCCTGGAAAGTGCTCTGATACCACTTGTTATGCTCTTAACCTGCAAAGTAATACCGAACATAGAATATGCGAAGAAAAGATACCCAGAACACAGAATATGCGAAGAAAATATACCCAGAACACAGAATAGCAATGATTTTATTACTCAGAGAGAAATGTTCACAGGCCTCTTCGAGGGGGCAACCTCCAATAGAGCAGAGCTCGATTACAAAACAAGACACGATACTCCTCGCAGGGAGTCTCTATCCTTTATATATGACTCATACATGAAATACCACGGGCCAATACCGTGGGTTTTATTAATACCATCTATCTAATACTACCGCCCATTTGCAACTAACTGTGGTCCCGTCATTAATTGCGGGTTAACCACTTACAAATATTAATATGGGCTTTATTGACTCTTGACTATGACGTGATCCCATGACATAAATAAGGGGGTTAGGGTGGGACCCTAACATTACTATAGTCCCATGCCAGACGACATGGACTAATAAAGCACAAAGCGTTAACTTATGGTAGGTATTTTTTATGAATTAATAAGCTATAATATTAATGTGCATTAAAAAACAAACTTTGGTTTTTAACTTTGTTTCTTAAGTTGTACAAATAATAGGTTATAAGACCAATTTTTATTTAAATTTTATAACACTTATTTATTATTCATGAATGATGCAATCATAAATTTATATAGTAATTTGCATTCTAAAGGAAAATGGACTAAAAATATCTCAATCAACTTTTTTGAAGATAATATAACATGCTAATTTTTTTATTTGCATGAGAAGAGAGGGGTTAGTTAGCAAGCATGCGATTTATTCTAGATTATCCTAGCACATATCCTTCACATCCAAGTAGTCATAATATCCTAATGGTAAGCAAGGGAAGGAGAACATTTTTGAGAGAGAAATTAGAGGCTTACCTTTGATTGAAGCTAAGATCAGAGAAGAAAAGCAATGATAACTAAATCAATTTCATCCATTGGGAATACCATAACCTTTTTCCTAAATTACAATCACCTTAATCTATCATGTCAATTCCCTTAAACTTAATCCATTGAAAAGCTAATCAACTAGGTTTCATAGTATGCCAAAGTTACCTATAACTCATTATAGTCCCTCGAAATCAGTTACACTAAAACATGAAGAAGTTCAATTATTGTTAGATTCCACTACCACTATGATCAGACACCTTATCCACTTTCTCAACATTCTATGATCTCTAAGCACCCATAAGATCAATACCCTAACAACATACAAAGGAAAGTGAATTTACGTAAGAAAGAGAGAGCAAAGGCTTACCTCCCATTAAAGTTTAAACTGGATAAGTGAAGCCTTGAAAACTGAAGCCACTCCATCCATTATGATTATTCTATTATCACTAAAAAGGTGTCGAACTCATTAACCATCCATAGGCTTCAAGCCCTAAAGATATAAAACCGCCATTTACCACAAAATCACTTTGTTTTTACTCCAATAAACCCTAAATTGACAAAAGCTTCGTTGGATATTATTTACAAAAGTAAAAATTATAAACCAAAGTAACATTGTCCATATTTTTACTTAATCCACACCCACAATTATACCAGTGTTTCCCTATTGAAGCTCCGAATCTCTCCCACCCTAATTCCACAACGCGAACAAAAGAAAATCAATTATTGAAATCACTATGGTAGGTGAGGGTGTTCTTGATTCATAGGATGCACAACATTGAATATGGAAATCTGAAAGACTCTTAGTTCACTAGGATTTAAACCTACGACTACTTATTAGAGACCCATGAATTATACAATGTTTCAAATTGGTTTTAAAAGCTCAATTGGAAGCATTAAATTAAGCTTCACGCAAGTTCTACAAAGTCAAAATGAGCGTTGCCCTTAGCTAACATTTTCCTCCATACATAGAATAGTGGTCAAGTATGTAATGTAAGAAGAAATCAATTTATAAAATTAGCATTGCAAAATACACCGTGTAATCAACTCACCACCAAAATTAATACCTTAATTCCAATGCCTTAACCATTTAAATAAATAACTATATGTATAAGTATATAGAGAAAAAAAAATTGTACATTTTAATGTTTTGGATTTTTCAAATTTAAAAATATATTTTTTTTGGATGAAAATATAATTTTTATTATTTAAAATGTATTATGAAATTATACAGATTTTACCATTCAGATGTTTCATTTTAAACCATTCCTCTTGATTTTGAATAAAATTATCCAAGAATGATATGAAAAACAAAACTTTAAAAAAATTGTACCAGCTATATTTTCTCTTTTAATATGATTAAAAAAATAAAACAATATTCCGGTGACACGAGGAAATAACCAGAAATTATACTAAAAAAAAAATTATACCAGCTATATTTTATCTTCTAGTATGATTAAAATATATATATATATATATATATATATATATATATATATATATATTCCGGTAGCTGGAGGGAATATTAAAGACGGAATAAATTTCTGATAAATATAAACGCTCAATTTAATATTTATTGATGATACAATGGTTCGAACCTCTATAGCGGAACCTTGAGCATTGTGCATTTTACCAGGAGATGAATACATTTATTATATACATTTTAATTGGTTGCATTATATAAGTATCACCATTACCATGTGTCTTGTTATAACCATAATCGTCGAATTTAAAACCATTCAAATAGGACTCTATATAACATTTGTACAACCTAACAAAGTGACTTACATTTGTACAGCCTGATAAAGTGACTTAAGGGTAATGCCAAAGTATGTAAAACGATTATGTCAATTATTTTTAATTTGCATTTTGACTTTTGCTAGAGCCCAACCCGTAATTATTAATATTGGATCACCCATAAAATAATAAACTACTATTTTATTTTAGTAAATTAAATTGAGTTTAATTTGAGTTGAACACTTATGAATTAGGTTGGTATGTGCATATATTTATTTTGGAATAGGGATTTTAATTATTATTTTATTTTTTAAATAAAATGAGTAAAGATTTGTATTATTAAAAATATATTGATTATAAGGTTAAAATTTTTACATATTTCGATTTTCTTTGTAGATTTGAAATTGAGGACAGAGCCTCAATCCAAACTCTCAAGCAAGCTTCATAACACAAAAAATCCAGTTTCATTCTAATTAATTTTTTTCCCAAAAACAATTGTATTCATACACATTTACAGTCCATTATTCACTATTTTTGTTTTGATTTAGTCTCAGTTATTAATTTTCTTAGAAAAATACTTCTTCCTTTCCTGTTATCACCATTACTATGTGTCTTATTACGCCGTAAGACATTCCCTATGAAAACAACTCTCCTCCCAGGACACCTGTACCTTCATGAACCGTTGATTGGGATGTTAGACGATTAAAATAGTCTACACCATTAGATTGATTTTGGACCAGTATTAGTCAGTTACAGTATTAGTAAGTTAAAATGTCAGTTATGGTATTAGTAATTTACAACCTGCTCAGACTCTAACCGTTCCATTCTGCCTTTTACATTACCACAATCATTGTTTTTCCACAAATTTCAATGAGAACACTTAAAAATAGGTTTTCTGCAACAGTGTGGAAACCAATCCGCCAAAGTTCACAATTACTACTAGCTTGTTGGCTACTGTAGTGAAAGCCGCAACTTATTTTCAAAAACAAGACTTTGAGAGGAGCCACATCTCATTTTCAAGAACAGAGAAAGCTTGGCGAAGGCGGTTTTGGGTCTGTTTGGTGCTACATCCAGTTTAATTTATTTTAATGTAGATACCATTATTAATGGTTAAACCGTAGAAATATTTTTACTGTGCATGATGCTTCTGATCAACAGGGGATCTACCTGATGGCAGGGAGGTTCAATATCCATCGACTCAATTTATCACACAGGTATGTCCACCCACACACGACCACCCACTCTGACCTTCCTTTGTTCTATAAGCCGCTCCTTGTTCTTGACCGGGAGCAAGGAATTGCCATAAACTGTAAGAAGAGCCCCCTGTTTTAGATAGACCCCAAATAGGAACATATAATCTTTGAACTGAGAGCTTGGTGTTCTTGAATGTTATGTAAACTTGCCTGACTTAGATTTTGTAAATCTGCAGGTTGGAAACATAAATGTCTCAACTCCTTGAAGCCCTTTAACTTTGACACATCAAAAGGAAGCTCGGAAATTTGCGCATTGAAAAAAACCAGCTTTTCAAATATACTTTTTCATTGTATATAGAATGGATCGTTCTTTACTCGACCATAAGCCTTTGATCACGTGTAGTGATAAGCAACCTCAATATTTTTTTTGCAATCCCCATATTCCGAGGCAGAAGTTGTTGGAGTGACAAAACTGTTTATGGCATATATTTGTGAGTTGACAGATTGCGTACCTCATCTTCCTTCTGATTTAAGAACTCTTGAATTTCACATGCACTGGTGAATCTAAATCTTTCTCTCTCTGACTTCTGCAAACCAATTTTCAGGATGACACCGTGCACCCTTGTAGTCATGTTTTTCACATGTCTTTCGCTCGTTTTTCTAGCTTTTTCGTTTCTTGCTTTAATGGATAATGTTAAATGGAAATGCTATATGTTAGGTTAATAGGTGAATATAGAAATGTGAAATTTTATTGAATATTAAACCATTCACATAAATTTAAAATTGGGAAGACATCTTGGATTGGTATATGTTATGGTAACAGGTGGATATGGAAATGTAGAAGTTTCTTTTATTGAATATTGACAATTCACATAGATTTAAAATGAGGAAGTTACTTGGTTTATTCTGAATAAACAATTATTCTGATAAAATGAAATTATATTTACCCATCTATTAAACACTTACCATCATTCAAATTTTTGACAATAAAAGAGAAAGAGAAAAACCCCGGACTATAATTAATTCCTTCTCTATGTTGGCTTGCAACTCTTACAGCAGCGGATAGAAAAGCAAAGAAGTTCAGAATAAGCTGCTGAATGTGGGAAGTAAAGAATTTATTTCTAATATTCTCATCATGGAAATGTAATGAGAATATGAAGGTCCTCGTAGATTTCTGATTCTTATGACAGGAGGATCATGTGTGACTCTTTAACTTAGCTAATATCTATGACTACTTTAAATGTGTGACTCTTTTTTATGAAGTTATACCATGTGGGTATGTACAGGTTTTATTTTAAGGCATGCTTCCATTTCCAATATTGTGGATAGCATTTTCTATTAATTTTTATGATTTAATAAAATGAAATTGCTAATTTTCTTTTTAATTGAGTTGAGAGGTTTATTAAACAATCCAATATGAGGGGCATGTGTAAGTATGTCATGTTCTCAAAAAAATAATAAAAATAATTTTAACGCTTGTCGGCCAAATAAAAAAACTAATATGAAATAGCCATATAAATAAACAATTAAAAATCTATTAAGTGGTTGATATTTCACTTTCATTCTACTTGATTCTCTGATATTCATTCTACTTGATTCTCTGATATTTCGCTTTCACTCTTCAAGTAATAAATATATTTTTTGATATCTATCTTGAATAATATGATTTTATTGGATTTCAGAGATCTGTGGTTTGAGCTTTTTGAATTTTTGACCGGAGAATCCACAGTAATAGAATTTTTACACCAACGTTTCGAATCCCAAATGGGATCCATCATCAGGGTAAGAGAAAGATGATAAAAGAAGAGCCAGATGGAAGAAATAAATACTCATGAGGGAATGAATATTAAAGGAACAACACAGGTCGGCAAGAAAGATTTATAATGAAACCTAAATTTAATTTTAATTTTTATAAATTAATATCATTTATTTAATTATTTTTATAAATTAATATCATAAATTTAATATCTATAAAACAAAAACTTTAAACTAAAAACATTATTAATATTAATAACTAAAAAAAAACTAATATATATATTAATATTAATATCATAAATATATATATAACCTAAAATCTATATTAATATTAAAAATCTACAAAAAAAAAAAAAAAAAACTATAGTATCATAAATCTTAATATCTATATAACATTAATACTAATATAACCTAATGACTATCTAACTTAATATTTATGAAACTTGATCACTATATAACTTAATATTTATATAACCTAATATCTATATTAATATCTAAAAAACTAATATATATATATATTAATATTAATATCATAAACCTTTATATAACCTAAAATCTATATTAATATTAATATCTAAAAACTAATATATATATTAATATTAATAACATAAATCCTAAAATCTATATAACTTAATATATATAATAGTATTAATATCAATAAAACCTAATATATCAATATCTAAATAAATTAATATTAAAATAACTAAATAAATTAATATTAAAATAACCTAAATTCTATATTAAATTCTATATTAAAATCTAAACTATATTAAAACCTACATTAATGTCTAAATTATATTAAAATCCAAGCTTGTAATTATATTAAAAAGTAGAGCTTTAATAGAATATAAATAACCTAATAACAAAATTAATATTAAAATCAAAACTATGCTAATATCTATAATAATATTTATATGAAATTAATATTAAAATCAAAACTATGCTAATATCTATAATAATATTTATATTCATATGTAAACTTATATTAATATCTATATTAATAACTATCTTACCTCTTCGACAACTTACCTGGGGCCGGGCAGACGTTTCTTGATTTCACTGATCAGGGGAGGCCAGCTTCCGCTAATCTCCAAACCGCTGTCTCTGTTCAGATTACAAGGATGCTTCAAGATTTCGAGGGCTTTTCTGATTTTCCGTCTCTGATGCTGCTCTTCTCTCGTGATAATTGATGCGTTTTCTAAGCAGATGTGGTGTTTAGTCTTCGAGGAGTGTTCTGCCAAGGCTGAGGTACGAGATCTTCCATTCCTTATGTCAGCGCCATGTTCTTTCAGTCTTGTCTGGAGGGAGCGACCAATTTCACCTATGTAGCTTTTTCCACACGAACAGTCTATTTTATAGACTCCTTTAAGCTGCTGCTTGTCAATATCATCCTTAACAGATTTTAAACTTTGTCTGATGGTACCGGGAGCTGAGAATTGAGTTATAATGTTTTTCTTTCTTAGGATCTTTGCCATTTTATCTGTGACCCCATGGATATAAGGTAGAAAAACCTTACCACCTTGAGGTTGATCCTCCTCTTTAGGTTTGGGAGATGACAACCTCCTTTCAGCTCTCTTTATGGCTTTCTTAATCTCATGATCCTTGTAGCCTATATTTTTGAAAGTTGAAACTAAATGCCTCTTCTCTTCATTTATAATGTAACTTTATAGTTGATATTTCATTTTCATTCTACTTGATTCTTTGATATAATAAAATAATTTTAACTCTTGTCAGCCAAATAAAAAAACTAATATGAAACAACCATATAAATAAACAATTAAAAATCCATTAACACAATAATTAACTCTGTGGTTGATATTTCACATTCATTCTACTTGATTCTCTAATATTTCGCTTTCACTCTTCAAGTAATAAATAAAATATTTTGATATCTATCTTAAATAATATAATTTTATGTAACTTTATAGTTGATATTTCATTTTCATTCTACTTGATTCTTTGATATTTCACTTTCACTATTCAAGTAATAAATAAAACATTTTGATATCTATCTTAAATAATATAATTTTATGTAACTTTATAAAGATAGAACCATGGCAAAATTTGTCATTTTTTAATTTTTCTTCTATTTTAAGTTTCTTTTATATTATGGGATATACAAATTAGTAAAAAAAATATAATAAATTGCTGGGGCAATTTTGTAAAGTCTTTACAAACAAATTCATTGTTTTTGTAAGCCATAATCACCCTCTTCAGGTAAGGTACAAAAAAAATTTTATTAGGAGAAGGACACTGAAATTTTTGAAGAGACATCTATGAAATTGAAAATTTTGATGAGACATCTATGAAATTGCCTGATGTTCTTGTGGCGACCTAGACACCAAATTATATAATGCAAATACTATTTCCAGTTGTTACAAACAAATTCATTGTTTTTGTAAGCCATAATCACCCTCTTCAGGTAAGGCACAAAATCTTTTTTTATCAAGAGAAGGAAAATTTTGAAGAGATGTCTATGAAACTTCTTGATGTAATTGTGGCAACCAAGACACTAAATTATATAATACAAATACTCTTTCCAGTTAAAAAAATAATCGGCGACCTAGACACCGAATTATATAATATGAATACTCTTTCTAGTTAAAAAATAAACAGTGGCAATGTAATTGAAGAAGACTTTCTCAAGGATGAAATGCAACTTTACAAGGAGTAAGCAGAGGGTAAAACGATAGCATGCCCTTATGACCTATGGCATCAAATTTGCAAAGGAAGCAAATTAATACGAAGGATCACAGGAAATGAAATTGATTAACACACCATTAAAATGAAGAACTAAGTAAATTGTGAATTCAAGCAAATTGATACATACTTTAATATCTCAATGCTACTGTGTGAGAAACCAAAAATACAGTGCAAGAAAGACAACAATAACACATGGCACAGAAACACAAATTTACCCTTGAAACTAAATGCTGGAAAACCAACAACAATAGAAGGGTTGTTGAGCTCTTCGTGAATTCGGAAAATGCAGACTACATGATTTGTATATATCTATAGCTACTCCTGAGTGGTAACTTGAACAACTACGTCGTGATGATCTCTTTCATTCTACTAGTGAAACTCCTGTCCTTTTGGATCAATCGATTTAAGTTACGTTCGTCATGTCCAGAACAATACATAGGGTAATGTTTGTTAGGCTAACTGAATTCAAAAAGCATCAAAATACTTGTCGTGTCGATGGAATCAAGAGAAATCAACTATCATACTGAATAACAAAGAAACAAACTAAAAAATTGGCAAAGATTTCAATTTTAGAGAACCTATCTCGTTTTTTTGTAAATTAATTTAATTGGGCGTTCAATCTCTCTCCTTATATATATATGTATATGAAGTGCATACACAGGTATCCAATGAGTTCTATAAGTGTCATTTTTCTATATAATACGCGATGTACCTATTACAAATGCTGGGTAGATGATGAAACTCTCCAGGATCAAAATCTCAACCCATCTCGTAAAGGGTATCAGCAAAATTTTTATTTTGTTTCTAACAGATCTTAATCCATACCAAGTGCATTCGGATTTGTCGTTCATCATGGGGTGACTATAATGGTACTGATGTTATGAATGAAGATTCTGATGAGGATATTGATGAAGGTTAAGCAACTAAAACAAATGTTTTGTCTGGACTACCTATGGACTACCTATTAGTGTGAGAACACATGAAAATGAACTTTTAAGATTGAAAATCATGATGAGATCATATTTTAATTGGTTACCATAATTGTCACAATATTTATGTGCTTACCCGATGGCCAATAGAGTGAGTGCCCAAGCTATCATGGAGGAAGCAACACTGGAAGCCAAGCTCTAAGCACCCCAAATCCGGAGATGATGGAGTCCTGAAAGGCATGAAGCAACTCCTACAATTGCAGCTATCAAAGAAAAAATAACCATGAAACCCGTTGCTTCATTCCCCACTAGAAAATATATTGGAGAAAGCCCTAGAGGAAGAGCTCTTCCATGACCTGCAATTCAATCATGTAGTCATTTAGAAACACACTTCATCATATATTTAGCCCAAAAAACACACTACGTATGGAAGGAAAAAGAAAAATTGTGATTCATCTAGAGATTTATGTGAACCTTGAATTAATAAAAGTTCAAAAATGAAAAAAAAAATGACTTGAGACACAGATATTAGTGAACAATGAATATTTTATAATATTAGTTTTTCATATTGTAAATGCACCAGAAAAACAATATGTATATTTACTAAGAAATTAGTAAGTACCAGTATGTGTGGTAAAGGGTGTGCCCATCCAACAATAGCACCCACAACAAGAAACATGCATAAATTCAACAAGAGAAGAAAACCCACAAGATACTTCACCACTCCCAATGCCATTATAATTAGAAAACTATGGTTGTTTTACAAACTATAAGTACTGACCAAATGAGGCTTAATTTGGAGAAGGAAAATGAAAAATTACCAATCTATACCATGCACTAGACTCTTAATTTGTAGAGGATGAGATCAAGCTGACAACAATGGTGGTTGGAGATTTTCTGGACTGCCTATTAGTGTGAGAACACGTGAAAATGGTCATGAACTTTCTGGAATTGTAGATGCCATTAGAAGTGATGTCTGTGTCCAACATCTGCCAGAAGGTCAACATTTTTACTCCACATTAGCTGCAAAAATAAAGATATAAGAGATGATGAAACTCATATTTCCTTTATAGTAAAAATCAATCAGCTACAAAAAGGTATTTTTGGTTCCTCCAGCTTGTGAAGTTAGTTTTGATACTTTGAATAATCCAAACAAAAGCTTGAAAAATAATTCAATGCACACTTCTCTGCTTAGCAGTCAATGTGGGGATATTTATGTAAAAAATAGTACAAGGATTTGTAAAAACTGTGGATAGTGGCAACAACTGATATACCCTAACACCATGAACATGTCCTCATGTGCTTCCTAACCACCTGAAAGAAAACCCGTGTACACAGACAAACCACAACTCCGACCTCTCACCAACTTTGAATGTTGCAAGCATGCCAAATTGATTATTTGTCTTCAGTGCTTTAGAAATGTCTCAAATATCAGCTCTAGATCTGCCAGTTACTTATGGTGATTCGGTAGATTTTGATGAGGATATTGATGAAGGTCAAGCAACTAAAACAAATGCTCTATCCAGATTACCTATTAATGTGAGAACACGTGAAAATGAACTTTGAAGATTGAAAATCATGATAAGCTCATCTTCTAATTGGTTACCATAATTGTCACAATATTTATGTTCTTACCCCATGGCCAATGGAGCTGGAATAACCATATAAATAAACAATTAAAAATCCATTAACATAATAATTAACTCATTGGTTGATATTTCACTTTCATTCTACTTGATTCTTTGATATTTCGCTTTCACTCTTCAAGTAATAAATAAAATATTTTGATATCTATCTTAAATAATATAATTTTATATAACTTTGTAGTTGATATTTCATTTTCATTCTACTTGATTCT
Source organism: Pinus tabuliformis (assembly GCA_031772625.1). Taxonomy (NCBI): domain Eukaryota; kingdom Viridiplantae; phylum Streptophyta; class Pinopsida; order Pinales; family Pinaceae; genus Pinus; species Pinus tabuliformis. The sequence continues at coordinate 998,458,307 of CM062807.1, read as the reverse complement.
TTGATATTTCTCTTTCACTCTTCAAGTAATAAATAAAATATTTTGATATCTATCTTGAATAATATAATTTTATATAACTTTATAATGATAGAACCATGGCGAGATTTGTCCATTTTTAAATTTTTCTTCTATTTTAAATTTCTTTTATATTATGGGATATGATTCATGTTAGAAAATGTTTTAGATAAATTTGATAACTTTGTAATGTAAAAGGGTAAAGAATGGACATGTAGAATGCATAAGATATTTCTAATGATAAAATGTTAAGTACGTCTTTTATTTTTTAATTTTTTGTTTACACTAAATTTTTTATATGTCAAGATTCTCGAATATATACCTTGCGACATTTCCTTTGCAACATCTAGTGCAATTGCTAGTTATAACATAATACCAAATAATGAACCATATTCATTGAATTTAAAGCCATTCAAATCCAATGGCATAAATAGGACTCTATATAACATTTGTACAACCCAATAAAGTGACTTGAGGGTAATGCCAAAGTATGTAAAATGATTATGAAAATTATTTTTAATTTGCATTTTGACTTTTGCTGGAGCCCATAATTATTAATATTGGACAACCCATAAAATAATAATTTACTATTTTTTTTAGCAAATTAAATTGAGTCTAAGTTTCCTTTTTTTGGTCAAGTAAGAATGAAGCTTTCTATTAACTGAACAAGTACATTACATATGTTACAAGGTAAACCAAAAATCCTTTCATTTACCAAAAAATGGTCCACATAACCTATCATAAGCGTTATTGGCTTAACCTTTAAAACTTGGAACCATTCACTCCAACAGAAAAAAAAGATTACACAGGAAATACATAAAACCCGACCCGCAACCCATAAGCTCGGACTTCAAAAATAATACATCTGCAACCATAAAAAACTACCGCCCATCTCTTTCAATGATCCAATGGCTAACATAATCGTATATCGGCGAATCACAATTCCAAACCACCTCCTTCCTCTAATCGCCGATCAACCACTTGCATGACCGAACCTTCACCGTTGATCTACCCATCATGGATCCAATGGTCCACACTGATTTCGGGTGGAAAAGTAGCATGAGGATTAACCCCCCGAAAAGCGATTTCCTCTCTCCTCCTCACTGCTATGTGTTTCTTGAAGAATGGAATTGGAGGCCAACCTCGAAAAACCGATTACCACTTAGACCCCACCCAAAATACCACTTGTGGTTCAAGAAACCATTTCCGTGCGAATTAATTTGTGCGCTCTTCCGCCAAGCAAATTAATTTGCACACTCTTCCGCCAAGCAACAGGAAAACAATTTAGGCCTCCCTATCCTCCCACCTGTCTCCTGATCCTCTTCGATTCATCCTGTCAATCCAATGCTCCATATATTTGGCAGCTTGATAGAGACAGTCCTCTAATAGTTTACCTCGGGGTAACAACTCCTAAACGTGCCGAGTGTCCCTCTCCTTATTAGTCACTCCTTCATTCGCCAAACGATCAGCTAACATGTTAGCTTTTCTTTTCACATGGACATAGCTTACAGTTTTTAAGGTTTGCAGGCGGGTGTAGATACGGTGAAAGACTTGCGATAGCCTCCGGTGTTTCGACACTTTGTCTAGTGATGTGCCGTTACATATTTTCTTGGCCGCTCTAATAATCAATTCCGAATCTGCTTCAATGATGAAATTATGTGAATTTGAATCCACCAAGATTTCCAAGAATTGCTCTAGGGCCATGAGTTCCATCATGTTATTAGTGGCCTTCCCCAAGTGGCCATGAAAGATCTTCTTTATTTGACCCTGTTCATCTCTTATAGCACCCCCAAAACCAGCTAACCCTGGGTTGCCCTTAGAAGCTCTGTCTATATTGACCTTTAAGAAACCATGTGGAGGAGGCTTCCAAATATTTATATCCGCATTTGTTTGGCTCACAGCCTTGATTATGCCCTGTCGGCTTATAGACTGGAGACCCAAATGACATAGAATACTTGCATATTGGGGCAGAGGAGGGTCCTTAGGAAGTGTCCTCAACAAGCTACTAATTGTGTGTTTAAGCTGCCTTAAAATTTGGTCAATTATGTGTTGGGGCTTGCTTGCTTTGTTCTTGAAGATCCGACTATTGCGCTCCTTCCAAACATTCCCGATGACAAAGCTTGGAACCAGAGTCCAGGCCTTATTAATGATTTCATTCCCTGAGAAATTTTTCCTCCAATTCTTCAAAGTGTTGGAGATGCTCAGTCTGTCCCTATCAGTGTACCTAAAGACTGAGGCCACCCCTTCCCACACAGTGGAGGTAAAACGGCTGAGGTTGAGAAGGTGATCCATCATCTCCTCTTGTGAGCCACAAAGGTAGCATTTAGATGATCCAGTGAAGCCTTTTTTCAGAATATTCTCCCAAGCTAAGATTTTTCTTTGATGAACTAGCCAAATAGATAATTTTATTTTCATCCATTGGAGGCTCTGCCAAAGATTCTTCCAAACTTGATCAGGGTTTGGATAGTTAAATCTTGTTACTACCTGTTTAGCTTCTTTGAGGTTAAAGTTTCCTTCGGTGTTCTTTCCCCATCCTAGTTGGTCAGGCAAGGAGGATACCAGAATCCTTCTATGTTCAAGATCCGGGGTAAGAGAGTCTACCTGGGCCTTCAGAGGACTCTCTTCACTGTAGTTTAGATGCTTCCAAGATCTCCATTTTCCATTGTTCCCATCCTGGTCCTAGAAGTATTTAACCATAAGTAGACATTTGTTGTCTATGTCATTCTTGAGAGCTGCTAATTCATCCTTATACAAGTTGGGTTTCTGTTGCCAGTTGTCCTCCCAAAATTGAGCTAGGTTCCTAGCTCGAATTTCCCATAAACTATGTTGGTGAACAATACCTTTATTTTCCTAGGCAAGGTTCCAAATGTGGGAGCCCTTAATATGCCCTGACATTCTAATGTGATCCTTCTCCTACCAATGTTTTGCATATTTTTGTTTCCAAATCTTAGCCCAGGGAGTTTTCGATTCCTTGATCCATCTCCACCAGAGTTTAGCTCCCGAAACTTTGCTTATGGTTTTAGGATCATGAAGTCCCAAGCCACCATGGCTCTTTGGTTTGCAGATCTTGTCCCAGGCAACTAAAGCCCATTTCTTTTTCTTTTCTCCTCTACCCCATAAAATGTCCCTTTGTATGCTCCTGATCTATTGCATAATTCCTTTAGGAGTAGGAAGAGTTGAGAACATGAACATGGGAATGGCCTGCAGGATAGCCTGTGTGAGCACAAGGCGCCCCACCAAATTTAAATACCTGCATGTCCATTTTCTGATCTTGTCTTGAAGTTCATTTATAATTGGCTCCCACACTTCCTTGCTAAGAGGTTTATCTGTGAGAGGTATGCCCAGATACTTGGAAGGTAGTTGGTCCCTTTGAAACCCAAGAATTCTGGTGATATTTCTTTGAATAGAAATTTCAGTGTTAAAGAAAAAAAAAATTGATTTGTTGGGGCTTACCTTTGTGCCAGTAGCCATAGCAAAGTCATTCAAAATATGTTTGATTTTTCTAGCTTCCCTGACTATGGGTATGCCTTGCAGCATTGTGTCACCCACAAATTGTTGATGAGTGTTAGCCACTCCATCTAAGGTGAGTTTGAGGCCCTGTATTCTTCCTTCAGCATTTGCCATTTTAATCGCTTTGCCTAGCCCTTCCATCATGAGAACAAAGATGAAGGGTGAGAGCGGATCCCCTTGTCTGAGCCCTCTGGATGGTGTGAAGAGTCTTGAAGGAGCGCTGTTAAGTAGGATGGAGAAACTAGTCATGGTAACTAGTGCCATAACCGATCTTATCCAGTTTTGATCGAATCCAAAGGCTCTTAGAACTGCCCTTATATAAGACCAACTTAGCTTGTCGTAAGCTTTCGCTAGGTCTAGTTGAATGATCATAGCAACTTGTTTGTTGCTTTTGAGAGAGTGAACCACCTCATGAGCTTGGATGATATTATTGAGGATTTTTCTTCCTTCCACATAGCCCATTTGCTCCTCGGAGATGACAGCTGATAAAAGGGGCTTGAGTCTATTGGCAATCACCTTGGAAATAATTTTATACACCACATTACATAAAGCTATGGGTCTGAAGCCATCCGAAGTCATGGCTTTTTCCTATTTTGGGATCAAAGCTATGAAGGAAACATTAAAAGCCTTCAAAACCTTTTTGGATATTCTTAAGTCTTCCACCACCTAAAGTATATCCTGTTTGACTGTTTTCCAACATGCTTTGAAGAAGTATATATTGAACCCATATGGGCCTGGAGATTTTCCATTTTTCATTTCATTGATCACTTCACTGACCTCCTCTTCCGAAACTGGCCTGTTAAGATTGTGGTTATCTTGTCTGGTAACCAGCTGAGGGATATACTGAGTGAAATGGTTGATGAACCTGGATCTATCCCCCAGATGCTCCTCTGCAATACTGAGGAAATGTTGTACAAGGAGAGATTCCATGTCTTTGTGAGAGACGATTTCTCTCCCTTGAGAGTCTTTGAGCTTTGTGATTCTGTTGTGTGCCTTGTGATCCATTGTGAATTTATGAAAGAACTTCGTGTTTCTTTCTCCCTCTCTAATCCAATGTATCCTTGACTTCTGTCTCCAAAAAATCTCCTCTTGCAAGCATCGATGTTCCCATTCTTCCTGCAAAGAATCAGCTAGCTTTTTCTGTTACTCGATAAAGCCCTCTATGATGTTGATCTGATTGATCTCCTAGAGTTTCTGCTCAGCTTCTCTTTTGGCTTTGAAGATATTACCAAATTCCCTTTTGTTCTTGTTATCACTTAGGTTTTCCCAGAAGTTGTAAGAAGGGGAAAGGAGGTCGAGGTAACCAGAAACCAATCTTTTAGATATAGATTCTAGCTAATCTGCATCTAGAGAGGGCTCTCTCTTTAAGTTTTAGCTTTGTTTTTTAAAGATATTAGGCTAGTTATGAAGTTTAGGAGTTTTGTTTGAGTTTGGGTGGTGAGATTAAATAGCAAAGGGGTAAGACTGAGTAGTTTAGGCCATTGAGCTAATGGAGTCAAGTAAGATGGCTTAACTGGACTTGGTTTCTCAACAAAAGATGGTTTTACAGAGCAAGATGGTCAAACAGAGAACAAACTGAGACTGATAGTAAATGGAATGGTTTCAAGGAGATGAAAAGCAGTTAAGATTTCTTCATCTATTTGAAAAGGAGAATTGAATGGATTATTACTAAAGAGTAGTTAAGTATTATTTAAGCAATAATCTAAATGAATGAAATTGAAAATAGGAGCAGTTAAGATTTCACTGTTTATTCTACCTCAGATGAAAACATAAAGAATGATAAGTTTCGAAGACAGAGTGCAATCAAGCATATTCCGAATTAATCATTTTTATTTATCATTCAAATGTGAACATAGATGATATAAGGAAACAAGGAAAACTTCAAACACAAAGTGTAGATGACTTATTGATCCGGTGTTTGATTCAAGAAATCTGTGAAAAATCTTTAGCTTCAATTCTTCATCCAGCAAGCCATGCGAAAATTTGATCCAATCAACACTTTATTCCAAAAAACCAATATTACAGCAATGTATATGAATCCACCCACAATACTCCAATTGAGGGGGTATTTATGCAAAAAATCTTTACAAAAATATCTCATAACAGATTGAGATATAAACTAGTGATGACTACTTATTTTTACAGAAAAATAGAGACACTTAGTCTCGAAAATAGGAGAAAAGGGAACTGATGTTGTGTTGTTCCTTTTATTGCTGAGTGTGCTGGAGGCAGGCCCTGGAATTTGGCTTGCTGTTGTCCTTTATGGTAACTTTGTGCTGGTTGCCCTGTTTTACCTGATACTCTGTATCTGTTCTGATACACTTTGACCTGTTTGACCCCTTTTCATCTCTGTTTATCTCATGATGGTAAAAGCTCAAAAATTTACTTTTTACTAAAGGTAAATTTACAAAATTTCCAACATATCTTCCCACCATTTTTGCTCCGGCAACTTGTGCTTCTGAAGCTTCCTTAGGGTCTCATCAGTTTCTGTATAACTAAAAAAGTTAGGCTGGAGTTGAAACAGATGTTTTACCTCATGCTCAATATAAAATAAGTTCTCTAAGTTATTATAGAGAACTTGGCCCGTGGGGAGGGCTTTTACTCCAGAAGCACTTGTTGATGAACTAGTTTGATCTACTGCATATTTATTCAATTTATGTACATAATCTACGTGCTTCATTAGTCGGTCATCACTTGTTAAGGGACTTGGCAGCCCTTTCTTCTGCAAAATTGTGAACTTCTCCATGAAAGAATAAATTTCTACCTGCATATCCTAGCACCTTCTTTCCAAATTCTGCATCAAAGTTCTCTTGCTTAGAACTCTTTTGATTTCCAAAATGGTGTCTATTCTGTCTGTGATTTGAGGTGCTTCCAGTTGTTCCTTGGTCTTGGTATTCAGAAAATGTATAAGCCAGTTCGCTTGTTCAGGCATCTGTCCCAACAAAGCTCTTGTCCTTTGAATTTCGACCTGTGCTGCGCTCACTAATTCAATCTGCTCGTAGATGACTTGGATGGATGGCCAAACATTACTTAGGGATTGACTGATGTTGGCCCAAAGAATTCCTTTGAACTCTGCCAACGGCTTATCAAGGGTGAGCAACTTTTCTAATGTTCTCACTTTGTTCTCTAATGTTTTAGCCTCCCTTATTTTCTCTGCAACATTCATTTTGGATTTGTCATAGTTTTTCTCTACGTTTGCCAATTGTTCTTTCACTCGTTTCAATTCTGATACTTGGAGCCTCAATTCTTCCATGGCCTTTATCAATTCTTCTGTGCTCATATTAGTACTACTGCCTGGTGTTATTCCTGTTGTTGATGTACCTATAATTGCCTCTGCTGTAGCTGCTGGGACATTTGGAGCTAATGCTATTTCCAGTGTAGTTGAGACTATGGGGATTACCTCAGGAGACTAGGAGGTCGACTCTCCCTACCTTTTCTTCAGTGCTTTTTCTAGTGCTTGCTCTATATCATTTAATCTTTCATTGAGCTTCATGAGCAAGTCCATCATATCTTCTTCTGAGTTCTATTGTATAACTTCTGCAGTTTGTGGATGCCTTGAAGGGGGTAGCTTTAGCTGTTTCCTTAGGGCAGTAATGTCCTCTTCTTTCTTTTTAATTAGTGCCTTTATGCCTTTAGCATCTTTGGGATCATGTCCCAGTTCAATGATGATATCTTCTAAGGATTTGATTTTGTTATCCTTGGCCAGAGAAGAGGCTTTTGCCCAATGTAACTGAGCTATTGTGTTGTCCAAGGAATTTTGCAACTGGTGAGCCAACATAGCTTTGTCAGTTAGTGTGGAATAAAGAATCTCCCTGGTCTGCTTGTGAAGTTCAATTTGGTCCAAATGATTAATATCTTTAGCTAGGACCTCCAAGTTTGTTCTAATGTAGTCTACTGCTGAATAGGGTTGCTGCACCTTTGGCTTGAAATAACTCATTAACATTTTACCCTCTTTAATGTCATAGGTAGACATTAACCTCAACTGGTTTGAGGGGGCCATTTTCAAGTATTGATTATAAATTTCAATTCTCACAGGATCATTCCTGGCTTTTATCTCTGTAAATGTCTTCTTAATGTCGGAGGCCTATTTGCTTTGTGGCCTGGTAGATGATATTTCTATACTGTGTTGTCTTTCTAGATTCTCCCCATGTGAGCTAGATGTTCCTCCCACTGTTTGCTGGCTAACTGTTCTTTCAGTTCTTAGATTATCTGTAGTCCCTTCAACGATTTCTCCTTCTGAAGGAGGATTCACTGTTTGTCTTTTTGCACCTGGTTGTTCTGTAGGTCCACTGATAGGTGTGATGGTTTCTCTATCTCTCTTCCTGCCTCTTTCCTCATTTAGAGGAGTTTGTAATGCTAAAATTTCTGGTGCTTTAGTTTGGGCTAGAGGAATTTGTACTTGACTCTGTTCTATCCCAGGCTGCTCTGTCATTGTAGGATGCTCCATGGTGTATACCTCTTTGCCTCTAGAAGTCCCTGTAACTAGTATGTTGACTTCTGGTAGAGGCTGTTGAGAAGTTCCAGCAATGGATGCCCCCCTTTCTAGCCCTTGAGATAGCTTGAAAAATACCTGCCCAAAAGAATCTAGGTCAAGGGTTTTCTCAAGATCTCTCATAGCATTTTCCATCTTTTCCTTTTCACTAACCTCTTCTACTAGGGTCCCTTCTACCCATTCATCCTGATTTGCAAACTGTTCAATTTCTGGGATCCTATGATGTACATAAACTGATAGCCTGTTTCTTACCCTTCTGTCACTTATGAAAATATTTGGGTCATAAGGCACCCACCAGAAACTCTTTTTTAATTTAAGATGGTCTTCTAGGATCTTTTCAGCTTCTTGCCATGCATCCCTAGAATGGATGACATAAGGGCCTAGCTGGTTCTTTATTCTCAATTGAGCTTTTTTCTTTGCATTACAAAAGTGAACTAAGTCTGCATTTATGATCTGTCTGAAATAATCTAGAGCAAATAATCTCATGGGCACATACCTAGGCAACTTGAAAGGGTAAAGTTCACACCCATACATTCTAATTTCGGTGTGATTTTGGTACAGGTACCAGTCACCTACCCTGTATTGTTTAGAGAGCTGCAGAATTTTCTTCATGTCACCAGTGATCCTAGGAGGGGGAGCTCCTATCAACAGAGTGGATGCTAGATGTACAAATAAGTCAATGAATTCTTTGTAGGTATAAGGGGTCTCATAGGTATTATGGAATATTGAGCTCCAAAAGATCACAGACCTTCGATTTCGCTTTGAGTCCAGTTTCCAGATGGGGAAAGGAAAGCTGTCTGGTTGATGATATAACAAAAGATGGTAGAGAAAAGATGTATATTTGAAAACTCCTTCTCTATCCAAATTTAGGAATTGAATATGAATTTTGTTGGCAATGGAAGTGGCATAGTCATATCTCATAGCAGGGGGCTGTCCTGGAGTAAACATAGACAATAGAACTAGGGTGATCTCATCAACATACTCATGGGTGTTAAATCCCAAGATCAGGGATATCATGTCAACAATGAGTCTGCCAGTCTCAGTGAAAAAGGTTTGCAGAAAAGGGGGTGGGTCTTTAGGCTGGTTTTGTGGTAGCATGAAAGTCTGAACAATATGGCTTATCTCTTATGTGGGCAATTGGGATGCTTTTTCAAGTAGATAACCCATAGAAAGAGGAGCAATGGGCTGAGTGGGATGGAACTGTAACATCTCGTTGATAGATTTAGCAGTTATGGCAAAAATGATAGTTTGGGATGGGGACATAACTGCTCTATTGATAGGGTCATAGTTGGGACAACATTGATGAATGATATCTGGGAAAACTTGGACTGAGGGAAGGAAATACATGGGAAGGTTAGATTCCCATAATCCAAAAATATCAGAGTTATTTATATAGCTATCCCTGACTTGGCAGAAGGCTTGAATATGGTTCCTGTCACCAGATAAATCCTTAATTTGAAAATCTTTGTTAGCCAGGGGTTAATAATTCATGTCTTTATGAGGTGCATTCATGGGCGTGACATTCAGGGCTATTGGAGCTTCCATATTTGTTTCTTGTGTATTCAAACTGGAATTCAGGCTTATGTGGAAAAAATGGACTGAACAACAATTTTGGGGTCTTTTATGGTACCTACAGACTATTTTTAACTAGAATTTGGCTTTTCAAGTAGAATTCTCACTGAAAAACTGAAATTGCAGGGTTACCGGTAAAATGGATAAATACCTGGATTAAGGAGGCAAATTGTGTAACTGCACGTTGAATGACGGATGGCAGAGCACGTTACTATGGTCTCTTTGGCCGGGTGGCAGTTGAAAAGCTGCTACAGTGGCTTCAGTCGTTATTTTTCATGGAAGCTTGAACAAAGAAAACTACAGCGAAAATGACATTTCGTTGTTTTTTAAATAAATTCAGTTTGGCAGGTGATTTTGGCATTAATTGGGCAGATGATGTCATCATGATGGGACATCTTGTCATTAGCGGAGGGTTGTAAGCGGTTTTCCCTGCACCGCTTTTGGGGTTAAGTGGTATCGGGTGGAGGGTGAGTGAGAATGTTGGAAGTGCGTCGTGTGGCGGAGGTACGACGGAAAACCGTCGAGCGATCGTGATTTAAAATGAGGTGGGAAGGGTGGTTGCGATATGATCATCAGCCGTTGGATGAAAAGGTGATGATTGGACGGCTGACGGGCATGGGAGATGGCGGGGTTTTATTTGCGGCGGGCCCGACTGAATTAATGAGTTAATAAATCATATCGGGGTGAATGCGATTAGTCAGGGTAGGTTGTTAATTAACCCAGATGGTTAATTAATCCCTTGTGGCATGGGGGGGTAGGTTTTTTAATAAGTTTGGAATAAACTTATTAATTCTTATTTAACTTATATAATGGTTATATGCCATCGGGGCGGGATATGTATTTTTTGGGTTTTTTTAATGTGTTTACATAATACGGGATTGGGTTAAAAATGTTCGGGATTTATATAATAAGTTAAAGTTAATATGAAAAATAAAATGATAAGTGCTAAGTTCAAATGTTAGGAATTTCACATAGAAACTTAGGCTAAGGATGGAAAGAAGGGTTTTTAAGTGATGCTATGCATTTCCTAAGCAAAATAGGCTTTTTACTTAGGCAAACTTTATAAAATGAGATGAAATGAGATGAAATGAATGATGGATGGATCATTTATGAGTACTTAGGCTTTTAGATCATTGGGCCGAGGGTCTGGTCCCTCCAGAAGTCAGAGAAATGCTCTAAGCCCCTTTGACTTTCAAAGATCTTAATACTTTAGGGGAAGTTAGTGAAATCTTTAGGGAAAATGGTGAATGGAAATCAGTTACTTAACCTTGCCTTATTTGAATTGCATCAAGTGTAATGTATGCCTTGCATTGGTGATAAAAGTAAATATAAACACATTTAGAAGCATTTTTCACCATAAGTATCATTCTGCAACACCATCTACCTACCCTAGTTACTTTAGCCTAGCATTTTTTTTCCTTTATTTGGGTGCACTTAGACTGGAAAACCCTTATCAACTTATCTTTTCTTTTACATGGCAAGCCTACCTAAGTCTGCACTTATTACATCCAAGGGCTCAGATTAAGCTGTTGAGCTCCTTTTTATTTACTCTACCTATCTACTTATCTGCCAAGATCAAACAGTTTGGTTAGATTTTATTCTCTATTCTACAACATGAAATTGAAAAATGAATGAGCCAAGTTTAAACAGTTTGACTCTTCATAAATTGTGGCAAAATTTCAACAAGCTGCATACAATTGCTTATTACAGAAAATGAAATAGTAGTGGCATTTGGACTTGTACACTTTCCTGGTCTATTTTGTTTGGGGTTCATTTCTTTCATTTCTTTTTTGACCATTTTATTCTTTTTACCCTTTGATTTTTCTTTTAGGGTATACCCTCTTTACATTTTTTAAATTTTTTGATTTTTTGACAATATGGAAAACCTTTGCAACAAGAAAAGGTATGAACATATTACAGAGCTAATCAATTCAATCATGAAATATGACACCTATTAGTATAGGAGTATAACACTGGCTCCACTTGGGGATGGATTTTCCTGGTGAAAAGTCAAGTACAGCAGGTCAGATGGCCTTCTAAATGAGTTTGACTGTGCTCTGAAATCTCCCTCTGCTGGTTGGTTTATTATATTTATGATAGTAATCTTCCTGAAGCCTAGGGCCTTCTCTTCGGGCTTCAACTCCAACAACTTACCATCCAATCCAAACTGTGACATTACTCAGGACATAGTATTTACATGTTAGAGTAAAAAAAAATCAAAAACTTGGATCAAAGTAGTGTTTCAGAATCCGACCATTAACTGGCCCTTCTTCTGTTTCTGTACCATCCAGGTTCTTCAGAAAGTAAGTATTATTCCCTTGTAAGGTCTGGATAATATAAGGTCCCTTCCATAGGACGTCAAACTTCCCATGTTTTCCTTTGTCTTCTCTCCTGGAATCCCATCTTAAAACTTTATCCCCAAGGTAGAAGTCTTCTACCTTAGTTCTCTTGTACTACTTGGGATCTTTGATATACTTCTTCTCTAGTCTGTTGCAAATGGATGGTTTGGTTAATTATCCTTTGAATTTCGTTGGGCTCCACTTGAGCTTCCTAAAATAGTTTCATTACTGGAACTCCTAGAGATGAAGGAAATACAACCTCCATACCATAAACTAGTTCATAAGGACTAGTTTCAATTGATTTCTTTGCAGTGAGTCTGTCTGCCCATAATGCATTAGTAAGTTTCTTGTGCCAGTTTTTCTTGTTTTCTTCCAATAATTTTTTAATGATATTAACTAGGCTTTTATTGGAAGACTTAGCTAGACCATTACCTTGAGGGTAATAGGCTGTGGAATGGCCTAAAGTGATATAGTATTTGTTACAAAAACTTATCATTTTCTTGGATTTGAAGGCAGTAGCATTATCAGTGATGATTTTTTCAGGACAGCGAAATCTAGACAGTATGTTGGTTTCTAAGAATCCTATAATGACTGTATCATTGGCTTGTCTGGAGGGAATGGCTTGTATCCATTTGGTAAAATAATCTGTGCCAATTAGAATCCATTTATGTTGTCCAGAAGAGGGAGGGTGGATTTCTCCAATGAAATCCAGTCCCCATTGTTGGAAGCGCTTTTCAGTGGATATTGGTCTCAAGGGTAAGGGTAACAGTTTCCTCTTGCCTTCAAAAATTTGACATTTGTGGCAAGCAGTGACAAATTTCTTTACATCAGTGAACAAGGTTGGCCAGTAAAATCCAGCTCTAAGGATTTTGTCTGCAGTTGATTTCCAGTAAAGGTGTCCACCACAATCCCCTGCATGAAATTCTCTGAGAACCTTGTCAGCTTCTTCTTTCACTAAGAAATTCAATAGAATACCTTCATGATTTTTCCAGAATAAAACATTATCTAAAATACAAAATTTTGAAGCTTTCATCTTTAAAAACCTTTTCTTTGTTCTGGATAACCCTAGAGGAGCCTGTAGGTTTAATAATAGATAAATTATATCAGCATACCATGGTGAATCTAAGAAGGCCTGGCTGATTTGTGGAGTCGCCATCTCCTGTTCATTATCCAGTTCATTAATATCAAGGGCTTGGTAATTTGTTTCAGTCATGAGTTTAGCCAATCCCTGTCGTTTTATAAGCTTTGTGGGTTTTATTTCAATGTCATACTCTAATATAGTATCAATCCACTTACCTCTCTTGCCTTCAATCCCATCTTGGGTCAAGATGTCTTTGACAACAACATTTGGTACATAGGCTATTACATGGGAGTATAAAATGTAGACTCTAAAGTCTTTGATAGCTTTCACAAGTGAATAAGCTTGTTTTTCCATGATTTTGTACTTTAAAGGTGCATCTCTAAGTGATTTACTAAAAAATGCTATGGGTTTCTCACATCCTTGATCATCTTTTTGTAGTAAAATAGCAGCAATAGTGTGTTCTGATGCAAATGAAAATATTATGAAGTCTCTATCAAACTTTGGACTTGTCAAGACCGGTGCTCTAGTCAAAGCCATTTTAATTTCTTCGAATGATTGTTTGGCTTCTACTGTCCATTTAACTTTTTCATCCTTTTTCATCGTATCATTAAGCAATCTAATTAATTCAGCTAAGTTAGATATCAGCCGTCTTAAAAAGTTAATCTTTCCTAGGAAAGCTTGAAGTTCTTTCACATTTCTGGGGTGGGGTATCTACAAAATGGCTTCTACCCTGGCAGGATGAATTTTGATACCATCTTTGGAGATGATATGGCCCAAGAGTTTGCCTTCTTCTAGACCAAACATGGAGTTTTTAGGATTTAGGGAAATTCCATATTGCCTGCATTTTAGAAACACTTGTTTTAGATGATCTAAATGTTGCTGATCTGATTTGGAAAATACAGTCAAGTCATCTAGATATATAACCAAGAAACCATGAATGTCTTTTGCAAACACTATGTCCATTGCTCGTTGAAAAGTTGCCCCTGCATTCTTAAGTCTGAATGGCATCTTAACGTACTTGAATGTTGCCCAAGGTGTTGTAAAGAAGGTTTTTTCATGGTCATCAAGATGAACCAGAATCTGGTTGTAGCCTGAAAACCCATCCAAAAGTGAAATCCTAGAGGTACCTACTACCCTTTGTAAAATGTGATCCATCTTGGGCAAGGGATAATTGTCCTTCAGAGAAACCTTATTAACATTCCTCAAGTCAACGCATAATCTGATTTCTCCAGTTTTCTTCCTAGTAGGTATTAAATTAGACACCCACTCTGAAAACCTGATAGGAGCAATTATCCCTGCTTCATACATTCGTTTGATTTCTTTTTCAATTAAGGGAAGCAACACAATATTAATCCTTCTAAGATTTTGTTTGAATGGTTTCTGGTTTTCTTTCAAAGGGATTGTATGTTGAAATATAGAAGTATCATATGATTTCACGTCTTCATAACTCCAGGCAAAAACATCCTGGTATTCCTTGATTAATTCAACTTATTTGAGTTTTTGTTCATGGGGCAAAGATTTGGATAATTTTATTATTTTAGGATTTTCTTCAGTTCCCAAGTTGTAGTCTTCAATGTCTGCTTTCAGAGGTTGCATCTTGGGTTTTTTGGGAATATCATTAAAATCAAAGAGATCTTCCAAAGGAGTTAATCCTTTAGGCAACTGATTATCTTTCAAATTAATAACTTCAGATTCTCCTTCAATAATTTCATCAATGTCCATTTCTTTAAGATCCTGCATTTCTTTTTTGGTAAATGTTGTTGGGTGAAGCATTTGAGTTGCATTTTCTACTGAAATGTCTGTTTCTATTTGATCTATTTGATTACACTCACTAACAACATCTATATCTATATTAGTGCTAGAAAATTCTTCCTCTAAAGTTAAAAAAATGTTAATTTGAATATCATTGTTAAACACTTTCCAGTTATTTACATTGTCAGGTATGGCTGGCCTATGTCTAATCTCAGCGATGAACTGATGATTGGGTTCAAATGGTAATTTACAGGTGCTGGCAAATGTTGCCAAGCTATGAGCTTGCAAATTATGTTTTTTTTGAATTTTGGAAAGCTAAGTTTCTAAAAAAGTATTGAGAATCTCAATCATTGTTTCTCTGTAAGATCTCAATCTAGGATCATTTGTGAGAAAATTTCCTTTTATTTGTTCGATGACTAAATCAGACTCTCCCTGGACTGATACTCTAATTGCCCCTAGATTTTTGACTAGTTTAAGACCTAGCAACAGAGCCTCATATTCAGCCATATTATTGGTGCATCTAAAGTTTAGTCTATAGGCATGGCCTTCAGCATGATCATTTTCAAGCTTATGCACCGAGATTCCAGTTCTTGCTCCTAATTTGTTAACTAAACCATCAAACTCTAAGTACCAAAGGATCTCATGTTCATAATTAGTATCAGGGGTTTCAGGAATTTGTTTAATAGGTGGATCTGGTTGTTTAGTTTCATCTGGTTTTTCTTGAGTATCTGATGTATCATTTTTTTCAGATATTTCTTGAATTTGAATACTAGACTTTTTGTTCGTAATCTCTTCTTGTTCCACTACCAAAACTTTTCCTTCAGTTGGAGGATCAATTTTAGCATTATAGAGAATGAAAGAATCCATGTCAGAGTAAATGGAGTAGATAGGGAAATTTTGAGGTTTCTCTTGGCTACTTACCACATACTTCATTAAAGTTTCTCTATACAATTTTTTGGGTTGACCAAATACTGAAATAGTAGCATAGAACATGTCTAACTGTAAAGATCCTTGAAGCTTTGCACCCCAGGATCTAGACAATAACATGCCATACTTTGGTGGAATATCAGCTACTACTATGCCCATTAAGATGGTTTTAGCAGGGTACTAAACTAGTGATACACATAAATCTTTGATCAGTCCTAGACATTTGACCTGGCTTGAATCAAAAGAAAATAAGTTTTTGTGTGGCCTGGTAATATCTAGATCTATTTTCCCCATTACAGATTTAGGCATTAAGTTATGAGAAGCACTAGAATCAAACATGGAATTATGAAGTATTTTATCATGTATGTTCAGACTTACATAGAAAGGAGGAATTCTTCCATCTACTGATTTTCTGTTTACTTGAGGGCCAAAAATCAACTCAGGTTGGTCATCAAAAACATTTATTGCATCTTCATTCACAGAAATTTGTAGTGATCTACTGATTTGACCTCTGTAGACATCATGCTTAGCTAATTCTGATAATGGAACAACTATCTTTAATTTGCCTACTTCAGTCTCAAGATTAAAAGGTTTTTCAGTTTGAGTTCTTGTATTTTGGAAAGTGGGATTCTCTTTTTCTGTTGTATTTTCTATGTTTTTCTCCTTTTCAGGAGTGGGATTATGAGTTGAAGTTGTTTCCAAATCAATTTCTGGAGGTTCTTCTACGTTTCCTTTGGAAGGAATGGAAGTAGAAGATTTTCTGTGTTGTGGTTGATTGTTAGATACATCTTCAATTATTGGATTATTTGGGTTAGGGTTAGTTCTGGACAAAATATGTACAGGAGTAGTATTAGTCTTACCTTTGTTAGACTGTTTGGTATCTTTCTGCTTGTTGGTTTCAGGAACATCTATTCTTCTACTTCTCAGATTGTATTGCTTGTGGACTTCATAAATAGCTGTATCATATCCCTCCCTAAAGTCAAATGACTCACCTGACTGAGTTTGGAATTGTTTAAGCACATGAGCTTCTTGATCGTCTTGGGTCAAGAAAACTTGTTGTTCATTGTTGAGTCCCATCAAGTTAATCTGAGTATCTTCTGTTGGCTCATCAGAGGTAGAGGCTTCAGCATAATTTTCCTAGAATGAGGGCCTAATATTTTGGTCAGGCCCAGTCTTTCCAGTATTAGGGTTTTGGTTCTTCCTGAAATTTGGTTTTCTCCCAGTATTGATTGGTTGTCCATCCCAAGGGTATTTCCTCTCAATTGTTTCTATTCTGTCACCAAGCCTATCCATTCCTTTAATAATAGCATCTAATTTCTGTTTGAGGGCAGAATGTTCTTCTTTGAAAGGTATCCTCCTTTCAGCTCTGGCTCTAGCTCGTTTAGATATCAGGTTGGCTTCAACGCTGATAGCTATACTTTTCATCTCTTCTAGGGTTCGAGGAGCTCTTTCCCTAAGTTGATATGCCATATCTGAATCAAATCCATCAAGGAACTTGATCAGGGCCAGGTCTAGAGGAGGTCTTAAATTTTGAGGAATAGCATTGTACACACTATTGAACCTGGTACAATAATCTTGGACAGTTTCTTTGGTGCCTCTTTTCAGGCTTTCATATTCTGATAGAATGTGGAGAGGATCTTTCTTCTTTTCCCATCTATTCAAGAATGTCTGGTAAAGATCTTGTATATCATTAATATTGTTTGCAGGGAGGGCCCTAAACCATGTTCTAACTTCTCGAGTCAAACTTTGAACAAATACTCTCATTCTAACATCATCAACATCAACTTCATATATCTCAAAGTAGTCTGTCATCTTTTTAGTATGTTGTTGTGCAATGTAAGTACCAGAGCCATCAAAAGAAGTGATTTTGCTTTGATAGTCTTGGGGCATAGCCCCTGGGTTGGCAGGTAAGTGCAGAGGAGTGTATCTGTTTGCCATGGCTGGAGGGGTAGCTGTGACAGATGATGGAGTAGGGATAACAATGGGAATGTGGGTTGTGGAAGGAGGCGTGAAAGGGGTGGCTTGGGGCTAGGAAGTTTGAGGTGTTGATGATGGACTTGCAGGAGCAGTGGTGATCTGATGCAGGAGCATTCAGCCCAAGGGAAATCATTGTAAATAATAGACATAGGGGGTCAAGCATTTTTAGAATTATTTTCCTAAGTTACAAGTCAGTTTAATATTTAGGCTTTTAAATGTGATTAATTAGATATTCTCAAAATAAATAAATGAGAACATAGGGAGAGCTTTTAGGCATAAAAGCAATGAATATCGACCATTAAGGGATAAGGAGGCTTTCTATTTTAAAACAGAGAAAAGAGGGAATAAAGCCTCAAGAGGCTTTTGTCATGTATGCATGCATGTAGAAGATTTACGCTTTTGTGAGAGGATTGATCGGACCTTCAAGGATCCGATTCAATATATATGTATGTAAGCCTATGGGCAGAAGGGAGGCCACGAGTGTTGAGAATCTGGCTTGTGAGAGAGAGGCCCTAGTGTTGAGAACTGGCCCAGGAAGAGAGGACATCAGAGAGAAAGATCTGACCTGTGAGTGTGTGTATGTATGAGACCGAAGTCTCTCAATGTAAATTTATGCCTTCACATTAATATAAACAGAGTTTCCTGACTATGTCAGAACATGGGTAATGTGTACCTATGATTGGAGAGAGAGGAGGACTGACCGGAAGCATTGTTCTTGAAAGCTTTTCCATCTGTGTATCTACAATAATGTTTTCTATTAATTTAGAATATGTTTGCATGTATCGGATCATTGGTTTATTGTGAGTTGAAGGTTAATGGATATCGCCTTAATTTTCCCGCATGATGCTTGATTTATGCACTCAGGGTAGTTTCCCTTTCACTGCTGCTTCCGCCGGCCTTTCTGAGTCTTTTTATGAAGCTAGTATATAATTCTGTATGCACAGAGGAATTACAGTATTTTCCTCAAAGTGGAGCGTTGAGGCAGACGTGAAATATTATTGAGATTGGTCCAGACCCATATCAGGTCCGAACCCCATATCGCATCGGAGGAGAGGCTTTGAGACTGCCGAAGTGTAAGCTCCGACAGTCCGGAGCCGAAAACCATTATAAAACAGGATATAAAGAATGTCAGGTTCGAAAAGGGCCTTTGGTACGGCGAAAGGGGAGAGCTCCGATATCCGGAGCCGAAATGTTATAGATTGCAACCTAAAAGGCGTCGGGTCCGCAAAAGCATCATACTGCACGCTCCATAAACGAACCCGAAATATTATAGAGAGCAGTTCAATAGGTTGTCGGGTCCGCAGACCCATTACATTATAACAGCCGACAGCAACCGCCGATATTCATCAGATCCGAAATTAATATAGGGAAGAGGTGTAAGAGACGTCAGGCCTGTCGCATCGGAAGAAAGGAGGGGAGGCTATTGTTTAGAGTGCCGATAAACGGAATCGCTGATATTTATAAAGGCAGGCTTATAATCTTTGAAGTCCGCGTATGTTGACTCGAGCGGGATTTACACAGTTTCCCGTGTATTAATATATATGTAAAGGAGGTTTTAAAAAGGGGTGTTTTATGATATATTCCCATTTATTTATATGTGTGGCGCGGGGCTTTAAAAAGCCTAACGCTAATGTTAATAAAGTGAATATGAACACCAATATTTGATAGAGCGGTTATCTGGTGGCTTTCGATAGATATAAAGGTGCCGATAGTTATATTGGGAAAGGATTTTAATGTAAGTCCATGTTTTGGAGGCTTATAGCCTAGAACGCTTCCGGTAAGGCTTTGTGGGTCTTAACCCACAGGTTCAAGGTTTGGAATATTTATAAGAAAGGGGATTTTGGCCTATAACCAGAATCTCTATTCATCAAGTGGTATCAAATCCAGGTTAAGTTTCCTGCGGGGAGAAGAATTCCAGAAAGGAAAAGTTGGTATCAGAGAAGGATTGAGGTAAAAGCAGCATTACTGTCAGAATAGAAATAAAGTAGGGAAGATTTCTTTGAAGAGGAACATGCACACAGGAAAAGGCAATGAGCTGAATGGTAAAAGACTACAGTGGGAGATTGTAGCAATTCCAGCAGAGGCTTGGAGTAAACAGGAATAGAGAATTCCTTAAAGGAAAGAGAAAGCAATATTGCTTAATGCAAGTTCTGAAGAAAAAAAGGACTTGAGAACCCAACCAGAGAACAAGCCATTTAAGGTGTAAAAGAATGGGTGAAACAAGATCATGTTGAGATCTTGAAAGAGAGGTAATATGTTATGTTCTGTTTTAAATTAATAATGTGTGTTTATGCTAATGCACAGATGACAGCAAGAGAATCTGTGAGAGAAGAACCAAGTGAGTTCTTAAAGATAGAGTAAGGAGAATACCCTTATAGAGAAGTGGCAGTGAACCTGAAGAATCCAAAAAGAAATTGGATAGAGAGGACAACTGAAGTGTTCTCAAGAGAGAGTGAGA
This sequence comes from Pinus tabuliformis, assembly GCA_031772625.1. Taxonomy (NCBI): domain Eukaryota; kingdom Viridiplantae; phylum Streptophyta; class Pinopsida; order Pinales; family Pinaceae; genus Pinus; species Pinus tabuliformis. The sequence continues at coordinate 998,438,184 of CM062807.1, read as the reverse complement.
GATTGCAAAAGCCTAGAAGGAGCAAAGGTGTTGCTTAGGAAGAGGTTCCAGACAGAGGACCCGTACTTACCAAAAGACTAAGTGAGGAGAGCTTAGTGAGGTAAGATTGTAGCCAGGCAGACTAGCTGTTGCAGAGGCTTGTTGCAAAGGAGCTCATGAAGAAAGAAGAGAAGAAGATGACTACTGATAGTCATAGCAGAGGTTCAGGAAAAGGCCACAGTAGAGCATATAAGAAAGAGGATGCCAAGGCAAATGGCAAGAAGATGAGTCAAGAGGAAATTGACAAAGAGGTTGCTGAATTAAAGGAACAACTCAATGCATTAAAGAGAATGCTTGAGGAAAGCCAGAGACTAGGTTGGGTCTTAAGTAAGAAGCCAGTAAAGTGGCATAAGTTGCAGAGAAGGCTATAACAAAAGGAAGTGAAGTGGTTGAAGGGAAAACTCAAGGAAGTTGAAATGGAAGAATCTATTTATGAACCAGAACAAGGAGAATTTATTGGAGAAGTTGAAGATGAAGACTTGAAGACTGAAACTTCAAGTAAGACCAAAGAGTCACATGGTTTTAAATCTGACAATTTGTGTATGTTTGCAGGTGAAGGACAATTCACTGATATTATCCAGCAGAATCTAAATCATGTTATGGAAGAAGATGAGGTAGATAGATCTGATATACAGCTGGTGGAAGATGTCAAGCAACTAAGTGAAGGGCTTGAGGAGATTGAAGAGGAGACCATCGAAGAATTTTTGAATCATATGAATGATTTAGAACAACAAGGAGATATGATGGTTGAACCATCAAGTGAGACCATAGGGTCTTATATTTTTAAAACTGATAGTTTGTGTATGATGGCAGATGTTGCAGGAGAAAAACAACCATTTGAAGATATCTTCAGAGGAGATAAACAGCCAGGGACTGAAGGAAAACTTGAGGAAGAGACTGTGTTAGCTGAAAACATAGTAAAGGATCATCAATTCACTATGATGATAGGCACAGTGGAGATAGCCATGGAAACTGTTGAGACAAACAGTAGGAAAGAAGAACATCTACTGAAAGATGTTAAGGAAGAGGAAGCCTATGGGAAAGACTTAGCAAAGAGAAAAGGAACACTAACAAAAGAGTGTTTTGAAGAGGATGGAGAGTCTTTTGAAGATGTCAAAAGTCTGGAGGAGTACTCTAGAAGAACAGAGTATGATGGAGAAGACCTCTTGAATGAGGGAAGTAGTGTTTTGCTACAGCAGAAAGACCTTGAGACTACAAGGATCAAAGGAAGACAGTGTTTTAATACTGTAACACAACATGTAAAGGATGAAGCTGGAAGGAAAGAGCAGTGTGACGAAGTTCTTGCTAAGTGTGAAGAAGAGATTAAACTGTTGGAGAAACTGATGAGAAAACTTGATGGTAGAACAGAAGCTGCAGTTATAGTTTCTGAAGAAGAAGATGTGTCTCAAGTAGGCATGGAGACAGGAAGATACAATAATTTGTTTGTAGGTTCATTAAACAGCATGAATGAGTATGAGTATGTGATTAAAGAGATTGAGCAGAGATTGTTTGAAGATGGTAAAGAGGCAATAGAAAGAAAGCAATTTCAAAGTAAAGATAATCAGCAACAGGTTAAGGGAGAATAAGTTCACTACAGTGGACAAGAGAAGGAAGGCATCATTAGAACAGATGGTGTGGAAGAGAGAATAATGGACAGTCTCATGAATTTTGCTGAGAATTCGAATCATCATGCTGATATGCTGACAGAGGAGAAGGAGAAAATAGAGCAACAAATTGAATTGTCACCAAAAGAAGATAAGGCACAGCAGCCTTATGTTTTTAATTTTAACAAGTGTTTTGTGAATGTAGGTGATGTAGAAGACAGTCCATCACTTGGAATTGTCTTGAGGGAAGAAGAACTGTTGCAGAAAGAAGATGAGACAGTCATGTCTCATAAGCAGAGGCTTGTTACCATGGGTGACAAAAGAGAGTTGGCTTTTCTGTATAGCCAAAAGAAGATTGGAGGACAAAATTTTGAAGCTGCTACAGTAGTACAGGATGAAGCTACAGTGGTTGAAGAACTTGATTTGATTGCCAGAATCAATCAAGATGATGATGGACAATTACTGCAGATTGTCAAAGAAGAAGATGAAGGTGATGCTGAAATTAATTTACAGCATGTTGATGAAATACTTGAACCTGAGGAAGAATCTGCAGGTGATGAGCCAACGAATGTTGCAGAGGGACAGGAAGTTTGGGAGGCAGCAACATCTATGAATGTAGCTGAAGCAACATTAATGGTGATAGCTGAGACAAAATGGAGAGTAGCAAAAGAGGCATTGAAGCCTTATGGTTTTTATTCTAACAATTATTTTGTGAGTACAGGTTTTATTGAAGATGCTGGAGAAAGTCTATTCGACATAGAAATTGAAGAAATATGGCAACTGATGATGCAGCAATCCAAATAGAGGAAAATAGAAATAGCAGCAAGAAAGATCAATCAGAAGTTGAACCTGATTGACAGGAAGAAAAAAATGAAGACAAGGACAGATTGTGAAAGTGCAGCCAGTGGAGCAAGACAGCATAAGATATGGAGACCTGAAGAAATGAAGCAAACAATAGATGATGACTTGCAAAACAAAGTGTGGGATCCAGGAAGACCAAGACCAGCAGACACATGATCAGGAGATCATGAATTTTTTCTACCTTGGGAGTCTGATGCAGGAGCATTCAGCCCAAGGGAAATCATTGTAAATAATAGACATAGGGGGTCAAGCATTTTTAGAATTATTTTCCTAAGTTACAAGTCAGTTTAATATTTAGGCTTTTAAATGTGATTAATTAGATATTCTCAAAATAAATAAATGAGAACATAGGGAGAGCTTTTAGGCATAAAAGCAATGAATATGGACCATTAAGGGATAAGGAGGCTTTCTATTTTAAAATAGAGAAAAGAGGGAATAAAGCCTCAAGAGGCTTTTGTCATGTACGCATGCATGTAGAAGATTTATGCTTTTGTGAGAGGATTGATTGGACCTTCAAGGATCCGATTCAATATATATGTATGTAAGCCTATGGGCAGAAGGGAGGCCACGAGTGTTGAGAATCTGGCTTGTGAGAGAGAGGCCCTAGTGTTCAGAACTGGCCCAGGAAGAGAGGCCATCAGAGAGAAAGATCTGACCTATTAGTGTATGTATGTATGAGACTGAAGTCTCTCAATGTAAATTCATGCCTTCACATTAATATAAACAGAGTTTCCTGACTATGTCAGAAAATGGGTAATACGTACCTGTGATTGGAGAGAGAGGAGGACTGACCGGAAGCATTGTTCTTGAAAGCTTTTCCATATGTGTATCTACAGTAATGTTTTCTGTTAATTTAGAATATGTTTGCATGTATCGGATCGTTGGTTTATTGTGAGTTGAAGGTTAATGGATATCGCCTTAATTTTCCCGCATGATGCTTGATTTATGCACTCAGGGTAGTTTCCGTTTCACTGCTGCTTCCGCCGACCTTTCTGAGTCTTTTTATGAAGCTAGTATATAATTCTGTATGCACATAGGAATTACAGTATTTTCCTCAAAGTGGAGCGTTGAGGCAGATGTGAAAAATTATTGAGATTGGTCCAGGCCCATATCAGGTCCGAACCCCATGTCGCATCGGAGGAGAGGCTTTGAGACTGTCGAAGTGTAAGCTCCGACAGTCCGGAGCCGAAAAACATTATAAAACAGGATATAAAGAATCTCGGGTCCAAAAAGGGCCTTTGGTACAGCAAAAGGGGAGAGCTCTGATATCCAGAGCCGAAATGTTATAGATGGCAACCTAAAAGGCGTCAGGTCCGCAAAAGCGTCGTACTGCATGCTCCATAAACGAACCCGAAACATTATAGAGAGCAGTTTAATGGGTTGTTGGGTCTGCAAACCCATTACATTATAACAGCCGACAACAACCGCCGATATTCATTGGATCCGAAATTAATATAGGGAAGAGATGTAAGAGGCGTCGGGTCTGTCGCATCTGAAGAAAGGAGGGGAGGCTATTGTTTATAGCGCCGATAAATGGAATCGCCAATATTTATAAAGGCGAGCTTATAATCTTTGAAGTCCGCATATGTTGACTGGAGCAGGATTTACACAGTTTCCCGTGTATTAATATATATGTAAAGGCGGTTTTAAAAAGGGGTGTTTTATGATATATTCCCATTTATTTATATGTGTGGCACGGGGCTTTAAAAATCCTAACGCTAATGTTAATAAAGTGAATATGAACGCCAATATTTGATGGAGCAGTTATGTGGTGGCTTCCGATAGATATAAAGGTGCCGATAGTTATATTGGGAAAGGATTTTAATGTAAGTCCATGGTTTGGAGGCTTATAGCCTAGAATGCTTCCGGTAAGGCCTTATGGGTCTTAACCCACGAGTTCAAGGTTTGGAATATTTATAAGAAAGGGGATTTTGCCCTATAACTAGAATCTCTATTCATCATGATCACAGAAAGATTTGGTGTTTCTTCAGAGGTAAGTTCTGATTGAATGGAGTTATGTAAGTGTCTATCAAGGTGAGAAGTAACTACTTCAAGCTGTAAATTTTCAAGGAATATGGGATCATGAACTATGTGTGCTAATCCAGATTCCGAAAAGGTTACAAACAAATTGGTTTCAAACCACTCATCAAAAGGTTCTCTGTCAAGGTGAATCGACTTCACAGGACAAGATGTGGATCTGTATAGAGGCCGAGAACTAGCTGAACTGTCCTGGCTCTCTTGTCTCCCAAGAATCCTCGAGATTAGATTAGGATTCTCAAACACCGGTGGTGGATTAGGATCAGGATTAGATTTGGTGTAACGAGTACTTTCTGAAGCCATGTGTAGTGACGAACCTAGGGTGCTAGATTAGGCTAAATTTATTATCGACCAGGGTAAGTAAACTTCAAGGCATGTGTCTAAAATCTATAGACATAAAGGATTGCTAACTAAGTGTTCATTGTGGTAGGTTACAGTACTTCTTTATGGAAGGTTAAGATATGTTCCCTATCACCTTGACACTCAGGTCACTCAACTCATCTAATTGTCCTAAAGACACTGTGTATTGCTAGACCGAGGTTTTAATCCCCTTACAAGGATGTTGTGCACAAAAGCTCTGTCTAGTTAACACTCAGCATTCATGAAAGATCAAAAGCATACTACAAATTTAAATACATGTAAACATAGTTTATGAGGATGCTTTAAAAATATAACGATGGATCAGATCTCTTACAAGATATGGTTCAATGATCTTAACGATAAATCCTTTAAGCTATCACCATAAACATCATTCGTAAAGATTGCTAATTAAATCAACAAAATTATAAGCATAACTCTAATCACTATGCATGCTATTCAATATTCAAAAGCTGCTAATGAAATGAAAATGACAGTATACTCGTCCACGCAGGGCCCGTCCGCGTTTCAATGGTACATTGGAATACGCTCAAGTAACTAAGGTATTAACGCATGAACAATGTTATAATAAAACTGTGACTGTAATCGAGTTCTGGTATTAAGTTCTGAAGATCATACAAAAGCTCTGTTCTTAAAATGATATACAGAGATCACCAACCATGTAACTGTAACTATATCTGTGTTTTAAAAACAACTAATACACGGCTTTCATTTGGATTGAATGTACATTCACTATGCAGTTGTTTCCGCTTTTACTATGGAATGATTTTTGGGTCATTTCCATTCTAAACCGATTTCCAAAAAGAAACAAAATGAAACCGGTTTGGGAGACCTATGGTTGTTGCTACCTTTGTCACCAAAAGGCTGGGGCTTTGACCAGCGTTGACCGCATAACCAGGAGTGTTTGATTTGCTGTAGGATCGATGTTTCTCTATGCTTGTACATTCTAGTTTTCGTTCCTATCCCTTGCTTTAGCTTGCCTGTCATGCCACGTGTCAGATGATGGACCATTTACAGGATGCTGTGACTTCCTGTAACCTTTTTATTAAAAATTCCTAATTTCTAACATAAAAACTCATAAATTAACTTTAATGCAAACTAACAACTATAATACTGTTAACTAACCAATTTCAAGGAATATAAGGGATCTATGGAGGAAAAAGGAAGACAAATGATGATGTTTTTAAAAGGAAAATATGGTCATGGAATTGTACCAACATCTCCCCCAAGCTTAATGAATTAGCATGCCCTCATGCTAATCTTGATGTGCTGCCTCTAAACTCTGTCCATGCCTGCACCTCTGCTGCTTTCAACAATGCATCCATGTTCTTCTTAGCTTGGGCATCTTTCTGACTGTGGAGCTCATGCTTTAAACTCTTGTACTTCTCCTTGAGGGCTTTCTTTTGGTTATACCATTTGGTTGCCCACTTGCAAATGTCAGTTTGTTCAGCCTCGAGTTCCTTGATCTGCTCCGTCAACTTCTCATTTTTCTGTTGACTCTCTTTACTTTGTGCTCTTAGCATTTCATTCTCTTTCTTGATGACTTTTTCCAGCATGTTGGCCTCCATCAGTTCTTCTTTTAACTTTTCAATTTGCTTTTCTAGCCTCCTTTATTTCTTAATGGCGGGTGGTGACTCTTTTTCTTGTCTATTGTTGCTCTCAACCTCCATCTCAGCTTCTAGTCCAGGTTGTGAGTGAGCACTACTCTCAATGTCCATCGGTGCAGGTGCATTCGATTCTGGTTGGTCTTCTTGTGGCTGGGTCGTTTGTGCTCTCCTGGATCTTCTTGTATAGGTAGTAAAACTTTTATCTTGCTCCGCTTTCTGGGCATCCTACTTTCTCATTTTCCTCGTCCTCACACTACTAATTGGTGGATGTACATTGCTTGATTTGTGCACGAGAATCTCTTCATCAATGTCGTGCATAAATCCTGAGTGCTCCTTCTGTTCTTGCTCATCCTCTTCATCTTTGATTTGGTTGGCAGCCAAGAATTCCTTCCACGTTTTTCCCCTTCTCTGTAATTCATACTCAATAAAAATTTTAATTAGCCCGAAATGATATAAGCTCTTGCCCTCGTTACCTTTTTGCTTTTGGATGGTTTTCGACATTTTGGTTAGGCTCTGCAAGAGGAAATATGGTAAGCTAATAGTGCACTTCCCTTTCAAATGTAACAGTAGTTTGATGTGGTATAAATAAACGATGCTGTAGCGGCCCTCACAAGTAACAAATTTTTGGATGATATACACCATTTCGTCCAATGGATGCATCAGCCAGCTCCTAGGGACACCTTTCTTCCAGTTAACGGATGAAACCCTCGATCTGGACATGAATTGGGTCCATGACTTTTCTTTGAATTGTTTTGTCTTGAAGTATTTCTCCCCTTTTGGGCTGATCCCTAAGGACTGTGCTATGGTGTCTTCTGAGACCCTGAATGAAAGATTACCTATCAAGGCTATCTCCCCATTGAATGTAAAGGCAAATTGTTTAGTGACTTCCTCATTGCTTCCATTAAACTTCTCCAAGAAGGGTAGCCATTGTTTTTCTTTTAAAATTGCAATGCAGTCATCGTGGTACTGAGAACTGTCAAATGTGCTTGGCTCTACCCTATTAGTCATTTTGACAGAGAAATTTTGCTCTAACCCTCTTCGTTTGTTCTTACGAATTTAACAAAGGTATTTTGGTCTGTTACCTTTGTCTTTCGCTCCACACTGCTGACCTGGTGGCGCCCTCTGTTCTTCAAAACTAGTTCCTTCAGTGACTTAAGCGATGGCCAGATGATTGTCTTGTAATTATGGTGTAGGTCGAAACTTGTAAACCCAAATGACTGTGTTTTCCTTTCGTAGCACTTGCTACTCTCAGTCTTTGCTATTGAAATCACAGAAGTCGAATTGCTAATATAGAACAACTGAGAATGAAATAATTTTTTTTTTTTAATAACCAACTTGACCCAATTCATAGCATATTCATATTTTATGACAGAGGAGTAGCTATACTGGGTCGTATGAATACCATCATGAGAACGCTGGAGGCATGTATGGAGTACTAGAGTATGATATCAGATAGTTGTTTGCATCATTCAACTTCGTTGGGTGGTTATGTTATAATTTGGCTGATTCAAACATAATGAACAAAACCATATAATATTTGGCTTTCAAACAGTTCACCACATGTCCCTCGTTCATTGGTACCCGGCCGAATGGGGAGATGTTGGACCGGCAGTAGGGTTTGATTGGCTGATAAAGAGTTAATAACAAAGGCTGGAAGGGTGATATAAGAGGGGATTGAGAAATTGTATGGAGAGTATGGGGATTTTAAAAATCGTATAAATATGGGATAGGCTAGAGTGTTGAGAGATGATAGGGATTAAGAATATGATAAGGGGCGATAGGTATGTAGGTGTTTTTGAAATTGATCATAGCAGTCACAGTCATCACATTTAACATTAAAAATAATCTAAGAATTTAAATGTTAAAAATAAAGAATACATTACACTTTTATTGGTTGATCAAGCATTGAATTGGCATGCTAGGTGGGACTAGTCTTTCTTGACTAATCTTTGTTGTTCATGACAGGTCCCTCTGAGATGAATTTGAATGCAACACGTCCCTCTGAGATCTGGAAAATGTTTATGCAGCTTCTTTGAAATCTGGAAAATGTTACCAGCCAAAGAATTGGTTTTCAGGTAAGAATTTTGGGTTAGAGTGTGCCAGAGTCTGGTTTTCACATCTAACCCATTTATATTATTATTATGTTTCTTTTTTTCTTCTTTTTTTTTTCTTCCTTTTTTTTAATTTTTTTTTTTTAATTTCTTTTGAATTTCTGAATTGAAATGAAATGAACTAAGGAAGAGATACTATAGTTGAAGGCTGCAATATCTCAACCTCTCTCTGATGAGATACAGTTTGAAGAAAATTTTGCTTGCTGATGGGCTTATTGTAAAGTTTCAAGCGATGACCATTGATAGTAAAGGAGTAGCCTTCTCCATCAATAGTAATGAGCTTGACTGATCCATTGTCATAAACTTGAATGATTTCGTATGCGCCCATCCAATGTGTGGTAAACTTGGCTTTATGATCTCTGAATTTAGAATCAAAGAGTAAAGCCCATTCTCCTTCTTTGAACTGCTTCTTCTTGATATGTGCATCATGCCACTGCTTCCTTTTTTTTGGCATGAAGATTGTTGTTTCCTCTGCTTGCTGCCTCATTTCATCTAGTTGGTTCAACTGCTGGATTCTCTCTTGTTGTGCTTCATTTAGATCAATTTCCAAATCTGCAGCCATCTTAAAAGTATGTATTTGAAACTCAATAGGATGCATTACCTCTTTGCCATACACCAACTTATATGGTGTAAATCCTGTAGTATTCTTCCACGTGATTCTATAAGCCCAGAGTGCATCTTTGAGCTTCTCTTCCCAATTCTTTTTGTTCATTGCCACAGTCTTAGTGATAATTCCTTCCAAAGTTTTATTTGTGGATTCCACCTCGCCATTGGCCTGTGGATGGTAAGGTGTACTTCTTCTGTGCTTGATTTGATATTTTTCTGTGATGTCCTTAACTAACTTTGAAGTAAACTGAGTACCTTGATCAGTAACTATCTCCCTTGGTACTCCATACCTTACAAAAATCTCTTCAAAAAGCAAGTTTACCACTGTTTGTTCAGTTGCTTGAACTAGTGCTTTTGGTTCACCCCATTTTGTTACGTAATCAGTACATACTAAGATGTACTTCTTGCCATTGGAGGTTGGATTAATTGGTCCTATGGAATCTAGAGCCCATTTTTCAAATGGCTCTAGGTGCACTTGGGGTTGAAGTGGCATCTCATCTATAGCTGTTGGCCTACCCATTCTTTGGCAGCTATCACAACTCTTCACGTACTTTTTGGAATCCTTAAAAATAGATGGCCAGTAGTATCCAAGACTAAAAATATTGAATGCTGTTCGCTTAGCTGCAAAATGCCCACCACACGGTCCATCATGGCAAGATTTTAAAATATCAATTATCTCATCATTTCTTACACATCGTCTAATAATCATATCATAACTAGTGTAAAATAAATCGCCATTAATCCATGAGTATCGAGCACTTTGTTTGACTAGCCTCTTCTTTTCCTTTAGAGTAAAGTATGGAGGTGTTCTTCCTATAGGAAAATAATTGGCCAAGTCAGCATACCAAGATTCACTATTGAAATTGCCAATAGATTTTCATCTGGAAAAGAATCTTCAACCGGAACAACCTCACCTTGATTTTGCAGTCTAGAAAGAAAATCTGCCACCTGATTCTCCTTACCTGGTCTATCTAACACTGTGATGTTAAATTCCTGTAACAATAATAACCATCTGGTAACTCTGCCACTAGTTACTGGTTTATTCATTAAATGCCTAATGGCAGAATGGTCAGTATGTACAAAAACTTCATAACTAGTTATATAATGTCGGAATTTATTCACAACATATATGATGGCAAGCATTTCTTTTGCTGTGACTGTGTAGTTTAATTCTGCAGGTGTTAGATTTTTTCTAATGAAATAGATGGCATAATGACAAGACTCCTCTTTCTGGCCTAATGAGGCACCTACTGCAGTATCAGATGCATCTGTAAAGATGTGAAATGGTAGGTTCCAGTTAGGTACTTTTAGGACTGGTGTGGTTGACAACTTCTTCTTGAGTGTTTCAAATGCTTGCTGGCAATTCTCATTCCAGTTGAAAAGTACGTCTTTGGCTAGAAGCTTGAACAAAGGTGAAGCTATTTTACTAAAATGTTCAATAAACCTTCTGTAATAGCTTGCATACCCAAGGAAACTTCTTACCTCTTTTGGAGTCTTCGGAATTGGTAAATTGACAATGATCTGGATTTTTGATGGATCAACTTTAATGCCTTGAAAAGAAATATAGTGGCCTAATACTATCCCCTCATTTAACATCATAAAGCACTTTTCATTGCTCAGGGACAGATTAGCTTCAATACATCTCTTCAAAACTTTTTCAAGGTTTTCTAATGCATGCTCAAATGAATCGCCATACACTGAAAAAGCATCCATGTAAACTTCGACGCAATCATGAACTAAATCAGCAAAAATAGCTAACACAGCTCTCTGAAATGTAGCTGGAGCATTGCAAAGTCAAAATGGAAAAACATTATAAGCATAAGTGCCCCAGGGACAAGTAAAAGTGGTTTTTTCCTGGTCCTCTAAGGCTATCCTGATCTGGTTGTAGCCACTGAAACCATGAAGAAAAGAGAATGATGATTTCCCAGCTAATGTGTCTAGCACTTGGTCAATAAATGGTAGTGGGAAATAATCTTTGAGCGTTGCTTTGTTAAATTGTCTGTAATCGACAAAAATCCGCCACTTACCATTTTTCTTGGGCACTACTACCAATGGGGATACCCACTGACTGTCAGAGATAGGATAGAGAAAATTAACTTTCAACAGTTTTTGTAATTCCTCTCTAACAATATCCTGGAGCATGGGGTTCATTCGTCTCTACGGTTGCCTCACTAGTTTGATAGTACTATCGGTATAAATATGGTGAGTGCATGTTTCAGGGTGAATCCTGTGCATATTGGTGTAGTCCTAAGCAAATGCTTTCTGGTATTTTCTCAATAATTGAATCAATTTCTCTTGCTGAGATGAGTCTAGGTGAGTGCCAATATTCAGAGTTTTTCCTGGACTAATCTCTATGGTCTTACTCTGTGTGTTTGTGATGGATTGAATGGGAAAAATATTGTGGAATGTTGTTTGCAAAGATTGAATGGTGCATGTTTCCTGAAAATTTTGGGCTAAAAGTTCATTTGCAACATGATATTGGTCATTTCTCAAATTTTTAGAAATATCAGGTTGAGAAAGGAACAATTCTACCAAATCATCATTATTATGTTCTTGAAAATCATAGATTTGGTTGATGCTAAAAACATATTGTACTTCTTCTTTGTCATTGTATTTATCGTCAATCCATAAATTGTGTGCTACTGCTGGTGATTGTGCTGATGGGTAAAGAGTGAGTTGTTTTCTTTCAGTTCCTCGTGAAATGATCATATTACCCGATCGACATCCTATGAATGCATCAACAGTTGCTAACCATGGTCTACCAAGGATGATAGGGTGCCCTCCTAAATTGGATTTTGGTTGAAGAACTAAAAAGTCCACTAGATACTCCCAAGAGTCAAGTGAAACAATTATGTCCTCAAGAATCCCTTTAGGAATCACTTTAGACCTATCAGCGAGTTCTAGAACAATTGTTGTGTGTTGCAAATTTGTGAGCTAGAGTGTTTTCATGGTTTCAAGAGTCATGACATTTATTGCGGCCCCAAGATCTATTAAGGTGTTTGGAATATGTATGTTGTTAATGATTGTGGTGGCTCTGGGAATACCAGGATCAACATACTTTTCCATTGAGATGGTGTTTGTCATAAGGCCAGCTAAATGTCCAATAACATGAATGGTTTGTGGATCAACCCTTTTCCTAGTAGGCTTCTTAAGGCACAGTTCTTTGATTGCTTTAGTATATATGGGAATGTCTTTTATGGCTTGTAGTAGTGGAATTTTTATATAGACATTCTTGAGCTCGTCTAAAACATCAAACTGTGGTATAGACATTGGAAGTTTTGTTTGGACCAATCGGTCTGGAAAAGGTGGTGGATGCAATGGTTGCATTTGTTTATTTTTGGTGTCATCATTTTGTTTTCTTTGATTTGCAGTTTCATTTCATTTTCTTCATTTTCTTCTTGTTTATCAGCTGTTGGAGATTCTTTGTGAAGTACCTTACTAGACCTCAAATTGATATTTTGCAAGGGTAATGTGGGATATGTGGTTCCCTCATCTACATTGTAGGCTGGTCTCTCTGCTCTGTTATTTGGATTTGGTACAGTTTGAGCAGGGATTTGAGTAGGTCTGGGAGGTTGTGAGTTAGATGGAAGTTGTAATTGTGGTGGATTTATTGGTGGAGGAGCAGGCAAAGCTTGTTGAGTGGGTTGAGGTTGATGTGGGTAAACAACTTGCTACTGAGGATATTGCTGATATGATTGAGGATATGGCGAGCATGGCTGATGATATTGTTGATATGGCTATGAATATGGTTGGTATGATTGAGGATATGAATGATATTGTTGAGAGTATTGTTGAGATGGTCTCCATTGTTGTTGGGGGTAATTTTGGTGCTGCCATGGCATGGGTACATTCCATGAATTCTGAGCATACATCTGATCATGTACAGGAAATTGCAAATTCTGATTTAGGAACATACCTTGAGGTGCGTTTTGGCTGCCATGGTCTCTTTGTGCCCATGTAATACACATTTTCCATATCTGCATTAGCTGCCACATTACAATTCTGCAAAACCTTGACTTTAGAGAAATGAAATATATCATGATTTTCAGTACAAAAGGCACAAACTTGAATGTTTTCTAATGGGCAGTCTTTTAAGGCATGTTTCTTCCGGAATTTTGGGAAAAATATAGCCATCATCGGATCTTCCTTTTCTTGTCTCTTCTTAGCTTTTAAAGTGTCAATTTGGGTTCCTAAGGTACTTAACAGATTTGTTTTGAATTCCTCTAACAGGTTCCCTATTTCAGCCCTTGTGACACTTGTTGAAGTATATTGTGTGGCTTTGGATGATATGGTTCTTTTTCCAATTTTGGCTTTGCTCCTAGAATACTTTTCACATAACTCGGCAATTTCTTCAAAAGGTAAAGTAGAAATATTACCTTTGCCCATCAAGTTAAGATCATCTAAGTATTCCTCTCGAATGCCTTTCAAGAATATTGTTCGAATCAAATCAAGAGGCATGGTTCGGTGTTTTGATTTTTGTAAATTGTAAACAAACCGTCTAAGTATTCCTCTAAATTTTCATCCTCTTGTTGGTTCATCCTAAAGATATCATCTTTGGAATCTTTCGATCTACAATAAGGTTGGTATTTCTTTAGGAATATTCTTCTCATGTCATCCCAATCAGTTATCGCATGTTCACCAAGCCCCATGAACCATCTTAATGCTGATGCTTTTAATGTTGCTGGGAAGAGTCTAAGCCTATGGGCATCATCTGTGTAACCATATGTTCGACATACAATGTCAAACTCAAACAAGAATGAATCTGGGTCTTCTGAAGCCATGCCATAAAAGATTGGTAGCACAGATGGAGGTATGTTTTTCATTTTTATTTCATCATCTTCTTGCGGTTCTTGAATAGGAAATTTAAAGGTTGACTCTTCCTCGTCTCTTTGACCTTGATTTGGTACTGATCCATCTCCTTCCTCAGCCATTTTGATAGGTTCCTCTGTTTCTTGTTCAGTGTCACTTGTTTCAAAGAGAAGATTAAAGAAAGATTGTTGAGTCACTGTGCTACTTTCTCCTTGTATAGAGGATCCAGGGAAGTGTTTCTTCTGTGATTTGTGTGCTAATAGAATTTGCCTCTCGATGAGTGTGAGTCTTTGCCATGATTTTTGTTTATCCTCTAATTCTTGTATGGTGACTTCCTCAGCTGGTGTTGTGTGTTCAATGTTTCCTAAAGGGTCTGCTCCTGATGGTAGGTTAGTTTTTGGATGGGGGGTTTTTCTGAATCTACCTTTATTATCTCTAGATCTAGGCATAAGTAAACATGACTTATAAATCTATGTTTTTGCTTGTTTTTGTTTATTAAAATTTTTTTATATTTTAATTTTTTTTTTCAAAATCCTCTAACTATGCCTCCCTAGCAATGGCACCAAAATGTAGTGACCAACCTAGGGTGCTAGATTAGGCTAAATTTATTATCGACCAGGGTAAGTAAACTTCGAGGCATGCGTCTAAAATCTATAGACAAAAAGGATTCCTAACTAAGTGTTCATTGTGGTAGGTTACAATACTTCTTTACGGAAGGTTAAGATATGTTCCCTATCACCTTGACACTCAGGTCACTCAACTCATCTAACTGTCCTAAAGACATTGTGTATTGCTAGACCGAGATTTTAATCCCCTTACAAGGATGTTGTGCACAAAAGCTCTGTCTAGTTAACACTCAACATTCATGAAAGATCAAAAGCATACTACAAATTTAAATACATGTAAACAGAGTTTATGAGGATGCTTTAAAAATATAACGATGGATCAGATCTCTTACAAGATATGGTTCAATGATCTTAACGATAAATCCTTTAAGCTATCACCATAAACATCATTCGTAAAGATTGCTAATTAAATCAACAAAATTATAAGCATAACTCTAATCACTATGCATGTTATTCAATATTCAAAAGTTGCTAATGAAATGAAAATGACAGTATACCCGTCCACGCAGGGCCCGTCCGCGTTTCAATGGTACACTGGAATACACTCAAGCAACTAAGGTATTAATGCATGAACAATGTTATAATAAAATCATGACTGTAATCGAGTTCTGGTATTAAGTTCTGAAGATCATACAAAAGCTCTGTTCTTAAAACGATATACAGAGATCACCAACCATGTAACTGTAACTATATCCATGTTTTAAAAACAACTAATACACGACTTTCATTTGGATTGAATGTACATTCACTATGCAGCTATTTCCGCTTTTACTATGGAATGATTTTTGGGTCATTTCCATTCTAAACCGATTTCCAAAAAGAAACAAAATGAAACCGGTTTGGGAAACCTATGGCTGTTGCTGCCTTTGTCACCAAAAGGCTGGGGCTTTGACCAGCGTTGACCGCATAACCATGAGTGTTTGATTTGCTGTAGGATCGATGTTTCTCCATGCTTGTATATTCTAGTTTTCGTTCCTATCCCTTGCTTTAGCTTGCCTGTCATGCCACGTGTCAGATTATGAACCATTTACAGGATGTTGTGACTTCCTGTAACCTTTTTATTAAAAATTCCTAATTTCTAACATAAAAACTCATAAATTAACTTTAATGGAAACTAACAACTATAATATTGTTAGCTAATCAATTTCAAGGAATATAAGGGATCTATGGAGGAAAAAGGTAGACAAAGTTGATGTTTTTAAAAGGAAAAGATGGTCATGGAATGGTACCAACACCAGGTTTCTAGGTATATTTTCTGGTTTTTCTTTAAATGGGTTTGATAATACAACTTCAACAGTTTCTTTAAAAGGTTTCAGTTATGTGTTTAAACTTTCTTAAAGACTTATTTGAAAAGAAGAATTGATAAAGAATTTGAAACCAAATTCCTAATCTATAAGCTAGACCAGAGATAGACTGAAGCGACGTTTATTTACTTCTGCAATTGCAAAGCAAAAGCATTTCAAAGGCTACCTGGCTAACTTCAGGCTCTGTCTATAGCTTAGAAAATAGAAAATAGTAACAAATAAATTGTTCAGATCCCCAGTGGAGTCGCCACTATGTTATCACTCAGGTTTTCCCAGAAGTTGTAAGAAGGGGAAAGGAGGCCGAGGTAACCACAAACCAATCTTTTAGATACAGATTCTAGCCAATCTGCATCCAGAGAGGGCTCTCTCTTTAATTTTTATCTTTGTTTTTTAAAGGTATTAGGCTAGTTATGAAGTTTAGGAGTTTTGTTTGAGTTTGGGTGGTCAGATTCAATAGGAAAGGGGTAAGACTGAGTAGTTTAGGCCATTGGGCTAATGGAGTCAAGTAAGATGGCTTAACTGGACTTGGTTTCTCAACAAAAGATGGTTTTACAGAGCAAGATGGTCAAACAGAGAACAAACTAAGACTGATAGTCAATGGAATGGTTTCAAAGAGATGAAAAGCAGTTAAGAGTTCTTCAACTATTTGAAAAGGAGAATTGAATGGATTATTACTAAAGAGAAGTTAAGTATTCTTTAAGCAATAATCTAAATGAATGAAATAGAAAATAGGAGCAGTCAAGATTTCACTGTTTATTCTACTTCAGATGAAAACATAAAGAATGATAACTTTGAAGACAAAGTGCAATCAAGCATATTCCGAATTAATCATTTTTATTTATCATTCAGATGTGAACATAGATGATATAAGGAAACAAGGAAAACTTCAAAACACAAAGTGTAAATGACTTAAATTGATACGGTGTTTGATTCAAGAAATTTGTGAAAAGTCTTTAGCTTCAATTCTTCATCCAGCAAGCCATGTGAAAATTTGATCCAATCAGCACTTTATTCCAAAAAACCAATATTACAACAATGTATATGAATCCACCCACAATACTCCAATTGAGGGGGTATTTATGCAAAAAATCTTTACAAAGATATCTCATAATAGATTGAGATATAAACTAGTGATGACTACTTATTTTTACAGAAAAATAGAGACACTTAGTCTCGAAAATAGGAGAAGAGGGCACTGATGTTGTGCTGTTCCTTTTATTGCTGAGTGTGCTGGAGGCAGGCCCTGGAATTTGGCTTGTTGCTATCCCTTATGGTAACTTTGTGTTGGCTGCCCTATTTTACCTGATACTCTTTATCTGTTCTGATACACTTCGACCTGTTTGGCCCCTTTTCATCTCTGTTTATCTCATCATGCTAAAAGCTCAAAAATTTACTTTTTACTAAACGTAAATTTACAAAATTTCCAACATATCTTCCCACCATTTTTGCTCTGGAAACCTATGCTTCTAAAGCTTCCTCAGGGTCTCATCAGTTTCTGTATATCCAAAAAAGTTAGGCTGGAGTTGAAACAGATGTTTTACCTCATGCTCAATATAAAATAAGTTCTCTAAGTTATCATAGAGAACTTGGCCTGTGGGGAGGGCTTTTACTCCTGAAGCAGTTGTTGATGAACTAGTTTGATCTACTGCATATTTATTCAATTTATGTACATAATCTACATGCTTCATTAGTCAGTCATCACCTTTTAAGGGACTTGGTAGCCCTTTCTTCTGCAAAATTGTGAACTTCTCCATGAAAGAATTAATTTCTACCTGCATATCCTGGCACCTTCTTTCCAAATTCTGCATCAAAGTTCTCTTGGTTAGAACTCTTTTGATTTCAAAAATGGTGTCTGTTTTGTCTGTGATTTGAAGTTCTTCCACTTGTTCCCTGGTCTTGGTATTCAGAAAATGTATAAGCCGGTTGGCTTGTTTAGGCATCTGTCCCAAAAAAGCTCTTGTCCTTTGAATTTCGACTTGTGTTGCTCTCACTAAGTCAATCTACTCATAAATAACTTGGATGGATGGCCAAACATTACTTAGGGATTGATTGATGTTGGCCCAAAGAATTCCTTTGATCTCTGCCAATGGCTTATCAAGGGTGAGCTCCTTTTCTAATGTTCTCACTTTGTTCTCTAATGTTTTAACCTCCCTTATTTTCTCTGCAACATTCATTTTTGATTTGTCATAGTTTTTCTCTACTTTTGCCAATTGTTCTTTCACTCGTTTCAATTCTGATACTTGGAGCCTCAATTCTTCCATGGCCTTTATCAATTCTTTTGTGCTCATATTATTACTACTGCCAGGTGCTGTTCCTGCTGTTGATGTACCTGTAATTGCCTTTGTTGTAGCTGCTGGGACATTTGGAGCTGATGATGTTTCTAGTGCAGTTGAGACTATGGAGATTACCTTAGGAGGCTGGGAGGTCGACTCCCCCTGCCTTTTCTACGGTGATTTTTCCAGTGCTTGCTCTGTATCATTTAATCTTTCATTGAGCTTCATGAGTAGGTCCATCATATCTTCTTCTGATTTCTGTTGTATAACTTCTGCAGTTTGTGGATGCCTTGAAGGGGGTAGCTTCAGCTGTTTCCTTAGGGCAGCAATGTCCTCTTCTTTATTTTTAATTAGTGTCTTTATGCCTTTAGCATCTTTGGGATCATGTCCCAGTTCAATTATGATATCTTCTAAGGATTTGATTCTGTTATCCTTGGCAAGAGAGGAGGCTTTTTCCCAATGTAACTGAGCTATTGTGTTGTCCAAGGAATTTTCCAACTGGTGGGCCAGCATAGCCTTGTCAGTTAGTGTGGAATAAACCATCTCCCCAGTCTGCTTGTGAAGTTCAATTTGGTCCAAAGGATGAATATATTTGGCTAGGACCTCCAAGTTTGTTCTGATGTAGTCTGCTGTTGACTGGGGTTGCTGCACCTTTGGCTTGAAATAAGTCATTAACATTTTACCCTCTTTAATGTCATAGGCAGACATTAACCTCTGCTGGTTTGAGGGGGCCATTTTCAAGTATTGATTATAAATTTCAATTCTCACAAGATCATTCCTGGATTTTATCTCTGTAAATGTCTTCTTAATGTCGGAGGCCTGTTTGCTCTGTGGCCTGGTAGATGATATTTATATACTGTGTTGTCTTTCTAGATTCTTCCCATGTGAGCTAGATGTTCCTCCCACTGTTTGATGGCTAACTATTCTTTCAATTCTTAGATTATCTGTAGTCTCTTCAATGATTTCTCCTTATGAAGGAGGATTCACTCTTTGTCTTTTTGCACCTGGTTGTTCTGTAGGTCCACTGATAGGTGTGCTGGTTTCTCTGTCTCTCTTCCTGCCTCTTTCCTCATTTAGAGGAGTTTGTAGTGCTGGAATTTCTGGTGCTTTAGTTTGGGCTGGAGGAATTTTTACTTGACTCTGTTCTATCCCAGGTTGATCTGTCATTGTAGGATGCTCCGTGGTGTCTACCTCTTTGCCTTTAGAAGTCTCTGTAACTGGTATGTTGACTTCTGGTAGAGGCTGTTGAGAAGTTCCAACAATGGATGCCCCCCTTTCTGGCCCTTGAGGTAGCTTGAAAAATACCTGCCCAAAAGAATCCAGCTCAAGGGTTTTCTCAAGATCTCTCATAGCATTTTCCATCTTTTCCTTTTCACTAATCTCTTCTACTAGGGTCACTTCTACCCATTCATCTTGATTTGCAAATTGTTCCATTTCTGGGATCCTATGATGTACATAAACCGATAGCCTGTTTCTTACCCTTCTGTCACTTATGAAACTATTTGGGTCATAAGGCACCCACCAGAAACTCTTTTTTAATTTAAGATGGTCTTCTAGAATCTTTTCAGCTTCTTGCCATGCATCCCTAGAATGGATGACATAAGGGCCTAGCTGGTTCTTTATTCTCAATTGAGCCTTCTTCTTTGCATTACAAAAGTGAACTGAGTCTGCATTTATGATGTGTCTGAAATACTTTAGAGCAAATAATCTCATGGGCACATACCTAGGAAACTTGAAAGGGCAAAGTTCACACCCATACATTCTAATTTCAGTGTGATTCTGGTACATGTACCAGTCACCTACCCTGTACTATTTAGAGAGCTGCAGAATTTTCTTCATGTCACCAGTGATCCTAGGAGGGGGAGCTCTTATCAACAGAGTGGATGCTGGATGTACAAATAAGTCAATGAATTCTTTGTAGGTATAAGGGGTCTCATAGGTATTATGGAAGATTGAGCTCCAAAAGATCGCAAACCTTCGATTTCCCTTTGAGTCCAGTTTTCGGATGGGGAAAGAAAATCTGTCTGGCTGATGATATAACAAAAGATGGTAGATAAAAGATGTATATTTGAAAACTCCTTCTCTATCCAAATTCAGGAATTGACTATGAATTTTGTTGGCAATGAAAGTGGCATAGTCATATCTGATAACAAGGGGTTGTCCTGGAGTAAACATAGACAATAGAACTAGGGTGATCTCATCAACATACTCACTGGTGTTAAATCCTAAGATCAGGGATATCATGTCAACAATGAGTCTGCCAGTGTCAGTGAAAAAGATCTACAGAAAAGGGTGTGGGTCTTTAGGCTGGTGTTGTGGTAGCATGAAAGTCTGAACAATACGACTTATCTCTAATGTGGGCAATTTGGATGTTTTTTCAAGTAGATAACCCATAGAAAGAGGAGCAAGGGGCTGAGTGGGATGGAACTGTAACATCTCATTGATAGATTTAGCAGTTATGGGAAAAAGGATAGTTTGGGATGGGGACATAACTGCTCTATTGATAGGGTCATAGTTGGCACAGCATTGATGAATGATATCTGGGAAAACATGGACTGAGGGAAGGAAATACATGGGAAGGTTAGATTCCCATAATCCAAAAATATCAGAGTTATTTAGATAGCTATCCCCGACTTGGCAGAAGGCTTGAAGATGGTTCCTGTCACCAGATAAATCCTTAATTTGAAAATCTTTGTCAGCCACGGGTAAATAATTCAAGCCTTTATGAGGTGCGTTCATGGGCGCGACATTAAGGGCTACAGGAGCTTCCATATTTGGTTCTTGTGTATTCAAACTGGAATTCAGGCTTCTGTGGAAAAAATGGACTGAACAATAGTTTTGGGGGCTTTTATGGTACTTACAGACTTTTTTTAACTAGAATTTGGATTTTCAGGTAGAATTCTCAGTGAAAAACTGAAATTGCAGGGTTACCAGTAAAATGGATAAATACCTGAATCAAGGAGGCAAATTGTGTAATTGCAGGTTGAATGACGAATGGAAGAGCGCGTTGCTGTGGTCTCTTTAGCCGGGTGGCAGTTGAAAAGCTGGTACAGGTGCTTCAGTCGTTATTTTGCATGGGATCTTGAACAAAGAAAACTACAGCGAAAATGACATTTCGTCGTTTTTTAACGAAATTCAGTTTGGCGAGTGATTTTGGCATTAATTGGGTAGATGACATCATCGTGATGGGACATATTGTCGTTAACGGAGGGTGGTAAGCGGTTTTCCCCGCACCACTTTTGGGGTTAAGTGGTATCGGGCGGAGGGCGAGCGAGTATGTTCTGAGCGCGAGGCGTGGCGGAGGTACGGTGAAAAACTGCCGAGCGATTGCGAGTTAGAGCAAGGCGAGAAGGGTGGTCGCGATATGATCGTCAGCCATTGGATGAAAAGGCGAAGATTGGTCGGCTGATGGGCATGGGAGATGGCGGGGTTTTATTTGCAGCGGGCCCGACTAAATTAATGAGTTAATAAATCATATCGGGGTGAATACGATTGGTCAGGGTAGGTTGTTAATTAACCCATATGGTTAATTAATCCCTTGTGGCAAGTTTGGAATAAACTTATTAATTCTTATTTAACTTATATAATGGTTATATACCATCAGGGCAGGATATGTATTTTTTGGGGTTTTTTTAATGTGTTTACATAATACGGGATTGGGTTAAAAATGTTCGGGATTTATATGATAAGTTAAAGTTAATATGAAAAATAAAATGATAAGCGCTAAGTTCAAATGTTAGGAATTTTACATAGAATATTAGGCTAAGGATGGAAAGAGGGGTTTTTAAGTGATGCTCTGCATTTCCTAAGCAAAATAGGCTTTTTACTTAGGCAAACTTTATAAAATGAGATGAAATGAATGATGGATGGATCATTTATGAGTACTTAGGCTTTTAGATCATTGGGCCGAGGGTCCGGTCCCTCCAGAAGTCAGAGAAATGCTCTGAGCCCCTTTGACTTTCAAAGATCTTAATACTTTAGGGGAATTTAGTGAAATCTTTAGGTAAAATGGTGAATGGAAATCAATTATTTAACCTTGCCTTGTTTGAATTGCATCAAGTGTAATGTATGCCTTGCACTGGTGATAAAAGTAAAGATCAACACATTTAGAAGCATTTTTCACCATAAGTATCATTCTGCAACACCATCTACCTACCCTACTTACTTTAGCCTAACATTTTTTTCCTTTATTTGGGTGCACTTAGACTAGCAAACCCTTATCAACTTTTCCTTTCTTTTACATGGCAAGCCTACCTAAGTCTGCACTTATTACATCCAAGGGCTCAGATTAAGCTGTTGAGCTCCTTTTTATTTACTCTACCTATCTACTTATCTACCAAGATCAAACAGTTTGGTCAGATTTTATTCTCTATTCTACAACATGAAATTGAAAAATGAATGAGCCAAGTTTAAACAGTTTGACTCTTCATAAATTGTGGCAAAAGTTCAACAAGCTGCACACAATTGCTTATTACAGAAAATGAAATAGTAGTGGCATTTGGACTTGCACACTTTCCTGGTCTATTTTGTTTGGGGTTCATTTCTTTCACTTCTTTTTCGACCATTTTATTCTTTTTACCCTTTCATTTTTCTTTTAGGGTATACCCTCTTTACATTTTTTAAATTTTTTGATTTTTTGACAATATGGAAAACCTTTCCAACAAGAAAAGGTATGAACATATTACAAAGCTAATCAAGTCAATCATGAAATATGACACCTATTGGTATAGGAGTATAAAAGTTCCAATATTTAAGCTTGAATTTGATATGTTTAAGTTTCTTTTGGAGCAGGAACATTCTAGTGACTTGAATGTTTAGATCCTCTCTCCACCATTTGTCAATATTACTGGTGAATTCAGGGTGAGAGAGCCAGGCATTCTCAAACCTGAAAGGTTTTTTTCCTGGTGTTTCCATAAAAGTGGCTTCTAGCTATACAGGCGAATGATCTGAACCTCCAAAGGGAAGAATATAAGCGTTATGGAAGGGCCTGAGAGAAAGAGGTCCTCTGAGATAATAAATCTATCTAGTCTAGATGCGACTTGTGAAGCCCCTCCCCTTTTGTTGTTCCAGGTGAAGGTCCCATTTATTGTTCCAGTTTCCACTAACCCCATGTTCATTATGAAGTTCCGGAAGGCCATGGAGTCTCTGCCTAGCTGTCTAATACCGCCTTTTTTCTCTGTAAGAGATCTTATCATATTGAAATCTCGTACAATGATCTAGTACATATTAGGGTGTCTTGCTCTTAGTTCCTCAAGGGAGGTGAGAAGCTTGAGTTTGTCTTCTTGATTTTGAGGTCCACAAACATTTGTGATCATGTATATCTCCTTATCACCTAAAGGTTGACAAACCAAGGAAAGATAGTTGCTAGATGCCTCAACATCCAGGATTCCAAATTTTTGTGGATCCCACAACGTGAGAATCGCCCCCACTGAGATTTTTGCTTTAACCTCTAGATACTCATACTTGATTATCCATTTATTATGAATTTCTCTAATCTTATCCATCGAACATTTTGTCTCCTAAATAAAAACCATATCTGGTTTTTCTTCTTTTATTCTAGTACTGAGATTTCTTTGTTTCCTTCTATTTCCTATGCCTCTAATATTCTAGGTTGTGAGCTTCATTAATAAAGGTTTGTAAAGGAGTAACTGGTGAGCTCTTTCATCTTACCTGAGAACAGTTTCCCACATTCGTTCAACAACTCCTTATGTCTTTTTCTTCCTCTTTTCCTGCCTGGGTTCTTTAGAGATTGTGCCTGTGTCTCCTCCATCATTTTGACCTCTCTATGTTCCTGGCTTTCATGATTTTTTTTGACTCCAGTTCCCTTCGATTGTGATCTCCATAGGAAGAGCTGTTGAGCCCTGTCATATTCCTCTTTTTGCAGGGATTCCACTCCTTTGGTCGTCCCTTGTTCCAGAAATTTCTCTACATCAAGATTTTCCCTATCTAGAATCTCATACAGTTCATGGTCCTCCGTTCTTGCCTCACTTGGAGTCATCTCAGGGTTCCTATTTATCTCCATAATGTTTTCTATTATATCTTCCATGCTGTCATCCCTTTCCTTCTCAGTAATAATGTTCTCCATTTCCTGGTTTGTTTCGTTGTTTCCTTATTCTTCTTATAGGATCTTAAAGCTATTGTGGCTCAGTTGTCTTTCCTCATTGATCTTCTTTTGAGGCCTCTTTCTACCTTTCCCTTTAACCTCAACCTTGGTAAAAGTTTAAAACCCTCAGGATTTTTATCCATAGTGGTTTTCACATTTCTCTCAATGCTGTTTGTTGGGCAGTCTCTATATAGATTCCCATGCTCATGGCATTTGCGGCACCTAAATGGGATGTGCTCATAGTCCACCGCATGTAGCCATTCTTCATTCTATACTTCTAAAATTATCGCGTCTGGAAGTGCTCCAGATAAGTCCATTTCCACACATATTAGGGTGAAGGAGGTGTATTTTCCTTTCAGAGTCACATCTGAGATCTTCAAAAAATAGCCCAGTTTGTTACCTATTGTTTTCAGCCATTCTGGCAGCCAATAATCCAGAGGAAGGGAGTATAATCTGATCCATACTAGTACCGATGTAAATGTCTCGCATTCCAGAACAAAGTTCATTATCCATGGCCGCATGTAGAGGCCTGCGACAACATAGAAATAAGGTCGTCCTTCAAACACTATATCTTTATCCTCTAGGCTTGTGAATACTACTGTGAAGAAGACCTTGGATCCTAGATGAAGGTATATTTCCCCCTTTGGCTTCCAGTGGCTTCTTATCCATACATGCAGTGCCCTCTCTGTCAGCCATATTCCCCTTGAATTTGCAAATGGCCGCATGTTCCATCATATGATCCCTATACGCTTGTAGTGCAGGGTCGCTCAAGATGACCTGGGGAATGATGTTCGACTTAGGTTTGCAGACCCCAGTTGTCCTTATAGCAGTGGGTTTTTTACTGCTGTCCCCTTTCTCCTTTTCATTACTACCTTCCTGCTGCTCCCCTTCCTGTTCATGAGGTCTGTTTCCTCCCAATATGTCTGTGTTACTTGCCACTGTTGCCTTCTCCAGAGGCTTCATGAAACACTGCTTTCTCACGTCCTTACTTTTATCCATAACTACTTGACTATAGGAGGGCACATCACCCCCCCTGCGCGTCTCGCCATGGTGCCCAACATCAAAACCCTAACCCTAGATCAAGTTGTAGAGCTTCTGCTGCATCCTCCCAAATTGAGTCTAAGTTTCAGTTGAACACTTATTAATTATTAATTATGTTGGTATGTGAATTTATTTATTTTGGAATCCAACATCTAAATATTAATTTAATTATTAATCTTTCTTTCTTTTTTAAATAAGATGAGTAAAGATTTTCATTATTAAAAATATATGGATTACAAGCTCAAGACTTTTACATGTTCTGATTTTCTTTGTAAATTTGAAATTGAGCACGAAGCCTAAATCCAAACCCTCAAGCGAGCTTCATCACACAAAAATTTCAGTCCCTTTTCAACTAAATTTTTCCCAAAAGGTTCTTGTATTCATACACATTTACAGTCCATTATTCACTTTATGTTTTGATTTAGTTTGAATTCTTGTTTTTCTTGGAAAAATACTTCCTCCTTTCTTCCGAACCTCAGTCCAACCCATGTTTTTTGTAGATTCCGATGGACCATTCTTTGACAACTACATGTTGTTGTTCTTGGAGTGTTTATAATGTATCTAATCTACCAAATAAGTTGTCTTTCCAACATTATTCATTGTGGTTTCCGGAGGGGATATGTTTTCCATGAGGGTTTGCTACTTTTCCACTTTCTCTGAGTCCAAAGAATCCTCACTGACATGCAGTTTTTCTTTATTAAGTTTTTCTTCCTTTGATGCATTGTGATTGGCAATATTAGTTTCCAGTTTATCTTATGGTTCTTTCTTATCCTTAGACTCTTCCTCTTTGTATACCATATCATGATTTCTCTAAGCTCCTTCCCACGATTTAGACCTTCAATATTTTTTCTAATCTTTGTTACTTCGATCCTTGGGGCAATTTTTTATTACATGCTCGATTCCATTGCACACTCTACATTGGAATGAAACATTTTCATAGTTGAGGTTTTGAACCAACATATAATTTGGGGCCATCAAATTGGTCTTAGTGGGAAAAGCCTTTTTGAAGTCCATCTCCACAAAAATTCAAGCATAAGTAGTTTTATAATAATTTCCTATATGTGGGTTGTGGCAATAAAACTTTCCAAGAGCATTCTCAATAGAGGACAGTGAATCGAGATTCCGAAGATGCAATGGTAGGTTTAGAAGCTTTACCGAAACCGAAGACGTCAAGATCTCTGCCATTACGATATCAAAGGTGGGAGACCAGGGTTGCATGAAGGGGCCGACACTACCCCAAAACCACAACCAAAATTTGCAAATGGTCTTCTTGTTCTCAATAACATTGAAAACAACAATGAAAAAACTCTAAGCCATGGGATAAATATTTTTATCATTCGTTAAATGACATTTCCATGTCTCAAGCATCCATTTAAGAAAATCTATTAGCCGCAACCAAAATCCATAGAATTTGTAAACTAAACCTTGCACCGAAAAAGACTTCTCATAGATGAAAGCTTCTTCATCCGAATGAACATTTCAGGATGAAATTTATTGAACTACCAAGAGTCCATATATACATTTTAGAATGGAACTATATAAATTTGATGAAGAGCTTGCTTGTCCAACAAACCCTTACTACAAAAGAAACTGTCTTCTGTTGACCTAGTTTGTCATTGATGTCAATATGGCAATATTCTGGATACTAGAGGATGACATGAAGCCAAGGGGATGCAGAGTAGACTCATGAAGAGACAGGAGCAAAGGCCATCAGGATAGCCGAGCCATATATATGAGGAAACAGACTTATATGCAAGGAGGTCTTTGAAAGATACTGCAGGACCAAGAGGAGTAGATGGAGACGAGAGGAGTAGACAGAGCCACCAAGCTATCGGAGAGCCATGACAAAGCAAGAGGAACGTTGCTTATAATATATATGTCAAAACAGGCATATCAGAGCCAAAGAAGAGGAGAAAATGGAGACGGACCAAGAAGAGCAGATGGAGCAAGAGGAGCCAAGAGGAGCCAAGAGGAGCCAAGAGGAGCCAAGAGGAGCAATATATATAGAGCCATCGATATATGCCAAGGAGGAGCAGATGGAGATGAGAGGAGCACACAGAGCCATCAGAAGAGCTAACAGAGCTATCAGAGCCATACTTATAGACCATACATATATACCAAAGAGGAGCAGCTACAGGAGCAAACAGAACAAGCGGAACAGAGCATATATATACGCCATATATATGCCAAAAAAGAGGAGCAAATGGAACAGAGCAGATGGAGCCATATCGGAGGAGCTATCGGAGCAAGAGGAGCCACCAGAGCAAGAGGAGCCACCAGAGCAAGAGAAGCCATATCGGAGACAATACTTCATATATATATAGTTGTGTTCAAAGCCAAACTTTCATCAAAGTGGGAGAATACATAGGACCCATTTGATCTGCCAGATCAACGGTCCAGATGAAGTCGCAGAAGAAGGGGCAATTGACATGGGATAGTGCGCTGAGCTGTGAGCCGTTTGATCACTAATCCGGATCGACGGTCCCGATCTAATCGGCGATCGGGAATGGAGAATGGAGGATGCGATATGTGATGGACGCGATATGCGATTTAGCGCTGACCGTCCGATCTGAAGGAATAATGGACGACGGAGATCTAATCGGCAATCGGCATATCGGAGCGATCGCGTCGGAAGGATCGGGGGAAGCGATATGTGACATTGCCGATAATTGGAGCCGAAATATTATAAAACAGAGCCTAAAGGGAGATCGGGTCCGCTAAACCTTCGCGTTACAAATCCGCCGAAGCAAACCTGCCGATATACCGGAACCGAATTCAATATAGAGACGGGAGTATAAGAAGGCGTCGGGTCCGCGTTCCGTCGGAGGATTGGGACTATTGTTTACAGCGAGTGCCGATATACATCGGACCCGAAACCAATATTAAAGGGAGTCTAAAGCCATATCGGGTCCGCTCCTCATCGGAGGTCAGGCCTTGAGAGTTTGGTTATGGTTGCGAAATCTGGACCCGCCGAAATTTATAAAGGCGGAATTATAAAGATTTGGAATCTGCGTATATTGAGTTAAGCGGGTTTTTATGTTATTTCGGTGTATTGATATTATATAGTTATATATGGCCATGAGGGGTTTTATGGTAATTCCATATATGTCTATAAGTGTGGCGGGTTGATTAAAGCACTCGGTGATGGTTGATTAAAGTGCTCGGTAATGGTTGATTAAAGGCTCAGTTGGTGGCTTCTGATGGGTGATTAAAAGTGTCGATAAAAAGGTGGCTCTGATTCTAAATAAGTCCAAGGTTTATAGAAGGCACATATCCTAAGGAAAGCTTCCGATAGTATTAAAAGCACCGATAAAAGGGTGGCTCTGATTCTTAAGTATGGAAGGCAAGAATACTGTAAGGAACAGTCCCGATAGCTTGAGAAACCAAATCATGGCGATTATGATTATGATAAGGATGTGGTTGTCCGTTAAAAAATGCCATCCCTGTGTATGCCCACAATCATTGGCAAAGCAGCGCTGTTACAAGTTTTTTGAACTTGTGTTCTCCACGGATGATTCGATCCTTGCCCATTGATTAAACGTTTCTTGTGAAAATGAATGGACAGAGGAAGCTACAACGACAAACACGCCAACAGTGAGGAAGCTGAAGCAGGTGAGAAGGAAGCCAAAGAGCCAGCGAGAAAGAGGAAACGAATGGACAAAGAGAGGAATGCATAAAAAAGAAAACAGAGGACTGCATGTTGTTGTTGTTGAAAACAAACCAGAATATGAGGTAACAGAAGCAGTAGAGGTGGTGGACCATTGTTTGAATTTGCTGGTGAACACTGCTGCAGTTGTTGAACACTGTTCGAGCTGTTGTGGGGGTGAAGAACCACAGTGTGAGGTAGTAAAAGCAGCGGAGGCTGTAGAAGCAGTGGAGGCTATAGAGGCAACAGCAGCAGAAAAGGCTATTGGAGACTATGCGTGGGCAGTGTGCAGAGCTATGAAGACTCATCCATAAGAAGACATGGTTGTCATTGATACTGTAGTTTGGAGACTACAGTGAAGCTGCAAATAGACAGAACTTAGCAGAGAAGAGTTCTGAGAGCAGAAGGATTGGAGTCCTTTGGGTTGGAGCCTTAAAAGTGAGAA
Organism: Pinus tabuliformis; assembly: GCA_031772625.1. NCBI lineage: Eukaryota > Viridiplantae > Streptophyta > Pinopsida > Pinales > Pinaceae > Pinus > Pinus tabuliformis. Next base: position 998,408,694 of record CM062807.1, on the reverse strand, counting down.
GGATAGGAGTCCTTGAGGCTAGTTCCTCAGAAGTGAGATTAGGTTGGAGCCCAAGAGGTTGGAGCCTCAGAATTGGCAACTGATTATAGTCCTTGGGAGTTGGTGCTCCTAAGTCCAATATTGGTGCCTTGGCAAAATAGTGTTGGTGCTCTGGAGGTTGGAGCCTCACCAAAGTCCAAGTTGGAGATTGGCAACTGATTGTAACCATCTATATATTGTATTTATTTTACTGCACAGTTATATTAATAAAAGCATTTATTCTTGCTGTTCATTTTGTGTTCTAAATATATATGTTTTAACTAGTAAAACAATAGTGGGAAAAATAAATACTGATTCACCGCCCCCCCCAGTATTTCCAACAATTGGTATCAGAGCCAGTTCCTTCATTCAAAGCTTAATAGCTTGAAGGTTGACTCTTAGAACACAAATGGCGAGATCAAGGAAGAAAGTCTGCAATCCTCCTAAGGATGTGTTTCCCTCTACTACTAAAATAGAAGACAATGAATTTGAGGGGGCTCCACGGCTCAGTGGGAACTTTAATATATGGGAAGTAAGAATGAGGAATTTCTTACAGACTCAAGGCTTTGAAATCTGGAAATCTGTGATGGATGATAACAGTATGGATGAAAAATCCAAGGAGTACAATGCAAAAGCAGTAAAGGAAATCTTGAATGGGCTACCTAATTCTGTAAAGAACAATCTAGGAAAATGTTCATTAGCAAAGGATATATGGGACAAAATTCATGACCTTCACTCAAAAGGAGCATTGACCATGACCATCAATCAAGAAGGAGATCCTGAACCTGTCATAGAAGCTGAAAATGAGAATGATGACATCAAGGCTAAAACAGACTTAGAAGATAAAGAGAATGAAAAAGATTTTGTAGAAGAACTCCTCGCTAAACTTATGATCTCCATGGAAGAAATTCACAATTTGAAAGAGGAAAATGAGGAACTTAAGAAGAGAGCAATAGTTGGTAACCAAGATCAAACAAGAAAGAAAGTTGACCTCATCAAGCTTCAAGTACAAGAAAGGGATGAGGAGCTTGCCAAGCTTAAGAAGTAATATCATCAAAGAAAAAGAAAGCATCATGAAGAAGTCATATCCATGACAAATAAATTGGACAAAGCAAAGAAGCAGGAAGATATCTTGTCAAGCCAACTTGAACAAAGGCACAAGAGCTTGAACAAACTTGAAGAAGAGATTGGTCAGTACAAGGTAGAGGTCTCCTCCCTTAAGTCTCAATTACAAGAAGCCAGGAAACAGGCACAAGGAGCTGAGAAGAGAATGGAAAGCAGTCAAGAAAAGAAGGAAGACATCTTCAAAATGAAGTCAGATATCATCTCCCTTAAAATAGAAGCAGATGAAGATACTCGTAGCAAGGAAGAAACTGAGAAACAACTTGCCCAGAAGAATAATGAGTGTGAAAGATTGGAAGAAGAGGTTGTCTTCCTCAGGAAAAAGGTTGAAGGGATGAACAAAATCATGAAAAGCTCTCAAGACTTGGATGACATGCTCACCTATCACAGATGTCCATCTGATAAATCAGGTCTCGGATATGTAAGTGAATCCTCAAACAAGAATGAAAATGCTTCAAACAAAAGAGATGTGAAGAAGCTAGAAAGAAATAGTGATGCTCCTAGTTCCAGCAAAGGCAAGGAGAAAAATCAAGGCTACAATAGAACAAATCCTGCTCCAAGAAGAAATCCTGCTCCAAGAAGAAAACCCGCTCCAAGAAGAAATATAGATGATGACAAAGATGCGAGAAGCAATGGTTATCATCAAAGGATCTCAAGGCAGAAAGGCTTCAGATGTACATCAAGGAAACCTCCATCTTCCAGGTACCAAAGTTCATCTTTTGGTTATTGTTATTCCTGTTCAAACTTTGGTCATATGGCAAAAGATTGTAAAGTATATCATAAAGATAGATGTTATGGTCCCCAACCATCTCATAGAGATAGATGTCATAGCCTCCGACAACCTCCAAGAAACAATTTTGCAAGAAGAAATCATGAATTCTTATTCATGTACAATGTAGAATGCCACAAGTGTCATAACATTGGTCATATGGCATGAGATTGTAACTTAACATGGGCTCTTACACAAGCTAGAACCATGCAAAAGAAGAAAGTTACCCAAGTATGGAGAAGGAAGGAAATACAATCCGAAAGTCCCTTGAGTTCTTCAGTCAACAGCATGTATCATTGGCCTAAATTCTGACAATCTAAGCATTTTATAAGAAGACTCTGCCAAGAGGAGATGATGCATACAGTCAGGGGGAGCCTATCATGTTTCAGAAGCACTCCATTGAAGCATATGATCCTGTAACCATTCTTTGGACTGTTGTTAAAGAAATAGGGCAAACATACATGGTGTTGTTATCACAGAGGTTTATGTCTTAACTCAGGAATTTAATGTGAGAACAGATAAATTCTGGACACTAATAGAGGCAGTCTTCAAACAAATAGATACATCTGGAATGGAGGTTGAAGTAAGAGCAGCTAGCAGCATATAACAAACTGAAGCATTGTAAAAGGATGCAGATCAGCAATTGGATTTAAAAGGCAGTCATAGATTGGATATTTGAATCTGCAGAGATATGTAAAAGAACGCAAGGAAAATATGGCTCATAGGAAGGAGAATGTTGTGCAGTCAAGCATAACTGAAGTTGATACAGATCACTTAAGGAATATAGCAACAACAAGGCACAACCCCTCACATTTTTGTCCAAATGCAATGATGATTGAATACTAGATGGCAGTGACTTAAGAGGAAGCACAAAGACACAAATAAACTCAGATATGAAGAAAGGCAATCTCAGTAGCAGTTTGTCTCTTGATTCAAACTATGAAGGTCTCTCAATTCTGCCTATGGAGACATCAATATGGATTGAGCATGAAAGCCTGGACTTGGACACCTGTGTATGGCCATTTGCAATCTGAATAAAAGCATTAAAGTAGAGCATCCTGAAGAATTGTTGAAGCCATGATAAAGCAGTTCTGAGACATGAAGATGATAAAGCATCAATCCTTCTATATTGAAGAAGAAGAGCACTATGACAGGGGGAGTCACAGATCCACGAAGATCTACCATTCATGAAAAACAGAAGTAGTTTGATAGGGGGAGTCCCAGAGCACTCCTTTGCCATTGATGTCAAAGGGGGAGAGAAGAAGAATATTTCCATCAATAACAAAGGGGGAGATTGTTGACCTAGGTTGTCATTGATGTCAATATGGCAATATTCTGGATACTAGAGGATGACATGAAGCCAAGGGGATGCAGAGCAGATTCATGAAGAGACAGGAGCAAAGGCCATTAGGATAGCTGAGCCATATATATGAGGAAACAGACTTATATGCAAGGAGGTCTTTGAAAGATACTACCGGACCAAGAGGAGCAAATGGAGACGAGAGGAGTAGACAGAGCCACCAAGCTATCGGAGAGCCATGACAAAGCAAGAGGAACGTTGCTTATAATATATATGTCAAAATAGGCATATCGGAGCGAAAGAAGAGGAGCAAATGGAGACGGACCGAGAAGAGGAGATGGAGCAAGAGGAGCCAAGAGGAGCCAAGAGGAGCAATATATATAGAGCCATCGATATATGCCAAAGAGGAGCAGATGGAGATGAGAGGAGCGCACAGAGCCATTAGAAGAGCTAACAGAGCTATCAGAGCCATACTTATAGACCATACATATATACCAAAGAGGAGGAGCTACAGGAGCAAACAAAACAAGCGGAACAGAGCATATATATACGCCACATATATGCCAAAAAAGAGGAGCAAATGGAACAGAGCAGATGGAGCCATATCGGAGGAGCTATCGGAGCAAGAGGAGCCACCAGAGCAAGAGGAGCCATATCGGAGACAATACTTCATATATATATATAGTTGTGTTCAAAGCCAAACTTTCATCAAAGCAGGAGAATACATAGGAGCCGTTTGATCTGCCAGATCAACAGTCCAGATGAAGTCGCAGAAGAAGGGGCAATTGACATGGGATAGTGCGATGAGCTGTGAGCCGTCCGATCACTAATCTGGATCGACGGTCCCGATCTAATCGGCGATCGGGAATGGAGAATGGAGGATGCGATATGTGATGGACGTGATATGCGATTTAGCGCTGACTGTCCGATCTGAAGGAATAATGGACGGCGAAGATCTAATCGGAAATCGGCATATCGGAGCGATCGCGTCAGAAAGATCGAGGGAAGCGATATGTGACATTGCTGATAATTGGAGCTGAAATATTATAAAACAGAGCCTAAAGGGAGATCGGGTCCGCTAAACCTTCACGTTACAAATCCGCCGAAGCGAACCTGCCGATATCTCGGACCCAAATTCAATATAGAGATGGGAGTATAAGAAGGTGTTGGGTCCGCGTTCCGTCGGAGGATTGGGACTATTGTTTACAGCGAGTGCCGATATACATCGGACCCGAAACCAATATTAAAGGGAGTCTAAAGCCATATCGGTTCCGCTCCTCATCAGAGGTCAGGCCTTGAGAGTTTTGTTATGGTTGCGAAATCTGGACCCGCCGAAATTTATAAAGGCGGAATTATAAAGATTTGGAATCTGCGTACATTGAGTTAAGCGGGTTTTTATGTTAGTTCGGTGTATTGATATTATATAGTTATATATGGCCATGAGGGGTTTTATGGTAATTCCATATATGTCTATAAGTGTGGCGGGTTGATTAAAGCGCTCGGTGATGGTTGATTAAAGTGCTCGGTAATGGTTGATTAAAGGCTCAATGGGTGGCTTCTGATGGGTGATTAAAAGTGCCGATAAAAAGGTGGCTCTGATTCTAAATAAGTCCAAGGTTTATAGAACGCACATATCCTAAGGAAAGCTTCCAATAGTATTAAAAGCACCGATAAAAGGGTGGCTCTGATTCTTAAGTATGGAAGGCAAAAATACTGTAAGGAACAGTCCCGATAGCTTGAGAAACCAAATCATGGCGATTATGATTATGATAAGGATGTGGCTGTCTGTTAAAAAATACCATCCCTGTGTATGCCCACAATCATTGGCAAAGCAGTGCTCTTACAAGTTTTTTGAACTTGTGTTCTCCACGAATGATTCGATCCTTGCCCATTGATTAAATGTGTCCTGTGAAAACGAATGGACAGAGGAAGCTACAGCGACAAACACGCCAACAGTGAGGAAGCTGAAGTAGGTGAGAAGGAAGCCGAAGAGCCAGCGAGAAAGAGGAAATGAATGGATAAAGACAAGAATGCATAAAACAGAAAACAGAGGACTGCATGTTGTTGTTGTTGAAAACAAACCAGAATATGAGGTAACAGAAGCAGCAAAGGTGGTGGACCATTGTTTGAATTTGTTGGTGAACATTGCTGCGGCTGTTGAACACTGTTCTAGCTGTTGTGGGGGTGAAGAACCAGAGTGTGAGGTAGTAAAAGCAGCGGAGTCTGTAGAGGCTGCAGAAGCAATGGAGGCTATAGAGGCAGCAACAGCAGAAAAGGCTATTGGAGACTATACGTGGGTAGTGTACAGAGCTATGAAGACTCATCCATAAGAAGACATGGTTGTCATTGATACTGTAGTTTGGAGACTACAGTGAAGCTGCAAATAGACAGAACTTAGCAGAGAAGAGTTCTGAGAGCAGAAGGATTGGAGTCCTTTGGGTTGGAGCCTTAAAAGTGAGAAGGATAGGATTCCTTGAGGCTGGTGCCTCAGAAGTGAGATTAGGTTGGAGCCTCAGAATTGGCAACTGATTGTAGTCCTTGGGAGTTGGTGCTCCTAAGTCCAAGATTGGTGTCTTGGAAAAATAGAGTTGGTGCTCTGGAGGTTGGATCCTCACCAAAGTCCAAGTTGGAGCTTGGCAACTGATTGTAACCATCTATATATTGTATTTATTTTACTGCACAGTTATATTAATAAAAGCATTTATTCTTGCTGTTCATTTTGTGTTCTGAATATATATGTTTTAACTAGTAAAACAATAGTGGGAAAAAGAAATACTGATTCACCCCCCCCCAATATTTCCAACATCTTCATCCTTGAATCATTAAGATTCACCAGTAATCATATTGTTGCAGTGATCTGCAAAGAAATCCACATTATTTAAGTGTAAATTGACCAACATGGAAAACTCTAGATGTCACAAGGATTTTTAGAGCTTCGCCCATCTCCTCAAGTTGTGTAATCCTAATATAATTCTTAATCATTATTAGATGGATAACAAAGATTTAGCATTCATAGAATATTTTAGGATATTCTTAGTGATATACACAAATCAAAGGTTGAGATCTATCTCCAAAGTAGTTATGCTATTTTTGGCATTTTAATTAAACGAGTCAATTAAAAAATATATCATATGAACAAGTGTCATATGAAGTGAGTCATAATTTTTTTGGGCTTGTTGTATTGATAAGCCATGATATTGGCTCATGTTATTGTATCAAAGTCTATTTTGTAGAAATTTCATTGTAGATCACCTGATAATGCAATATACTAAAGCAAAATACTTGATCTACTTCTACAAACAAACGTGCTGAAGCTTAATCGATTTTGAGCAAGATCAAATAGAACACGTATAACAGATGAAGAAGAAATAAATCACACATGAACACATAAGAATACTTTGGGGAAAGTCTCAGCTAAAAAACCTGCTATTTGTATTATCATACAAGTGGAAATATCTCAGGATTACACAAAGCTTTAGCTCACAAGCTACCCAGCTCTCAGTACTATCCCTCACTGCTGCTCATAGACAAAATAGACAACACATATGCCTTCTTTCAGTCCTCCAAGCCTCCTATTTCCTTGTGCAGTTTCTCCTGGGTCCTCCAGCTGCAACCTGTGCGAATCTCACCTCACACACAACACTGACCTCTAAAATAACTGTGCAATCCTGAAGGAGATTATTTCCTTCTGCATGGATGAGTTTCCTATATAGGAAAATTCCTCCAACTGATAGTACACTATCCCTTCCTTTAATCTCAACTCGGTCTTTCTCTAAACTGGCATGCATGAGTTATTTATGAGAGAATATTCAGTTATCTGGAGAACACTAGTTGCATGCATGTATGCATTAACTGACTGAACTCACAATTTGTTCCTCCAACTGTTTGGAACTAATTTAACTAAACTTAACTCAGTTAATTGAGCTAACTAATTATAACTCAAATACAACTCATCCTTATCTCCTTAATTAAGGGATAACTTCCTCAATCAAAGGGATCACTGTTGCATGTCTTCACAAAGACTTCATGTTTGATTTTCTCCAACTAATTAACTCAAGATGAATTAATTAATTATTTTTCAAACAACTACTGAGACTAAATTCAAATTTTAATTCTCATTTTTAATTCGAGGACTATTTAAAATTGGAATCTATCCTAAAATGCTATTTATAGAAATTCTATTTTTAGCAATTTTATTGTTTGCTATTTCCAACAGAGTTGGAGTATATCCTGAAATGCTATTTATAGCAATTCTATTTTAGCAATTCTATTTTTATCATTTCTTGTTGCTATTTTCAACACTCCCTCTCAATAAGAAAGACATTCAACTCGAACACGATGTTGAACCTTTGGAATGTTTTTCATGCAACACTTCTCTCAAGTGTTGTTGCTCCAACAACTCTAGGAACACAAAAATATCCAACCTGAATCAGAATGATGCCTCTGTCATCAAAGTCTCTAACTTCTATTGCCTCTATTGACTAAAAACTCTGCACCTCTATGCTCTTTATTATCTAGCTACTCTAGCCTCTGTCACTTTGATCTCTGACTGCATCAATCATACTAATTCCTCCTGCTGCATCCATGTTGCTACTGGTCCTATCTCCCAGCACTGCATCTGCACTGCAACTCCTCTCATCATGTTGCCCATTACTGCACTATAAATCAGTTACTGAGAAGTAAGTAACTGACCTCCCTGTTGGGCTAGAAATACCCTCTGATGCTGAAGCTTCCTCTGCCGCTCCATCTGCATCTATCTCTACCCACTTAGCTAGTCTTGCTACTCCTCGTCGGGGCTTCCGTAGTAAGGTCTAATCAAAGAGGCTGGGTACCTCAAGGATCCTGCCCCTATTTTAGCCTTCTTAGGACTATCACTTCACATCACCCCACCTCACACCTGGAGGTATGTCTGCTTGTGATCCCTCTGCCCACTTGGCTTGAAATTTCCCCCTACTAGAGGTTTCTACATGAGTGGATGCCTCCACTTGGTCTCCTCTCGACTTCTCCAGTTGTGGCTACTCCACAACCTCCTGAAGCTACTTCACCAATTGTGGCTCCTCCAAAATTTTCTGAGATTTCTTCTGGCGCTGCATGTTGAGAGGTAATGTACTCTCCCTCTCAGCCACCAAGTCTCCAACATTTGCCTTGCTCCTCAAGGCTTTTCATGCATCTTGAACCTCAAGAGCATGCAGGTTCTTGACTCTTGAACTAATCTGCTTCACCTGTCTCATGGTGATGTGTCGAAGGAAAACCTTTCGCTTATTGAAGACAACATCGTAGCCTTTGTCCTCCACCATCGCGATCAATACCAAGTTCTTCTTCAGTCTTGGCACATACTTCAAATTTTTCAAGGTGATGTGAGCTCCATGCTCCCTCTGAAAAGCAACCGTGTCCAGTCCTGAAACACTAAACTTTTCATCATTACCCATCTCTATGCGCATCTCGAGATCTTTCTCCTCCAAGGTACTGAACAAACTCTTATCGTCGATCATGTGGAATGAGGCTCCACTATCAAGAAACCAACCACAACCCATCATTAATGAAACCATGCATGCGATGAGAGTAAAATCCAATTCGAATTGAGAGGCCAATTCCTCACCTTCAGATCCTTCCGAGGATCCCTTCTTGGATTTCTTCAATGGAAAATTAGTTGCATAATGGCCCACCTCATGAAAATTAAAGCATCTCACTTTAGATTTGTCATCTTCTTCCCTCCATGAGAAGAACTCGATTTGGGATGAGAGTCCTTCTCCTTCCCTTTCCTTGCCTTACTCGCTAAGGTGAAATTTTCTTCATCCTCCTTGGATGAAGAACCATCTATGGTGCTCCTCCTCATCTCCTCCTGCATCAGATCCGACCACAGTCATTCCCAATCTCGCAGTTTCCCTCTTCCATTCACTGAGTCCTAGTAGTTATGCCATCTCTTAGGAAGACTGAGGAGAGCAAGACTCACCATATCATCATTGGCTGTCGTGATTCCTACACTTCCAAGCTCATCTCTACAGGTGGTGAGCTTGTTCAGATATGTAGAGATCATGTCGCCCTTTTCACACTTGATTTTCTGAAGCTTGTCTTTCAGCGCCAGCTTCCTCTGATCGCTGCTATTCTAATATAGATCCTTCAATGTCTTCCACATTGAAAACGATTTCTCCTTCCCGTGGAGACTCATGACACTGTCGTCTCGAACTCCCTCCAAAAGAATCCTCCTCGCTCTCGCCACACATTTCTTCCATTCCACCAATTCTTGGGCATTAGCTGCTACTGTCTTGGGGACTTCTTGATCAATGAAGTCCTTCAAACAGTTGTCCTCTAATATCGCTTCCATGCAGTCCTTCCAGGCTATATAATTTGAGCTACCAGCCAAGGCATACTCGTGTCTCAAACCATGGAATGCCATTGGTGAACTTTGAGATGTGATAAGAATCTGATTTCTACAATCAAGAACTTCAAACTTTGAACTTCTCCCTTCTTTGTATATTTTTCTTTGCTTTTATCACCTTTGCTCCGATACCATGTAGAAATTTCACTGTAGATCACCTGATAATGCAATATACTAAAGCAAAATACTTGATCTACTTCTACAAACAAACTTGCGGAAGCTTAATCAATTTTGAGCAAGATCAAATAGAACACATATAACAGATTAAGAAGAAATCAATCACACATGAACACATAAGAATACTTTGGGGAAAGTCCCAGCTAAAAAACCCGCTATTTGTATTATCATACAAGTGGAAATATCTCAGGATTACATAAAGCTTTAGCTCACAAGCTATCCAACTCTCGGGTACTATCCCTCACTGTTGCTCATAGACAGAATAGACAACACATATGCCTTCGTTCAGTCCTCCAAGCCTCCTATTTCCTTGAGCAGTTTCTCCTCGGTCCTCCAGCTGCACCCTGTGTGAATCTCACCTCACACACAACACTGACCTCTAAAATAACTATGCAATCCTGAAGGAGATTATTTCCTTCTGCATGGATGATTTTCCTATATAGGAAAATTCCTCCAACTGATAGTACACTATCCCTTCCTTTAATCTCAACTAGGTCTTTCTCTAAACTGGCATGCATGAGTTATTTATGAGAGAATATTTAGTTATCTGGAGAACACTAGTTGCATGCATGTATGCATTAACTGACTGAACTCACAATTTGTTCCTCCAACTGTTTGGAACTAATTTAACTAAACTTAACTCAGTTAATTGAGCTAACTAATTACAACTCAAATACAACTCATCCTTATCTCCTTAATTAAGGGATAACTTCCTCAATCAAAAGGATCACTGTTGCATGTCTTCACAAAGACTTCATGTTTGATTTTCTCCAACTAATTAACTCAAGATGAATTAATTAATTATTTTTTAGACAACTACTGAGACTAAATTTGAATTTGAATTCTCAATTTTAATTCAGGAACTAATTACAATTGGAATCTATTCTGAAATGTTATTTTTAGCATTTCTATTTTTAGCATTTCTTGTTGCTATTTTCAACATATTTACATATTACATCTCTATGGTAAAGTAGGAGTAAATATCCATGGTTAAGAATATTGTTTCATGTTTTTTAAAATGTATATATATGTTTAAGTTGTATAAGAATTCATTAATTTATGAGTCATTTAACTATATAACTACATTAATATTAGAGGAAAACACAATCTGGTTTGATAAACTTTTATGTTTTCTCTCATGTTTGGGGGGAAACATGAGAGAAACTATCTTATGTTTTCTCTCATTCTTCAAGGTGGGGGTGGCAGAAACATGAGAGAAAATGCATATTATGTGTTTTCTCTCATTCTTTAGGGTGGGGGTGGCAGAAACATGAGAGAAAATGCATATTATGTGTGACTTTGTGTCATTTATATTCTTCTAATGAGTTGGGTATCATGGTTGGTTCATAAATGTGAAAAGTGTTGTTTTCTATTTTGGTGACTACATGTCATTATTGAATCAATCCATGATAGTGAGTGTGGGGGGTGCAAGGAACATGAGAGAAAACATATATATTATGTCTTCTCTCATACTTCCCTACACCCTCACTATTATATTTTCTTTCATGTTTCCCCACACTGCCATCCTCATCCCCCACTTCCACCCCTACCCTCCTCATGAGGGTGGGGTTTGGGAGAAACAAAAGAGAAAACATAATATGAAGGTGAGGGTGGGGGTGCAAGGAAACATGAGAGAAAATATAATAACATATCACGAGAGAAAACAAGAGGGTGGGGGGGAACATGAGAGAAAACATAATAACATGTTTTTTCTCTAATGTGTCCCCACACCCCCATCTGCCCTCCTCATGAGGGTGAGGAGGGCGTGGGTTAGGGGAAACACGAGAGAGAATACAAGGAGGGTGGGGTGCGAAGGAAACATGACATAAAATACAATATGTTATTGTATTTTTTCTCGTGTTTCCCCCAACTCCCTTGTTTTCTCTCATGTTATGTTATTAAGTTTTCTCTCATGTTTCCCCGTGAGGAGGTTGCAGGTGGGGGTAGGAGGAAACATTAGAGAAAACATATCATGTGGGGGGAAACATGAGAGAAAACACTCATGTCGGGGTGGGCGGATAAATGAGAGAAGACGTATCTCATGTTATGATGTTTTCCCTCACTCCGACCCCATGTGGGGAGATGTTTTCTCGCATATTTACCCTCACTCCTACCATATTATGTAGATTGAAGGAATTTGAGTGGATTCATTTAAAAAATAATTGTGTTTATTTTGTCTTTTTCATTAATTATAAAAAATGGTCATATCCAACGACTTACGATTTTTTGAACATGTGATATTGACAAGTCATGGTAGTGGTCCATGATATTGCAATAAAATCTATTTACACATTAAAAATCTCTTATGGTTAATCTCCATCATTAAAAATTTTGTTACATGTTTTTTTAAATGTATATATCTTTAATTTATATATTAATTCTTTTTATAATTATTAATAGTAAAAATAGTTTAAAATAAAATTATAATTGAATTATTTTTTATGATATTTTTTATTTTTAATATTTTGTAGTGTATCCTAAAGTATTTTGAGATTTATAATAAATTGATACATATTACATTTCCTAGTCAATTTTTATGAGATCATAGATTGATACCGATGAGTGTTTCAAAACCCTCACATTTCTATCCCTATGGTAACGTAATATCTTAAATAAAGTTAAGAATCTTAGATAATGTTTAAAATGCTCCCGTTACCTGAACTATTCAGGCTTCGACTGTAGGTAGAATTAAGCGAAAGGATCGGGCCCGTCCCTATAAATACGGAGCTGTATTTGCTCACACTGAACAACGCGGGTTTTGGCTAGGTTTGGACTTTGGAGATGGCTGCCTTCCCAAGTGATGATTATAATGTGAAAATACTCAGCAAGGATGTAGTGGTTAATGCTCATCCTGTGCAAGAGCATCGACTTCCTCTGTCCAATTTGGATCTGATAATTCCTCCTGTTTCGGTGAGCGTATTCTTATGCTATAAGAAGCCCACCCGCAGATCAGTATCCTCCTTCGCAGAGGAGGCTACCCATGATCTGAAAAGTTCGCTATCAGAGGCATTGGCTTATTACCATGTTTTTGCTGGCCAAATGGTATCCAATACCTCTGGGGAGCCGGAACTACTTTGCAACAACCAAGGTGTTGAATTCTTCCACGCTGCTGCGAACATAGGACTTGCTGAGCTAGACTTCTACAATCCTGATAAGGCCGTGGAGGGGAAGCTCGTTCCTGTGCTTTCAAATAACTCCGTGTTTGCTACCCAAGTAAGCTCCCCTGTATTTTTAACTTTTTTCAATGCAATATGCAATTCTGCGTTAGGCCTTTCTACATCTCCCACCTCACACAGTAACGAGAGAAACAATAATTTATTAAACCGTGCATATGAGTAGAGCAAAGTTTTATTCAAATTTATTTTTGACTCCAGACGTTCTATGGTAAATTATTGATTTTCCATTTTTCCAGGTAACAAAATTGAGTTGCGGAGGTATTGTTATTGGGTACACATTTGATCATAGGATTGCTGATGCATTTTCTACCAATATGTTTTTATTATCGTGGGCAAAGCTTACTCGAAAGGAGTCCATTGAAACGTTGGCACCTAACTTTGATAGATCCATATTACTCCCTCGGCGGCCTCCTCATTATTGCTCTGAAATTGATGAAATGTATACCAGACTCTCTTCTCTGCATTTAGAAAAATCAAAGAAACAGGGTCCTCCTCCTCTAGTTAGCAGGATCTATTACCTGACTGCCAGAGATGTTCAGGTTCTCCAAAATAATGCAAGCCAACAAGGTAAACAGTGTAGCAAACTTGTTGCCTTTTCTGCTTACCTCTGGAAGTTGGTGATCCTTAGTCAGGGTATCGACAATGATAAAACTTGTAGCATAGGTGTGGTTATGGATGGTCGTACCCGTTTAACAAACAGGGGAACGCTATCTAATTACTTTGGAAATGTGTTATCATTACCTTTTGTCGAAGCTCGGGCCTCAGAAATTAAAAACCAACCGCTTAGTTGGAGTGCTATGCTAATTCATAATCTTATATACAGAGCTGCAAATGAAGAACATTTTCAGAGCTTAATTGACTGGGTGGAGATGATCAGACCTGACCCTGGCTTGGCAACCATATATTGCAAAAGGGACATAGCAGAATCTAATGGTCCAAGTATTTTGGTTTCTTCAGGCTTACATTTCCCTTTGTCCGAGATTGAGTATGGATGGGGAAAACCTTGTTTTGGAAGCTACCATTTTCCGTGGGGTGGAGAAGCCGGTTATGTAATGCCACTACCAAGTCCTTTGGGGGATGGAACCTGGGTGGTATACATGCATCTTCCTCTGAATCAACTAGAGGCCATTGAGTCCCATGTTGATTGCCTTTTTCGTCCTATCACCTCAAATTTCTTGCGAATGTATTGATTTACAAAAACTTTTATTAAAGAATGTATTAATTTACTAAAACTTTTTATTATTATGGGAAACCGTGATGGCAGTTAGTCCTTTGATTAGTCTACTATTATGTGTCTTTTTCACGAGTGATGTTGCTCTATTTGTCCTTTAAAAACTAAAATATCAGGTTTGATAGCGATTTATTATAAAATTAAAATATCATGTTTGTATGTTTTTGTAGTTGAACATGTGATTTTTTTTTTTAATTTCAAATTCGTCTTATATATTTTTATGAGTGGTGTTGCTATAAGCTTCTTTTTAAAACGTTTTTTTTAAGGGTGGTGACTTATTATAAAATTAAAATATCATATTTGTATGCTTTCGTAGTTGAATATGTGATTTTTTTTCTATGTCAAATTTGTCTTTTTTTGTAACGGGTCCCGTGGTGGCAGTTAGTCCTTTGATTAGTCTACTATTATGTGTCTTTTTCACGAGTGATGTTGCTCTATTTGTCCTTTAAAAACTAAAATATCAGGTTTGATAGCGATTTATTATAAAATTAAAATATCAGGTTTGTATGTTTTTGTAGTTGAACATGTGATTTTTTTTTTTAATTTCAAATTCGTCTTATATATTTTTATGAGGGGTGTTGCTATAAGCTTCTTTTTAAAAGGTTTTTTTTTTTTTAAGGGTGGTGACTTATTATAAAATTAAAATATCATATTTGTGTGCTTTTTTGTGGTTGAATATGTGATTTTTTTTCTATGTCAAATTTGTCTTTTTTTGTAACGGGTTATATGTTGAAATTCATAAGGGTTTAATATGAATACTCTTATAAATCTTATTAGTAGGTGAGTGCTTGTCCTAAAAAAAAGGGTCATATACATAAATTGGGTGTCTTGTTTGACTTTAACCTTAAAAAATAATAATAATTATTACTATTATTACTTATTAGATGAAGTTAAATGGTGTATATTAACTATATTTACTAATGTAATTGTGTTAAAAACACAAATTATGCAAATTATCAAACTAGCTCAACTATATAAATTAAATGGTTGCTAAACATTGATAGGCATCATATCAAAATATTTACTTCATGATGTGTCATTTTATGTTGCTAAAATTGAAAAACTCATAAAAACCAACTAAATTTTAATTTTATTATTATTATTATACAATTAATTAATATATAAGTTAAACATATATACATTAAGAAAAATGATTTTTCTACAAGCTACACAATAGAATTTTGTTTTCTACTAGATAATTACTTCCTAATGATTTTACACACAATATTCTTATGCCACTGATATCATTGAGAAATTATAGCTTAGAAAATATCAACAATAAATGCAACAAAAATAATAAAGATCATAAAAAGATAGCCATGCAAAATAGACACAAATTTTTTCACCTAGGAAAAGCAACATGGGAAAAACCTTGCAATCTTTTCTAGAATAAATTTGTCTTTTTTAGCAATGTTGAAAATCCAAATTTTGTCTCGAAATATGTGTCAATATGGCAGTCAAAATATCATTCCTAGATGGTGAAAACTCCAACGAGTCAATGCTAGTCAAACCAACCAAAATAATCAAAAGTCAACATTTATCACATAGTTAACTCTATGGCCATCTGTCACACGGAAAGGGTGGACTTTGCGGACAAAGCCCACCTCCCTAGAAGCCTAAGACTATCTAGTGACAAACAAGACAAATAAGAGCAATCCTTCTCTAAATATGCATTTACACTATGAGAAATCAAGTGTCTTAGATCTTATCTGTAACCCAACGCTGTTGTAGTAGTCCAGCTTCGTTGATCCGGATGAGCTCCTCCTTCTCTTCGAAACCTGCATTCACTAACAATCAAACGATTAAATAGCACCTGAATATCACATAAAATAAAACATATTTAACATATAGACCAAGGAGTATATGAAACAACTCATAAATAACAAATTGTTGAGAAGAATGAACTTATTTGTATTAAAAGGTAACAAAAGAAACCATTACAACCTTAGCCTTGGTGTTGTGCAGGTTCCTCCCAGGGTCCACAAGAGTTCTCCTTTACTCTGATCAGCTCACCCACTTCCAAATAGAACAAGCAAAGATGGTAATCTCTCCTCACAAGCTTCTACAAGGAAGTCCTAATTCCAGCAGCATCTACCCTTAGGAATGTTCAGCTTTCAACCTCCCCTCCCTCTGGCCCAATGCCTGTATTTATAGTGCTCTAGAGGAAGTTAATTAGTTCCACCATGAATGGGATAAGCCCCTCTTTCAATGGGATAGTTCCCCTCTTCATGGGATAAGTTCCTCTTTCTTTGGGTGCATGAACCATCTAGAGGCGCTCAATACACGTCAAACCATCTTCTAGAATACTCTAGAAATGACCACAAGTAACTTTTTTAAGATGAAACTCGCGCCTTTTGACCTTTACAGGGGTACGCACCCACCCCTTTACATACAGAGCGTACAAGTACGCAGGTATTGTGAACTTGGGTTGCGTACACGCAGGTAAGGCTAAGAGAAACTGCGTACCAGAGATAATTGACTTTAAATGACTTTTCTCTCTTTCTTGGAGTTTGACATGGAGAGCAGAGGCATGAGACTTGCCAAGGAGGATAGTATGACAGTGGATGGAGCCATACTAACTGCAAATAGTCATGGTGACATTTTTTAGTGTAACACCATCTCAACTTTGTCAACTTTGGTCATGCAATCAATCGCATGTGGCTAGCTTTGTGGTCACAATTTGCACATGTGGCCCCGCAGTCAAATTGTGGCTTGTCAAATTCTCGCAAGTGCAGTATTCCTATAGTCAAACAGCGTGTTGTCAACACTATACAAACCAATCAAATCTAGGTCAAATAAATGTAGTCAACCATCAATCAAACTCATTCAAGGTTGTTCAACCTCTATTTTGGTATATTTTTGTGCTTGAAAAAGTCATTATGTTTATCACTAAAAATCCCTCCCATCATTATCCTTCAACCCTAACATGGCCTAAATTTATGACATTGAGTCCCCATTCCCTTGACAACATGCATAAGGTAAAAGTGCATGCTTAAGGTAAAACTATTATTTTAATGTTTTCTTCCTAAGTTTTTGGCTAGATTAATAGGATATTAAAGATTTATTTTACTCATGAGGAAATATTATCATAATGTATATTGCATCCCTTTTTGGTCAACGCTTGTATTTGAAGCTTTGTCTTATGGAGTCATAAAAGCCTAACAAGATATCTTGAGAAGGTTTGAGTAAGGTCATTCCATGGGAGATTGACTCAACAAGAATCAATATAGACAAGAAGGATCTTCTAAACATGGACACCAGGACTCGAACCTTAGACAAGGAAGGATGTGTTTGGAAAATGACTTCTTATAAAATGATGTAAAAGATCACCCTTTGATCTCTAAGATCAGAGGGTCGATCTTATGAATTAATTAGGAGTTTCTTTTGTATATTATGCATCAGTATATTAAGTGTGAGATATAGTTATGTTATTGTGAGACTTTGCTAATAAGAATTATATCAATTTCTTATCAGTATTAGATATTTTTTCTAGGGATTTGGCATGAGAGTGAAACTATGTAATTTTCTCTTCTACTTGATGGAAATATCATGTTGTTTGCTTATGCATCTAATGGTTTGATTGCAACCTAACAACTCATGTCGTTGGACTGGAAAGTGCCCACCAATCTAGGTTGATAGAAGCTCATGTATCCTATTTCATTTTATTCATTTAAATTTAATTTGTTTCTCTTTATCAACCTGTGACAAGATCTCATTAGTAAAGGTTAGATTAAGCATTTATTTTCTAGGATATTCTGGCACATAGGAAATAATTAAGTATAAATTGGTCTAGTGTATAGTTAGGCAAAGTGTGTTTTTTTAGTATGATCTTTTTGTAACCTACAATCTGACGGTCACAATATGTTCTAGACATGATGTGATCTGACATTCATTCTCTCCTCGGTACTACCAACACTTGATCCATGGCTTAACACCAGATTGGCCCATGATCTCTATTTAAAGAGCATGAAGGGTAATTTGCTAGGCGATCGTTTATGAGAGAAGCTTATGTCAATTTTTTTATATTTTGCATTAATAAATTTCCCGAAGTGGCCGTGTTGGCTTAGGGCGTGGATTGTTTCCCTCTTTGAGGGTTTTAACCACGTCATGAATACTGGTGTACTGATATATGATCTGTTTGTGAACGTTGTCCTTTGGTGTTCTAGCTAAGCAACTTACCCTATAAATTCGTACATGATATCAGATCTATTTGAGGATTTCATCTGTTGGTGATTCAAATCTAAAGTTGATACAACTGTATTTGACTATTGTTTCCTAAATCTACTATTTCTGACTGCTTTAAGGCTAAGAGGACTCATCTATTGTGTTAGGAGCATCTGTTCCAGTCAGAAACCTCTTTTGTTTCATGCGAAAAGGTTTCGAGTAGCCCTAGCAACGTCATTTTTAAGATCTGGAGGTATAAAACCTTTATTTGCAGTTATAGTTATTTATCTCTCTATTTATTTTGGTTTATAGTCATCAATTTTTTTTTAATTACTAGATCTATACCTTTCAATTCTGCGTATGGTCTTTGCCTTATGACTCTGTGCGATCTCGGCAAACCAGAAATAGAAAGAAATAAAATTTCTCATGTGTATGCTCTTTTCTACTGCGCCTTAGTGTGATCTTGGAATATCAGAAACATTGAGGAAAATATATGGTCTTCAGCCAAATCTAATTTTAAGCCATAAGGATGGGATAATTTTGCTTGTTCATTTCGTTTGTGTGGTTTTTTTTTTTTGTAGGAAAAATGGGGTTTTTGAAGTAAGCATGCACCCCAAAACTTCAGTGAATAAAAAAAGAAAAAAAACTCCTTCCTCCTTTCCAAAAATTACCGACCTTTTAAAATAGTTCACTTGGCCTAAAGTTACTTTATGAGAATACAAGTCTTGGGTTCAAGTCTTTCTTTTTGTTGAGTTACTTTTTCAAAAAACACATGTAGCTTATGTTTTGAAGTTACTTTATGTAAAAGTGTTCTCACCCATTATAAAAAGTGAGTCACTTATAATTCTAAAGTCACTTTATCTTCTATTTAAGTTACAATTTACTGGATAGTTCATAAAGTACCATTGTAAAAGTGACTCTCACTTATTTATAAAAGTGGGTCACATAAAGTTTTTTTTTTTTAATGAACTAATTAGATTAAGTTTGGAAAGCGAAGGAATTTTTTTTTAAATATAACATTATCACTCACTTCCCAACATTCACGTGGTTTGTTGGCATCTTCAACAACTTTTCTTCAAAAAACCATAACTTCTTTATCCGGAAGCTGTTTTTAGAGCCAATTTTTTTTAATCGGCCTAATTTTTTGACATATTTCAATTGAAACACTTAGTTTCAACATCTATAGCTTCAGTTTCTTTTAAAATGGAAAGTCCGTGCCTAGTTATTCTTGAAAACACCAACTACTTCCAATGGATATCCTACATTGTGGATTTAATTAGAAGTAAAGGTCTTTATAGAATAGCCTCACGCCAAGAGTCTAAATCTCAAGATGAAGATAAGCAAGCCAAATGGAAAAATAAGAAAGATCAGGCACGTGGGTTGATAGGGATGTCTATTTCTCCATACCTTAGATTCAATATCGTAGAAATTGGTATCCCTGATAAACAATGAAACAACTCAATAAATTTTTTCGAATTAAAAATGAAATTAAAGCCCATCAACTAGAAAATGAGTTGCTTACAATAGATCCCAATAATTTTTCTTCCATTGAATATTTTTTTTCCAAGTTCAAGACCCTTAGACTTCTCTTGGAAGGTTTTAATGTTAAGAAATAAGATGGTAGCCTTATCTATTCTATTCTTACTAAGTTAGGACCATCCTACTTTATGTTTGTTTCCACCTTCCATTCTAGTAGAGAAGCCTTTATTTCTCAAGAACAAGACTGCAAGTCCCCTTCTTTTGATTCCTTTTGTGATTCTTTAGTAAGAGAGAATTAAAAACTCTTACATCTTAGTCTTCTTAATATTGGAAACTCTTATAAGAAAGCCTTAGCTGGCCAACAGAAATCAAGCTCAAAGAATCCTAAGATGCAGCCTCCTAAAAAGAATGGTCCTAAACCAAACAAGGGTCCTAAGCAATTTCAATATCAGAATGAAAAATCAACTCAACAAAATGATAAGAAAACTAAAAACAAAGGGAAGAAGAGTGATAGAAATTGCAACTTTTGTAATCATGATGGCCACCTAGAATCCAAATGCTTTAAGAAGATGGAAGCCTTGGAAGCAACAATGAAGAAGCATAACATCCATTTGGAGCACTCTTCAACTTCAACTTCATCTTCAGGAATAACACTTTTTGCATGTGGTTTTCAAGCATCTCGTTCTAGCTATGCACCAAATCTATCTTATTCTTCTCATTCTCATAAGTGGCTTATTGATTCTAGAGTTTCTTATCACATGGACAAAAGCAAAGCCATGTTTTCTTCTTTAAATGATTGTAACCCCAAAATTATATATGTATTCATCTAGACAATGGTTAACTTAATGATGTATTATGTGTTCCTAACTTATCCTGCAACCTTCTATCAATATATCATATAACTCATTCAGGTGAATGTAAAATCGTTGATTTTTCACCTCATGATGTTGTAATTAAGGACCTAAGAGATCCTAGACAGATTTTAGCTATTGGCATGTTGATGATTCTATAAGGTTGTATAAGTTTAACAACGTTGGGTCATCAACTCTTCCCTAAGTATTTGTTTTTCCTAATGATGAATTGAGAAAACTTTGGCATAAGCAATTTGGTCACTTAAACTATCGCTCCCTTCAAAATCTATGTTAAGAAAATATGGTGATAGGCCCTCCTATGGTATCTTGCAGAGATGGTGTTTGTTTCAGATGTGTACTCAAAAAACATCATCGTGATAGTTTTGAAAAACGTGCCTCTTGGCACGTCTCAGCCCCTTTACAGCTTGTGCATAATGATTTATGTGGTCCACTTCCAGTTGTTTCACTTTCTAGCTACAAGTATTTATTAAGTTTCATTGATGATTTCTCCATACGCAATTAGGTATACTTCTTAAAACTCAAGAATGAAGTCTTTAACATGTTCTTGGCTTGTAAGGCCTTTGTTGAGAAATAATCTAGACATCAAATTCTTAAGCTAAGATATGATAATAACAGAGAATATGTTAACAAAAAATTCATCAAATTTTTCGTTGAGCATGGAATTCAAGTGCAACATATTGTTCCATATACTCCATAGCAAATAGGTGTAGCAGAAAGGAAGAATCACACCTTAAAGGAAATGGCTAATTGTATGCTTCAATCTAAAGTACTTAGTCTTAATTTTTGGGCAGAAGAAATTAACTGTGAAAATTACATAGTAAATCAGACTCCTACTAAGGTTTTAAAGAATATCACTCCAGAAGAAGCATGGATCTCAATTAAAGAATATGTAAGTCACTTTCATGTTTTTGGAAGTGAAGCATGGGCCCATATTTAAGATGAGAAACATAAAGCCTTAGAAGCTAAGAGTGAAAAATGTATTTTTGTTGGATATTCTGAAGATGTCAAAGGATATAGACTTCTTCAACTTAAATTCACAAATGTTATCATTAGAAGAGATGTAAAGTTTTCTGAAAATATATTGGCGTATGAGCCTAGTTCGACAGGTGTGCCACCTCTCTCTATCCCTTCTACCTCTAAAGATATTCCTTCTTCATATGTTGACAACGAGGATGAAAATCCACCCCCACCTTCTCTAGATCCTCCTTCAACTCGTCAACTTCCAAAATGGGTTCGCGGTACTTGGGATGTAACAAGTGCTCTTGCAGGTGATCCTACAGATCCTACACATTCTCAGTTCGATAAAGCCTCTTCTTTACTAGCTCAAGCTTTAGTGAATTATGATCCTGACACCTTTGTAGAAGCTTCAGGCCATCCAGATTGGGACGCAACTATGAATGAAGAATATCATTCATTATTGGAAAATGATACATGGAACCTTCTTCCTCTTCCAAAGGGATGAAAAATTGTTAGATGCAAATGGCTTTATAGAACCAAGTTTGGACTAGATGGAAATGTTGATAAACATGAATCTCATCTTGTTGCTAAGGGTTTTTCACAAGTTGAAGGGATTGACTATCAAAGTTCCATTCAACTATGCAGAGATCAATTCCAACATCAGTGCAACAAGCACATTGAACTACACATGCACTTCATTAGAAAGTTCATTCATGACCATGTTCTTAAAGTGCAATATTGTTCAACCGATGATGAAGTTGCAGAGATCTTTACAAAGGCTCTCACAGAGGCGATGTTTACTAAACTTCGATTTATGGTTGGAGTTTAGGAAGTTGCCACTAAGGGGGGATAGGCTCTAATGCCTCCTTCCTTATCCTATTCTATCATCTTTGTACATCCTTCAATCCTATCCCAAGTTGTTATTATGGGGGGATGTTAGGATATTCCGACACATAGGAAATAGTTAAGTATAACTTGGACTAGTGTATATTTAGGTAAAGTGTGTTTCTTTAGTGTACCTTTTGTAACTTACAACCTGGAGATCACAATATGTTTTAGGCATGAGGTGATCTGACGGTTCATTCTCTACTCAGTATTACTGACACTTGATCCGTGGCTTAACACCTGATTGGTCCATGATCTCTATTTAAAGAGCATGGAGGGTCATTTGTTAGGTGACCATTTATGAGAGAAGCTTATGTCAATTTTCTTTCTTTTACATTAATAAATTTCCTGAAGTGGCCGCATTGGCTCAGGCTGTGGACTGTTTCCCTCTTTATGGTTTTTAACCACATCAAGAACAATGGTGTGTTGATATGTGATATGTTTGTAAGCGGTGTCCTTTGGTGTTCTATCTAAGGAACTTACCCTGTAAATTCCTACATTATTGTGGTAGAATATATTTCTTTGTTGTTGGTATTTTTTATTCTTTGTTTGGATAATTAGCAATATTTGGTATCTATATGTATTAAATAGTTCTCATTTGTATGTTAATGAACTATAGTGATTCATACAGAATGAAAAAACGCCTTAGTGGGAATTGTAGTATCTTTTGACATTGCTATTCAAAGTTTTCGAAATTGTAGTTTCTTATGACATTGTTATTTGAAGCTGTGAAAACTGTAATTTCTTGAAACATTAATACATTAGGTTTAGAGTAAGATGAATAGGGCACTCTTCCCTTCCCCTTCTTCTATACTATCCATTTCATATCAATCTCTTGTTTAAAGATTTTAATACTACAATTTTCAAGCCTTTTCATAGAGAAATGGTATATTAGTCCAACAACACATTAAATGTCATGAATTAATTTGGTCCTAATATTATTCAATAGCACAAACACTAGTCTTAAAGCACATTTGAAAGTGTTCTTCCATTTACCTATGCAATATTTATTTATCAACAAGATTGGTTGATCACACAAACTTTGAAACGTTGCGTGTGATCTAGGGTTTGAGACTTTTCTTATGATTTGACGAATTGTTAACATATTGAAGGTTGGAATGATGATTGTGTCTTGATATCCCTTTGTAAAACATAGCAAGATTTATTATATTGTATGAATACCAACTCATATCACACACAAAGACTTATTATCTACACATAGTGACATACCACAATTTGTTCCACATTCGATGACTTACCATAATGATTGGTTTTCCATATACATCATAGCTTGTTAAATACAACTTGAATTCTATGAAAAATACACGAGTCCACAATGACACATATTGGCATGAGTAGTAGGCAAATGTTTCATATATAAGCTTGAGTCATTCGATCCTTCTACAACTATATAATTTTGTTGTTAGGGTTTTTCTTGTACAATTAAGTTAGGTTATTGAATAGTTAGGTTAGGCCATTTCATTTCAATATTATCTACTAGTGGAACCTATAATTTACTTTAGTCTCTTCTATTTCTTGAATAGAATATGTTATGATTGATTGTGTCTCTGCTTAGTAAATTTGTGTGCATAAGGTTCACTTGGGAGTGGTTTTGATTATGTTGCGAAAAGACCTTATTCTCTTAGAGGAACCAATCAATAATAATTGAATTGTGCTAACGAACGCTCAATAACTTTGGTTGGGGGATTCTGAGCTTGAATAAGATCTTTGGAGGCTGCTAGAAACCTCAATAGAGATACCATTGCATAGGGACTATATCTCCAAGTGTAGTAGTGTTGAGCCTCATAATTTTGTTCATTGCTTACATATTATTTTACAATCACCTCTTGTTGCTCTTTTATTCAAACATTTTCTAGGTATGACACATTGGTACAAGATTTGAGTAGTCTTATAAGTAGTCAGATAGGATCAGAAGAAATTTAAGATATTTTCTCCCTTCTAGGTTTCGATTCACATTACACTATCCCTTTTAGTGAGAGCATGAACACTAGTAAGACCCAGTGAAATATTTCTCTTGGATTATAGGTGGGAAATCAACATAGGATAAGGATATTCTAGAGTCATTTCATTTGGTTCTTTGATTTGTGAACGATTTTATTTTGGTTGATAATCGATTCATGAAGCCTATAGCATACTCTGGATTAGGTTATTATGTTTTTATGTCTATATTTTGTTACTTGTATTGATTGTGCACATAGTTCACAACATTGTGAATTGGGTTGACACACGGGAATTTTGATTCCCATTAATTTTTCGCAACATATTTGGCACCATTGTCGGGGAGATGTGAAGGTTAAATGGTAACAGTTTAGTCATCTTTCGGTTTTTTTTCTAACTAGTGTTTAGATTGGCAAAGGGAATACCATAAGAGATAAAGACACCTCTATTTTAGAGATATTGAAAGAAATCCTAGCTTGCTACATCCAGTTTAGTGGGCCATCGCAATTGTTGGGCCACTAATTTGTCTTTATTATTATTACTTTTTGACGCCTATTTCATCCATTTCTACCATTCTTTATCACGTCATTTATCATAATTTATCATATAATTCCATTTTATAATTATTTATGCTCTTATGGATAAATGCTATTTTTCTCCTTTATTTTTAATAAATTGATTATTATTATGCATGATTTTAGCAATGATGGTTTATTAATGAATTTGTTGTAACATCACTCATGATTTTAGCCTCCAAGACCTTTTCCAGATTGCAAATTTGATCTCCAAGTCACAATTAAAAATTCCAACTCAGAAATTCGCTAGAATAAGAAGCGACAGTTTTGCATTGGACGTTTCGGACAAATGAAGGAGAATCTAGAAAATCTAAAACATGGGTTTTGTCTAGAACGGACCAAATTAGTTTTCTAAGGTGATGTTTTCCAAAATTCAATCTTTATTAAGAGAAATGGAAGGTTATTCGAAGACGATTTTCTCAGATTTGTTGTTGCAGCCGTTTTCCAAATTCTTCCAGTTGCAATACCAAATTCGACTTGTTCCTACTGAATGTTGATGTAAAGATATTTCAGATATGATCTTGCTGATCAATTAGTTTTGTATAATCCAAATTTGTAATGGAAATCATTTTGTAATCAGCTTTGTTGTAACTTCCCTTTGCTCTTTATGTATTTAAATGAAAACAGAGATCAAAGAGAGGAGGATAAGATGAAGAGAATTAGAAGAGAATTAGAGGATAATTGAGAAGTATAATTGGGGAATAATGAGAGCTAATTAGTCGATAGGAGATGCACAATTCTTAGATAGGATGTACGAGAATAGATAAGAGATAAGAGATGAGAGGATGAAAAATTGTTGAATTTTAGGCAAAGCTAATAGCTTCATTATGCTGTAATTATTTCTCTCATATGTTTTAATGAAGGAATTTATCCATCGAGTTCTACATCTATTATTTGTAATCTAAACTAAGTTATTTCTCAACGTAGAATAGAGTCTTGGGCAGTTGGGCCCACTACCTTGGACGAGGTGCTACCTTGAACATGTAAATTAGTTTACTTATGTGATTGTTTATTTGAATTCCAATTGTCATTCCTTAAAGTAGATTTCCTTTCTTTGAACTAATTTTTTGTTTATTTCGTTTTCCAGATTTTTTATTTCATCCAATTTCTAGATTTCATTTAATTTGCTGCTCTAGATTAGAATTTGAATTCTGTTGAGTGCAATAGATTAAATTTCCAATTCAACAATGTGTTGTTTAATCTAGCAATGATTCAAGTTGTGTGATTAGCATAATTGTTTTTCTTGTCATTTACTTTCTTCTTTTTAATTTTAGTTTTATTATTCAAGTCTTACATTTTGTTTCGTGTTAAATGAGCTTGATAATATAGAGTATAATCATATAGAACCAGTGTTAGTTGTTGGTATTGTTATGCATATATTTTGTTGATTGCCTTGAAATAAAAAGATGCTCCTCGGGTTGATAAATAATGTCTAGGAGATTAGTTGTTTTATTCATTTATTAAGCAAAAGTCTAGATTCCTTAAATTTAAAGTTCCAACAGATTTTTTGGTAATATTCAAACTCCACCTACTAACCCAGTAGAGAAATATGTAGGCAACCATCAAAGAGAAAATAGTCATGTACGTGAGCTTATTTCAAAATTTGAAAGGCCTCATTTTGAATGTATTATTGAAAAGGGAAAAGCGAAAGTAGAAAACAATCAAGTTGATCCACCCTTGAAATAGGACATTAGTCTTGTACATATTAAATGATTTCTTAAAACACCTCAGAATGTGGTACTCTCACAAATCGAGACACCTATTTTGGATAATATACAAGAATTATCTATTGAGGATAACGTCAAATTTTCCCATAACACAATCATTGAGCAAAAATTTTCACCCAAATTACTTAATTTTAGATTATTTGGTGATATGGCATATGAAAATCTTAGAGAGGATCAGGAGAATAGATTGCTTCTTGGTCTTCCTAGAGTCTTGACCAAACATGAAATACCTCCATGAAAATTATACCTCCATTAGTCCTTCCTAAATTTATGGGTATGACTACAGAAGATTTGGATGCCTCTCTTTTTGAATTTGACATTATGTGCGAAATCTACAAATATATAAATAGTTCCTAAAAGTTGAAATTGTTCCCCCCCATCATGAAATACTTTGCTCCAAAATTGTTTATGATGTTAGGAGAGTCTACCATTATGTCTTGGGTTCAGATGAACTCTACCTTTATGAAAATGTACCAACATTATTGTACGACTAGAGATTAAGTACTGTAATAACATCTTTAAAATGCAATAACTATTAGAAGAAATATTAGGTTTTGTTGAAAGGTTTTTGTACAACCTTAAAAAAAACTAAACTAGGTGCACTAAGTGATGAATATGTTAGGACCATCTTTTTGAAAGAATTATTCGATGAACATGTAGATGATATTAACCACATGGGTTCTAGTGATATATCTCATATGGAATTCCCTAAAGTATGTGATTTATTTACGAAATATTCTAAGAGAAGAGCTAAGTTTGGAAAGAGAGTACGAGAGGTCTTCTCAAGGGCAGTTGAATGTGCCTCGAGGGGGCATAACTAGTATTGAATTAGGAAATTTTCTTGAGGATTTTAAAATAGATATCCTTGGGAATCTTTTTTCTCAATTGGATCCATCGAAACTTAATAGGAAATAAGAAGATGAAAACACAACATTAGCTATATTTTGTCATTAGTGTAAAAAGAAGGATTCTCCTAAGGATGGTCCACTAAATTATGTGCAGTTTGTGGTATATGTGAAGATGATCATCATTAGAGGAAATTTTAACCTAAAATTGGTCTCCTAAGGAAAAATAATAAAATAATAGTTAAAATATAAAATAAGAGTCATGAATTTTGGAGGGAAAAGAAGAAAACTGCTTTTTTAATTGTATTTTTGGCTTATATCCTTATAGGTTGACTCAAATTTTAAATGTAGACACTCGTACATTAAAAAAGAAAATACATTAAACATCCAAGATTTGTATCCACAATACTTGCTTTAAGAGGATGAGAAAGAGAACAAAAGTGGGCATATTTTGTCATTCATTCTACCACTACCACAATGACACTCTTTCCTTTATATTTGGTTAAATTTTGAATAAAATCAATTACAACTTCTTCCCAACGTTGGCATGGTATAGCCATTGGTTGTAGGAAGCTTGGGCTATTTATATTTTCTTTATTATTTTGTTGGCATATGACACATTTCAACATAATTTTTTACACATTTGCTTTAAGACCTCCCAAAAAAAAATCTTTCTTGATATTATGGTATGTCTTCAAGAGCCCTGAATTCCCTCCTATAGGATAAGTGTGTATTTCCAATAGGACATTTTGTTTCAGGTTATAATTCTTACATAAGTATAAGTGATCTTGATACCACAACAAATTATTTTTCCATGTAAATTTTTCTACTCCATCAAGGTCCTCTTGTATTTATTGAATGAAATTGAATATCTTCTCATCTTGATGCAATTCTATCCTTTCTTCTTCCACCAAGTAAGATTATGGAATGAGAATATCACCATCTGTGTTTTCCTCTTTCCTTGATAGTGCATCCAACACAATATTTTGTTTTCTATTTTTATAGATAGTTTCAAAGTTATAACCCAACATATTTTTGGCCCATTATCATTTCTATTTTTAAGATAGGCTTTGCCCCAAAAAATACATTAGGTTATCATGATCTACTTTTACTTTCAAGGGTCTTCATATTGAGTATGGACACCATTTCGTAATTGCATGCAGTATGGCAAAAAATTGTTTTTCATAAAAGGGTTTGTGTATGTCCTTTCCTTTAAGTTCACTACTTTCAAAGGCAAGGGGCCTGCCTTCTTGTCTGATTTTTTTTACTATAATGACACTAGTTTCGACCGTAGGGTGCCAACAAAGGGTTTACAATAGTCTGACATGTCGCCAACATTTTCAATCCTCTGCAAGGGAATAATATCTCACCCGAGGCTTTCGGAGACTTAGAAGTGATATGTTTGGGTTTTAAGAAGTAATAAGGTTCACTCCATTAATTGAAACACACACTAAAACCATTAAAATTAAAAAATCCTTAGAATAAACCTCATGTAAAACTAAATCGATGCATAATAATGAACGTACTGGAAGAATTTAATAATTTTAAAAGTGCTATATAACACAATCACATTCAATTATAAGCACACATATATAGATCCCTGCAACAATGTCCTTTCATGTTATATTCAAAGAAGTTCATTACGTCATAGATCCACCAAGAATATGCAAGATATTTTTAGAATTTCCTCCAAACTCTCGCTCCAGACTCAAAATACATTAGAGTTTCAACATATTTTAGGAGTAGAATTTAAGTGCTTATTTTGGTAGCATCGTGACCCTTTCTTGATCTCTCTCTTAATAGCTTGCTCTATGGGGCTATATATGGTTTTTGCCTCTTAGATATTTTCCACACTTGCTTGATAAGGTCCAACCTAATCATATTAATAAGATCTATCTGCTTGGTCCACATTTTCTTGATTTCTTCAAACTTAGCATCTCGATCCCTCTTTCATTACCTTGACGAGTTCCAATGTAACTACTCAATTTCCTTACTTGTCGCTTTTTCCTTTTCTATTGTTTCTTTGTGGCCAAACTAACCCTCTTATTTTCCACTTGTGCTTCTTATTTCCATAGCTATTTTCTATCAAAATATCTCTTCAAAAAAACAACGAACCCAACAAGTCCCAACCATAGTCCACCAACTCGCCCTTGAGTCAATATTTTTCTTGTGCACATGGTGCTTCTTGTCATTGCGCAGTTGATGCTAGTGAGATATGTTCTTGTATAGATGCTTCTCCTTTAGAGAAAGGACCCAACTCCATGACAGTCTCTAAAACTTGGCCACTAAAGTTGTTGTAGACATCTATTGCATCTCTCCATGTGATTAGTAGAGTGGAGACTTTATCGCTAAATTTCTTAGTGGTCTCTACATCTATCTTTTTAGGGCATGTATTAAGAAATGTATTCGACTGAACATCTACATCAAAATTAAGTTTTAATAATTGCATGTATTTGGCATTAGTGTCACACTTCATTTCCCTGATAGTAGTTTTATCATTGTGGAAATCCTCTTTTGATCCATGAATCCATTTGTTTTCATATTCAGCTTGATCAATGCCAAGTCTACATTAGTGAGAAATTCCTCCATCAACTTTTTACTCTACTCTTGTAGCTATTAAAGTAGTCAGTTGTGTTTAGCAAGCAATCCCAACCAATCTTATACTTCGCAATAATTTCCTGTTAATCCTTTGTCTACAACTGGATTATGACTTGGAGTGCAAATCCTCGCTCTATGGTTTGATGATTTTTTTATTGAAACTACTCTGTAGGATTGGAAGGTGTATTCCATAATCTCACCGATGGTTCCAAATACACACAAATCATGCAGCTTCATGAGAGTGGACTTGTGTAGTGGCTAGAAACCTGGCTTATTCTCTACAATAAGTTCACCAGATAAAGCTAAGGTAGTATCCATCTAAACTTTAGGAGGTAGGGCTAGAAATAGAGCATGGCCTGAGAAATCATTGTCAACCAAAGTTTATTTCTCATGTTTTCCCAATATCTCATCCATGGGCTCAATGTGGTTGTTAGAGAAATCAAGAGGGATTTTGGATTTATTGGAGTGAGGCATGGAAGAAGGTCAATGATTGTAAACAAAGTGAATGGTTTGACACTTATAGGATTTCAAAGCAAAGGAACTCGATGGAGAAGATAGGGTGAAAGACTTGAGAAATTATAAAGATAAAAATGAAAAATATTGCTTGAATGCCCTATGCTTATATAAAAATTCACTTCTATGAGAACATGAGTCCATTGCAGATGATATTAAAAATGTAATGCTAACAAAATCAAAGTTGGATTCAATACTTTATGATACCCACCACACAAATCCACAATACATGACACAAAGTGACCAAATGATATTTGAAATGACAACTAGATGGAAGGGAAAGGTAATCAACAATTTCAAATGGAAACAAAGTGAACAGAATTGACAGTTACAAGGAAAAGGCTCGACAGTTGAAAAGACTCACATTAGATGATAATGATGATGATGATCCACTAAAACACCACCAATGTAATCTACGAGAACTCTAAAAAAGTAAGAGATTAATTGAAAGTTAGATCAATAATTACAAAGAGCTAACCTTAGAAACGTCAAACTTAAAGATCAAATTGTAATTAAATGATATGACCTTTATAATAAACTTTTATTCACTCATAACTATTAGTATAAGTTTCTTATCTATAAACCATGTAATTGTGAAAAATGCAAGAGTGAGGAATGAATTACTGATCTGTGGTCTTCCAAAGTAAATCATAGCCATGCCTTTCGCACCTTCTTTTTTATTTATTTATTTATTTATTTAAGAGAATGAAGGTATTCCATGCCACATCTAGTCTGTCATACCAAACTTTAATTTGATAACAATGTGTATGATAGATAATTTCCGTAATTTTAAGAAAATTCTAAATTTCCTTTATTCACAAGTATTCCATGCTAACTTCAATTTGACAACAATGTGAATGATAATTTCCATACTTTTAAGAAAACTCCAAATTTCCTTTAGTCATAAGTATTCCATGCTAACTGAAGGTTAGAATTATGTAGGTGGTTTGAAGGAGCGATGGCGAAGTGACTAGGGTTTCGGTCATCTGCAGCAAGTTTCTCTCCATGGATCAGCGCAGAGGGGGGAGCTCCACTCCCTCCTACAAGGAAGCAGTGGCCAACAAGGGTAAGAAGCCTCTGGAGATAGGAAAAGGTGATGCAGAGGAAGGAAGAAATAACATGGAGGAGGAATCAGAAAGTACCAAATCGAAGGAGAAGGATGGCACAAAAGACAAGGAAGAAAATGACGAAAGACAGGGAACAAAAGACAAAAATCAGAAGGGTCAGTGCAAACCCAGAGCTGAAATCGCTCCTAGAGTAGTTTTAAATGATCCTGCGTTGCAGGAGCACAGTGATCATATGCGGAATTGTGCAATCATATGCAAATTCATGGGGCTATGGCCCACTGAAAAAGCTTTACAAACATGGATAAGATACCATTGGAAACCCAAAGGTAGCATTGATCTACATCTAGGGTCCAAAGTGTTCTTTACTGTGGTGTTCACTAACATTGAAGATAAAGACAGAGTGTTTGAAGCCGAGCCCTACTTCTATGCAGTAGCAGGGCTCTATATGCGGCCATGGATGATGAACTTCGTTCCGGAGCAGGAAACTTTTACTTCAGTTCTGGTTTGGGTAAGACTCTATTCTCTACCTCTTGACTATTGGCAAACTGAATCCATTGCAGCAATAGGCAATAAATTAGGTCGGTTTATCAAAGCCTCTGAAGCCACGAGGATCTTTGTGGAGTTGGACCTATTCAGAGCTCTTCTGGATGAAGTCATCTTGGAGGTTTTTGATGAGGAACGGGTGCAAAAAGTCGGCTACAAACATATTCCTTTTAGATGCCGCAAATGCCATGAACATGGGCACCTTCTAAGAGACTGCCCCCTCAGTAAAGCAGAGAACAAAAGAAAAATAAATACAATGAAATATACAGATAGCTTCCACAAAGTTGTTCATAAAGGGAAAAGTGGCAAAAAAGGGCCAAAGCAACACCAAGTTGAAGGACAAAAGGGTAGTCAGAACTAGTTCGAAGTGCTTGAAGAGGATGAAGAAATATCAGTAGAAGATCAAGCAATGAATGAAGATTACGAGAAGAAGGAAAAGGAAAAAGAAAGAGATTAGACACAGGAAGATGAAAAATAGAAGGGGATTGTGCTGAATGAATCAGAGCTGGAAATGGAGCTGGAAATGACCCAGAGTGAAATGGATATGGAGGACAATGAACTATAGGAGATTCTTAACAGATAAAACCTGGATCTAGAAGGGTTCTTGGCTTAGGGAACAACTGGCAAGGTAGATTCACTACCTCAAGAAGAGCTCAATAGAATACAACAATTATTCTTATGGAGAACCCAGGCAAAGAGTTTGGAGGGAGTAATCAACTTTAAAAAATAGAGCAATGACCGGGTGAAAGTAGTAAAAATTACTCTGGGGTTAGCACTGAGAAATCCAGGGAAAAAAAGAGGCAGGAAAAAACAAAACGAGCTACTGATGGAATGTGGAAAGCTTATGGTGGATTCAGGTAAGATGAAAGACCTAACCAGTTACTCCTTTACCAATATCTAATTATGAAGTTCACAACTTGGAATATTAGAGGTCTTGGTGGCAAGAGAAAATAGAGAATGATGAATGATAGAATGAAACAGGCAGCTCCAGATATAATTTTTGTCCAAGAGACAAAATGCTCCATTTAGAAATTAAGGAAAATCCATAGTAAATGGCTCATTCGATTCGAGTTTCTAGAAGTTAAAGCAGAAAACATAGCAGGGGGTATCCTCACACTCTGGAATCCCCAAAAAATTGGAATAATTGATGCGGAGGCATCAAGGAATTATTTATCAGTTGTTATACAGCCAGTAGGAGACAGGGACACTTATCTAGTCATGAATGTTTATGGCCCTCAAAGGTTAGATGATAAAATCAAGTTCATAGTTTCCTTGTTGAATCTACGAGTCAGACATGCAGGAATACCTTGGGTCCTATGAGGAGACTTCAATATGATCAGATCTCTCTCGGAGACAAAAGGGGGTACAAGAGTTCTAATTAAATATTCCTTAGCCTTCCAAATCTTTTCAAAAAGCATGAAGCTTGTTGATATTGAGACAAACAATGGCCTCTGCACTTGGAACAATAAAAGAGGAGGGGACTCACAGGTAGCCCTCAAGTTAGATAGATTCATGATATCTGAGGATCTCATGCTTATAGACAAGGGAATAATAGCAGGAATTCTTCCCTTTAGAGGTTCAAATCACTGGCCGGTTCAAATGGAAATCAAGGGCATACACACCCCAAGAAATAGACCTTTCAGATTTGAAAATATGTGGCTTTCTCATCCAGAATTCATTAGCAACATTGAAGAGTGGTGGGCAGAGGACTTACAAACGTAAGGATCAATAATGTTCCTGCTTCACAAGAGATTAAAGCACATCAAGCTAAAGCTTAAAGCCTGGAATAAGAATGAATTTCGTAATATTTTTGCAAGAAAGAAAGCGGTAGAAATTAAAATAATGGAGCTCAACCAAGCTTTGATCAAGGAAGGCTTTGACAAGGACAGAAATGAACAAGTAGAGAAACATCACCAAGAATGGGAAAAGTTGTGAAATCAAGAGGAAATTCTTTGGAAACAAAAGTCAAGAGTTCAATGGCTAAAAGAAGGAGAGAAAAATACTAGATTTTTCCATAAATCCACTATAGCGAATAGGGCTCACAACAGAATCTCTTCGATCAAGGATGCGGATGGGTAGATAGATCAATCTCATGAGGAGATAGAAGAAGTGTTAGTTAAGAATTTCCGAGGTATTGCTCGGGAAAACACTTTAGATAGGGTTCCTTTCATCAAGGACCTCATTAAGCATATCCCTAAGTTGGTTTCCAGAGAGGATAACTGTAATCTCAACAGACATGTAACCGAAAAGGAGGTCAGTGAGGTCCTCAAAGAGATGCAAAATGGTAAGGCTTCAGGTCCAGATGGTTTCAATGTAGAATTCTTCAAAGCTTGTTGTAATATTGTCAAAGAGGATATTATAAGGGTAGTGGAAGACTCCAGGCTGACCAGAACCATTTTGAAAGCTCTCAATACCTCCTTTATCTCCCTAATTCCAAAGCAGGATAATGCCCAAAATCCAGAGAGGTATAGACCCATCGCTTTATGCAATGTTGTTTATAAGATAATTTCGAAGGTTGTGGCCAACAGACTCAAACCTTTACTACCTTCACTGGTTTCAGGGGAACAATCAGGTTATGTGGAAAGCAGAAAAATTCTAGATAACATCATTCAAGCTCACGAGGTGGTCCACTTGTTAACCAGTGAAAGGAAATCAGGTATGATAATGCAATTTGACATAGCCAAAGCATACGATAAAGTGAATTGGACATATATCAAGAAAGTGCTTGCAGCGTTTGGTTTTGATCATAATTGGATCAGATGGGTCATGGCCCTGGTGACTTCCTCCAGCTTTTCAATTCTAATTAATGGCTCTCCCTCTAATATTTTTCTTGCTTCTAGAGGACTCAGACAAGGAGATCCAGTCTCTCCTTTTCTCTTCATCCTCATGATGGAAGGGCTGGGGCGGTCCATTAAGCATGCTAGAGCAACCAGAAAAATTCAAGGACTCCAACTTTCGGAGAATGGCCAAGTTTTAACTCATCAACAGTTTGTAGATGACACCATGCTACAAAGAATTCCCATGGTCAAGGAAGCTCTAGCATACAAATAGATATTGAAAGACTTTGCTTTGGCATCAGGTATGGAAGTGAATCTTTCCAAGTCAAAAATATTTTTCTTTAATACACATATAGCCATCCAAAGAAATGTCTCTAGAATCCTTGGATTTCATAGAGACTCTCTCCCCTCTAAGTATTTGGGAGTTCCTCTAACAGCTAAACCTATGCACAAAATCATATGGGAACTGTTAATTATTAAGATGCAAGATAAGGTTAGGAAATGGGCAAACAGGTCTCTAAATCTGGCAGGTAGACTAGTTCTCACAAAGGCAATGCTCCAAGCTATCTCTGTCTTCATGTTATGTGCTCTCCCAGCTCCAAAAGGATTTTTATAGCAATTTAGAAACATCCAAAGAGATTTTCTCTAGGGAAAATAGGAAACAAGGAAAAAATGGGCTTTAGTAGAATGGGATAAGATTTGTAAACCCAAGAACCAAGGAGGCCTAGGATTAGATGATATTGAGATTCTAAGTAAGCTTCTAGGGGCTAAACTTTGGTGGAGGTGGGTTAAGGATCTGGAAGGAAAAATATGCCAGTGCATGGCTTTCTCATGATCTCATAAGAATGTATGGAAACATAAAGGGCTCTCCCATATGGAACAAGGCCTGGGAGAACAGAGAGGTTGTCCAAAAAAACAGTTTCTGGGAAATCAGAGATGGAGATCTGGCACTTTTCTGGGAGGAAAAATGGCAACAAGAACCAACTCTTTTGAGAGAGGAATTTTTGGGCCTCAAACAGGAGACAGACAACCAAGGACAAGTGAAAGTAAAGGACTTTTGGGAGCATTCTCTCAATACAAAAAGATGGAGAACATGGAAGAAAATAGAGGGCGGAGAGAACAGGACCCTGAACAGTAGAGTAGAGACCCTTAAGAGATTGTTGGATCAGAGGATGATTTTGGTTACAGAAGGGCAGGATCAACTAAGATGGGGCATCAACAAAGAGGGCAACTTCAACATTAAGGAAGCAAAAGGTATTCTCCTTGGGCTGGAATCCCAAGCTACGGACAGAACTTGGCAGAGGCTATGGAGGCACAAGGGATGGATGAAGATCAAACTCTTTATGTGGCTGGTTCACCATAGGAAAATCTTAACCTGGGATAATATTAGGAAGAGAGGTATGCTGGGACCCTCCAAATGTCAGCGCTGCGAAGTCCAAGAGGAGACCATTGAACATCTTCTGAACAGCTGCATTTTCACCTCCAGGTTATGGGATTTTTTTGCCACCATCTTCAAACAGTCTGATAGAGACAAAGGAAGCATCACTAAAACCCTGAACAATTGGAGGAATAAATTTTCGGATAATGAAGTTGTTAACTCTACCTGGGCTCTGTTGCCTAGTTTCATCATATGGAATGTGTGGAAAGAAAGAAACAGAAGAATCTTCAAAGAAGAGAAGAGTTCCTCTCTTCGCTTGTTGGAGCTAATCTCAAAATAGCTCAAGCAGATAGTCAACACTAGAGTTAGGTATCTCCCCAAGAATCCTCCTTCAGAAGCAGGGTTATCAATTCTCAGGCAGTTAGACATGCAGAGGGTTACTCCTCAAGGTTTAGACAAGAAGATAAACATGAGGGAACCGGTTAAGGATTACTGGAATCCTCCCTCGGAAGGCTTTTTAATGTATAACATCGATGGGGCTTCAAACAACAACCCAAGCATGGCAGGGTTTGGAGGGGTTCTTGGGGATGAAAACGGAAGCATCATCTCCCTCTTCTATGGTCATCTAGGAAAAGCCACCAACAACATGGTGGAATTAATGGCATTGGAACAAGGATTAGAATTTCTAAAATGGAACAACTGCCAAAATGTAATAATAGAAGTTGATTCAGAGCTAGTCATCAACGTGGCCAGGAGAATCAGTCATGGAACAGGGCCAGAGAAAGTTACAAAACATTGGAGGATAGTACGGGTTCTCCATAAAATTCAGGGACATCTTCAGGGACTGCGTACTCTTAGATTCATCCATGTGCGACGAAAGGCGAACATGTTCGCTGATATTCTTGCCACCCAAGGTGTCAGCTGTAAGGATAGCAGAATTTCGATGGATTGGCTCACAATGTCACCGAGCAACCTAAAAGAAATATGCCATAACTAGGAGGAAGAGGACAAAGAAGTGTATAGGAACAAAACTCAGGAAGCTAATTCATAATGATCAGATTTTGGCAAGATTCACTTTCCTGGTCTAACAAGCCCAAGGTGGAAGAGTAGTCAGGGCTGGCTTCAGCAACTGTGGGAATCTCTTCCCTTCATTGCCCCAGTGTCAGGCGCAAGGTTATCTCGATCAGTAGGGAAGGGAAAAGTAACAAACGATGGTGGGAAACTTTTCACAAGTTTCATTGGTGGGACACAAAACCTCTTCCAAATTGGTCCAGGTTCGATCGCACAGCTTATATACGGAAGGCAGTTCAGAATTTTTGGCAGCGATTCCACTCAAATCTTGACACGTGGATGAGGGCCAGGTCGGAAAACCACCCTCATCACACACTAAAGCGCGATCACTTCGGCTGAGCGATGTGCGGTTCTGTCGTCTGATGGGATTAAGCCGACCAATGATCGGGTTTGCTCGAGTGGGTTGGTGGGGTGCGGGGGTTATCCATCGGGTTTCTTCTTGGTGCGATATGGATCTCGGAATCCATAAGAAGTTTGGATGGTAGAGATTTAGAGGCAGGATTAGGTTTTTGCTGGCGCGACTTTTGAGGGGAGTGTTCTCGGAACCTTTGTTCCCCATTGTTTATTTTGTATGTTCTCAAATAGTTTGGAAGTGTTTTTCTTTGGGGGGTTTGAGGGCTTAGTTTCTACCGAGCTTGCTCCTTGCAAGCCTAAGACCACACTGTTTGGGGGCTTGGTGTAAATTTTGTAAATTATGCTTGTTTTAATGAAATTGAAGGCACGACTCTTGCTTAAGCAAAAAAAAAAAGGTATTCCATGCTAACTTTAATTTGACAACAATGTGTATGATAATTTCTATAATTTAAAGATAATTCCAAATTTCCTTTACATGATGAGAATCTATTTCAAAATTAATACACATTATATTTTTTAACAATAAAATTATTGTGTTGAGAAATGTTTTACAACTCAGTATAAGAAAGATGTGTAAATATAATATAGGACAATAAATATTTTTACATGTTGTTTCAATATATTGAATTTACATATTTACATGTTGGCTGAATTAAATAATAATAAAATGCTAAAAATAATATATAACCATAAAATATTTAAAATAATAAAATTCAATTTGTTATATTGTAATTTTGTTTTAATTAATAAAATTATGGACAATTTTTAGATAAAATTATATATATAGAGGTGTAGTCTAACTTATATTGGGAATGGTTTTTTTTAAGAGTATTTTTCAGGATAATTTTAATCAAAATCCAATAGAGATTTTTAAAAATTTGAGTTTAAGTTCTTTAATATGTAGAATTCTAGTGCCTTAGGGGTTTTTCATGGTGTTGAATTCATTTGTGCATTCAAAAAAGTATTTCAAACAACAACAAAATCATAATCTTACTTGAGAGTGTATTGTTGATTCCAGTGAAAAAGTTATTTCGTCTAGAAGTTAGACTATATAACATTGAACACATGAAAGATTTAACGATGGATATTTATGCCCACTTTACGCTAAATATTATTAACTTGTAAGTAGTCTTTCTTACAATACTATGGGCCAATACCACGTACCCAAAAATCATCTTTCATTTCACAATCAAAATGTTTTATTAATATTTTATTTTTATTTAATTTTATAAAAAAAATAATTAAATTTAAAAGCAAACATATTATAATTATTTTTGAGATATATCTAAACTCTCTATCCAATTAAAATATATATGATATAAGTAGCTATAAATTAAGATCTATTTTACAATATAAATTAAAATAATCCATAAAAATGCACAATATAACAAGATTTTAAGTTATGGATATTCACCTCCCAGTTACCATAGATATTATTAACTTGTAAATAAGATTTGTTATAATTAAATTAAATTACATAAAAATACAAATAAAAAAAGTAGAACAAGGTATACTGTCAAGTTTCCTTGGTAGTGGAGACAGTGATATCGCAAACAAACGCCAATGGGTACAAAACAGTATAATGAAAATGAATGGTATTCATAGAGTAACCTGTGTAATATGAATTTTAAACCCTTTAACCAAAGAAAATTTAAATTTTCTATTTTTCCGTAGAAAATAAATGAAATGATGTTAGAAGTAAAGAAAAGCATAATGTATTAAAGGTGCTAACTTCAACTTTCATATAGAACAGGGTATACTGTCAAGTTTCCTTGGCAGTGGAGACAGTGATATCGCAAACAAACGCCAATGGCTACAAAACAGTATAATGAAAATGAATGGTATTCATAGAGTAACCTGTGTAAAATGAATTTTAAACCCTTTAACCAAAGAAAATTTAATTTTTCTATTTTTCCGTAGAAAATAAATGAAATGATGTTAGAAGTAAAGAAAAGCATAATGTATTAAAGGTGCTAACTTCAACTTCAATATAAATTATTAATGTTAATCTCTTTTGGTTTTTGAATTTATAAAATTTGAGCATTAAACACATGCTTTTAATTCTTAAATTTTCTCAAATTTATTTTTTATTTATTAATTTTCAAATTAAGACATAATAAACAAATATGACAATAAATATCAGATTTCATAAAACATTTAAAATTTAAAATTTGAATTGAATAAGTAAAGAAATATGAAAAAAAATATCACATATCATAAAACATTTAAAATTTAAAATTTGAAATGAATAAGCAACAGAATAGAAGGTTATACTATCCTGCCATCTGGCAATGGCCAGGGACTATAATAATCTATAGTAATCATAGTAATCTATAGTAATCGATTATTTAGTAAGCTTTTACTCATCGATGTGCTATGTCGTCCGCAGACCATATTGTAATTTTTTTTCGTGGTCTTATTTAGCCTCTTGTCGAGGTGGAGGGGTGATAATCTTATATTATTTTGGGTTTGTGTTTTTCATATTTCGAAATTGTTTCAAAATGTAGACTAATGCTAGCATTAGTCTATTTTGGGTTTGTGTTTTTCATATTTCGAAATTGTTTCAAAATGTAGACTAATGCTAGCATTAGTCTAGCAATATTAAATGTTAGCTGAGTTTGGAAATGCCAGGGAAGATAAAGTTTCCATAAGCAATTTCTTAGTCGCTGAAGTTGCCACGTGTTCGTGCGGTGTAGTCTACGGAACGGGGAGCTATCTTCGCATTATCCAGGGGAGCTATCTTCGCATTATCTAGGGTACTACAAAGCCTTCCTTAACATTATCCAGGGTACTATAGAGCCTTTCTTCTTAACCAGTAACCAAGGTTGCAGGGCAGAAGAGAGCTGTGAAGCAGCACAAATGGGATAGCTATGAAGCAACACAATAAACTGTGTCAACAATTGCTATAAACTGCAAACTACAAACAACTTATCCTACCTTGCTATCACTTATAATCTGGAACTATGATTTTGGAAGGAAACTCATAAAACTCACCCACCATCTTCGGGTTGCCAGAGGACGAAAGGGTCTTTCTGATGGGCCAACAGCTCTTTGATATGAATCTTCGGATATCTTCTTCTTTCCAACTTGCCGACAGCTTGGTCTCCATCTTGTTCATGATTAACCAGGCTCTGAGTCAGAAGTTGCTTGGACTTAACACATCTCTGGTCTTCTTCATGACTGTACCGCGAACCAACTTTATGAATGTACCGTGACTGCGACCCAACTTTATGACTGTACGGCAACCCAAAATCTTGGGCTCTGAATTGGAAGTTGCTTCAGAAGTTGCAGCAGAGAACTTGGTGGGTGGTGTGGGATTGGGTTTGCCATGAGATCTTACATCGTCCTCCGAGGAAGGAAGCCCAAATCTGTTACATCGTCGCCGGAGGAAGGAAGCCCAGAATCTATTACATCGTCGTCTGAGGAAGGAAACCCAAAATTTGTTAGTCTTATTTCCACTATCAAATCTGCTCTCGCGACTAAATGTACCAGGAAGTTCAAATGATCAACAATTTTGAAAGCTTGAGGCCAAATTCCACCTGTAGCTGGAATGGCACCAAGAAAGGTAGGCACGTCTTCTTCCTCCTTAAAGTTCCCACAGTGATCCTCTATAGCTAACCAGAATGAATCTTCTGCCGCACTAAAGAAAATTGTTGCGTCAATCCGGCAGAAAGAAAATTGCTACCTTATTGAGATCTGCCAACATTTAGATCTGTCAACCCTAAATGGAGCTTCTCCGCTATCAAATCTGCTCTGGATTCCAGGAAGCTCAAATGATCAACAATTTTGAAAGCTTGAGGCCAAATTCCACCTATAGTGGTAGCTGGAATGTCTACAAGGGTGTCTTATTCCTCCTTAAAGCCCCCACGGTGATCCTATGTAGCTAACTAGAATGAATCTTCTACCACAGGAAAGAAAAGGAAAGCAATTGTAGCGAAACACTATGTTTAGCTGCTGAATTTCTTTGAAGGCACTAGTTCTTTAGTTATACCTCTGGTGGTGAGCCCGGTTAGATTTCCTAGTCCATCTGCTAAAAAAATATGTGTTTGTGTTTGGCAATTGAATAAATGTTTGTGTTTGGCAATTGAGTTTCTTCAAGGTAATCATTCTCTAGTTACACCTCTCAGTGAGGTAGGAGGCACGTGTATTGCATGCAAATGCAAATTTTATAAATTACAGCTACCACATAGCATATTAATCATCCTACACAAAACGCTATGTGGGACCTACCATTGAGGCCATGTGTCTCATCGTTCCATTTATCAAAGCTCTGCCATCCTTAACCTCAGCCTCGTGCCCTCCTTAACCTCGGTCTTGTTCATTCCTTGGCCTTATTCATTCTGCAGTGGAGTCCATGTCTCTACAACTTATGTTCCATATACTGTTGACCTGTTCGAAAACCTGGTTCATTTTCTCAATTGGTGTTCAATTGTAGTGGTTTTCAAATTTCTGCTTATTTTGTAATCATTCTAGAACGTAACATTTTCTTTTTCTCTGCTAATCTATACTATTTTCTTATCGCTCTTGCTTCACTGGTTTTATTTATGTACTAGTCTATGATTCTGCTTCAATGGGATCCCAGTAGAAGTTGGTGGTTAGTATGGATGCTTCGAATTCTGTATACTGTTCTTCTTGTTTGGTGTTATCTTGATTATGAGAATTTTTTAATGGACATACACAAAGTGTTGGGAGATGGTATTGTTATATATGTCTTTATTATTATTCTTTTGGGCTTTTTACTCTCTGTTGGACTGAACAGAAGAACTATGATTACTGGTGTTTTTAAAGTTTGGAATACCATCTTC
Organism: Pinus tabuliformis; assembly: GCA_031772625.1. NCBI lineage: Eukaryota > Viridiplantae > Streptophyta > Pinopsida > Pinales > Pinaceae > Pinus > Pinus tabuliformis. The sequence goes on along the minus strand of CM062807.1, from coordinate 998,365,953 downwards.
ATGTGGTATTGTTATATATGTAATTACTCTTATTTTGGGCATTTTAGTTTCTGTTGGGCTAAAAATAAACAACTCTGATCAGTGTTTTGATGGTTTGGATTACCATCTTCATGGTACTGTTATACCTGTAGTTATTCTTCTTTCGGATATTTATTTTCTGTTGGAATGAAAAGAAAGAAATCTGCTTATTGTTTAACGATGGAAGTTTGTCATACCATTTTCATGGTCCTGTTATGTATAGAATTCATCTTCTTTTGGGCATTTTATTTTCTATTGGTCTGAGAATAAGAAGTCTGATTACTGATGATTTGATGTGAAAATGCAGAAAATAAAACGAAAGGGAAGGGCTCTCTGTCCTGGTCAGCCAGGTTTCGAGTCGTAGTAGGAATTGCCAAGGTTGTGGATTATTTGCATCATGGCACTCAAAAATGCGTCCTACATAGAGATATCAAACCCTCAAACATTCTTTTATCCTCTCAGAAAACAGCTAAGGTAATGCAACAGTTAGTTTCCATATACTGGTGAGAAACGATGTATTGGTTAGATCTATTTCTGTTGCAATCTGCATATGGATTCTACATTAAATAATGTTCAGAAGATCTATTTTTGATGCAACTTGCATATGGATTCCACATTCAATAATGTTCAGATCTTTGGTATATAGTGCTTATGTGACTATTTCTATTGCAATTGTGTGATTTTGGGCTAGCAACATGGACGTTGGGGCCTTCTATACCATTCTTGTGCAAGTCAGTTAAAGGAACATTTGGGTGAGGCAAATAATTCTTGGATACCATTTCCATGTAAAGACCATTTTCTTATTAGATCACATAAGATACTTGCACATATAAATCTAAACTAGAATCTGAAATAAATCTAAGCCGAATCTGATATAGCCCTTGACATCATATTTCAGAGGTTGCATGCCGGGTTCAGCCATTTGTGGATATGTATCAGACCTAGTTTATATGGGTTTCTCATAGTATCTATATTCAAATGTGTTTCTCACAGTAACAGGAATTCTGGACGTATGGATGCCTCCCCGACTAATACATAAAGGCTAGCTAGATGGAGGAAGGGGAGGCTGGGAATGAATCTGAATGTCACCTACTTGCTTATGGCTCGATGAGTATAATAGTGCTAGGCATACATGCCTCATAACATAGGAAACATAAGCACATAGGCCTTGAACTTTGCTTTGTGTCAAGTACTCACTGCACGCCTTGTTTGTTAGTTGTTCCTAATTAGCCATTAGGAAAATAGATAGGTTAGAGTCTTTATTATATAATATTTACCTTATTCTTAGGAGTTTTCAATTTCAAAATGTAATTGTTACTCGAAAATAAATTTACATTCAAAAACCAATACTTGTGTATATGGTTGTACAGTGCTTCACCTGGCTACCACTAGGAAGTATTGGAACTTTGATACATCCTCATGGTCCCAACTGTAGGCATTCCTGAATTGCCTCTTGCTTGCGATTTCCACCCCCTTATATGGTTGTTTTGGACACTCCAGAACAGGCCTGAAGAACACTCTCACAATGATATTTATCTTATTGAATTTGGAATTTATATGAAGCAGTCAAGATCCATGTTCTTTGTTCCACCAAAATTTTCCAAAGAAGAATCCCCTCTAAGTGTTAGACAAATGGCATTCCTCCGAATCTCATTATCCCCCTAACATTATCAGCTTTAGCATCAAGACATTCATTGCCAAAACTTTTGCTGCTCTATGCCCATGCCAAAATGTTATTAGCTAGCATAATATTTATTGTAATTATGTCCAAGAATAAAACGTGAAAAATGAGAAGCAGCTAGTAATTTCCAGCTGATTTTAAAAAATCTTTTCTGTGACAAATATACCAACAAAATCTGAGCACGATTTTAGATAAGGCCAATCCTTTGGAATAGATCTAATGATAGGGATAAGGGCAATGTTATTTTCATTTGTTTGCAAACTGACAGAATGCACCCTTCCACTTCTGTCCCTTCTTTAGCATCTCTTTTTGATTAATCTTTGCTGCAAAATTTCGTAAGTCATCCCCTGCTTTTGCTTCGAACTGTTATGACACTAGTTTTGATGCAGGATCCGAACTGTCATGACACTAGTTCTGATGCAGGAAAAGAAAGAAGAATGCATAACTAATGAATATGAAGTGAGCATGATATTAGAGGTGATTAATGATTGTTTAATTGAGGGGAAACAAGGTAAGGCGACAACTCCCATTAAGGGAAGATGCTTCACATATGAGAAGAATTAGGGATTGTCCAGCTGAACATTAGGGGAAAAAATTAGTTTAGATGGCTCAACATTAACATGAAAAAATGTATGGCTGACTAGACATTAGAGATTCAAAAAAGGATGGCTTGGCCACAGTGAACCCACCTAAGCAGATCTTGGACACCCTGACTTATGGTGTAGCCAAACAATTCGCTAGTATAGATAAACCTCCAAATTCTTCATATTATTTCATTCTCTCTCCTACTGTCTATAGTTATTTTGCATTTATTCATTAATATAGGATTCTCTACATCTAGAGTTATATTAACTTATTCTCCAAGTGTGGCTACAATCATGTGTGAATTTTTGCTGGCTTTAGGCCTAATCCTGCAAAGCTTTTTCTATGAAAGGGAACCGCCATCATGTTGGTATTGGGGCCTCCTGTTTGCAAAATTTTGTGTGTTTTGTTTGGTGGCATGCATGTTTATATTATATAAAGGCACCTACTTTTGAAAGGCCTGGGAAACCACATAATACAGATTTCAAAAGGCTTTTTGGGCAGCAACTACCAAAAGCAACAAAATTCACAAAAATTGTGTCTCTTCTTAGTTTCAGTAGTTGGAATTTGTTGTTCTTGGTGCCTATGCACAAATCCAAATATTTTCTCTCTCATATACTCCAAAGTTCCAAATTCAAGTTTTTTTTTGGTCCCAACAGTCACATTCTATAATTCAAAAATAGTAGGATTCATATTTCTGATACAACTAACATCAGGACAACATCTTTTGGCTTAGAATTCCATGAATAACTAATTTCTTTTTCATTTCAACCATTTTGGAGAACCAGCCTAATATTTGTATGTCAGAGGTTGATGGTTATAATATAAATTTTATGGTTCTAGCGACTTACATTATGTACATATAAGATGTATCGTTTGCTTATCTTTCGCTGCTTATCTTGGGATTCAAGATAGTCACCTCTATCAACAAGCTGGTAGAATTGGTACATAATACCTGCTTCTTTAGGACTCAAAATATGACCAATGGACATAAGCCTTTCTAGGCCATTGATAATTCGTCAATATTCAACAATGAGCTCAGGATACCACGAGAAGCATTTGGTTGCCAGGCTTGAGTACTCGTTTATCAGAAGAGAACGAAGAAAATTTATGCTACAAAAGTTTGTATAGAGCTAGATAGCAAGGAATACATAAAGACTGCTTGCATGATTTTCAAAGTAAGCTGGTCACTGCAAATATGCCAAAACAAAGTTTTATAGATGCCCACAGTTATAGTATTTCAAAATTCCTTGTAGGTATAAAGTCTTAGGTTGCCCATGAATCTGGTACTTCAAAAGACGTGGTAAGTTCAAATTGGTTGAAACTCATATGCCATTTGAGGTAGGAATGAAGAAAGCCACCATTCTGTATTCATAATTCTGCTAGTTAATGAATTATTGTTGTTTTTAGTTTCTTGAACTGCTAGTATGTCATTGAGCTCTCAAAGAAGATGATCTATGTCCTGGAAGTTCAGCTTAAATCACCTGTATGCTAGGAAACTAATTTTGTATCCTCAAATTTTGTTACATTTCCAAATTTTTTCTCATGAGCATCTGGGGTACAAAGGAGTTGGATTTCTAGGCTATCAACACTAGCTGCACAAAGTGAATGCTTGAAGCATTCCTGGTCATTTTCACAAGCATTGAAGCTCTCAAAGGTTGTTCTTTTCTTCTCATTCCCATAAAGTCCAAAAGTATATGTTTATACAGTATCAGATATCTCACATCATGAAAAAAACTAGTATTGTTACGCAAATCCATTCGCATTGCACTGTGCATGTATGCACTCCAAATTTTGTAACATGTATATAGAAATTATAGTCTATGAAAACAATTTCCTTTTTTAATGTCTTAAACTTAGATGCATTCCAATGGCTGCCAAATGTGAAGCTTGTTTTCCATATATAAATTCTGAGAACTTCATGACACCACCCTTACAAAGTAGATCTGGTGAGTCACCTATACCAGGGGATATGCATATCAGCTCAGTTGAAACACCACTTGTACCATTTCATGATCAGGTGCAAGGCATCAATTCTGAGAACTTCATGTCAGAATTTGAATCGGGCATCAATTCTGAGAACATCATATCAGAATTTCTGTCTAATGTTCAGTCTGATGAAAATCATATTGAATTTTGGAATTTGAATTCAGGTTATAATTGCAGTTATTTTGATGACTGGTGTTCACCTCAAGGGGTTGATGATGTTAATACATGATCTGCACTCAGCACTACTGATGTGGCCAATTCGGCTAATATAATTGGTATTTCTGAGGGCATCAACACTACTATTGTGGGAAATGTGGCAGGGCAAGCAACAATGGATATTCCTGAAGGCATTCTTCAGAATGATAGCTCATTGATTGAGAAGAATGTTTTGCAGCCCCAAACAAGCCAGGTGACCTTAAAATCCAATTCAATTGAGGAACCAGACATGGATTCTTTCCAAAATCAACTAGACACGCTGATACCATTGAAACCTATATTTCTCTACCAAAAGAATGGAATTTTGATGATGAAATGTCCAAATTGGGTTTCTGAGTTAACCAATGCAAGCTGGAATTTTGATGATCAAATGTCCAAATTGGGTTTCTAAGTCAACTAATACAAGATGGAATTTTGATGATGAAATGTCCAAATTGGGTTTCTAGGCTAACCAATGCGAGCTGGATGTAGCTCCATCAATGTAAAAGGCGACTTGATATGAAGTTTTGACAGTTAGGCAGTGCTGATCTCATTATTCATTTTGTCTGTAGCTTGATATATTCAAGTTGTTTTTTTTTGCCTCATTCAGTCATTTATATGAAGATGTTATTTGTAACTTCTATTCTCTGCACATTCTGAAGTTATTTATGAGCCTTGCGGGATGAGCTTTTTATTGGTTTATCTGGTTTTTGTCATCAACTTGGTCTGCCAGAAAATATTACACAGCTGTTGTAAACATTCAAAATCAATTTTGAAATTCTGGCTCTTTTTATCAGTTCTGCAATCATAAATTTGTTGATGCTAGATCATGCTAACATAGTCAAAATTATGCAACCAAACATGAGCTGTAAAAGTCAAAATTCAGAAACTTTATGGCTTTTCATGCTCAGCCAGGGGAACACTAAGAACTACGCACAGTCGTCATAAATGCCTATTTTGAACTTTGTTTTGGAGTTGTGATATATGGTTCTCTTTTGGAGCTTTGTAGTGTTAAAATACCAAATTTATCTGATAAGTTTTTCTTTCATCCACAGGCAAAGAAAATGTTATGATTACTTGCTTTTGAAATTTGAAGTAACAGAATAACACAGGTAGAATGATTTACTTTTGCATCACAATTTTAACAATATTTTTATTCGGTTGCGTCTAGAGTAGTTGTCCAATCACATGTGTCTAAATCTGGCAACCATGCAGTCCTCAATCACCAAGTCGCTGCACTTAAGGCAGGAACTGTAAATATTGATGAACTGTCCTCTGCCCCAAACATGATGATATCTCCTGTACTATAAACATATTGTATGGCACTGTCATCATTGGTGAAGCATGTTATATCTTCCAACCCTGAAAGTTGTTCTTTGCCACAGTATTGCTCCAATTTAATAGAAAAATTAGCATTGATAACACTGCTGGTCATCAGATTCATGGTTGATGTTTTCCTTTTTTCATATTGTGTCCAATTCCCTTTCAACCATGCTGCAGAATCATTACCACATTGCTCCTTGCTAAAAATAGATAAACCTGTGAGGTCAAAATATTTTCTTCAGATCCTTTGTGTTCTAAAAAACCATATGGCATAAAAGGATTTGAAGTTTCAAAATCTTGGTTAAACTCTTGCTTCGATCTCCTCAGTGATATGCAGAGACCTTCGACAAAAAACTTTGCGAAGTATCAGTAGCATATAATCTGCTAGACCACGATGAATAGGAGCTTTCTTTAGTCCTCACATCAGTCCTTTCATTTGTGTATTTAGAGGCATAATCATCCCACAAAAACCTTGTAATCTCGTCTCTGTTGCAGTTGCTGGAATTGGTTGACTACTTGGCACCAACCATAGCTTCATCATGTTGCACTGATAGGAGCTCCATTTATGCACCGTCGACCCGACTTCATGCACTGACTAGAAACCTTGCGCAACTACCCCACTCAATGCAGGGACTTGCTGCCTCATAGCTTCCCTTTTTTAACTATTATTCGACATAATTAATGAGCTTTTTTTCTAACACCAAATGCAATAGATAGTGTTAACTCTTATTCGACATAATTAATGACCTTTTTTTCTAACGCCAATGCAATAGGTAAGGTTAATTCATTAGAATGTGTATTTGTTATATATATTTTGATTAATAAAAATATTTTTTATAAATTTTTATATTTAATATTTTAAAATATTTATAATAGTATAAATAAATTATTATGTGAATGGTATAGATTTAATTTTTATTGGATATTTTAAATATTTATAGTAGGATACATAAATTTAATGTTAAAATAAAATTTATTTTCAATGTAGTTATGTTTTTTTTTTGTCTTTTAATTCAATTGATAAGTCATGATATTAGCCCAAAGTATTGTAACAAAGCCTAATACATCTTCATGATTAAAAATATTGTTGGAAAAATCATATTTAAATAGTAACTACTATATTAAAGTTATATATTACTTGGATAGTAAAAAAAATATACATCTAGAGGAGAAAAAAAAAACAATTTAACCACACTAAAAATATCCTAACAAATGAAAAAGACTTTAACCACATTAGGAAAAACCTTAACAAAATTCTGAAGTGACATTGCCTATAGCATTCTGGTTGTTTTTGTTGCAATAAAAGTCTGGGGTTGAGTTTGAGGTTGCTGCTAGGCTTTATAAAGTTATTGCAATGTCATAATCAATCCACTTTGTCCTATCTTTCTTCCACATTTGCTAATAGAATTCATCACCCACGTTTTTTTAAGTTGCTGGTCATTAGCATGGCAATATTAAATTATTTTAGCTATTTATTTTAGAAAATGAAAAAGTATAACAATCCATCCAACCGTGCATAATCATTAACTTTAAGTGGTACTTTGTATTCCCTTGGAATTTACTTCACACATAAATTGACTTGTATTGATGTCATATCAAAGTTAGTTGAGGGATTGTTGTAAACAAAACAGAAAATCTCTCTTCGTAATCATGGCTCTAACACATTCATATCGGGTAAAGTGAAAGAAGGGGAGTTATTAAGCTCGGAATTAACAACGAAATATTAAAAAAATAATTTTGAAAAAAGTACATTTATGTCCTTCAGAGATTCAAATTCACGAGGTGGAAATAAATCCGCGGCCATGGAATTTTTTGGCATGCAAACCGTTGTTTGCGTTGTCACATTATAACTCTTTTACTGTACTCTCAGTTGTGTTTCTTCAAGCATTGTCAAATCCATTACTATTTAAGAAAAGAGCACGCTAAAAAAAATGTAACTCTTGAATCATTTTTGAAAGATAACTTTAAAATGTTCAAATAAAGTTTGAGGAAAATGTTATTCAGAAGCAAAGGAAATATCCTGCATTTTAATTGCCTTTATTATCAACAGTTTCAAATCAGAGTCAAGTAAATATCAACCACCGAAAGAGAAATAACCAAAACGTCGAGTGGCCTTTTAAGCACCTAATTCGCTGGATCATGTTTAAGATTTTCATCAGAGCAAGGCACCACGCATTTGTTGTTAAATAGTTTGGCTGGGGAACAACATGTAGAAATGATAAAGTTAAACATATTTTTGGAGGCAATAGCATTACATTAACATTTCTCTACTTCAAAGCGAGTCCTTCAAGAATAAGCCAACTCGTCTTTGAATCCCGAACATTTATTATTGCACAAGTAGAGAAGAAAGACAACCAAACAAATTAACGTGCTCTCTCTCTATATGTAGAAGCCTTGAGGCAGTGATGATGTAATTCATATTTATGAGGGTTAATAGAAATTTTGTGGTGAAATTTTTGAGTTCCCATGTGTGTTTGTTTATTTTTAATTTTTGTGTGTATGCGTCTAAGTTATTGTTGTTATTCATCTGGAGTGAAGCCAAAAGAGTTTATCCATTATATGGGATAACTCGCTTGCTCATAAATTAATGTTTTGGAAACTTTTAAATGAATGTTTATAAGTTTCAAGTGAGAGAGAACATGGGTATCTCTTTCAAAACTTTAATTTTTTTAAGTGATTTTGAGCAATTTTCCCTTCTTTGGTAATGGCCGCTATGGCTACAATGTAGGAGCTCTCGAAGTTGAATTTGATGAATATTCATGGGAATAAATTTTAGAAGTTCTTCTTTACTAACTTGGCAAGAAGAATAGTGATATATAGTCATAGTAGTACCAAATTGCGTAGTGGTTATTATCTATTCTTTGAAAACCATTTTCTTTACTTGATTTTATTTAATAGCCAAACACATTAAATTGTATTCTGATCATAGATTATATTTAACTATAAAAATTTCTTTTTTTTAAAGAAGAATTTTATTTTGGATTGGAAATTGAGTTAAGTAGAGATGTTTGAATTAAACTTGGAATCCATTAGTGGTAAAGAAGACTTTAGGCAATATTTGGGCTATGTATCTAAGATCCAACACGTATGGCTTACTAAACTGAAAATTAGATCCTAAATTCACACCAACATTCTCAGGCCTACTAGTGAATTGAGTCAAGTACATATGTTTGGAGGTAACTATGAAATAATTTGAAGTTATTTTATGAGAGCATATCATGTTGCAGAGGATGTGGCTCGACCAGCGGGAGAGGATGTCGCTGGCACGGCTTTTATGGGAGCATATATGGTGGCTAATGGTATGCTCTATCTATGGGGTTAATTCTATGTTGGTATTGTTCTCTAAGAAAGGATTCTTACAACCCTTGTAATGCCATAAAGACCCTAAAGTGGTGGAAACCATTACATTGGTGACCATATTCCTCAACATGACAAAAATTTAAGAGGGCATACTTATACATGGTTGTATGCCAGTTGTTTACTGAAAATTTTAAGTGACGCATTTCAAATCAACATAAAGCACTATACCGCAAACACTTGTGTGTTGGTTCTTTCAAGTGTACAATTTTATTCTTGTGCTTGGAACTGTATACTTACCTCAAAATTTGACATTCAAAATGCACTCTCACTACCAACACTAATCGTTATTGACAATCAAAAGTAATTAAGGGTACAACACTTATTTTTAACGCATATAATATATTTTGAATTCATTAGGTCATCTTATATTCACAAGAATAAATTTGAGAAGTTGGTCCTTACTAGCTTAGTAAGTAGAATAATGATATACAGTAGAATAGTATTGAATTGTGTGGTGGTTATTATCTCTATTATGAAAACCATTTTCTTTACTTGATTCTATATAACAACAAAACACATTAATAGTTATGAGCACATGAACAAGAATGATGAATCCAAAATCACTTCGAGTGCTTAAAAAAAAAGCATAATACATTATTCAAACCCTAAAACAACGACAAAACTAATTGTACAACATTCAAATATTTAGGAAAAAATTAGTGAGGAAAAGATTATGAAGTCATCATAGAAATTCAGTTAAAACAAAATTATGGAGCCATCACAGAAATTGAGTGGGAAGGAATATAAATAATGTATACCTACCTTGTATGGAATACATTTAAAATATATAGGCCTATGGAAATGTCGTGGAATGAAACAAATAACCTCTTCAAAGAAGATACATGCCTTGTTTCCGACAATCTTGTGCACAAGGTAAGGGAAAACACAGTTATTTTATTGTGAAGAAAATCCTATAACTAAAGACTACCTTATAATGCATTCAACCATAAACAATATAGCATTATATTCAATCTAAAACATGATGAACATGGAACTATTGAAAGGTACAAATTGCAAATAACATATATATAAAGAAGTGGCATATCGCATTTGAACCTTTCATTTATAGAACATTTATGGAATTTTTACAATGTAATTGAGATGAAGGTTCTCTAAAAGTATCTAATGCCATATATACATGATGAGGTATATATAAATGTAATTGATAGTAAGGAACTAATCACATATACAAGATGAGGCATGGCATTGGAAACACCAATTAATGTTTATTGTGCTGTTAATATGTGAATGGCATTCTTTCGAGTCAACTCGTATTTTTCTAATTGCGTCTTTTTCATGGATGTGGATAATTTTTTGCCGGAGTTTTCTTATCTTATGAAGCAAGATAATAGTTGGTTGCAATTGATAAAGAGGCAAAGATTGTGGCGACATGATCCTAGTTTGTATATCTTCTAAGGAAAGTTCCAATTGTTGAATTTCTCAACAATATTCATGTAGCGTGGACAAGTAGACCGTATCCATATCTGTTGGTCATAAGAAAAAGGAGAAATAATAATTGTTAGTGGAAATTTGAGGTTAAATGCAATAGTAAGAAATTGTATGTAAACGTTGGTTAGGTAGCATTCAATGCTTAGCATGGGTCAATTTAGGAGATAGAGTGTGTGGTTGATTAGAATGTATTCTCTTGTGGATATTTTGACGCGAAGAGTGATTCTTCTTTTTTCCTACGCTTGAGATATGGATTATCTTGCATGTGTGAGAAGCATGAGAATGAAAATGTTGGATTGATCTGAAGATCCAACAAAGATATTACTCTTGATATGGTAGTAAATGTGAATACATTCATTATTTGGTGCCAATGTCTATAATTTCCTTGTCTAATGTCATACCCTATTATTTATGTGTTTTTAAATGCCATGTCATTGGAAGGGAAAATTATTGACAAGAACCTCTTGTGATCGGGGAAATAGGTACATATGTTGGATGTGGAAAGTACCATAGTGTCCCTTGATATTGGTGAAGTCAACCACCACGAAGAATGACAACTCTCGGGGCTTTCAGTAAGGTGCATATAAGATTGAAATGACCTTGCCAAGCAGACCATTAACAAGGCCTGTATTTACCCACAAGTCATTGGTGAATATAATTTTTTTCTCATTGCATAAGAGGACTTGTTTATCTAAAGGTTCATCTTCTATTGTAGTAGAAGTTTTTTGTCGTTGTTTCTCTACAAATCATATTGCAATTGGCATGTTAATTTTTTTTTAAATTCTTTTAATATGCAAAGAAACCAAATGGTTCGTTGCATATAGGTGCATGGAATATTGGAATATTTGATGCTTTTTATGTGTGATATAGGAGTCATTCCTTGAAATTAGGAGATTCTAGTCTTCTAGAGTAGGTGTTTAACTTTAGAGGTTTAAGAGGAGCTGACAGAAAGAAAATTGGGAAGTACTAGCACCTTGTTGACAAAAAATAGTTGAAATTGTTATGAATGTGTTGAAGCTATGGAATACTACATTACCACATGATGTGTCAACATACAAAGGAATTTCTTTCATAGGTGGTAGCTGGCCTAAATCTCCAACAAATATAATGTTGTGATTGATGAATGGTGTATGCCATTTAGAAGGGAATTCTTCCCTCAAGCGATCATCAATACGGGAAAGAAATTTTTGAGTGATGAATCTTATCTCATCATTTAGAATGTACTTTATATGGCGAAGTTTCTCTTGTAGGTTTAAAAGTGATTGTAATTCAAGAGGATGCATTATTTGCACATGGATGCAAAGGGAAAAATGGATTGTAAGGGAATTTATGTTTGAATATGCAACTCTAGCAAGTGCAAGTAGGAGCAAAGGGCTTTTGTTTGTTGGAGAATTCACCAAGAGTGTGCTTTGTAGAAAAATAATCAAGTAATATTTTCTTGTTGCAACTATTCCTTGGATGATCATTGTGAGTGGAGGGATTAGCGCAATGTTTTTGAATTTAGAAAGGACAATGTCAAAAGTTGTTCTTTGGGTGGAAGAGAAGGGGTGATTCTGGTATGGGATTGAAAAGGGATGATGTTGGATTTTTGTAGTTTAGTGATTGAAATCAGTGAAATGTATGGAAGTTTGTTGCAGGTGGTGATGAATATTAGTATGCAACCAATTATGGTTAACATTGAACCTTTCATGTCCAAGAATTTCAAGGTCATCAACTTTAATGTTGTACGTTGGGTGGAGTTGAGCACAAATTTTCTATTCATCAATATTAATGGAGTCAGGAGTGGCAACCAGAGGAGTTAATGGATCTTCAGGATGCGAGGATTGTGGGGATTCAGGTTATCAATGAACATGCCATGATATATATGTCCGTTTTTTTGTTCCCAATGTGTAATTATTTCCTCATCGGTGGAACAAATGTATGTAGGGAGTTTGCGAAAAGGGAAATATAGTAGTAGTTCACTCCAATAGAAAGCAACATAACAAGGATCCCTAACCAGTGGAGGGACTACACGTTTCCATTCATTTTTCTTTCAATGAGTAGTAAATGACCAAGAATGTGCGACTTCGAGGACCGTCAGTGGTTCCAATGAAGCAAGTCTATTCACATATGCAATAATGAAATTTGGTGTTGAATGGGGTTTTTAAAAATCATGGGAAACATTTTTGAAAATACTTTTGTTAACATTCAAAGAAACAAATGTGTTACTGTAGAGTGAAAGTGGTAGTTTCTGTAACATATGTCATATTTCTTGCACCCCGGTGTCTCTTTCTACAATAGTTTTTGTAAGGAGTTTTCATATGACATTAACAACAGGTGATTCTGGAAGCACAATTTGTGAAAGGCATGATAACATTTGATGGTATATTTCTGAACTTGTTTATGCTTTTGGTACATACTTTGAAATGTACCTTAACACAACATGGAGCGATATAATAGGTTGGAAATCAACATTTTCTCTCCAATTGGAAAGTAGATCAGCATTATGAATGCTCAATCTATCATCGTTGCGAGAAGGGATGTATATTTCATGGCTTTTATCATAAATGAACATTGAATATGATGAATGAAATTCCCATGGTACTCCATATTGATAGCTAAGGACATTGTCATTTTTACAAAGGTAGGAAGATTCATGACACTGTGTGTCGTGGAACATAATTGACAAGTTCTATGTAGCCTTTAGACTGAGTTGATGCAAAGACCGATGTTGTGTCTAGAAGATGGTTCATCAATCATTTTTTATGAAGCACGTGATTCTGATGCTAAAGATGACACAAATTCAATTGGTTACATACTCATCGAAATAATTCTTAGCATCAACGACTTTTGTTTCATTGTTCCAATGAAGAGTGTCCATATTTGGTGCATCATGCAATTGAATATCTTCTCATCCTAATGCAATTCAATCATTTCTTCTTCCACCCAGTAAGATTATGGAATGAAAATAGCACATAGTACACCATCTGTGTTTTCCTCTTTCCTTGATAGTGCATCCACCACAATATTTTGTTTTCTATTTTTGTAGATAGATTAAAAGTTATAACCCAACATATTTGTGGCCCATTTTCATTTCTCTTCTTAAGAGATTCTTTGCTCCAAAAAATACTTCATGTTATCATGCTCTATTTTTACTATGAAGGGTCTTCCTATTGAGTATGGACACCATTTCTTAATTGCATGTAGTATGGCAAATTTTTTTTTTTCATAAAAGGGTTTGAGTATGTTCTTTCTTTTAAGTTTAGTACATTCAAAGGCAAGGGGCCTTCCTTCTTGTTTGATTTTTTTTACTATAGTGACACAAGTTTCGACCATAGGGTGCCAACAAAGATTTTACAATAGTCTAACATGTCACCTACATTTTCAATCCTCTGCAAGGGAATAATATATCATCCGAGGCTTTCCGAGGCTTAGAAGTGATATGTTTGGGTTTCAAAAAGTAAGAAGGTTTACTCCATCAATTTAAACATGCATTAAAACCATTAAAATTCACAAATCTTTAGAATAACCCTCACGCAAAACTAAATCAATGCATAATAATGAACTTATTGGAGGACTTTAATAATTTTAAAAAGTTCTATATAACACAATCACATTCAATTATAAGCACACATGTATAGATCCCTGGAACAACGTCCTTTCATTTTATATTAAAAGAAGTTCATTATGCCATAGATCCGCAAAGAATATGCGGGATATTTTTAGGATTCCCTCCGAACTCACGCTACAGACTCAAAATACATTAGAGTTTCAACATATTTTAGGAGTAGAATTTAAGTGCTTATTTTGGTAGCATTACAACCATTCTTTGATCTCTCTCTTCATAGATTACTCTATGGGGCTATATATGGTTTTGGCCTCTTGGATATTTTCCACACTTGCTTGATAAGGTCCAACCTAATCATCTTACTAAGATCTATCTGCTTGATCCACATTTTCTTGATTTCTTCAAAGTTAGCATCTGGATTCCTCTTTCGTTACCTGAACGAGTTACATTGTAACTACTCACTTTCCTTACTTGTCATTTTTTTTCTTTTCTAATGTTTCTTTGTGGCCAAACTAACCCTCTTATTTTCACTTGTGCTTCTTATTTCCGTGGCTATTTTCTATCAAATTATGTCTTCGAAAAACCAAGGACCCAACAAGTCCCAACCATAGTCCACCAAATTTCACTCGAGTCAATATTTTTCTTGTGCACATGGTGCGTCTTGTCGTTGCGCAGTTTATGCTAGTGTTATATGTTCTTGTATAGATGCTTCTCCTTTAGACAAAGGACCCAACTCCATGACAGTCTCTAAAACCTGGCCACTAAAGTTGTTGTAGACATCTATTGTATCTCTCCATGTGGTTATTAGAGTGGAGACTTTATCACTAAATTTCTTAGTGGTCTCTACATCTATCTTTTTAGGGCATGTTGTAAGCAAAGTATTCCATTGAACATTTGCATGAAAATAAAGCTTTCATAATTGCATGTATTTACATTAGTGTCACACTTAATTTCCGCGATAGTAGTTTTATCTTTGTGGAAATCCTCTTTTGATCCATGAATCCATTTGCTTACATCTTTAGCTTGATGAAAGAGCTTTTGTTGTTGTGCCAGGTCTACATTAGTGAGACATTCCTCCATCAACGTTTTACTCTACTCTCGTACCTATTAAGGGAGTTAGTTGTGTTTAGCAAGCAATCTTGACCAATCTTGTACTTCGCAAATAATTTCCTGTGAATCCCTTGTCTACTACTGGGTTATGATTTGGAGTGAAAATCCTCACTCTATGATTTGATGAATTTGTTACTGAAATTTCTCTGTACGATTGGAAGTTGTATTCCATAATCTAACCGATGGTTCCAAATACGTGCAAATCACACAACTTCATGAGAGTGGACTTGTGTAGTGGCTGGAAATCTGGCTTATTCTCTACAATAAGTTCATGAGATAAATTTGAGGTAGTATCCATCTAGACTTTAGGAGTCAGGGCTAGAAATAGAGCAGGGCCTGAGAAATCATTGTGAACCAAAGTTGATTTCTCATGTTTTCCCAATATCTCATCTATGGGCTCAATGCGGTTGTCAGAGAAATCAAAAGGGATGGTGGATTTATTGGAGTGAGGCATGGAAGAAGGTCAATAACTATAAACAAAGTGAATGGGTGGACACTTACGGGATTTTGAAAGAAAGGAACTTGATGGAAAAGATAGGGTGAAAGACTTGAGAAATTATAAAGACACAAATGAACAATATTGCTTAAATGCCCTATACTTATATAAAAATTCACTTATGTGAGAACATGAGACCATTGGACATGATATTAAAAATATAATACTAACAAAATCAAAGTTGGATTCAATACTTTATGATACCCACCACACGAATCCCCAGTACATGACACAAACTGACCAAAAGGCATTTGAAATGACAACTAGATGGAAGGGAAAAGGTAACCAACAATTTCAAATGGAAATAAAGTTAACAGAATTGACAGTTACAGGGAAAAGACTTGACTGTTGAAAAGACTCATATTAGATGATAATGATGATGATGATCTACTAAAACACCACCAATATGATCTACAAAAACTTTAAAAAAATAAAAGATTAATTAAAAGTTAGATAAATAGTTACAAAAAGCTAACATTAGAAGCATCAAACTTAAAAATCAAATTCTAATTAAATGATGTGATCTTTATAGTTAACCTTTACTTACTCATAACTATTCGTATAGGGTTCTTATCCATAAACCATGTAATTGTGGAAAATGCAAGAGCTAGGAATGAAGTATTGATCCGTGTTCTTCCAATGCACCGGTAAATCATGGCCATGCCTTTCATTTTTTTTTTAAGAGAATAAAGGTATTCCATGCCACATTAGTATATCATACCTAACTTTAATGTGAAAACAACGTGTATGATAGATAATTTCAAATTTCCTTTGGTCAGAAGTATTACATGCTAACTTTAATTTGACAACGACGTGTATGATAATTTCCATAATTTTAAGAAAACTTCAAATTTCCTTTAGTCATAAGTATTCCATGCCAACTTTAATTTGACAACAACGTGTGTGATAATTTCCATAATTTTAAGATAATCCAAATTTCCTTCACAGGATGAGAATCTATTTCAAAATTAATACACATTATATTTTTTAATAATAAAATTATTGTGCTAAGAAGTGTTTTACAACGGAGTATAAAAGAGATTCGTAAATATAATATGAGAAAATAAATATTTTTACACGCTGTTTCAGGGAGGAGATGATGCTGTTTCAGGGAGGAGATGATGTCTGGAAACGAATATGGCAACATAAATATCGAATGCCTCAGTCCCCTGTGGAACGATTACGATTACAGGAAACCCCTAGGGGGTCACAGATTTGGGATTTCGCCACTAGAAATAAGGCTTTAGTGCAGGACTATGCCTTTTGGGAAATCTGGGATGGTAGTTCTGCCCGTTTTTTGGAGGATAGTTGGCAACAGTGGGGCATTCTGAATAGAATACCGAGTCTGCAAGAAGTAAAAGATATAGCGCAACGAAACGGGTTGAATTATGTTAAAGACTACTGGAAACGAGTGGCACATTTCGATATATGGAGAGAATGGCGAAGACCGGATGAATGGGTGGATAACCTTGGACAAGAGGCTCGACAAACGTTTGATAGGACATTAGAAACACGGAAAATAAAATTTCGAGAAGGTACCGATATCCTAAGATGGGGTAAGGAAATGATTGGCATGTTTACAGTAAAAGAAGCATATTATTGGGCTACGTAGGAGGATAGACCGGAAGAGCCAGTAGAGTGGAAAAATATCTGGGGAGGTAAATGGTGGCCTAAGGTTACTTGCTTTGCTTGGCTGGTATGCAGAGGAAGGATCCTCACCTGGGATAATATGCAGAAACGAGGAACGATAGGCCCATCCCATTGCCATATATGTAATAAGGCTTTTGAAACCCAAGAGCATCTGTTGAATCACTGTATGTATACTCTCAGCATTTGGGAGGAAATTAGAGTACTTTTCGGTATGACGAGGAGGGATCCTGGTAGTATCAGAAATACGTTGTTTCACTGGGGCAAAGGCAATTTCCAAAGTTGAGTCGTTAGGAGACTTTGGAATCTCGCACCTGGTTTTGTCATCTGGGCGATATGGAAAGAAAGGAATAGACGAATCTTTAGGGATACCTATTGGCAAGGGCAGCAGCTTTGGGAGGAAATCTGTCGATCTTTGAAAGAAACGATTTTAGCAGCAGCTTGGGATGAAGAGGATTGGCGTTTGACTCCGGAGGAACAGAGGATTATATCTAAACTAAATTTGGATTTCCAAATGCTTTATCCCAATCCAGAGCGGAAACTAAAGAAAGAGGTACCGAGCCCTAACCATTATAGAATGCCTGGTGATCGAAGACTGAAACTTAATTTTGATGGTGCCTCCAAGGGCAACCCGGGGCAAGCAGGTTTTGGGGGTCTTTTCAGGGATAATAGTGGTCATACAAGATGGATTTATGCTGAAGATGGAGGAGAGATGGCAAATAATGAAGCGGAGTTATGGGCAGTTTATCATGGCCTCAGGATAGCAGTTCGAAATGGTTATATGAGTTTAGAAATAGAGGGTGATTCACTAATTACTGTTGACATGTTGAAGAAGTTAAGGAACGGAAAGAGTTGGATCTCTGTGTCGAAAAGTTGGTGGATAGTAGCGATCCTTCAGGACATTGAACAACTCTTGCGTAGGATTGAATACATAATGATCACTCATGTACTACGCAATGGCAACCGGGCAGCCGATCTCTTGGCTAATTGGGGTTGTGGAGGGCCGAATAGGAGAGTAGATTGCAGCTGGATGTCGGTACAAGAAGATCAAAGCTGGCATGACTTAGATATAATTTTAAACCAAGATTATGTTGATGCGACTGCTCAGCCGAGGGGTTTGGAGGAATGATTTCCTTATACCTAGATTACGATGCCACAAATGTTTTGCAGAGGAATCATTAAACAACTGGGGATGATACTACGCAGGAGGAAGGACAGCGCACTTAAGATGCGATCATGCTATCCATTAATCCGATCTTATGTGATTAATGGCCTCAAGGCTAGCATGCGACCCAGGGAGAGATTGAGCATCCCAAGATGCAATCTGGCTAAGGTACCGAGGCGATGTTCTAGTTATGGCGGCGCAATACTACTACCCTCCCATAATGGAGGTATAACTGGCAGGGAGATTAATGATATAGCTGGAGGTATAACTGGCAGGGATCTTAATGATATAGCAAGGCAGCGACGATTCATGATAGCAAGGTGGCAGTCTCCTGATTCCTCAAGTCATGCATGTAAATACCTTAACCTCCATCTGCAATGCAATAGGGTAAGGAAATACGAAGCCGAATTACAGAAGCAGAACGACTGTAGGATGGCGGAGTATCTGGAGCGGGGAGGAGGCAGGATTACGAGGAGTAAAATGGTGACCCCAATGGAGAAAGGCAAGAGTACTATTGGGGAAACCATGCAGAAGGCTTTTATTGATATTCAGGAGGATTCGGAAGAGGAATTCGACATGACAAAGTTCTTCGCAGAGGAAGAACCTAAACGGGGAGGGAAAGGAAAGGTGGGCATGGGGAAGCCCCAAATGCGAACAGTGGAAGGTAGTGAGGAGGAGAGCGAAGACCTAAGTGATGATGAACAAGACTGGGGCAGAGTAATGCGAGGACGAGGATTGCAGCGTAGGCGAGGGAGACCTGCGGGCCGAGGTGGTCGAGGCACTTGAAACACCAATCTGCATGCGGAGATGGGGGAGGGAGTAGCCAGTGAGGGACGTGGGAGAAAGCGGGGGAAGAAGGATTTGAGGAGGCGTTTGCAAGAAGCAGAAGCTGCGTATGTGGTGGATACTAATCCTAATATTCGACGGATGATAGAACAGATGGAGGACGAAGCTTTGCAGGGGTACTCTGAGCGAGAGATGGATGATTGGGAACAATACCTCCCGGATCCTGGACACACCCGAGGTAGAATGTCATTATATAAACAGTCTTTGCATGTTTATTGGGGGATGAAACGTTTATTAGCTAAGACAATGGAACAAGTTGCTTTAGAGATGGCAGAATTGATTCAAGGAATTCCAACTATGAAAAAGGAGCTGAAAAACATTCAAGTGATTCTCATGATACAAGAAAAGAAGATGGATGATATTGTGCAGCTGCTACAAGCAGGAGATTCGGGCAACAAGCTGGAGAAGGAAGCAAAGGATGAACCGAAGCAGTCATAGGTTGCAGCAGCGGTGTAGAGGTCTATTCTGCGTAGTTGCTTTTATATGTTTTGTTTCTACATATTTTGATGATACTGTCTCAACAGAAAAACTCTAAATTGTTAATACGGATAGATGTTTATATTGTCTGGATAGATAGATTGGTGACATTTTGTTTCTGGATGGCTTTGAAACATTTCAGACGGTAAGAAGCCCGGTTTCCCTTAAGGGCAGGTGGAGACCTGTCCAGTTTTGTAATTGTCAAATGGTTTCTAGTAATGGAAAATAGAGTACTGCATTAGCTTACAAAAAAATAACAGCATATTGAATTTACGTGTTCACTAAATTAAATAATGATAAAATACAAAAAATAATATATAAATTATAAAAAATTAAAATAATAAAATTCAATTTGTTATATTCTAATTTTGTTTTTATTTATAAAATTATAAACATTTTTTAGATAAATTATAGATATATATTAGTGAAAAACTATTTCGTCTTAAGGTTAGACTATATAACATTAAACACAAAAAAATTAATTATAGATATTTATACTCACTGTACCTTAAATATTATTAACTTGTAAGTAGATTTTGTTACAATACCATGGGCCAATACCATCAACCACCAATACCATGTGCCCAAAAATCATTTCTCATTTCACAATCAAAATATTTTATTAATATTTTATTTTTGTAACATTTTATAAAAAAAATTAATTAAATTTAAAAACAAATATTTTATAATTATTTTTGAGATATATCTAAACTCTCTATCAAATTAAAATATATATGATATAAATAGCTATAAATTAAGATCTATTTTACTATACAAATTAAAATAATCCATAAAAATGCAATACTTACCATATAACAAGATTTTAAACTATGGATATTCACCTTCCCATTACCATGGATATTATTAACTTGTAAATTAGCTTTGTTACAATACCATGGCTCATCACGTCTCATCAATACCCAAAAGACACCTCTCATTTCACAATCAAAATATTTTACAATTTTATTTTAAATTTATTTCCATTATATTTTTGTGGTGAGAGACATTATGGAAGAGATGTTGTAATGTCATGTTATGTTATCTAAAAAATTTCACTCAGTGAAATTACATAAAAATACAAAAAATAAAATAAAATTATTCATTATAATTATTAATTATAAAATTTTGACTACACGAAATTACATAAAAATAAAAATTATATTAAAAATAAAATAAAATAAAATCATATAATAATTATAATTACTAATTATTAATAACTAAACTAGTTTAAATCTATTTTAATTCTAAATTTATAAAAGGATCAAATTTCTCGAAATGCAAATTTCTTTTAAAATTTTGTACTCAAAAAAAATTTGCATATGAAGAGATTTGATCCCTCTACTTAATATATTTAAACTTAAAATAAATTTAATCTTATCACTTAAAATTGTCAAAATAAAAACCAACAAAAAGTAAATTCATTTCAGGTACGGCTAAACCAACAAAAAGTAGATTCATTTCATGTACAGCTAAACTTGGTAGATTTTGATAGCAAAGCAAGAAATTGTCATGAACAAAGCAATTTCTTTAGATTTTTTTTCCAGAAATGAAAAAAGCTTGATCGTTTTATATAAGATATATAAAGAAACAGATAAGTACATTGCTTGTAATTCTGCGAATGACTCCATAAGTTCTGGATCCTTCTGGATCCTTTGACAAGCTGAAGAGCATAGAGCATAATCCAAAAAAAGCAAGACATTTGCCGAGAAAAACACAAAACAATAGAACATAGACGGTCAACTAGCTTCCTGATTGCATTGTTCATAGAAGCTATTTCTTTAGATTGATTCTAAAACGGCGTCTACTTTCAGTTAAAGAAAGATAGAACACGAGTAGTCAAGCCTTGATAAGTGAATTCTTGGTATCGGGCTTTCCGGTAAGCCATGAGAAAATTCCACTCAAGAAGATACACTTATGCAATTGCAATCAAATTTGGCACATTTGTATACTTCTAGAAAAGATATGCCTTCAAAGAAAATTGCTTCAGCCTCCACATTCTGCACATTAGATTCTAACACCCTCTTCTAATCAGAAGTATAGAACAGGGTATACTGTCAAGTTTCCTTGGCAGTGGAGACAGTGATATCGCAAACAAACGCCAATGGCTACAAAACAGTATAATGAAAATGAATGATATTCATAGAGTAACCTGAGTGTAAAATGATTTTTAAACCCTTTAACAAAAGAAAATTTAAATTATCTATTTTTCCGTAGAAAATAAATGAAATGATGTTAGAAGTAAATAAAAACTTAATGTATTAAAGGTGCTAACTTCAACTTCAATATAAATTATTAATGTCAATCTCTTTTGGATTTATAAGATTTTAGAATTAAACACATGATTTTAATTCTTAACTTTTCTCAAATTTATTATTTATTTATTAATTTTCAGATTAAGACATAATAAAGAAACATGGAAATAAATATCACATATCATAAAACATTTAAAATTTGAATTGAATAAGTAACAGAATGGAAGGTTATACTATCCTTACTTAATTATTATTCGACATAATTAATGAGCTTTTTTTTCCAACACCAATGCAATAGGTAGTGTTAGCTCATTAGAATGTGTATTTGTTATATATATTTTGATTAATAAAAACATTTTTTATAAAATTTTGTATTAAATATTTTAAAATATTTATAATAGGATAAATAAATTATTATGTGAATGGTATAGATTTAATTTTTATTGGATATTTTAAATATTTATAGTAGTATACTTAAATTTAATGTTAGAATTTATTTTCAATGTAGTTATGTTTTTTTTGTCTTTTAATTAAATTGATAAGTCATAATATTAGCCCAAAATATCGTAACAAAGCCTAAAGTAGGAATACATCTTCATGAATTGTTTTCTGTTTTTCTAAATGTATATTGAAAAAATCGTATTTAAATAGTAATTGCTATATTAAAGTTTTCAGGGGAAGGGCATCCCAGCTGAAGAAGCAACATATACATTATATATAATCATCTGTACATCTGATATCCCTGCTGAAGAAGCAACATATACATTATATACAATCATTTGTACCTCAAACATCTATTGTGCGTAGGCAACTTAGCAATCCGATGGAGCGGCGATACGAAATGATACAATATGCTGCAGAGCAGTGCTACATGCAATGTATGTGAATCGAACCTGGGTGGGGGGCCACAAGCCGACCGTCGCAACCACCCGGGCTAAACGACCACGTGCAACTACTATATTAAAGTTATATATTACTTAGATAGTAAAAAAATATGCATCTACATAAAAAGAAAAACAATTTAACCACACTAAAAAATATCCTAACAAATGAAAAAGACTTTAACCACATTAGGAAAAACCTTAACAAAATTCTGAAGTGACATTGCATATAGCATTTTGGTTGTTTTTGTTGCAATAAAAGTTTGGTGTTGAGTTTGAGGTTGTTGTTACGCCTTATAAAGTTACTGCAATGTCATAATCAATCCACTCTGTCCGATCTCTCTTCCAAAGTTATTGCAATGTCATAATCAATCCACTCTGTCCTATCTCTCTTCCAGAGTTGTTAATAGAACTCACCACCTCAGTTTTTTTACTTGCTGATCATTACCATGGTAATATTAAATTATTTTAATTATTTATTTTAGAAAATGAAAAGGTATAACCACCCAACCATGCATCATCATTAACTTTATGTGTTACCTCGTATGCCCTTTGGGATTCACTTCACACCGAAATTGACTTCTAGTGATGTCATATCAAAGTTAGTTGAGGCATTGTCGTAAACATGGCCCTAACATTCATGTTGGGTAAAGTGAAAGAAGGGGAGTCATATTGTTATGGCAATGAAATTACCTTATTTAGCCGTAGATGTTAAGTTCGAAACTAAAAACAAGATATTAAAAAAATAATTTTGAAAAGGTATATTTATCTCCTTGAGATATTCAAATTCACGAGGTGGAAATAAATCAGCGGCCATAGAATTTTTGGGCATGTAAACCGTTGTTTGCATTGTCACATTATAACTCTTTTACTGTACTCCCAGTTGAGTTTCTTGAAGCATTGTCAAATCCATTATTATTTAAGAAAAGATGACACTATCTAAAATGTCCAAATAAAGTTTGAGGAAAAAGTTATTCAGAAGCAAAGGAAATCTCCTGCATTTTAATTGGTTTTATTATCAACCGTTTCAAATCAGACTCAAGTAAATATCAACCACCGAAAGAGAAATAACCAAAACGTCGAGTGGCCTTTAAACACCTAATTTGCTGGATCATGTTTAAGATTTTCATCAGAGCAAGGCACCACGCATTTGTTGTTAAATAGTTTGGCTGGGGAACAACATGCAGAAATGATAAAGTTAAACATATTTTTGTAGGCAATAGCATTACATTAACATTTCTCTACTTCAAAGCGATGATTGCGTCCTTCGAGAATAAGCCAACTCGACTTTGAACCCCGAACATTTATTATTGTACAAATAGAGAAGACAACCAAACAGTGATGATGTAATTCATATTTTTGAGGGTTAATAGAAATTTTGTGGTGAAATTTATGAGTTCCCATGTGTTTGTTTATTTTTAATTTTTGTGTGTATGTTCCTAAGTTATGGTTGTGATTCATCTGAAGTGAAGCCAAAAGAGTTTATCCATTATATGGGATAACTCGCTTGCTCATAACTTAATGTTTTGGAAACCTTTAAATGAATGTTAGATAACATGGGTGTCTCTTTCAAAACTTTTATTTTTTTAAGTGATTTTGAGCAATTTCCCCTTCTTTGGTAGTGGCCGCTATGGCTACAATGTAGGAGCCCTCGAAGTTGAATTTGATGAATATTGATGGGAATAAATTTTAGAATTTGGTCTTTACTAACTTGGCAAGAAAAATAATAGTGATATATAGTCATATTAGTACCAAATTGTGTGGTGGTTATTATCTATTTTTTGAAAACCATTTTCTTTAATTGATTTTATTTATTAGCAAAATACATTAAATTATATTCCCATCATAGATTATATGAAATCATAAAAAATACTTCTCTTTTTAAAGAAGAATTTTATTTTGGAGTGGAAATTGAGTTGGGTAGAGATGTTTGAATTAAACTTGGAATCCATTAGTGGTAAGGAAGACTTTAGGCAATATTTGGGCTGTGTATCTAAGGTCCAACACCTATGGCTAAACTGAAAATTAGATCCCAAAATCACACCAACATTCTTAGGCCTACTAGTAAACTGAGTTAAGTACATGTGTTTGGAGGTAACTATGAAATAATTTGAAGTTATTTTATGAGAGCATATCTAGTTGCAGAGGATGTGGCTCGACCAGCGGGAGAGGATGCCATCGGCAAGGCTTTTATGGCAGCATATCCGGTGGCTAATGGTATGCTCTATCTATGGGTTAATTCTATGTTGGTATTGTTCTTTAACAAAGCATTCTTACAGCCCTTATAATTCCATAAAAACCCTAAAGTGGTGGAAACCATTACATTGGTGACCATATTCCTCAGCATGACCAAAATTTAAGAGGACATACTTATACATGGCTGTATGCCAGTTGTTTACCAAAAATTTTAAGTGAAGCATTTCAAATCGACATAAAGCACTATACCGCAAACACTTGTGTGTTGGTTTTTGCAAGTGTACAATTTTATTCTTGTGCTTGGAAGTGTATATTTATCTCAAAATTTGACATTCAAAATGCACTCTCACTACCAACACTAATCGTTATTGACAATCAAAAGTAAATAAGGGTACAACACTTATTTTTAACACATATAATATATTTTGAATCGATCAGGTCATCTTATATTCACGGGAATAAATTTGAGAAGTTGGTCCTTACTAACTTAGCAAGTAGAATAACGATATACAGTAGAATAGTATTGAATTGTGTGGTGGTTATTATCTCTATTATGAAAACCATTTTCTTTACTTGATTCTATATAACAACAAAACACATTAATAGTTATGAGCACATGAACAAGGATGATGAATCCAAAATCACTTTAAGTGCTAAAAAAAAAACATAATACATTATTCAAACCCTAAAACAATGACAAAAATAATTGTACAACATTCAAATATTTAGGACAAAAATCAATGAGGAAAAAAATATGAAGTCATCATATAAATTCAATTAAAAACAAAATTATGGAGCCATCAAAGAAATTGAGTGACAAGGAATATAAATAATGTATACCTACCCTGTATGGAATACACTTAAAATATACAAGCCTATGAAAAAGTCGGGAAATGAAACAAATAACCTCTTCAAAGAAGATACATGCCTTGTTTCTGACAATCTTATGCACAAGGTAAGGGAAAACATAGTTATTTTATTGTGAAGAAAATCATATAACTAAAGAATACCTTATAATGCATTCAATCATAAACAATATATCATTATATTCAATCCAAACCATGATCAACATGGAACTATTGAAAGGTACAAATTGCAGATAACATATATATAAAGAAGTGACATATCGCATTTGAATCTTTCATTTATAGAACATTTATGGAATTTTTACAATGTAATTCAGATGAAGGTTCTCTAAAAGTATCTAATGTCATATATACATGATGAGGTATATACAAATGTAATTGATAATGAGGAACTAATCATATATACAAGATGAGGCATGGCATTGGAAACACTAGTTAATGTTTATTGTGGTGTTAATATGTGAATGACATTCTTTCGAGTTAACTCATATTTTTCTAATTGTGTATTTTTCATGGATGTGGATAATTTTTTGTAGTGGTTTTCTTATCTTGTGAAGCAAGATAATAGTTGGTTGCAATTGATAAAGAGGCAGAGATTGTGGTAACATGATCCTAGTTTGTATATCTTCTAAGGAAAGTTCCAATTGTTGAATTTCTCAACAATATTCGTATAGCGTGGACAAGTAGACCATATCCATATCTGTTAGTCATAAGCAAAAGGAGAAATAATAATTGTTAATGGAAATGTGAGGTTAAATGCAATAGTAAGAAATTGTATGTAAACGTTGGTTAGGTATCATGTGATGCTTAGCATGGGTTGATTTAGAAGATAGAGTGTGTGGTTGATTAGAATGTATTCTCTTGTGGATATTTTGACACAAAGTGTGATTCTTCTTTCTTCCTACGCTTGAGATATTGATTATCTTTCATGTGTGAGAAGCATGGGAATGAAAATTTTGGATTGATCTGAATATCTGACAAAGATATTACTCTCGATATGGTCATAAATGTTAATACTTTCATTATTTGGTACTGATGTCTATAATTTCCTTGTCTAATGGCATACCCTATTATTTATGTGTTGTTAAATCCCATGTAATTCGAAGGGGAAATTATTAACATGAACCTCTTGTGATGGGGGAAATGGGTACATATGTTGGATGTGGGAAGTACCATAGTGTCCCTCTATATTGGTGGAAGTCAACCACCACAAAGAATGAAAACTTTTGGGGCTTTCAGTAAGGTGCATATAAGATTGAAATGACCTTGCCAAGTAGACCATTAACAAGGCCTATATTACCCATAAGTCATTGGTGAATATCATTTTTTTCTCATTTCATAAGAGGACTTGTTTATCTGAATGTTCATATTTTGTTGTAGTAGAAGTTTTTTGTTGTTGTTTCTCTACAAATCATATTGCAATTGGCATGCTCATTTTTTAAAAAAATCTTTTATTATGCAAAGAATCCAAATGGTTCGTTGCATATAGGTGCATGGAATCTTGGAATATTTGATACTTTTTGTGTGTGATATAGGAGTCGTTCCTTGAAATTAGGAGATTCCAGTCTTCGAGAGTAGGTGTTTAATTTTTGAGGTTTACGAGGAGCTGATGGAAAGAAAATTGG
Organism: Pinus tabuliformis; assembly: GCA_031772625.1. Taxonomy (NCBI): domain Eukaryota; kingdom Viridiplantae; phylum Streptophyta; class Pinopsida; order Pinales; family Pinaceae; genus Pinus; species Pinus tabuliformis. Next base: position 998,338,248 of record CM062807.1, on the reverse strand, counting down.
GAAGTACTAGCACCTTGTTGATGAAAAATAGTTGAAATTGTTATGAATGTGTTGAAGCTATGGAATACTACATTACCACATGATGTGCCAACATACAGATGAATTTCTTTCATAGGTGGTAGCTGGTCTAAATCTCTAATAAAGATAATATTGTGATTGATGAATGGTGTATGACATTTAGGAGGGAATGCTTCTCTCAGGCGATCATCAATATGGGAAAGAAATTTTTGAGTGATGAAGCTTATCTCATCAATTAGAATGTAATTTATATGGTGAAGTTGCTCTTAGAGGTTTCAAAGTGATTGTACTTCAAGAGGATGCATTATTTGCACAGGGATGCAAAGGGAAAAATGGATTGTAAGGGAATCTATGTTTAAATATGCAACTCTAGTAGGTGTAAGTAGTAGCAAGGGTTTTTTGCTTTTTGGAGAATTCACCAAGAGTGTGCTTTGTAGAAAACTAATTAAGTAAGATTTTCTTGTTGCAACGATTCCCTCGATGATAATTGTGAGTGGAGGGATTAGTGCAATTTTTTTGAATTTAGAAAGGACAATGTCAAAAGTTGTTCTTTGGGTGGAAGAGAAGGGGTGATTCTGGTGTGGGATTTAAAAGGGATGATGTTGGATTTTCGTAGTTGAATGATTGCAATTAGTGAAATGTATGGAAGTTTGTTGCAGGTGGTGATGAATATTAGTATGTGACCAATTATGGTTAGCATCGAACTTTTCATGTCCAAGAATTTTGAGGTCATCAACTTTAATGTTGTACCTTGGGTGGAGTTGAGCATGGATTTTCTATTCATCAATATTGGAGTCAGGAGTGGCAACCAGAGGAGTGAATGGATCTTCATGATATGAGGATTGTGGGGATTCAGGTTATTGATGAACATGCCATAGTATATATGTTCATTTTTTTTGTTCCCAATGTGTAATTATTTCCTCATCGGTGGAACCAATGTATGTAGGGAGTTTGTGAAAAGGGAAATATAACAGTAGTTCACTCCAATAGAAGGCAACATAACAAGGATCCCTAATCATTGGAGGGACTACATGTTTCCATTCGTTTTTCTTTCGATAAGTAGTAAATGACCAAGAATGTGCGACTTCGAGGACTGTCAGTGGTTCTAATGAAACAAGCCTATTCACATATGCAATAATGAAATTTGGTGTTGAATGGGGTTTTAAAAATCATGGGAAACATTTTTGAAAATAGTTTTGTTAACATTCAAAGAAACAAATGTGTTACTATAGAGTGGAAGTGGTAGTTTTTGTAACATATATTAGATTTCTTACGCCCCAGTGTCTCTTTCTACAATAGTATTTGTAAGGATTTTTCATATGACATTAACAACAGGTGATTCTGGAAGCACATTTGTGAAAGGCATGATAACATTTGATGGTATATTTTTGAACTTGTTTATGCTTTTGGTATATACTTTGAAATGTACCTTAACGCAACATGGAGCGATATAATAGGTTGGAAATCAACACTTTCGCTCCCAATGGAAAGTAGATCAGCACTATGAATGCTCAGTCTATCATCATTGCGAGAAGGGATGTATATTTTATGGCCTTTATCATAAATGAAAATTGAATATGTTGAGTGAAATTCCCATGGTAGTCCATATCGATAGCTAAGGAAATTTTCCTTTTTACAAAGGTAGGAAGATTCATGACACTGTGTGTCATTGAACATAATTGACAAGTTCTATGTAGTCTTTAGACTGAGTCATTGCAAAGATCGATGTTATGTCTAGAAGATGGGTCGTCAAATATTTTTTATGAAGCACATGATTCTGATGCTAAAGATGACACAAATTCAATTGGTTACATACTCATCAAAATAAATCTTAGCATCAACGACTTTTTGTTTCATTGTTCCAATGAAGAGTGTCCATATTTGGTGCATCATGCAACCAAAAGAAACCATGTATTTGTGAAGATCCTCAATGTTGGCATTTGTATATGAAGAACATATGAGAGTCAAAATTTGTAGAATAAGCATATTCATAATGTAAAAAATAACGGAGAAAATAATGGTTAGATTGAAATATGCACAAATAATAAAGTGTGTGAGAGATGTTTTTTAGGACTTATTCGAGGAAAATTTTAAATCTGCATTTCATATATTGGGTCTTTAGATGTCAGTTTTTTTTATTACATTTTGAATTTTCCATTAGTAAATATTGCTGAAATTTGAGGGAACTTTGTCAATAATGATCATGTGCAAGCCATGTCACATGGTATCAGCTGCACCGAGGGTAAAGAAGAATGTTGAGCTTCCTATTTGTGTGATCATATTAGTCAGTTCACATTATCTCATGTTCCAGAAAGAGCATTTTCCTTGAAGACGTCAACTGAAGAACATAACTTGTATTGGGAATTTGGAATCTGAAAAGTCATGAAGACATTTTTGAGGATTGAAACAGTTGTTTGTAAGTTGTTCTCAATGATTTTTTTCACAAATATAGTAGCAGTTTCTTGTCTATGATGGTGCATAAGAATGTTGTATAAGTAGAAGCAGAATCTTGGATGTTGGCTGGATTAGTTATCATGGTAGGGAATTAATTCCAAAGCATATTCATGCATCTCAACTTTGTAATTCTTGGTTGCGCAATCATGGAAATACTTGTAGGAAAGTGTGTGAGGAACGACGTAACAAAAAGGTCTTCCATGGTATATTCATTCATAGTTTTTTGAAGAAAAAATCCCTTCTATAGGTAGAAGTTAAGTCCATAGATCTAGTGGCTTGATTTGGAAACAACAAAGACAAAAATACTTATGCTTTCCTTAGAGAAATTAGAACATGCAAGAAAGACCTACCTGGAGTCCAACGCAAGTTCTTCTCTTCTCTTTTCTTGTAAGCTCTAACTCCGACTACAATTTCTGTAAGTGGAGACTACAAAACAACTATAACAAGAAAGATAACGACAAGATACAAATATGACAGACTAATATCTGTAATCAATCATTAAAGAAGGCATTAAAATACATATGCATCAAATAGACATAAGTATACGAAAACAAATATTTTTGTATTAATGAAATGTAGGAGAAGATTACAACCCCTTTACAAATCTTGACCATGTAGATTTCTGCCACCTAAATTATCCTTAGCCACAAAGAAAACCTTCAATCACAACTCAAGGATGGTAATGGATCCTTAGGTAAAAGACAACAGCATTAGGGCATAACTAATAGTCTCCAAAAGCCAACCCAAACTCTATGTGAAGTAGTGAATTTATAGGGGTAATAGGGTAGTTTGGGTTTTACCAATCCAGGAATTAGATCAACATATGAGGGAGGATAAGCTCTAGGGATAATAGATAAGATCCCAAGGATAGGAGTTTGAGATCCCAATAAATAGGAAATGGTTAAAACCACTTTGGAAGATTATGGAAACAGAAGATTCAATTTTATTTTTTATTTTTATTGAAATTTAAGAACCATTGCACTTGCAACAAAGGAAACATGTAATAATCAATGTAGTTTCTGAGTTATGCAACATGAAACAATGCATGTTTTTGGAAAGGAAATTGTGATGGTGTTATGAAACCAGCTCACAAAAAGATAGAAAATATAGATCAACGCCTTAGAAATAATCCTCTTCAAGGGGGAAACCTCCTTTACATTACACAAATGAACAATTCTTGGATGATACAAATGACAAGACCTCCTTTCTATATATAGGAGTCTAAGGGGTCATAATATAATTAGAGCTGACATAACAATAATAATGTAAGGGCACAATAATAACAATAGTGGGCTTCTATGGGGCAAAATAATAACAATATGGTGACTACATGGGCACATCAATATAATAAGGGGGTTGTACTAATAACAATAAGAGGTTGCAATAGTAGTAGTGGGACCTAACAGATGGGTCCAAAAACTAGGTTTTTGAGCTCACTAACCCATAAAACTTAGAATATTTGTAGAGATAATGCTTAAGGCTTTGTAAATGGATGATTGCAAGGTGTCAAAATTTTGATTGAACCAGTTTCCGTGCCATTTAAGTGAATGAGAAAAAATGTCTTATAATAGATTACACCCTAGAGTACAAAGTTAGAAGCAGTGGCTGAGGACTGAAGTGCTTTACCATGTGACAAGTACAGATCAAGAAAAGGTTAGTTGATATCATCATCTATTATAAAACATAATCATCATGATACCATTGTTTAGGTAGACATACTCATACTCAGCCTATAAGCTAATTTAGATGTACAAGAATCAAAGTCACAACCATTGATGACAAGTGGTGGAACCATGTTTGGATGGATTTCTGAATGATCATAGACACCATACTCTGTGACCTAGTATGAATTCTAAAAGTGCATCCCGGATGGAGGGAACTAGATTCGAGCTATTCTACCTCATCACTTGATAATATGAGTCTAACCATGCGAATCAATGAGTTAGAGTCGAACATGGTAGACACCATTTGATTACCAACCAATGACGTAAGTCATTAACAGATGCGAGAGGAACCACTGATAATAGTAATTTCCCTCAAGCTACAATAATACAATCCATGTGGCGTGAATGAATGAGTTGAAGTCAAATGCCATATGAAATATGTTGGTCAAAGGCCAATGATGAAACTTGTCACTGAAAGCGAGGAAATTTTCCATTGAGGTATGCAAGTTCCAAGGCACTGAAAAGAGTTTTTAGTTCAACTTCTCGGATAATATGTTGATGTTGATAGGAAGCAACCCATCACAAGAGGGCCTTGATGTATCCCTCATCAATGACACGAAATGGATATCAATATTTGAGACATAATGTAATGACATAAAGTTGGTTTAGGAGAGGCAGACATGAAGCAAGGCTTAAGGTATTGTAGTATATGTCAGCTAAGGGTGGAATTGCTCTTGAACATATTAGCGACACTGAATGGATATGGTAGAATTGACTCAAAGACCCATGATGGGGGTGTGATCAATAGTGAGGTAAGCATATTTCCCCACTGAAAGTAGTCACAAAGATGAAATGAAATAGTGTCATGTTCAAGAGAAACTCACTTCCATTAATAGGTATGATGCCCTATTTTCCCAATTTCCCAACCATTTTTTGCCAGTACCTTTTTAGTTTTTACAAGCTTGAGGAGGATAACATATGCTTGATATATAAGTTCATCCTTTAGATCAATCCTTCTGAGTATTTTAAACAAACCCTGAGAAGGAGTGGTTCAGTCTCATCATGCTTGACGAGTCCAAAATTGTTTAATAGTTTTACGAGTCCAGTGAAGGCATAACAAGTCTTATTTTTCATGTTTAGAGAGTTTAAAAAAAATGCAAGAAAAAACTTCAAAAGGTTCTTTTTCGTAAATTTAGTCTCTTGGGCCCGAAATGGCATAAAATAATACCTAGGAGAACCTTTTAGCCATGTTCAACTAAAGTGTTCATTTTTCATAAATAGTCTATCCAGTGAGGAAAAAGTTTAAGATTATATTGGGAAGACTTATTTTCATTTACTTTAGCTAGTTCAAAAAGACAAGTGATCACCAATCTTTTCATGTTTTGGGAGTCTGAAAAGACCTAAGGAAGAATTCGAGGGGTCTCCTAGAGGAACGAGTGGTATAAAGGGTATAAAATGGTTCCATTCATGATGGAACTACTCAAAACACATAGAAGTCAAGAGGCAGGATAATAAGACCATTCATCGCAGGGGTTCCTAAGGAAAGGGTGAAATACCAAGTGAACGTGTATGATCAACCAAGCAAATGGTGATGATGGAATGTGAAAACCAAGGCTAATATGGTAGAAATAGGCTGATAAAAATAGTAATCATGAGAATAAAGTGAGGAATCTTATTACTCTTGAGGGATTTCAAAAGGACAAGGCACAATGATGGTGAATTCATACTATGTTCAGAATAAGTTTCATTTCTACACAAGCTTGAAATAGAGAAAAAATATGCTTGAGAGTGGTTTCATTTTTACACAAGATTGAAACAAAGAAAACTATGCTTGAGATAATTTTTCATCCCCAACATAATGGCTGAATGGATTCTAGGCACATGCCCCCCAAGATTCATTTCATTCACCTAAGTAGACTACTGGTTATTAATAGGCATATGGAATGAATGTTCATTTACGAGATCAAGTGAAAGACTTGCATCAATATTTATGAGATCTAGTCAAAGACTCGAATTGGAAGGGGATTTGTTTCATTTTTTAATGAGATTGAGATGGGAAAATAACCATGTGGAAAGGACCTGTTTTATTTTTTAACAAGCTTGACATAGTAAAATAACTATGCTCATGGCACCTTGTCTCATTCTTTAACGAGCTTGACACAAGAAAAGGAACTCTACTCAAAGGTTATTTACCTTGATCATGGTCCCCAGGAGGCCATGGCTTCGAAGAGGTTCTCATAAAATGGGAGGAAAATACTCTAGAAGGGATACATATCAAGGTATCTAATGGAAAGATCAGGCTCCAGTTCCCTTAGTAAATGATTCACTATATCACCCACTAGATCTAAATCAAAAGAAGTTGAGCAAACAATGAAACACCTATCTTCATTATTAGGTACATGAATGGGAGAGTTTTCCACATAATTATCCTATGATAGGGGAGATACCACTTTCATATTTGGAACATTTAGGGAATTTGGATGATTGATAATCAAATCAGTACCAATGAATGAAAGTAGATCGATAGTTAAAATTTTTTCATCATATGGGAAACACACCACTCGAAAGAGTGTGGAGACAACAAAGTGCATAACATAAACATAGTCTTGACCCAGGAGAAGATTGAAATCCAAGGGGACCATGACTACCATAACATCAATAGATAAAGTTTTACATTCCAAGGTAACATGAAATTGAGGAAGAACCCCTAAAGGTTGACTAGTTTTTATGTTAAAAGCTAACAGACGTGGAGTGGTGGACAAAAACTGTGGGGAACCCAAATCTTACTAAGCAGTAAAGGATAAAATTCTAACAAAAGCTCCCTCATCTATAATAGTGTGAAGGATGTTTGACAGATACTTCCCTTCCGCAGAGAAAAGTGAACTCCCTAGATCTAGTGGCTTGATCTAGAAACAATAGAGACAAAAAGACTTATGCTTTCCTTACAGAAATTAAAACATGGAGGAAAGACCTATCTGGAGTCCAACACATGTTCTCCTCTTCTCCTCACTTGTAATCTCTAACTCCAACTCCAAATTCTATAAGTGGAACCTACAAAACAACTATAACAAGAAATATAACCATAATATACATATAACATAGACTAATATCTCTAATTAATGAGTCAGGAAGGCATTGAAATACCTAGGCATCAAATAGACATAATTATTAGAAAATGAAGCCTTTTGTATTAGTGAAATGTAGGAGAAGATTACAACACTTTTACAGACCTTTACCATGTAGATGTCTCCCACTTAACTTGTCCTTCCTTAGCAACAAAGCAAGCCTTCAATCACAACTCAAGGATGTTAATGGATCTTTAGGTAAAAAACAACATGATTAGGGCATAGCTAAGAGTCTCCAAAAGCCAACCAAGACTCTATGGGAGGTAGTGAATTTATAGGGTAGATAGGGTGGTTTGGTTTTACCAATCTAGGAATTAGATCCACATATGAGGGTGCATAAGCTCTAGGGATAAGAGATAAGACCTCAAGGATAAGAGTTTGAGATCTCAATCAATAGTAAATGGTTAAAACCACTTTGGAAGCTTCTGGAAAGAGAAGATTAAAAATTATTTTTTATTTTTACTGAAATTCAAGAGCCATTGCACCTGCAACAAAGGAAATATCCATTGATCAGTGCATTTTCTTATTTATGAAACATGAAATAGTGGTGGTTGCTACAAAGGAAAGTGTGATGGTTCCAAAAACTGTGTTTTTGAGTTGATTAACCCAGAAAACATGGGGTCTTGGGAGAGATAATTATGAAGGCTTTCAAAAGGGATGATTGCAAGGTGTCAATGATGTTGATTGATCTAGTTTCTAGGCCCTTTGAGTGAATGTGAAAAAAAAATCTATAACAATAGGGGATAAGGATATTGCAGGCCAAGCAAGTGAGTTTGTTGAATTTGAATGAGTTGAGCACATATAAGCACATATGTGCTCAAGCGCAGTACATGAATTTGGTAAATTTGGAACAAAAGAGGAAGTTTGGAGACTGAATGGAGTGAGGATGACATCGGGTCATAATTATAATCAACTATAGTTTCATGGGGTTCAATTAAAGGGGTAGTTACACTATGAAGAAGAGAGGAGATATTTGTAGATTGATTAGGCAAAGCATTAATTGCAGATGGGTTGAGTTGGGCATCCATGTGGTAGGGATAATTTTTTAGTATTTATTCAAGTGCTGCCATTATACATGATTTACAAGCATAAAATTCTCAAGCATTTTTAGAAGTATTATGTCTTTTGACAATGACGATGTCTAGTTTAGAAACCATACGAGGTAAGTAGTTCAAAATAATAGCGATGTCTTGGAAAAAGCTTATTTTATGGCTATTGTATTTATATTGACCACCACAAGCATGAGTAACTTGTAGAATGGAGTTCACATGTGTGATACACATTTCTTCAACTTATTTTAAATTGTGAAGGACAAGTGGTTGTGGGTTGGGGTCCATGTTGCTTGAATGAGAAAAATGATATATAGGCCTGGATGGGGCACAGCTAAAGAAAGAAAGATTACCATGTAAAAGCCTTGATTTCATGCCTAGGTATGATTCTTTGAATATTTTGCAAACATGTATGGGAGAAAATTTATTGATCATTTTTCGAAAGCGACAATGATCACCATTGAGGTGGGGGCAGTGGTAGTACTGTTTTGAAGAAGGTGAGGTGAAAAACACGACTTTGTGTGTTTTTATACACATTTTCATAGCTGCATGACATATAAAAAAAGGTAAAAGTAATTTATTATTAGAATGCAGGCGTAAGGAATTTATAGAGAAGTATCAATGAGTTTTATATGTATAGAAAATAAATTATGAATCTTTACATTTTAAAATAGTTTATATAATAAAGAAGAAAAGGAAGCATCTATAGGAAAGGAGTGTGTCCATGACATGCTTGAATGTATACAAAGATACATGATATGTTTTTGAGGAACTCATTATTGCAGTCCTCAATGTATGAATAAATACATATAGATATTCATAATTTATTTTTTCTTTGAACATGCTTGAGAGATAACATCAATCATTAAAAATACAAATATTCATGTATACACAACTAGACATTGTACAAAAAAAATGAATTATGGCAGTTGTTATAGATGTTTGCTATGTCTTTTATATAAATTTGAAA